>NGZR01000001.1:1250000-2500000 GCA_002197995.1 Gaeumannomyces sp. JS-464 | reverse complement strand
GCCGTGGCTGTTGGCGGCGGCGCCGGCCAGTCCCCGCCCCAGCTCCAGGCCATCGGCCAGGCTGTCGCCGCCCACGCCCGCGGCGGCGGCGGGTCCACGGCCACCCAGACGGCGGGCGGCCCCATCCACGTCGTGGTTAACGAGTCCTTCTTCGGCAACGTGTTCCGCTGGGTCAAGTTTGCCGCTTGGTTCGGCCTGATCGCCTACGTCTGCATGGTTGTGCTGTCGATCGCGTTCGAAATGGTGACCACGGTTAAGAAGACCGGCAGCAAAGTGAACAGCGAGGTCAAGGCCGAGAAGCAAACGACCAAGTTCAGCGATGTTCACGGCTGCGACGAGGCCAAGGAGGAGTTGCTGGAGCTGGTCGAGTTCCTCAAGAACCCCGCCCTGTTCTCGACCCTCGGCGGCAAGCCCCCCAAGGGTGTGCTCCTGGTTGGACCCCCCGGTACCGGAAAGACCCTTCTGGCCAGGGCCGTCGCTGGCGAGGCCGGCGTCCCCTTCCACTACATGTCTGGCAGCGAGTTCGATGAGGTCTTTGTCGGCGTCGGCGCCCGACGCGTGCGCGATCTGTTCACGGCAGCCAAAACCCACGCCCCGGCCATCATCTTTATCGACGAGCTTGACGCCATCGGTGCCAAGCGCAATGCCCGCGACGCCGCCTACGTCAAGCAGACCCTCAACCAGCTTCTCACCGAGCTCGACGGTTTCAACCAGGACTCTGGTGTTATCATCATCGGCGCCACCAACTTCCCCGAGCTCCTCGACCCCGCCCTGACCCGCCCCGGCCGCTTCGATCGCCACGTGCGCGTGGACCTGCCCGACGTCCGGGGCCGCATCGCCATCCTCAAGCACCACGCCAGGAAGATCAAGGCCTCGCCCGCCGTGAACCTGGAGGCCATCGCGCTGGTGACCTCGGGGCTTTCTGGAGCCGAGCTGGAGAACATCGTCAACCAGGCCGCTATTCACGCCAGCAAGGCCAAGAAGGCCGCCGTTGACACGGTCGATTTCGACTGGGCCAAGGACAAGGTTATCATGGGCGCCGAGAAGAGGAGCATGGTGATCGACCCGGTTGAGAAGGAAATGACTGCCTACCATGAGGCTGGACACGCCCTGATCAGGTACTACTCCAAGACGAGCTCCGTGAGCCTGTACAAGGTCACCATTCTTCCTCGCGGCCAGACCCTCGGCCATACTGCCTTCCTCCCTCCACTGGACCGCTACTCCAAGACTGCCAAGGACTACTTCTCGGACATCGAGGCGGCTCTTGGCGGCCTGATTGCCGAGCGGCTTGCGTACGGCCCCGACGGCCAAACCAGCGGCGTGTCACAGGTGAGTTGCTGGCTGTGATGATGTACTAAATGTGGTAGTAACACAAGCTAATACCAGTTATCATTCAGGACCTCGTCGTCGCAACATCGGTGGCGTACGCCATGGTGGCGCGGTTCGGCATGTCGGACAAGCTGGGGCCGATGGAGTTCCACAGCCGGTTCGAGAACCTGAGCCCGGCGACCCGGGAGCTCGTCGAGTCGGAGGTGCAGAGGACGCTCAAGGACGCGCATGAGCGGGGCATCAAGCTGCTCACGGAGAAGCGCAAGGAGCTGGACCTGCTCGCAAAGGCGCTCGTCGAGTACGAGACGCTGGACCTCAAGGAGGTCGAGAAGGTGATTAGGGGAGAGGAGCTGGTGGGCAGGACAAAGATGCCGAAGGGCGCCGTCATAATGAGGCCCGCGGGACCTAGTCCGCTCGAGGGCATAACACCATTCCCTGGCCCCGGCGAGACCGAGACGGGTGGCCCGCCGCCGCCGCCTGTTGCCCCGCCTCCAGGGGCTGGAAGGTCTTGCTAGGGCAAACTCCAATCATTCATGTTGATTCCTTTTTTTCTTGAGTTTGCAGAGCCGAAATGTTTTTGTCTTATACGGCAGGCGGTGTACGAGCATGAGCAGCTTTAAATAGCAGATTGGGGGAGTGGGTGGTGGAACTTCAGAAATATACTGGGTGTTGTTCGCGCTCCTATAGGAACAGGGGTTGGTCCATGCCCTCGCATCATTCGGTTTTCCGGTATTCCTGTCCAGCGCCTGTCTGTTCCCAGCGACCTTTCGCAGTTTATAGGCGGTAGGTTTATATAGTGTAGCTCTACACTAATACTTGTCAGGGAGACTCGATGAATTATCGAGGCGAATTGTGTATCTCACAAGTGCAGTGAGGTAATGAATACTATAAAAATGCAGGAGGGTCGATCATCATGGGCTAGCACCGCAAGGAGCGCTCGATGGCGCCCAAGTTTCCTCGTGCTATCTTCCTGATATCCCAGTTGGTTGGAACGGCATTATTGCAGAATACAACACGGATATCTAAAATATACCGGCTATTTAGATCCGACGGGTACCCATCTCTTGACGAACATTATAAACCTTGACAGGACCAAATATCCAGCCCCTGCTTGCCCGGGAGCATCATCCATCCCCTTCATCGATCATATCAGAACGAAAGCACACCATCCTAAGGCGGCACGATGGCCTCGCTGGCGGGGATGGTGCCCATGGTGCCGCCGGCCACGGCGCCGGCGGGCGGGATGGTCTGCTGCTGGGCCTTGGCGGCGTCCTCGAAGGCCTTTACATCATCGTCGGACTTGCTGCAAGCACGAAAAGGGTGGACGGTTAGAGTCTTGTAAAAGGAGAATGTCGGGCAATTACCCAACCCCAGATTTCAGCCAGGGAAAAAGGGTGGTGGCAGAAGGAACTTACGGGTTGATTATCATAACCATGCCCATGTTGCAGTGCGGCGGCTGCCCGCAGTACAAGTACATTGGGTCGGCCGACATGACCTGCATGTTCCACACGGGCACCTCCTTGTCGCCCTCGGTGGCGCCGGGGACGAAGCCGCTGTTGACCGGGCCGCGGCGCCGTCGATGCCGTCGCCCAGGCCCTGCATGTCCATGGGGCTGCAGGGGGCGCTGGCGCCGACGGCCTGGGTGACGGTGTGGTTGAAAGGCCTGAACTGGAACTGGATCGTGTCGCCGACTGCGGCCTTGACGCTGGGCGGGTAGAAGGCGAGGGACTTTTCGCGGACGGTGTGGCCGACCAGGACCTTGTGGGTTGCCGGGGCGGGATCGTCGCGGGGCAGGGTGAGGGATAGGATGGGGGTGAGGAGGAGGGGAGGATGGTGAGCTTCATGGTGGAGGGTTGTGGTTTTCCGTGCTGGCTTTTGGGGGGGTGGAGAGAGATATCTATCTTGGAACGGGGTTGGGAGCTGATAATAGCCTGTGTTTGGTGATGATGGTAATGTTTACGGTGGGCTCAAGGGTGAGCACAACACACGTTTATATATCCGCGAAGCATCTAGCGATGTCATCGCTCTGGATATCCCATCCATGCCCCAGCCGAGCTATCTTTATCCCGGCTCTCCCCTGCCCGAGAAATGTCATGGTTGTTTCGGGATGTTTCCCGCGTGTTTGCGAGAGCGGGCAAGATGACATGTAGAACCGTGATCTGTAAACACTTCGTATTGCCGGGTTCCATGGCATCTCCAGCCGGACTCAAGTCGATCTGACAGCTCTGGACCGCGGTGCGGGAATCTCACCGGTATTCTGATCGTGCAAAGGTGCTTTGATACAAAACCCTGACAGGCAGCCGTTGCAGTCCCGGGATGGGACGAGATGGAGATGATTATATCTCCCCCGCGAACTATGATTCGGAAAAGGTTACTGGAGAGCGACCTATCAACGCACGGGCTCGAGGCGCAGGCGGCTTCGGACGAGACTTGAATGTTACTGTCAAGGTCCCCTGGACGCCTTCAGATGACGGATTATTGCCAAAGATGGGGTACTCCGGGCAGGCAATGTTGGTGATCTACTTTTAATAACTATGCTTATCCGATGGAGATGTCTCGTGCAGACGCGTCAGGTTTCCACCCATACCGGCGGGATCAGTGCCCCATATGCGTCTTGACGTCTTAACAGAACACGCACATTCTCGAACCGAAACGCCGATGTTCGTATTTTCGCTGTGAGATGTTTCTATGCCCCGTTTTCGTACAAACGTACACAACCCCATTTATAGACCCTCCCTATGCCTCACGTGCCGTCATCAACCCCCCATCCCGCTCAGCCCTCGACGGCCTGGATCCCGGCACTGTCAAGCTCCAGCTCGGCCGCGTCAAACTGCGCGTCCCCGACCGGCAGCTCCATGTGCACCCTCGATATCGGCGCCACGGCCACCTCGACCCCGCCCCTGTCCGCGTCCGCCTCGAGCGCCAGCACGTGGCCGCCCCGCCTCCTGTCGGCGCTGATGAAGTGCAGGTGGTCGCCCGCCACGCTGACGCCGTGCGAGAAGCCGGGGCTCCGGAACCCGACCAGCGTCCCGCCCTCCTCGCGCTCGAACACGTGCGTCACCTGCCGCTCGCCCAGCGCCTTGAGCCGCTCGCCCGGGAACCGCTGGCCGTCGGCGGTGCGGACGGTGACGCTCCTGAAGGCGCCCGTCAGGCGGAAGGCGGCGTACAGGTTGCGCGAACCCCCTGTCGTTGGCAGCAGCAGCAGATCGGACAGCAGGGCCGCCAGCTCGTCCTTGCTGCGCGGCGAGCAGGCGGGCCGGACGGCCGTGGGCACGAAGCGGGTCAGCATGGCAAACGGCGCGACGATGGGGAGGCCGTCGGCCGGGTCCAGGGCGCCGGGGGAAGGGTCGACGGCGGCGATGGAGCCGTCCGACTTCATCTGGAAGATGGAGCCGTCGACGACGATCATCTCGCCCGCCATGTTGCGGAAGGTGCCCAGGCCGTGGTCGCCGTGGGCGAGGAGGGCCGAGACGGGGATGCCGGAGGAGCCGACGCCGTCCCTGGGGGTGGTGGCGGCCCGGGGTTGGCGTTAGAGATATGGATGGAGGGAGGATAAGGCAAGGGGCGGCTTACATGAGGGCGGAGATGATGGAGTATTGGTATATCTCGTTTTCGGCCATGGTGTCTGTGTTGGCTGAGGTCTTGGGCCTGTTGAGTGAGAGTGTTTGCGTAGGCGCATGTATACTATGGCAATAAATAGAGTTTATCAGTTTCCATAAAACGGCAGCCCATCAAATATGCATCTGACATCTGACAGGCCAGTCGGTTCTGCAATGTTCCATTCGACGTCGGCTTGGCCTGCACGCCTGAAGCTTCTCTCAACTGTAGGCAGCGGGGTCGCTGGCAATAGTTCCACTCACTCTTGTCGACTCGCTCTCAATGGCATGACGGGCTTCTGGGAATAAAACGGCCAGTACAGCATCCGACATTCTCAGCAGGGGACTTTCATTGTATTCGTGTCTCTGTCACTATGAGGCAATTCGTGCATCTCCGCTTTCCGCTTTTCGGTCCGCAGAATTCGCGGGCGATGAAGTCATTGTCTGTCGAGATGCTGAGTAAGAGCATGCACGCTATGCGACGACAGACAGGCTGAAGCAGCTATGCAGCCAGCACAACGTGATGTCCTTTGGTGCACCGCGCCCATGGCCGACGTCTGTCCGGCGCCGCCCGAAATGGCTCCTGGTTTTTAACGTCGAGGGCCGGCTTTCAATTGCATCCTGATACCTTCCTTCTGGTTTATTCAACCAGGTATTACTTAGCCCTAATATACACATTCCACGCCCACCATGGCTACTTCGCAACCAGACACCGTCAAGGTCGTTATCGACTCGCTCAAAGCCGCCGGGGTCACCACTGTGTTTGGAGTGCCGGGGGCGAAGATTGCAAGTGTTGAAACTCCCAAATAACCTGACAGCTTCTGTGTTCTAACTATTGGCTCCAGGACAGCGTCTTCAACGCCCTCGTCGACCACCCCGAGATCAAGCTGGTGGTCTGCCGACATGAACAAAACGCCGCCTTCATCGCCGGCGCCGTCGGCAAGCTGACGGACCGCCCCGGCGTCGTCATCGCCACCTCCGGCCCCGGCACCAGCAACCTGGTCACGGGCCTCGTCACCGCCACCGACGAGGGCAGCCCCATCGTCGCCATCGTCGGCAGCGTCAAGCGCGTCCAGTCGGCCCGCCGCACCCACCAGAGCCTGCAGGGCGTCGAGCTGCTGCGCCCCGTCACCAAAAAGGTCGTCGCCGCCCTCGTCGAGGACCAGGTCGCCGAGCTCGTCGCCGACGCCTTCCGCGTGGCCGCCACTTTCCCCCGGGGCGCCACCGCCGTGAGCCTCCCCATCGACATCATGACGCCGAAAAAGTCCATCACCTCGTTCCCCGCCTTCCCCGCCTCCGCCTTCGTTCCGCCCCGGCTCGGCCCCGCCCCCGACGCCCTTCTGGCCAAGGCCGTCGAGATGGTGGCCCGGGCGAAGTTCCCCATCCTGTTCCTGGGCATGCGCGCCTCGAGCGCCCGCGTCGTCGGCGCCGTGCACGAGCTGCTCAAGAAGCACCCCATCCCCGTCATCGAGACCTTCCAGGCCGCCGGCGCCATCTCGCGCGAGCTGGCCCACCTGTTCTACGGCCGCGTCGGCCTGTTCCGCAACCAGCCCGGCGACCGCCTGCTCGCCCAGGCCGACCTCGTCCTCGCCGTCGGGTACGACGAGGCCGAGTACGACTCGAGCCAGTGGAACGCCACCGCCGGCCGCTTCGACATCATCCACCTGGACTACCAGCCGGCCAACGTGGGCCCCAACTACGAGCCCGCCGTCGAGCTCGTCGGCTCGCTCGTCGAGAACCTCTGCTCCCTAACGGCCCGCCTGGACGACGCCGGGGTCGCGGTCGCCCGGCCGCAGGACACGGACGCCGCGAAGCGCATCTTTGAGGACTTTCACGCGTGGGAGCACAGCGAGCAGGCCGTCGGCCGCCCGGCTGAAGGGCCTGTGCACCCGCTGCACTTCATCCGGACGCTGCAAGAACTCATCGCCCCTGAAACGGTCGTGACGTGCGACGTCGGCAGTGTGGTTGGTGGCCCGGATTTATACTTTACCGGAAAAACTGAAACAGTACGCTAACATCGGCCTCCTCCCCAGTACATTTATATGTCAAGATACTTCTTCTCCTATGTGCCCAAAACTTTTTTGGTTTCCAACGCCCAACAAACACTGGGTGTTGCGCTTCCGTGGTAAGCAGTAAACCTACCTACCTCGCCTTTTCCCTTTTTTTGGTGTTGGCAAAGAAACCCAGCCTGTCGTTGACGCGAACATCTGGCTAACATAACCATAATATTCTCCCCACAGGGCCATCGGCGCGTCGCTGTCGCAGAACCCTCCCTGCTCCAAGAAAGTGGTGAGCATCAGCGGCGACGGCGGCTTCCAGTTCAGCGGGCAGGAGCTCGCGACGGCGGTGCTACAGGGCTGCAAGATTACGCACTTCATCTGGAACGACAGCCGGTTCAACATGGTCGAGTTCCAGGAGGTGGACAAGTACGGCCGCAGCTCCGGCATCGAGCTCGGCGGCGTCGACTTTGTCAAGTACGCAGAGGCCTTTGGCGCCAAGGGGCTGCGGGCCAGGACCCCGCCGAGCTGGACGGGGTCGTCCGCGAGGCGCTGGCGTACGACGGCGTCTGCCTCGTCGACGTCGAGATCGACTACTCGTCCAACCACGAGCTGATGCAGCACGTCATCGCCGACACTGTCGTGTGAGGTGTGTGGGCGGGGTTGACGAGAGGGCTGTGGGCTAAAGGGAAGAAGAGAATGGTATAAAAAAAGGGGCTACCCTTTTGTATGACGGTGCCAAGATCGCTTCTTGCCTTTGATTTTTTTTTTTTAAACACGGCTGACAGAAAACCTTTTTTGTCGTATTTTACAGTTGATGGCTCAAATGACGACGTTGTGAAGGATACACATGCGTTCATGATATCATGATATCAATGTTTCTGGCAGCCTCTCCAACAACCCAGCCTCGCCTTTCTCCTTTGACGGCAATACGAAAACCACTGACACTTACAGAACAAGTTCTTGCTTTGCAGACCCAATCAGAGCAGCAGCCGTTACGGAACGCCGCCCTTTGTCACTGCATCACCAACCCAGACCCAAAAGTCTATTGTCCTCAACGGCGAGGTTGGGCAAAAATGAGAAGCGGAGGCGGGCTGCCGTGCCGACAACCGTTTCCATGGTGGGAGCCTCTTGAACTTTCTATTTCATGCCCCCCAAAAGACCGCCCGTCTTCCCATTCCCCAGAAACGACAAGTTCTCACCAGACCTCGTCTTCCCGCCTGGGCTCATGTCGCACTTCCTCTACTTTGACGCCCTCAGACCCACCCAGCTGTTCCTCCCGCCCGCGTCCACCGACGACCGCGACGACATCGGCCACGGCGAAAACAACAACAACCTCATGTCTACCCGGGGCTGGCGGCTCCGGCTGCGGGACGGCAGCAACCCGCGGCAGCACAGCCCGCGGTGGGACCTCCGGCGGAGCCAGCGGCGCCGCTTCTCCCCGCCGGCCGCCGACGCGCTCCCGCGCCAGCAGCAGCAGGCGGCGGCCGAGGAGGGCAGCGCGCTGCTGCGCCTGCCGGTCGAGGTGCGGCTGCACATCTACGGGCTCGTGTTCAGCCGCATCCGGTTCCGCTGGGGCTTCGTGCCGCCCGACGCGCCGCTGCACCGCGACTACGCCGGCGGCGAGTTCGTGACGCCCGACGTCGACCTGGCGCTGCTGCGGGTCTGCAAAAAGATGCACCACGAGATTGGGGACTCGTGGCTGGGGCAGGTGCTGTTTTTTGCCGAGGACCGTACGTGCTGCTGCCCGCTTGGTTCTTAGTCTTCTACTCTATGCCCGTGACTAGCTTTCTTTCCCGCTAAACAAAACAAAAAACAGAAACGAGCCTCATCCACTTCCTCGACCGCAACCCCGTCGTCCGGCGCCTGATCCGCCGCGTCGTCGTGCGCGAGCACCCGGGCGGCTGCCCGATGCTCACCAGCCCCGGGCCCCGCCGGCGGCAGCGGCGGCATCGACGGCATGCTCCTGGAGCCGGCGGTGGCGCTGTCGCTCATGGGCACGACGCTCGACTCGGTCCCGCTCGCCGACGCGCTCGCGGCGCTCCCCGGGCTGCGCCTCGACACGCTGACGGTGCTGTCAAGCGGCGACCCGTGGAACGACTACCGCACGCTCGACCGCTTCGTCACGCACGGGGCCGGGTTCCAGGTGCTCGAGTTCGTGGCGCCGCACAGCCTGATGCTCAAGAAGGGGGACCTGCTGCTGAACACCTCGAGATTGTGCAGGCCGGGCCTGGTGGCGCCGCGCCGGCCGCAGCCCGAGGGGTGGGACGCCAAGGTGAAGGAGAGGGACGGCGAAGGGAGCGGGGCCGAGGTGCGGCTGTTCCGCGCGGCGGGGAGGCGGCGGGCGGCGGCGACGGCGACGGAGCAGCAGCCGCCGCCGAGGCCCGGGTCGCCGCCGCTGTTGGACGACGGGGTGCTGGACATCGTCGGGGTGGGGGACGACCACGGGTACTACTACTACTCGTCCGGGCCGAGCAGCGTCAGCAGCGATGACGGGCTGGTGTATGAAGATGCGGTGGAGGAGTTGGCGGCGGCGGCGGCGGCGGCGGGCGGTGCCGGACGAGGAGGAGCGTGAGAATGGGGATGAGGATGGGGAAGTCGACGACGACGACGACGACGGCGACGACGACGGCCAAGACTTTGGCCTCTCGGAGCTGATCAGGGACCCGGCGACCCTGCGGCCGTTTGCAGTGCTGGACCCGGAGCTGCGGACCTCGTGGGCGCAGACGGCGCCACCGGACGAGCCCAGGCGGCAGGAGACTGGGGGATCCGGGAGGAGGCCGAGGCGTGCCTGCTCGAGGGCGAGCTGGACCGGGAGCTGCTGTTTGTGGTGCGGCGCGGGCGCGGCGCGAGCGGCGTCCGGGTCCCCCGGGGCAGCGACGCCGCACTGGGGGCCACTGGTGGTCGTGCTGCCCCGACGGGCTGTGCCGGGTGTGCGCGAGGGGAGGGAGGAGCGTGCGCGTGCCGGTCTCGTGGGGAGGGGGTGGCTTCGCGGCGGGCATGGCGAGCTTGCGGAGGGAGGAGGATGAGGAGGAGGAGGGGATTTATGATGACGAGCTGGTGGGCCAGGAGGAGGAGGAAGACGACGACGACGGGCCGCGCGAGGGCCCGTCCACCGGCCGGCCGCTCAACGCGGCGGAACGGCGCGACCGCGGGCTCGGGCGGTTCGACGAGCTCTCGGTGCTGGGGGCGACGCGGGCGGGGCAGCGGCAGCATTTGGGGGTGCATGTGGACTGGCGCACGGCGGCGCGGGTGTTTCTGGACAACTTCAGGTTCCTGTACCCGTACCACGGCACGTACATGGACGCCATCATCGGGCACGACGTCACGTATACCGTCACGACGGACTGCCGCCGGGGAGGAGGGTGGAGGAGCTTGGGACCTGGGGGATTTTTGGGGCCATGGATCGGTATTTGGAGGAGTAATGGTTGGTTTGGTGGTATCTACGTTTTCTGTTTTCGTTTGCTCTTTTGGATCACCGACGCCTTGCTTGCTCACGACCTGTATTCAAGTTGTTGTCTGTCTCGTCCTCTCTCACGTGGAGCCTTGGAGCCTCGCTCACGATCGATATCCAACAGACACCGCGACCTGGACGGTCTATCGGAACCGGCTGGCTGCCACTTCCGGCCGACTGCACCCACAGAGGGGCCGTTGGTCCCAACGCATAGCCGGCCAGCTAACAGCAGGCATGTACAATTTCACAATCTCGCAGCATGAGCCATTTACGAGGTCGCCACGTCCACACTAGAGTAAGGCATCGTGGAGTTGATGATTTCGCGGCAGCCGTACCCGCCGGGCTTAGCCTTGTCCTTGTCCTACCAGAAATTAAGCGAAAACTCAAAAGCAGGCGAAAAGCAGTTCTGTTTTGTGAAAAATGACGAAATCTAGTCACAGGCTTTGTTTGCTTCTCCCCTTCTTTTTGAGATGTGATGAACCCCCTCGGATGAGGGTGGGTGGCACGGTGGGTGGGGAGAAGGGCAGGAAAAAGGACGACGCGACAAGCGCAAACGAGGTCTAGCGCGGCATCCCCCCGGGGAACATGGGTGTGTGCGTCCCGTCATGTCCAAGCCCGCGCTAGCCAAGCTGAGATGCCGATGACGGTGTGTGGTCCGTGGGACGTGTATTTTTGTGCGGATGGAAAAGGAGGGTGGCCTAGAATGATATCCACCCATCTTTGCTTTTTTTCTCTCCGTGCTTGCTTCGTTTCTTTTTCCAAATCCCCGAGGAATGTCAGCGTCAGCAACACGCCGGCCTGGCACTGGTCACAACATCACAAAAGCTTGAAGTTGGTTTAATTTGACATTGAACGTGCCATGCAAGGGTCAGGTAAATGTGCTGCCAGTCTTTGCTTTCCAACAGCCTGACGTCGGTCGCATGCATGCAAGGTCCTCGCAGCGGTTATTGGCTCCTCGAGGCCAGAGTGCTGCCTTGAGGTGGTTGGCTGGCTTTTGGCGAACCACTACACTACCACCACCACCACCACCTCCCCCTCCTCCAGCACTCACTTACACGTCCCGTCTCACTCGATTTCTTCCGAGCATGCAGAGATCGACGGGCGGCAGGCTGCAAGGGCTGCAGCATGGCAGCACAATCAGCCCAGGCAGGCCTCGGACTAAGCCTGCTCAGGAGTAGCTGCTTTGGGGCCCACTCGAGCCTAGCCGTTTGTGACCTCTCTTTTTGCGCTAGCATGTTCCAAAGGAGAAGAGCATGGGGACGCAGGACTCACTCGTCTTCTCTTTCCTTTTTTTTTTTTCTGTCTCGTCCTGCTCCGCTTCTGACATGTTTTGACCTGTTTGGTCCCCTTGCCCCTCTTTCTCGCCGAGTTTCGTTTCTCGCAGATGTTTCTGCATCCTGCCAGCAGTCACTTGTCAGTTTTCTTTCTTGTTCCTTCTTCCACTATCTACCACTCTCGCTGCGGCCACACCTCCCCCTGCCTGCCGTGTCCCCTCACCCTTGCATAAAACTTGATTTTCGGAATCATCTCCTTTTTGTGCACGGTGAAACCAATTGTCCCGCTTGACGAAACCCCTCCTGTCAAAAGGGGACCAAAGGCGCACGCCCTCGGCGCTAACCCAGGACTCCTGCGGGGAGGAGGGGGAGAAGTGACAACCTTGGCTACAGTTAGACCTCGTCCACAAGGGGACAAGAAGGATGGACACCCTGTCCGACAGCTAGCCTGCGGATGTCCCGCCGCCGTCGTTTGGTCACCTGATCTCACCGAGGAGGGTGGAGGGGCTGAGCAGGTTCGGTTGTTCAGTTTGCAGTTGGTACCCCGGGCGGCAGGGAAAGCATCCCGAATGGGACCGAGAACGACGAACGGGCCGTGTTTGTGCGGGCCTGTTTAGTCCATAAATACCGAAATTAACGGAGCGATGGCTTGCATCGCCCCCGGGACGGTTCACGGCGTTTGGACGGCCAAAGACCAGAAAAAGAGAAAAAGAAGCATGAGGAACAACAAAGATGCCAGTTATTGTCAAGGCGTTTATTACTATTTCGCGGCCATGTCAGGACACCGCTCTTTCACGGCCGTCCGTCCGTCCGTTCGTCCGTCCACAAACCCCGGCCAATATCTGCGGCCGCTTTCTCGACCTGCCTGGTTGTCTGGCTGCCTGCCGGGCTGGATACCTCTGCAAGTACTGTACTTATACTACCCTTTACAGAAACAGAGAATGCATCCTATACTACTCAAGTAGTATATCTATTCCCCCTGCTCGTCTAGCTCCCCACATTCCATACCCACCACACTCCGCCATAGTTCTTTCAAGCAGAAAAAAAAAAGAAGCCATTGACGATAACGACTCTCCCCTACCCACTTATACCCACGCCCTCGGACCCTCTGCTCGTCATGAGGAGGAGCAGGGCACACCGGACACCGGTAGCCCTCCCTGGTTAGCACACTGCCTACCCCCTACCCAGCTCATGCCGTGCGACACACACCGAGCGCATGGACGATTGGGAGGGGATCACCGATGCAACACAACCCCCAAGGCCCGGGCCCAGACCCAGCTGTTTCCTCTTTTTTTTTTTTTCCTTCGTTTCCTTTTGTCCCTACCCTTTCCCCTCTCGGGCCGGGCGGAAAAGGTGGTGTGGTGGAGCAGACGGGTCATCGCCTTGGATTTGCCAAGCGCTTTCCTCCGGGCCATCTACCGCCGGTTCCCCGAGAGTTCGATGCGGCTTAAGAGGGTTCTTGTGGTTGTGGATCGCCCCCCCAGCCAAAGATGTGGTTCGGGAGTTTTTGATCCGTGCACACCGGAATATACCCTTGGGCGGTCTTTTTGCAGTCTTTTGCCACTTTCTTCTGTCACTTTTCCATCTTTGCCCTAGCCCACTTGTTTGCGTTTTTATGCTGTTTTCACTTCCCTCTCGCAAGCTTTTCCCGGACGAGAACACACTGTGGAGACTGAGATGTGAGCTGCTGCGAGGTCGGCTGGCCTGACTTTGGCCCTCGTTTTTGCGCGATTTGGGCGCCTGGGGAGACGGACGGGGTTGGGGGCTGTCGAGTCGTGACGAGCATCACTGAGAGGCCATCGCCAAGCCTCCTCGCCTTATCCTTCCCCTCCCAACTAGCTTCGGCCAGGCCTATCAGCTGCGAGTGGCCAGCACGCATGCGCCGTGGTGGATGGAACTACGTATGTACACTCCCAGCCATTGCGAGGGAATACACGGGATATGTGGACGCCCTGCTATAGCGGTGGCGCAATATACTACGTATGTACACCCCCGACCATCGCGGCGTGGGATGGCCAGCTGGGCTCGGGCTTCGGCATCAGGCATGTCAAGCATGGCCGAGTTGGCTGGCCAAGTTGGCCTGAACGGAAGCCCAGTGGGCGCAGCGCTGCGTTCAAGGCCAAGGGCCATGACTCTCTATGTGGCCGCCTCACATTTGCCTGCTATATTTGCGTCAAGGCCGGTGGCGGCGGAGAACGTGGGGGGCAGACGGGGCGAGGCCTGGTCGATGGCTGGGCCGGATGATCAAAGGGTCAGCTGGACACGGGCAGAGGCAGCCCACACCGGCCTCCGCAAGCCTTGCGATGCGGCATTGCGTCCGCCCTTGTTGATGCCGGCCTCTCAGTTATCACAAAAGATCCTCGCCGTGGCCTTCACGACGCATGCATGCGTTGGACAGTTGCTGTGCTTCCGTGCGCTCGCACTCGGCTCCCTCGCAACCTCGCAACGGGTTCAGGGTTAGGCCCTGACAGCGGCAGCAGCGGAAGCAGTATGTTTTTAACGCGGCACTCTCGGGTACGCTCTTTAATCCTTATCGTCTATCGTCCCGTTCCAGTGGCTGCCAACCATGTGTCGATCAACGGCGCGCCACCGGAGCAAAAACGCGGGCTCGGTGCTAAGCCCGACGCATACCCGGAACCCAGGGCCGGGGAATGCAGGCCGGAAGGGCTAGGCGAGGCTAGCCCTGCCGTGCCGGTTCTCGTCACTGCTAGCCGCAGGTTCGTCACACATATTCATGTGCCTGCTACTGCCGCTGCCGTTCAGCCAGGCCAGTGTCCGTCGTTCCCTCTGCGGCGCCAACCCCAGTAGGGCAGCCTCTTTGTTTCTCTTCCGTGGGTGGCATTCTGAGTCGGACTATCAGTGCCCAGACCAGCCGGCTGGCCCCCATTCCACACTATCCAACGACACCCTACCTGGCTCTTGCATGCGGGCTGCAGGCCTCGCGTGATTCAAAATCGCCGCCGCGCCGCCGCAGCCAGCCCACAGGGGAGGGTGGGTGGGCATTAGCTGGCAGCCTCGCGCCTCCAGCGACGATGGATGGTGGACTGCCGCTGCTACCGGGCCATGGCTCCTGCTGATGGGCCGGGCACCTAACTCGCTTGGGTGACCACGTCGTCGTCTTGGGGGCTTGCATTGTGCTGCGCGCTTTTGGTGAAGCAGCCTACTGATGCAGCAGCGCCCGTCTGTCGTCTCTTCAAACAACGTGCTCGGGCTTCTTTCCACATAGTTGCTGTTTGGAACAGGCCGTGATTGCCGTCGACATCAACAAGAACAAACACCAAATGGCTGTCAGGGGTTGAAAGGCGGCTGTGACATGATTGGGGTTGACCACAGAATACACTGGACGTCTGCATCATGCTCTACACGCACACTCAGACCCTCGTCCCCATACTACATATGGCCTTCGAACATCAGACAGAGCCGCCAGATCTCCACTTCTCCGGACAAAGAGTGAAGATCCCCCGTTCGGGCTGAGCCTTGTGCGGCCGTCAATGCCTTGCCGGCCGGGCACTCGGGGATGACCCCGGGAGCACAAAGTGCCGGGAGGCCGTGCCGGGGACCGGAGTGTGGAGCGGACAGATCAGATTGTTTTCCCTCTTTACGTTTAATCTATTAAGGTCCGGCCGGGATGCCGGAGGCTTTGGAGAGTGTGTGGCGATGCCCGCCCCGGATCTGCTCGGCGGCCATGGATCTATAGACAAAGTAGAAAACCGCGATGGCACGATCGAAAGGGGAAAAGAGGAAAACGCAGAAATGACAAATGGGTAAACCCAAAAGAGCCACAGGGACAAAACATATCGCAGGCTCGTCCCGTCCTCGATAGGCCGCGGCCGGCAGACCCATGTAACAAAGGGACACACGTCTCAGTCGTAACCTCCTGCTACGCAACGCGATACGTCGTGGCTGGCTACGTCGCCCTCCCCCTTTCCCCGCGGTCTGGACTGTCTCCGGCTCCGGTCGACTGACGCACATTGTGGCACTCTAGGTGCGACAGGGGCGTGATTGAGGGGAGAGGAGGAGGGGCGTCGATTCCTGGCGGCGCATGTCAGCTGAAGGCCATGTCCCGGATCAGGAAGACTTTCCATGTCTCTCTCTGTTTTCGTATCGTCTTACGCATCCGATGATGGTGATGGTGATGGCCTCCTCATCAATCTCGCTCCACGCCACGACACGGCACACGCCGTCCGTCCGACCTATCCCATCCGCCCTGATGACCCGTATCAAAGCGTGAACCGCCCAGCTCAACCCAAACTTGGTATAGGGTCCCTCAGCCAACGCCATCTTTGGGGAGCGCACTGTGCCGCGCATGAACGTGCGCCTCAGCGGGGACGAGGTGTGCTTTGGCTTGCAGTTCAGGAGCAGGCTAGACCGCTGTCGGTCGAACCGCCGGAACCTCCCCATTGCGAGGTAGTCCTTGTTTATGCGACATCCATGGAGGCGGCAGGGTGGACAAGCCAAAGTCGGCATCTGCCCAGGATGGAAAAGACACAACACCCACCCTATCAATCCCCATGAGGCTTCCCCCGAGAGCCCATTGCATCGCCTAGTGTTCCTAGCCTTGCTGGTGGCACCCCATGGCCAGTCGTCAAGTGCCACGCTAGGGCACGTCGTCGCGCGATGGTCGTGGGCGCGTCCTCTAGCTGACCAGCTGGGCTGCGTGCTTGTTTCACGCACAAACACACACCCACCAGACCAGTCCCACCCCTGGCCCTCCTTGTTTGCAGAAACGGGGAGCCAGACCGGAACCAGGCAAGAGCTCCAGGCCTCCATGTGTGCCTCGGCTTATGGGGCGGAAGGTCTCCCGTCGTGGTGAGTGGGTGGGTTGGTTCGGGTGGCTGATATGCAAGGCTCAAGACCTGGTCCTGGCAGGGAGCCGAAGTCGCATCCGTGCCAGCAGCCAGTTCCCTTCCTCTCCTCTTCACCACCCATCCCGGCTCTGCTGAAAAGGCTCGCGTCAGGTAGCTTGCTCACCACCGCTAGCAGCGGGCTGGGCGAGGAGCAGCAAGCAGCCTTGCCTCGAACGTGCTAGCAGGATGCCGACTCTCTGACATACGTCACCGGCACCTGCAGTAGCCCGGGACTAGGCCTTGCGCCGGTGTGGGCTTTGGGTCGAAGGAGCAATAACGATTTGTCTAGAGCCGGTGAGGCTGCTACGTTTGCATTAGTGCTTCTTTGCTTGGGCCTGCGCTTCCCTAATCCCAATTTCCATCCAATTCCCCTCTCTGCGAACAAAGGTCAAAACAAACCAAGACGAACCAGGGGACAGAGCAGGGCAAAGCAAAAAAAAGAGGCGAGCAAGCCCGAGTCGTTCTTGGCGCTAGAAGCTCACAGACAGGCAGGAGAGCAGCTAGGCCAACCCCGACAATGGCTGATAGGGTCATTTTGCTGACCACGGCGTGACAAAGCCCCGCGCCGACGCTCACCTTGCGGGGATGATCCCATCTTGCCGTCGCTCATACCCCCCTCTTTGGTGGAGAGGAGAGGTTGATACTTGGCAACCTGGTCCCCGCAGCCTTACCCTTTTGTTCATCCCACACTAATGCACATGCAGGGCCATGGAGAAATAAGAAGCAACGAAAAGGAGCAGAAACTCTCCGTTGAGCGTGTCTGCACGAGGCCAGGAATAGAAAGGCACCGAGGGCGGACGCGGTTCACCTAAGGTTTGGCACACACGCGGCTTTTGTGCTGAACGCTGGACCCCAGGTCCCTGTTGTGGATGCTGTGGATGCTCGCCCATGGGCCGGTGGAGGTCGGGATCGGGGCGTCGTCGGCTTGTCTTGCCTGTGTACCGCCCCAGTCCTTTTGCAAGGGCTGCCGAGCCCGGGCGGCCCGACACCGGCTCGGGTCAGCAAATGCTGGGCCTCAGACATGCAGGAATCGCCAATAAAACAAAGAAAACCAAGCTCCTGTCCCGTCCGCGTGCTGGCCACGACGAGGTACATTAACCAGAGGGGCTCACAATATACGTCAAGGAGGTCCAATCAGGGCCAAGACCTGCAAGGGACGGAGGGAAGATACAGTAGACAGGACATGCAATAGGCACGGCAAACAGAAGATTATGGCTGACGTCGGGCCTGACTGGGAAACGACCGACAAGGAGAAAGACACGCCCCCTACTTCCCAGCCACTTTGACGCTAAGCAAAAGGCAAGAGCACGCAGAAGCAAAGAACTCGGGAAAAGGTCTAAAAGACTAACGGCGGCGGACCGAGAAAATCTCGTGATGAGTTTCCATCCACGCGCAAAGGCGGCGGCCGCAGAAGGAGGCGGGCGTCGTTCCAACCCTCGACGGACCGACGCCATACCCAGCCAGCCCCAAGCCTAGCCCACGCCTGCGAGTGGTGCAGGTGGTGCAGGTGGTTGGTGGAGTGGAGATGGGATGGAATGGGGGTTAGCGCGGGAACTAAGAGGATCGCTGCTGTGTCTTCTTGCGCACCACACCATCTTGCGGGGAACAGAAAAGAAAAATAGCCCTAGCAGAAGGTCGGAGAAGAGAGGGAGAGAAAAAAAAGAAGAAAAAAGTGTCCGCCGCAGGTACTACGCACGCAGGTGTGGTGATGATGGATGCACCAATGGCCGAACGCGCCGTTTTGTTCTAAGCGTGGGTTTGTTTTGGTTTCGCCGCCGCAATAAGACGCCTCTGCTAACACCGACGGCCCTACGGCGCGCAAGCAAAGAAAAGGAAAAGCCGCATGGACTCCCCAAGGGACAACCATGTTCAGCTCCAAGGTGAAAAGCCAATCGGCAGCCCTTTTCCCCCTTTCTCCTCTTGTCCGGGGAAGTGGCAAAGCTGAAGATTCACATGTCATTGACCGTCCTCAAAGTCTCGTTGGCCCGACAGTGCCGTGATGATGCGTGAGAAAAGTGAAGCTTCACAGAGACAGAGAGTCACGAAAAAACACACGCTGCTGTGCTAAGGGAAAACTCGGCACTCCTTAGCGCCACGCACTCACGCTGAAAGGAACGACTAGAACAAGGACCGAGGCGAGAGCCGCGCAAAACCCAACCCAACCACCCTCCCACCCTTCATCTCCTGGCCTCGGCTAGTCTGGCCTCGTGGACGAGAAGGAAGAAGGACCAGCCACCCATCCTTCGGGTGGTCACGCTGGCGACGGTAATGGCGATGGTGGTGGTGGTGGTGGTGGTGGTGTGGTGTGCAAAAAACCGATGGCGTGAGTTTTGGGGAAGGGGGCGCAGCATGAACCGTCTGCTAGCGCCATTTCCGGGGAAAGTTCCCCAAGCACCACCCACCATGCCCTCCATCCCATCGCTGGGTTACTGGTCTGGTCGATGAGCTAGCCGAAGAAGCCAAGCGAGGACCACCATCTCCTGGGCTTGGACTTGGTTTCCATTTATCGTCCAACGTAAAATTGCCAGACAGAGACAGAGAAGATGATGCCTTTTGAACAAATGAAACAAATCTAGCAGCCGAACCGGTCCCAAAACAAAGGCAGATTGATGTTGGCATATCCCCCTCCCCTCCCCTCCCCCCTTCCCTCCCTATCGGAAGCAAATCTCGCACCATCCATCTGCCGACCTTGGCGAGGGATTGCCTGGCCAGCCTTTAGAGTTGCTTCGGTCCGACCGGGAACGTGGGACGAGGAGGGCCCCAGGGGATACCATCGGCAGACGGGAATAAGAAGCACTGAAAGCTGTTGAGGCTCAGGACGCTCTTGGCTATCTCCAGCCAGCTCGAGCTTGCTATCTGCGTCTGCCTCTCTGTCCGGATCCACTGGCCGGGTCGTCTCCCCTTTGGAGCTGCCCGTCCGTGTATCCCGCTTGCGAGGTCAGCAGTTTTGCGGGATTTTTTTTTTCTTTTTTTCTTCTTTTCTTCTAGACCGCGTCTTTTCCCCTCGGCTGGCTTCGGGTACTGGTGCCCCTCTGCTGGCTGCGTGTGCCCGCTCAAACGCGAATATGATATCTGACAGAACAGGCAACCCTTCTCGAGTCTGCTCCCCGCGCAGATGCACCCACAGCGCAGCACCAGTCCTGTTCAGGGACAGCCGACCAGCTCCGCCATCGCTAACACACATTTTCTTTCGCTGCCGCCGGCCGCGTTTCACTTGGCCCGGTCGCCTTCTAGTGCATTGCGCAAACCCAGGAACCCATGACCCCGCCCCCGCCGGCCAAGCTTGACCAACAGGTGTGTGGCAATCGTCATTCCTCGACCGGGATACGTGATCTTTCGCGGGACCCGTGCCCCCTCGCTCTTTCGGCCTTTGTTGCGTGTGCGTCGCAGGGGTGGCGTGGGAGGGACTCGAACAATCACGAACAAATCCAGGCGGCCGGGACATCCATGCAAGTCAAGAAAAGGGGTGTCGGGGCCAGTTTTTTTTTCCTTCGTCTAGGAAAGGATCAACATGCCCGCAAAGCCTTCTGTTGTAGCTTCGCGCTGTAGAGCTGGACAGAGTCTAGCTCTACACGCTTTTCTCTGCTATCTTTCCAGGGGGACTTAGGGCATTACGAGGGCCTCAAAGAAGAAAAAACTACCCACACACACCTTCCAAAGCCCCCGCGCGCGCGCCCAACCCTTCTATCTAGGAGCCAAATCCCGACAAGCGTGCCCAGTCTGTGCTTCTGCGAGGGACTAAAACAAAATAGTGTCTAGCCGCCGTTCCGCGGTTCTTTGCGCTGCTGGCCCCAGTGGCGTCAGAGTTTTCTTTTCGCTCCAGGCGCGGTTCGCTTTTTATTCTTTCTCCCACATTTCCTTCCTTGCCTATGGCGAACACCCCCCCCCCCCCGGCAGAAGGAGACAGGGAGCCGGGGACCATCACACACAAGACCAAACCGGCTCCAGGACACTTTTGTCCTAGGCATATCTGGGGATCGAAAAAAAGGGGATAGACTGCATGCGAAATCAATAAAAAGAACTGATGAGCATCGGCCTTACTGCGCAGCTCGTACGCAAGACATCGGATGGAACAGGGTCCCAGGTTTGAGGCCAGGAGCCCCCATCCCAGAAGCGGAGAGGGGAGTGGCTGGGAGGCAAAAAGCGACCTGCAAAACTCGCGGCTTGCTTCGGTGTATTAAGACTCGAGGACAAAGGTGACTGAGTGTCGTGATCCGTAAGACCCCCGTCGGAGATCAGCGTAAAGAAGCAGCTCAAGAAAACAACGCCACGCCACGGACGGCACGATAGGAGGGCGTCTACCGCCATTTCTCCTGGCGTATGCACACACAGACACACACACGCGCTCGCGCGAGCGTCCATTTTTCCCAGCATGATTCTTCGTTCCTGGATCAATCATCAGGCCTCGGGACCTTGGCAACAGAGCCAGAGGCGGAAGACAAAGCGTGGGCAAAATCTGCAAGGCCATCTCCGTAGAGCGTGCATTGGCTGGCCCCCGTCCGGCTCGGGGAATATCGTGCATAGAGCAGGACTCACGCCGCGTCCGTTCCATGCAAGGGTGATCCCTCTTTTTTCTTTTTCTTTTTCTCTACTGCAGTGATGGCTTCTCTTCCCGAAATCTGAAAAGACAACGGGTCCAATATGAGTAGACGAGGGCTATTCGGCTCTAAAAAAGGGGTGGGGACGGGACTATGGAAGAGGCGCCGCGGCCTCGGAAAGGGACCCAGCTGCCAAGTCGACCGCCCCGCATGGCTAGTGAAGCGCTCGAGGGACCGCCCCCGTTTCTCGACAAGGTGCCCAACGCACGAGAACCTTGAACAGCAGCGACAACACACGCCCCCTTCTTTGGCCAGACCGGCAGCAGCACCTTTTGGCCCAGGGGCAGAGAGGACGGACGGTGGCGGTTCTTTTGTTATCAAACCAGGAACTGCCGAGGCATCATCCTTACGGGCGCCGTGCTGTAGGGAGAGGCCACCATCAGCATCCTCATTTCCGGGGATGGCGCCTGTTTGAAGATGCCTTGCGCTAAAAAAGAAGCAAGGAAGGACAAGCAAAGACTGGATGGAGGCGGCGCCTTCCCCAATGCAGGGAACCCGTCTCCATGCACGCCGGCCAGTGACAGCGGGAAACCGCAGGAACGAGTGCCCCTGGCTGGACGAGGCGTGTGCGTGCGGTGCGCCTAAGCAGCCCTACTAGTGGCAGCTCCGAAGAGCGTTTTCATAAAAGGATGCTGTTAAGGGGATGGGTGGCGGTGGTGGTGGTGGTGAGGAGCAGCAGACGCAAAGCCAAACGGCCAGACGACGACGATAGCGCATGGACAAGGACGGACGTGGAAAGGGAAATGAGGAGATGGGCCAAGAATCAGCAGCCAGCGAACGCGGCAGCAGCCCGGCGACGACGCCATGGCTGTAGCCCGCGACGGGACAAAGGGCCGGCGACTTGCACCCACCCACCCACTCGCCCCTCTTCGCCATCCACCCACCGAGTGTCTGTGTGTTTGTTTGCTCGTTGAAGAATGAGCAACAGACGCCTCCTCACACGGACGGACGGGCCCTTCTCCATCAAAAATCACACGGCCATTCAAGGTCCTCCCCTTCACGAGAGAGTAAAAAAACAAAAAACGAACTTGGTGGCAAGGTCGTGCATCATCCGTCAACACCCACTCCAAGGCCCAACCCTCTACCCCCTACCCTACCCAGCCAATGAGATGGAGTTGGAAGACGAAGGAGGAAAGACCCGGGCTGGGGTGGGCCAGAGATAGGAGCACCTGGTCTTCGGAAAGTTGCTAATCGCCTGTTTCAGGGCCCGTGACGCCGTCGACGGCCGTTGGTCAGGAACAAAAACATCTCCGGAGGGCGGGGGGGGGCGTGTCGGCGGTAAATCACAGAACGAGCAAGTTGATCCTGGAGATTTCTTCTTTTAACCATTATTTCTCTTACTTGGTTGGCTACTTTGTCTGGACACTGGGATCTGTGTTAGATCCGCTCGGCCTTCCCTGGACCCCTATTTCCGAGAGAGAGAGAGAGAGAGAGAGAGAGAGAGAGAGAAGTAGAAGGAGAAGCAGGAACGACAACAACCTGTAGCAGTAGCCGTAGTTGGTGGCAAGTCGATCCGAGCGAGTCTTGCTGTACGTAACACAAAGTCCACAATCTATCAGTCCCAGGGCCGGCCCGCTTGTTCCCTCCATTTCCGCCCAAAGAAAAGAAGCAAAAAAAAAAAAAAAAAAAAAAAAAAAAAAAAAAAAAGCAGGCAGGCAGGCAGCTCAACAGTGCGCAATCAGAACAACGAACCGGGTGCTTCCCTGGAAAGATAAAAAAGCAAGAAGGGGTTGAACACGAGAGGACGAAAAGAGGAAAAAGTGGAACCCGAGGTTTCGATCAGCCCGCCCAGAGGAGGCAGGACACGCGAATATGACCTGTCAGAGAGGAGATTTTCGCCGTCGAGAAGCAAAAACCAAGTATGTAAACCCCTCTTTCTCAGAGCCCACGTCGGATAAGGGCCACGGACGCTGTCGTGCGTTGAGATGACTGGCTGGCAGCAAACCCGGGCGAGGCTGTGGTCCCCCCAAGCCATACCCGCAGCCGCATCATGGGTGGCGTCCTCGCCCCCTAGGCCAATACATTGACGGAAAAAAAAAAAACAGGTTCTCCCACTGTCCTTGCAAGCTCCCGCTTACCGGCTTCGGATCATAGGCCCCTCAATGTCGCTTCCAAGAAGAAGCTCATCCCGGAAAGGGGTTGTTGGCGGCCTACCCCGAGCCGGGCTTTGCAGCAGGCGGTCAGCGGAGAAGCAAAGAAGAGGGTATCCATATTGGGCGCGGACAGGCGGATGGCGGCGGCTCATACCCGTATCCAGTCTCGCCTGAGACCAACGGCGAGCCGGGAAGTGATTGCAAAGGTGGTGGTGGTGGTGGTGACATGGCTTGAGGTGGCATGTGTCGGTCTGTTGTCACAAAGTCCCCGCCCGCGTCGGCAACACAGAGACGAACGAAACTGTCAACAGGGGACAGAGCAAGAAGAAAAGGCAGGGTCCGGGCCGCGGTGCCACCTCGGAAATGAAACCCGTGCGCCCGCGACAGAGCCTCCGCCGCCTTTTCGGGTGTTTTGAAGCCAGGCGGGCGAGGCTCCCAAGGCTCGGCGCAGTGACTTGCCGGGAACGCGGCCGATGCCTGAAGGAGTCCCGACGGCGCTGCTGCACACTGGCTTTCTCTCTGTAGGGACCTGGCATAGCCATAGCCACGGCCGATATCGCAGGGTGTTCTTGAGGACGTGGGGTGGAAGGCTTTGCCCACCCCTGTGCAGGAGAGCCCTTGATCCATCCAATGCAAGCACAGCATAGGAAACTTATTTTTGCCTACCTGGTTGTGTGCCACCAACACAGCATCTCGACCACGCGGGGGGGCGGCGCCCCGGCGGGTAAACGCAAAACGCACAGTCGGTCGCACAGTCGCTGCGCGGCCAAGGGGTAAATCACTGAGGGCAACAGCACGGGAACTAGGTTGCTAGCTAGCCGTGGGTGGGAAGGTAGTTCGCACCACGCCGCCCCGAGACCCAAAGGCTGTCCCTTTCTCCCGCCTGCCATCTCTTTTGTTTTTTACCCCTCGCACGGAGCAAGATAGATTAGAGAGATGCAGTAAACGGCGGCCTCTTGCCTCGCCTTGTGGAACTCGACGGGTGCCTGCAGGAGTGAGTATGTGATACCCGCCCGCGCCCGCCATG
Source organism: Gaeumannomyces sp. JS-464 (assembly GCA_002197995.1). Classification (NCBI taxonomy): domain Eukaryota; kingdom Fungi; phylum Ascomycota; class Sordariomycetes; order Magnaporthales; family Magnaporthaceae; genus Gaeumannomyces; species Gaeumannomyces sp. JS-464. The sequence goes on along the minus strand of NGZR01000001.1, from coordinate 2,475,785 downwards.
CAGGCCGAACCTAGCTGCAGCCGGGCCTTTCTGCCCATCTTTTTTCCTCTGGCGAGTCCCCCAATCTAGGCAGGCAGATGAGGAGAAACCCGGCCTGGGGGAGTTGTGGGAACCCGGCGTCTCACAGCAGCGGAGGATAGCCAGGCGCCTGATCTTGCTTTATTGGGGGCGGTTGTAGAACCCCACGCACGACCCGATGCGCGCGCTCGCACCCACCTCCGGGAATAGGCAGCGAGGCAAGGCCGTGCGACGGGCGTTGGTGGGGGCCTGTGAGAAGGGGAGAGGGCGGCCGGCAATGTTCCTGTTTCCCTCCTTTGGCCCCGTGGCGGCGTGTGCTTTCTCCCCTGGTCCCCGATCCCGGTCTCTCCCTTCTTCCGGCGCGGCGACGAGGTCACGAGAAGGAAAGGAAAAGGTACGTACATGGATGACAAGCCAGGGCGGCAACGGCGGGAAAATAATGGGCAAGCCGTGGAATACCCATTGAATGGCGTAGATGGCGTTCCCTTGTTCACCCACACATCTCTCTCTCTCCGTTATCGTGCGCCCCCAATACGACCAGACCGGCCTCGAGGGCGGAAGAGGTATTCATGCTCCCTTTTGCCGGCCCGGCAGCCTCAGCACTACTGCGGACCACTTTGGAGGGAACTCGCGGGTCTAGATCTAGACCGTGCCCGCAGAAACAGCCACCCGATAGCCACGAGCGCTGCAGGCGGACACATGAACAATATTTGAGTTTCGCCTCTGTTTTTTTGGCAGCTCTCGATGGCCGCAAGGGGACGCCCAGGACGGCAATCGGGACAAGGGCACCCCGTAAGGACAAGTCTGGTGCCCGTCCATTAGCTTAGCACCTGCAGCTATCCGGAGGGAAAGCGCCCGGCGATAAGAAAGAGGAGCACGGTGAGAAGCGCAAAAGCGATGTAGCCACGCCCCCGACCAGGCCGAGATGCATGCAGATCGGGTGGCGGGTCAGAAGCAGCAAAAAGGGGAAACCGAGAGAGAGAAAGAAAAAAAAAAAAAAAGGGGGAGGCAGGGCTTTCTCCTCAATCAGCAAGCCAGGGCGGCCGAAAGGGGCGTGTTAGTCCACGATGGCCAGGTCTGGAGGGGAGTGCATGGGAAGAGAAGAAGGAGGCTGGCTCGAGAGGCTGGATGCGGAAGGCAAGGGGAGAGGGAGCCTTGGTGGACAGCAGAAAATCCCGGCCCAAATCGGACAGTCGTGAACTCTCCCCAGCCTGGGCGAGCTAGAGATGAAGGCTTGTGCTGCAGTCAGATGCAAGTGTGGCGGGCTAGGGCAGTTAGCAGCTCGCAAGTCCTGCAAACTGCTGCAAGCCCCAGGGCCGTTTTGGTCTCTTGGCTTTTTTTTTTTTTTTTTTTTACTTCTTTGGCGGCTTTGAGTTGTTACCTACCAGGCTAGCGCTGCTGCGATGGTCGGAAGCTGTTAAAAGGGCTAGACGGTCGAGTCTAGCAAGGGTAGGGCAGGGCGGCATGGCCTGCTGACAGCCTCGTGGATTCTTTCCACCTTTTGAGGCGGTCGGTGACGATGCCGACTAGCATAGGTTGCTTCCAGCCGAGCACTAACTGATCCTTTTTTTTTTCTTCCCCTGCCCACAGGACAGGCAGCATCACGACAACGCGGGCTCTCGTCACCGACCAGGTCTTCACCGGTCACACAATGTTATTTTTTTTCTGCACGGGCGAGAGCGGCGAGTCACTCTTTCCCTACCCGGGCAACCCCCTGGGCCAATGCGATGTGTGATTGTGATGGTTCGGAGTGAAGTGCGTATTGGCAGCGGGTATGGTGATGTTGCTGTGCTACTTTGCCTGCCGCAAATGCCGTCGCGAAAGCTCGTTGCCTTTTGGGCTGTAGCTCCAAATGAAGCAAACGCCCCCTGCATAAAACTCGGCTGAGGAGGTGATTGAGTTGGCGAGAGGTTACGTCAACCAAATATCAAGGCATATCCAACGATGCATGCTGCGGGAAGTACGCATGTCCATGGTCGGCAGTTGTTATCATGCATTATCACCACTTTTTTTGAGAACACGCGATAGACCAAGTAGAGTGTGACGAGCCAGAGAGAGGGGGTGTTTCTGCCCAGCGTCTCGAGCCGGGGTCGGGACTGGTTTCTGCAATGCAGTGGCGATCGAGAGAGAACAGAACATGCCCAAGTTTGGCCCACCCGGCCGGGACGTGGTTCTGCTGCGAACTCCTGCGGGAGGCTGGGGAAGATAGGAGATTTGGAACGCAGTCGCAGCAGCGGCGGCGGCAACATGCACGGCACATCATTCATGGCAAGTTTATAGCCGCTGCCGATCGCACCAAGAAACGAAAAATCCCCGACACTTGGATAGGTAGCTTTCTTGATGCCGTCTGTCTGCCAACGGAAGGAGGCGCCGGGCGGGGAAGACGAAAATCATTCGATCTCGGTGCTCCAGCCTGCTTTGGCAGTGCAGCCCATCTCCTTTCTTTTTTTTCAGTTTCCTTTCCGTCCCTGCTTTTTTTTTTCTTCTTTTTTTTGCTACATCTCGGACTCTGGCCGCCGGAACTGTGACCTGGTGGGGCGGGCCGCCTCGGGGCCTGGTGGTGCAATAGTCGGGCTCCCAGGAGACGTGCGGCCCCTCATGGCCGGAAGCTGGGGCCGTGACGGGGCATCAGTCCGACTTACTCGTTCATATGCTACAAAGCAAAAAATGCAACACCACAAAAAGAGGGGAAAGGAGCCAAAAAAGAAAAAAGGGTTACGTTCCAGACTGACAAGCGAGGCGATGTGCATATGCGAACTCATCACAGGCCAAGAAAAAAGGAGACCGAAAAGAAAGAAAAAAAAATATGCGAACATGTGCACACGGTTGCAGCAGAAATGGCTCGCCCACGCTGGTGCGCCGCAGGTCAGCCATCCAATCCAGTTGGACGAGATCTGGAGAGAAGCAGTTCATGTTGGTGGTAGTGGGAGCCCGCAGGTACAGAGAGCAGACGCATCGCGCATCTTGGAAAGTCCATGTCCGTTATCGCCGTCACAATCGTCACAGTCGACATCATCACCCACGTTTCAGCTGCAGGTGACAAGTTTGTTATTTCCCACAGTGGTTTTTCCGCAATTGCCCCGAAACTACAGCGCCCACCCCCTCCCAAGATCGGCGTTTGATTTCCAGGTCGCAAGAGAGTCGCGGTGCCATCGTCGCTGGATTTCTGGTTGAGCTCCCCTTTTGTGCATCGAGCTTTTGGCTCTAGTATGCACAGGAGATCAATGAGGAGCCCCCCACCCAACCGGAGCATTTCCTCACCTACCATGTATGGGAGAGAGAGAGAGAGAGCCACCGTCGCGCATCTGCCAGGCACCACACTTGCTCCATCCATACCACCACTAACCTCTACCATTCCAGCCCTTTCCCCTTTTTTCTTCTCGTCAACTTTGGTTATCCTCCTCCCTCATTTCTGGGTACGCGCCAAGTGATGATTTTCTTTTCGCACTGCAACCCAACCCAGGGGTCCAACTCTGGGTAGCTGCGACCTACATACGGCTGCCCGGGGGGTGTGAGCTTTCCTGACCGCCTCGGCCATTTCGAAAAGTCCCCTCCCTGTCTTGTTCCTGTCCGCCCGCCCGCCTCGCTCACTCCCGTCCCGCGGCGCCCGCCCCCCCCGGTCGGGGTTCCTGCTTTGCGACGACGACGCACCGACTTGCGACTGGACAAAACAGAAAAGTGACGACGACAGCGAGAGCGGGGAGCAGAGGCGCAACGAAAAGGCGAAGATATCTCGCTTCTGACGCAACCTACAGGCCCCTTGCATATTAACCCACGCCCGCTATACTGGGCCCGCCCGTCACGGGAACAAGTGCGTCGTCTCTCCCACCAGGGGGAGGGGACCTGCATTTGCTTTGAATCCCATTCCAACGTTGCAAACTGGAAACTGGGGACGCTAGTAGGGCTTGGGGTGACGCGACTGGTCCGCCGGCGAGGGGCGTTGACGTCTCCACCCAGGATTGTCACGCCCTGTCCCTTCTGTGTTTTTCCCCTCAAGAGAGAGAGAGAGTCCTATCCGTCAAACCCGTCGTCGCGGGCCCTTGGGCTTGCTTGGGGGTGTGTCGCCTTGCCACTGCCGCCCGCCCGCCCGCGGCCGTCTGTGTGCAAAATGGCAGGTTTTGCGAGCCATTTTTCTTTTTTGTTTCGACAAGCGATCACCGTGAAGCGATGGCAGGTCAACCAAGAGATGGATGTCACGATATATGTGCCTCTATGTGCTACGTATAGCCTTTCGCCTGTCCATCGATCGCCCTTTGCCCCACGGTATGGAAACCACCACCCTCTCGAGTCGGCGAGCAGCGTGGGGGGCGTACACAAACCCATGGGCTGTCCTGTCATGAATTGCGCCATTAATCTAGTTTGACTTTTGCTGCTGCGGCGCCGGCGCGGGCCTCGCTCCCGCCAACCCAATTGACAACAGAGATGGATAATGCTGTGGCGAAAAGAAAAAAGAAGAGGAGGATTACGATTGAGCCCCTGCGCGCCGAGATCGTCCATCGCAGGGGAATATCATATTGATCGCAGGGCGGAGAGTCAGGACGGTGCGTTGGCGTATTGGGCCCGAGTGAGGGGTTGGAGAGGGGCGATAAACAAATACCAATATGGCGATAATGGATGATGGAGACGGCAAGGGGCTGATGTGGGATGCGAGGGGATTCGCCTCGACCGGGGATGAATCAAAAGGACAGCTGTGGATGTATGTAGAAACATCAACATCACACACACACACCCCTCCCAAAGGTGACAGGTCGTGTCGGTCGGTCCAGCGTCGAAGCGAGCCTGCCTCTCGAGTGCCTGCCGCCCCGCCCACGTGAACAGCAGTCAATGTCTCCGAGGGGGTCGACTTTCGGAGACGAAGATCAGCTCGGAACCAGAGAATGGTGCTCATGCGCCACTGGTTTGCATGACAGACACCAACGATTGCGCCTCCCGGCTTCGGCTCGGTAGCCGGCTAGCGGGGTGGGCTCTTTGTTTGCTCAATGCGCCAAGCAGGGACGCACGCCGGAGTCGGAGCCGAGGGAGGGAGGGAAAAGCACAGACGCCTGCTTGTTTTTTTTGTTTTTTTTGTTTCGTCTTCGTCCCAACCTCGCCTCCAGACAAAGCGGTCTCGAGGTTCAGGGAAGAAAAAAAAGAGTGCCCCACGCTTAGTTAATGGCGACATAACATCAAAAAGACGCCTTAACCTCACCTACCCGACTCCGCGGGGCGTTATCAATCACCACAAAATCTCCATATATACTGAACAGGCGATTATATACACGATCCATAATGAAACAAAACCGCACACGGATGGATCGCAGAAGAACAAGGGTGCAATTTGGGTGCTGACTAGTGGGCAGCCCACCTTTTCCCTTCGCTCCTCATCCGGCCATCCGGGACTGGCGTCCCTTTTTGACACATGCTCTCTGCGTCCCGGAATCGGCAGGTGCTTCACCGTCGCCGGCGGGGAGGGGAGGGGGGCTTGGAGATGGCATCGCCCTTCCCGCGCGTGCCTGGCAGGCGGCGCGAGAGGTTGTGTGGGAGGCCGATAGTCCCCCAACGACCCACAACGGATGGAGAGAAAAGGGAATACCGTACTTCGCACACTTGGAATACGTCCCGCGTCGTCACATTTAGTACCTGGCCGAGACGCAAGCCGGCGCATGCACCGCGGCAGTTTGCCTTTCTTTTTTTTTTCTTCTGTGTGATGTCCCACGCCCAGCGGCTTTTGATAGGAGGAAGATTCTCTCCATGGATATTAAAGGCCGCAAACGCGGGATATCACGATAGGTTGTGATAATATTCTTATGGTCTATACTGTTTCTCAGCTATACGTGGCATCGGGCAGCGGCAGCGAGACTGACAAAGGCACGTTCCAAGGAACAATGGGCGATTGGTCGCTCGAACCGGCCCTTTCAAAACATCGCAATTGTCTTTTTTATTGATCAGTTGGCTGCCTCTCCTTTCTTTTCTTGGGCAGCGCCAGGACCAAAGCTCCCGCGCCTCCAAGACCCTTTCCTCGACACTCCTTTAACGCACCACATATACTTCTTTTCGCTTGCACATCCCCATCCGCCCGGCGTCGGCCGTCGCATGCGAATGCGGAAAGCGACTCGCACGCGAGATCCAGGCCGCCGCCAGACCGTGTGCACTAGTGCATGCAACACGCGCGTGTGCGTGCGGCCTAAATCCCCGCGCAAGCGGCCCGGGCTTTATCTTAAACGGTGTCTTTGCGACCGACTGGCTTGTGCAACGGAGGGGGCGTGGGAAATGATAAATACACAAAACGGGGCTGCGGTGGGCTCTGCTATGGTGGTTATGATTATGTCGCTCCTCATTGGGACGACTCGACAACTGCGCCCCGGCCATCATGCATAATTTATTGCGACCGCCGCAGTCAAGATGGGGAGGAGACGAATCCATAAATCCCACTATGACGAGGCCGGGAGGGTTATCATGACCACCACCCACATGCCAGCGTGCAAGAGCCGGCGGGGGGGTCCGAAAGAGCGGTAGAAGCCATCGCCAGATCCATTCCAAGTGCCCACCGAGGCTGCTGCGGTATGCAGCTAGCACCACATCCGTATATTGCCATTTTTTTCTCTCTTCCCCTGACAAGGCGGAAATCGCCGTGTCCTGCGCCGCCAAGTGTGCACATACTGCACGGTAAAGGGTCACCAAATACCACCTAGGGCGACGGGCTGTGGGCTGGGTGGTTACCTCGAGGCCGTCATCTATCACAATTGGAAAAACCCCAATTAACGAGAACGGAATGCAGAGCGTGGAAGGACGAGAAGAATATGGGGCAAGGGGCCCAGGACCGACGCGCCCGGATAGATGGAATGGCGCCCTATCAAACACGCCTCCAAGGCCGCGAGTCTGCTTTTTTTTTACGATGTGTTGTGTGCGTTGTGTGTGTGTGTGTGTATGTTTGAACGAAATGTGGGCGCTACGACGTCGGCGACGGCTTGCATGGCCCTATTCGGCTCCCAGCCTGGCGCCACCGACGACAACGGCTGCGACGTCGATGTGCCAGCCGACACGAACGCGTCTGTTCGGAGTCCCGAGGCGCAGCAACAACGGGGGGGAAAAAAAAGAAAGAAAAAAAAGAACACGCGTGGTTGCACCAGTTGCAGCCGCGACCTGAAACCCCCCAGGGGCTGCCGTTGCTGCTCAGCCCGTTGCCGTGAATTTTGTTTGCTGCACGGGGTGCTGCCAGCCAGAACCTCGTATGTAACCCCCATCCAGCCGGCACCCAGAAAGCTACGCTGACCCAGGGCCAGGGCCTGGCCGGGCATGGGGATCGGGCTGGGAACATCCCTGCACCAACGATGTTGCCTTCTTTTCGAGGCTTCCTGGCCCTTGCACCGCCGGAAGCGACGCTGTGAAATCGGGCGGTTGGAACATTGTTGGGGTTCCTTTTTGGGTAGGTAGGTATCGAAAATGGCAGCGAGGGGCGGAGAAGAAGAAAGTGAGGCCATCTCAGGCGCTATCACCAGCGGAGGCATCATATGACAGGAGGCCTACCGGCGCCTCGGCTGGTTGAGTAGCCCAGCTCCGCAAGCGAGAGCCCAGATGGGTTGTGGTGACAGGCCCAGGCCCACTGGCCGAGCAGCGGAGGATACACACACACACACACTCAAGGCACACTCATAGCCCAACGCGGCGGCACTCGCCCAAGGCCCTGGGGGCTCATTCCGGAGTCGGGGGACCCACGGGAGCGCGCCCGTTCTGTCGGCAACTGCAAACTGACAGCTCTCCCCAACAGGAAAACCGGGGCCGCCCCTCCCTTGCGGGGGGAGCGAGTGAGCGCAGGTGAGAATGGGTTACTGGATTGGGAAGCCTTTTCGGTCGCCGGGGTCGTTCCATCCTGGGCCATATAAGGCTGTTATAGACCAGCAATCACCATTACCACCACAGCTGTGCCACCACCACCACCACCACCACGCCCCCGTTGCAGTTGCTCCCTTCCCTTCTCCCCACCGCGCACCGTGACAGCGCCCCATCGCGAGAGCGCCGCCGTTCGCCCTGCCCAAGGCGAGTGTTTGCCTTTTACGTCTGTGGGGTTTAAAGCGAAAGTGGTAGGTTGAACAGGCTGCGTGGGAACGAATATAGATGCGGAGAGGAAGGGATCACAATGTGGTCCCTTTCCCTGCTGTGCCGGGTCGCACACGCCCGCCCACACCGAACGCCTGCTCTGGCCCTAGGCAGGGCAGACCTGGCCTGGGGGGCGCGCGATTGATAGCACCATGATGGAGCCAGAACAGCGGGGCAGCGCGCGCTTCTAGCGATGGGGCGACTTTTTTTCTTCTTTTTTTTTTTCGCACGTCCGTCGGTGTTTGTGGGCTTGTTTGCTCTCGCCAAAAACATAATAGTACAGATGCCAATCGATATCATGGTCACAGACAGGTTGGCATGTGCCCGCAGCCCGCAGCCCGCGGCTCCCCCAAGCTGCAGCCCTGAAGCACAGCTGATGCGTCGGGCATTTCGGAAGCAGTGGGAGATCCGTTTGGAACAAGAACACGATGTGAAAAGATCTTCGCCGGGCGGGTGCTTTGCTCCATAGCTGCGCAGTAGCTTCGCTGGACCTGCGTCGGGCATTTGCATGCCGGACCCTCTCTGTTCCAGGGAAAGGAGGATCTCCTCAGAGTCCAGCCTCAGTCAGTCAGCAATAGCCGGTTCCTGCGTCGGGAATTTTTCGGTTTTGCTCTCTTCATTTTATTCGGATTTAAGCTTGCCCAGACTGCCCCACCTACCTCTGCGCAATCCATGAAGCAGGACCGCAATACAACGACTGCTGATATAAGCCCCCTCGTTTAGAAAATCCAATTGCCCACCGCCCGGGCCAGTCCTGCCGGCCGACGGACAGCTCGCCACGTTATGCCAGATGAAGCGAAAGTGGCCGCGGCGTCATAACGACTTCTTTGACAGCTTCCGGAACTCCCCTAGGCACGTGTGCGACAACGGTGGGACAAGCCACAAATCCCCCCTGAACGCCCCCTTCTCTGCCGAGGTGAAAGGCATCTCCGGTGTCAAAGTGGTGGCACTCTCGCCAACCAACACAGCCTCGGGGATCAGGGTTTGGCGGCGCCGAGCGGCCGAGGCGCGCCATCAGTAAGACGAGCCTGCGAGAGAGCCAGTCGATGACAAAGCGTCCGAAAACGGCTGCGAGTTCGTCGGCTGAACCCCCAGGGCCCCTCCCCAAAAAAGCGGGCGCTGCTGCTGTTGCTGCTGCTGCTGCTGCTGCTGCTGCTAGACAGGCTTCCCCTCGATCCCTGATCCCGACCTTTTGGCCCGCCAGTTCGTTCAGGGACTGGGAGGCGGCGTCACGGTGAACGGTGAACGGCGGACTAGCTGTCTCCATTCCGAGGTCGTACCCACCTCCTCCTCTTGCCCCTATCCCCGATTTCTTCGGCGCAGGACTTTCCACAGGGCCACAAGGCGGGCACGTCAGGAAGCAAGGAAAAGGGAGGGCTGGCGGCTGGGGGGCTCGGCTGGTCCAGAAAGGAAATAGCTCCACGTGAATGTCGCCAAAATCCCTGGCAGACATCCTCTTGCGTCCACTGAAGAAGAGCCGAGAATCCGAAGTGAATCCGCAGAGCCCCCATTTCGAGGCTCTGTCTTTGCTTTTGGAATCACACCCACTGTTGGCCACCACCTGCAAGGTGTGTGATAATGATGAAGGTTATGACTCTGTTTTTGGAGCCCCGACGGCGAAGGCCCCGTTGCCGCGGTCAGAACTCACAGGCTTCCAAGCAAGGCCCGGGGCGCTGGTGAGGCAACTCCCCGGTGGCCGAAATGGAGAGTAAAAAAGCAAAGAAAAGAAAAGAAAGAAAATGACAAGCACCAGTCAGCTCGCTCGGGTGTGGCTGTTGCCCACATTGCCCAGGCGCTAGCGTCGACACTGCTCTCACCTGCTGGGTTTTGGGGCGGTTTGGCACCGACCCGTCCTCTCGGCAAAGCTCAGGGCTGCAGGCTTTGAAGCTGCAGGAGGCGGAAAGACGCCCAAAAAATCCCCTGGGCTTAGTTACTACGCCATAGCTAATGTACAGGCCTCCATGTCCTTTGCAGGCAGGACGCTGACCAACAAGCGGGATGTTGATCCGAATGTTGGCGAGATAGAGAACATGTCTGAGAAACAAAATAAAATGAAGATAAAACGCAAAATAAGGTAGGGGTGTATGCCGTTATCACGATGGGATTAACACCTACGAGTACACCGTAGGTGGTGGCTCACCTCCAGGGCCCCACCACGAAGGCCAAGCCACGCCTCTCACCTCGCACAGCTGCGTGTGCCGTGCTGGCTGAGACACCGAGACGGGCGTTGTCAGCGGAAACCTTGGCTGCTGCTTTGCCACACCGTAAACCGTCCTGCGGCGCTAACTTTTTTTTTTTTTTGATGCCGTCACAAGTGGCCACATCCACTTATTGTGCGTACCCCAGAGAGGTGACAAGTGATAACTGAGGCATAGACGCCGGTCATTTCCGGCGGCGTGGCATTGCTATTGCTGCCTGCCTGCACACCGCGCTATTTGCAAAAAGACAAAAAAAAAATAATACCCTTCCAGAAGGAAATCAAGCAATAAAGCGATATGGAAAAAGGCCCCGATGTGCCTGCCGCACAAAACAATCCATGATCACCGCCTCGGCGCTGGAGACGAGCGAGATGATGTTGGACAATACGAACAAGCGGAGCTTCAAGTCGTCGCCAACTGTCCCCGAGGAACAAGACCTCGCGCGAACGCTGTTACACACCCCTCCCCCATCCTGTCGATCTATTTCCATCTTGCACCCATTCAGACACGTCCACCTCCTGTTGAGCCTAGCCCGGGGGTTGCCTCCTGGTCCGAAAAAGAGAACCAGCACCACCGGATCTCTGGTACACTAAAAAAAAAAACCCCCCACCAGGCTAGGAGTTTACCTATCCCTAAAACACGTGTAGCGGCTAACGCCCTTTTTTCAGCTTTTCCCCTCCCGCTCGCTCGCTCGCTCTCCGCAAAACGCAGGGAACAGGCCGATTTGAAATGAGAGACGAACGAAAAAAAAAAAAACAAGGCGTGACTAATCCCGTCCCCCGTCCTGATCGCTCGCTGCGCGTGTGATGGTTTGCAAGCAAGGGGAAGCCCTGCCTCCCAGGTTGATCTCGTCACCACACGACATCATCATCCTTCGTCTCGCCATCACCTCTCTTTTCCCCTCTGTTCTTCGCTGTTGACTTTTGCGCTACTCCCGGATTACCGATTACCCAATCGAACCCTGTCCGCCGGCCCTCCCAAGTCCCTGGGTTCGGTGTTGATTTCCTGTTCCGGCCAGTTGGGAAAAGGTTCTTTCCAACCTTCGAAGGAAAAAAAAAAAAAAAAAAAAAAAATATGGACTAACCCTCCCCATTCGGCGCCGCCTTGTGGTGGGAGGGGATAGGAAAGTGGGAACCCATTTTCGGAGCTGGACGCGCAAGTGTGTTTGTGATGGAATTCCTTGTGGAAATGAACAGTGTATAAAAAATAAGCGGATAAGCACAAGGGGACAAAAGAAGAAAGCCCCATCAGGGGTATGTATGTACTGTACTGCATAGCACAGGCAGGATGCGCAAGGGGACAGAAAAAGAAAGAAAGAAAAACGGACACACGGGGGAGCCACTCGGAGCACAGCCCGGGCCCCGGTCTGTTATGCACGATATGTCACTTGTCACTTGCCAGTGCGTGTGCCGGGCTTGCATCCTCCTCCCCCACAGGGGGATGGATGTGCTCAGGTGCTGCAGTGTGAAATCACACAAAATCCACAATCCTCAGGGCAGACAAGAGACACTGCCCGCCCGCCCTGTCGCCTCCCCTTGGGCTTCCCTATCCCATCACCACCGCCACCACCACCCCCACTTGGCGGATCGGCCGGCCAGGCCCCAGGGCAAGAGCTGCCGCGACACTGACATTTTGACACCTGCCCGCACGTCTGTGTGTCCCTTTTTTTTTCTGCTCCCCTTTCCCTCGCTCGGCGTGGCGTGTGGAGAGACGAGAGCTGATCCGAGAGAGCGGTGTGATAGGCCGCTCTTTGCTCGAGTCTGGGTCGGCTCCTCCCTTCCCTGTCACTGACTGGCAACCTTGTCGCCGACCGGGGGGAGGGGCGTCCGTATGTATGCATCTCTGTTCTCCCTGTTCTTGAGTCGGGCTGAGGGGACGCCGGGAGAGGAAGCGAGAGCAACTGAAAGACAGAAAAGTGGGACAGAGAACAGGGCCAGGGGAACTGAAAGACAGGCCAGTAGGTACAGGGGCCCTTGTTTCCCTTCTCCGCCCATCGAAGGACGTGCGCCAGCATGCAACCTTGCCCTTTTTTGCCAGGGGTGCCCAGGGCCAGGTCCAGGTCCAGGTCCAGGCCCCCCGTCGACACGGTCTCTCTCCTCTGTCCACTCCAGTCTCCTCCGGGGCCGGCACCCACCCCCCACGGCGAGAAATCTCTCTGGGTGGTGCGTCGAGAGAATCGATGATCAGCACATGCCCCAGCCCGTTCGAGGAAGCGGCCGGCCCTGAACCGGGGTGGTGGGTTCTCTTTTCGAAAGGAAGAGGGGGCGGGAGGCGCGAGCCACCTTTCTAATCGGGAACGGGTGGGAAAACAAAATGCTTGGGAGAGGCCGGAGCACCGACGGGAGGCTAGGGTGAAGCTTATCGGAAGGCTGGGTCTCGACAACTTAAAGTGTGTGTGCGTGTGTGCGTGTGTGTCTGGCTCAATCGCAGCGCAAAGCCGTCGACGATAAGCCTCGAGTAACCAAGCGACAGAAAAAAAAAAAAAAGAAAAAAAGGGGGGGGCATGGAGAAAGGCTCAGGTTGATTGATATTATCCAATTTGACCCGGCATAGCACATGCATGCTCTTGCGGACGGGCACAGTGGGGTTTTCTCTCTCGCCTCTCGCTATCAGGCGAATGCAAAGTGCCCATAGATAGGTAATGCAGGGGCTTGGTTCCCCCAATCGTGCCTGCATGAAGGTGGGACTTATTTTTACTCAGGCGGTGCCTGCCTGCATTTTGTCGCGCCCCACGAAGAAGCAGGTCCCAATTGCCCAATTGCAGAGGAGGTCCCGCTTCAGGACAGGACAGGCAAATGGAAAAAGGCGTCAGGTGGTTCCTCGGTGGGAACGAATCCAGCTGCGCTGCACGTCCTGGGTTGGCGGACGGAGGGACGATCTTGCGCCGGACAATTGATATCTCCTAATTGCCCTCCTTTGCTTCTCCACCAAGGCTGCATATGCCCGCGCGCTCAATGTAGGTTGGGCATCGTGGCCTCTTGCGCCGGCCTTCTCTCCTAGCCGGGGCTGATCAAGGCGGGCGTGCGTGCGGGCGTCCCTGCCAGACTGACGCGAACGAATGCCTGCACCGGCTGAACCAGCCCCTCCTCTCATTTCGCCCTTCGTCATTAGCTCGCGATTCTTTTTGCGGGCGCTAAAGAAAGTCCGACCGTACCCGACAACAACCTGAGGATAGAAAAAAAAAAGTTCGAGGCGCGAGGATCTCCCCGGCACCGAGCAGCAGCAGCAGCAGCAGCACACCGACTCGGGGACCCCGCATCGGCGGCGCGAGAGGAACACATGGTCCGTGTGTGTGGGAGATGCCCGGACCAGCGCGCGCCGCCGCCGCCGCCAACACGCGCCAGAGGGCACCCTTTAATCAACGGTTTTGCGCGCTCCATCCTAAAGCAGCGATCAATGGAGGATCCATAGTGTATCAACAGCCGACGTGCATACATTTTCTATTCCCGTTTAGAGCAGACGATGTGGTCAAAGACGCAGCTGCTAAAGCCGTTTGGGCAAAAGATTACAAGACATCTGTCAGTCGCGTGCAGCACCAGGCACACACGTCAGGACGCATTTATTCCGTGTGAGATGCAGCTCCGCAGCAAACCCCAGCACCCCGGCCGCAAGTCACCACAGCTGTCAAAGCTGCTAGCGGCGCATGACCACACCCCCTGGCGGCTGAGGCGAGAGATTACGCTTCCCACGTCCCCAGCGGCGGCGCGCTGGCGTGGGGACCGAGGACGACGTCAACCGTTATGAGCGGTGAAGCACGCCCCTCGGCAGGCTGCCGGTGATCAGCACTCGGCCTTGCTCCATCCATCAGGGTGTGGGCTCCATCGTCCTGCAGCTGTCTCGGCCTTTTAGCTCAAGGAGAATATTTTTGTCTTGTTTGAGCTTATTGCCCCATGGACTCCGGGGAAAGGCAAAGCAAAGAGAGGCACGATTCAAGAATGAATAGGTTTTGCTGCAGTTTGACCATAATTAGCAACAAGTTCATCCCGTTTTGTAACACCGGACTCTCAACCCTCCAACCAAGATGTTGCAAATGTTTCGTTTTAATACCCCCTTTTCAAAAAAAAAAAAAAAAAAAAAAAAAAAAAAACAGGTTCGACAGATCCAACAAAGATCCAAGACACGACAAAATGGAACCATCCACACAGACAGACCACACCCGGTCAGGGATCTGTGTGCTCCATAAAAAGATTCTTCTTGGCAGCACTTTGTTTCGAGCCCGTTTCAGGCGACATCGGCCATTCCAGCCCTCTCATTGGCCGCGTCAGGCTCCCTCGCAAGGGAACTGTGTGGGACGCCCTTCTCGTTTGGCAAACGGCTCCCCGGGGGTGGGGCGGGGCGGGGGTCAACGACCACCACCACCACTCCCCAAAATAAAGACCCCTTGCCACGTGCGTGCGGCCACGTTACCATCCTGTTCCTGATCTGCGTCCCTCCTGGTGGCCCGCGCCCCCTCTTTTTTTTTTCTGGGCGGCCTGGCAATTGGGCAATGGGAAAGCGACACTAGTCGCACACTACACGAACAGCACATGGAGATAGATGGTCGCTGCGAGACTGAATCGCAGATGGTTGCGTTCGCGTGCGCGCGACGTGGTGAAAACGGGGGAATGAATGCAGCGCAGTTTGCGTTTGATTGCAGGCGCCGGAGGGAGGGGGTGACCAGACTTTGAGAGCCCAGCGCGCCGTCCCACTTTCTTTGGCCTCCAAAAGTTGATGTTCGCGCAAGCCAAAGTCGGTGGGTTTTTTTTTTTTTTTGGTGGCACCAATGCGATATATCCCGTCCTATTTTTTTCTGCTGAGCCCGTCGAATTCCCTGCGCGACAGCAGCGTTCCCACACAAAACGACCCAGGACGCCGGGCAACGGGGTTCGGGGTTTGGTGATCCAGTTCCTTCCCTTCTATGTAGTTCGCCTGTCAAAAGGTGGTGGTGGTGGTGGTGGCAGAGCGGGGTTGGCGAGTGACCACAGACAGTGGGTAAACAAATTTCCCAGCGTGCCCCACCAGGCAGCCAATGCCCCTTTGGGCGCTCTTCTCGTCGTGGTGGAAATTAGACAGGAGCAGCGCAGCGTCGCCTCGACCCGGGACGGTCCCGACGTCAAGGTGTCAAGTGTCAAGTTTCCGAAAGCCAAAAAAAGAGAAGAGAGAAAGTCTGAATACGCAACACATATACGGATGGAGGGGCGTAATGGACGCCAATGATGGTATGTAGTAGCACCGTTCATCAAGCGAAAGTCAATTGGCGATTTGGACAGCAACGGGGGCCAAAGGAAAAAAAAGAGACAAGAAAGTCAAAGGAAATTAAGTGAGTGGTGGAATCGAGGGCGTTTTGCAAGAAAAAGCACCACCACCGCCCATGGCCGCTGGAACCTGCCTAAACAGGACCGACTGCCCTGCGCCGTACATACCTGGGTCACTGGGGGGGTTTTTCCCACCGCCGGGGGACACAGCCCGTGACGACGATCTAGCCTTTGGGCGGATCGGCCGCCGCTCCTCGTGGCCGCGGCCGAGATCCACCATCGTCGTCCCACGCGACGATGGCCCCGCACAGCACCGAGAAAAAGCCCGGCCGTGGTCCGTCTTCTTTTTTTTTTCTTGTTTTTTTTACACACCCCGTGGTATTTGGCGGGTCCCCCGCCATGCGGCTCTCGATAAAGAAGCATCACGTTTCTACTCATGCTAGGTGGCCCCTCCAAGATCCAGGGAGGCAGGAGGCGAAGAAAAGAAAAGACAAACAAATCGAGGGTGCATGATGAAATGTGGGTTGGGGTCGCTCTTGCGCAGCCGATCTTGCTGAAGCGAGGGGCACGCGCGCCTATCATGCGCGCCCGATTCCAAGACGCCCGGCCCGGCCGAGTGCGGTCTCGACGCCGCGGTGGAGGCTGCTGTATGTGTGCCGTTTCCCATGTTATTAATCTCAGTCTGCATAGTGATGCTGCTGCTGCTGCTGCTGCCTCTTCCCGTCTGCTCCCCCGGACTAATGCACATGCCGTCGCGGCGGGTGTGGACTCGGCCACGGCGACACTCTCTTCACGCGGGATAAACTGGGAAAAAGGGCCGTCGGCCAGCAATGCCATCTTTATATGTCTGTCCAGTCTGGTTCCCCCGCAGGGCTACGACAAGGGGAGTCGAGGTGACTCCCTTTTGAAGGCTTTTGTGCAGATGTCAATGAGGCCAGAGTGTGACGGTAGGAGTTTTTTTTTTTTTTTGCCCCTCTATTGGAGGGGAGCGAGAGGCACATCTCGGCGCAGCAAGCAAGCAGCAAGCAAGAGATGGCGGCGTCGTCTTCGGAGGAGTTCATCGAGGCGGGACAAGCGTGCATATGCAGGGCCCCTCCTAAAAGGTCGAAGTCACACAGGCACAACAGGTTGGTGTGGGCAGCCCAGGCCGCCTGCGCTCACACGCTCGGCGGGCATGGCGACTTCTTTTGGATTGGCCGCTGGGCCGCTGGGCGAATAAGAGCGCCTCGAGCTGTGTGGTGGTGGGGTTTCCAGATGGGGGAGGGGTGGTCAGTGCTCTTGCAGCATGTTCGCATTAGGTTGCGTTTCGAGGGAGCGACCGAATGAGCAGCCATGGAAGGTAAGCAGGCACGCACGCATTCATCGCCGCCCACCCCCTCCATCCCACCGGTCTGTCGCCTGCAGAAGAGGAAGACTCGCCGCCCGTCTTGGGTAAGACTGCAGGTAGGAAGGGGAGGCTATGACAAACACCCAAGTCGGTGCTCAAGGCTCAAAGGGCAGCGAGAAGAGCGGTCGGAGGAGAGACTCCCACCGTACCACAAGAGAATAGGAGGCCGATCCAGACATGTTGTGGCCCCCGATGTGATAGAGGCTGCAGCGACCATACTTGTTGCTGCAAGATTCCGCTGCACCTGATATCACACTGCAGGGGGGGGGGGGGGGGGGGGGGGGGGGGAGGCGAGAGTGTGTGTGTGCGCGCGCACCTGTGCCACGGCTGGGTTTTTTCCGAGCGGTGAAGGGAGGGAAATGGGAAGGGGAGGGAGGTGAGGCTGCCTAGGGGTTGCGCTAAGCTGTCCCGTGACGGCTGGTTTGGTGGTAGCAATTGGAGCTATTTTTTCCCCTCTTGTTCAGGTGTATGTATTTGCAAGCCGTGCACGCGGGGAGCGCCCATGGTTGAGGCCATAAACCGTCTGGAATATCAGCGTCGTGATAAGCTTCGTCGAAGGGGCCAGAAAAGGGTTGCGGCTGGTTCCTGCGAATGAGAAAATAAAGGGTGGCAGTACCAATCGAACAACGAACGTCCCGCCTCCCGGAATGCGGGGGATGGTCCAAGCGCTGGGAACAGGTGGGCGGACGAACCAGGCCTAGCCAGAGACACTCTGAGACCCACCCAAGCCGGCCACCCGACCAGTCCTTTTGCTGATAGATTTTCAATCCATGTGCGTGCGTGTGTGTGTGTGTGTGTGTGGGCAGTAAGCCCGCGCATCATATTCCGCGTGTGTCGGCATACAAGAACCACAAGACGAGCGGCGCTGGTATTGCTACTGCAGTATTTTCCCCACCGAAACCTCCCTTCCCGCCTGGCGTCTGCCCAAAGAAAAAGGCTGGGAAATACGCACAAAAACCAAGGCCAAGGGTAGCGTTCCCCAGGCCGATGTCACCGTCCCCTTTACCAAGAAGGGGCCGCCAGATTCCTCCAACCAGACACCGGCCATTCGGTTCGGATTGCGGAGTGCATGGGAAGGGTGAGCTGGCGACACGGGATGATGACGGTGGTGGTGGTGGTGGTGGTGGTGCCTGTGTGTCAACTTGGCTGCCTCGTCGCTGCCTGCCGTGTCCCGTGCCCCTGCGCAACAAGCCAAACGGCAGAGCAATGCAGGTTCGAGGTCGGAGAGTTTGCCTGCGTGCCATTTTATTCCTGCAACATAGCACGAGACCGTTGAATGCAGGCAGGGAACGCACTGCACAAGCAATGAGCGAAATCACCTGCCTGCAAAGTGCATGCATCACCACTCCGAGCCCGCGTTTCTGGGCGCCAAAAGACCAAAGGGGACCTCGATTGGGGACAGACCCTTCGCGGCCCTCCCACTCTGGAGGCGCTTCCCTCTGACTGGCCAGTTTCTGGTTCCCATTCCTGCTTTTGGCAACTCGGCCCAGCGGCGCACGGGCCCATGGTCGCGCAGCTCTGCCCAATCACGTCCCTCCCTCTGCGTGTCTCTGCCGCAGGAATGCGGGAGGGCAGCGAGCTTCATCGCCCTCCCGGGAGCAGGCGCGCGGAGCCGGATGACGGGTGACGGATGACGATTGACGGATGGCGGGCTAGGCCTCGTTCCCGAGGGGTTCGGGAGACTTGTCAAGCGTCAGCCACGTCGGCTCGGAGGGAAATGGATGGCGCTATGGTATTTCTAAGCCGCAAATAATCACCTAGCATCAAAAAGTCACTACCTAATATTGGGGTTAAACAAAATACGCCTTTACCTGCAGACAATTGCGTCTCCGGCAGTGGACGCCTCGGCTACCGGTGTTTGCGACCTTCACACCTCCGGAATGTTGACTGATGATTGCTAATCCCCAAAAGAAGGTCTACTTCGGTTCAGGCCCGAGGCTTGGCTGCACACCACCATAAACTCGGCCGGCACGGCAGCCCGGCAAGCCTCTTTTCCGGCAGACACCTTCCTTCTTCTTTTTTGCCTCCCCCCCTGGGATTGCCTGCGTGTTGCGTTGCCCGTTGGTGATTGAACTGGAACCTGAAGCGCAGCACAACCTCTTCCACCCATCCCAATCCAATATCCGGCGCATTTGATGAACGAAAAGGGAGGGGAGTGACAGCCCCTTCCAGCCACGACCGACAGGGATACCCCACGTTTGGATAATGTGTTATTGTGGAGGCTTGTGCCGTCGTTGCGCTGGCATGCACGTCTCCTCAGTCTTTTCTGGCCTCAATGTAGGTAGGTGTGGAATGCGCAACCCGCGACCGGTGTGCGCACGGGGTTCGCTGCCTGCATTTGATGGAACGGCCAGCTGGACGAAACCCTTTTGCGTCCATTCTGTGCCGTCCCGGGAAGCGACGACACAAAGCTCAGGAGATCAACCGTTTGGGCGTGTGTGCGTATGTGCGTATGTGCCCCGCAACAGCTGTCGTCGACCTTTTTTTTTTTTTTTTTTTTTAACAAAATGGCGGGGTTTCCTGCTGCCAAGAGTTTCTTGTCGACTCCGATTGCTGCAGCTTAACTTTAACCGAATGACACGACGGGCCTCGTCCACGCAGAGGACAAAGAGAGCGCCGTCCATTTCCCTGCTTTCTCAAAGCAGAAGGACACAAAACCACAGCGGGCTGCGAGGGCGGGATGCAATCGACCAGCGCCAACGCACCAGGACCCGCCCGGCCGATGAACAAAAGGGGGTCCAGCAGGACATCTAGACGAGACCCACCTCCGGCTCCTTGTGCCGTGTATCGTTTCGGCCACCTCGCCGTCCGTCCACGCAGCGAGCGGCACAAGTCCGGCCTTTTTTCATCCTTTTTATGCAGCCTGCCGAAACCCTCCTAACGGAGGACACCGACCTCTGCAGCCCTCCTCGCTGGCCGCAGCGACTGCCGATATCCTGCAAAGACGGATGCCACAGCAGCTTCCGTCCTTGCACGTGTGCTGTGCGAAGCAAGGTGAGCCGTGCCGTCGTTGCCTTCTTCACCCCGCACAGCAGGAGCGGAATAAAGGCCAGAAATAGATGAACAACGGCAGACACCCGGCAGCCGGGCGGGCGCACACCCCGCATTGATTCCGCCTCTTTCGGATACGGCAGAGGCATCGGCGAAAATGGGATGGGAGCAAAAGCGAAGGAATAACAGCCCGGGCTCCGGCCGCGTACAGGAGAGCCTGTCCCTGTCGGCCATTACCACACCATTTAAACATTCCGCGTTGGTTTTTTATCCCGACGGCATCGCGCTTTCCTATATGCACGACGCCAGAAACGCAAAGCACGAAGGGACGTCACACCCGCACACAAGGCAACTGGCAAGCCATGTAATTGGACAACCGGCCGTTCGGGTTGCGTGGTTTGCGAATAAGGAGACCGTTGGGGATCCCGTTGTGTCTCGCGGCCAAAACCTACTACACCTTGCATGCACGTAGCCACCTTGTTATCTGATTCACCAAGGCAAGTCTGCATCATGTGCGCCCCGGCGTTCCTTTTTGGCTGCCGGTGCTTGTCCACCAGGCCTAGGTGCGGAAAGGTAGGTAAAACCAGACATGTCGGGCTAGAAAGCTGTGCTCCTGCCAAGCAACAAAAATCGTCCAAGCTCGACGAACTGGTGGCTGCAGGCAGCAGCAGCAACGTCTGTCCAAATCCGCCGTCCATCAAGTGCGGACCCAGAAGAAGAAAAAGTACGTGCAGGAAAATCTACTATAAGGGGGTGCGACGGAAAAGCAAGTATGCAAAAGAAAAGCTAGAAGAAGAACAACACCAAAGGCGCCCGAGGAGGGAGGACACGTGAAGAACATCCCGCTGTGGGTCCCGGCCACGCGTGACAAAAGCAGAAAAGCCCGTCTCCACAGGGCGGAGGAAAAAGAGGAGCGCAAACCACCGCACACAAAGCAGAAGACGCTAGGACGAACCACCATGCACACGGCTCTCTGGAGCTAAAAAAGCCGCCACCACCAAGAACAGGAGGAGGGGGATGGAACGACAAAAAGACGAAAGGGCCTAGACCGCGAGGGAATGTCCGAAGATCAGGCAACCCCACCATGGGCCGGCGCGGTCCAAACGATGGTTTTGGAAATAGGGACGGGGAGGAGGAGAGACGGGCAAAGATGATGGGAGATGGGAGATGGGAGATCGAACAGCGAAGGACCAAAAAAAAAAAAAAAAAAAAAAAAAACAAGACAGGGGGGAAATCGACGGGCAAAACACACCAGTGATCTATCTGCAAAAGCCCAACGGGCAGCGTCGTGCACCCCAGATCCAATGGCGCAATGGCAGCTTTAACCTTCTTTGGGAACCGTGGTTGAGCGTGTGGACACTGACTGCGCTGGTCCTGGCTCCCCTTGCCGTGCTCTTGTCCGGGCTCCCCGTCTCTTGCTCTCTCTCTCTCTCTCCGTGGCGGGTGGACTGTGTGCTGCAATTTCAAGACTAAAAGGGGCAGCAAGGTTTGGCTCTGCCGCGCAACGTCGGCCAACTTAAGCAATCCAATCAACTCCCCTTTCCCCGGTTTTGTGGCTGAGATAGCGGCTCTCTCCACTCTCTCCCCCTGGGCTGAGGTACTCGCAGCAAGTTGACCTGAGCAGACGTTTGTGCCAACCCAGTCCCAGTCAGAGGCTAAAGGGGATAGCGAGATGGATCTTGCTTATTGCTGTTATCATCAGCAGGCGGAAAATGTGCTAGTAGGGGGGGGGGGGGGGGATTATCTTGGCGTTTCTTTGAGACCGACTGCTTGGTTCGCTTGTGCTGCTGATGCAGGGTTTCCCGTTGGCCCCAAAACCACGCCGGCATCGCCCTCGCTGACTGGAGCCTCCGACGACATCAAGGGTCATCTCCGAGTTATGGCTAGCTGCTGTTGGACAACCCCTAAATCCCGGTGCAATCGCTGGACTGCGGCGGTGGGGATGGAAATGTCCCATTTCCTCGCCCGCTGGGAGCAAAGTGAAGCCATAGGCGAAGGCACAGTATCTATCTCGGTCTCGCCACAGCGGGCTATCGCAGCTGAATAGTCTGATCTCCCAACCAACCGGACCCGGCTCCGGGCGCGCGGTGTGTGTGGGTTTTTATCTTTGCATTTTTTTGCCATTCCAAAAAAAAAAAAAGTCTCGCATCGACAAATACCCACCTGGATAGCGGCCCCGTTTGGAATGATGCGAGCGAAAACAAAAAAGATCACACAGAGGCCCAACCCAATCCGAGAGAGGCATGCTGAACGTGCAGGCTACATATCGCGCGCGCCAGATGGGCAACCAAAGACAGAACCCGATGTGCCGCCGAACCCGACGGTCGCGCAGAGTTGTACGCAGTAAGGTCGTCATGGGCATGGGGCAGGAGTTAAGAGAGAGAGAGAAAAGACAACAGAGTGCCATTGGGTGTTTGACTCGCTCAAGGTTTTCTACCCAGGGAAACCCTGCCTCACGCACCATGTCGTCGCCCCCACGACCCAATCCATTGTTTTTTTTTTTTCGTTGCCTGCCGCTTTTTTCCACACTACCACCATCACCACCAGTGGCCCCGTTTTGACTTGTTGATTTTTTGTTTCCTTTTCCTCGTTTTTGGTAACATCGGCACTCCTCCGGAAACAACACCCGCGATGCCGTTCCCATTTCTTTCTGCATGCTGCTTCTGCATGCAAAATGCACACGTATATAAGTCTTGGCAAACGCAACTGCCCGAGTCAAACTCGGCGCAGGCGCGGGTTTAAGGGGCACCGGCGGCCAAAAGATTAGCAATCAAGGTCAATAACTGAGCAAAAAGGAGAGGAGAAAAAAAAAAAAAAGAAAAGAAAAAAGAAACGGGCGCGGCCTATGCCGTCGTCACCTTCCCCGTGCGAGCCCTGTCCTGGAGCTTGCTGCCGGCCCCATCTTACTCTTTTTCCCCTGGCCCTTGAAGGGCGTGTCTTTTTTTTGTCTGTCAGTCAGGCAGGCAGGCAGGCAGTCGGTTGGGCCTGGATCACCGCTGCCCGCGAGCCCTTGTTTATCTGTCCCCCTTGTGAGCGGAGGCGATGTTGCCTGTCGGCCTGCCTGCCTGCCTGCCTGGTCCCCTTGCGGGCGGAGCTGATGGGAGTGGAGGTGGGTGTCGCCGTCGATGCTGGCAAAGATTTACCCACCCAGAAGAAGAAGAAGAAGAAGTGTTCGGGGGTCTCCTGGACACCTCGGGGAGCCGCGCGCGTGCGAGCGACAAACCACCCGCCGCCCGCGCCCCTTTTGCCGCACCAGCGAACTCCCCCTGTGCGCAGGGCGGTCACCTTGATGGAGAGGGAGAGACCACAGTCGCCGTTGCAGTGGGTGGGTGCTGGGGGTGAAATTTCCACACCAGCAAATAGATCCACATAACCGCCGACGATTGCTGGGACCCTTTTCTTTCTTTTATAAGCGAGGGGGGGGGGGGGGGGAAGAGAGCAGTGACAACCCAACCCGGCAATGAAATCTTGGTTTTTTCCTTCTACGAAATGGTCGGTCTTGTCCGCTGATCGTCTATCCTGTCCAATTTCGCGGCACTTGGACAAGGAAAAAAAAAAGGTGGAGCAGGTGAGCCATGTGGTCGGACTGCCGACGGTAGGACGAGAACGTGAACACCAAAACCGCGTGATAGTTATTGTCGCCCCAAAAAAAAAAAAAAAAAAAAAAAAAAGGGCGCCGCGTCGCGCTTGTTCTTCGCTGGCGCGCTTCACACACACCCCCACTTGGCGCTGGGCTGGTGGGGAGGAACGCGCGCGAGTTTAGACGACGACGACGATCGATTTTGGCGCGAGAGCTGTCAGCAAAGCCCGGCTGGGTGCGTCCAAGGTTTTTTCGCTTCGCCTGGCCTGCAGCTTTTCTTGCTATCAAAGCGCTTGCGTTGCGTTGCGTTGGTGCGTGTGTGCGTGGTGTGGTTTTCTTTACGAGTGCGAGAGAGAGTCGGACAGGGATCTCGGCTGGGCAGCTCTCGCCCGAATCTTTTTTGGTGGGAGCAACACAACAAAAGCTATTCCATTCCGTCTAATGCCAGGCAAAGCAGTCAACTAAAAAGAGGCAGGATTTGTCAAGAGGGGGCTAAGGCTAGTGGTTTGGGACCGGGCGAACTGGTGACACGGGCCATGGAAATACACACGATTTATTAACGGCCTTGATATCCTTTGACGGGCCAAACCCTCCAACAATCTGTGTTTTTCTTATTTCATCTCACCACCTGAGACGCCGGATGATAACCCGGAAAACACCGTGAATTTCTACCCCCTTCTGCGATCTCCCAGCAGGTTCAATCGTTGGCCCTGGTCCCGCTCGCGGGCTTGGGACGACGACTTTTCATCTTTTTGCACGTCGGAGGTGGTACCAATTGGGCTTTGCCGACTGGGGCTGGCAATTTTGTTTTGTCTGCTCTCTCATTCAATATTGAGCAGCACTCTCCGGTATTGGTTGGGCCCGAGAGGGAAGGGGTTTCGCATGAATGATTTGCAAAAACTCCGCCTTTCGCGTTGCCGGCTGGGCAAGAAGGACCCCTTCCTTCTTCCATGGCCGGGGTGCGTCGGCCTCGGCATCAATGATTCTCGCCAGGTTAAGCTTCCAGACGCCTCCCCTCTCAGCCTCACTCCGGTGGCCCAGGTAAAAAGGGGAAGCGAATTTTTGGGTTTTCGATTTATTTGTGATACCAAGTTCGGTTGTTGGTCTTCACCCCTTGAGGGTTTGTTTGGCTCAAATCCCGTAGCGACCGCATGATTCTCCTCCACCTTTTTGGCTCCCGAGGCCGGGGGAAGAATATGTAAAGTGCGTGTTCTCGCAGGCGATACAATCAAACAAAAAATCTCTCTTCTGATCAATATTTCAGAGGGGCGGCGGGCGGGCCGGGGGGTGTTCGTTCGCCGGCGCGGGTCGAAGGGTGGGGATGGGGAGTCGAACGACACGTGAAGAGTCAGCCAGTCGAGCAAATGCAAGAGGACAAGGGTAATAAAGCAGAGCGAAAAAAAAAAAAAAAGGCAAATCCAAACTGCGGACCGCGACGCTTTGCAAAAAGTCGTCCCGTTTGCATGGTGGTTCCCCAGTAACCAACTGTTCTCGACAGCGATGGCCTGCTTTTTGTCGGCGGGCGCCATCCCCGCACGTCGCCGCCGGCATGCTTGGGGAACACGAGAACGAGGCCTCGTCGTCGAGGGGGGCGTGGCGCATGGCATCATGCCCGCTTCGATCCACCCAAGCCCGAATTCTACATGGTGTGGGGGTTGGGAAGAAAGCCAACAAGCGCGCTGTGACCGGGCCATGATCCCTTGTCGGAAAAGGGGCCAGCAACAAGAAAGGACGGCAGCGACCTCCGTGGCATGCAAGCAGCAGCAGCAGCAGCAGCAGCATCAGCAGGGGTGGCTGTGACGGCGTGGCTTTTCGAAACAAGATGACAAGGCCGACGGACGATATGTTTGTTGGTAAGCCTAAGCGTAGGAGGCGGGCAGGGCCAGGCTGGCGGCGCAAGGCAAGGATGCTTGTGTGATGAAGAAATGGCGTCGATTTTCGCTCCATCGGCCTTTGCTCTCTTTTGCCGCGCCGGACCCGAGCTGTCGACCCTGCCACGCTGCCCCTCGGCCGCCCCCTCCCAGATCAGATCAAAATTACGACTTTTTGGGTCCATGGTGCGGTCAGATTCGTAAGGCGTCTGCGCAACACACTAGAGGCGTATCCAGGCCAAGACCAGCGACGAAAGAGGCATCACGTATTTAGGCTCGAGCCTCGTGAGCTCGAGCCTCTTGTATGCCGCCGCTCTTTTTCTCCCCTGGCGGGGAGCCGATTAGGCCAGGCTAAGCAAGGCCCCCCCTTCCAAAAAAGGCGGAGTGCGTCGGAGCATACGAAGGAAGCGCAAGGCAGAGCTGCAGGTACGGTTTCTGTCAAATGAAGCAGGAACCAGGCAGTCCGCATCGGCACCTTCTAGCCCATGGTTTTTTTTTTCCGCAGCATGGCAGGACCGCCGGCGCGACGCGCTTCTGCGACCATCATCCATGGCAGCTATTCACGGACCCAAAAGGCTGACCAAGGGGGTTGTCATCCATTTCTAAGCAAAGGCCGGCCGTCGGGCTTTGGGGAAGCCCCGAAACAGGCAGCTTTTCCTACTCTCGTTGTTTCCAGGAGGTGGTTTTGCTGTCTTGTCCGGGACTTGGCAAGCAGCAAGTGTGCGCCTCCCCAAACTCCGGGAGGCAAGGGAGAGAAAGATGAGAAGAAAATGAAGGAAAGGAAAAAAACACAAAGTGGTGATATTGGCTGGCCGGGCCATCGTCGCCCGCATCTCCCTGCCCGCAGCAGACTGGACAAGAGATGAGGGGCGTGGTCGAAAGCCGATTGGGGGGCCCCCAGCAATCGTAGCCTGTACCGACTAGCGTTTGGCGCAATACTTGGGCTGGCCATACGATTGAGCCGGCCGTCTCGAGTACCGGTACCTGCGTGCCGTGAGAGCGGCGAGGAAATGTCCGTGCGGAGGGATGGGCAGCCAGTCGGAGAGCTGGCAGGGCCATCCCTTGTCCCCACCCTCTCTGGCACGAGGAGGGCAGGAGCAGCCGTCTGGTCTCTTTGGTGTTGCTGCAAAAGGCGGGCAGCAGCAAGAAAAGGCACCTCGACAAAAGCAAAAAAAAAAAAAAAAAAATAAAAGAAAAGAGGGAGAAAAAAAAAGTCACCAGGCGACGCAACGCATATCAGCGGAAGGCAGAAATGCTGCTAGGCCGACCTTGCCCATTGGGGCCGGGATCACCGCCCACCAAACTTGTCACCGGGTTTTTGGGCGGCCAATCAAGACTGGGATTCAGTTTTCTTGAGCGTATTTTCGTTTCTTTTTCTCTGACCTCTCTTCATCCGTTCCGAGGACGGCGACCTAACCCCAGCTCCGCGGCAATGAAAAAAAAAAAGCAAGCACACGAAAATAAATAAACCAGATCGCAAATGTTGTCGTAAGTAACATGTGGTGTGGTGTGCCGCTCGCTGTATAATAGGTTGGCCCATCTGCCACCTCCCAATATGGACGTAGCCGAAGGCGTGGAAGGTCGATTTTGAACCACCTAGCCAGCAAAAACAAAAGAGGATAGAGACAGGCCAAAAGATAGCTAGGTTTACAAGGCTCCCGGTACGTACACCAGCTCGCGGGCGGTTGCTGCTTGCCCCACGATGCCACGATGGGCGAGTGAAAAGGGTTGCAGGGATGCGCGGTCGGGGGCGACAGGGGCCATGGGCGAAAAAGAAACAAAAGAGAACAAGAGACATGGGGGTCTGGACATGGGCGGAGAGCGAGCAAGGGAGGTCGAGGCTGGGGCTGGGGTGTTTGGCTGCAGGGGTTGTTGTTCCTGGTGGTGTGAAGGAGAAAGCGGGTCCGCTCTCTTTGGCCCGACAAGAGGAACCGCGTCCATGCTCCGACCTCCTGGACTGACTGGACGGGCAAAGTGCCGGCGAGTGTGTGTGTGGTCCCGTCTCCATCAAACATGTCAGTTTGAGCCAAAGTCCCGTTTTATTTTTATTTTTTATTTTCTTTTTGCTCCTGCGGAAGCTGGCATCTGAAATCCGGAGCGGGGATGGGCAGCGAGTCGGCCAGCGCACCATGGACCTGATAAGCAAGAAAAGAAACGAGCAGCCAGACGAGACAGGTGACGGAACGAACTGCAAGCTTTCGGGGACGGCCCTTTCTTGGGATGGGCAAAAGGTTGAGTTGTGGGAAATTGACCTGGCCGGTGGTGACTGGATGGGCGAAACAAAAAAGTAATCGAGAAAAAAAAAAAAGAAAAAAAAAGCGACGAAAATCAGAGATATCACATCAGATACACCTCGCCTACCCCATCTATCGCATCTCACTCTTTATCTCATAATTTGGGCATTTCTTCTCCCTTGCCTCCCCTTGCTCCTCTTTTCTGTTTCCTTGCTTTGCCCCTCTCTCATGTGGCTTTTTTTTCTTTCTTTTTCTTTCTTGTCCATCTCGCCGACTGGTACGAGAACTGCGTTGTTTTTATTTTCGTTTGCTAATGGTGTTGCGAGTCGCAAGCCAACCCTTCCCAGCCCGCGGCCTCCGCCTGGTGGGGGGGGGGGGGGGAGAGTTGTATCTGTGTCGTCTCTTGGTTGCTTTCTGCCCGAGTCGTACCAGCAGCCTCCTCCCTCCACACCCCGGACGAGCAGAGAGAGAGAGAGAGAAAGAGCAGCCCGTGCCGTACCCGCAGTGTTCCCGTCGTCCGTCGCTCTCTCAATGATTCTTTCTTTGCCGCGCTTTCGCTTGCCGCCCACGCGCGGGTGCAGCAGAGCAAAGCAAAGCAAAGCAGCCCGGTCCTGCACCGTAAATTGAGACCCAGAGTCGGGGCTCCACCAGCGAAAACAAAAGGAAACAAACTGCTACAACGTGCCATTTTGGGTCGGCACATGAAGAAGCACGCACCACCTTGATATCGAACCTCGTCGCGGCCTCTGCGGAACCCGATTCAAGTTGCCTGCCCGCCTCTGCCAAACCTCCACCACGACTGCACGCCCACCACACACACACACACACACACACACACACACACACACACACACAGACGTATACACACACCCTTGGATTCCCACCGGCCGTCAGGAGTGTTGCAATTGCCTCCTTACCATCGTCTCCCACTCCCACTTTTTTCCCCCATCATACACCACTGTATCGGCGGCAAGGAGAGCTGGTCTGCGTCTGCCGAGGGCAAGAGAGGAGGGCAGATGTGGCCTGTGCGCTTGTCACGGGACGGGCTGCCAAAGAATGGGCTTCTTCCAATTTATTTTTATATTTTTCTGCTTGGTGGTGATGTGATCAGACCTGGAGGCTCCGTCTCGGCCGGCCGACCAGGGTCCCTACTCTATCTCAAGCTGGCCACTTGATGTCTGCTGTTTTTTTGCTTTTATTTTGGGCTGGCTTTTTTTTCTTTTTTCTGATGTGTCGCAAGTGGTGATGACTGGTCCCAGTTGAGATACACACGCACAGCCCACCAATTAGCACCGAAAAAAAAGAAAAAAAAAGGCTGGCGGGCAGCACCAGCAGCAGCAACCCCCAGCCAGCAGCCAGTCAGTCCCAGCGCTCGGGGCGTTTGCATCCCGTCTCAACCCATCTCCCCAATCTGCGCCGCCTAGAGCAAAAGAAGGAAAGCCAGCTTTTCCGCTGGTCTGCCGTCCATGTGTCTGTCCTGCGCTCACCGGTTTCGCCGCGCCTTGCAAGTCATTGCGTCTAGACAAGTCGACATCCCCTCCCCCTGGCTATCCCCTCTCTCCGCTCCCACAGCGCGAACTACGACAACAAGAGGAAGGATTGAACGACGACAAGGCAAGGCCGACCGAGTCGCGAGCCCTCCCCCCAAAACCCTTCGCCTCAACCAAAACGCCGCTAGAGATGGGTGCCTGTTCTCAGCCACCCCCTACCCTGCCCGTACACATCACGTCTTTCAGCCTTTTTGTCGTCATCCGTGCGAGTCGTGATGCGGTAAAAATAATAATAATAACAATAAAAAAAAACAAAAAAAAAAACACGTAGTACGTAGGGGTTAATCATCATCGCCATCATTTGCTAGCTCTTGCGCACCTGAACAAGACCATTCCCTTTTTTGCTCGGGACTCCCACATTCCTGCCGTTCCTGCATCATACAAGCAAGGTCCCCCGCGGCCCCCCTTTTTTTTTTCCCCCTCCTCATCCTCCGCTGCCGCCTCTCCTGCTGCCTCGGGCCATGGTCGTCCCAAGGCTATTATTCTCTATCAGTGCGCTTGCAGCAAGCAAACCAAAAGAATCCATCAGCCGCATGTGTGCAAAGCGTCGTCGTCGTGTCGTTTCTCCTTCGCCATCTCCGCAAGCCGCCACCGGGCTGCTGCTGCTGCTGCTCTCTCTCTCCCATGCCCAGTCGCCGCGCCCACTTTGGTCTAGCAAGGCAGGCAGGCAGGTTGGCTGTGTGTCTGAGCGAAATGAGAGTGTTGCTCTAGTATCTTTTTTCGTGTGTGACCTTCGCTCGATGCCGATCTGGGTGGGAGAAAGCAAGTCGAACGAAAAGGAAAAACCACCACAAAAGACCGGGCTAGATCTGAGCTATATAACCCACCACTTAACACTCGACCCAAGGGAAACAAAAGGGGAAAAAAAGCAACCACCGAGATCTTGGCCCCGGCGCCGCATCGCCGCCCAAGTGCGTGGCTGCCGTGTGTTTTTTCTTGCTTTTTTTTTTTTTTTTTCTTTTCTTTCGTTTCCCGTCCCGCGGCCGTTGAGATTTGCTGTCGTTTCTTTCACCAAGCGCTTTGACTCGGAAGTGTTGAAGATATTGTGCAGACGGAACCTGTCAAATTCCTCCGTAGGAAGCCAAAAAGGGCCGTGCATGTTTTTTTTTTTTTGTGTGTGTCGACCGACGACGACGACGACGACGGGGACGGCGCTGGACCGGAGAATTTGCCAGGTTGTGGAATCGTGCCAAAGGATAAGCAGCGATAAGGAAAGAACACGAAGAGGCCAAAAATCAGGATAGCCAACCTGAGACAACAAGGCCGACGTCCACGGGCTTAGGGGCAACTTTGCTCTTTTTGCGCTGGTCTTCGGGTTTTTTTTTTGGGTTTTTTATTTTTATTTTTATTTAATGTATTATTCATTTTATCTCTTGGTAGGTGGAAGCTGCCGCCTGCACGCCGGAGCATTTTCGACGCCTTCCACCGCTTCTGGGCCGGGTGGGATCAACAAGAAGAAAAAAAACGCTTCGATAATGGACGAACAAGAAAAATCCCACTTAACCCACTTTTGCCTATGCGCCAACGCCGGCCGGCCTTGTCCTGCACGCTCAGAGCCCCTTCTCCCACTATCCTCTCCCGCTCTTTTTTTTTTTCCTCCGCGAAGATCTCATGCAGGCATCGCAGCAAAAAAAAAGCAGAAGCAGTAGCTAGCCTTCCTCCCCAGTCGCACGACGGGCGAGCGAAAAAAAAAAAAAAAAGGAGCCCCACGCGTCCGGGCGGTGCTGCATATCGGGGCGCTGCTGGGCTCTCCGCCTAATGTTTCAAGAGAGCGACGCTTTCCCTCTGGCGGCGCGCTGTGTTAGGTCCCCGAGGCTAACGATGGCAAAGCGAACGGACGCCCAGAAAGAATGAGAGAGGAAGAGGGAGGGAGCGTGTGTACGCAGGAGCAGCGGTAGCAGCAGCAGTAGCAGCGAGTAAGCAACCTTTTGCTCGCTCTTCCTTGCCAAACTTTGGGCTCATACCACACGCCGTCTCCATCGCTAGGCCCCTTGACAAGAACAACGCCAACAAAACGAAAAAAAAAAGAGATCTTTGCCTAATCCTGTTAAACACCGTGATCCCGTAATACCGCGATCCCCTGGCCTTGGACGAGTGGAGATGGAGATGGAGACATATAGAGAGAGGTAGAGAGACATAGCACACAGTTAGGAAAAATTACTTGGCGCTGTGCTCGAGCGCAAAGCAAGGGGAGAGAAAAAAAAAAGAATGGCGAGAAAGCCCAGCTAGAAGCCTTCTAGCTTCGTCCCTCTGGCGTCCTTTGTATCTCGCTCCCTGGCGAACGAGCCGAGAGACCTTTCACCATAAAGCAGCGCGCTCGTCTCTCTCCCCTCTCTCCTTCCCGTGTCCGTTCCAGCCCGCCCCATCCAGTCAGCCAGCCTTTGCGACTTACATCTCGGCCTTTCTGTTCGTTCGTTATTTTAATTTTTGGGTTTTTGTTCTTCATTTTTTCCCCGCCTATTGGCCCGCCGTTCGTTTTTGCCTGCCTGCTGCTGCTGCTGCTGTCTCTTAATGGTAGTAACCTTGTTTCTCCTGCCCGCCACCTGCTGCTGCTGCTGCTGCTGCTACAGCTTGCTGCCGCATCTCGCCGACGACCACTCTGCCGCTGCCGCCACCACCGAGCCTCACTGAGACGACCAAGAAAAACCAAGGGACAACAAAAAAACGCAAAAAAGCCGACATCATCCTGCCTCTGGCCTGATCCCACCCCCATCGTCATCCCCTCGACCGGCAGTCCGTGGTGTGACCCGAACCTCGGAAGCCCGCTGCTCCTCCCTGCTGTTCGTCCGTCCGTCCGTCCGTCTGCTCTCTCTCTCTCTCTCCCTCTCTATCTCTTCTCTTTCATCGGCCGACAAAACAACCAAGAGTCCTTGCGCTTTGCCTTTTGCTCTCGCCTGTGCCTTGCGTGTCGCCTCCCACCAAGGCCCGACTTAGATAATCCGCGACGACTGCAGACGCACGCGCCCCTTGCATCCCAAGGCGCGAAAGCCCGCTGGTCTCCATTGCGCGGCCTGGTTCGGGGTGGGAACTTTCCCAAAACCTCTTTTTTTTTCTTCTTTTTTCTTTTAATCAAGTTTTCTCTCTCTCTCTCTCCCTCGCTTGCGCACCGCCCGAAAAAGACTGCAATCTGCACCCTGGGAAAACAGAAGCGAAGAGAGAGAGAAAGAGAGAGATACCTGCCGTTCAACCCGCGTTGGTTGCATTGAGGAGATCACGCTTGGACTCTTCGTTCCGGACAGGGGTACCATCCCACGCCCACGTCCCTCGTCGCTCTCTTCTTGCTGCTGCCCCCTCCATCTCCACACCAGACCACACCCCCTCCCTGGCCACAACCCACACCTCATCCCCTGCCCTTTTTTTTTTTTCTCGACCTCCCACCCTCCCCCTGCCCCCCGGTCGGCGGAGACAACCACCAAACGCACACCCGCACCCACCACCACACACACCACACCCTCCCCAATCCACACACACCCCTTTCAATCCCTACCCCCTGTACCCAGTCCTCTTCCCCGTTCACACTCCTCCAGAAGCTACCTAGCCCACTAGGCAGTTCCTGGCCCTGGGAACAAGCCCAGAAAAAAAAGCGAGAGGAAAAAGAGCAGAGAGACCCTCACCCCAGCTGTAGCGAGAATTTGTTAAAACCTCCTAGTCGGAGGTAGGAAACATATAAGTCTCTCTGGCTTCGCACACCACCGCACCGACCTTGTCTTGCTCGCCTTGCACCACTACCTCGGGCCCCTCCTTTCCAACCTCCCTCGACGAAAGAAAGACAAGATCAAAGGAGAGAGAGAGACACACACACACACACACACACACACACACACACACACCCAGCCAGAGCAGAGGCAATCCACCAGCAACAACACTTGTTGTCGTCGTCGTCCCCGCTTTCAAGACAAAAGAGATGGAACTCATGGAGCTCGTCGACCACGAGCCTGCGGCTCGCCCCTTCCAGTGCGACTGGCAATCCTGCAATAAGGTATGCCACCGACGCCAACCAAGCACCGCACCTCCACCACCACCACCGTCATGACGCCGTCATCGACCCTGCATCCTCCTTCTGCCTCTTCCCCCGTCTGGCTGTCTGGTCGCCGCACCGACAACGACCACACTGTGGCAAGAGCGTCATGGACACCAAGAAGGGATGCGCTCGCACTCCTGTATGAGAGTCACTGACTAACATGATCCCCTTCCCCGACAAAACAGAGCTTCAATCGCAAGTCGGACCTGCAGAGGCATTACCGGATCCACACAAACGAGAGGCCATACTCGTGCAACACGCCCGGCTGCGGCAAGAGCTTCATCCAGCGCAGCGCCCTGACCGTCCACATCCGAACCCACACGGGCGAGAAGCCGCACCAGTGCCAACACATTGGCTGCGGCAAGCGCTTCTCAGACGTAGGCCCTTCTCCCTCTCTCTCCTCAGCACCACTCCCGCCCCAGCTGTGCACTAACACAACCCTCCCCAAAACAGTCCTCCTCCCTGGCAAGGCATCGCAGGATCCACACAGGCAAGCGCCCGTACAAGTGCGCCCACGACGGCTGCCTCAAGTCCTTCTGTCGCAAGACCACCATGGTCAAGCACCAGCGCCGCTCGCACCAGCGCGGCATCCACTCGTCCGAGCTGGACGACTGCAGCTCCGACTCGGGCTCCGAGGACTCGCCCTCCACCCCAAAGAGCAGCTCGCTCCAGTGGGCGCCCCAGGGCGTCCACCCGGCCATGGCCGCCCACCACGCCGCCGCCATGGGCCACCCGCACCCGCACCACCACGCCCTGCACCGCGCCCAGTCCTTTGCCGACTTCGGCCACCACATGGGCCCCCAGCAGTACGGCCTGCAGCCCCCCAGCCCCAGTTCCCCGGCCACCGCCACAGCCTGTCGTCGTCGGCGCCCCACGAGTTCCACGGCCTGCCCACCGTCCACGAGCAGCAGCAGGCCGCCGCCGCCGCATCGGCAGCAGCAGCACACCAGCAGCCCCAGCCGAGCCACCCGGGCGCGCCCGTCCACGTGCTGCACAGGACAGCGAGCATGCCGCAGCAGCCCTACTACGTGACCGAGCAGGGCAACCCGGGCGTCGCCACCCTCAACACACAGTTGCCCACCCAGTACCACCCGCACCACCAGGTGCCCAGGCAGCAGGTCGAGCGCATCGCCGTCGAGATCCCCTCGTACTCGGCCGCCGGCATGAACCCGTCCATCCAGAGCAGCCCCAGCAGCTTCTCGGCCGGGTCCGTCAGGAGCCCCTCGACCCAGGACGGCTTCTACACGCACCAGTCGGCCCAGGCCGCCACCTTCGCGCTGCAGACCGCCGGCCACCCGCACCCGTCGGCGTCGCCTGTCGACACCCAGCCGTCGCCCATGGCGCCCTTCCAGCAGCCACAGCAGCAGATGCCCAACGGCATGCCGCCACAGATGCAGGCGCCCCAGGCTCCCTCAAGCCACCCGTCGCCCCAGGTCCACGAGCAGTACCAGCCCGCGCCTCCCCCGGCCAGCGACGAGCAGTGGTACAATGGCGTGCAGTACCAGTCGCCCGTCGAGGTCGCCACCATCGGTCAGCTGCCCACGTATGGCTCAGGCGTCTACGACCCCTGGGGCGGCCCCAAGCTCGAGTTTGAGGATGCCGGGATCCAGATGCCGAGCGCCCGCATCGAGAACATGTAGAGTGCCACCTCGTCGTCCTCTGCCTTTCTCGCTCTCGCACCACACCACCCCATACCACCACCACTACTCACCCGTGGTCCTCATTAATGAGTCCTGAACAGGGTGCGGGGCAACCAGCGCAGAGCCCCCTCCCCCTCTTCAAAGGACGCCTAATGTCTTTCGAGGCGCGAACCAGAAAGTGTCCTCTGTACCACCATCGCTTTTGTGGCAGTCGGCCCTGACCGACGCTGCCGGGAAACCGGATCTCGGCGCCCACCAAACCAACTACCACCACAATTTTTAATCATTCTTAGACGCTCTCTTACGACAGTATAATACCGCCGCCTTTTGTACAGGCCTCGCCCACGACAGGCCTGTTGTATCACACCATCTTATGTTTTGGCATCTTTGCTTTTTGCCCTCATCGGAGCGGCGCTCAAGCCTCTGTTGTTTCGTCGATGAACTTCTCATCAATGTTTTTTTGCTCATCTTTCTTTTGGCGCCTTTTGGCCGAGAAGATACCAGCTTTGTCCGGGGGCCTCCTCGGCAAGGCCCTCCGTCGATTGGCGGCCCGTGTTTGGATCGTACCACTACACCGCACGACATACCCCAAACGTTTTTTTATTGGAGTTTTTCCACAACGGGAGCATCGTTCGCTCTTGGCCAAAAGTCGTTCGTCATCGGTCCCGGCGTTCGGCGGTGCATCAGAGACATCCTCGGCCTCTCCACAATTCGATTCGCGGTCGCCTGCGACTGGCGAAAGACATCTGATCCGCGAGGCCTCTCCCGTCTTCTTCCTCTTTCCGTTTCCTTGAGTTCGGGTTGGGTTCGGGTCGGGTCGGCTTTCCGTTTTTCATCATCAAGTCCTGTGACGAAGTTCGCGACCAAAAAAAAAAAAAAAAAAATCAAAAGTCAAAGAGTCGCAAAAAGGGGATGGATAACGACGACAAGGAGGCGGGGATCGGGTTGGGGAGTAGACGAAGAAACGAGTTCTCTTTCTTGTCTTGGGATAGTCCGGGGATGAGAGATGGTAAAGATAATAGACCGCAGAGGGCGGAAGAGAAAGAGGAAGGTCGAAGGAGTCCTAAAAGCGCATGACCGAAGAAGAACGGGCAAGCAGTCTGGGGATGTGTCGACTGTCAGTTGCCATTGTACCAACACGAGTTTCCTTCTTTCCTTGTCGTTTCTGGTTTCTGGGTTGGGTGGGTTCGGAAGCATACCTTGCTTTTTTTTCTTCTCTTGTCTTTGGCTTATCATCATCTGTCTTGATGCTTCTCTTTCTCACGTCGCTTGGACATCTGACGGCAGCCCGTCAGGCGGAAAACGAGCCGAGGAGCTGACCCCTTTGTGGGCCATCATGTTCCTTCCTCGGTTGGAAATCTTGTACTTATATCATATTGTCTTGTTTCGGGTGGGTTGGGAGGATATCCAGTGCAGTCGGCTTTCCGACACTGGTGGAGGCAACGATGATATCGGAGCATATAGCAACAAAAGAACAAGAATAACAATGGAATATCCATCAAGCAGCTTGCTCATGACGTGACTGGCTGGCGATGCGGTGGCTTGGTCGGCTGGTGATTGGGCGTGTATGCTGGGCTTGGTGAGGAGAAGCCGAGCCCGGCGAGGTGCGAGAGGCGAGCAACGCTTGGCGCTCCTCTTCTCCGGGGACCGGAAGTTCAGCAAGGCTTGCCCAACGACTGCAATGCCCACATGGGCGAAACAGCAAGGCCAAACGCGGGCAGATTGGGTGAATGAGGAAAAGGGAAAAAATGGATGGAGGGGGGGAAAAAAGAGAAGAGTTGGTGGGTGTCGGCTAGATACTGTCGATGCCTTGCCCCCAATGGAAGGAGGCACAGCGAGGCAGGGAAGGAGCGAGGGAAGGCGGGGGCCACCCTCTGCTGTCGCGCGCGCATGCGGAGCAAGATTGAGGCATTATACAGGCCCAGGCCAGTAGACGCCCGTATGGGGTTTCGGAGAAAAAAAAAAAGGGGGATCTCCCCTCGCCGTGTCTTGGGCGTGTGTTGGCATCGAGTGGTCGGGAAGTTTGGGGTGGGAAGGAGGATGGAAAACGAGAACAGGAGAACGAGGGCCGCCCATCCTTTTCTTCTGCAGCGAGGCAAACACACTTTTCGCCTCTGGGCTGTTTGTGCGGGAGTTAATTTCACGGGTTTATTTCCCGGCCGTTTGCCTCGTTGTTCCCCTTTGTACCACGCAAGGAAGATTCTGCAGGTTTTTGAGGCTGTGGCTTGCCTGTTGCCCAACAACCCACGGTTTCGTCCAAGTTGAGAGGTGGAGCGAGGGGGCCAGAAAAAGGATGGATGGGTGGATATGGTGATGCAAGTGTGGCACCAACCGAGATGTGCAACACCAACGCAGCGGATGGGCACTTGCTCTGCTCATCGGCTGCCGTCTCCGGTGGGAGCAGTGGTTGTCTGCCATGTAGCGCACTATACGGTGCTCGACACATCGCAGGCGCGGCTCCGCGTGTTGGCGATCCGAAGGGCGGTTAAAGTCGGTTGCCTGCTCGTGCGCTGTCGATTTTTTTTTTTCTTTCCTGGCCAGCCATGGCTGCTGCACAACCACAACCATTGATTTATTTGCACGACGTGAGACGAACAGAAGAGAGAGACGGGAGAAGTAAGAGCTGGAGATGAGGAAGACTTTTTAGAATTGACAGCAAAGCTTATTGGGCAGACAACAAGATAGAAAAAGAAAAGAAAAAAAAAAAATCCCAGGCAGCGGTTGGAATGAAGCGAGAGCGCAGCTAGTTTATCCGCCAGTCCCAGCGCTCCTCGCGCGCCTGTGCCGCCGTTCCCTGGGCCGCGACTCCGGAAATAGCAAGGCGGGACGGGCAAATCAAAATTGCGACGGCAAATCCAGTCACAGCCGCCGTCCCGTCATGCTTCATGCTTCCATCTCTCCTTACCCAGCTTGGCTCTGCAGCCCCACGGCTCGATGGAGTTCAGCGCATTCCAATCACGGACTTGTTGTGGCCGTGGGATGGCCTCGGGCGTGTCTCCACTCCACTGACAACGGCGATTCGATTGCGACAAAACCGGCCCGAGCCATTCGTTTGATAGTGCGTCAATTCCGATCGATGCGGGCGCCATCCTATAGAAACGGTTCGGATGGCGTGCCTTCCTTGACAGAGGATGTCGTTGGCTGTCGGGCTGCACCACCAGGCTGGAACCAACAAGCTGGAACCAAGCACAACAGTCAAGCTTCGCCGCGAGTCAAG
Organism: Gaeumannomyces sp. JS-464; assembly: GCA_002197995.1. Taxonomy (NCBI): domain Eukaryota; kingdom Fungi; phylum Ascomycota; class Sordariomycetes; order Magnaporthales; family Magnaporthaceae; genus Gaeumannomyces; species Gaeumannomyces sp. JS-464. The sequence goes on along the minus strand of NGZR01000001.1, from coordinate 2,437,768 downwards.
GAGCTTGGGCCATCTAATCTCGAAGTTTTCAGCCTGCCGATCAGTCCAGATTACATGCTTGAATCGGGCTCTGTCGGTCGCTTTTGGCCATCTGGTGAGTTGATTGGTTTGTCCTTGTTTGGAAATCCGGTTTCTTGGGCCTCTTCGGTCTCCAGCGGGCGGTTGTTCGGGGGCCGGCCCGGCTGGTTGGTGGCGTAGTCGATTGCACGGCTCAGGACAGCCAGCTGGTCCGTGCGACCCAGCTTGATGGTGGTTCTCCGCGTCGGCTTCCAGCTCCTGGACCTCGGCAGCCATTGGTCCCCGCCTTGCTTGGGAAAGCAGCCGAGTGTCAGCGCAGCCGAGTGTCAGCGGAGCTTCCAAAGCTGTCACATACAGCGATTAAGTAAATGTCAAACAAGAAACAAGCACCGTAAATTGATTTCCCGCACTCAATTGAAATGTCGTCCGACAAGGCAACTCGCAGACTCGACGCCATCGGCCGGCAGCTCGCCCCGGCCGAGGACGAGGACGCCCTCCCGCCCATCAAGACCGTCGCCGGCGACTCGTCGTCCCCCCGGGTCAAGGACAAGGTCGTCATCATCACGGGCGCCAACTCGCCCCTGGGCATCGGCCGTGCCGCCGCCCACCAGTTCGCCGCCAACGGCGCGCGCGCAGTCTACCTCTGCGACTACAACAACTCGCACCTCCTGGCGCACCAGCGCGAGATCCAGTCCCTCTACGCCTCGCCCGACTCCTCGGCCCCTGCCCTCGAGGTGCACGTGCGGCAGTTCGACGCCGCCGACGAGGAGGCCGTCCAGGGCGTGGTCGCCGACGCGCTGGCGCGCTACGGGCGCCTCGACGTCTTCTTCGCCAACGCCGGCGTCATCGGCCCGCCCACCCTGTTCACCGACGCCGACGCCGACGGCTTCATGGAGGCCATGCGCGTCAACTCCCTGGGGCCCTTCCTGGCCGCCAAGCACGCCGCGCCCGCCATGCAGCGCGTCGTGCCCTCCAAGCCGGTCTCGGGCGGCAGCATCATCATGACGGCGTCGGTCGCCGCCTGCGTTCCAACGCGGGGCCGACGCCCTACAGCGCCAGCAAGGCCGCCGTCGTGTCGCTGGCGCAGACGACGGCGTACCAGCTGGCGGGCACGGGCGTGCGCGTCAACGCCATCTGCCCCGGCCTGGTCGAGACGGGCATGACGGCGCCCGTCTTTGAGGGCGCCAGGCGGCGCGGGACCGAGGGCAAGGTCGGCCAGCTGAACCCGCTCAAGAGGGCGGCGCACGCCGACGAGGTCGCCCGGGTCGCGCTGTTCCTGGGCAGCGACGAGAGCTCGTACGTCAACGGCCAGGCCTGGGCTGTCGACGGCGGGCTGAGCGCGGGACACCCGTATGTGCCGGGGAAGACGAGCTAGGGGATCATTGGTGGATGTGTAAAAAGCAACTTGTTACCCTGTGTTTAGGCCTCGAAGAAAGTGACATTTTGGATGCTGTCGGGCTGCACTTTGAGCGTTGATGTTGTAGACTCTTATGTGTGAGCATGTCTTGTGAAAATGTGATATTGTTGCGTTCTGGGACCCCACTATGCAAGATTTAAACCACCCCGAGACCCCCCACCCGTCAGTCTCTGCCTAGACCAGACTATGGCTGAGCGACGAGATAACGACAGTGCAATCACACAACAGCAGAATGAGACGCCGCGCCCAGTCAAGAAGCAGAGGGAGAAGAAGCCAAAGGCAGAAAACCCCATCACCGCCGCCGTGAGAAAATGGCTCGCCACCACACCCCAAGCCGCCGACCATGACCAGACGCAGCTCCTGCTCGGCTCGGTGCCCAAGCGCTGGGTCGTCTACGAGCCCATGGCCCTCCTGCCCAGCGGCAGCTTCACGTCCGACGCCTGGCGGGCGGCCCTCGATAACTCCGGGCCGGAATCGACACGTCTCCTCTGGGGCGGCATCCTCGCGTCGCTCTCGGCCCGCTCTGCGGCAGCAGCGCCGCTGACGCACCTCGCCGTCAACGAGGGCATCCCGCCGCACAGCGAGGGCGCTGCTGCCGGCGGCGGCGGCGGCGGCGGGCGCGAGGAGAACGTCCTGCGCAGCCCGAGCGGCCTGCGCATGCTGCACGGGGACTTTGGGCCCGCGGCCCCGTCCGGCGGCAGTGGCCGAGTTTCGGACCAGGACCTCGAGCGCGCCTTCTGGGTGTCGACGCGGCAGAACGGCGTCTACCAGACCTGGGCGCCGCGCTGGACCATGTTCAGCCGCGGCAACGTCAAGGAGAAGGCGAGGCTGCTGGCCCTGTACGACGACGACGACGACGACGACGACGACGGCGGCGGCGGGGACGGGACAGGGCCGGAAAAACGCGAGCGGCGGGGAGGACGAGCCACGGCAGACGGCTGGGCGGCGGACCTGTACGCGGGCATCGGCTACTTCTCCTTCTCGTACGCGCGCCTCGGCCTGCGCGTCCTGGCCTGGGAGCTGAACCCGTGGAGCGTCGAGGGCCTGCGCCGCGGCGCCGCGCGCAACGGCTGGCGCGTCCGGGCCGTCCGGGACCCGGCCGACCTGGCGCGGCACGCGGCGGAGCTGGTGCCCTCCGGCGACGACGACGACGGCGGCGATGGCGTCGTCCGGATCGTCGTGTTCCAGGAGAGCAACGCCGAGGCCGCCAGGCGGGTGACGGAGCTGCGCGGGGCGGGGCCGGTCCGGGTCCGGCACGTCAACTGCGGCTTCCTGCCCTCGAGCTTGCCGACGTGGCGGGCGGCGCTGGGCATGGTCGCTGGCAACAGCAGCAGCAGCAGCAAGGCCGGAGGAGGAGGAGGCTGGCTGCACTTGCACGAGAACGTGGGCGTGGCGCAGATACGCGCGCGCGGGGCCGAGATCCAGGCGATGCTGGGTGGGTGGGCAGCCGCGGATCAGGACGCGGAGGTAGACTCCGAGGTGAAGGAAGAGCGCGGCGCAACAACGGTCAAGGTCGAGCACACGGAGATGGTCAAGACGTTCGCCCCGGACGTCTGGCACTGCGTATTTGACGTCCATATAGGGAGGGCGGCATGATTGCGAGGGGCAAATCGGCATGGGTGGAGCAAAACCCCAGCAGGCCATATACTCGAGATATCATAAAATGCCTGGATACAAGACACCTATATTCACACATTAAATCACAACAAGTCGCAGAGTCCCAAGCCCCCCTCGATCAATGGTGTCTCCTAAACATGCGCGGGACGTTCTCCTCGACGACCGTCTTCTGCGCCATAAACTTCCTCTGCCTCTCCTCCTCCTCGTCCATCCGCTCGTGCTTTTTGAAGTGCTCGATGTCCTCGGGGTGCGTCAGGTCCTCGAGCTTGGTGTTCTCGTTGTGGTACTTTTCCCAGTGGTGGATCTCGTACTCGTACTCGTCGTCGCCGTGGTGGCCCGGCCCCGTGCCCATGTCGGGTAGGGTCTTGCCGGCGTGGATGAAGTCGTCCCACTCGGCGTGGCTGACGTGGCTATCGTGGTCCGTGTCGAGCAGGTCGAGCAGCTCGTGGGCGATCTCGTCCCTGCGGTGCTGCGTGACGTGCTTGTTGGACTCGTCCATCAGGCCGTAGGTGCGCAGCAGTTCGTCCGTGTCGAGATGGCCGTCGCCGTTGAAGTCGTGCAGGGTGAAGAAGGAGGCGGCGTCAAAGTTGTGGGCGTGGTGCTCCTCTACGACCGTTAGCGGGAGGGATGCGGAACGAAAAGACGGAGGAGACAGTGAGAAGGAGATAGAGGGAGCGTACCGGCCATGTGCTTGGTCATCCAGTCGGCGTCGGGCGACACGATGGGCTTCTGCGACCCGCTGCCGCCGTGATTGCCGTGTGCGACTGACCAGCCGACCAGCCCCGCGAGGAGCAGAAGAGGCCGGGTGTGCATTCTGCCCGTCTGTCTCACGCTCTGCCGACGTAGGTGTGGGATGGGTGGTGGTGACGCTGATGGGCGCGTTTGTGGGGGAGCTTGGTCGTCGTGGAAAATGCGCGGCGGGGCGGGCTGTGGTCGGCGCTTGGGTCCGCTAGAAAGCGCTGCGCTGGTGTTGCGATTGGAATAGATATCGAAAATTCACTGGACTGCAAACCTAGGCCCAAGCTGTCCTCGAGGCGTTGCGAAGAGCGCGATTGAGATCAGAGGCCGACAGATTCGTCACGTCGAAATGAACAGCCGACGCAGAAAGGCTGGGAGTTGCGGCAAAGTGTTCTTTGTTGCCGCCTCGCAAAATCGCCGGATTGGACAAGGCCAGAACACCCCCACAGGTTTCCAAATAAAGCCGCGACGGCCCAAGCTGCCGGCAGATCTGCGCGTCTGTCTGCAGGGGTCAGCCATCCTTGTCGGTCGGGGGATGCCAGCCCGGCGGCCAGCGTCCGGGGGCGGGGGAAAAGTGAAGCTATCTCATGCTCTGCCAGGACTTAACCTGGATCTAAAAAAAAAATCATTTGCGTTGACCTTTTTTCTTCTTCGCAAAGACACACAAACTCGCGCAACTGCGCGGCCACGCAAGAATAGTGCTCGGCATGACGTCAGTGGGACGAAGACGGCGCAGCTGATTGGACGGTCCCGGAGATCTCGTCCATGATTGACCACAAGTCACGCAGTTGCGTGCTCTCGCTGCGCACTTGCGCGGGTTCAGGTGTTCAGGTTTTGTCTTGGACGGGCCAGGCGGCATTCTCGTCGTGATTCTCTCGCTGTGAGCATGGCATTTTGGGATCACGGATGGTATTTTCAATATCACCAATTGGAATTTCCAGCAATTTGATCATGTTTGCTCAAGGAAAGAATGGACATTAGGAAACCAGATCATTTACAACTATCATTATGCATGTCCGTTTTCCTCTCCCATCCTTTTGCTCTGCCCTAATCTGCCCGGCAGTTGAATAATGAAAGAACCCATAATCATATCATCAATCGTCCCCCTTCCAGTCCAATCCAGCTCAGTCCAGCCCAGTCAGCCCTTCATACTCATTACATGACATCCATGCATTAGACCTTGTCCCCACCTTTCCCCGTCATCATCGTGCCCCATTGTTCCCCTCAGTACGTCCCACCCAGACTCTCCAGATCCAGCTCCTCGCGCCTGTTGTGAGGCCAGCTGCCCCCGCGCCTCCTCCTCCCCTTCCTGCCGCCCTCGCCCGGCGACGGCGCTCCGCCCATTATGACGGGCCTGTCGCCGGCGCTCTGCTCGCGCGCGTTGTCCTGCGTCAGCTGGCGCAGGTCCCTCGCCTCGCCGCTCAGCTGCAGCCGCAGCTGCATCTGCTCCACCACCTCGCCGTTGCGCGGGAACCCCTCAGTGCGACCGGCGCGCCCACCCGCTGTTGGCCCCTGGCCGGCGTCCCCGGCTTGGCCGCCGGGTGCTGGGGCTCTCGCTGCTGCTGCACGGGGCTGGCGGCGGCGGCGGTGGCCGACGCTAGCGACGATGACGACCCCTTGCGCCTGGGCCGCCGCGGCGACGCCGACGAGGGTGCGGGTGGCAGCACGCGGTGGTAAGGCACGGGCGGCGGCGACCGCGGGCTGGTTGCGGTGAGCGTGCTGGTCGCCGTGCTGACAGGGCTCACGGTAGCCGCCGTCAGCAAGCCCGGGATCTCGAGCGGCGTCTCGTGCGGGCGCGGCGGGCGCGGCGGGCCCGACGGCGGCGGCGGCGGCAACGGCTGGGTCGGCGGCGGCATCGGCGGTGGCGGGTGCCTGGGCGTGCCGGGTGTGGCGGGCCGGCTGCCGCCCGGGGTGGTGCTGCCGACGATGAACTCGTTGCGGAGGGACGACGGCGCGCCGCCCGTGACCGACGTGACGGAGCCGCCCATGCTGTTGGGGTGGCCCGGCGAGCGCTCATGCCGCGGCTCTAGCTTGTTAATGGTCGGCGTACAAATGGGCGAGCTCGGGAACGTAAACGGCCCCACGTGCTGCCAGGGCTGGTTCTGCTGCTGCTGCTGCTGACGAAACTCGGCGCTCCGGTCGCGAAGCGGCGACAGCGTCAGCCCGCTCTCGGACGCCGGCCCCAGTGGCGTTAGCGGCGGCGACTCGGCCCTGCGCGTGAAGATGGCGGCAGCGCGATGCGCTTGCGGTCCCAGAGACGCGTTGATGGCTGCTGCTGCGGCGGCGGGCTGTGCAGGTTGCTGCCGGCCGTGCTGGTGCTGGCGTGCGACACCAGGCGCTGCGTGCCCGAGCCCCCGTCCATACTGCCGCCGTTGGCGTACCGGATGTGCCGTATGTGCGCGCTCCGCAGCCCGCCCACAAACGAGGCGCCGTCTTCCCCCTCCCTGCTGCTGCTGCTGCTCTTGCGCCTGCTGTCGCGCCGCCGGACCCGCAGCAGCAGGAAGGCCAGGGTGGCGAGCGCGACGACGGCCACGGCCGAGCAGACAATGATGGCCGACTTGGCGCCCGCCGAGAGGCCCTGCTCTGCGCCGCTGCCGCTGTCCGAGCCTACCGCGCTCTCGGCGGCGGCGCCGGCTGGCTCTGATGCTGCTGGAGACGTCGATGTGCTGGCCGCGTCTCGCGTGGGCTCCAGCGGTGCCGTCGTCCTCGATGCTGGGCTGGATCCTGTTGCCGCCGCGCCAAACATGGACTCTGGTGGCGGCGACTGTTGTGGCGGCGTGCTCAACGTGCCCACGCCGGCACAGCCGTCGCCGGTCTTGATGCCAAAGTCGACGTAAAACGGACAGACATAGCCGGCGGGTGGCGGGCCGGGGTCAAACACCTCGTGAAAGCCAATGCTGTCGTTCCAGGCGCAACTTGTCAGCGGCACAACGGTGACTGAAGCAAAAGAGGGGGTTTTCTTTGAACGTACTCTTGACACCGGTTGATGACCTTGCTGACCATGGCTATACCTCCCAGTTTCGTTTGTCTCAGCACACCGGGGACTACACCTCAAAACGGACGTGAGAAGCGACAAGGCAAAACAAAAACTCACGATCCTGACCCAGCCCCTTGCGCCGGTCGATGCCGACGCCACAGTAGGTCGAGTCGCACCAGTAGAGCTCCCAGAGCTCCCTCTTGGGGATGGACGTCTGCAGCGCGCCGCAGACGCCGGCCGTCATGGCGCCGCAGTACTGCGCGCTGGCCGACGACGACGACAGCAGCCGCCGCATCACGGTCGCCGTGCAGGCCTCGAGGCACGCCGGCGGGTCCGCCAGGCCTTGCTTGATCAGCGCCGCCGCACCGCGTCCGTCCCCCGGCCCGCTGCTGCCGTCGCAGCGGTCGGGCGCCTTCATTGTGGGTGGTGGTGGTGGTGGGGTGGTGGTGCGCTGCTGCTGCTGCTGCGTGTTTTGCGTTCTTTCTCTTGCTTTTTGCTACCAAGCTTCCTCTTGTGTGCTGCTGATCCTTTGGTTTTTGGTATCTTGCCAAGTGATGTTTCCCCAAAGCTGTTTTTTGTCGCCGCCTTCGCTGTTGCTGTTTGAGCTTGTGTGTTCTCAGAGCCAGGCTTGGCAGGATGGTGTCGCGAGAGGAAGGAGCGACACGCTATAGGAAGGAGCGACACGCTATAGGAGAAGTTGCGCAAGACGGGCCCCTCACTCGGCGAGATCGGCCCAAGGGGACAGCAAACGAATGTGATGATGACAACGACGATGACGGATCAACGACCGGATTGGACACCCGAAGAGCGTGTGCTGGGTGGGCAGGAAAGGCAAACCCGACCACCCTTCGTCGGACGGGGCTGAAAGATGGGAAGGGCTGAGGATGGGGAAGGCAGGAGCGGGTGGGAAAGCAAAAAAAAAAAAAAAAAAAAAAAAAAGCGACTGACGGGGTTTTGGTGACGTTGTGTCAGTTGTCACCAAAATATAACGCAGATGAGATGCACCCCCGGATCCTCAAGAGGGCAGGCAGCAGCAATAGAAGATGACAGGAAAGATAAAAAGGAAAAGGAAAAAAGGGAGGAGGGGAGGGAAAGAGGGGTTAGCGACATGTTGCGGCTGCTATTATACATGGCGCACATACACAGACCATACCCAACATCGAACAGCAGAGCAAAGTCAGCCTCAACCTCCCTCTTTTTTTTTCTCTTTTTTTTTTTCTTCTTTTTTTTCGCCATGTGTGCCTCTGTCTTGGTTACATGATCCTCCTTGGGCGACGGTCCCGCCGCCGCCGCCGCCGCCGCCGCTTGGTGCAGCTAGACGCACATCCTTTCCCTTTTTTTTTCATTGCCTTTGTGTCCGTCCAGTCGTGGCTGTTTTTGTTTTTCGCCCGCATTACACGCCCCCTTTTTGTCCGCTAAGCACACACGCATACAGCTTCTGGACGGCCGCGGTGCCACCTTGGCTCGGGGGAAGATCAGACACCCCCAGAAAAGTTGGGCGGAAAGAGGAAACAAGGGAGGATGAGGGGGCGTGTAGTTCGTGGACTCTTTTTTTCTTGGGTAGAGGGGAGGGGCTAATATTGGGTGGTGTTTCTCGTTTCCGTCCTTTTCTTCCTTTTTTTTTTCTTTCTGATTCACCTCTTAATCCCTTACGTCGCTAGGTACATGTGGCGCCAGCCAAAACCCCCACTGGCTGCATGTATTGAATGCGCAAAAACAGGAAAACAACATAAAAAAAACAAAGTGGCGCAAGAAAGCAGCACCTATTTCGGCCGAACAGAACCTAAGAGAAGAAGATGGGGAAAATCTTTGCCTGCCCCGGCGGCGGCACCCCTCGAGGGCGCGTACGTGCGACACAGCACAAGACCAGGCCGCCTGCGCCTCCCCGCCTGGCCGGGGCCCCGACGGTAATCGCCATGGCCAAGGAAGGGAGATGGTGTTTTTGGTTTTTGAGCGAGAGAGAGGCGGCGCCGGCTTGGCCAATCAGGAGCAGCGGCGGCGCGCGTTGCGTGGTCTCTGTCGCTATCCGAACCACGCCCCTCCTTCTGGCTCATTATTGCTTTTTTTTTTTTTTTCTCTTCTTGAAAGCCGGCTGGGCTGGGCTGGGACATTTTGTAATTCCGTCCCTCTGTGCGCGTTCTGCTCTGCATCTTCCATCCTCTCCTCTGTCCTCTCGTCTCTGCCCTCTGCTCTCTATCCCTGTCACTCTTTCTCCTCTTCGTGGCCTCAACCGTTTGACATATCCGATCCTGGCCACTTTTTTTTCTTCCCTGGCAACAAGTCTCAAATCTCCTTCTTCTCGGGTGCCCCAACCCGAGTGTTTTTGTGCCAGGCGGAAGGGGATTTTCAGCCACTGACCTGCACAGCTGAGGTGTGCAGCAGCGCCTGAGGCCATGTACCTTTTTCTCGTCGTACACCCCTTGCTTTTCCCCCCTGCCTCTGGCGTTTGCAGTCGCTGCTCCTGCTCGAGGATCCCTCCCGGCCAAGGGGACACTCGCTCTCTCCCCTCTCGCCGAGTCCCGCCTCATCGCCGTCGAACCAGAGGACAATGTCGGGTTCGCTGTGGTCTGTTTCGCTTGGTCCTTTTTTCTTTGCACAACCCGCTGCTCAGGAAGAGAAAACAAAATATCGAATACGCACCCGAGGGGGCATCCCTTCCCTCGGGTGGTATGATCCGAGCGTCGTGCTCCGCCGCAGGGGCAGCGGCGATGTGATGTGATGGGGGGCCGAGGCGGGAGGGTGGGCGTACCACCTGCTCGGGCCCAGCCAAGGCACGTACGTCCTCCCCTCCCACCCCAAAGGAGGGATGGGAATGGCGTACGGTTGGATCGCAACGCCGCCTATACGAAGTTACATCCCGACGCGCCCCGGCTTCGAGGGCAGGGCTTGCATGTCTGTGTGTGCAAGATCGATGACGATGGACATGGGCATGCCTCGAATCCTTTCAGCCCAATGATGTACGGGAAAAGGTGTGTGTGCCATGCCACGCCATGCCTGTCAGTGGGGAGAAACGAAAAAGAGTGAGAGAAAACGGAGGACGCGTCCCAGAAAAATAGGAGAGGCCACAATGAACTGGAGGTGCGGCCCGCAGCCATGACAGGCAAATCTTATCTTGCAACGGGCCCCAAAACGCCATCGACCGCCCCTCTCTCTCATCGCGGGCCGTGCAGGCAGACAGCGTCAGGGTCGAGTTTCCCGGCCTTCTCTCTGGGGTTCCACGGGAAGACATTCTCGGAGCATCTTTCCCAACGCGGAAGGCTCACCGAAACAGGGTCGCGGCCGGCGGCCTCTGCTCTGTTGCTCTCTCTCTCCCTTTCTGTCGTGGCTGGCTATATCGCATTGCCCCGCCTCGCCTACGCTCGCTCCCGTGCCTGAGCTGCCTTGCCTGCAAGGCACAGCGGGCAAAAAAAGTGCCGTGTTCGTTTTGTGACGCAGTCTCTGTCACCATGGGCTGATATCGTGACGGGGTCGACACTGCTTTCTCTCCCTTTTGCCTCCCCTAGATTTCCATCCCCTCGAGTTCGGTGTCAGACCTGCCACCAGATTGCGCCGAGAGCGGATGTGTTTCCCTCCTCTGTCCCCATCTGCTGTCCAATGCCGAGCGAAGGTCTGCCCATTTGCCGTCCTCGGCAGTTTGGTTGAGGTTGCAAGAGACGGGGCCACCGTCCACGGCTGTGATGCGTTGCTTTGCGGATGCGCCTGCGGTCTGTCCCAGTGGTTCGTCGCTGTGACGCCGCTCATAATATTCTTTCTTCCCATGTAGAACGGCGGACAGAAGCAGCCCGGCTCGACGTAGACCAGCAAAAGAAGCAATCACCTCGGGCTCCCTCTCTTGTCTTTGTGCTCTCATATCAACTCTCCCACCAACCAAACCAGCTGGGCCATGTTGCCTTTCCAGGAACGATCAAAAAGAGTAACTTTCCACCCACCACCGCATGTGTAATCGTCACAAAAAAAGGGGACGGAGGGGTAGAGTAAGAGGAACCGAAGCACGAGAAGCACCTCTCGGCCCCGCACCCAACAAAAGACCCAATAGCCTCTCACCCTACGCGAGGAGTCCCCATCACGAGGGGCCACAACCGTAACGCCCGACCCCTCTCTATCGCGGTGCTTGGTGCTCGACTGCTTTGTGATACAAGTGGGCAGCATTTGGGGCGCGCCCGAGGAATGGCGTGTGCGTGTGTGTGTGTGTGTGTGTGTGCGCGCGCGTTGGGCAAGAAGGTATAGGATAGGGTTGTCCGTTGTGTCGCACCTTGTTCCAGACTTCTCCCTCGTTCGAAGCCGCCTTCGTCTCTCTCTCTCTCTCTCTCTCTCTCTCTCTCTCTCTCTCTCTCTCTCTCTCTCTCTCTCTCTCTCTCTCTCTCTCTCTCTCTCTCTCTCTCTCTCTCTCTCTCTCTCTCTCTCTCTCTGCGAAAGCGCTCCCCCGCACTTTTAGAGTGGCCATGTCTCTGGGGGGTGGTTCATTTGTCTCCTGGGCCTTCCCCCGGCCTCTTGATTTTCTATGCTTCTTCTTTTGTTCGTCCCTGTCTGGACCCTTCCTTTGATCCCTTGGCAGGCCAAGCCAAGCCAGCCTCTGTCTTTTTTTTTTTTTGTTTCACTATCTCGCTCCTTGCTTTACACCCTGGGCCGACACGTGAGTGAATAGGAAGTGATGATGTATGCGGCCCTTTGTGTGGTGGCAGTACCGAGACATCAGAGGCCAGCCAACCTAGCAATGTCTCTAGAAAGACGTGGGAACAGTAAGCCCGCCAGCCCTCTCACTCGCTGCCTGCCCGCCCCTCGGTCCTCTCTCTTGACCGTCTCTCCACGGCACGTCAAAACACGCGAGAAACCGACGGCCCCGTCATGGAAGCTGCATGGAAGCGTCGCGTCGGGCGCTGGGCGTGGGGTGTAGTCGAGCGAAACGGGGCAAAATATTCCACGGCGCCAGCGGCCGGCCTCTTCCATCATCCAGTCTGCGTAGCCGGTTCGTCAATTGTGCAATCAGGAGCCTCTCGGGCACAGCCTGGCGGTTAGCTGCCTGCCTGCCTGCCTCTGCCTGGCCATCACCATCCCCAGCACCAATACCGTACCATTGATGCCACGCCCGCCCCCAGGCAGCTACCCATCTTTCATCTGAACAATCCCTTCCTGAGGCGGCGCGCGTCGCTGCATGCTCCCCCAATTCAATGGTCTTCTTTCCTTTCTCCCTTTCGGGCCCGGGAAAGGCGACGGGCATCAGGTATGCCGGGGTATATAACAGAAAAGAAAAATGTGCGTAGCCGCTCTGCCCAGGTCCTTGAGGCACCACAGTGGGCCCATTGGCCAATGGGTGGGTGCATTGCATATGCAGAGCGGGCGAGGCGAGACGAGGCGTCGAGGAGACAAAAGCTGGAAGGGCGAAAGAGACAAGAAGAAAAAGGGGCACCTGGTCCGACGAGGCCGCCGGCCGGCGTAACGTAGCATGCGAGATCCCCCATTCCTCCATCCCGCTTCCGCATTGTCCCAAGGACAAGTCCGGGCCGGCAGGTGATGGGGAAGAACAAGGCTCGCTGCTGTCTTCTTTACCGCACGTTGGGTGGACTCGAGAAGGCCGGCTGGTGAGTTGTCAAAGACGGCAGGGAGCCATTGAATGCACCATGTTCACTGCCGAGCAAGCAAACGAGCAAAGCAAACGAACAGGCTTCGCTTCACCGCTTACTGCAATGTCGACCTCCTTCCCATCCCATCCCACCACACCACACCACACCGCACCGCACTACGCCACTCACCCTCTTCGTTTTGGCCCCCTAGATCCTTCCCAATCTCCTGGCTGCAGATCGTCTTTGGATGGAGCCCTGCCACGTGCAAAGCGTAGAGTGTGGATGCAGGTCAGATACGAAGAGATCGAGGCCAACCATCCTTTGCCGCTTTCTCCCCTTTCCCTCCCGCCCACGAGCGTCATGCTTCTTCTCATCTTGTCCACCCATCCCATACCCTGCTTCCCTTTTCTCCGGCCCACGAGATACCTAACCCCAGTCTCGGGGACTTTTTTTTTTTTCTCTCTTCTCTCTCTCTTTTCGCAACCAGGGCCCATCTATTACCCTCAACCGGGAGGACATGAAAAAAATGGCACCAATCTACCGACCCTGTTATTGTTCTCCGATAACAAATTTATTACAGCAAGAATAAAAATGTGGCCAAACAAAACACACCCTTCGTGCCTTCCCACCCTCGGATCGGACGTAGGCTACCCGCCTTACGGACATACATTATCTCGGCATGCTCACTCACCCCGGGCCGGGTAGCTGCATCGCCTTCTTCTCCTGTCCCAGGCAAACAAACAAACAAATCGAGTAACAATGCCATTTCTTGACCTGCCTACCTGCCTGCCTGCCGCCGCCCACTCCCTCCTCATCCAATTCCTCTTCCCCCCTCGGGGTGCTCAAGAGCAGGTGTGCCGGAAGCGAACCTGGCAGGAGTGTGTATCGCACAGCACATCCCCATCCCATCCCTACCTAGGTAGGTACGTATGGTAGAATGGAGCAGAAGAAAAACGTGGCTGCCGCTCCGCCGCACGCATGGCGAAATGCCCCATTGCGACAGCAAAAAAAAAAAAAAAAAAAAAAAAAAAAAAAAAAAAGTCCCGACGAAAGGGCTGCATGGCCTCTCACCATGTACCCCAGCCCAGCCCAGCCCAGCCCCGCCCTCCCTTCCCTCACTCTCCCCCTGGCCCGTTCCTTCATGCTGTCTCGTATTTCCATCTTCTTGCCATTTTTAAAATCACGAAGGCCAAAAGACGACAATCGGCCAGGTTGGACAACGCAGACTCCAAAAAAGAAACTCAACATTGGTTGGCCAAATCACGAATTGCGTCAGCCCAGCTCAGCCCCTCGGGAATACCTACATACATACATGCACAAATACATGCATGCAAGGCTCTCTCTCTCTCTCTCTCTCTCTCTCTCTCTCTCTCTCTCTCTCTCTCTCTCTCTCCCTCGCCGTTGCACCGCCTGACGCGCCCCGTCCCGTCCCGGTCCCTAGATTGACCGAGCAGTAGAGGCCACGATGTAGGGAGCTAGGGCGCGTGTTGGATAGAGACGCAATAGAACGTGATTACCATATCATTTCTAAGCTGCCTACCTGCCTGCCTGCCTGTCTGCCGCTCTTCCCCAATGTCCAGCCGTGATTCATCACCCCCGACCCAGCGTGGGGGGTCCATCGTCGCCACGAAAACCAAGAGAGAACCACAAAAAGAAGCATGGCATGTCGTGCAAGCCATATCGCGCAGACTCCCACTCCCGATCCTCGCTGCTGCTTTGTATTTGGTCGTGTCGGAACGACAGTCGTGGTACTGCATAAAGGCCGACCAAGGTAGCCCGGCCTTGTCTCCTTTTTTTTTTTCTCCTCCTCTTTTCACCCAGCCCCGAACCCTTTCCCCACGGACTCTGTCGCCGGCGCACAAGGTCCCCCCACCACCCGAGGGGACATCTGTTGTGCTCTTCTGTTTCTAGCTCCGAGTATCGAACACGAGGCGGAGGCTGTCGATTTGGTGCGCTCCCTGAAAGTAGCAAGAGTGAGAGACGATCCTTGGGAGAGAAAGAAACGAATAATGAGAAGCAAGGTGATAAAGAGGGACGCGAGAGGAAAAGGTGAAGAAAAAGAAAAAAAATAGAGGCGAGAATGAACGCAATGAGAAGATCGTTATGAGGGTAGCAGGTTCCCTGCCCGTCTGCCAGGCCATTTAGGATGCGCAAAGCCCAGCATCATAACGACGAGACGAAAAAGAGCCGTCCAGATCGAGAGAAATCTAAATGTTACAAAGGACAGAAAAAAAGAGAACAGCGCGCGAAATATCCCAACATGTTCCGTCCCAACTCCCCCATCCCACCAACCAACGCCTAAGTCGCAAATGCTGAGCACCATCTGTCACATCGTCAAGCGACAAACTCCGCAATAGTCAGGGGGGCTGGGAAGATAGTCAGCGATGATGTGCGACACACAAGCAAGGGGATTCGCAGCAGAGAAGAATCACAAGTTACTTTTTTTGGGCGGAGGCGTCGGGCTGGCCGTTTCATTCTCCAAGCCCCGCAGCCGCTTGACACGCTCCAGGAAGTCTAGTCGAAAGGCTGCAAGGGCCTCGGTGCGGGCCGGGTCCGCCAGCAATATCTCCCTGATCTTGGGCCTCTTTGCTGCTTTTCCGGCCGTGGCTCCGGTCTGCTTGGGCTCCACGTCCCCCTCGATCGGTGTCGACGGCCCCTCTAGAACCGGATTCGATTCTGCAGCCGCCTTCAAATCGTCGACCAGACTCATCGGCGGAGCGAGGTCGTTGATCCACTGGTGAATACCTTGCTGGGGCTGGAGGACGCGCAGAGTCCTGGGGAAGAGGACGACGGGACCTGCCGGCGACAGGGTCTCGAGCAAGAAGAACCTATCCAGCACCCTGTCCAGCGGTGTAGTCTCGTGATGAATCGGGCGGGAGAGTTTTCGAGACACCATGTGCTGCGCAATGCTGCCCCAGATATCGTCGACGCCGTCGCCGCGGGAGGTGTCCATGATGTTGCTGCAAAAGAGCCAGAGAATGAAGACGCCCAGCTTTTCCACGACGACGGACCCGGCAGTCCTGTTGGGGCCATCCAAACCAGTCAGGCCATCCCACAAGGCGTGTAGCACTACGAGCACCGCCTTGTCCAAGCCTGCACATTCCTCCACATCCGTATTTCCCCAGGCATCCGCCAAGTCGTGGAGAGACATGAGTCTGTCGGTCCGCTCCAAGCAGAAGCTGACGCAGTTCAGCGTGAAGCTCGGGATGCGGCTTGAGGGAATGTCGGCCAGCGATACGTGACTGAGAATCTGGGACATGCCACGGTTGTGATACAAGGAAATCTCCAGCGCCATATGTAGCGAGGGATTGATTTCGGGTACGTCGTTGGCGTCGCAGCCGCGGTAGTTTTCCATCATGTCGGCCGTCGGCGTGGCCACATGAAACGGATCTGCGCCGTGTTCCAGCAGGACTTCCAAGCCGTGCACACAATTCCTGGAGGGCGCTTCCCCGTGCGCCAACAGGTAGTGGAGGGGCGTGACCCCGAACTTGTTGGTGATGTTGGGATCTTCGCCTCGGAGAAGCAGTGCTTCCATGGCCGGGGTATGCGCGGAGAAGGTGGCGTGGTGCAAGACGGAAGCGCCCGCAGGCGGGCCCCTGACCGTAATAGGGCCGTTTATCAGATTTATCAGCCCCATGACGGTGCTATGCTCGAGACAACATGTGTGGCGCGGATCATCATGTGCCGTATGGTAGTTCCCGTAGAGGCCGAAGCTGAGCAACGCCCGCAGGAGCAGGTCCTGAGCCGACAAGGTATTGGGGAATATTCTGAGCAGAAAACCAATCGCGTCGGGGCTTTCAGTATGGGAGTCGTTGTGCTCAAGAAAATGGTCGCAGAGATTGTTGATCTGGGATTTGTACAGGTCGTGCTCGATGGAGGCGCCTGCCTCGACGAGCAAGGCACAGGCCTCGAGGTTTGCGGACTTGTTAGTCGCTTCCCGAACAAAGCAGTTGAGTGCAACCTTGCAGAGGTGTTGGCGGCTCGAGTTGACATCTATCTTGGCGTTTCCGATGACAAGGCGGCGAAGGTGGTCTTGCGAATGCTGAGGCAAGATATTCTGACGGGCAATGAGATCGAGCAGCGTTCTACCGAGGAAACTGGGCACAGGTGTGTCGATGCGTAGGCCGTATTCCAGCAGCATCAAGATTTTCGCGTCAGCGTTGTCGCCCTCCTCGGCGTACTTGCCGCTCTCGCAGAAATTCCAGAGCGCGCTCGGCAACGGCTCGGCGCCCGCCTCAAGGAGTATCTTCATGACACGGACGGGCTGCCGAATAGCGACTTGCAGCGCGGAGCAGTTGAACATGTCCTCGTCATTCCAGCTGAAGTCCTGCCTGGCGTTGACATCGATGCCGTCTTGCTCAAGAATCCTCTGCAGTAGGACCTGGCGCTTCTCTTCCCACATAGACCTCATGAACGACTCGCTGACCTTGCCACGGTCTTGGCCGAGCGCCGCATACACGAGGTCGGTGAATTGGGGCGAGCAGCACGCAGCGTGCAGGAGAGGGATGGGCAGGCCCTCCCCTTGGTCCCGCGCCACGTCGATGGCGGCACCGGCATCGAGCATGGCGATTGCCGCGTTAACATTGCCGACGCAGGTTGCGATGTGGAGCGGAGTCGTGCCGGCGGCGCTCTTGGCGTTGATGTCGAGGCCCAGCTCTGCGAGAACGGGAACGGCGCTGGCGCCAACAGGACTGAAAGCGGCGTAATGGAAGGCGGTCCTGTCGTCACGATCGACCGAGCTGATAATGTCGGGGTCGTTGGCCGCCAAGAACCTCATCATGTCGACGCGCCCCTTGAGAGCGGCGATGTGCATGGCCGACTCGCCGATGGGGAAGCTGCTAAACTGGGTGGAGGCGCCGTGCCTGATGAGCAGATCAGCGGTGGACAAGTGGCCCTGGCATACCGCTATGTGAAGCGGTTCCCCGGAATAGCACGACCAGGCGGGGGTGGGGGTGCCGTTGCTTATGTCGTCCATGTCGTCGGCCACGATCATGGTATTGCAGTCGCAAATACCAAAAGAGTCGACCTTTATCCGGGCGCCGCGAGAGAGCATCCAGGCGACCATGTGGGTATGTCCCTGGTGAGCGGCCAGGTGCAGCGGCATAAACTCCTGCGTCTCTGGATCGGGGAGCGGTGGCATCCAATGCGGGCACGGGCTCATGAAGTCTCTTGGCAGGAACAGGCGCGGCCAGGACGAAGACTGACTACCATTCAAGTCGGCGCCAGCCTCGTGGGCAAGCATCATGGTCTCAAGGCTGCCCTTGTAGGCGGCCCACATAACGGCGCTCTCATCCTCGTGGCGGATATTAAAGACGTAGAGGTGTCGGTTCAACTTTGCGTACAGGTAGCGATTGACCCGCACCAGCACAGCCTTGTCGCGAATATCGCAGCACTCGAAAATGTGCAGGAGGAGCTCGTCCGGGATTGCCAAAAGTGGCACCATGGCGGCGGCGGCGTCCTGTCGCCAGGGCTGCTTCTGCGCTATCGCAAGTGGCGCTTGGCGGTGTCGCTCGTTGTTTTGGCGCGCTGTTTCTGGTTCTCGTAGCATCGAATCGATGGAGTTTTTCTTGTTTCTTGTCGTTGGTTCATTTCGTCGTGCCCTCAAAACGACGGTGCGAGGTTCAGATTTGGGTGAGCGCCTGCGCGGGCTAGGTGGCACGTGCGGCTGAAGTCACCTCGCTGTGCAGTGCTGAGCGACGCAACCTCGCGCTGGATGCACCTTCTATTTTGGGTTTCCACACCGTCTGGAAGCTCGCTTTGCGGCGGACGTGATGTGGCTAAACTGAACCCGAACCACTACGTCGATGACTTTGATTCAATCACAGCCTTGGAGGCCTTCTAACTTCAACGTATAACAACAACCCCAGCGATCGCCGTTGACAGTCTTGGCGCAATGGACCATCGCCCTCCAGTCGTCCCGCCCTGGGCACCCATCTCATCTCCGGGCTGAAATCCCCCGAGAATGCGCTCCTTCGCACGCATCCTTGCCATCCTCTCTCCGGCCCTGGCCCTGGCCCTGGCTTTGGCCATCCCTGTCGAGACCGCGGCAGTCGGCACGCATCCTCCTCGGTCGGTCGAGCCGGCGACCGTGCCGTCCCGCATCGTCGCGAAGGGCGCCGTCGCCCTCGCCCGCAGCTCCAGAAAGAAGTCGCAGAAGGACAAGCACGGCCCCAAAAAGTCAGGCCCAAAGGGCATCCCCATCCCAACATGCCCGCCGGCCGAAATCGTCGGCGCGGTCGCGGGAGCACTGAAGGACGCAAAAGCTGCCCTCCGCGGCCCCAGCCTCAAGACGCAGACGTCACCGTGCATCACCTACAAGGAACCGGTTCTGTGTCTGCCGCTGGGCTACGGCCCATGGTCGTGGGAGAAAAGTGTCGGAGCAAAAAGCCCGCCCGGTTCCATCCCGCGTCTTTTGGTAGTCGCATTATTACCGCCTCTCCTTCCGTCGCGGCTCGCATTCGTCGTTGCCGTGTTGGGATTGGCATGCTTTTGTCTTCTTTGCTTTTGATTTCTTTCTTTCTTCTGAGCCGTTTGCCCCCTCTCCCACGCTATCCTAATATTCCGCGACCCGCCTATTTGGATCCCCCAGCGAATATTCCGTTGGTGCTAATATTGGCTCGGTCCTTGCCCGAAAAGCCCCGTGTGGATCGCGGCCCGCCGCCTCGGGCTTTTCGGCATGGAACTCTTTCCCATTTCCACTTGCCCACCTCCCCGCCCACCTCCATGGGGCGTTGGGCTTTACCGTGTAGGTAGCTACCTGTTTGAATCCATCGACCGGTCAGCAGGCCCTCCACCTGCCAATCCATGCCACACACATGTCCCGCAGCCGACGCAACACTTGTCTACCGGGGTGCGGACGGCTGGAGGACGTCAGATGAGGGCGGCGGCCACAAACCTCCGCGTAAGCAACCTCCTGTCTCAAAAGGCGCAAGAAAAAAAAAAAAAAAGGCAAGGTCAAGCAATACGCATCATGCAGGAGGTCATTTCGAGCCACTGGGAGCAATGCCGGCGTCCCGCTATTACCGTCGTACGAAAAGAAGGAAAAAAGCCCACCTGCACGACGCCAGCTGGGGCCGACTATCGACCCAAGGGAGAGCGAAGAGGGACCAAATAGAGCGAGACAAGTCCATCACATCACCACCAAGCCCAGCCCCGACGAATCATACGCGGGCCCGGACCAAACGCAGCCCCGCGACGCCTCCAAGAACGCCACAAAAAGCGCTTGGGCCCTCGCACTTTGCCATCGCGGAAGGATGGCGATTTTTCTTTTTTCCCCTCTCCCTTGCCGGCCAGGCTTGTCTTGCTTTGCGGCGATGGGTAATGACCGATTGAGACAGTATCCGTGCGCAAGGAGGGTTGGCATGGCGGTCCCGACGGTCGACGATCCGGAGGAAGCTGAGCGCCTTTGTTTCTTTTCTCTCTCCCTCCTTCTCTTTGTTTCCACCACCGCCCGCGGAGTTTTGTGTTGGGCGGCGATGCCAGCTGCACCGCCCAGAGACAAGAATCCCCCCTCCCTGGTCGGCGCGGCTGCGATGATGCCGGGGTCTCCTCCTAGAAACATTGTGTGTTTTTGTGTAACACACCTTTACGCAGCCAGAAGCGATCAGCGCACATACGGTGAAGGCCAAGGTTGCTCGGGGCTGGGGGGTGTGTGGTGAGGGGGTAGTATCGTAAGTTGGGTAGCACCGTAGTATCGCGAGGTGTTGGAAAAAAAAGCTACGAACCTGGCAACCGGGAGACACCTGGGTGTGTGGGGTGGACAATGCACCTCGCCTAGTTTACTCGCCGGCTAGAAAAGGGTAGCCCAGCGCATCCTGCGTCCCGCAGCTGCGGAATCCGGGTCGTGGTCCCCGGGGCTCCGGACTGCCTGCCTACCACCCTCCCCAGGGCTCCCTGTTGGTTCCCAATCTCCGGTATTCCTTCTGATTGGCAGGACGTGCAGGCGATGGCCCCTCACGGTGAGAGGCGACGACTAGCACGGCAGGCTAAGCCTCCTCCCTCTGCGATATTCCCAAAACAGGCTGACGAGCAGTTGGTGGGTGAGTGGGCGGCCAATAAGGGGCTGGAGTGGCTTTTGGACGGCTTCCTCGTCCGCGTCTCAAGCTATTGTGTCTCTCTCTCTCTTTTTTTTTTTGCTGATAGATCTAGCAATTATTAGATCAGCCCCTTCAGCCATGAGCGCTATATAATGAGAAGGCCACTGACTGGGTCCCCGTCTCGCTGTCCCCTTCTCCTCCCGCAGGCATCCCATCCCTCCTCGTCATCTTGTCTCTGTTACACTGCTTTCCGATCGATCCAGATCAGACTCTGCCCTTCA
Organism: Gaeumannomyces sp. JS-464; assembly: GCA_002197995.1. NCBI lineage: Eukaryota > Fungi > Ascomycota > Sordariomycetes > Magnaporthales > Magnaporthaceae > Gaeumannomyces > Gaeumannomyces sp. JS-464. The sequence continues at coordinate 2,417,123 of NGZR01000001.1, read as the reverse complement.
TCTATTATCACGGCCAACCTTTGCTGGCCTCACTCCAAAACATGGGTTCGTGCCAATGCAAACGCCGCCCGGGGTCGTCCAGGGCGGCGAACCCCCTTCACGTCCTGTCCGCCCGGCCCGGGTCCCTCTGGCAGGCTGGAGCCGATCCCGGAGCAGCATCAAGTCGAGCTCGGGTCCTCCCCCCAGCAGGGCAGGCCGCTGCCCGGCATCGGCTTCGTCACGGCCTCCATGGGGCAGGGCCCGCCGCCGCAGGCTACATCCCGCCCAATCTTGCCGAAACGATGGCGGCCAAGGCCAAGCAGGTCCTCCGCATGGTGCCTCCCCGGCCACGGGTCGACCCGGAATCGCCCACCACAAAGCTCACCGAGTTCCTCGAAAACGGCGGCGCCGCCCGCGTCACGAGCCTCGAGGTCATGATCAAGCCGCCCGGGGAGGGCTCCCCGTTCATCGAGCCCGACAAGCACGCCGCCGAGAGCAGCGGCAGCAGCCCGCCCAGCCCCGAAGCGCCGGCGAGCTCGGGCGGCAAGCGCCGGCGCGCCGTGACGGCGCACTCCACGCGGGACCGGCGCGCCAAGGCGGCGGCGGCGTCGGCCGCCACGGTCGAGGAGGAGCTGCACCGCAAGATCGAGCTGCACCGCCAGCAGCTCGCCAACGCGCTCGCCTGGCTGACGCACGCCGTCGCCGAGCGCGACCACTACTCGCGCGAGAAGAACCGCCTGTACGACATCCTCGAGCGCGACAAGGTGCTGTACGCGGAGTCCATCAACACGGCCCCGTCCGCCAGCCCGCCCGGCTCGCCCAACGTCCGGAAGGTCGCCCCTGCTGCCCCTGCCCCTGCCGTCGAGAAGGGCAAGAGCGGCGGCGGCAGCGCCTCGGACGACGCCTGGAAGGAGTGGACACGCTCCTCCCCTCCAGGCTGGTTCAACGCCTCGTCGCCACCTCCCCCGCCGCAGAAGCACCAACGCCGGCCTCTCCCCGCCACCCCAACCACCACCACCACCGCCACGGGCCCGCCCATCGCCGCCGTGACACCCACGGTGGCCGACCCGCCAACCTGCCCGGCCCGGCCGGCCCGCGCGCCCAAGCCCGCCGGCGACAGGCCCAGGCACAGCAACAGCAAGGCCGACATGCTCAAGTTCCGCTACGCGTACGGCGGGTCCACGGCCCAGCGCCGGCAGCAGCTCGAGTCGCACTTTGCCCACGCGGCCGCGGCGGCCGGGTCCGAGCAGGACGAGCAGGCGCGCCAGCACCGCCTGTGCCAGCTCATGCTCCCTCCCTCCCGCCCGGCCACCGCGTCGCCGCTCCGGAACGAGGTGAGCATGCAGCAGGACCAGCAGCAGGAGTCGGTGGCGGTGGCCGCTCAGCAGCAGCAGCAGCAGCAGCAACAGGGGGCCACCGGGTCGCTGGCGTGGGGGTTTGAGGAGGGCACCAAGCTGCCGCCGCTGCTGCCGCCCTTTGAAGAGCAGTGGGGCAACACGGGGCTTAACCCTGTGCTGCTGGCGCCGGACCGACAGGTGCTGCATGCTCCCTTTTAGGATGCCTCTTTTCCTTTTCTGCTTTTGTGTCTGAGAGGTGTTTGGTTTTCGGTTTCGGGCTTTCCTTGGAGTCGTTCAGTACACATGTTTGAGCTTCGGGATTGCGGTTGGCACACATTGGTCTACTTTTTACGGTTTGTTTTTTGACGACTTGACGTTTTCTTTTATAGTTTGGTTTTTTTTTCCTTCCTTTTTTTTTTCTTTTTTTTTTCTTTTTCTCTCTCTCCTCTCCGCCAAATCTGGTCCAGCAGTACATGAAGCTGGCATGTCGTAGGCTTTATAAACGAAAGTATATGTATCGATCGAATAATGATGATCCTGACCATCCCTCTTGGGCTCCTCTGGCTTGCTCGTCGTTACTTGTGGTCTCCCTGCCGTCTACCTGACTGGCGGCATGTCTGCTTTACGTACTTGTGTAGTTCTCCCACGCCATCACGCATCCGTGCCAGGGACGAATGAACCGGGCCGCCACCTCCAAGCATCCACATATATCTAGCACGCGTTCTAAACTTATTTGTGATAGGGCGCCCGCCTCACTGGTGACGGAGAACGCATCAGATTTCTGCCGGTTAGACTCGTGTCTCTAAGCGGTCCGCACCCTCGCGCAGGGGAGGTAAGAAGGGCACGGCGCCATGATGAGCAGAGAGGATGTCCATCCACGGCCTATCGAGAATCGTGTCACCATCTCTAGCGAGCCTGGCGGCTCATTCATGTTGGGTTCTGGAAGGCCAGATGGCCTCAGTCCAGCCACCCGCACGGTCTGGCAGCCCACGCCTTGGATGCCTGCTCGCACCTTCCGGTTCCATAACCACCAGCGCTTGCCTCGCGTTCCTTTGTATACCCACACGGGGGACCTCCTGCCAGCAAGCGCGCCAGACTCCTTCCTAGCAGAGAGCCCTGATGGTCGAGCGGGTAGGAGCATTGACTGGGCCAAGCTCCCCCTCCCTCGGGCGAGGCTCATGAGGCTGCGCACCTCGGATCGGTTGTCCTGGTTCGAGTACTGGTGAACTTGTGGCGCGTTTTTTTTTCGTCTCTTCGTGTTTTGTTTTGAACGCTGATCACTGTTCCTGCACATTGCCCTCCGGCATTAACTGGTCCTACTTTCTTGCCGACCGGCTGTCTCAGGGGCACGAAACGGGAGAAAGGGAGAAAATCACTATCGGGCACGCATGCAAATTTCGGGCCAGCTTCAAGAGGGCAGCATACCGGTTGGAGGTAGAAATAAAAACAGAAAATCTAGTCAAAACCTACCCAACTCGACTCCGACAACACCGATATCCTCTTGGCGGTCTCCCAGAATTCCCAAACCCTAACCTCATGTACCCCTTACCCGGTATACCCGTCCTTTGTATCAATACACTACATGGATTCCCGATCCATTTACCTCCCGTGATGCGGGCACATACATGGCTTTGAGCTATGCGAGGAAGACCCACGCTGCCGTGCGCCGGCCCTCGTGCGCTTTGAAGGTGCCCGTAAATGAAGCGACCTATCTACTTCGGGTGCCGGGAAACGCACCCGGAACCACAAAGCTGGGCTCACCTAGGGCGTCCCGTTGTTCCGGGAGGGAGGCAAGAGGAGTGCCGACACCACGAAGCAGGGCTGGTTGCTTCGCTGCCCTGTGCAGCGCGCCGACGACGGCCTCCGGTTTCTTGGTTCCGAGCTCGGCCCAGCGCTTTGAAAAACCATCCCTCTGGGCGGCGCGACTCGGCTCAGGCTTCTGGACGCGGTTCATGATGTTGCGTCGTCCAACGGGCCCTTCTTTGGACCTGTCCCACGTCACCGGCTGGGGCGCGGCGCGGCGCGGCCCCTCATCAGGAGCGGGCGGCGGCGACCAAATTGGCCTCGTTCGGCGAGCGGACCGACGACGCCGCCTGGACCCGCGGCTGCCGCGAACGGCAGGCGCTGCTTGGGAGGAGCCCTGAGAATGGGCGTGGCGATTGCCTTGGTCTCGACGACCGGCTCGACCTCGGGGGTCAGAGGCTGAAGCGGTGGGACTTGTGACGACTTCGAAACGAGGCCCCTACCGCCGAAGAACTCGACCAACAGCTGCGCCATCTGCACCATCAGTGGGTTGCTTTTGGCCTTGGCTACCACAGTCGGTTGGAGAAAGGGAACCGCGACTGCGTGATTGAGGCTGGGGAGAGCCTCATTAGGTGGCGGATAGTTTCCGAAATGTTGCCACGAGGCTCCAGATATCAAGCTTGAAGCTTTGGGCGGCCTGAATTCTGGACCAGTGTGGTACAAGCTCTGGGGCAATGTAAGCAAGGGTTCCAGTTTCCAAGGTCTGCGCGAGAGACCGGTACTGGGAGTCCGAAGTCGGCGAGCTGGAAGAAATATTGGTGATCCCCAGGCAAGCGCATGTACAGGATGTTGTCTGGTTTGATGTCGTGGTGGACGGTCTTTTCGCAGTCCAGGTAATCCAGGGCGCCGAGTATTTGCCCAGCCACCACTTCGCACACTGTGCCTCTCACTTCGCGACTGGAGAGCGATCTCGCGAGAGAGCTTAAGAGGCCATCGCGGAGGGGCATGAAAATCTCAGGAGCGCCGCTTTCGAAGGCGTTGCAGCCGAGGTGTTCGATGGTGTGGTCCTATCTCCACTGGTTAGTGTCTCGCGTGGATGAGATGTGAAGCAAAGGCGCAGATCGAAAGGAGGGGAAGGCGTGAGAGACTGAAGCAACTATTGCAGGCGTAAAAGATGGGAGAAGGGAAGAAAAAACGACTGACGCGATCCAGATTTCTAGCGGCTTGATTTCCCGATGTAAAACCGCCCGGTGAGCGTCTTTTTGTTGCGGAGTGTCGGCCTTGAGTTGGTTGAACCTTCTTGACGACAAACAAATTGCCAGATCTAGGTCTATGGCTTTATAAATAGCACCAAAAGCTGAGTTGTTGGCGCTAACAAGCTGTTCGCGTAGTATCGTGACATCTTCGAAGAGGCGGCGATTTTTGGCCGTGTTGAGGCGGGTGTTGTGCCGGGACCGTATCTCTTCTATCGTCGCCTCGGTAGGACGGTCTCGTGGTCCGACATTCTCCATGCGTTGCATGTAAGAGGTGTAGCATCGCAGGGCGAAAGCCTTGAAAAGGGCATGGTTCTGATCACCTTTTCCGGAAAGGGCTTTCCAGACCAGCTTGAACTGGTAGGAGGCAATCCAGACGATGTATTGCCGTAGATGGTGACCCCATCCCCAGTGATAGGTAGAGGGTTGTTGTCGACGCCGTCGTTTTCCTGGAACCGCACGGAGTTTTCCGGGGCAGTCCTGGACAACGCGGCGAGGAGGACGAGATGGGTTCCCGGGTGCCCATACGGTCACGGCGCTGCAGCTCCGCCACGCGACAGCGATCTCCTGCGAGATCTGCTCCGACGAGAGGTCTGCAAAATGGCCAAGGGCTGGGGCGAATGACGCGGCAGCAAATGATGTGTTTGGAGCCGTGGAGTGAGTGGATCTGGTAGGTGATGGTGTGGCCGGGACCAAGGCAGGGTCCGAGGGAGAGCGTTGAAAGGATGTCGCCGGACATCCGGGACATCAGGAGACGACGTAACGCGGGAAGAAGAGCGACGTTTGCCTGAAGGAACGTTAGCATAGCCCGGGTAATATCAGGATAAACCCTTACCTCGGAAGGAGCTATATGATCCTTGGTCGTTTATCAGACAGTTGGCGCAGGCGTTAAATGCCTTACCCGTATGGACCTTGCGCATACCGTCGGCGACAACGCACAAGGTCCACAGCCCGCCCCTGGTACATTTATGGCAACGTTTCGGCGCCTTTTTGCCGCTGGCCTAAACGGTGAGGGCGAACCAGTTGACTTTGCGCTTGCTGTTCGCGTGAATTCTGAAGACAGGGCGCCCCTTAATCGGAAGGGATAAGACCGTTCTGAATGAATTGCGTGGTAGGGATAAACACATTACTGTTGACATTTGACCTTGCGTCTTCGTCATCGACACGGCCCCGCCGCCGCGCGACGACAAAAGTCGAGATATCCATGATGAAGTGGAAGGCGGCGTGTTGCGCAAGGTTAGGAAAGGAGGAAGGCAAACAAGCAAAAGAGGGAGAAAGAAAATGGCTGGAAGCTTGATGAAAAAAAGCAAAAACACTCCCGCGCGGTTGGCTACTGGCTAGGCACCACCTGGGCAAGGCTAAAGCTACAGATACAAAACAGCAAAAAGAGGCGATCTTATTCGCGAACTAGCCACCACATACGCAACCAGAAAGCTAATTAGTTATCACCTCCCAGCAAAAGAAACCGAGTGATGCCCTCTCGCTGTTCCCTGATAACACGCCCAAGGTGCTCGTCGTCGATAAATCTCAAAGCATATTGGCACATCGACTGCGCCGCCCTGAACGGCTGCTCCTCAATATCGCGGAGGTCGTAGCACGTCCCGGCCGGAAGCTGCTTTAGTTTGCCCCGTGCCGCATCACGCACCAGCCCGTGCTCTACAACGCCGTCGCACAGCCGACGTGCGTTCGATCGCGCGCTTTGAAGCTCCGACTGGGCGCGGGCCAGGATGGCCTCCTTCTCGCCTACCCGCCTCTTCGCTTCCACGTACTGGGCGACGAGGACCGGGTCTCCGTAAGGTCGGTAACCTCCGGGGTACACCGGCGCCCGCGCCTCCTCGTACAGTATATTGTAGACCCGCAAGATATCCTGCACGATGCCCAAGATCTCCTAGACTAGCGGCAGTGGACTCGGGTCCGCAACCTTCAGCTGCTTGCCGACCATCTTCCCGTACCTTTCCACCCGCGCGGGCAAACCCGGTACCTGGAGGAGGCCACCTTCGTCCGTGGAAGACAAACAGTGGGTGGCGCTGCCACGTAAGCGACGGGAACGGGTACCTTTCGTCCCAGACGGGCTGCTGAGCGGCCGGGGGCAAGGCCTCTGCCGGAGTCGATCCGGGCGCCGACGTCTTCCACGAGGCCAGAAGGGCTGCGACAAGACAGGTGACGATGGCCAGGTACCAAAGGATCTTTTTCGCCATCCATTTGAGGCAGGCAGCGATCACCCGCTTGATGAAGTCGGTGACGGTTTTTTTGATGCGCCAGTCGGATCCTGGCACGGGGTCAGGGGCAGGCGTGGGTGGAGGTGCGGGTGCGATCGCCGAAGTCGATGACACTGGTTGCTGGCCAACTAGCATTTGGGGTGTGCTGTAAGTCGTTTTGGAAAAGGTGAAGGTATTTCCAACATGAACTTGTGTGTTGTTGGCCGGGGTTTGGTTCGTGCTGCCGACACCATGTTGCTCTCCATCACCGGCCGTGCTGGAGTTGATCTGGAGGCCGCCGGGCGTCGTAAACATTCAAGGCGTGGAAGTTGTGGGATTTGGGGGATAGAGGCACGTCGGGAGAAGCTAGGGATTGCAGGCCGGGGTTAGTAATGGCACAAACAAGCAGCTGCCAAGGTCGCTCACCACATCGAAGAGGGGCCACGTTATGAGTCCCCAGACTCGCAGCGTCGTGGTCGTCGTCGTCGGAGCCGTATCCATTGCTCGAGTGCTGGAGCTAGTATCTAGAGCCCTGATCTTCGAAGCGCGCGTCTCCAAAGTCTGGCTGAGAGTCTGGACCCTCACCATAGGCGGTTAGAAGGCTTCCGTCCGGTGTTGGATACTCTACGCCCGCGGTGAAGCCCCCTGGAAAGACTTGATCCTCCTGGTCAGGCTCGTCGTCATGGAGGTGCCGGCGCGGCATGTAGTCCTGCCTCCACTCTCGTCTTCCGATTCATTTAGTGCCATGGCCCGACTAAGGCAGGTCGCGTTGGGAAGGCTTGCGTTGAAAGGAATGAGGCGCTACGCTGGAAAATTTGCTGCCGACAGCAAACGCAGCAAACGCCAACCGGAACACGAATGGCCCGACCCAGGCAGCCTTGTCCCGTTTGCTTTTTGGGCTGTTTGGTCCTTACCGATATCTTGACTTCGGAACAGAAGCCTCTACGAAAATATCAGCACACTCGTGCGAGGCGCCCCTGTGTGGCCACCCGCCACCCGCCACAAGCCCAGAAGCCCAGCGGCCCCTTCTGCGACCTATGCGAGATATTCGTCTTTGGGGATATGGTTCGTTTTGACGTGATTCCCAGCAACATCAAGCACCACATGCCCGAAAGCACGAATCCAAAAGAGCAGCAACTTCATGCGCGGAATCGGCAAATCCCTCGGCTTGAAACTTGAGATCGTCACGACCACGCCTACCTGACGACCAAGGTCCGGGAACTAGCTACAAACATCTTAAAACACGCCTGTTCCAAGAAGCATCTAACGTCGAAGTACGACACGGACCCACCCGAATACGTATGGTCGGTCGAGCTGCAAATGCTTTTCGGAAGAGAGGGCATCATCGACGACCCGCCGCGCAAAACGCTGAAGGACGTGCGAACGAGACTCGTGGAGCTTGGACTGCTCCAAGCCGGTGCCGCTTCCCTTTTTGAAAAGCCACCCGGTAAGTAAACGTATGTGACGAGTTGTTGATTAAAAACTTACATGCTATGGAATAGAGACCGCGAAGCACCCCTTAGAGCCGGCCGAGCCCCAAGCCGAGTCCCAGGCTAAGCCCTAGGCTAAGCCCCAGGCCCCGGCCCGGCCCCGGCCCATGGCTCAGCCAGGGAAGAACAAGAACAAGCAACCAGCTGCCGCAGCGCATCCTTCCGTCAAACGTCACCAGCCCAGCAGCGGCAATCCCGCACCTAATACACCCGCGGCCGGGCCAAGTGGTCAAAATCAGAACGCCCCAGTCGGATTTTGGGAGGAATACGAAGAGGCGATGGTTGCCATGGCGTGCGACCCCAAGAGCGAAGCCAAAAGGAAGAGGGCTGCAGAGCTCAAGGCGCGGTTGCAGCGATAACGGCTGAGGGCGACTCCCGAGGTGCTTCGAGGGAAGGGCTTGCTTTAGCCATAGGCGTCCCGCTGTCGATGGTCTGAGCTTGCTGGCGGGCGGACGTTTCTTCTTCGGTGTATCAACCGGGGAGGGGGGTAGGATCTGGGGACAAGGGCGGCGCGCAAAGGACAAACCGCCCCTGGTCAAAAACGCTGCGCAGCGCCTCGGCCTGGCGCTTGCCTCCATGGCATCCATTTCTGCCTTTCTTTTGGCGATGGTGACTTTCCTTTTCCTTGCCGCGGACTTGTTTCTTTCCTTTTTCTTCCCACAGCCTATGGGCTATCGCGGCCTCTCTCGCGCCCCTCTCGGCTGCCCTTTGGTCCTCAGCCCACTCCCTAGCCTGCTCGTTTTTCGCTCTTTCGGCCACCCAGTCGAGATGGCGACGGGCGAGGTGCTCGTCCCGCAGGCGAGCTTCCGATCTGGGCTCGCTCTCCCTGCCTTTGCCCTTGTCCTTGACGAGGCGCTCGATTTCATGTTCGTCGTAAAGGGTGGCGGCGGCAGTGGAGCAGAAAAGGGAGAGCGAGGCAGAGGCCCCCCCGTCGCTCGGCACGGAAACCATGATAGTTGTAAAGCCAAATGGGTGCTCGCACAAACAGGCGCTTGCGGCCTTGGTCCGAGGGGAAGGGAAAAAGGCAGAAGGTGGATAGGGATAAATGTGCTATAAAGGTATCGGGGTATTTTAAATTGGAGAGATTGGCATTTATATCAACAGTTTTAAGTTTAACACCATTCCATTTTTACTTTTAAGGAACAGCGGGAAAGGCACCCGAGGGCTTCCGACCTTCAGGGTGCACGAATGCGCAGTAGTCGTAGAAAGCTCCCCTAGGCGTCGCCGGGTGCTCTGGAGCATGTTGACGAGCACCAGCAACGCCGGCGAGGGGGCGACACTGGTTCTCGTTCGAGACCCGCTTGAAATCCCGGATTTTGCCATGATTGAGATGTGTACAGCGAGGTCGACCCGCCAAAGTAACCCATCGAACCCAACCCCCAGCGAGTTATCCCTTAAGCCTGCCGTCCGTCGCCTCGAAGCTCTGGAATGCGTGGCTGGCTCAGCCGGCTAGCAGCACACGTTATTCTTTTAGCACACCGCGATGACGGAGTCGTACACACCGACACCCCGCTGGACGATCGGGAGGAAGTGCTGGTCGTAAACAGCCTTGCCGGCCCGCTTGCTCAAGACGACGACCGCTAGGTCCTGCGTTGCGATGAGGCCGTCCAGGGTTTCGGGGCGCATGCCCACAATCTCGTAAAGGGGCTCTCGTTCGAATTAGCGTATGTCCAGGAAATCGAGGCGGCTGGGGCCCAGGCGTGTGTATATTCCACAAAGTTCGGCGAACGCCTTGCGGTCATCGGGCAGCTCCGGCATTGGCGAGGTGAGGTTGGCCTTGTAGTACTGCCACATCCAACGGACTACACCGAACACGATGACGAAAGAGGCAAGGCAGACCGAAACCAAGACGGCGCACCCCGCTTTATTAGTTTTCTTTCCGGATCTAGAGGCAGGAGGGGGTCAGCAATGCCGCGTGCGGGGGAGCACGAACAAAGGCGTACCGCAAACGGGAGCGTCGTTTCCTGCCCTCGCCGGCATGCTTGACGACCACCAAGTCGGCGTCGGGCCTGCGAAAAACGAGCAAAGCTGTTAGCGGCGCCTGGAAGCAGACGGCTGATGCTGGTCAGAGGTCTGCTTTCGGTCGGCATTGTACTTAACAAGCTGCATATCGTCGGGGGAGTGCCCCATAGTCCGATCAAGCAATTCGGGGTCGCGGAGTGCTTGGAAAACAACAGCGTCGTTCGTGGCCGGCTGGAGCGGATGGAATGCGACGGTGGGCGTGCTCGCCGAAGAATGTTTGGACGCGAGGGAGACAGTCTGGGTTCGCCGAGGCCCGGCGGCATGCAAAATTTGCAAGCAGGCGACAAACGAGATCGCGTGGCTGGTTCGCGCGGCTGGGAACAAAGACGACAAGGTCGGCAGTGACGCCGCCCAGCGGTGGCGCAGGAGAACAAAGGAAATAGGGGGGGCTTTGTCGTGGCCCTCCGGCGCATCGACCGACGGTCTGGCGAGCATTCAAAGCTCGTCGACATCTACTCTTTCGCAAATCCCAGGTATTGTTTCAACCCAGAACAACCAAAACAACCTCCAAGAACAGCAACCGAACATAGAGCAGGTAATTCGTGTCCAGTAAAACCCACGATCCGCAGCTAGCCTGCTGACCCTTGCAGGACGAGCAGAGCAGACCAGCGATGGCGTTCGAGAAGCCAGCAGCAGACCCCAAGGCCGCGGCGCGCCAGCTGCTGCACTTCACAGCAGACTTCGTGTTCGGCCGCAACCACAACGGCGTGCCCTTTATCATCTGCAGCCTGGTCTCAAACGCCATTCTTACCGAAGCTAGGCACAAGGCGGTCATGGTTCTGGGGCCCATCGGCGTCATGTACGATGGAGGGGGCCCAGGCCGCCCTACGACCAACTGGCCCGGCGAATGGGCCGACCCCGAGAGGTTCCAACGGTGGCTCCAGGGCTGGCTGGAGCTCGAGCTCGCGCAAGGCGGCCCGGCCTTCGCTCCTCCTCAGGGCCCGCTCCCGCAGCACGACGCCGCCCCTCAAGCCGACGCGGGTCGACCTCCCCCGCCCTACAACCCCGTGCCTGCGCCCCAGGGCGCGCCCCCGGGGCATGGCGCCGCTCTCCAAACCTACGCGCCCCGGCCTCCGGCGCCGTACGGCCCCATGCCTCAAAACTGGGCCCCGAGCGGCCTGCATCAGGCGCCTCCCCCTATGCAGGGCCCAGCCTTTGCGCCATACGGTCCGCACTCGCCACAGGGCTCCGCTTGGGGGCTCCAGCCCCAACACGGTCTCGACCGCCGCAACGCCCCGCCCCCTTTGCGCGGCCCGTGGAGCCCGCAGCACAACGCCCCATGGGGGTCCTAGTCCTCGCTCGGCGGCGCGCCCAACACCCCTGACCGACGCTTTTCTTTTGCGGGCGCGACGACCGGCACTATGATCCCCGATTCGCCCTACTTTTAAATCCAAAAAGACGTGGGCCGGGCCGCCAGCGTGTCGGCCGCCGCCGGCGCTGCTCATTTATGCCGCGCACGCCATGAACCTTGGGGCGGCGGCGATCCGTGAAAGGGCACCCGCCGCGGCCCCGGACGGTCCAGGTAGTGGGAGTGTGTCTTTTAGGTGGCGTGTGGTTAAATTGTTTGGAAGTTTATCGTAACGCTTTTGTGTAGGATTCGTGAGGGGTAGGCAATACACTCGAATTGAAGAGGATAAATGCAAAAAAACAACTCCATCTGCGCCCACAGATTGCGCCGCCCCCTGCCACCAAAACATGCGCCCCAGCATTGCCCGCTTGGGCCTCCTCTTCCCCGCTATAGCCCGATGTCCTTTTGGGAGGGTCTTTAAGGTCACGGCAGCCCCTGTCTGTCGATAACTTCTTTGAATTCCTTGTGTTTACTGTTCTGCTTGTGACAGCCACCACGTATATGATTACCACCGTTTGTATTCCTCCGCGTCGAACGGGTTCAGCTGCATGTACCAAACTGGAGGGTTGAGCAGAGGCTGGAGGCCCGAAAAGGCGTCGGGCGTGGGGACGTAATGCTATCGGGTGGCTGTCGTCCAAAGTAAATCACACCTTCCTCGAATTCACCATTTTTTGGCATTGCGCTGTTAGTGCACACTGCCAAATTGCATACAAATCTTTAACACCCGCCAATTAGCGACCCAACACCAATAACTACGCCCGCCAACGGCGCTGGCGACGGCAACATGCCGTTGCCAACAGCCCCCCCTTCGGCCAATAGGGTGGCGCGCGCCCTCCTCGTCGGCCCAACGGCCCGGAGGAACGCGTCGCTGCCACCCGGGCCCCCCCGCGCGTCAGCGCACCCGACTACGCCGTCCCCGTTGCGGAATCAGCAACACCCAACAGGGCCCGATCAGGGCCAGGAAGGCTCCCATGACGGCAGCACCGGCACAGGTGCCCCTTCCCCCTCCCCCAACGCCGGCGTACGCGCCCACCCGTCGGGTCGGCCGCGGCGGCCGCGGAGGAAATTATTGCGAGCTATAGCCGCAAACAACAACAAACGGCCCTAATTTGCGCCACGCTAGCCCGATCTATCGACGCCGGCATTGCCTCCCTTCCGGCGGAAGCAATCCCCGAAGCCAACGGCTGGAAAGATTGCTTTATCAACTACGCCAAACAAGCCCTCTTCGGCCTACCTACGCCGGCCGAAAAGGAAAGAAGCCTATACGGGCCCCGGAGCCCCCGCAACGCGCGCCCCCAGCCACCTACGCGTCGGCGGCCCGGGAGGGCCACCAACAACCCCAACAACCCGCACAGGCTTTTCGGGGCCGTACGCCCTAAACCCGGGCACCCCGCTTACCAACAAGTCCTAAAGCCGACTTCCGGGTGTTCGTAAAGATCCCGGAAGAACGGCAGGCTTAGGCCAACCAATAAACGGGCTTTAGCATTCGCAAAACCCTTGCCGACAGCAGGGACCTGCCGTTTACGACGGCCGACGTCCCGGAGGCGTACCGAACCCCTACCGGGTTCGTGTTAAAAGCAAAAACGGTCGATATCCAAAGCCGGCTTTTGCAACACCGATCCGAACTAAGCTGTTTATATAACGCCGAAAGGATCGAAAAGCCCGAAATTTGGTATAATTACGTAATTTCCGGCTGTTTTACCTCCTTAACTAACGGCTTTAAACAGTGCGTCCCGGTATCGGATAAATTGGTTCGGGAGGAAGTGGAAGCCCAAATAGGGCATAAACCGGTAAACGTTAAGCCTTTCGGGGCCGGCGTCGACCATTAAAAGCGTATATCGTGGATTATATCCTTTTATACGCAAGTGGCCGGGTTTAAGCTTTAGGGGATCACTTCCTTCTTACGCCGCGTACAACGACAACCCGCTGGTTACCCAGCACACCCCTAGCTGCCACGGCTTCCACGTGGCCCGCAATTGCGCCCGGGCCGATAGGTGCCTTCGGTGCGGGAAAATAAACGACGACCGGCACGTATAACCGTATACAGCCCCCCGCAATGCGCGAACTGCTCGGGCCCGTACCCTGCCAACCACCCGAACTGCCTTATAAAGCCCGTACGGGTAAACGGAATGCTAAAGCACTTAACCTTTAAAGAAAAAGGGGCTATTAGGAGGTTAGGCGCATAAGCGTACCGGGCGGCGGCAAAGGCGGCGAAAGCCGCCGTTGCCACCGCCACCGCCGCTACCGTTGCTACCGATAATACCCTTCCCGCAACCGCTACTACTACGGGCGGCTCCGCCGTAGCCGTTAATTTAACGGCAAACTTTACGACCGTTACCGCTACTATTGCGGCTACCGTTATTACCAATAACGATACCGCTAATATAGCCGCTAGCGCCGCTATTAACCCCACGGCTAATACCGTTATCGCCGTTACTCCAGCCATCCCTATCGCCGCTGCCACTGCCACCCCGCCGGCCTCGCCGTCGCTTCCGCCGTTATAGCAAGCCTGGCAAACCCGCCGGCCCCGGAAAGCGTGGCCCGTACGGCTAGCAAAAAAAGGCACCCTGCCAAAAAGCTTCGGGTTAGTTTTAACAACCAATACGAAGTACTAGCGGATATGGAACTGGACCTCCCCGAGCTCGAAAGGGCTATTAAAATAACCGGAAACCTCTTGGAGGAAACCGACGGTACCGCCGGCCAACAACCTTAGGGCCAAAGCCCCCAATACATTAACGCCGCTTTTACGTATGCCAGCAGCCAACCGGATACAACAAACGTATGGTAATAGGGCCCGGCGCCCGGGGCTTCGCCCCGAACGCCGTGCTTTAACCGCCGCCTAAGCGAACGTACGACGTAGCTGGGAAGCGGGGGCTACTTTACTCCAACTATTTTAAAGCTAAAATATCGACGTGGTGCTAATGCAGGAGCCCCTAACGCGTAAAAAGGGAAGCTTATGCTTTGCACCTACCCGTTATATAAGCTATTTACTCCGGTAAATAGCTAGCACGATTATTAAACTAAGCCTCGGGTAATAACTTACGTACGGAAAGACCCGGGGCTTCGGCCCGTAACGGACCGGCCGGTAAGCAACACCCGGGACATCCTTTGGCTTACCGTCGCCGGGTGCACTTTCGTTAACGTATATAAGCCTTTAAAAAACCCTTTAAAACCCTCGTTAAACCTTTTACTACGTTAGCGCCCAACGGCAAAATGCATTATAGCTGGGAACTTTAACGCAAAGTCCCCGGCGTAGGATCCGGTTAGGGGTAATAAAAATAGGGGTTAAGATATAGCCCAATGGGCTAATACCTATAACCTCCTCCTACTTACCGACCCAAACCAACCTACGCATAACGACGGGGGCGTTTTGGATCTTACCTTTTCTAACGCCCTTTTGGCAATAGCGGAAATCGACCCTTCGCTAGCAACCGATTCGGACCACCGCTTAATACGGATCGAGGTCCTTAAACCTAATAACTCCGTTCCGAACTGCCGGCGCGTTACGCTACCAAACGATAAACTACCGATATTCGCAAACGCGGTAGCAACGGGGGGGCAGCTTGCCGCCATTTGTAAATCCAGGCATTACGGATACCTGGATAAAACGGCTGAGGCATTAACAAACCTGCTAAAAAATACGCTAATAGCCTTCGGCCGGGGGCCTAAAGCCAAAAGAAAAGGCCAACCTTAATGGAACGAAAAGTGCGCCAACGCCCAACGGAACCTCGCAAAAGCTATGGGAAACGGCGGGCCTTTTACGGCCGAAGCCCGTGCTTTAAAAACAACGGTTCGGACGGCTAAAAGATAGCATTAGGCCAGCGTGCTGAAAAAAGTGGATTCCTCGAAAGCGCTATACCGTGCTGTAAAATGGCATAAACTTACACCCGCTATACGGCTTCCCCCGTTAAATATCGACGGGGAGTTTATAATAGCCCCAGGGATAAAGCGGAAACATTGGGTCGCAAATCCTCCGTAGGTTTACGGCGGAGACGACTTACAAAAGGACCCGTTATAGCAAGGGGCTACCCAAAGGACCGCACAAATCCCGTGGGACCCCACGTCCCCTGGAGGAATGCCGAAAGTGCACCGTCGGCACGGCAAACACGGCCCTAAGCGTCGACTTCTTAACGGTTAAACTGCTTACAGCGGCTTAGCCGGCAATAGGGGAATACGTTAGGGCTTTTTTCGAAGCCTGCTTTAAAGCCGGGCATTACCCGGGCCCTTTCCGTATAGCGGAAGTGGTTATGCTAAAAAGCTAAATAAAACGGATATAACGGACCTAAAATCCTACCGCCCGATAGCTTTGCTCCCGTGCTTAGGGAAAGGGCTGGAGCGGCTGGTAGCTTCGCGAATGGCGTTCCTCGCACTATAATACGGGCTTATAACCCCGCAACACGCCGGGGCTACCCGAAAAAGGCCGCTATCGATTTAACGGCATGCGTAACCCACGAGGTGGAACGGGCCTTCCAAAAGTATAAAACGGCCGCCCTCGTTACTATGGATATACAAGGGGCTTTCGACGCCGTACTCCGCCGGAAGCTCCTTCGAAGGCTCCTAAACCAAGGCTAAAATCCAACGTTAATACGATGGGTATTATCATTTGCAAAAAACAAGGTGGTTAAAATGCGTTTGGAGGACGCTACGGCACCCCCTTTTCCTCCGAACTGCGGGTTACCCCAAGGGTTACCGGCGTTACCAGTTTTATTTATGCTATATATGGCCGAAATCCTACCTAAAGCAAAAGCGGTTAAGTACGAATACGCGAACGATATAAGCATTTGCGTAACGGGTAGCATTTCGGAGGAATGCTTTCGTAAAGCAAGGGCAACGGTAACGGAAATCCTCCGCTAAGGAAGGGCTAATAAAGTGGCTTTCGACCCGGGGAAATGCGAGCTTATGCACTTTTTTAAGCGGAAAAATCCCACATTTTCGGCGGTTACGGCGGAAGGCCTTACCATACAATAAGCTATAAAAGCTTTACGGTGGTTAAGGGTTCTTTTCGACCAAAAGCTTAATTTTAAAGCCCACGTGGATAACAGGGCTGCAAAAGCTTAAAGCGTTACCAACCACCTCCAAAGGCTTACGAATTCGATAAGAGGAATACCGGCATATTCGGTACACAAAGCCGTTATAACGGTTA
Organism: Gaeumannomyces sp. JS-464; assembly: GCA_002197995.1. Classification (NCBI taxonomy): domain Eukaryota; kingdom Fungi; phylum Ascomycota; class Sordariomycetes; order Magnaporthales; family Magnaporthaceae; genus Gaeumannomyces; species Gaeumannomyces sp. JS-464. The sequence continues at coordinate 2,400,610 of NGZR01000001.1, read as the reverse complement.
TAATCTTTACGGCTTTATACGAGGCCGAGGTGTGGTATAGGGGCAAAACCAAACCATACCCGTATAAACCAGCACAATAGCAATTTATCCGCTAAAGCCATTTAATCGAACGGGTGGACAAAGCTTTAACCGCGTCCTTCCGGGCAGTGGTTCCGGCTTGGAAAACCGCACCGATAAACGCCTTGCATTACGAATCCGGCATTTCAAGCGCCTAGGCGCTTTTAAAACAAGCCCGCCTCCGTTTCGCGGCCCGTATAAATACGGTACCGAAAGATTACCCCTTAGCCGCAACGGCTAGGCCGGCTTTTAACGCCCGAGGGCCCAAGGCAGGCTTGCCCGGCAAGCTTGCGACCTCGCTGCAAAGGACGGCCGAACTCCTTCCGGCTTGCACTCGCCCGGCTTACGTCCCTTATAAATATACGGGGCTTACGAGGGCCACATAAGAAAAGCCCGCAGCCGCAAAAGCTTTTATGGCGTAGCTTCGCACCTTCCCACTTACCGACGTTATAATATATAGCGACGGGTTTAAAGCAAAAAACGGGGCAGTTGGATACGGCTGGGTAATATACCAAACCGGCCAACGCAAACTTTCCGGGCACGGCCGGTTAGCGCATCCGGCGGAAGTATTCGACGGCGAAGCGGAGGGGGCCCGAATGGGCTTCCGTAAAGCCGTTTAAAGCTTTCGCAACTGCACTTTCCACTTATGCCTCGATAACACTTCGGCGGCTAACGGCTTTTTAAGTACGGCCTTTAATAGTTTACAAAAGGCTTTTAAAAAGGTTTATTACTTATAAACAAATACCAAATACACGTTCGTTAGTTCCCGAGGCATACGGGAATCCCCGGGAACGAAGAGGCCGATACCGAAGCAAAGTTAAGTACGGCCCTCCCGATCCCCCGATACGCCAAACCAGCGGTGGCGGGAGTAAAGGCTTTGGCCCGGAAAACAATGTTACGACCAGCATGCAAGCCTCCAGGACAGCAAGGCAGGAGGGGGCCCCAAAGTGGTACTTCCGCCCCGCTTCGGTTACGTAAAGTTACGTAAACCAAAAGGGATTTATAGATTTATAACAAAGCAATAAATCCAAAAGGGATTTGTGGATTTATAACAAAGTAACAAATCCAAAAAGGATTTATAAATTTATAATAAAGCCACAAATCCAACCCAGCATAAGGTAAAAGGCAGCGTATATATAAAGGATGGATTTTTTACTGTTTTAAGTAGCTTTAACTAAAGCTTCGGTATTAATTAACCTAAGTTAGCTTTTAGGCATCCCCTAGGGCAAACAATTAAATTATCCTTTTAAATTACGTGTTCCCTTGTTAACCGGGTTAAAAATATTATCCTCCCTACCTCCGAAATGCTTTACCCTAGGAGTAAACCCTTAATTATAACATTTTAACTAATCCTATTTAGTACCTCGTCGAAAGAAGGACAACGTAACCATAGTAAGCAGCAGCAAAAAGCCTAAGGAGGAAAAAACCACGGTTTTTACCTTTAATGGTGTTAAATACGACCTCGGCAAAGCCGCTAATACGGTTAACCTTTTTAAATTTATAACGGTTAAAATCGCCAAAGGCTAGGACGAGGTAAAGCAGCTTATTGCGAAGTTAGCAACCTTTAAAGCACCCATCGCAATCCGAACGTATAAGTTCCCGTCCCCGGACTTTTACGAAAGGGAGGACGGCAAGCTTAAAACGTTTTTTACCGAATGCAAAAGCTATTTTAAGTTTTACGAACAGCAGTTCGTAAGCGAGGAACAAAAGGTTGCTTACGTTACCATTAGGCTAAACGGCAAAGTGAAAAAGTGGTTTTAGCCGACCTAAAGCGATTACCTTAAAGGATATAAAGATAGCCAAAAAGCTACCAAGCTTATTTTCGCTAGCTTCGAAACTTTCGGGGAAAATGTCGGAAAGGTGTTCGGAATAATCGACGAAACCCGAATCGCCGAAAGAAATTTGCTAACTTTTAAATAGCGAGGGCTTGCAGCTAAATACGCAGCGGACTTTTAACGAATTAGCATTAAGCTTAGCTAAAACGACGCTACGTTAATGCTGCATTTTTACAACGGATTACGCGAAAACGTAAAGGATAAACTCGCAAAGCAAAATCGCCCAAAGTTTTTCACGAATTACGTTAAGGACGCGGTTCGCATTAGCGATAAACTATACGAACGATAACAAAAAAAAAGGGATATAGTTTTAAAAGTGTGGCATAAAACAATAAGGCTAACCAAAAAAAAGCCAAATAATAACCTATTACGGTTTATAGGACGCACCTAAGCTTTATAAACCTTAGTGCGAAAGCCGCTTACTAGTAATAAAGGCAGCAAAAAAAGCAAAAATAAAACCCGAAAAACGGGAAATGTTTTAAATGCGGCTAAACTGGCCACATAAAAGCCAATTGCTTTTAGCGGAATAATAACCGCTAAATAGCGAACCTTTAGCGGGCGTAGGGAAACCCGACACGGGAAGGGCTATGCCCCGAAAAAACGTTTAATTAAACGTGCTGCTACGACAAATCGTGCACCATATACCAATTTAATAAAAAGGCTATTGGATAATACCCTCGAAAATTACAAAGCGTTTGCATATTTAAAACAACGAGGTTTAAGTACGATAGTAAGGGAAAATAACGCGTCGCTTTCGGGTTTACGAACTTAAAAGAAAACGACGCCGCTTTTCGTAAAACTTAAAAAGGGGCAACCTTAGCAAATGGTTCGGAAAAAAAAAAGCCCGAAAAAAGCTTTTAAGCTAAACACACCTTTTTCGAAAGTTGGAAAACTTTAATACCGACGCTAAAATGAACCGAAATGGTTAAAACTTCGAAACGGCCGAGTTTTGGGAACGCGCGAAAAGCCTAAATAGCGGAACCTTTGTACTTATAGTCCGCGAAAAGCAGGCGAGCTGGAAAAACCAGTACGCTTTTACGCCCTTTAATATCTCGGCGTGTTTTTGGAACGTTAAAATTTTAAAACACTTAAATTGGCCCGTTATATTACGCTACCCCGGCGAACGGAAATAACGGCTAACCCCTATTATAGTTTAACGATTAGCAGGAAGTTAAATACGCTAGCTACCGGTCCGACGATATAAGCGAGCCGAATAAAGCTACGCTAAAACCCGAGGACCACCTTAGCGTTAATATGAAATACCCCAAACATTTGTACCTTTTTTAGGCAAAATGCATCCACGGAAAGTGCAAATTCCACTTACGACCTAAGCTTAAATACGACTTTTTCCATAAAAGTCGGGGAATAAGCCCAAAATTAAGCCCCGTTTAGCATTCCAATTGCCACGGTGGGAACCAACCCGGATCGGTAAGTTTACCGCAATTTTTAAACCCAGCGAACGGTATCCGATGCTATGCGTTACTAGGGTATTCGATTAAAGGAAATGCAAAATTACGAAATGCAAAAAACATATGGCATAAAAGGCGGAAGCTTAGCATTGGGGGTTTACGTAAGCGTACGTCCCGTTTAACCCGGACAAAAGGACAAACGTACGGTATTTATTCCCCTTATTAAAAAACTAAAAAAACCACCCAAACGGAAGGCACGGAGTGGAAGGAAAGGAAACCTAATAAAAACCTTCGCAATAGCAAAATCGAATTAACCATACAACCTATTAACGTTTCGGATAAAATATTAAAGGAAAAAGGTTAAGGTAATAATCGATTGCGGAGCATAAAGCAATTATATATCGCTATAAGCGGTTAAACGGTATGGGATTCCTATAAAGCGGAAATACCAACCGTACTAACTAAAAACGGTTAAAGGAATACCTATCGCTTATAATAAAAAATGGATCGACCGAAAGATATAACTAATAATATTACGCACCCGAAATGGGGAAAACGTTACTATTATACTAAATAAACTAAATATAAGAAAAGGAAACGTAATTTTCGAAATCCTTTGGCTTAGGAAAAATAATTTACGGATAAATTGGACCACTGGCTAGGTTTAATAAGGGAAGCCACAAATAACTAAAACAATTTATTAGTTATAAACTTTAAACCGTAAGCATAAAAAGCAACGAAAAAAGGTTACAACGGTGGCAGAACTTGGCAGTTTACCCCTGCATTTAGCATCGACAAATACGCGACTATCCAAAACGGAAAGCGATTAAAATAACCCAACTAATACTAAAAAACGGCTCGCGAATATTCCGGAAAAATACCACAAATACGAAAAACTATTTAGGAAAAACCTAAAAACGGTGCTTTTTAAATATAAACCGTTCGATTTTAAAATTAAATTTAAACCAAATACGCAGTTTAAATACCAAAAGCTGTACCAGGTTAACCCTCGGCAATAAAAGGTGTTAAAAAAACAATTGGAAAAAAACCTACGGAAGGAACACATTAAACCTTTCGATTTTCCAATAAAACATAGGATTTTATGGAAAAAAAGAAAAACGGAACGGAGCGAATATGCATTAATTACCGACCGCTAAACGAGGTTATTATTAAAAATCGGTATTTTATGCTTTTTATCGATAAATTGCGCGATAAGCTCGGCAAAGCCCAGTATTTTACGGTTTTAAACCTACGAAAAGCTTATAGCTTAATACGGATTAAAAAAGGCCAAAAGTGGCTTACGGCTTTTAAAACCAGGCTTAAATGTTACAAATTTTTAGTAATAACCTTTGGGCTTATTAACGCATTAGCCACGTTTTAAAAGATAATTAACCATATGTTACGCGAATACTTTAACGTTTTCGTCCTCGCGTATTTGGACGATATTTTAATTTTCTCGGAAACAATGGAAAAATATAGCAGGCACGTATATAAAATGCTTTAAAAGCTGCTAAACGCAAAACTCTTTATTAAACCAAAAAAGTGCAAATGGCATTCGCAAAAAGTCGCTTTTTTAAGGTTCGTAATTACATTTAAACAGGTTTATATAAACCCTAAAAAGCTTAAAAAAGTTAAAAAATGGCTTATATTTAAAAACGTTACGAAAGTATAAAAGTTTTTAGGATTTTTAAACTTTTACAAACGGTTTATCCGTGGTTATAGCAAAATCCTATACTATTTACGAATTTTACCAAAAACAACCACCAATTCCATTGGGGAAGGTAAAAACAAAAAGCCTTTAAGCAATTACGGAACGCCGTATTAAAAAAACCAATATTAGCACTTCCGGACCTAAAAAAACCTTTTAAAGTTAAAACCAACGCGTTAAATTACGCGATCGGCGGTTAATTTAAATAACGAAACGACCAAAAACGGTTGCACTTTTATGCGTTCTTTTCGCAAAAGTTAAATAAACCTAAGTTAAATTACCAAATCCACGATAAAAAAACTTTTGGCGATCATTTAAGCATTCGAAAAGTGGCGGCCACATTTTTGTAAAACTAAGCATTAGGTTATAATGTACATAAATTATAAAAACCTAACGCACTTTACTATAAGCAAAAACCTAAACAAACGGCAAATCCGTTGGAGCGAGTTTTTGCAAAACTACGACATTTAGATCGAGTACCGGAAAAGGTCGGAAAACGACCGGGCGGATGCCTTAAGCTAACGACCGAACCATTAAATTGCAATACCTAAAAAAATATAAGTAATCCTAGCAAAAGGACCAAACGGATTTTTGGTCCCGGCATAAAGGATTTTCGTTAAAACGGTCCGATAGGGAAAAGTTTAAACCTTAAAAAAAATCCAACAAATTTACAGCCAGCTGGCATACGGCTACCAAAGCGTAAAAAAACGTGGAAACGGTTATAACAATACCACGGGTTTACAAAAACCCAAGCCGAAATATAAAACGCAATAAAGGATTGCGAAAGTTATGCTAAAAACAAACCTAACAAGCATAAACCGTACGGGTTATTGCAACCTTTGCCAACGCCGAATGGAGCATAGCAAAAAGTTACTATAAATTTCGTTATCAAATTTCCCCAATTTAAAAAACCGTTAACTAAAGTAAAATACGATAATATATTGGTAATAGTAAATAAGCTTACCAAATACGCCTTATTCCTACTATATAAAAAAGCAACAACGTTACAAAGCTAACGTACGTTTTTATTAGGCATATAATAGCGGAATACGGCACGCTAAACCGCCTAATTACGAATAAAAATAAGCTATTTACAAGCAAATTTTGGAAAAGGCTTACGAATAGGCTAGGAGCAAAGCACTCCTTATTTATAACTTACCACCCCCAAACAAATGGATAAACGAAGCGGACGAACTAAACCATAAAGCAATATTTACGTTATTACGTTAATTACAAATAAAACGATTGGGTATAACTACTCCCTATGGCTTAGTTCGCTTATAACAGCTTAATTTATAAAAGCATAAAAACCACACCGTTTTATACGAACTATAGGTTTACGCTTACAGCGTATAAAGAACCCAGGGTAGGAAAACATGCCTTAATAGCGGAAATACAAGTAACGAAGCTTATTAAGCTGCATAAACACCTTTAAGCAAAGCTAAAAAAGCTGCGGCACCGCATAGCTATTTAAGCAAACAAAAAAAAGATCGAAAAACCGACTTTTAAAAAGGGGGATAGCGTTTATCTTTTTCGACGAAATATTAAAACAAAACGACCGAGCGATAAACTAAACTACAAAAAACTAGGACCGTTTAAAGTACTAAAAAAGGTTTCGGATGTAAACTATAAACTCCAACTATTACCAACTATAAAATCCCACCCGGTTTTTTATATTTCCTTATTTAAACCAGCGCTACTAGGTTTTAAAAGCGACGAGTTAATGGAAGTCGACCCGGAATAAAAATACGAAGTTAAAAAGATTTTAAACTATAGGCCGAAAAGCAGGCCTAAAAAGTACCTGGTTAAATGGAAAGGGTACGGCCACGAGGAAAACACGTAAGAAAAAGGAACTAACCTTAAAAACTGCTAAAAAGCTTTATAAAAGTATCGACGGAAACTCCTAAACGAAGGTTAGCAAAAGCAAAAAAGGCGGGCCACTTACTATAGCCGTTTATTCGTATACCCGGACGGGCATACGAAAAGCGACCGTAAAAAGGACTAACTTTAGCCCAGCCGGGAAACGAACCCGGAACTTACGAAGTGGGTATTATAAATGGTACCGTTTTACCACTGGGTTAAAAGCCACGCCTAATGCGTTACAAAACCTAAAGTAATTATTGGAAAGAGTTATAACTTACCCCGGTTAAAAAGAGCAAATAGGTCCAAGTTAGGATTAACCCCGGGCACTTGCCAGTTAAAAAGAACGGAAGGGGCCACAAAAGGCTCGGAGCACGAAGGCAGCTTGGCGAGCCGCCTAGTCGGCCTCCTCCCGCTCGATACGCTTTAATTCCTCCACCGAGTTAATACCGCGACGCACCGCGCGCATTATCTTTTCCAGCCACATTTGTTTTTGCTTCCGAAAACGGAGGACTTTTTCCTCCGCCTTTTCCAACTCAGCTTTAAACTTGGAATATTAGGTAACGATATTTCGAAGCTCGGAAGGAAAAGGCTTTAGGATATCGCACTCCGAGCGATTGGTCCGAAAACACTTTACGCACCGAAACGAGTCCTAAGGAAAAGCGTCGCACTTTTTACGCTTTAAAACGTCGTAATAGTACGAATAGGAAGGCATTTCGTAATAGTTAAGGAAAATAACCGCTAAAAGCTCTTTACGACTAACGGTTTTTTTTGCGAAAGGACGTTTTCGCACCCGACCGGACATCCTGTTAAAGTAAAAGGGGATGGGGGATAGTAAGGAAAAAAAGTATTTACCATTAATAAAAAGCGGGGCGATAAAACGTGGCTAAAAGGACTTAGCTTAAAAGGGGAAACCTAATGTTACGACTAGCATGCAAGCTTTTAGGACAGCAAGGTAGGAGGGGGCCCCGAGGTGGTGCCTCCGCCCCGCTTCGGTTACGTAAAGTTACGTGAACCAAAAGGGATCTATGGATTTATAACAAAGTAACAAATCCAAAAGGGATTTGTGGATCTGTAACAAAGCAATAGATCCAAAAAGGATCTATGGATTTGTAACAAAGCCACAAATCCAACCCAGCATAAGGCAAAAGGCAGCGTATATATAAAGGATGGATTTCCTACTATCTCAGGTAGTTTTAACTGAGGCTTTAGCATTAGTTAACCTAAGTTAGCTCCCAGGCATCCCCTGGGGCAAGCAATTAAATTATCCTTTTAAGTCACGTGTTCCCCTGTTAACCGGGTTAAAAATACTGTCCTTCCCACCCCCGAGGTGCCCTACCCTAGGAGCAGGCCTTTGATTGTAACAAACAGCCCGGGACGCCCGGAACGCATGGTTTAAGGACAACTTTCCGGATCGGTATAAGGCTATAGGCCTCCCGCCGGTACCACAATATACGCCCGAAGCGTTGCAGCTGCACCGGAGGGTATTGCAACGGCTAATAGCCGCACGCACCGGCCACGGGGATTTCGACTAGTACCACCGAAAGTTCCAGCACGAAAACGACAACCCGTGCCGCTGCGGAAAAAACAAATCCCCTTTTCACCTTATATTTTGCAGGTTGGCTAAAACGGCAGAAAACAAATGGCTTATAGCGTACCCTCCCCCGGCTTTCGATAGGCCCGGATATTAAAAACGGCTTCTCCAAAAGCCCTCCCTTTTTGCTTCGTTCGTTAAAGCCACCAATTATTACACTATCGCCGGACGATAATAATAGGGCCCAAAAAGCCTATACATAACCTTTTCCTTTGTACTATTAGGATTAACAGTAGGCTCGTTAATCCCCCGCACTTTAGGCCGGGCCCAGGGGAGGTCCCGAAAACCCCCTCCCCCGCCCAAACCCGGCTTTACCCCTTTTCCGGCATACCCGCCGGCCAACAGCATCACTACCACCCGCAGCGCTTTACAACGCCCCGGCGTATTCTTACGCCCTATTGCCGATTGCCCGCTCACTAACAAGGAGCGCCGGAATGCGGCCCGACCCCCGTGTGCCTTCGGGTTTAATTTGTTAGCCGCCTTGATAGCAGCATATAGCCTAGTGTTAAGCTTAGGTAGCGCTAGCACGTCATATGCCCCTTGGGAGGCAGGGACTGGTAGATCCCGATTTACTAACGTTAAATATACTCTCTCTCTCTCTTTTAACAACGACGCGTCGGCAACGCAACTAGGCCAAAAGAGCAGAGAATGGCTGGCAAAAGAACGCGGGCGCCTATTGCCAGTCGAGGGGAAGGCCTGCACCCTATCGCCCAGGGCGCGCGCCTCGCGCGCGCCGAAAACCCTCGACAATCGGACTGGTCCAACCTTCGCGCAGCACCAGACCGCCCTTCGACTTCCGTTTCGCTTTCGCCTCGCGAACCTACGAGCCGAACGATTCCGAACGCACAAAAAGACTGCTGGCCGGCAAGCAGTTAAATCACATTGGACGAATAGCCGGCCCGGCCGCCGCCGTCCCCCGCCATCCTCGCGATTCCGCCATCGTCGCGACTCCTCTTCGTTCGACCGCATCCCAACGATACGCACGGCGCAAGATTGGCCTGCTTTAGCACGCATTTTGCCTGTTAAGCACGCACGCGTATTAATTGCTTTTAGCACGCGCTGTACGCGGCTTTGTTTGCTAGCGCATTATAACGGGCTATAAACCTGTATCACGTTGGCAAACCGCGCAGCCTATCGTTTCGATACGCGAGCACACCGGGTCGGACCTAGGCCCTCCAGCCCCCGAACCTTTCTTTCTTTGGCCGGGCCCATAAGGGGAGCGTAAGCGCGGCAGCCCCTCCGCCCGGCCTTCACTTTACTCCGGCACATTGCCGGCCGATTGCTTTCTTTACCACCAACAGCTGCGCTTACAGCGCCCCGGCAAAAGGCTGGAGCGGCTGGTGGCTTCGCGGATAGCGTCCCTCGCACTACAACACGGGCTTATAACTCCGCAACACGCCGGGGCTACCCCGAAAAAGGCCGCCATCGATTTAACGGCATGCGTGGCCCACGAGGTGGAACGGGCCTTCCAAAAGCATAAAACGGCCGCCCTCGTTACCATGGATGTACAAGGGGCTTTCGACGCCGTACTCCGCCGGAGGCTCCTTCGGAAGCTCCTAAACTAAAGCTAGGATTTAACGTTAGTACGATGGGTATCATTTTTTGCAGGAAACAGGGTGGTTAAAGTGCGTTTGGAGGACGTTACGGCACCCCCTTTTTCCCCGGACTGCGGGCTACCTTAAGGGTTACCGGCGTTACCGGTCCTATTTATGCTTTATATGGCCGAAATCCTACCCAAAGCAAAAACGGTTAGGTACGGATACGCGGACGATATAGGCATTTGCGTAACGGGTAGCACTTTGGAGGAGTGCTCCCGTAAAGCAAGGGCAACGGTAACGGAAATCCTCCGCTGGGGAAGGGCTAATAAAATGGCTTTCGACCCGGGGAAGTGCGAGCTTATGCACTTTTCTAAGCGGAAAAATCCCACAACCCCGGCGGTTACGGCGGAAGGCTTTACCATACAATAAGCTATAGGAGCTTTACGGTGGTTAGGGGTTTTTTTCGACCAAAGGCTTAATTTTAAAGCCCACGTGGATAATAGGGCTGTAAAAGCCCAAAGCGTTGCCAACCACTTCCGAAGGCTTACGAATTCGATAAGGGGGATACCGGCACATTCGGTTTTACAAAGCCGTTACAACGGTTATAATCCTTACGGCTTTATACGGGGCCGAGGTATGGTATAAGGGTAAAACTAAACCACACCCGTACAAGCCGGCATAATAGCAAATTATCCGCCAAAGCTACTTAATCGATCGGGTTAATAAAGCTTTAACCGCGTCCTTTAAGGCAGTGGTCCCAACTTGGAAAATTATATCGATAAACGCATTACATTACAAATCCGGCATCCTAAATGCCTAAGCGCTTTTAAAACAAGCCCGCCTTCGTTTTGCGGCCCGTATAAATACGGTACCAAAAAATCACCTTTTAGCCGCAACGGCTAAACCGCTTTTTTAACGTTCGAAGGCCTAAGGCAAGCTTGCCCGGTAAGCATACGACCTCGTTACAAAGGACGGCCGAACTTTTTCCGGCTTGCACCCGCCCGGCTTACTTTTTTTTATAAATATACGGGGTTTATAACGGCCACCTAAGAAAAAAAGCAGCCGTTAAAGCATTTACAGCGTGGTTTTGCACCTTCCCACCTACCGACGTTATAATATATAACGACGAGTCCAAAGCAAAAAGCGGGGCAGTTAAATACGGCTGGGTAATACACCAAGCCGGCTAACGCAAACTTTCCGGGCATGGCCGGCTAACGCATCCCGCGGAAATATTCGACGGCGAGCGGAAGGGCCCAAATAGGCCTCCGTAAAACCGTTTGGAGCTTTCGCAATTACATTTTCCATTTGTGCCTCGATAACACCTCGGCGGCTAACGGCTGTTTAAGCACGGCCTTTAATAGTTTACAAAAGGCTTTTAAAAAAAATCTATTGCTTTATAAATAAACACCAAATATACGTACGCTAGTCCCCGGGCTATATAGGAATCCCCGGAAACGAAAAGGCAAACGCCGAAGCAAAGTTGGGATTAGCTTTGCCAATACCCTAACATTTTAAACCAACGGTGGCCGGAGTAAAAGTTTTAGCCCGGAAACAGCCCAGAACGTTCGGAACGCATGGTTTACAAACAACTTTCCGAACCGGTATAAGGTTATAGGCCTCCCGCTAGCACCATAACACACGCTCGAAACATTGCAATTATACCGGAAGGTATTATAACGGCTAATAGCCGCACGTACCGGCTACGGGGATTTCGACTGGTATTACCGAAAGTTTTAACACGAAAACGATAACCCATACCGCTGCGAAAAAAACAAATCCCTTTCCTACTTTGTGTTTTGCAAATTGGCTAAAACGGTAGAAAATAAATGGCTTATAGCGGACCTTTCCCCGGCTTTCGATAAGCCCGGATATTGGAAACGGCTTTTTTAAAAGCCCTCCCTTTTTGCTTCGTTCGTCGAAGCAACCAACTATTATACTATCGTTGGACGATAATAACGGGGTTTAAAAAGCCCGCATATATCCTTTTCCTTGTTTTCCTACACTTTATACCTTTTCCTTTATACCACTAAAACTAACAATAAGCTCGTTAATCCCCCGCACTTTTGGCCGGGCTTTAAGGGTTCCGAAAACCTTTTAGCCTAAACCCCGGCCCCACTTTTTTATCGGCACACTCGCCGGCTAAACGCACTATTACCACCCGCAGCGCTTTACAACGCTTTGGCGTATATACATACGCCTTACCGCCGATCGCCCGCTTACTAATAAAGAACGCCGAAACGCGGCCCGATTTCCGTATGCTTTCGGGTTTAACTTTGCTAGCCGTTGGATAGCAATATATAGCTTAATGTTTAGCTTAGGTAGCGCTAGCACGTTATATGCTTTTTGGGAGGCAAAAACTGGTAAATCCCGACTTACTAACGTTAAATATACTTACTTACTTACTTACGCCACCACAAGCTAAAAGAGAACGATAAAATGAAACTAGCACTAGCCAAAAAGCAGTGGAAGCGAAGCGCCGAGCTTAGCCGTAAATTTTTCTTCATGCAACCTTTTTCGTTTTATCGATTTATATAATTAAGGAAAAGGATTTATACCGTATGCGAGGTTAAAAAAGTACGGTTGTTGTTAAAAGTGGCTTAAAGTTACGTGGGTGGCAACTGGTGCTTCACTTTAGGCCTATGCACTGGCTTTAGTATTTTGGCCTGCGCGCGTTTTAGCCCGCGATTTAATAAAGTAGCTAAGCAATAGTAACAATCACTAATCACTTTAGGTGCTTATCGTCGCGCACCTTTATTAGGTTATAAGCCCTCGCGCTACCGTTAACGATATTTTTGCCTAATTAGGAAAGATTAACGGTGCACGAGTTATTTCCCGTTATTTGCGTTCTCCCGCCGTAAATTACAAGCGAGGCGCAGCAATTAAAAAACCGTTAAACGACAATTAAACAAAGCCGCGTTTAGCGCCGATTAGCAACTATAATAAAGCAATAACAATAACCCTTTTAACGCTTAAAAGCACTGTTTTCCTTGCAACCTAACGTTTTTATACGCGTTAAAAAAGCTAATAAAGCCGCCGAAATGGCGGAATACCGCGAAATCGCAGTAAAAATCCCGGACCTGCTAAAGCCTTTTAACTTGGAAATATGGAAACGCACTATCCGAATGCATTTAACCGCTTTCCGTAATATTCCTTTATATTGCTAACCTTTCGGCCAAACCGGTTAAAGCGGAAAACGATAAAGCTGTATAATTATAAGCCTTTAAAAGGACATTAACATGGTATTATATCCGTAATAATATCGAAAAGGTAACCACGGATTTGGAAAAGGCCGGCTAAAACCGCCTTAAAAACGACGAGAATTAAAACCCAAAAGCTTTTTAGGATAAAGTAATTAGCACTATTAAAATTACCGTTAACGGCCGTTTCGACGCTTTAATTAACGAATATTGTACAATTTCGGTGGAAAAGTTTAACGGTAACGTTAAAAAGTATACGAACCGTTAGCTACAAATAAAACAGGCTTTAAATTAAACCAATATTAACATTTCGAATCGGATGCTTATAAAAAGCCTCGTTAACGGGCTTAGCGCCATTTACCTTTTTGCGGTGGCTATAACTTTGGGGAATTGTAAAAGCGAGCGCTGCATTTCCGCTAACTTTATTTCGAAAGTGCTCGAAAACACGGCGGTTATAAAGGCTTCGGAATCGAAAGCTATAACTAATACTAATAAAAAGCCGGAAAAACCTTAAAAGCCAAAGGAAAAGCCAAAGCCTTGCAATAAAAAAGGTTGCACTATCGTTTTGCGTATTTCCCATTACGATAAATGCGGTAAGCATTACAAAAACGGCGACGATAATTGCTAGCTTTTGCATTTTAAGCTCGAGGAGGCCTAAAAGGCCAAATATTTAAAGCGGCGTTTTAACGAGGCAATAAAGCAGCCAACGAAGCTATAACTAACCCGAAAGCTGCCGACCATACTAGTAATATGCTAATTGATCGAGGCAATACCAGCTAATATAACATAGCTAATACCGCTTTAAGCAATATTAATAGTGCCCGTAACGCCGTAATAATCGATTCCGGCTCGTTTAAACATCACTTTAACAATCGCAAATGGTTTACCTCGTTAAAAAAGCGCGAGGTTTTTTACAACGCTACCACGGCTAACCGCGGCGCCCAAATTTCCGTTAAAAAGAGCATTATCGAAATGCATTAGCGTAATAAAACGGGCGTTATTACAATTACCTTATAAGCAATTTTTACGCTTAAATCCTTTTTTAACCTTTTTAGTTTTAGCAAAATACGTAAAGCAAGCTTAAAAAACGATTAAACCGATTATTTCGTAACGCTTAACAATAAATGGTTAAACAGCTACCAAATTAACAATAACGTATTAATTGCTAACGTTAACGTGCCCGCAAACGCGCTTTCGGGCTTTGTAGTTTTAAGCAACGCACTTAACGGAAAAAACCGATTAACGGAGGTTAACGCATCGACCACGATAAAACGCCCGGTGTTTTACGTAATAATATATCGGCGTTTAATATATGCTAATAAAAAAGCGGTAATAACGGTTTGCCGCGTTGCAAGCATTAAAGTTAGCTATTTTAAAATATTAAAACATATTTGTAACGGTTGTTTAGAAAGCAAAACGACCTAAATTATCGGTAATCGTTATTTCCACCGCATTACCCGCTTTTTAAACCGTATTTATATAAATATATTAACCATTTCGCTTATTTTATACGGCGGATATAATTACGCCGTTTATATTATTAATAAGGCAATTACTTTTAGCTGGGTAATTTTTGCAATTAGCAAAGCTAGTATGGAAATTTTTACGAAGGTTTATAATTAAATTAACTATATTAAATTCCAGTTAAGCATTAAAATATAAGCAATTTATACGGACGGTAGCACGAAATTTAACCCGGAAAAGCTAAAGGCCTATTGCACTACTCGAAGCAAAGCTTGCGAAATTAGCTCGGCGCGATGCCCGGAAATAAACAGCATTATTAAACGTGCTAATCGTATTATACTTAATACGGCTCGCACCGGGATTAACGCTAACGGCTTGCACAAAAAGTACTAGGTATATGCTTTGCAAATAGCGAGGAAAATGTTAAATTACATTTTAAATATAGCTTTTAATAGCAAAAAAAGCCCGCACGAAGCGTAGGCAAAAGCAATCGGCTTTAACGAAAAATATTACTAACCACCAATCCGTACTTTTCGCATTTAGGGCGCGGTCGTTTAAATGCTAATTAAAAACGGCAAATAAGCTAAAATTAACAAAATGGCTTTTAAAATAACGAAAGGCCGGCTTATAAGCTAAAAAAGCCTTTATAACGAGATTTTGCTAATTAAGCCGAACGGTACTGATAAGGCTTTCCGTTACCGTAACGCACGAATTAACGAAAGCGCTAATAAACGCCGAAAATCGCCCTATAACTTTATTAAAAAGGCGATTACTACTAATAAAGTTAACGAAACCGTTATTAAAACCTTTATTTTTATAATAGGCATTTAGGTTTATAATATTAGCTTAATTACCAATTTTATTAATAGTAACGATAATAACACCAGTGCAATTAGCGATATTGCCGGCTTCGGAAATAAAAACGATTTATCGCCTGCGGAAAAAACCGGGGAAACCGGAGCGGAAAACGAAAAGCTTGCCGCTGCAAAGCTTAAAAAGCTTAAAAAGCCCGCCGGCCCGGGCATGCTAATATTCGAAAAAATTCCCGAGCTTGGTAACAAGGCGGTTACGGTGCCCGCAACGTTTAAAAAAAAACCTGCAAAAAGCGGCCGCCGCTTCCGCCGAATAACCGGCAATTAAAAAAGCGTTTAACGGGTTTTAAGCATTACGAAGTTTTAACACTAAAGATTTGCAAAAAAAGGGAGCTCGCGGAAGCATTTACAACGGCTCGCTTCGAGTTTAAAAATATTAAAAAAGTGGCGGAAAAGGATCCGGGTAACTTTAAAAGCGCCGGAAACGATAAAAGCTTTTATAGCTTTAATACGAATATTAAAACTGCTAAAAAAACTGCCCGAAAAACGAGTTTTACATTTGTTAATATCACGTACCCGAATAACGATATCGTTTTGCTTTAAAAGATCGACGGCTTTAAAATTTTTAACCTCGCGCTTTTCGGCGTCGTTACGGCGCCGGGAACACCGTATATTCCAGCTTATTATTATAACGCGGTAAAGCACAAAGCCGAATACGAGCGGTATTATAAACTAGCAATGCAAAAGCAAATTAATACGCTATTCGAAAAAAGCACGTAAATATTAAAAAAATTGCTTTCGAATGCTAAAACGTTGCCGGGCAAATGGGTATACGTGTTTAAACTAACGTTTAATAGTACTTTTAAAAAGATTAAAACGCGTTAAATCGTTTGCGGTAATTACAACGATATTCCGGGCGAGGATAAAGCTGCAACGTACGCGGCAATCGCTTATGCAGCGTTTACGAGGGTGTTTTTTATACTTATAGCCGTTAACGATTTAAATGCCGCTAATTCGATTTCGTGGCTGCTTATTTTAGCGTTATCGTATTTAACAACGTTATGGTATACGTACAGCAATTTTAAAGCATTTCGGTTAAGTAAAAAAGCTATTATTGCCGTTTAAAAAAAGCATTTTACGGCTTTCGCAAATCGCTTTTATAATGGTATTAAACAATTACTCCGAAGCTCGAAACACTTAGCTTTAAACCGATTTACTAAAACGTTTGCTTTTACCGTAAAAAGGAAATAAGCGTTATGTTATTATTTTACGTAAACGATTTCCAAATTGCTGCTTATACGGTTACGGAAATTAAAACCACCGTTACCGAAATAAGTAGCTGGTTCGAAATAACCGTTTTAAATAACGTAAAAACGTTCCTCGGCATGCAAGTTATAAAAAATCGCCAGCGAAGGATTGTAAGCCTTTACTAACGCGATTATATTAATAAAATTATTACTAAATACGAACCGGAAAACTTTAAAGCAATAAAAACGCTTTAGCTTTTTAGCTTTATAATGCCGATTATTTGGAACCCTTTCCCGCACGAAAAGGTTTTACGCTACCAATCGGAAATAGCGAATATTGGTTACCTCGCTGGCATTATTCGCTTTAATATTACGTATACCGTAAAAAGGTTGCAAAAGGTTAACGCTAATCCCGGTAAAAAGCATTTGGCATTGCTAAAGCATTTTTAGCGCTACATTATTAGCATTAAAAAGCTCGCGCTTATTTTTGGTAAACTTATTTACAATGCCGAAGCGATAGGCCTAAAAGCCTACGAAAACGCCTCGTTCGCTAATTGCTTTTATACGAAGGCATTTACAAGCGGCGTAATCGTTATGCTAATAAGTGGTCCTGTTTATTAGCAATTAAAAAAGCAAACTTTTGTAATAATATCGACGACGGAAACGAAATTCGTTAACCTTTGCCAACGGGCCGGATTTTGCTTTAAATTAAAAGCATTTTAAAAAAAACTGGATACTTTTAGCGAAAAACTTTCGTGGTACATACGGATAGCGCTAACGCCTAAACGACGGTACTAAACCCGTTAAAATTAACCCGCACCCGTATAATCGACCTCCGCTACAAGTGGGTAATCGATATTGTAAAACGTTAACTTTTCACTTTTAAGCTCGTTAACACGGCCAGCATAAAGGCGGACGGTTTTACGAAAGGCTTAACGGCGGAAAGATAAGCGAGGTTTGTTATTTAGCTGGGAATGCAGCAAATGCCGCAGTAAACGGCTTACAGGAAAACCAAAAAAACACCACGAACTTGGAAGGTTACTACGTAAATGCAGGCTCGTAATTTAAGGCCGTTGTATGGCTTACGGGGGGGTGTTAAAGGTGGCCTGGAGTTACGTGGTGGCGACTGGTGCCTCACAGCTTTAGGCCTATGCATTGGCCTTAGTATTTTGGCCTGCGCGCGTTTTAGCCCGCGATTTAGTAAAGTAGCCAAGCAATAGTGACAATCACCAATCACTTTAGGTGCTTGTCGTCGCGCACCTTTATTAGTTGTTAAAATACTCGCATGTCCGGCTTCGCGGCAAACGGGCTCATTTTTGGTAAACTTTAGCAAACTACTGGACATTTCCACTCCAGTCCACGCTTGCAGCAAATTCCTTTTAATAAAAGTCGTTGCACATTGGCGCTTGTCGAAAGCATGGACTGGTTTAAAGGCTTTGGTTTACGAATCTATTAAGGCTGGTACCGCTATTTCCCTGTAATGGGTACATGGTACTGTAAATACCCCGCAAGCAACTTTTGGTAAGGGAAACGCGTTGCGCACGCCAACTTTGGTTTAAAACTGAATGGCCCCAGCTGGCGGCTGCTTTTTGCTTTACTGGTAAAATGTAAGCCTATTTGCTAATCTTTAGTTAATTTACTTTATTTTCCAATATTTGCCCGGCCTTATTTTTAAACAATTTGCTGCTTGCCGTCCACCATTAGTAATTTATTTTAATATATAACTGTTACGGTGCAATCGTTTTTTAATAAGGACTTCGCACGGTTGTAGCCCCAGTTATAACAACGTTCTTCTTTTACCTTCGTGGTGCACGTGGATTAACCTTAGTCCTATCCCGTAATAATAACCAATAATATATTTTGGCGAACGTTTTAGCACTAACGCAGCAATACGGAAAAATGGCAAATATACCAAATAGCAGCAAGATTTTTTATTATAAATTACTATTAACGCGTTTTCCAAACGGACAATTTGCAATATATTTCGATATAAGCTTGCTATTTATTAAACTTTTTTTTTAACAATTTTAGGAAAACGAAAAGCAAAAAACGCTAAAGTTCGAACTGCTTAAAAACGGCATTAAACTTATATTTTACTGGATATACTGGCAGGCTTTATAAGCTTTCCTGCCGAATAAAAAAAATTAGATTAAAGCCGTCGATAAATCGATAGCGGCATATATTACGTTTTCGTTGCTTTTGCGTATTGCAACTTTTTATTAAAAAAATTAACAAATAAATTTAATAATAACAGCAGCCTTTTTACGTTTTTGCGATAAATGGCCGACGGCGTTTTCCGCATTTTAAAAAAAAACGAAAACGTTTAAAAAAAAGCTGCGGAAATATATATAACGTGGTTTATTAGCGAGCGACACACATTAGCGAGCGACACACGTGCAAAATGCATATTAAACGCGATTTTTAACACCCTTGCTAATTCGGCTAACTTAAGCCCAAATGTAACTAAATTTTAATTAATTATATTTAACTACATAATAAACTTAATTTAATTTTTTTAGATTTTTATTAGTACCTTTTTAAGGTTAGTTCGAAACACTGTATAATACACTGTGTAAATATGCAAACTAACCTTAAAAGAGTAATAGTAAAAATATCACTAATTTATTACAAAATCGGCCATATAGTTAAATATAACCTGTTTAAATTTGGTTAAATTTAAGCTTAAATTGGCCGATTTAGCAAAGGTGTCGAAAATCGCGTTTAATATGCATTTTGCACGTGTGTCGCTCGCTAATGTGTGTCGCTCACTGATGGATTACGTTATGCGATTTTGCAAAAAGAATTTTGGGAAATAAAATACCGTTTCCTAATACCAGTTGCTAAAATAAAAAAAGCGGGCGTATAATAATATAATAATTAAACGCGCGCAATAAACAGCTTTGCGGCAGGATGGGCAACCCGGAAGAATTTACCCGATATAACCGCAGCAACAAAAACGAAAAACGTTTAAAGTTATAAACGGTTTAAATACCAATAATATTATCAGCGCGATATTTCTAATCGTTTTTTACGCGAAACCAATTTTTGCTAAAGGATATGTACCGGCGTTATTAACAGGGGAGTTACTTTGATAAAACGCAGCCAGCGCCAGCGACCGCGGCATTAAACCGTTTTGCTGCTAAATAACCACGTTCCGTAAAGCGCTAAACATTACATTTACGGAACAAAACAATGCAACCCGTCTTTGCTTAGCGTGCACAACGTGCATTAGCCACCGTATAAAAAGGGCGGGCATTGGTCGACGCGGGAAACGCAGCCTCGAACGAAACGCCGGTATAAAACTGCAAGTAAAGCAAACGTCCCTCCATTATTTTTCCCCAACCGTATACCACCTATCGATTACTCTTCCGACCAAACTAACCTTAGCGCCTCCCTCCAGTTCCAGCCTTTTACGCTTTAAAAATGGTGGATTTGGCCGACGCTGGGGTATTGCCAATAGATGCACCGGCATTAGGGAATCGATCCGCATCCGTATTAGCACTGGCGATAACGGAAGGGACGGCGACGATTTCGAGCTATATAATATTAACGAGGAGTTCGGGCGACTGCACGCGGATATCGCGCTCGGCGGCCTTGACGGCACGTGCTTATATTATTTAAGCCTAAATGGTCGAAACGGGAGGGCTCGGGACGTCGGCCTCAATTGGGGGTCGTTATTAGCGCGCCAGGACACATAAAAGCCACCCGGGAAACACCTTGGGTTTAAGCGCGGCCTTTTCCGGCCCCCCGTCGTCCGAAAGGGTGGCCGGCGAGCCGGGCAGTATCTTTAAATAGCGCCGAGGCTCGGATGAAAAAGCCGCACAAAAAGGAACGGTAGTTAATAAAACGTAATGGAGATAAATAGTGGTATTTTTAAAGCTACAGCGTTTAAGTATCGTAACATCCGTTAAAAACCATAAAATTTCCAAACTGCACTAAAAGTGCATCTTTACTGTCGCCCTTAATAAATATATTTTCTGCGCAAAAATTAACAAACTAATAAAGGTAAGCGGCGACAGGCACCCAAAGTGATTAGTAATTGTTACTTTTCTACTTTACTAAATCGCGGGCTAAAGCGCGCGCAGGCCAAAATACTAGGGCCAATGCATAAGCCTAAAACTGTAAAGCACCAATTGCCACCCACGTAATTCCAGGCCACCTTTAACACCCCCTCGTAGGCCATGCAACGGCCCTAAATTACGAGCCCGCATTTACGTAATAACCTTCCAAGTCTGTAGTGTTTCCCTAGTTTTCCTATAAGCCGTTTATTGCGGCATTTGCTGCATTCCCAGCTAAATAATAAACCTCGCCTATCCTTTCGCCGTTAAGCCCTTCGTAAAACCGTCCGCTTTTATGTTAGCCGTGTTAACGAGCTTAAGGGTGAAAAGTTAACGCTTTATAGCATCGATTACCCACTTATAACGGAGGTCGATTATGCGGGTGCGGGCTAATTCCAACGGGTTTAGTACCGTCGTTTAAGCGTTAGCGCTGTTCGTATGCACTACGAGAGTTTTTCGCTAAAGGTATTTAATTTTTTTTAAAATGCTTTTAATTTAAAGCAAAGCCCGGCCCGTTGGCAAAAGGTTAACGAATTCCGCTTTCGTCGTTAACGTCGTTACAAAAGTTTGCTTTTTTAATTGCTAGTAAATAAAACCACCCGCTAGCATAACGATTACGCCGCTTATAAATGCCCTTGTACGGAAGCAGTTAGCGAACGAAGCGTTTCCGTAAGCTTTTAAACCTATCGCTTCGGTATTGTAAATAGGCCTATTAAAAGTAAGCGCGAGCTTTTTAATGCTAATAATATAACGCTAAAAGTGCTTTAGCAATGCCAAATGCTCGTTACCGGGATTAGCATTAACCTTTTGCAACCTCCTTACGGTATACGTAATATTAGGGCGAGTAATGCCAGCGAGGTAGCTAATACTCGCTATTTCCGACTAGTAGCGCAAAACCTCCTTATGCGGGAAAGGGTCCCAAGTGATCGGCATTACAAAGCCAAAAAGCTAAAGCGTTTTTACTGTTTTAAGGTTTTCCCGTTCGTATTTGGTGATAATTTTATTAATATAATCGCATTAGTAAAAGCTTACAATTTTCCGCTAGCGATCTTTTACAATTTGTATGCCGAGGAACGTTTTTGCGTTATTTAAGGCGGTTATTTCGAACCGGTTACCCATTTCGATAGCGGTGGCTTTAATTTCCGTAACCGTACGGGCGGCAATTTAGAAATCGTTTACGTAAAGTAATAATATAACGCCCGTTTCCTTTTTGCAGTAAAGGTAAACGTTTTAGTAAATCGGTTTAAAACTAAATGCTTCGAGCTTCGGAATAATCGTTTAACTACTATAAAAGCGATTTGCGAAAGCCGTAAAGTGCTTTTTTTAAACGGCAATAATAGCCTTTTTGCCCAACCGAAATGCTTTAAAGTTGCTATACGTATACCATAACGTTATTAAATACGATAACGCCGAAATAGGCAATTACGAAGTCGAATTAGCGGCATTTAAAATCGTTAACGGCTATAAGCATAAAAAACACCCTCGTAAACGCTATATAAGCAATTGCCGCGTACGTTACAGCTTTGTCCTCGCTCGAAATATCATCGTAATTGCCGTAAACGACTTAACGCGTTTTGATTTTTTTAAAGGCACTTTTAAGCGTTAGTTTAGGCACGTATACCCATTTGCCCGGCAATGTTTTAGCGTTCGGAAGTAATTTTTTTAGCATTTACGTGCTTTTTTCGAATAGCGTATTAATTTGTTTTTGCATTGCTGGCTTATAGTATCGCCCGTATTCGGCTTCGTGCTTTACCGCGTTATAATAATAGGCCGGAATATACGGTGTTCCCGGCGCTATAGCAACGCCAAGGAGCGCGAAGTTGGGGATTTTAAAGCCGCCGATTTTTTAAGGCAAAACGATATCGTTATCCGGGTATATAACGTTAACGAGTGCAAAACCCGTCTTTCGGGCAATTTCTTTAATAGCTTTAATATCCGTATTAAGGCTGTAAAAGCTTTCGTCGTTTCCGGCGCTTTTAGGGTTACCCGAATCCTTTTCCGCCACCTTTTTAATATTTTTAAATTCGAAGCGAGCCGTTGTAAATGCCTTTACGGGCTTCCTCTTTTTGCAGGTTTTTAATATTAAAACTTTATAATGCTTAAAGCCCGTTAGGCGCTCCCTTAATTGCCGGTTACTCGGCGGGGGCGGCGGCTGCTTTTTGCAGGTCCTTTTCCTGGGCGTTACGGGCATCGTAACCGCCTCGTTGCCGAGCTCGGGAGTTTTTTCGGGTGTTAGTATGCCCGGGCCGGCGGGGTTTTTAAGCTTTTTAAGCTTTGCAACGGCAAGCTCCTCGTTTTTCGTTCTAGTTTCCCCGGTTTCCTTCGCAAGCGATAAATCGTTTTTACCTTCGGGGCCGGTAATGTCGCTAATTACACCGATGTTACTATCGTTACTATTGGTGGAATTAGTAATTAAATTAGTATTATAAACCTAAATGCTTATTATAAAGTAAAGGTTTTTAATAACGGCTTTGTTAACCTTATTAATGGTAATCGCCTTTTTAACAAAGTTATAAAGCAATTTCCGGCGTTTACTAACGCTTTCGTTAATTCGTGCGTTACGGTAACGGAAAACCTTATCGGTACCGTTCGGCTTAACTAGCAGGATTTTGTTATAAAGGCCTTTTTAACCTATAAGCCGGCTTTTCGTTGCTTTGGGGGCCAATTTGTCGGTTTTAGCTTGTTTGCCGTTTTTAATTAGCATTTAAACGACCGCGTTTTAAATGCGGAAAGTACGGATTGGTAATTGGTAATACTTTTCGTTAAAGCTAATTGTTTTTGCCCACGCTTTATACGGGCTTTTTTTACTATTAAAAGCTGTATTTAAAATATAGTTTAACATTTTTTTCGCTGCTTATAAAGCATATACCTAGTACTTTTTATACAAGCCGTTAGCGTTAATCCCGGTGCGAGCCGCGTTAAATATAGTACGGTTAGTACGTTTAATAATGCT
Organism: Gaeumannomyces sp. JS-464; assembly: GCA_002197995.1. Classification (NCBI taxonomy): domain Eukaryota; kingdom Fungi; phylum Ascomycota; class Sordariomycetes; order Magnaporthales; family Magnaporthaceae; genus Gaeumannomyces; species Gaeumannomyces sp. JS-464. The sequence continues at coordinate 2,376,878 of NGZR01000001.1, read as the reverse complement.
ATTTATTTCCGGGCATTACGCTAGGCTAATTTCGTAAGCTTTACTTTAAATAATGCAATAGGCTTTTAGCTTTTCCGGGTTAAACTTTGTGCTACCGTTCGTATAAATTGCTTATATTTTAATGCTTAATTAAAGTTTAATATAGTTAATTTAATTACAAACTTTTGTAAAAATCTCTGTATTAGCTTTGCTAATTACAAAAATCACTTAGCTAAAAGTAATTGCCTTATTAATAATATAAACGGCGTAATTATATCCGCCGTATAAAGTAAGCGAAATGGTTAATATATCCATGTAAATACGGTTTAAAAGGCGGGTAATGCGATGGAAATAACAATTACCGATAATTTAGGTCGCTTTGCTTTCCAAACAACCGTTACAGGTATATTTTAATATTTTAAAATAGCTAACTTTAATGCTTGCAACGCGGCAAGCCGTTATTACCGCCTTTTTATTAATATACATTAAGCGCTAATGCATTATTACGTAAGGCATTAAGCGTTTTGTTATGGTTTATGCGTTAACTTTCGTCGGTCGGTTTTTTTCGTTAAATGCGTTGCTTAAAGCTACAAAGCCCGAAAGCGCGCTTGCGGGCACGTTAACGTTAACAATTAGTACGTTATTATTAATTTAATAGCTGCTTAACCATTTATCGTTAAACGTTACGAAATAATCGGTTTAATTCTTTTTTAAGCTTACTTTGCGCATTTTGCTAAAGTTAAAAAGGTTAAAAAGGGATTTAAGCGTAAAGATTGCTTATAAGGTAATTGTAATAACGCCCGCTTTATTGCGCTAATGCATTTCGACGGTGCTTTTTTTAACGGAAATTTAAGCGACGCCGTTAGCCGTGGTAGCGTTATAAGGGACCTCGCGCTTTTTTAACGAGGTAAACCATTTGCGATTGTTAAAATGGTGCTTAAACGAGCCGGAATCGATTATTACGGCGTTACGGGCATTGTTAATATTGCTTAAAGCGGTATTAGCTATGTTATATTAGCTGGCACTGCTTTAATTAACCGGCATACCACTAGTATAGTTGGCAGCCTTCGGGTTGGCTATAGCTTCGTTAGCTGCCTTATTGCCTCGCTGGAAGCGCCGCTTCGGATATTTGGCTTTCCAAGCTTTTTTAAGCTTAAAGTGTAAAAGCTAGTAGTTATTATCGCCGCTTTTGTAATGTTTACCGCATTTATCGTAATAAAAAGCACGCGAAACGATAGTGCAACCCTTTTTACTGCAGGGCTTCGGCTTTTTTTTCGGCTTTTAAAGTTTTTCCGGCTTTTTATTAGTATTAGCTATGGCTTTCGACTTCGAAGCTTTTATAACCGCCGTATTTTTAAACACTTTCGAAATAAAGTTAGCGGAAGTGCGGCGCTCGCTTTTACAATTTTCTAAAGCTATAGCTACCGCAAAAAGGTAAATGGCGTTAAGCCCGTTAACGAGGCTTTTTATAAGCATCCGGTTTGGAATGTTAATGTTAGTTTAATCCAAAGCTTATTTTTATTTATAACTAGCGGTCCGTATACTTTTTAACGTTACCGTTAAACTTTTTTACCGAAATTGTATAATGTTCGTTAATTAGGGCGTCGAAACGGCCGTTAACGGTAATTTTAATAGTGCTAACTATTTTATCCTAAAAAGCTTTTGGGTTTTAATTTTCGTCGTTTTTAAAGCGGTTTTAACCGGCCTTTTCCAAATCCGTAATTACCTTTTCGATATTATTACGGATGTAGTATTATATTAATATCCTTTTAAAAGCTTATAATTATATAGCTTCGTTGTTGTTCGCTTTAACCGGCTTAGTTAAAAGGTTAGCAAATATAAAGGAAATATTGCGGGAAGCGATTAAATGCACCCGGATAATACGCTTTTATATTTCCAAATTAAAAAGCTTTAGCAGGTTCGGGACTTTTACTGCGATTTCGCGGTATTTCGCCATTTCGGCGGCTTTGTTAACTTTTTTAACGCGTATAAAAGCGTTAAATTGCAAGGAAAATAGTGCTTTTAAGCATTAAAAGGGTTATTATTATTGCTTTATTATAGTTGCTAATCGGCGCCGAACGCGGCCTTATTAATTATCGTTTAACGGTTTTTTAACTGCTGCGCCTCGCCCGTAATCCACGGCGGGAAAACGCAAATAACGGGAAACAACTCGTGCACCGTTAATTTCTCCTAATTAGGCAGAAATATCGTTAACGGTGGCGCGAGGGCTTATAACCTAATGGAGGTGCGCGGCGACAAGCACCCAAAGTGATTGGTGATTGTTACTTTTCTACTCTACTGGATCGCGGGCTAGGGCGCGCGCAGGCCAAAATACTAGGGCCAGTGCATAGGCCTAAAGCTGTGGGGCACCAGTTGCCACCCACGTGACTCCAGGCCACCTTTGACACAGACGCTTTTGCCTTTTTTCCATTGTGGCGGGTAAAACGTGCTGTGAACGTGCCAGAAAGATCTTTCCGCAAGGCCACGGTCGCTTTCAGCTTCGTTTTTTCCTTTTTCTCCTTTCGGATCCCGCATATCCAAAGCACCACTAGATCCACACGTACGCGTGGTCCAGGTAAATAGCCGCACAATTGCATCATGTCCTTCCCTATATGGTCGAATTTTCTCCCCAGCGTTACCGATCTGCTGCAAGGCAAGCGTGTGCTAGGCGCGACGATTTGCACGTAACCATCCCAGCTGCTGATGCCAATGGAGGCAGGAAATGTATCGTGAATCGGTATTGCAAAGGGGGACGTTCGCTGGTGGTACATGACTGGCATTCACATCTGGCACTGGGAGGGGATGGGGCGTCAAAACACGTGCAACAACTTTTCCCGAATCACCATAGAGGTACATACCTACCTAGGTACCTCCCAGACAATAGGGTTGTGCAACCACCATTTCCATTTTCCATTCCGGCGCAGCCATCCTCCACTCCCCCATAGCCGCCAACACCCTGCGATCGAACCTGTGGACCAGTACGCAAGAGGAAAGCAGCTACATCGTATGTATACTTCCCGCAGCATTAGACGAAATACCGACGCAAAAGTATAGCACTCTATAGCCGACGTCGACGCCTCGGCAAAGCAGGGGACAGGGCGGCTTCTGGAGAGGCCACCACGGACAGCTACTTGATAATCGTATTGGACCTAACGGGCGGGTGCGCTTCGCCCCCACGCCGCTCCAATAGGCACGGGGCGTTCCAGTTGGCTGCGACGGCCTGGCGAGCCTGACCTCGACCGAGTAATGTTTGGATGATTTGACGCGGCATTGGCCTTCCAAGCGCTGCACAAACGCCATTTTCCTCTTGTATTCAGTCTTACGGGCCTCTCTGCTCCAATGGCACGCGTCGAGCGCGTCAAGAAAGGGATGGCAGTAGGCGCCCGATTTCCTCGCCGACGGACTCGCTGCGGCCGCCCCCTATTTGTCGGCAGGGCAGGCATCCAATGGCAGGACCAAAATGCATCGAAAGCCATCGCCGATGAAAGTGGCATCCCCGCCAGCTGTGTGGGAGGCATACTGTTGCGCCGTTAAAAAGGAGCTGATGCGGACTGCCCCGACCGTGTTGTTTCGCATCCCATCATGCAGCACCCTCAACATCTCGCGCCCCTCCAGCTTCCGCCAACATGACAGAAGACTCTTCCAGCAAATTCGGTAAAAGTCACTCGGGACTCCTGCTGCCACCCTGCGTAGCCGTGGCGCACCGCCTGGCCCATCACGCAAAAGACATGTCGACAACCCGCTCCTGGCCCGCGACAACGCCGCGGCCGTGCCCGGCTGGGCACGGCCGGAGCTGAAGAGGAGCTTGGGAGTCCTGAAGATGCTGATCCTTGGTGGTGGCACGCTGGCGATCTTCACCATCGTCGCGTTTCTGACTTTCGTTTGGAAAGGCGCTAACGACGCGATCGTGGAGACCTCACCCTCTCCCTCGGCCAACATTTGGAGGCACCTACTCGACTCGGGACGGCTCCTCCAGGCCGTCACCGTGTCCACGGTATTGATCCGCTTCGTGGCGGGCTTGCAGGTCGGGGTTGTGACCCAGATGCTGTCGTCCCTCGTCCTCGAGCGCGGCGGGTGCTCGCTCGAGGACCTCGCGCTGCTTTCTCTCACGCGAACCGAAACCTCTGGGCCTTTCGGAGGGGTGACGCTCGCCATATGGAGGCAACGTGGACTAGCGAACAGGGCTTTCGGGACTCTGCTCTTCCTCGTCCTTATTGTTTCGGGGACGACCCAGTTCAGCTCGACGCTACTCGTTGCCGACATTGGCCCGGTTAAGGTCCTCGGCGGCTACAACACGTCCAACATCAGTGTTGCCTTGGGAAGTCAAGGGGTGCCGTTTTACGGGACCGAAAAGGGCAGGTACTGGGCGAGCCGAGCCCCTGCCTACTTCCGCTTCGCCGAGGATCCGGGCTCGCCCGTCCCAGGGGAGGACTATTACGACACAGGGACCACAGTTCGCGCTTTTCTTCCATTGGACAGCTCCAACCAGCGCATAGCGATGCGCAGCTACGCCGGCGTCACCTCGGCGTTTGACGCGCGTGTTGTTTGCGTCCGCCCGCAGTTAACGATAACCAGAGGCGGCATAACCAATAACAACGCGGTTCTTAACGGAAGTATCTCGTGGACCAGCAAATACCAAGGCGTAGAGCGATATTTCCCCCTGGCGACGCCCGTTCCCGCCGTGTCGCAAACGCGCCAAGCTTTTCCTGCGCTGTTGGAAACATAGCCAAAGCCGACACAGGGCCCACGGTAGCCCCGGTCCCGATATTCATGTGTCCCGTCGGCAACCAAGTGGGGTTTATAAGCGGTAAAATGCGCCCCGATTTTAATTATGACGCTTTTGGAGATCCGCCTGAAGATGGAGGTGCGGATGCGTACCTTCTTTTTAACTCAACGACCGATCCGCAGTTTTGGCCAACCCTCGAGGATAGGACGTCGCTAAACTTCAACTACGGTGGTTTTATAATGTAACCGGACTTACCGAGTCGAACGCATCGGGGGTGTGGCAGAGCCTCCGCTTCGACGGCACAAACAAGGGCGTCGACGTCACGCTATGCTTCATCAATTCCATCGATCGAATCTACAAGATCACCGCCAATAGCACCCGCGACGGGCAGGAGCTGTCGCCCCGGTGGAGCATTGAAGCTGGCGAGTCCGCCAGTGAGGCGGCGCGCGACTTTCTCGGCGTCACGCTGCAACGCCGCACCCCTGAAGACCGCGGTCTACTACGCCTACAACCACAGGCGAACTGGTCGGCGGCAAGCGCCGAGGCCCCGAGGTTGACAAGGTTTGGACTATTGTATTACGTTTGGTCCTTCGTCCGACCCTCCGGAAGCAGCAGCATCTCTTTCACTACCGACGTTACCTACTCTTCACCGTTGGTGGACGTGCCACACCGGGGCCACGCGAGCCTTTTCCAAAGCGTAATGGCGCACACGGGCGACAACGCGGCGCTGGCGCTGCAGGCGCTTTTCACGACGCTTATGCAGATGGCCTACTACGACCTCCTGGCCCAGTCTGACCTCGGCGTCAACAGTACTACGCTCTTCTCGCAGGAAATCATAGCCCCACGCAAGTGGGACGGCTTTTATAGCTTTTGCGGCGTTTTTGCCGCGCACCTTGTCCTCACGCTCGTGGTTACGACCATATTCCTCAAAAAGACGAGGATGAGTTTTTTGGGGAACGCATGGCATGCCGTCGCGCAGGTGGTCGCGGGGGTGCCAGACCTGAGCGTTTTAAAGTCTGCGGACAAGACTGACGGCCAAGTCAAACAGGAGCTGCGCCGCAAGCCTAACAAACCGCCCTTTTTTATCCGCACATCGGTAGGCGAGCAGGACAAGGGGAGGGAAGAGGCGGAACAGAGTGGATAGAAGGGCTTACTCAACCCTTACTCGCTGCCTTGGATGCCGCTGGGAAGCACATTTGGATAGGTCCAATCCTCGGCAAGAAAGGGCACAGCCGATCACAGCAAGTCTCAAGGTATATCGGCTTTTTTTTTTATCTCAGCACAGGGCTTGCGCGGGGATGTAGCACACGACACCGGCTGTAAGTGTGCAGCGATCGACGAACGAGGTCAGAGGATTCCATCAGTTATGTGGTGGAGACGCTTCCTGCGCTGGCCGCGGAGCAAGATTTACTTTTGTGTGGATTTTGAACGGTTTTTCCTCTTTCCGTCTTGTACCGCTGCTGTAGGACTAGGAAGGGGGTTTCGTAGGGAAATTTTAAAAGGTTCAGGGCACTCAGCCAGCAGGAAGATGTGTGTGATGGTAGTGAATTCAGTGGATGATTGTTCTGCTTACATGGGTAGGTAGTAATAAAAGTAGCCACGATATAACGGAACCCATACAAGTCTAGCGAACGCCATCCTTAAGCACATACGACCATACCACTGGAATATATGGGATCCCATCCGCTCTCCCCTAGTTAAACCAGTGAGAGATGGATTGACTTTGGGAGAAGCTGCTGGCCAATGGGCGGTCGCCCTTGTTCCCTACTCGACCAAATAAAAACGGTCGCGACCGCACCACCGCTTTCTCGCCGTCGCCGAAATGGCCAAACGCCAGGAATCCGGCACCCTGCGACCAACGACCGTTTTTCCCTCGATGCCGCTGCCCTGCCGCGCCATGGACAGTCGCTGCCTAGCTCCTGGTTCCGCCAAACCCTCATTAGGGAGGGGGGCGGCGCCCTCTCTAACCCGCCCTTTCTCCACCCGCCCTCTCTTCTCTCGCCCTCGCCTCCCGCCATCCCGTTTATCTACCGTCCCTTGGTCCTCCTGCTGCTGTGGGCGCCGAGATGCGGCCTACATAACGGCGGCGAAAAAAGCGATGCCATTTTCCACGTCGGCGCTAGGTGCTCCCGTTACCATTACGAGGCGGTTCCAAAACTTTAAGGGCAATAGGGCAGAAGAAAGGCGCCGGAATGCTCTTTAGAATTTAAACCGGTTCGAGGAGACATTACTAAACGGCGGACGTCAGCGCGCTAGGCGGTCGAAGCTTGCGCAAGATGCAGCGATGAAAGCATGGAAATCGTACGCTTTTTCCCTTTTTTTTCCATTTCTTCTTCCCCCCCCCCCCCCCCCCCCCCCCCCCCTTTTTTTTTTTTTTTTTTAATTTTAACTTTCCTTTTTACTTGCCTTGTTTTGTCGTTTTGCGTCGTGCCTCTCATAGCATTACTAAATTGTGGAATGCTTTTTAACGTTTTTAGATTTTTTAATACTTACGAAATCGATCCTGATAAAATCTAGCTTAACTTATGCCGTGGTTTTAACGCAACGGAGAGTCGCTATCGAACCTTCCTCGAGGATTTCGTCCAATTTTCCGAGCGGCTTTGCTTGGATTTTAACCCGGAGGAATATAAAATAAAACGATTAGTAAAAGCAGCTTACAGCGTTAAAAGTATTTGAAAGACCTTAATTTTAGCGGCAAACGAAACCGTTTTAAAAAAAAGAAACTCGCCGACCTCGAAAACAAAAGGCTGTGGAAATTACAATATGTTTATGGCCAATAAACCCGCGGAAAAGGACTAATTGCGAATTTTTTTACGTACGTTCCTTATATCCCTGCTTACCAGTTTTATTATTATCTTTTAACAGAAAAAGCTGCGGTAGTGGATTGCTATAAACCTAAGCAAAAAGTACGGCTTTACTTTTAAACAAACGTTCGTTAAAACCGAAATAACTAATCAAAACGTCGTTTTAATCCTTTTTACGCTATAAACTCGCGCGAACGACATTTTTTACGACCGTAAAACCCGGGTTGCATTTTATTGCGTAGTCTTTTTGGCTAGCATTAGCGGCTTTCGATTAGGCGCTTTGCTAAACTTTTCTTATAGTTAAGTCCGTTTGGCCGTCGTCCGGGACCCGGAGGGGAAAAAGCTAAAAAAGCTTATTACGTGGATTACTATACATTATAACAAGGTAAAAAACGATATAATCCGCAATTCGCAAAATAACGTGTAAGCGCTCCGGCTTTTTCCCTTACCTTTTAGCCCTTTTATTTGCACCCTTTTTTAACGTCGCTGCTTTTTTGCCAAAGTTAAATTTGTCGTAACGACTGTACTGTATTAAATTTGCTTTTTCGCTACTTTTACCGCCGTTTAAGCAATTTACGACGACGCTTTTAATACCGCTTACAATTTTTTAAATAACCTTATTTAACGGCCTAACTTTAGCGGTGCCGATTGCATCCCGCTAAACTGGAAGCCAAAAATAGCAAATCGCAAAAATTTTTTATTGCTTTACTATAATATGTAAAGCTATAATATCGTACGCTTTTAATAGCCGGCTTTCGGAAAAAGCTGCGGCTATATGCGATACGTGTAAACGCAAATGGCAAATTTAACGGTATATAAACGGCCGCATAGCTTTTGGCCGCTATATGAAAATATGCTAACGGAAATTCCAAACGCCGTTACCCTGGCGGTACGCAACCATATGCTTTCCAACTTAACCACGGTGTTTAATAAAAGCTACCAGCCGAATTTCATATTTTACAACCTTGCACGCGTTGCATTTCGCTACCGCGCAAAACAAAACGACGGCCTTTTTGCCTTTTTACACGACGCCTCTTTCCGGCGGGACGAGCATACCCCGATTTACCTTACCAAAAAGGACCTGGAATCGTTTAAACAGCGGCAAAATATACGCTAATTCCGCGCTCGGTATTTCGAGCTTAAAGCGGATAAGTTTTCGCCGACGGCAAAACAAAAAGCCAACTAAATCCAATCTTAAATTGGCAAAAACATTACAAAATTGTTCGCTTTAATAGTGGAAAAAGGAAAGCGAAATATTTTCACGAAATCGGCAAACGGAAAGCGTCCGGTTTTCCGATAGCCGATTTGCAAAAGCCGCAAACCAATTTACGCAAAACCCGGCATGGGAAGTTTGGGCCCCTAGTAGTAATTATCGGTTAGTTTTTGCTCGAAGATAATATCGGCATTAAACCCAAAAAGCCGCGGACGGCATTGTTCAGCAGCTTGCTTTTGGCCTTTTTCGGGGGTAAGGATGCCCATACGATAAAAGCACTAATTTCGACGCCAGCACTGGTGTTTAAGCCGGCGATAAAGTTAAACAGCCAAAAACCCACCTGCCTTTATACGGACAGCAATTTTTTCAGCTTGGCAATTTTATACGCCATAATAACACGGCTATATTAAAAAAGGTTAATTCCAAATGCTTTTTCCCTACCTTGCATGTTGCAAAAGTGAATTAAAAAATTACGCGATCGAAAACGCTATAAGCTGGAACAACCACGTTGCAACACATTATGGCAAGCATAACGCCCCGAATTTGCTAAAACAAAAAAGGACGGCAATACAAAGCCCACTTATTAAAACCGGACAAATAAAAAACGGGCTTTTTACCTTTTTTATAGGTTTAACTTTTTCCTGGCAAATTTTACTCGAAGCATTTTAACAGGACGCATGTAAAGGACGGCTTTTTTAATAGGCGTTTTTACTGTCCAAAATGTCCGGATAAAATTTAAATCCCCGATTTTAGCGAATGGAAAAGCCACGTGTAGGAAATTTATAAAAGCGATAATAGTGCTTTGCTTATAAACGAGGGTTTTAATTGAATAAAACAGGGTAATAAAAAGCGGCGGCGAAATAAAGTAGGTTTACCGGGCAATAAGGACATAAATAAGGTTAAACATTTTTACAAAAAGCAAAAACTTAATAAAACGGCGATGGGATTTTTTTAACAGTAGTTTTCGACCTAGTGTGGCTTTTAGTCCAATTGCAATATGTTTTGTTTACTTTAAAACTTAAAAGCTATGGTTATTCGTATTTAGCTAATCGATTAAATTTATTTGCTTTTATGTGAAATTGGAAAAGCAGGTTAAAATTGTAATAATTAGTCCTACTTATTTACCTATATTAAACAGCCTTTTTAAAATTGACCTTTTTTAAACTTATTGTAAATTTTCTCGTACAGCTATTTACCCCGACGCGGCGATTAAAAGCCTTTAAACAAGTGTATACAGCCACTCGAAACCGGCAAAGCAAGTAAAACGGCTACACGTGCCGAATGTAAAAAGCTTAAGCTAAAATGCAATGCGCACAGGTATAACCAAAAGGAATTTATTTTTTATAAGGAAGAAAGAAAAAGAAATAAATTAAAAGGCGGGCGGAAAGTCGGGCTTTTTAAAAGGGATTAAAGTTTTTGCACGGTCGCCGTAATTATCCTATCGGAGCCGCTTATAACTATAAAAGCTTAATCCTTGCGGCTTTCCTTAAAGCCCTTTTTGCATTAACCCGGCCATTACTTTGCCGAAGCCCGGACATTATTTGGTCCATATTTTATTAGTAAAGGATAAGCTTTTGCTTATAAAATTTCGTTAGTTTTATATAAGCTACGACGATGTTAAATTACAGCTTACATTCTTTTTAATAATAATGGCCATAATTTTGTTTTTTTAAATGTATATATGTGGTATTTGTTATTAAACTCGATAATAGTGTAAATGCGAACGTCGTGCATTCGCAATTGGGCGAGCTTTTCGAAAACGGTTTTAAAACGTTTTTTAATTTGATTTTGGATAAGTTTCTTATGCCGACGTTTCGTTAAATACTCGCAAAATGTATTATATGCTGCGTAAATTGCGTTTAATCGTTCATTTTAGGTTGTTTATCGTTAGAACGCCTGTAAATAATTTCTAATTTATTTTTATAGGCATTAAACCAAAAAGAGGATTGCAAATAGGCTTTAATGGAAAATTGCGCAAAAAAGGAAGATTAATGCATTTAAACAAAAAGCGCAAAAACGAAGTTTCGCACTTTGCATTTAGCTTTCCACGGTGCTTTTAGATTTCGGATATGCCCTATTAGCCATTTGCATCCAAGCTTGCTTTTAAGTGCTTTTTTGCCTTTGCAAATCTAAAGCGACCGTTTGCAAAGTGTTGGATAAGTAAGGAGCACTTTTTGCTTAGCGCTAATCGGGGTAGTTATTTACGAAACCCATTTTGCTTAGCGTCCCGCGTGGGTTAATACGGGTTAGAAGCTTACCGTTGCAGCTTAGGCCGCTTTACCCCGTTTAGTAATGCTTAGATTTAATCACCTTTATTACCTTTTCGGGAAGAATGCATAGCAACGTTTTTTTCGCAACTAATATCACTTCGTCTTTCCACGATTTTGGTTAACTTTACGCAATGTATGCTACGGACGAGGAGTCGGCCGCCGCCGCCGGGATGGGGGACGGGTGCAAATTAGCCAAAGGCTTTGTTTTTGGCACCTTCCATTCCGGCCATGTTTAGGCGCCCGGCTTTTGGCATCCCTTTTTTCCCCTCGACGTTTAAGCGACCGCTTCCCGGCTTTTACACCGCGGGTGTCGCGCAAGCGTCGTTGGTAATCCCGTTGCTTCCGCCGTTTTTGCCGCCTTTGCCACTTTTGCTTTTGCCTCGCATTTACTGCCGGGGATTTAAGCGGGGCTTTAATCCCACGTTTTGTTAAAGGTGGCCTGGAATCACGTGGGTGGCAACTGGTGCCCCACAGCTTTAGGCCTATGCACTGGCCCTAGTATTTTGGCCTGCGCGCGCCTAGCCCGCGATCCAGTAAAGTAGAAAAGTAACAATCACTAATCACTTTGGGTACCTGTCGCCGCGCACCTTTATTAGGTTATAAGCCCTCGCGCCACCGTTAACAATATCTTTACCTAATTAGGAAAGATTAACGGTGCACGAGTTGTTTCCCGTTATTTGCGTTTTCCCGCCGTGGATTACGGGCGAGGCGCAGCAGTTAAAAAACCGTTAAACGATAATTAATAAAGCCGCGTTCGGCGCCGATTAGCAATTATAATAAAGCAATAATAATAACCCTTTTAGTGTTTAAAAGCACTGTTTTCCTTGCAATCCAACGCTTTTATACGCGTTAAAAAAGCTAATAAAGCCGCCGAAATAGCGGAATACCGCGAAATCGCAATAAAGGTCCCGGACTTGCTAAGGCCTTTTAACTTGGAAATATAAAAGCGCACCATCCGGGTGCATTTAATCGCTTCCCGCAATATTTCCTTTATATTTGCTAACCTTCCGGCTAAACCGGTTAAAGCGAAAAACGACGAAGCTGTATAATTATAAGCTTTTAAAAGGATATTAATATAGTACTACATCCGTAACAATATCGAAAAGGTAATTACGAATTTGGAAAAGGCCGGTTAAAACCGCCTTAAAAACGACGAGGATTAAAACCTAAAAGCTTTTTAAAATAAAGTAGTTAGCACTATTAAAATTACCGCTAACGGCCGTTTTAACGCCTTAATTAATAAACATTATATAATTTCGGTGGAAAAGTTTAACGGTAACGTTAAAAAGTATACGGACCGCTAGTTACAAATAAAACAAGCTTTGGATTAAGCTAATATTAACATTTCGAACCGGATGTTTATAAAAAGCCTCGTTAACAGGCTTAATGCTATTTACCCTTTTACGGTAGTTATAGCTTTAAAAAATTGTAAAAGCGAGCGCCGCACTCCCGCTAATTTCATTTCAAAAATGCTTAAAAACACGGCGGTTATAAAGGCCTCAAAGTCGAGGGCTATAGCTAACATTAACAAAAAGCCGGAAAGACTTTAAAAGCCGAAGGAAAAGCCGAAGCCCTGTAATATAAAAAGGTTACACTATCGTTTCGCGTGCTCCCTATTACAATAGGTGCGGTAAGCATTACAAAAGCGGCGACGATAACTGCTAGCTTTTGCATTTTAAACTCGAAAAGGCTTAAAAGGCCAAATATCCAAAGCGGCGCTTTTAGCGAGGCAATAAAGCAGCTAACGAGGCTACAGCTAACCCGAAGGCTGCCGACCATACTGGTGGTATGCCGGTTAATCGGGGCAATGCTAGCCAATATAATATAGCTAATACCGCTTTAAGCAATGTTAACAGTGCTCGTAACGCCGTAATAATCGACTTCGGCTCGTTTAAACACCATTTTAACGATCGCAAATAGTTCACCTCGTTAAAAAAGCGCGAGGTCCTTTATAACGCTACCACGGCTAACGGCGTCGCCTAAGTTTCCGTTAAAAAAGGCACCGTCGCAATGCATTAGCGTAATAAAGCGGGCGTTATTACAGTTACTTTACAAGCAATTTTCACGCTTAAGTCCTTTTTTAACCTTTTTAGCTTTAGCAGGATGCGTAAAATAAGCTTAAAAAACGATTAAACCGATTATTTCGTAACGTTTAACGATAAATGGTTAAGCAATTACCAAATTAATAATAACGTACTAATTGCCAACGTTAACGTGCCCGTAAACGCGCCTTCGGGCTTTATAACCTTAGGTAACGCATTTAACGAAGGAAACTAACCGACGAAAGTTAACGCATAAACTACGATAAAACGCCCGGTGCTTTACGTAATAATGCATCGGCGCTTAATGCATACTAATAAAAAGGCGGTAATAACGGCTTACCGCGTTGCAGGCATTAAAATCAGCTATTTTAAAGCATTAAAACATATTTGTAACGGCTGTTTAAAAAGCAAAACGACTTAAATTATCGGCAATCGTTATTTTTACCGCATTACCCGCTTTTTAAGCCGTATTTACATAAATATACTAACCATTTCGCCTATTTTATACGGCGAATACAATTACGCCGTTTATATTATTAATAAGGTAATTACTTTTAGCTGGGTGATTTTTGCAATTAGCAAAGCTAGCACGGAAATTTTTATAAAGGTTTATAACTGGATTAATTATATTAAATTCCAGTTAAGCATTAAAATATAAGCAATTTATACGAACGGTAGCATAAAGTTTAACCCGGAAAAGCTAAAGGCTTATTGCATTACTTAAAGCAAACTTTACGAAATTAACCCGGCGTAATGCTCGAAAATAAATAGCATCGTTAAACGTGCTAACCGTACTATACTTAACGCGGCTCGCACCGGGATTAAAACTAACGGCTTGCATAAAAAGTATTGGGTATATGCTTTGCAAATAGCGAAAAGGGTGTTAAATTATACCCCAAATATAGCTTTTAATAGCAAAAAAAGCTTATACGAAACGTGGGCAAAAACAATCGGCTTTAACGAGGAATATTACCAACTACTAATTCGTACTTTTCGCATTTGGGGCGCGGTCGCCTAAGTGCTAATTAAAAACGGCAAATAGGCTAAAACCGACAAAATGGCCCCCAAGGTAACAAAAGGCCGGCTTATAAGCTAAAAAAGCTTTTATAACGAAATCTTGCTAGTTAAGCTAAACGGTACCAACAAGGTTTTCCGTTGCCGTAACGCACGAATTAACGAAAGCGCTAATAAACGCCGGAAATCGCCTTATAACTTTATTAAAAAGGCGATTACCATTAACGAGGTTAACGAAGCCGTTATTAAAAACTTTTACTTTACAATAGGCACTTAGGTTTACAATACTAGCTTAATTACCAATTCCACCGATAATAACGATAGTAACACCGGTGCAATTAGCGATATTGCTTCCGGAAATAAAAACGATTTATCGCCTGCGAAGGAAACCGGGGAAACCGAAGCGAAAAACGAAAAGCCTGCCGTTGCAAAGCTTAAAAAGCCTAAAAACCCCGCCGGCCCGGGCATATTAACACCCGAAAAAACTCCTAAGCTCGGCAACGAAGCGGTTACGGTACCCGCAACGCTTAGGAAAAAAACCTGCAAAAAGCGGCCGCCGCCCCCGCCGAGTAACCGGCAATTAAAAGAGCGCTTAACGGGCTTTAAGCATTACGAAGTTCTAACACTAAAAACCTGCAAAAAGAGGAAGCCTGTAAAGGCATTTACAACGGCTCGCTTCGAGTTTAAAAATATTAAAAAAGTGGCGGAAAAGGATTCGGGTAACCCTAAAAGCGCCGGAAACGACGAAAGCTTTTACAGCTTTAATACGGATATTAAAACTGCTAAAAAAACTGCCCGAAAAACGGGTTTTACACTCGTTAACGTTACGTACCCGGATAACGATATCGTTTTGCCCTAAAAAATCGGCGGCTTTAAAATCCCTAACCTCGCGCTTTTTAGCGTCGCTACGGCGCCGGGAACACCGTATATTCCGGCCTTTTATTATAACGCGGTAAAGCACGAGGCCGAATACGGGCGATATTATAAGCTAGCAATGCAAAAGCAAATTAACACGCTGCTTAAAAAAGGCACGTAAATGCTAAAAAAATTGCCTTTAAACGCTAAAGCATTGCCGGGCAAATAGGTATACGTGTTTAAACTAACGCTTAAAAGTGCTTTTAAAAAAATCAAAGCGCGTTAGGTCGTTTACGGCAATTATAACGATATTCCGGGCGAAAATAAGGCTATAACGTACGCGGCAGTCGCTTATGCAGCGTTTACAAGGGTGTTTTTATGCTTATGGCCGTTAACGACTTTAAATGCCGCTAATTCGACTTCGTAATTGCCTATTTTAGCGCTATCGTATTTAATAACGTTATGGTATACGTATAACAACCTTAAAGCATTTCGGTTAGGCAAAAAGGCTACTATTACCGCTTAAAAAAAGCATTTTACGGCTTTCGCAAATCGCTTTTATAGTAGTATTAAACGATTACTCCGGAGTTTAAAGCATTTAGCTTTAAGCCGATTTAAAAACGTTTACCTTTACCGCAAAAAGGAAACGGGCGTTATACTATTGCTTTACGTAAACGATTTTCAAATTGCCGCCCGTACGGTTACGAAAATTAAAACCACCGCTATTAAAGTGGGTAGCCGGTTCGAAATAACCGTTTTAAATAACGCAAAAACGTTTCTCGGTATGCAAATTGTAAAGGATCGCTAACGGAAAACTATAAGCTTTTACCAACGCGATTATATTAACAAATTATTACCAAATACGAACGGAAAAACTTTAAGGTAGTAAAAACGCCTTAACCTTTTAGCTTTGTAATGCCGATCATTTGGGACCCTTTCCCGTACGAGGAGGTTTTGCGCTACTAGTTGGAAATAGCGAATATTGGCTACCTCGTTAGCATTATTTGCCCTATATATTACGTATACGTCTAAAAAAGGTTGCAAAAGGTTAATGCAATCCCGGCAATAAGCATTTGGCATTATTAAAGCACTTTTAGCGCTATATTATTAGCATTAAAAGGTTCGCGCTTACTTTTAGTAGGCCTATTTACAATGCCGAAGCGAGGTTTAAAAGTTTACGGAAACGCCTCGTTCGCTAACTGCCTCCGTATAAAGGCATTTTACAAGCGGCGACGTAATCGTTTATGCTAACGGGTGGTCCTATTTACTAGCAATTAAAAAAGCAGACTTTTGTAACGACGTTAACGACGAAAGCGAAGTTCGTTAACCTTTTGCCAACGGGCCGGGCCTTGCTTTGGATTAAAAGCATTTTAAAAGAAACTGGATACCCTTAGCAGAAACTCTCGTGGTGCATACGAATAGGCGCTAACGCTTAAGCGACGGTGCTAAACCCGTTGGAATTAACCCGCACCCGCATAATCGACCTCCGTTACAAATGGGTAATCGATATTATAAAGCGTTAACTTTTCACCTTTAAACTCGTTAATACGGCCAACATAAAGGCGGACGGTTTTACGAAGGGCTTAACGGCGAAAAGACAGGCGAGGTTTGTTATTAAGCTGGAAATGCAGCAAATGCCGCAATAAACGGCTTACAGGAAAACCAGGGAAACACCACGAACTTAGAGGGTTACTACGTAAATGCGGGCTCGTAATTCAAGGCCGTTGTATGGCTTACGGGGGGTGTTAAAGGTGGCCTAAAATCACGTGGGTGGCAACTGGTGCCCCATAGCTTTAGGCTTATGCACTGGCCTTAGTATTTTGGCCTGCGCGCGCCTTAGCCCGCGATTCAATAAAGTAGAAAAGTAACAATCACCAATCACTTTGGGTGCCTGTCGCCGCGCACCTCTATCACGTTTATATAAGGTTGCGACCGTTTACGCTCGTTTATTTCCTATTTCCTACCGCTCGATAGCCTTGGCCCTCCTCCTCGCTTATTTTTCTTAGCGGCCCATTTGAAAGCGCTTGCTTTTCGTTTGCTCCTCGCTAGCCCGGTCCCGATTGTAAACGGCTTTTTAGCTGCCCGCGGCCATAATGCCTTTAAAGAAAAGCGCCGAAAAGTTCCTCCGCAAAAGGAAAAAAAAGGGATTTAAACAATTTAATAAAGGAATTAACGATTTTGCTATTTTTAAAAAACCCATAAATAAGGTGCTAAAAGAATACGAACGCATTATTAGCTTTTGGAAACAGTGCGTCCTCCTTTTTATTTTCCTTTTCCTAGCAAATGTGATTTTTAACCGTGGCTTTACTAACATTTTAACTATTTAGGTACGCTAAAAAGCACGCTAAAAACAACCCTAGTCTATACGAGTTTAAATCCCTAAAAGATTTTGTAAAAGGGATTGCGTTCGGCATTAACGGCGTAAAAAACGATCCGAACCCAGCGGAAAGAACCGTTATGTTATATTGGAAGCAGTTTATAGCCGGCTGGCGCCGTAAATACGATGCCATTCCTTTGAATATTACGCTTTCGGTAACGAGTATGCGTTTACGTTGTTTAAATAAACAATCCACCCTAATCGCTAAACTAAGCTAATTAGTTTAACGTAGTTTATTAAGTACGAACTGCCCGGAATATTTCGAAAGCGAAATATTAGCTTGGTAAAAAGTAAGCGACCGAAAAGGTTTGGCACGAAAAACCATTTTGTCCATTTCGGGCGTTAATTATAAGGGAACGATTGGGTTAAGTATAAAAAGCCGGCGACGAAATTTTACGATTAGGCCGATTTTATGGCCATCGTTTGTTTTTCCGCACGTATCGGCGAATATATTAAATCCATATGCCGGGCAAGCTTTGGTTATAGCTTGTATTACAAAGTAAGCATTAAAGGATTAGCATTGGCTAATTACAATATGCTAATCGATATTTCATTTGTGGATAAAAAACGTAAAATTCGGTGTATTTCGCAATAAATACGGCAACGCAAAGTTTGCTGTCCAGTTCGTTCGAAACGCGAAAGGTATAATATATACCCCCGATAAAAAGTACGCTCCCTTTTCCCCACTTTTACAGCATTAGTTTAATTTTTTGTTTTAATTATACTAGTTTTAAACCCGAGCATTCGCTATACGAGGGGTTAAAGCTTTCGCTTTTAATTTGTAACGCGATGCTCCCGATTTTCACTATTTTTATCGCGGGCAAAGCGTTTGGAAATTATAACACTATCGAGGATCTTTTTGCTATAAAGCCACCGGAAAGCGAAATGGTTTACATGCAATAAAAGGAAAGCATTTTTAACCAACCTTTTTTTAAAAGCATGTTTTCGAAAAAGACTTTTAAGAAAATAAAAACGGCGCATTTATTAAGCAAACGGCTTTAAACTTTAAATTTCCGTACCGGATATAGCCGTTTGTTTACGATCCACGACTTTAAAGCGAAAGGTTTGTTTTAAATCGGTACGTGCACCGGGATCTTCCCTTATTGCTTTTTGCTTTTAGCTTTATTAACCGATATATTAACACATTTTACAAACCAGCTTTATTCCGCTGCCTAAAAAATAAAGCATACGGGTTAAAAAAACCCCAATATTTACAATAATTACTACCAGCTTAATAATAGCGGCACGAACGGTGTTAAAAATCGACCACGGCAAAGGTAGGTAAAGCTGCAATAAACACGAGGTTAATATGGCTATCTAAAAGTGAGGAATATAAGGAGGGGATTAGTGCGTTGCACCGGAGCCCTCGCGCAAGGTTTTTACCCGGGCGGCCAAGCACGGGCCTTTAACCATCGTAGCTTAGCGACTCCCAAAGCGCCACACCTTTCTCGAATTCACCAATTCTTGGCATTGCGCTGTTAGTGCACACTGCCAAATTGCATACAAATCCTTAACACCCGCCAATTAGCGACCCAACACTAATAACCACGCCCGCCAACGGCGCTGGCGACGGCAACATGCCGTTGCCAACAGCCCCCCCTTCGGCCAATAGGGTGGCGCGCGCCCTCCTCGTCGCCCAACGGCCCGGAGGAACGCGTCGCTGCCACCCGGGCCCCCCGCGCGTTAGCGCACCCGACCACGCCGTCCCCGTTGCGGAATTCGCAACACCCAACAGGGCCCGTTCAGGGCCAGGAAGGCACCCACGACGGCAGCACCGGCACAGGTGCCCCTTTCCTTTCTTTTCCCCTCCCTTCCCACCCCCGGCCTACGCGCCCACCCCTCGGGTCGGCTGCGGCGGCCGCGGAGGAAATTGTTGCGAGTTACAGCCGCAAGCAACAGCAAACGGCTTTAATTTGCACAACCCTCGCCCGCTCTATCGACGCCGGCATCGCTTCCCTCCCACTGGAGGCAATCCCCGAAGCCAACGGCTGGAAGGATTGTTTTATCGAATACGCCAAACAAGCCCTTTTCGGCCTGCCAACGCCGGCCCAAAGGGAAAGAAACCCCTACGGGGCCCCGGAACCTTACGCGCCTAACCCGCAACGCCCGCCCCCGACCACTTACGCGGCGGCGGCCCGAACAGGGCTCAGCAGCCCCAGCAACCCGCACAGGCTTTAAGAGACCGTGCACCCGGGAGCCCCGCCCTCCCGCCCGGCCCAAAGCCGATTTCCGGGTTTTTGTTAGAATCCCGGAGGAAAAACAGGCTTGGGCCAACCAACAAACGGGCTTTAGTATTCGCAAAGCCCTTGCCGATAGCAGGGACCTGCCGTTTACGACAGCCGACGTCCCGGAAGCTTATCGAACCCCTACTGGGTTCGTGCTAAAAGCAAAAACGGCGGATATCCAAAGCCGGCTTTTGCAGCATCGATCCGAATTAGGCCGTTTATATAACGCCGAAAGGATCGAAAAGCCCGAAATCTGGTTTAACTACGTGATTTCCGGATGCCCACGTCCTTAACGAACGGCCTCGGACAAAGCGTCCCGGTATCGGAAGAGCTGGTCCGGGAGGAAGTCGAAGCCCAAACAGGGCTAAAGCCAGTAAGCGTTAAGCCCTCCGGGGCCGGCGCTGATTACCAAGGGCGTATATTATGGATTATATCCTTTTACACGCGCGTAACCGGGTTCAGGCTTTGGGGGATTACGTCTTTTTTACGCCGCGTACAACGACACCCGCCGGTTACGCAACATACCCCGGCTGCCACGGGCTTTCACGTGGCTCGCAACTGTGCCCGGGCCGATAGGTGCCTCCGGTGCGGGAAAGTAAACGACGGCCGGCACGCATCGCCGTGCACGGCCCTTCCGCAATGCGCAAACTGTTCGGGCCCGTACCCAGCCGACCACCCGAACTGCCCTATAAAGCCTGTACGGGTAAACGGAGTGCTAAAGCATTTAACCCGTGGGGAAAAAGGCGCGGTTAGGAAATTAGGGGCACAAGCCTACCGGGCGGCGGTAAAAGAGGTGGAAGCCGCCGCTGCCGCCGCCACCGCCGCGGCCGCCGCGGCCGCCACCGCCAACGCCCTTCCTGCAACCGCGGTTACTACGGACAATTCCGTTGTAACCGTTACCGCTAATGCCAATCCCGCGGCCGGTACCGGTAACGCCGCTGCTTCCGTTACCCCCGCCGCCGCCGCCGTTCCTGCCGCTGCTGCCACCGCCGACGCTGCCGAGGTAAGCCCGGCAATCCGCTGGCCCCCGAGGGCGCGGCCCGTACGGCCGGCAAGGGAAGGCACCCTGCCAAAAGGCTTAGGGTTAGTTTTAACAACCAATACGAAGTACTGGCGGATATGGAACTGGACCTCCCCGAGCCCGAAGGGGCTATCGAAATAACCGGAAACCCCTGGAGGAAACCGACGGTACCGCCGGCCAACAACCTAGGGCCAAAGCCCCCAATACACAACGCCGCTTTTACGTATGCCAGCAGCCAACCGGATACAACAAACGCATGGCAATAGGGCCCGGCGCCCGGGGCTTCGCCCCGAACGCCGTGCTTTAACCGCCGCCCAAGCGAACGTTCGACGTAGCTGGGAGGCGGGGGCTACTTTACTCCAACTATTTTGGAGCCAAAATATCGACGTGGTGCTAATGCAGGAGCCCCTAGCGCGTGGAAAGGGAAGCTTATGCTTTGCACCCACCCGTCGTACGAGCTATTTACTCCGGTAAATAGCTGGCACGACCACCAAACCAGGCCTCGGGTAATAACTTACGTACGGAAGGACCCGGGGCTTCGGCCCGTAGCGGACCGGCCGGCAGGCAACACCCGGGACATCCTTTGGCTTACCGTCGCCAGGTGCACCTTCGTTAACGTATATAGGCCTCCAGGGGACCCTTCGGAACCCTCGTTGGACCTTTTACTACGTTGGCGCCCAACGGCAAAATGCATTATAGCTGGAGACTTTAACGCAGGGTCCCCGGCGTGGGATCCGGTTAAGGGTAATAGGAATAGGGGCCAGGATATAGCCCAATGGGCTAATACTATAACCTCCTCCTACTTACCGACCCAGGCCAACCTACGCATAACGACGGGGGCGTTTTGGATCTTACCTTTTCCAACGCCCTTTAGCAACAGCGGAAATCGACCCTTCGCTAGCAACCGATTCGGACCACCGCTCGATACGGATCGAAATTCCTAACCGCAATAACTTCGTTCCGGACTGCCGGCGTATTACGCTACCAGACGATAAACTACCGTTTTTCGCAAACGCGGTAGCAACGGGGGCCGGCAACTTGCCACCACTTACAAACCCAGGCACTGCGGAACACCTGGATAAAGCGGCCGAAGCATTAACAAACTTATTAAAAGATGCGTTAATGGCTTTCGGCCGGGGGCCTAAAGCCAAAAGAAAAGGCCAACCCTGGTGGAACGAAAAGTGCGCCAACGCCCAACGGGACCTTGCAAAAGCTATGGGAAACGGCGGGCCTTTTACGGCCGAAGCCCGTGCTTTAAAAGCAACGGTTCGGACGGCTAAAAACAGCATTGGGCCAGCGTGCTGGAGGAAATGGATTCCCCGAAAGCGCTATACCGTGCTGTAAAGTGGCATAAACTTACACCCGCTATACGGCTTCCCCCGTTAAATATTAACGGGGAGGTTATAATAGCCCCAGGGATAAAGCGGAAGCATTAGGCCGCAAGATCCTCCGTAGGTTTACGGCGGAGGACGACTTACAGGAGGACCCGTTACAGCAAAGGGCTACCCAAGGGACCGCACAACTCCCGTGGGACCCCCACGTCCCTTTAAAGGAATGCCGGAAGTGCACCGTTGGCACGGCAAACACGGCCCCGGGCGTCGATTCCCTAACGGTTAAGCTACTTACAGCGGCGTGGCCGGCAATAGGGGAATACGTTAGGGCCCTTTTCGAGGCTTGCCTTAGGGCCGGGCACCACCCAGCCCCTTTCCGCACAGCGGAAGTGGTTATGCTGAAAAAGCCGAATAAAACGGATTTAACGGACCCAAAATCCTACCGCCCGATAGCTTTACTCCCGTGCTTAGGGAAAGGGCTGGAGCGGCTGGTGGCTTCGCGGATGGCATCCCTCGCATTACAACACGGGCTTATAGCCCCGCAACACGCCGGGGCTACCCCGAAAAAGGCCGCCATCGATTTAACGGCATGCGTGGCCCACGAGGTGGAACGGGCCTTCCAAAAGCATAAAACGGCCGCCCTCGTTACCATGGATGTACAAGGGGCTTTCGACGCCGTACTTCGCCGGAGGCTCCTTTAAAGGCTTTAAACCAAGGCTGGGATCCAACGTTAGTACGATGGGTATCATCTTTTGCAGGAAACAGGGTGGTTAAAGTGCGTTTGGAGGACGCCACGGCACCCCCTTTTTCCCCGGACTGCGGGCTACCCCAAGGGTACCGGCGTCACCGGTCCTATTTATGCTTTATATGGCCGAAATCCTACCCAAAGCAAAAGCGATTAGGTACGGATACGCGGACGATATAGGCATTTGCGTAACGGGTAGCACTCCGGAGGAGTGCTCCCGTAAAGCAGGGGCTACGGTTACGGAAATCCTACGTTTAATAAGGTTGCTTTCGACCCGGGGAAGTGCGAGCTTATGCATTTTTCCAACGGAGAAATCCCACAACCCCAGCGGTTACGGCGGAGGGCCTTACCATACAACAAGCTACAGGAGCTTTACGGTGGTTAGGGGTCCTTTTCGACCAAAGGCTTAATTTTAAAGCCCACGTGGAAAACAGGGCTGCAAAAGCCCAAAGCGTTGCCAACCACCTCCGAAGGCTTACGAATTCGATAGGGGGGATACCGGCACATTCGGTTTACAAAGCCGTCACAACGGTTATAATCCCTACGGCTTTATACGGGGCCGAGGTATGGTATAGGGTAAAACTAAACCACACCCGTACAAGCCGGCACAACAGCAAATTATCCGCCAAGGCCATTTAATCGATCGGGTCGATAAAGCCTTAACCGCGTCCCTTAAGGCAGTGGTCCCAGCTTGGAAAACCACACCGATAAACGCATTGCATTACGAATCCGGCATCCCAGGCGCCCAGGCGCTTTTGGAACAAGCCCGCCTCCGTTTTGCGGCCCGTATAAATACGGTTCCGGAAGAACACCCCTGGCCGCAGCGGCCAAGCCGGCCCTTAACGCCCGAGGGCCTAGGGCAGGCTTACCCGGCAGGCTTGCAACCTCCTTGCAAAGGACGGCCGGACTTCTTCCGGCTTGCACCCGCCCGGCCTACCTCCCTTATAAATATACGGGGCTTACGGTGGCCATACAAGAAAAGCAAGCAGCCGCTAAAGCATTTACGGCGTGGCTTTGCACCCTCCCACCCACCGACGTTATAATATATAGCGACGGGTCCAAAGCAAAGAACGGAGCAGTTGGATACGGCTGGGTAATATACCAAGCCGGCCAACGCAAACTTTCCGGGCACGGCCGGCTGGCGCATCCCGCGGAAGTATTCGACGGCGAGGCGGAAGGGGCCCGGATGGGCCTCCGTAAAGCCGTTTGGAGCTTCCGCAATTGCACTTTCCACTTGTGCCTCGATAACACCTCGGCGGCCAACGGCTGTTTAAGCACGGCCCCTGATAGTTCACAAGGGCCTTTAAAGAAATCCATTGCCTTATGGATAAACACCAGGTATACGTACGCTGGTCCCCGGGCCATATGGGAATCCCCGGAAACGAAAGGCAAACGCCGAAGCAAAGTTGGGATCGGCCCTGCCAATACCCCAACATTTTAAACCAACGGTGGCCGGAGTAAAGGCTTTAGCCCGGAAAACGGCCCGGGACGCCCGGAACGCATGGTTTAAGGACAACTTTCCGGATCGGTATAAGGCTATAGGCCTCCCGCCGGCACCACAACATACGCCCGAAGCGTTGCAGCTGCACCGGAGGGTACTGCAACGGCTAATAGCCGCACGCACCGGTCACGGGGATTTCGACTGGTACCACCGAAAGTTCCAGCACGAAGACGATAACCCGTGCCGCTGCGGAAGAAACAAATCCCCTTCCCACCCTGTATTTTGCAGGTTGGCTAAAACGGCAGAAAATAAATGGCCTATAGCGGACCCCTCCCCGGCTTCCGACAGGCCCGGATATTGGAAACGGCTACTTCAAAAGCCTTTCCTTTTTGCTTCGTTCGCCGAAGCTACCAATTATTACACTATCGCTGGACGATAACAACAGGCCTAAAAAGCCCGCATACATCCTTTTCCTTGTTCTCCTACACCTTTTACCTTTTTCCTTTGTACCACCAGGACTAACAGTAGGCTCGTTGGTCCCCCGCACCTCCGGCCGGGCCCTGGGGGTCCCGAGGACCTTCCAGCCTAAAACCCGGCCCCACCCCTTTACCGGCATACTCGCCGGCCGAACGCACTACTACCACCCGCAGCGCTTTACAACGCCCTGGCGTATATATATACGCCCTACCGCCGATTGCCCGCTCACTAACAAGGAGCGCTGGAACGCGGCCCGACCTTCGTGTGCCTTCGGGTTTAATTCTGCTAGCCGCCGGATAGCAACATGTAGCCTAATGTTTAGCTTAGGTAGCGCTAGCACGTCATATGCCCCTTGGGAGGCAGGGACTGGTAGATCCCGACTTACTGACGTTAAATATACTCACTCACTCACTCACTCCCAAAGCGCCACGCCACTACATTACCCCCCCCCCCCCCCCCCCCCCCTCCTTAAAAAAAAAGGAAATCGGCAAAGGTAGTTTTAGCTGTGCCGGTTACGTTTTCTCCTTTTTCCGTACTAGGGGGTCACTTTTATCTCCTCCAGCTTGTTATCGTCCGGGTGGTCGTTAAAAACTTAATCGTTTCGAGCGGTTTTTAACCAGGCTTTTAATCGCATTAAAAAACCCGGTTAATTGGGATAGTTTTTGTAAAAAGCCTTAACCAGCTTTAGGAAGTTTTTAAAATTAACGGTATCGTACCACTTGTCGTTTAGGTCCCAGCCTTTCTAATCCGCTTAGTATTATAACCTTTTATAATGCTTTTATAAGGTCCGGATCCGCTCCACTTCCCACTCGGGCCCGGCTTCCAAACCGGCCTTTTTAACGAGCTTACCTGCTGGTTTTGGTGGCTTTTGTCCCGGTAGGGGTTTTTTGGGTATCGACGTAAACGATTAGCGTAAAACACTGTTTATTTTTTCCAGCTTAAAAGCATTTTTAGCTCGAATAAATGTCTAATTATCGCTTTAATAAAAAAGTGTCTTTTTATTAATAGGTAATCGAGTTTATCGTTTAAGCAGTCCGTCGTTTTAATCTTTTTAACGATAAATACTCGATCGCTTACATTAAAATCGGGGGCACGGCGATGCTTATTCGCTTATTCGGTTATCCGGTTTTACGTTTTTTTAAACGAAACTTTTAACGAAGTTCGTATATTTTTTCATGCGTTTAAACCAGCCTTATGCTTTTTGCTTCGACAGTTTTTTTTTAGCTGTAACGCTTTCCCATTTTTATATTTTTCTCTGCCAATCCCAATAGCAAAATGAGGGTACTTTTACGGTAACCTCGTATCGGGAAAGGCTTTTTAAAGCCTCGTAAGGCATGGATGCTTGCACCTAGTTTATAGCCGGGATAACTTCCGACCAGTCGTTTTAAAAGTGGCTTACAAACGGTTTTAAACGTTGGTTTAAATACTCGTTTATAATTTCGTCTTACTTTGCCGATTAGGAGTGGCCGGCCGAAAATAACTTCCATTAAATGCCTAATATTTTAAAAAGCTCGTTGGTAAAGTCGGCGACGAATTAAAGTCCTTGATCGAAGCCAATGGTTAACGGGAGGCCGTAAACCCTGTACGGACCTTCGTACCACATCCTGGCCGCGTTTTAGGCTATGGCCGTTCGTTAGCACGGCATTGTCCATGCTCGTTTGCTTAAAAAGTCCACCATTACCAAGGCGTTGTCGAAGCCTTTTTTGTCGGGGTGAAAGCTTTTAAAGTCGATAATAAAGTGGGCTCCGGGCCTTTGTGCCACTGGGATCGGGTGCAACAAGCTTGGCGTTTTTTTCGTAGCACTTTGGATAATCGGCAAAGACAGTTGTTAATATAACGGTCGACCTTTGCTGCTTGCCCTGGCCACCAGTAGTTCCCGGCTACCAGTTTCCGTGTTTTGTTCCTCCCAAGGTCGATCGGCGACCGCCACCCTCCTAAAGGGCCTTATAGAGGTCGCGGGGGTTAAAGCGCACTTGTCGTACCGCCTCCAGGCGTTGCGCTTCCCGCTTTTCGGCGGTTTGCGGCATTTTAATCTCTTCGGGCGTCCACCCAGCTCTCTGGCTAACAAGTGACGCAATTGATTGCGGTTGGGGATATTAATTGATAGCTTTCCCAGGCTGGAAAGAAGTTATAAGTAAGGTGACTTTTAAATTGTTAGGGATCGACTACGGTAAAGGCAGGCAAGGCTGCAGTAGGCACGAGGTTAATATGGCTATTTAAAAGTGAGGAATACAAGGAGGGATTGGTGCGTTGCACCGGAGCCCTCGCGCAGGGTTTTCACCCGGGCGGCCAGGCACGGGCCTTTAGCCATCGTGGCTTAGCGACTCCCAAGGCGCCACGCCACTACAATTTGTAAAAACTCGGGATAAAGCGATAAATTTAAAAAGGATTTGTGGATTTGTAAAAATTCGGGATAAAGCAACGAATTTAAAAAGGATTTGTAAATTAATAAAAACTCGAGATAAAGTTACAAATTTAAACGAAAAACGAAAGCAAAAAAATAGGTATATAAAACATAAATTCCTTACCTGTTTTAAATAGCTTTAGCTAAAACTTCAACATTAGTTAATATAAGTTAATTTTAAAGCACCTTTTTAGGCAAGCAATTTAAACTATTATTATTAAATTTACCAAATTTTTTAAAAAAACGTACTGTTTAAAACACCTTTTTTAAACAGCCTTATTTTAAAAGTAAAAGCTTAAATGTAACATTTTAACTAATCCTGTTTAGCATTTATTAAAAGTACGAATAGTACGATTATAGCGATTTTAAAAACTAGCACGGCGATACCACCTTTTAGCTTTAAATACAACGGGGTAACGTACACCGCCGCTAATGCTTTTAGCTTGTTTAAAATTATAACCGAGGAATTTAAAACAAATAAAAACAAATAGCTGAAACCTACGGTGCTTACGTATAAATTCTTTACGTTTAATAAATACGATAGTAAAAACAAAAAGCTAAGAATTTTTTTTACCGAATGCTAAAAGTATTTCCTATTTTACTAAGTTTATTTGGAACGAAAAAAACAAAAAGTTGTTTATACCGCTACCCGTTTTAACGGCAAAATTAAAAACTGGTTCGAGTTTATTTAAGCAAATTATTTAAAAACGTATAACGCGTTTAAGGAAAATACGAAAATCGTATTTGCAAATTTCGACTAGTTTAAAAAGAAAATCGCTAAAATGTTCGAACAAATCGACGAAAAACAAATAGCCGAAAAAAGCTATTTTAGCTTTGGCAAAAGTGAACGGCGTTAACTTATGTTTCGAAGTTTTAACAACTCGTTAATAAACTCGACTAGGCCGAACAAACTAAAATCACCCATTTTTACAACGGTTTGCGAAACGATGTGAAAAACGAGGTCGTTAAAGTCGAACGAACGGATACTTTTATTAAATGCGTTATAATAACAGTTAAAATTAGCGATAAATTGTATAAACGTAAGTTAAAAAAAGGATAACAATTAAAACCGGTGGTATAAAGCAAAGTGTTAATTTACGTAATTAACGCGTGCATTAAAAGAAAACCCCACGTTTTGTAAAGCAGCAGGTTTATAAACCGTGCGCTTTTACGAGGTTATAAAAAGGAATTTTACGATCCTTTTTTTATAATTAAATTCCTTTTAAAATATGCATTATAATAAACACCAGTTTTAAATTTATAAATCTTTTGTTTTTTCCTTTTGGAAATTTCCGTGCTTATAAAAATACCACTTTTACTAATACTAATTAATATTGCTAAAAGAAAAGAATACAAATAAGTAAAATAAAAAGTTTAACCGTTTAATACTTTTTTTTAAAGCGATTAGGTTAAACGGAAAAGTTTAAAAGCAAAAGGATTAAATTTTACTACTTAGTAACGCGTTACACACGAGTTAATCGAATAATAAAAGCACTTTTTTAAAGCAAACAATTAAACCTTGTTACGACCAGCATGCAAACCCTAAAATAACAAGACGGGAAAGGGCCCCAAATGGCGCCCTCGCTTTATAGCAAAACACGTAAAGTTACGTGGTTTAAACGGGATTTGTGGATTTATAACAAAGCAACAAATTTAAGCAAAATTTGTGGATTTATAATAAAATAATAAATTTAAACAGGATATGTAAATTTATAACAAAGCTATAAATTTAAAAAGATTATTAGGAAAAACAATATATATATATAAAAATGAATTTCTTATTAACTTTAATAGTTTTAACTAAAACTTTAGCATTAATTAACTTAAGTTAGCTTTTAAGCATTTTTTAAAATAAGCAATTAAATTGTCTTTTTAAAAATCACGTGTTTTTTATTTACTAACATTAGCGATATTTTCTTTTCCGCCTTTAAAATGCTTTACTTTAAAAGTAAACCTTTAATTATAACATTTTAATTAATCCTATTTAATACCTCGTTAAAAAA
Organism: Gaeumannomyces sp. JS-464; assembly: GCA_002197995.1. Classification (NCBI taxonomy): domain Eukaryota; kingdom Fungi; phylum Ascomycota; class Sordariomycetes; order Magnaporthales; family Magnaporthaceae; genus Gaeumannomyces; species Gaeumannomyces sp. JS-464. The sequence goes on along the minus strand of NGZR01000001.1, from coordinate 2,347,951 downwards.
AATAATGCAGTTATAATAAGCAATAGTAAAAAGCTTAAAAGGAAAAAACCACGGTTTTAACTTTTAACGGTGTTAAATACGACTTTAACGAAACCGTTAATACGGTTAGCCTTTTTAAACTTATAGCGAACGAAATCGCTAAAAGCTAAGCTAAGGTAAAATAACTTACTACGAAGTTGGTATTTTTTAAAGCACTTATCGCAATCCGAGCGTACAAATTCCCGTTTCCGGATTTTTACGAAAAGGAGGACGGCAAATTTAAAACGTTTTTTACTAAATGCAAAAGCTATTTTAAATTTTATAAATAGCAATTTGTAAGCGAAAATAAAAAATCGTTTATACTATTACCAAATTAAACGGCAAAATGAAAAAATGGTTTTAACCGATTTAAAGCGATTATTTTAAAAGGTATAAAAATAGCTAAAAAGTTATTAAAATCATTTTCGCTAATTTCAAAACTTTCGAAAAAAAAGTTAAAAAAGTATTCGAAATAGTTGATAAAACCCGAATCGCCGAAAAAGATTTGCTAGCTTTTAAATAGCGAAAAATTATAATTAAATACGTAGCGAACTTTTAACGGATTAGTACTAAACTTAACTAAAGTAACGCTACGTTAATATTGTACTTTTATAACGGATTGCGCGAAAACGTAAAAAATAAAATCGCGAAATAAAATCGCTCGGAACTTTTTACGAATTACGTTTAAAACGCGGTTCGTATTAACGATAAATTATATAAACGATAATAAAAAAAGGATATAGTTTTAAAAATATAACATAAAATAATAAAGCTAATTAAAAAAAGGCTAAATAATAACCTATTATAACTTATAAAACGCATTTAAACTTTATAAACTTTAATACGGGAGCCGTTTATTAGTAATAAAAGTCGTAAAAAAAAACTAAAATAAAACTCGAAAAACGGGAAATGTTTTAAATATAGCTAAACCGGCCACATTAAAGCAAATTGCTTTTAGCAAAATAATAATTGCCAAATAGCGAACTTTTAATAAACGCAAAAAAGCTTAATACAAAAAAGCTATACTTTAAAATAGCGTTTAATTAAACGTATTATTACAATAAGCTATATGTTATAACGTAATTTACCTTTTTATATTACAAACCCGAATGTGTTATAATTAACGCGTTTATACGTTAATTTAACTTTATCCGCTAATAGCTTTACAATAAACAATAGCAAATAAAAGCGACGAACGGAAAATTGTTTTAACCTTTTACACGATCGCATCGAATTTACAATTAGGTATTCGGGGCGCCGTTAAGATTTACGACGTTAACTTTTCCACTTTCGCTTAGCGAAAGCGCGGCCGAACTGCTTAACGCGATTAGGTGTTTAAAAATCGGAAATTAACGGATTTCGAAAAAAAAGCACTTGTTAAATACATATTAAAGCTGGATTTTCGCGCATTCCCTTTTTAGCCTTTTAATGTTAAAAATATAGCTAACTAATTACTTACCGAACGCGACACGGGTATTATTAGGACCAATTAAATCGCGAACTTCGTTAAACGCCGCTTAAAGCTTAGTACGCGTTAAATTCGAAAGTACGATTACCAAAAGGCCAAATGCGAAAATCTTAAACTTATTTTTACTTAATTTAACTTTATGCGGAATATTATAGCTAAATATAGCATTTTAAATAACGATATTTATAATTTCGATAAAACCGCCTTTTTTATAAGCATAATTACCGCCGTTATAATTATTATAATATTAAAAAGCTGTAATAAAGCAAAGCTAATTTAATTTAACAACCGGAAATGAGCTATAATTATTTAAAAGGTTAATTATTACGGTTAAGCAATCCTTTTTTTTATTATCGTTAAAAAGTAATACCATTTAGCCAATTAGTATTTAAAAACCGGCTTTTTACGCGATTAAGTTATTTTAACGAATGTTAACGGGTGAATTACGAACGAGCTCGGTTTAAAATGGATTTAACATTTCGATAAGCATATTATATCGCGTATAAAAAGCATTTATCGTTTATTAATGTTAAACGGTTATAAAAGTTGCTATTTAACGGATTTCGAGTTTTATTATTAAAAATATAACATTATTACGCTTTGCATACCTTCGCATTCGTTTTACTTTTTTTTAACCATTTAACGTTAAATGTTTCGGCTCGTTAAAAAAGGCGTACGGTTAAAAAATCGAAAACCTAATAAGGTTATACGTTAATTACGTAATTAAAATCGAATTTTTTCGGCGTTTAAAACGGCATTTTTTAATTTTATAACCGAAATAAATATTTAAAAAAGTTTTCGAAAAGCTAGTTTTGCTTTTTTTAATTTGGATTTAATTTTGGAAAAGCTAAATATAAAATTACGAATTTTAACTTTTTTAAAAAAGCTTTTAAACGACGCGGAACTTTAAACTTTTAAAACGCTTTAAATAATTAAAAACGCAATTTCGCAATTCGAATATATTAAAACTCGGATTTCCAATTACTAAAGCAGCTTTTCGTTATTTATATTAACGGTTATAAACCAGTTTACAAAAAAAACGAATTTAATAATGCATTAAATAGCTTTTTTTAAAGCCGAAATTACTTCGCTACGTAAAAGCGAACGAAGTATTAAGCAAACGCTAGAAGGCCAAAAAAACACGTGTTTAATAAAAAGGGTTACATATTATTAAAAAAATACGAAATGTTTTAAACTAGTAAAAGTTAAATGGGTAATTAGTAAAAAATGCGCAATTAAAAAGGTTAAAAAAAAAGGGCGATGATAATTCGTCGGCGATATAGCATTTGCGGTAAAACTGGATATAACGCGCGCATTTATTAAAAAAAAGTAAAAATGTTCGATATATATAGTTTTAAATAGTTTAAATGAATTTTTAGCGTTAATAAGTTAAAATTAACGTTAAATATTTAAAGGTCGGGTACGCGTATAGCACATTCGGGTTTATAGCATAAAAAGTTAAATTATGTTATACTTAATTATTTTATTTATAATTAACGTAATAACGTAAATACTATTATATAGTTTAATTCGTTCGTTTTATTTATTTATAAATAGTAAGCTGTAAATAAAAAATATTTAACTTTTAGCAAAATCGTAAACCTTTTTTAAAACTTGCTTATAAATAGTTTATTTTTATCCGTAATTAAACGGTTTAACGTGCCGTATTCCGCTATTACGTGTTTAATAAAAACGTACGCTAGCTCGGTAACGTTATTGCTTTTTATACGGTAAAAATAAAGCGTATTTAGTAAACTTATTTAGTATTACTAATACATTATTATACTTTACTTTAATTATCGGGGTTTTAAATTAAAAAAGTTTAATAATAAAATTTATAGTAATTTCCTACCACGCTTCGCTAAACGCCGGTAAAAGCTATAAAAGCTTATAAAGCTTATGCTTATTAGCTTTATTTTTAACGCAGTTTTTGCAATCTTTTATTACATTTTGTATTTCGGTTTAAATTTTTGCAAATTCGTAATATTATCGCAACCGTTTTTACGTTTTAATTACGTTTTGGTAGCCGTGTGCTAGCTAGTTATAAATTTGTTAAATTCTTTTTAAAGTTTAAACTTTTCTTTACCGAACCGTTTTAACAAGTATTTTTTATACCGGGATTAAAAATCCGTTTAATTTTTTTGCTAAAATTACTTGTGTTTTTTTAAATATAGCGATTTAATGGTTTAATCGTCGGCTTAAAGCATTCGCCCGGCCGTTTTTCGACTTTTTCCGGTATTCGATCCAAATGTCGTAATTTTGCAAAAATTCGTTTTAGCGAATTTATCGCTTATTTAAGTTTTTGCTAATAGTAAAATGTGTTAAGTTTTAAGTTTAAAAGTGCTAACACTGGTTCGCTTATTACGGCGTTTCGTAATTATTTAAAAGCTTTTTATTTTTATTTTCCTTAATGGAATTAATAGTTATTTTTAGTAAAGTTCGTAAATAAAATGGCGATTTTGCTATAATTACGAATAAACCATTTGTAAAAGTTTAAAAATCTTAAAAAACCTTCGTACATTCGTAACGTTTTTAAATATAAGCCACTTTTTAAGTTTTTTAAGTTTTTTAAAGTTTATGCAAATTTATTTAAATGTAATTATAAACTTTAAAAAAGCGACTTTTTATATAACGTGGTTTACAAACGAGTAACGCACATAAGCGAGTAACGCGTTTTTTATCGCGATTTACGTTTCCCACTTCCAACTTTAATTACTTAACAACCACAAATAGCATCGACATTCGACGACGTTAAAATTGTTTTTGCTATATAAACAATTTAATTTAATCCGCAATTAAATATGCATTTAGCAGCCAAAATTTACGAGGTTTTTAAAACTACGCTACGTCGCCAACGCGTTAACCAACTTGCTCGACGCGACATTATGCCCAAATTACGGAAATTAACGAAATCCGAAAAAAAGGCGCTTATTAAATACATATTTAAACTAAATACGCAAGCATTCCCTCCCGGCTTTTTAGTGTTAAAAATATAGCTAACCGATTGCTCGCTGAACGCGACGCGAGCGCCGTCGGCAAAAATTAAGTCGCGAACTTTGTTAAACGCCGCGTAAAGCTCGGTACGCGTTAAATTCGAAAGTACGATTACCAAAAAGCCAAATGCGAAAATCCTAAGCTCGTTTTTACGTGGTTTAACCTTATATAAAACATTATAATTAAATATAGCATTTTAGATAATAATATTTACAATTTTAACAAAACCGGCTTTTTTTATAAGCATAATCGCCGCCGTTATAATTATTATAACGTTAAAAAGCCGTAGTAAAGCAAAGCTGGTTCAGCTTAGCAACCGGGAATAAGCTATAATTATTTAAAAGGTTAACTATTGCGGCTAAGCGATTTTTTTTATTATCGTTAAAAAAGCAGTACCATTTGGCTAATTAGTATTCGAAAACCGACTTTTTACGCGATTAGGTTATTTTAACGAATGCTAACGGGTAAACTACGAACGAGCTCGGTTTAAAATGAATTTAGCATTTCGATAAGCACATTGCAACCCGTAAAAAAGGTCTTATCGTTTATTAATGCTAAACGGCTACGAAAGTTACTATTCGATAAATTTCGAGCTTTATTGCTAAAAATATAACATTATTACGCTTTGCATACTTTCGCATTCGTTTTATTTTTTTTAACCGTTTAACGTTAAGTATTTCGGCCCGTTAAAAAAAGCGTACAGTTAATAAATGGAAAACTTAATAAAATTATACGTTAACCACGTAATTAAAATCGAATTCCTTTCGGCGTTTAAAACGGCATTTTTTACTTTTATAATCGAAAGAAACATTTAAAAAGGCTTTCGAAAAGCTGGCTTTTCTTTTTTCGATTTAAATTCGGTTTTAAAAAAGCTGGATGTAAAACTACGAACTTTAACTCCTTCGAGGGAGCTTTTAAACAACGCCGAACTTTGGACTTTTAAAACGCTTTAAACAGCTAAAAACGTAACTTTGCAATCCGAACATATTAAAACCCGGATTTTTAATTACTAAAGTAGCTTTTCGATATTTATGCTAGCGGTTGTTAACCAGTTTGCGAAAAGGGCTAAGGCTATTATACATCGGGTCGCTTTTTTGGAAAAAGAGAATTCCAAGCTACGAAAAGCGAACAAAGCATTAAGTAAACGCCGGAAGGTTAAAAAAAACACGTGTCCGATAAAAAGAGTTACATATTGTTAAAAAAATACGGGATGTTTTAAACCAAAAAAAGCTAAATAGGTAATTATAGCAAAAAATGCGCGATTATAAAGGTTAAAAAAAAAGGGCGATAACGATTCGTTAGCGATGTGGCATTTGCGGTAAAACCGGACATAATACGCGTATTTGCTAAGAAAAAGCAAAAACGTCCGATATATATAATTCCGAGTAGTTTAAATGGATTCCTAGCGTTATTAGGTTGGCATGCGCGTCGATTAACCAAAGGTCGAATGTAAGTACGTTATTTGCTTATATGCGTTACTCGTTTGTAAACCACGTTATGCTATTTGCATTTTTTTAGTTTAATAAAAAACTTTACGTTAAGCAGCTTTTAAAACATTTTGTATACGTGCTATTTATATTTTTCCATCGTTTTTAAAAAAATTAAAATATCGTTTAAATACGCGAAAGCGAAAACGTTAAAATATTTACGTAATACGTAGTTAATTATCTTTTAAAACGTGGCCGGTGCGTTAGTAAAACTAAAAATTATTACTAAAAATTCGTAATATTTAAACTTTATTTTAAAAGCTGTAAACCATTTTTAACCTTTTTTAATCCATATTAAATTATAAGTTTTTCGTAAGTTTAAAACCGTAAAATATTAAGCTTTACCGAGCTTATTTCGCAATTTGTTAATAAAAGGTAAAAAATATTAATTTTTAATTATAACCTCGTTTAATAAACGGTAGTTGATGCATATTCGCTTCGTTTTATTTTTTTTCCATAAAATCCCGTATTTTATTAAAAAATCGAAGTGTTTAATATATCCTTTTTATAAGTTTTCCTTTAGTTGTTTTTTTTGCATTTTTTGCTGCCAAAAGTTAAATTAGTACAACTTTTAATATTTAAGCTATGTATTTAGTTTAAATTTAATTTTAAAGTTAAACGGTTTTTATTTAGCAAGCATCGTTTTTAAGTTTTTCCGAAATAATTTTTCGTATTTGTAATATTTTTTCGAAATATTTACAAGCTGTTTTTTAATATTAATTGGGTCGTTTTAATAGTTTTTCATTTTAAATAATCGTATATTTATTAATGCTAAATGCAAAAATAAATTATTAAGCTTTATTACCGTTATAACCTTTTTTCGTTGCTTTTTATATTTACGGTTTAAAATTTATAATTCGTAAACCGTTTTAATTACTCGTGGCTTTTTTTTATTAAATTTAACCAGTAGTTTAATTTATTCGTAAATTATTTTTCTTAAATTAAAATATTTCGAAAATAACGTTTTTTTATATTTAATTTATTTAATATAATAATAACGTTTTCCCCGCTTTGGTTACGTAACGTTATTAATCGTGTTTTTTAGTCGATTTATTTTTTATTATAAACGACGGGTATTTTTTTAACCGTTTTTAATTAATACGGTTAGTATTTCCGTTTTATAAGAATTTTATACCGTTTAACCGTTTATAACGATACGTAATCGTTTTATACTTCGCAATCGATTATTATTTTAACCTTTTTCCTTTAATATTTTATCCGAAATATTAGTAAGTTATACGATTAATTCGATTTTATTATCGCGAAGGTTTTTATCGGTTTTTTTTCCATTTCGTGCTTTTCGCTCGGGTAGTTTTTTTAATTTCTTAATAAAAAAAACGAGTACCGTACGTTCGTTTTTTATCCGGGTTAAACGGCACGTACGCTCGCGTAATCTTTTAATGCTAAGCTTTCGCTTTTTATATTATATGTTTTTTGCATTTCGCAATTTCGCACTTTTTTTAATTAAGCATTTTAATAACGCATAGTATCGAATACCGTTCGTTAGGTTTAAAAACTGCGGTAAATTTGCCGATTTAAGTTAATTTTTACAGTAGTAATTGAAATGTTAAACGAGGTTTAATTTTAAGCTCGTTTTTTAACTTTCGTGGGAAAAATTCGTGCTTAAACTTTAATTATAAGTGGAATTTGCATTTTCCGTAGATATATTTTGCTTAAAACAAATGTAAATATTTAAAATGTTTAAATTAATATTAAAATAGTTTTTAAAAATAACGCAATTTATGCTAGCTCGTTTACGTTATGGTAGCGTGGCGTTTAAAAAGTTGCTAAACCACGGTAGTTATAAGGCCCGTGCTTAGCCGCTTAAGTGAAAACCTTGCACGAAAGCTCCGGTGTAACGCATTAATCCCTTTTTTATATTTTTCACTTTTAAATAGTTAAATTAACCTTTGCTTTATCGCAGTTTTATCTCTTTTGTAAAAGTAATTTTTAACAATTTAAAAGTTACTTTACTTTTTACTTTTTTTCCAGCTTAAAAAAGCTATTAATTAATATTTTTAAATTACAATTAATTGCGTTACTTGTTAGCTAAAAAGCTAGGTGGACGCCCGAAAAGATCAAAATGCTACAAACTGCCGAAAAGCGGGAAGTGTAACGCCTAAAAGCGGTACGACAAGTACGCTTTAACCGCCGCGACTTTTACAAAGCCTTTTGGAAAAGTGGCGGCCGCCGATCGACTTTTGGAAAAAAGGTTAAACATTTACGCGACTTCGAAACGACTACCGAAATAATAACGCTTAAAAAAAGCACCGAGCTGGAAATAAAGCACGTCGAAAACAACTATGCTAAATTTAAAAACCATATTACTAATAAAAACTATAAGGCTGCCCGTTATACTAGCATTACTAAGGATTAAACCGATAACTTTAAAACAGGCATCGAAAAGCTGGCGTCGAAGTTAAGCAATAAAAACGGACCCGTTTTGCATTATATCGCTATTACCGAAAGCGTTAAAACGCGTTAGCCCGATTTTAACGGCCCGATAACGCGCGAAAGCTTCGACCAAATAATAGACGAAGGCTTTTAAAAAATGTTCGAGGAATTTAAATTCCGGTTTTTAACGTTCGAAATTAGCGCTCGACAAACCGTTAAGCTATACGAAATGGCTAAAAGCTTTAATAAAAATATAAATACCTTGCACAAATGGGCAAAAGTGCTCGAAGCTCGATCGGAACGAACTACCGCTATTAACGCGAACACTTTAACTAATGGTTTTAATAAAAACGACGAATTAACAGCTAAGCCTTAAAAAGGCTTTTAAAAACGTTAAAAAGTGCTGCGAAACGGTTACAAACTTTTATTTTTTAGCTTAAAAGCGCGATAAAAAAATTAAAAATTTAAAAGCTAAGCTGGCTTAATCGACGGGAAGCGAAAGCGGCGAAAATGGTCGGCATTACCGCGAGTACACCTTGTAATCTTATTAATCTGGAAAATCGGGCAGGTCGAATTACACTATATCGAATAATAATTGAACGCGTTTTAAAAATCCCCTTTTTTTACGCTAATAAAAAAAAAACCAAAATAATTTCGAAATTTGCTTAAAAGCTATTAAAAATAAGCTAAATATAAATGGAGAATTTTACCCCGAAAACGTGGATAAATTTACCTACGTTAAGTTAAAATTTGCCGGCGAAACCGCCCGCATTTTACGCTTTTACGTTTCGGGAAAGCATTTTAACCAAATAAAAACGTACCAAAAGCTGTTTAACCATTTTTAAAAAACCCATTATAACGGCGACGCCTAAAAGCGCGTTTAAATTAACTTTAATAAGTTTTAAATAAAGTTCGGCGAGGAGTTTTTTGCTTTTAAAAACAAATTTATACGTTTAACCGGCGAATGCCGCTTGCCCCGCGCGGATTAAAAGCGAAACTTATATCGCCGCCTCGTGCCCGCTTTGCAAAAAAAGGTAGCCCGCGATTATAAGGATAAAACTTTATCTTTCAAAGGATTTTTTCGCAATTGCTAAAAGCTGTTTTTCTTTTGGGAATAAACGTGGAAATTCCAGGAAAATGCTAATAAAAAACGTAAATCTTAAAAAAAGGCTAATAAAAAGTCGTTAAATATAAATAAGCTTAAAACGAATTTAAACTCGAACAACGGACGATCGGAAGCGGCCGCGACGGCGCGTTAGCACGGCTAAACCGATTTAAAAAAGCTAATTAAAAAAAACCGCTGTTTTAATTATCGCGAGCCGGAACATTTTACTAAAGATTGTTTTAAACCTAAAATTACCATTTTTAATCGGGTTAACGAGTTAATAACCCGCTTTAAACGATGTAATAAAAAAATTAAAAAATTAAAAAGATTTGGGAAAAGCGTGATTTTAAAGCAATTATAACCAAACCCTTTTTTAAAAATACCGTCGGTGTTAATATTTAAAAAAAAACTGTTTTGCGATTTCCTCGCTCGTTATTTAAATGGTAAAGCTTTCGTTTTAAACTTAGCAATTACATTTAATAAACTATTTTTTTTGCAAAAGCATTGGCTAATACCGAGGCTAACGGCTATATTTTTATAAGTTTAACATTCGTTAAAAAAATGAAAAAGTTATTAAAAACCTTGATATTTAACGATTTTATTCCCTAAGCAATAAGCGGATATAAAAATAACGGGATGCAATTTATTAACGTGGTTTTAAAAGGTTTATTTCGCATTTAAAACCGTTAATTTAATAACGTTTATTTTTTGGTAATCGATATATTGCAAAACGTTATTTTAAACTGGAAATTCTTCGATTATTATAACATCCTCGTCGATTAAATAAAATTAAAAAGTATTCCGTTATAATAAAGTTATAACCGCGAAAATAAAAGAAAAAAAAACGGCAAAACGGTAAAAAACCGCATCGAAATCTTTTAAAAAACCGCCGAGCAAACTCGGTTTAAACCCGCATTATAAAACACAGGAAGCTATAACAATCGAATCCCGGAAACCAAAAGATTTTTACGTTTGGAAAAAAAGGCGCGGTAAAACGCGGAATTGCGAAAAATAAAAGCGAGTTAAAAAATGCACTTATACACTTTTTGCCGACCCTAAAACGCGAACGTAGCCCGCTTTTACGGCGTAAAACGCTAAAAAATGCTCGAAAAAAATATATTTTAAAACGAAACGCCGTAAAATGGTATAAGTATCGTATAAACATTTTAGTGCTATTAGTAATAAGATTTTATCAAATTTTTACTAATAAAAACAAAGCGACATCGACGGTAACGATATTAAGAAGAATCGAACGCTTCGTTTAAAATAAAAAACGAAAAGCTTTAATAAAGAAAAACGTTTTTTTCGATAACGAAATTTTAAAATAAAAGGCTTTGGAAAAAGTTCTTCGAAAATATTACGATTTGCTTAGGAGTTTTAACAAAGCCGAGTTTGATAAAATGCCACTTTTTCGACCGGGGGTAAACCATTATATCAAACTATAGCCAGGTGAATAAAAGGAATTAAAATATAGCCTTTTATATAAAATGTTTTAAAAAAGCTAAAAACGTGCCAAGCTTATTTAAATTTTTTTTTGCAAAAAGGCTTTATCGAAACGTTTATAGCACTTTAAACGGCTTTTATCCTTTTCGTTAAAAAAGGTAACGAAAGCTTTCGCTTTTATATAAACTACCGCCGTTTTAATGCCTTAATTAAAAAAAATGTATACCTATTGCTTTTAATCGAAAAAACGATGGCGAAAATGGGAAAAGCTAAAATATTTTCCAAAATCGACATCCGTTAAGCTTTCCACCGGATAAAACTTTTCCCTGGTAACGAGGATTTAACGATTTTCCAAACGAAATACGGCATTTTCCGATACAAAGTGCTATTTTTCGGGTTTACTAACGGACCGGTTACTTTTTAGCGTTTTATTAACACGGCATTAATAAATTACTTAAATAACTTTTATTTAGCGTATATGGACGATATTTTCATTTGGTTTAATAGCTTTAAAAAACACCGGATCCACGTTCGTAAAATGCTTAAACGCTTATAAAAAGCCGGGTTATAAGCCGATTTAAAAAAGTGCGAGTTTTATATTACCAAAACCAAATTTTTAAATTTTGTTATTAGCACCGAAAATATCGCTATTAACCCCGAAAAGCTTAAAATGGTTAAAAATGTGATAGGTTAAGCTATAAAAAGGGTTGCCTAGTGGGTGCCGAAGTGGTGTTAATTTACAAAATAAGGAGAGAAAAGGGTGGAAACGGTCCTCGTTTTTAAAGGGCTTAAAGCGGCCCTTATATACAAAAGTCCTGGCCCAAAAGGCACTTTTTAAACCACGTAATCCGTGCTTAGCACGAATCCGTAACAAAAAATGGAAATAACTAATTACGGTTAAAAAAGTGCAATCTTTTTTAAAATTTTGCAATTTTTACCGCAAATTTATGGCAAAATACAACCGAACCGCGAAACTTTTATCGAATTTAGTTAAAAAAAAACGTTTTTTTTTTATAAAATACCCAATGTTAAACGCTTTCGATTAGTTAAAAAAACGGCTGTTAAGCTTCCCCGTGTTTTAACATTTCCAGCACCATTTTCCTACGAGGCTCGAAATAAATGCGTCGAACGGGATGGTTATTGGAATTTTAAACTAATAGGATTCCACTACTGGAAATTGGCACCTAATCGCGTTTTTTTCAAAAACCATAAATAGTGCGGAATTAAATTACGAAGCTTATAATAAAAAGCTGTTAATTATAATGAAAGCGATGCAGCATTAACGGGTAAAGCTTATCGAATTTCAATATATAAAGCCTTTTTTAATAATAACCGATTATAAAGCCTTAAAGTACTTTTTAATAAAGATTTTTTAATATAAAATGAGCGGGTTAAGCAAATGTCTTATCGCAATTCCACTTTTAAATTATTTATAAACCCGGCAGCGCTAACGCGGCGGCCGATACGCTTACAAGGAAATAAAAAAATTAACCTCCTAAAAGGAAAAGCAAATCGCCGAAAAACCTTAAAAATTTTTAAGCTAATTAACGAAACAAAAAGCGTTAATTATTTAGGAATTTGGGAATTGGAGCTTTACTTTTTGCCGACCCCGCTTTCCGAAGTGGTGGAAAAAGCGGAACCGGAGTTACCTTTTTAGGAAAAGATTTCGACGCAAAGCGAACCACCGACGATTTTAACGGAAATGCTTTTTATTAAAGGTTTTTTAAAAGCAATAAAAAGGCGGAAAACCTGGAAGCATACCGAAAAAAGGCCCGGAAAAACGAAAAAGGCTGGTTTTTAACCAGCGATAGCCTTTTTTTACATAAGGGCCGTTTAATAGTAAATAGCCGAAATCCTTTTCGTGCGGACCGCGATTATACGAAAAGTTTACGACCGCTTACCATCCGCGCACCCGGGCAGGAATAAAACACGGAAATTAGTAGCCGGAAATTACTAGTGGTTAAAGCAAATAGCAAAAGTCGACCGTTATATTAACAACTGTTTTTACCGATTATCCAAAGTTTTAAAAAACAAAATACTAGGCTTATTACACTCCATTCCGGTGGCCCAAAAGCCGAGGGCCTATTTTATTATCGATTTTAAAAGCTTCCACCCTAATAAAAAAGGCTTTAATAACGCTTTAATAATAGTAAACGCTTTAAGCAAACGGGTATAAACGATACCGTGCTAACAAACGGTTATAGCCCGAAACGCGGCTAAAATGTAGTACGAGGGCTTATATAAGGTTTACGGTTTCCCGTTAACCATTGGCTCCGATTAAAAACCCCAATTTATCGCCGATTTTATTAACGAGCTTTTCAAAATACTAGGCATTTAATAAAAGTTATTATCGGCCGGCCATTCCTAATCGGTAAAGCAGGCAAAAATTATAAATAAGTATTTAAACCAACGTTTAAAACCGTTTATAAGCTACTTTTAAAACGATTAGTCGAAAGCCATCCCGGTTATAAACTAAGTGCAAGCATTTATACTTTACGAATTTTTAAAAGGTTTTTCCCCTTATAAGGTTACTATCGGAATGGCCCCGTTTTGCCATTGGGATTAGCAAAAACGGATATAAAAATAAAAAGGTATTACGGCTAAAAAAAGGTTATTAAGGCAAAAAGCATAGGATTAATCCAGGCGTATAAAAAAATATACGGATTTTGCTAAAAGTTTTATTTAGGAAGTGCAAAATCAGATAACCGAATAAGCGAATAAGCATCGCCATACCCCCGGCTTTGGCGTAAGTAATCGGGTGTTTATCGTTAAAAAAATTAAAGCGACGAACCGCTTAAGCGATAAACTCGACTACCTATTAACGAAAAGGCACTTCTTTATTAAAGCGATGGTCGGGCATTTATTCGAGCTGGAAATGCCCCCAAGCTGGAAGGGACAAATAGTGTTCCACGTTAATCGACTGCGTCGATACCCAAAGGACCTTTTACCGGGATAAAAGCCACCAAAACCAGCCGGTAAGCTCGTTAAAAAGGCCAGCCTGGGAGCCGGGTCCGAATACGAGGTAAACCGGATTAAAAGCTCGCGAAAGTATTACAAAAAGCTATAATACCAAGCAAATTAGAAAGGCTGGGACCTAAACGACAAATAGTACGATGCCGTTAATTTTAAAAACTCTTTGGAGCTGGTTAAAGCCTTCCATAAAAGCTATCCTAACCAGCCGGGTCCCTCGGTGCGGCTAAAAGCTTGGTTAAAAGCCGCGCAGGACGATCGGGTCCTCGACGACCACCCGGACGATAACAAGCCAAAAGAAATAAAGGTGATCCCCCGATACGGAAGGAGGAAGAGACGCGACCAGTACAACTAAAAGGCTGACGGACTTGTGCCTTCCTTTCCGGAGGGGGGTAATGTGGTAGCGTAGCGCTTAGAAAGTCGCTAAGCCACGGTGGCTGTAAGGCCCGTGCTTGGCCGCCTAAGTGAAAACCCTGCACGAGGGTTCCGGTGCAACGCACTAATCCCCTCTTTATATTCCTCACTTTTAAATAGTTAAATCAACCTTCGCTTTATCGCAGCCCTGTCTCTTTTGTAAGGGTGATCCTTAACATTGGCCATATTTTTAACACTAAAAGGCTGGGGAAAAAATGCTCGCGAATTTAGCTTAAATATGTATTTAATAAGCGTTTTCTTTTTGGGATTCCGTTAATTTTCGTAATTTAAGCATGCTATCGCGTCGAGCAAATTGGCCGTTTTTGCGCCGGGCGAAAGTAAAAAAGTTAACCGCGTAAATTTTGGCGGCATTCCGAACGCTTAACTTTGCATTTAAATTAATAGCTTAAAAAGTTAAAATAATTTTGCTTTCGTCGTTTATGTTTACTATTATTTATTATGGAAATATTCGTAAATAAAGTTTAATTAACGCGTAAACGCGTATCGGTAATCCACTCGTTTATTTAATTCATTTATATGTAAACCACGTTATTTAAAAGCTATTTATTTTTTAAATACAAAAAAAGCTTATCGTATAAGCTTTTTTTAATATATATATCTTATGCTAAAAGCCGAAAAGTGCGATCGTATAAAGCAAATCCCGAAGTCGGGATTTAACTTAAAACTTGCACAACTTTCGTGCATAACGGCTTGGCTGGTAATTTCGGTGCCGGAGCTTTCGTATTAGGAAAACGTTATTTTTTACTATAAAGCTTCGGGCCGTAAATTTTCCGCTTTCCGTAAATAGCCTCGTGCGATTTTTAGCTGCTTATTTAACACTTATAAACTTTCCATATATTCCGTTATAATTTGTTAATTTATTTTAACTTAATAAAGCAATTGTAATTTATTAATTTGTTATAAATTAACAAAACGGCTCGTAATTTGTTAATTTATTACAAATTAACAAAGCGGCTCGTAATTTGTTAATGTGTTTTAAGTTAACAAATTAGGCTAGGGTTTATTTAAGCCTATTACGTAACTTCGCTTAGCGGGGGTTAAGTGAGCTTTTTCTAAGTTGTTCGCTTGCCGCTCCCCTTTTTCCAGCTTTGGTCGTAACACTTCGTTAGCTTTTAAAAGGCCGTTTTAAAAAGCGAAGCTACGCTTTTTAAACGATATTAATAATAACGCTGAAAGCGCGACAATCGCTTCCATGCTTTAC
Organism: Gaeumannomyces sp. JS-464; assembly: GCA_002197995.1. Classification (NCBI taxonomy): domain Eukaryota; kingdom Fungi; phylum Ascomycota; class Sordariomycetes; order Magnaporthales; family Magnaporthaceae; genus Gaeumannomyces; species Gaeumannomyces sp. JS-464. The sequence continues at coordinate 2,332,436 of NGZR01000001.1, read as the reverse complement.
AAAAGAACGTTTTGCTTTTTGCGCGCTTATAATTTAGCAGGGCAAAAAACGACGTATTTTTTTCCAAATTGGCAATTTACTAAGGTATTTTTTCCTTACACGCCGTGGAAGCTTATTTAACGAAACGAGGGCACGGTTTGGAAAGTTGTGCGAGCTTATTAAAAGGAAAAGTAAAATGCAAATTTTGCTTTGCTATTCTTTTTGCAAAGCAAATATAATAAAAAAGTACGAGGTATTATTTCCTAATTGCATAAATATAAAAGAAAACGATATTTCCGCGTTAAAAGCGTTTAATCGCTTTAATTAAACCGAAAAAAAAAACGTAATTTAACCCTCGCTTAAATAGCTTCATTTTTACGTATTTGCGATAATAAATTCGTTAGCATGTTACATATCCAGGGGGCTTGGCGGTGGAGCTAACCTTAGCTTAATGCAGTTAGGCGTTTTATGCAAAAAAAAAAAAAAAAAAAAAAAAAAGGAGAGGTACATTGATTTACCGCTAATTTGTGTGGGAAAAAATGTCCCAAAAAAACGACGGGTTGCTTAGAAAACGATAGGTTGCTTTGCCGCGCTAATCCCCAAAGGGTCGATTCGCGAGGCGTTTTTAGCCCGCGCGAGTATAAGGCCGATCGGATTCGGCCGCCAGGCCACGCGTTTGCCTGGCTACCACGGCAAACTGGTTTTCATGCTAGGAATCGACCAGCATGGCACCTGTCGATCCTCGTCTCCATATCAAACGTGTTAACTTGCTGATTTCTGGTACTAGCTTCCTTTCCCTCGCTAGGGCCTAGCAAACGGGGAACACAGGGGAAAACGTTCGTGGGGCCTTGGAAACATGGCGCTAACATGCACCAGCAAGTCAAGCATGGAAAACGGGCCCGAATCACCATGCATCGACGTCGCTGGATCTTTTTTAAGGTGCCGTGGATACCTCTAGGTGCATTGGCTTACTGGGAACCTACAATCTTCTTGTTCTTACCTTCGGCCTCCGTTCCGTGCCCCAACTCGTTGCCAGCGCAATGGCTCGCCTACACGAAACACGAACCACCGATCGGAAAACCAAAAGGTATCAAGCCTCCCTTCGGTCGCTTTCAAGCACACAGACCATCGACACGGGGATGGCGACGCGGCATGCTTCTTCGTGACTTGAGAACCGACTTGGATAACTTTGTCCTATCGACATGCTCCCAAAAGGTAGCCGGATGGGCTACTACTTAGTCGAGCCGGACGTGGCGTGGTGGGTGGATGGGGCAGGAAGGGCAGTATAGGTGCTATGCCCCTAGCGGACCTAGCCGATGGCGTTAAAGTGGGAGAACCCGGCCGGTTCAGCGAGCCAACAGGCTATAATGGGGTTGCCAAAAGCGGCGTCATCGGCGGCGGCGGCGGCAGCGCGGCAGCGGCACCAGCAGCCTGCGCGCCGTGCGAGGTTTGAGCTCCCCAGGTCCAGGTCCGGGAAACCTGCTGCCAGGTGTTTGGGTGGTGTGCTGTTGCCCGACATGGCTTAGGCTGCTCGATGGCGGGAAGGGAGAGTGTTTAGGGAAGGAGTGGGATAGGGTTTAGGGCAAAAAGATGGTGTGTATGGCCAGCAGCGCAGAGTTCTCCTTAAGGGAGGGAAGGCAGATCGCAGGAAATAGGATGGGGAGACATGTTGATCGTGGTCGATTCTAGCAGGGGAAATCCGGCCTTTTTTATACAAACTGAATGGGAGAGGGCATTAAAAACACGGGTTTGGTAAGGGGTAACGGCTTTTTTGGATGCGGCTGGCACGATGCCTCCAGTCCTTGGGCTGCGCGCGGCCCCAACGATTATCACGATTGCTTGGCCGGACGCCCGGGAAATGGAGGTGTGCCTGGATAGGAGTGAAGTGGGGCGGGCGAAGGGGTAAGGGAGCCAATCCCCTCACTCTCAGCCAATGGTGGTTGGCCGGAGTCGACTCCGGTGCGCGTGGAAGCGACTGCTGTCAACACAAACTCCTCGTTTCGTCCCGTCCGCCCAATCCCGTCTCGTTAATTTGATCGATGCCATGCCCGGGAGGGATCTGATGCGGTGGCGCCAGCCTCGGCAACATCGCGGATGGAGGCCCGCGCCACCTTTCTACTGGCCGGTCGTTGTCGACAAGGGGGTCGCAACTTGCAACGATGCACGCGGCAATCCCTCCATACCAGTTGACTATGCCAGCGAGCCACTTAAACGGTATCTTGCATTTTGCAGTGCGATGCGCCGCACACTGGCGTCACAGCCTGCAAGGAAGATGGCCATTCTAGGTAGCGCGTCTTTCGCAAAACCGCAAGCGGGTGGCCCATTTGCATTTTAAGAGGCTTTCGCTAATCAGCCTCTTCTCTCTTTCGCGCATTTTTATCTCCGGCGCACATTCGCGCATCGAACACAACTCCGGGCCCGTAGCCACCACCCCACTGGATTCCCCAAGGTGCCGTGCGAACCACACACGCCCCGTTGCGCGGGCCAGCCCATTAGTCCGACCAAGTGTCGAAGCCAAGGATTGGAGGCACTGGACTCGATAGCGACACACCAAACCCCTCACAGCCGTTTTTACGCACACAATTTCCCTAAGCGGCGGCAGCGATAGAAGTATCTGGTGCTCCGTACATCATCTCCTACCAATTTCCCCTATCGCCGACAAGCGCGGATTGGCTGGCGGTGGTGGTGTGGCTCTAGCGCGAGTCCCCTTTCCCTTCAACCCCTTACCACAATTCGACCGACAGGGCTAAACCTCCATGCATAAGCTCACATGAAAGCCGGCACACCCTTGCCTTACCAGGAAAAAAAAAGCAAAGACCGGCTGGCAGGCTTGGTCGTGCTGGCCCAACCAAAAAGCCGAGCGACCCCAATCCAGCCCTGCGGCCCTCCCCTCCTAGCTGTCCTCCTGTTTATTCTTGTCTGGCGGGCCCCTTCTTGCGCAATGGGCCCTTCCTGCACCTTCACGTCGTTGGAACGATACAGTGCAAAATGTTTTTCGATCGATGGGGGCCGATAAACAATAGACCTGGTCCGCCAGCCTACGGTAAGGCTCGAGTCGAGTCGAATGCAGTAAAAGAAAAGAAAGAAAGATAAAACAGCCGGATTCAAGCCGCTTGCCCGGCTTGAGCAGCCACAAAACGGTCCACGAATGGTCGCCCACTCAAAGGGCGCGCGCGCCTGGAAAACCCCCCGCCCTTGGGCGAAACCGGTTGGCCCAGCGGAACCAAAGGGCCAGTCTGGTGCCTTACAGGCCACAACCACCAGCCGCCGGCGACGATAGGCGGCGCAGGCGTGCACGTCATGGTGAAAACGGAGGTCGCCATGTCGGGCGGGGTGCTTCTAGACCGAGAGCTAGTCGGCTGGGCTAACATATACGAACAAGCCACTCGCGTGCCACATCGGTGCGTGCTTCACCCCGAGACCCCGGGCAGGGTGACGGCAACGGCCCGGCCAGAAAGCCCCACTATTATTTTCTTCTATCCGACGCGCCGTACAAACCCAAAATCTTCCCGCTTCGTGGACACAACCCGCTGACATGACCATGCTCTAGTGCTTCAAAACACCGGCTGCGGTGACTATGAGACGGCAGATACCTCCCCCGGTGGTTCTGCTTTCCAGCGTCCCTAACGGGTGTATGCCTCCCGGTGCTATGCTGGTGCCCGTTTTCCCGGCCGCCTTTGGCACTGCAATATTCCCCTGAGCAGTATCAACCATGAATATATCTGCTATGTACATCCCGTCCTTTTTGCACGACCCTGCAGGTGGTTTGGGCCAGCCCAGCTAGCCCCTAGTCGAGCCGGACGCAGCGTGGTTGGTCGAAGGCGCGGGGGCGGCGGCCCCCGAGGCGCCGTCTTCTTGCTTGCGCACTTGGAGGATGGTGTTGTGTGGCGAGGAGCGGCTCGGTTCGGCGAGCCAGCGGGCCATGGGGCTGGTGGTGTCGCCGGCGCCAGCCGGCGGCTGCTCGCCTTGCCAGGTCTGAGATCCCCAGGTGCGGGACACGTTGACCCAGACGCCTTGGTCGCTGTTGTTGCTGGACATGGATGCGGTCTCTCTCGACGGCGGTAGGAAGGGGGTGGTCTCGGAGAAAGGAGGAGGACGGAGCTCAAAGTGGCCCGGCGAGTACGCCCGAGAAAGGCGGGCTTGCTTGTAAAAGGGAGAAAAGCTCGTGGAGGGAGAATGTGATGCAGCATGGCGAGCACGGCCAGCAAACGATTGGAGGCGGCGGCGGCTGATCCAATTTATACTTGGGGACCGGGCAGGATGCGATCGTTGCTGGTGGGATAGATATAACCTGGCGATGACTTGAAGACTGGTTTGGGCGTTTGATGCTCCGTAAAGAAACCCAGAGAGCGATTCCAGGGGAGAGGGGGGGCGTGTGAATTGGTAGCGTCCAAGCATCCAAGTGTATTCATGATGTGTCTGTCGCCTTGCGCCAAAACCGGCCCCCCCGGGCACGGCTGGTGCAAGCCGCGGGTGGAAACCCACCAACAGGATTGCGTCGTCTGTAGGGTGAGGTTCGAGTGCGAAACAGAGCAAAATAAGGCAATAGAAAATCACCTATACAATTATGGTTATCTTGCTCACAATTGACGCGAAACAGAGAGCGGATTTCAGCTGTGGCGTTCATTCCTGGGCAACTCTGGCAGTCCTGACAACGAAAATGTGATGGATAAATATACAAACTAGGGCTTTCAACGCTACAAACCCTTTTATTTTGCCTATCGCAGTCTGCAACTCTCCTTTTTGGATGGCTGTTTGTAGCTGCTGATATACCTGACGATATCCCGAGTCTCTCTCTTTTTTTTTTTTTTGCCAAAAATAGCGGGCGAAGTGCCGAGCGGGACCGGTGGACCTTCAATTTGGCAGTATGACAGAATGTCCAATCCCCTGAATTTTTTCGCAACTGACAACGGTTTCGAGGGCCACGTTAGCCCTTTGCGGGCGCGAGAAGTCAAGACTTCGGGCTTTTTTGGCGTGCCAACAAATGCTCCGATTTGTGGTGCACCCCTAAACACGCGCTTTTCCAGACCCCACAATTCTGCTATTCATGTTCCTCCCGTAGGTAGGCGGGCGCTAGGCCTACCTGCTTTAACTACCCACGGCTGCCACGGGCACGATATGGCCTATAAGAACCTCCTGCCTCCAATGGTTAGGGAGGGATGGAGTGTATGCGGCTGCGTGTTGAAATGAGCGAGCCGGTGAGGCCGAGGTACATCTAACTAGGTACCTACCTTTGTGGGAATGGAGGTCTAAATCTCGATGAGGGGACGAGGGGAGGCAGAGAAGCAGGGCAAAGAAGTGCATGAGAGGCAAAACCAAAAGGGGAAATAAGGGTTGAACACGGCCGAGGCCGAAAAGGCCGGTGGCGAAAACGCCAGCCAGTAAAGTCAGGCAGGCAGGCAGGCAGGCAGGCAGGCACGCACGCAGGCGAGCAGGGTGAAGCCGAGCATCGCACCTGTGCATCTCTCCAATCATACTGCCAAGGCGGTGTGCTCACTAATGCGCACTCGTGCCGCCCTCGACGGCTGATGCTAAAGCTGGGTGGGTGGTTAGCCTTTCGCCGCCGCCATCTGTCCCGCTACGCCGGAGCTCGTTGTCCCCCTCACGGATAGCCCTTTGTCGTTGGGGCAGAGCTCGCCAACAAAAGGCCCGGGGACTACCTAGGTGGGCGAAATGTTGGGCTGGCCCTCGTCGCGCGCCGGGAGGGCCCCCAAACTGAAAGGTCCGGCGTTTTTTTACCCGCCAAAAAGACGGTGACGCGTCTCAACTCAACTGCCGGACATGCCCACCTCTGATACCCGTCTGGTGGACGATTGTCTCTCCCCTCCCGCAAGTCTTGAACGAAATACGCGCGACGAGTCGAGCACGCAAGAACCGATACCTACATGGCAGCCAATGCATCGTGTTTCCTCTTGGGCTGGTGGTATTGCACGTTCAAACCTACCCCTCCTATATGAGCGACAATGCCTGCCGCTTGGGCAAGGTTGCAGTTGTCCATGCTCAGGCCCCTGTCGGGATATTGGCCAAATGACATGAGCTTCGGGTTGGCGTTTGACTACCTACCTGCCTAGTTAGGTATATTAGGTAAATGCGTTCGCAGCAGAGCCGGGTAACAACGTAGATGTAAATATGCATGGAGATAGAGCTTCTGCGGTGTTGCGGTGTCGCCGACCTAGCGCGCCTGATGGATGGGGTATTTCCAGGTTTGGGAAAAAAACCTACATCAAATGCAACCTTACGCCGATCGCGAGCCAGGCACCCGAAGCCGAAGCAGCGCCCAAGGGATGGCGACGCGGCTCGACCCTGACGACGACCAGACTTTAGGGGTTTAGTCTTGTCGCCTGCTTTTCCCCTCGGGCACACAGCCACGGTTTGGTTTGCTAGCCGGGCGCCGGGGTGGCGACATCGGCGCAGCCGTCTTTGCCTGTTAGGAAAGAAGAGTGCCGCGGTGCGGAGCCAACGGAGCCCTCCGTTGGGGTGTTCCGCCCACTGAGCTTCTTACCTAGTTGGGGTTTTCGTCCTGGATCCCCAGGCAGCTGCGTTGGTAGGGAGAGGCACTGCAGACAAGAAAGAACAACAGCAGCTGTTGTGGCGCGGCGCGCCCTCACGGGCTGGCCGCTCCAGGACCCACTGGTCGCGGGTCACGTGACGGACCCAGGTACTTAGCCCTAGGCGATTGGGCTCGGTGCACCGCACCGATTGCCTACTGTCCCATCACCTTTGTATTGTATCAATGAATCCAGGGTTTATTGCAGCCCTTGTCTCTCTGCCCTTGATTCCCGTAACAGTTCCCACGTGTTGTATTCCACTGGCCATCCTGCCCATTTGACCAGGAAAAAGCCGTTGAACGATAGCTTCGTGGCCTCTTGCTGAAGCCGCCTGTAATGCGTTCCCGTATTCTCCGCCCGCGCGTTGACGTCGGCGCCGTTGTCGAGGAGCCATTGGACGATGGCCTCGTGGCCTTTGTATGAAGCCGCCTGCAGAGCATTCCCTACGTTCCGCCTTGCGCATCGACCAATTCAGAAACGTCTGGCTTGGCTATTTCTAGGGAACTTCGGGTAGACTTTGTGCATAGTTCAGCTACAACTGAATTAAGCCCTAATAATGAAGCATAATAAATAGGCGATGGCGCCTCTCCATCAGGCTTCTAGCCCATCCAGTTGTCGACGTTCCAGATTCGAACCCAGTTCTGAAACTGGCCTCCAATACTTTGAAAGAGCCTAGCTGCTTAACAATGAGGCAAGCTGTCACGGCACCAACGAGGGCGAAGAGGCCAGGCTGCAACAAACCCTCCTGGTCGGATTGGCTATCTAGAACTACTGAGGCGGCGTACGAAAATAACGGCCCACCTCGATGTACCGACTGGGCCCCCCATGTCAAAAACCACCCAATCAGGGTCAATTCAATAGAAAAAATCATCCCTGCACCAGAAGATACATCTGCACCGGCCAAAGCGTTCAATAACCTTTGAAGGAGGGCAGACAATCCGCCAGGGACCCTGTTGTTGTCAGGGTGACCTATCCCTGGGCCGGAACTTACCCATGCCACCTACGTAAGGAACGAAAAGGAAGAAGTCGTGCGTTGCACGGCTTGAATCGATTGCCCTAAGTACAGTATTCAGGGATCTGAATTGTTAGTGCGGTGGGACCCCCTGTCAACAACAGGGATGAAGGCAGGGGGTTGAAGTCAAGTAGAGGTACACAGACTGCCGCACAATCTATAGTAGGAACTAATGTATTACAACTAACCGTTTAACAGCCAATGTAATCACCTCCGTTGGCCTTTACTTTTTGCAACCTCCAGATCATAGAACGGGCTAATTTTTCTAAAAGATCAGTAGGCACGGCCTCCCAAGCAGCCTGGACCGCCGCCCTAAGCTGCAACGGGGTTAGTTGTTGCAAATCGTAGTGCAATTCCAGCCAATCTTTTATCCATTTCCATAGATGTTCGATAGGGTTAAGGTCCGGGCTGTTGGGAGGCCAAAGGAAGGTTAAAATTTCCAACTCCCTTAGCCACGCTTTGGTGATCCGTAATCTGTGTGATGAAGCGCCGTCTTGTTAAAGATATATATCCGGATAGCCTTGGCCCTCTAACCAGTCGCAAACCAAAGGGAGTATACGTCTGCAGTACTCAGGGGCGTCGATAGCTGTTTGATCAGGCCAGAAGTAGGTTGGACCTTTAACCCGGCCTGCAAACGAGCCCCAGAACATGAAGCCGTGGCCTTTTTGTTTTATTAGTGCAAAAGTAGCCGGATCCTCGCAGTCGTGCACCGTTATATATCGCCGGCCTTTAAGGGGTTGGTTAAAGTACCAAACCTCGTCAGACCAAAGGAAAGGGCCGAGGCCGCCTTATATCCAATGCTCTTCCGTTGGGTATCTCTCTAGGGCCCAATTCGCAAAGTTGAGCCGCAGTCGTCGCGTCTTATCCGAAAGAGGGAGGCGGGCACCCTGTCGTACGCGTTTATAGTGCAAAGAGGTCATAAGAGAGGCCATGGCAGTGGTGCCCCAATCTTGGAACCCAGGGACTAGGTACCGGAGGTCAGCCCAGGGGATCCGGCGGTGACGAGGGTCCTCATTAAGGAACTGTTGCAGCGCACGCACTTGTTCCTCGGAGGCCTGTTTCTTTAAGGTGCCGCCTTTTTTTGGGGGGTAACGGGCCCGGGCCGGCAGGCCCATTGAACCTGCCGGTAGGTGACCCCTAGTGCCCGGGCTATATCTTGATACGGCCAATGCGCGTAATCTCGTAGGGTTCGTATCTTTATTTTGGTATCGCGGTCGAGGTCTTTAGTACCCTGTTGTTTGGGAGGGGTCGAGGGAGGGTAGGCCGGAGGCGTCGAGGGTCGCGGAGGGTAGGCTGGAGGCGTCGAGGGTCGCGGAGGCGGAGGTAGGTAGGGTACCCAACGCGCGCGCGCGCGCGCGTCGGGAGTCGAACTTGACGCCTGCTGGGCGTGCAATTGGGAAGGCATTGAATTGAACGTATCGCGGTGCAGATCGCCAGCGTTGAAGGGCGTTGATTGGAAGGTATCGCCGTGCAGATTGCCGGCATTGAAGGGAATCGATTGAAGGTATCGCCGTGCAAATTGGGCCGGGCCGGGGTCTGAATCGGTGGAATTCTATTAGGTTCTTTGAGGTAGGGGTCGTGGTAGAGATACATTGATTTGCACGCATTTTTCTATGCGAAAAAGTGTATTTGAATACATGGCCTAATTAGGCAAGATCCACCGCACTAACAATTCAGATCCCTGAATACTGTAGGCAATTGGGTGGGGCCCGCTTGGTGGGTCGCCTGGCGCCCAGCCACGCCAGGGCGGCGGCGCCATGACAAGGGGAGCATGGAGAGGAGCATGGAGGGGAGCATGGAGGGGAGTATGGAGGGGAGTATTGAAAAAACCGTGGAAAAGGCATCGAATGGGCCATGGAAAAGGCATGGAAGGACATCGGGCAAAGGCCTGGGAAAAATCAACGAGGAATTTTCATGTCGGATATTTATCGTACGGCTTGTAACCTGCCCGCTTTATGTCCGTTCCATATCAATTAATGTCAAATACACTAGCTGACAAGTACGATAATTTAACGTTCCCTAGTTTGCATTGCGAGCAAGTTATTTTCCGGCGTGAAATTACCAAACACGCGAATGATGGAAGTCGGCGGCATCACCGTCGCTCGCGGTGACGGCAGCGTCGAGCCTCTGGGCTTCGGCGATGCACGCCTCTATGTAACACCCCATGGAATAGGAGGCCACGGGCCTCCTCAGTGGAAGTCGAGCCCTTTTAGCGGCACTGGATACTTCAGAACCAGGCAGCTAGCTCAGGAGGCCAGCCACCAGGCTGCTAGCTCAAGAAAGAGGGCTGACGACCCAAACGCCAGCAGTTGACGGCCAGAAGGCCGCCAAGGTGAGATGTGCAAGAAGATCTCACAGGACTCCCTGTTAAGGAGTCCAGGGGGCAAGCTACCGCTTATGTACTAGCTTATACACTACCTTGAAGCAAGAACCAGAACTGCTGAATAACCCGAACCTCCGAGATCTCCCCGCGAGAACCCTTCCAGTGCATAGCACACTCTAATCTATTTGGAATGCGCGTCGCTTGCCGAAAGACTGTAAGGTAGCAAAAAGAACTTTGCTCCGGGGCCCGCGACCATTTCCGCGTGTATTGTCAAAGCTAAAGTTAATTGCCTATCTTCCCGAGCCGGGATGCAAAGCCTTGGTGCTGCCTCTCCAGAAAACGAAAAACTGCGGTCTGTCTCGACGACGAGCTGCCGCCTTTACCGGCGGATATTTCCCAAAAGCTGCGTGGCATCAAACCAGGCCTCCGCAGGCGCCAGGGCCAATCGCGGCCACCCCCAGCAGCCCAGCCGCGGTGGCGGAATGCGCGTGGTTAAGTGCAAATGCGAAAACATCCTGCCTTGGCGTATCCGGGTCGTGCCATTGGGGGGGGGGGGGGGGGGGCAAAAGCGCCAGGAGCACATTTCTCGTCTCGTCCAGGGATGATGCATATGGGTTGGAACACAAATGGGTGTATAGGGTGGGGCGCAGCAAACGGCTGTTGGACGGTAGGGAACGCTTGGCTGGGAGCAAAGGGGAACAAAGGCGTCCGTTTTTGGAGGCGAAAACCTCCGTTTCCGGGCGCTCTTGATCCCGATTCCTCTGAATTTCTCCAATACCAAAAACATGTGAGGGCCGGGCCGGATTAAAACTCAGGGAGAAATTGGGAATGCGCTCCTCGACCTCTGGCCAATGGCCGCCCGCAATTGCGCCCCACCCCTCCCGCTCCTCTCCATGCTCCACCCGTAAATCTACCACCTCCCTCCGACTGTGGGGGAGGGTCCAACCCAGGCAGGGCCGCGGTATCTCCGCCGCAAACGTCATGATCCCCCCACCCTCTTGTCTCCTCCTACCAAACAGAGACGAACATCAGGAGGATTGCATCACGAAACTGCCACATACGACCATACCCACTGGAATATACGGGATCCCGTCCGCTCTCCCCTAGTCAAACCAGTGAGGGAGGATTAGTACTTGCGGAGCCGATGGGATCCCGGGACCTTGACCGCTGGCCAATAACCGCCCGTCCTAGCCGCCCCACTCTCCAGGGCTTTCTATGCTCCACCGCCTCGCGACCATTTCTCCAACGTTCGGATTCTTTTTTAAAAAACGACAGAAAACGGGATTTTGTTTCCAAGATTTAAGCCGCCACCAACAGGACCGCCCACCACCCACTTCGTTGCCTTTGGTACCGCCGCCGGCAGGCGGTGGCCAAATCGAGGGCCGCCGTCGAGGTTCTTGGGCGGCTGGAGCCTGGAAAGCCTCTCGGCGGCTGGAGCCTGGCTGGGGAGCTTCTCGGCGGCCCGCACGCTGACCAGCCTGTGGAAAGCCAGCCAGCCCGCTCATGCGGCTCTAGTACCCCCCCTTCCATGCTGCGCGTAGGTCCCAACTCTTGCTGGCTGCGACCTTTCCGGCGGCACACACATGTGTTTCCTTGCATGCAGGGGCTCGGCTATCAGTTCAGCCCCCTTGCGCTGTTGCTGCCCACATCCAAAGACAAATTCTTGCCTCGGCGCTTCATATCGCCCGAGAACGGTTGTTCTGCTACCCTGTGATGACAAAAGGGGCTCTGGAGTGTCGACCTATGGTAACTGTGATATACGTCTCCCCTTGTCCTTGACAGGGCCCCATTCCCAGTCTTCCTTCTCCCCCCCCCCCCCCCCCCCCCCCCCCCCCCCCCGCCTTGTCCTTCGATCCGGCCCAGGCTTTGCAGTCGGCTTCGCCTTTAGCCGTGCTAAGCATCACTCACGCCGGGCAACAGGGGGGCGGGCGTCAGCTCATCCCAGCGACCAGGCGGCGACCGTTCAGGGCCCCAGGCAATGTCCTCCTCGCGCCACATGCGCACCAGGGACGCTCTCGCGTCGTCGACGAACCGACGACTCTCGCCCTCGCCCTCGCTCTCTTTGATAATCTCGAGCAGCCTTGCGTTCCAAAACGCCCACCGTTCGGGGCTGAGCCCGGATCCTGCTGGCGGGACCGTCACCCCGGCGTCCCTGGCCCTGCGGCCCAGCCCGCTCAGCTCGGCGGCGGCGGCGGCGAACGGTGGTCCCGGCCTAACGGCCGCAGCCGCGTCGTCGTCGCTGAGGCGAAGCAGCCGGGCGGCGGCGTGGCGGACAAGGTGTCTGAGGGGCTCGAGGTCGGGCGCGACGACGGCGCCGCCGCCGCCGGCCGCCGGCGGGGGGCCTCCTCTTCGAGCGCGTCCGTCGCGCATTACGACCAGGGCGCACACGGCGAGCCCGTCGCCGCCGACGCCCACGGCGAGCAGGCGGCCGAGCAGGGACGCCAGGCCGGCGCGGTGGGGCCGGGGCATGGCCTGCCACCCCGCAAAGGCGGCGGCAAAGTCCTCCGCCAGGAAGGGCATGTCGGTCCAGGCGCGGGCGCCGTTGGACAGGGCGGCCGCAACAAGGCGCCCATCGTCGCCCTCGATGTTGTTGCTGGCTGTCATCATCCCCGGCTCCTGCTGGTGGTGCTGGGCGGCCCGTCGTCGTCGTCGTCGCCGCCGCCGATCTTGGGGCGGCCCACCGCGGCGGCCGCGCGCAGGAGGACGTCGCCCCTTGCCCTCGCGCTGACAAGCATCAAGACGAGCTCGGCGTGCTTGGGACTGTCGGGCGGCCACGTCTTGCCGGCGGCCACGACCCGTACCACAGGTCGTGAAAGCCCTGTTCGAACGCGGCAAGGTCCGGCGGCGGGCGTGCGGCCATGCCGGTGAGCGCGTCCATCTTGCACTCGATCGACAGCGCCAGCCCGCCGCCCGGCTCGTCGTCGCCCGTCAGCGCGGCCGCGTCCATCTCGGCTCGGACAATGGCCGAAAAGAGCTCGCGGCGCTCGTGGGGCGGCGCCGAAGGGCCGAGTGCCCTCCACTTGAGCAGGAGAGGGTCGTTTTCCTTCATGGCGCGTGTGGGGGGCCGATGCGACTGTGCAAATCGTACGCGGGTAGACGGTAAAAGAAGAGGTTCGGGAAGGCAGGTATGCCCGCTGATTAACTCGGGGCACCCGATAAGTGGCTATGGGGATTGAAATACCTACCTAGGTAGACAAGGTGCTTGGAAGACGAGCGTTGGCAACAGACCTCGGCAGGTAAATAGGTAGGGAGGGCATGCCAAAGTCCAGGGAGGCCTCCAGCGACGCAGCCGCCTGGCGCCCACGCCGGTGGGGCTGGGCTATTGGCAGAGCCAACAGCACCAACTGCACGGCACGAGTGCAAGCGCTTAGTCACATTTGATCTCACTGCTGGTTGGAGCTCGCTTGTTTGAGCAGCATCCTGCCTTCCCCAGTCTCAAGCTGCCTTCCCACACACACATACCTTGTACCTAGGGTGCTACCTCTAGGTACTCAGCCGAAGGCTCAGCTGTGCTCCGCCCAGCGGCGAGCTGCACACGATCTGTGCACCAACAGCTGCACACGATCTGTGCACCAACAGCTGCAACGACGGGCATGCGCCTTCGCAGTTCCTACTAGGCCCGCTTCCCGCGGCGGCACCACCACCGAGCACCATGGCACCGAGCGACTCCCGACTGGAGCCCCTTGGGTGCCACACCCGCCGACCTAAAATTGGAAAATATTTCCCCAACCACAGCAGCCCAGTTCCGGTTGCCAAAACGGGGCTGGGCCTGTTGTTGGGCGGCCCTGGTCATGGCAGTGCATCTGAGCGTCGAAGCTGTAGTAATCTGGCCGAGGCCTCATCTGGTTTGCCGCCCAACTGGACTCATGGGGGACCGAGAACCGTATTGCGAGAGAGGGCGTTGGCAATACCAAAAACGACAACCAAAACGCAGGTAAACATGTATAAAATAGAGCCTTCGGCGCCGGGTTTCCTTTGATTTGTTGTTTCCCGGCATCATCATCAACACCACAGTCGACCACCATCATTCCCATCCACAGCGTCTTTCAGCCCATTTTCGTTTCCCCATCCATCGATCCTCTCTCACTGACTGCTCGGCTTCCCGCGACCATCTTCGGCGCCCCCAGACTTTCCCCAGCTAACCGATCGACCCTGTCGTCAATATGAAACTGCACCTGGCAGGCTCTCTCCTTCTGGCCCTGGCCAACACCGCCATCGTTTCCGCGTATCCCAGCGGGCCGCCGACGTCCGTCGGCTTCAGACAAGACCAAAGCGGGACGGGAACCCTCCGTTCCCGGACTCCCGGCAGCAAATCGCCTCCTTCCGCTCGGCCTCCGTCCACAAAGGGGCTGAAGCGTCCCCCGATCCAGCCCGGCCCCAACAAGGGCAAGGGCAAGGGCAAGCACAACACTGGGGCCATTGACCCGACCCAGTTATTCGATGGTGTAAGTCATAGGATTGCTGGCATCCGCGAGCCCCCCCTACCTCTTGCCCAAGAGAGTTCAAAAACACAAGAGCAACGGGGGGAGTGTTACTGACAGCGTGCGCTTCCGGCCCCCTTGCAGAATTGTCAGGGTAGGACACACTGCGTGGCCTATTCCGGCCAGCTTGTTCGACCTTGCCCCAAGACGAGCCGGTAAGTTTGCGACTTGTTCAATCCCCACCCTTTTTTGCTAGTCCTGCTGGAAAAAAAGAAAACAAACGGTGGAGCTAATGGGTCTTTCGAGCAGTGTCTGAACTCGTGCCTGGCCGGATGGGGGTATGCGACTGCCATCTGCTTTTAACAAGCACCCGGGGCTGCCGTTTGTTTGCGCAAGGGCTGCTGCTGTTTTGCTCCGGCGCCAACGCGGATGATGACGGGGGGTGGCAACATTGTTGGGCATGCAAAAACTGATGCTTGTTCTTCCCCGCTGCATTGGATTCTCGGCCGATGTGGCCGTGTAGACGAACGACACAGAAAGTCCAAGGCAAACTGGGCACAGGAAACAAAAGGGCCAAGCACAGGGGCGTTGGGAGTCGTGGAGTTGGCTTTGCTTTTATTGCATTTCGATTTTGTATGGTTTTGTAAATTGGCTTTTTTCAGCCGTGGAAACTGGATTTTACAAAACTATCTGTCCCTCTGGATTTCGCATCCGCGATTTTGCTCCAACTTTGAATATTGTTTTATCAAACCGGTGGCATCGTTGGTTTCGCTTTTTTTGCACTCCGTCTTATATCCGATTCACCGGATGCTGTACCCTCTGGTAGCCGCAATACCCGGGCATTATACCGGTGTTAACCACTCCACCCGACCTGTTGCCAAGCGGAAGGGTGGTGGCCTGAGTGGGCGAGCCGGGAGCTGTGCAGTGGCGTTTTTGCCGTCCATTTTGTACCAAACCTGTTTCGTTGTTCCCGTGCTAGAAAGGGAACGGAATTTCCCTCGTTGTTGGCGATATCGACACCCCCGCCCACGGGTGGTTTGCAGGAAGGGAGCAAAAGTTGGGCGAAAGCAAAGTTACAAAAAAAAAAAACAAAAAAAAAGGGACCAAAAAGCCTATTAACGAAAATTTCCGCAGAAGGGGGCTAGTAATAAGATAATATTATATTGCAAAAAAAAGATAAGAGCTTGCCCCGTCGAGCAGCATATAAAAAACGAAAAAGGGGAATGTCACAGACTCCTCAACAGGCAGTCTAGTTGGGTACGGTCGGGTCCACAGGACCAAAAAGGCTTGTATTCAGAAGACAGTGCTGCAGCCGCTGCCGTCTGCAATCAGGTTGTGGCTTCCTTGCTGATTCTTGGCCCTCCTCCCAAGAGGGGCCAAGAACGAACAGTGAGGGACGGTTTTAACTCCCGCCGTACAGTGTAGAGAGGAGGCGGGCCACGTGCGCCCCCTGGGCGCCTCCCCGCCTGTGGCGGTGCCTTACAACTGTGGCTGCCCTGCACCGGTACATAATCTGTGACAAGGACTCAGGGTCCGAGTCTGGTAGCAGCGGCGATGAGGCAGATGCCGATTTTGAAGATGATGTGGCCATGCTGCAAAACTTCTCTCTTATATCCACAGACAAGGACGCGACTATATTGGAAATGCACGGGCTCGTACAGCTGGCGACGCGCATATGGCTGGAAGCGGATGGGCTGCAAGACAAATTCAGGCGACAGTTGTTAAGCGGATGGCAGCGGCGTTTCCTACGGGGGACTATAGCAATTGGGAAACGTGCCAGTTGCTATTTGCACATGTTGAAGCAGCCATAGACTGCCAGCCAGCTGAGGAAATTACGCAGGAATTGTGGGCGGGCCTTATGCACCGCGGAGGATGGTATGCGTTGGAACAAGGCCGGTATAGGACAGCAGAGCGGATGGTGGGCAAAGCAAAAAGAAGCCGTGAAAAACAGTTGGGAAAAAGCGACGAAAAAACACTGGATAGTGCAGCGTTGCATGCATCGATATTTTGGAATCAAGGCCGGTGGGGGAGGCTGAAAAGCTATTTGTGGAAGTGATGGAAACGAGCAAAACCAAGCTCGGGCCGACCATCCGGATACGCTAATGAGCATGAATAACCTCGCGTTTACTTGGAAGAGTCAGGGCCGGCATAAAGATGCCCTGGCGCTAATGAAGCATTGCGCACAAACCCGGCAGCAAATCCTTGGTTTAGAACACCCATATACTGTTTCGTCCTTGTCGGTGGTGATTGACTGGACCAGCTAGAATAAGGTTAATGTTGTGGCGTGGCGCCTGGGGAGTCGCTGAGCCACTGTGGCGACCGATCGCACAGGAGGTCCGTGTACTGGACCCACGGTTGGAAAAAAACGCCGCACGTGGGAATGGGCGCAACGCACCCAATCCCTCCTTTGTACTCTTCACCTTTAGATAGTTATATCAACCTGGTGCTTATTGCAGCTTTGCTTCTTTGCCCTACGTGATCCCTAACAGGGCCCCGCGTTTCGCGGCCTCCTTGGTTAGCCAATAGCTAATTCCCTTGGAGGACCGGGCAGGCTGGGCTGTGGCGTGCCCTCCTCTTTTGCCCGAGTTGTATGCTATCTGTAGGATGCGTGCTGCTGTGCTATCCACTCCATGACAGCCAAGAAACAAGCCCGTATCAAAGTAAAGCTGCGCAAGAAAAGAATTCGTAAAGCCCAGTACAATAAAGATGGGTGTTGCGTAAGTCGTCAAACTTGGCGGTGGCTGACGGGCCGTTATAGGGAAAAACACGGCGAATGAGCTAAGAAAACGTGCGGCGTAGCTTTGTCGCCGACTGACCTGCTAATGTCTTCATCTTCAATTCTAAAATCTATTTGGTAAATTACATACCGCCGTTCTGCAGGCCCGTGATAGGGTGCGCACGCCTTGGCGCCTAGGGCTATAATGGCCATGGCGTTGTGCCACAGCGCCGTGCCATAACAACCCCCAGAGATTTCCATCCCCCTGTTGTGGCGTGGCGTACCCTGCGTGCACTTGCAGCCCTGTCTTTCGTATGCGTTGGGTGTATAGAGACAGACCCTTTTGACAACCAGGTGGCAGTTCTGATTGTCCTAGCGTTTTGGCTTAGGTGGGAGGGTCTCCCTTTGTCCAACCGCCGTGACAGTGGAGAGCATGGAAGGAGCATGGTGGGGAGCATGGAAAGGGCATGGAGGGGAGCATGGTGGAAAGCATGGAAACGGCATGGAAGGGAGCATGGAGGGAAGCATGAAAGGGAGCATGGAAGGGAGCATGGAGGAGGAGGAGGAGGAGTATATTTAACGTCGTTAAGTCGGGATCTACCAGTCCCTGCCTCCCAGGGGGCATACGACGTGCTAGCGCTACCTAAGCTTAACACTAGGCTACATGTTGCTATCGAGGCGGCTAACAAATCAAACCAAGGGGCAAACCCAAGGCACACGAAGTTCGGGCCGCATTCCGGCGCTCCTTGTTGGTGAGCGGGCAATCGGCAATAGGGCGAGTAAACGCCGGGGCGCTGTGAGCGCAGCTGTTGGTGGTAGAGAAAGCAGTCGGCCGGCAATATGCCGGAGTAAAATGAAGGCCGGGCGGAGGGGCTGCCGCGCTTACGCTCCCCTCATGGGCCCCGCCAAAGAAAGAAAATTCGGGGGCTGGAGGGCCTAGGTCCAGCCCGGTGTGCTCCTTGTGTGTCGCGTATCGAACGACAGGCTGCGCGGTTTGCCAACGTGGTGCAGGTCCGTAGGCCTTTGCGGTCGCGCGCTGGCAAACAGAGCCGCGTATAGCGCGTGCTAAAAGCAATTAATACGCGTGCGTGCTTAGCAGGCAAAATGCGTGCTTAGGCAGGCCAAACTTGCGCCGTGCGTATCGGTGAAATGCGATGCGGTCGACCGAGGAGAAGTCGCAAATGTAGCGAGAGGGCGGCGGCTGGTGCCGTAATGCAACGGCGGCCGTGGTTGGCGGGGGACGGCGGCGGCCGGGCCGGTTATCGTCCGAGATATCAAACTGCTTACCGGCCAGCAGTCTTCTTGTGCATTTCGGAATCGTTTCGGCTCGGTGCGCGAGGCGAAAGCGAAAAGGAAGTCGAAGGGCGGTCTGGTGATGCGCGAAGGTTGGAGCATCCCGATTGTCGAAGGTTTCGGCGCGCGCGAGGCGCGCCCTGGGCGATAGGGTGCAGGCCTTCCCCTCGACTGGCAATAGGCGCCCGCGTACCGTTGCCAGCCATTCTCTGCTCTTTTGGCCCAGTTGCGTTGCCGGCGTCGTTGTTGAAAGGAGTCGGAGAACGCGGGTTAAACAGAGCCAGATGGCCTGTTAAACCCTGTTGTGCAGCCGGCTCATTTTTGGTGGCACCAACACCAAAATGGCCGGGGTTCCTTAGCGGCCACTAACAGTGGGTCCGACAGGAAAATTTTTCGGGGGGAAGGTGATGGAAGGGAGCATGGAAACGGCATGGAGGGGGTATGGAGGAGCATGGAAGGGACATGGAGGGCAGTATGGAGGGCAGCATGGAAGGAGATCGGGCGGAAGCGTGCGAAAAATTATCAGGAATGTTCATATCGGATATTTATCATACGGCTTGTAACCTGTCCGTTTTATATCCGTTTTATGTCAATTAATATCAAATATGTTCGTCGCCAGCTTACAAGTACGATAATTCGACGTTCACCAATTTGCATTACAAATAAGGTGTTTTCCGGCATGAGACTACCGAACATGCGAACAATGGAGGTCGGCGGCATCACCATCGCTTATAGTAACAGCAGCATCGAGCCTCGGGGCTTTAGCGATGCACGCCTTTGGTCGACATGGAATTCGCGTCGCTTGCCGAAAAGACCGTAAGGCAGCAAAGAGAACTATGCTCCAGGGTCCCATCACCATCTCCGCGTGTACTGTCAGAGCTGAAGTTGGCTGCTTACCTTCCCGAGCCGGCAGAACCTCGGTGCTGCCTCTCCAGAAAACGAAAAACTGTAGTCTGTCTCGACGACGAGCTGCCGCCTTTACCGCGGATATTTCCCAGAGGCTGCGTGGCATCAGACCAGGCCTCCGCAGGCACCAGGGCCAGTCGCGGCCGCCCTCAGCAGCCCAGCCGCGGTGGCGGAATGCGCGCGATTAAGTGCAGATGCAAAAAGGCGTATCCGGGTCGTGCTATTGGGGGAGCAGAAGCGCCAGGAGCGCATTTTCGTCTCGTCCAGGGACTGTGCATGAGTTGAACACAAATGGGTGTGTAGGGTGGGGTGCAGCAGACAGCCGTTGGACGGTGGGGGAACGCTTGGCTGGGAGCAAAGGGGAGCAGAGGCATCCGTTTTTGGAGGCGAAAACCTCCGTTTCTGGAGGCCTGGGATCCCATTTGCTCTCAAAATCTCCAAGTACCAAAACATATGAGGGCCGAACTAGTACTCAGGTGGGTGACCACTGGGGAATCCCCGGTGTTGTATGTTTTGCTTTTTGGCCTGTTAATAATGATAACTGTACTGCCCTTATCCGGCGGGTGGGCCCTTTTACCTTAGGTTCCATGTGCGACTAAAATCGGGATTCTATTTTTCTTCTAGATTTATTTTCAATACCTTACTCCCGCACTCCTTCCACCTTTTAGGCTTTTTCTCCATATCACTAACCTTTGAGCCTCAAGTGAGCTTCTAATGACAGAGTTAAGTTTCTTCCCTGGCAAGACGAAGTGGCTTATGCTAGCCGTCCGACACTAAACTGCCGACGAGCGGTCCGACATGCCTGTCCCGCCAGCGCGGCCCGGTGTCAGACTCTTTCCCGCCACTCCCCCGCCGCTCTGCCATTCTCCAGGAGGCTGGTCTGGTACCAGCAGGTCACGGTCGAGGTTGACCAACTGCAGATTCAAACTTGGAAAATCGCAGTCACGCGTCGACCAGACAAGACTCAGGCTCCCAACTAAAGAGGCTCTTCCCGGCCACTCACCCTTTTTGCTCCCGCACCCACCCCCGCCCCGATATCGGCCGCCATGCAATTTTCTATGGGGCGCCCAGATAAATAAACATAGGCTGCAATGCAGGCGGGGGCTTAATCAACAGGAGGGAAGCAAATAAAAGTTATCGCCACGAGCAATTTATTAATAAACGATCAAAAACGCGGTGTTGAACCGCCAAGTTACATAGGAAAAGTACAGGGGCACGGCGTTGAGGCCGTCTATCTAGGGCTACAAAGGGGCCTAGGGACTCGCAAAAGGATCAAAAAACTCGTCAGAAGCCGGCGCAGGCGCTGGAGAGGGCGCGGAGGCCCCCCGGCCAGCCTTAGAGGCAGGGCGGCCGGCGAGGAGGGTAAGGCGGCCGGTGTTAAAGGCGGGGAGTGCCGAGGGTAAGCATAGGACTTTCGGCCTCGTCAGCCTCGTCCCATGCCTGCAGGGAAGCACCCAATTCTTGTTGGGAGTAATCCCGCCTTGCGCTGGCCCTTATACCTGTGCGGGTACGCGTGTGAGGCCCTGCCGCCGGCGCCTCGTTGCTAAAGGGGCCGGTCCCTCGAGGCCGGCCCTTTTTAACCCCAACCGGCTTTGTAACCCGCAACAAAGGGTCCTCCGCGAGGCGGTTGCCCGCGTGCAGCCAAAAGCTATCGACGGCGGCGATCTGCAGGCCAGGCGCTTGCGGATCGCGCTGCTGAGCTTTATGCAGCGCAATAAGCTCGTGGGGACAGGGCAGGCCGTATTGCGCACGCGTAAAGTTGGTGCAAAGGCCGATATCTAGGCCGGTTGGGTGCTTGCGGGAGGGGAACGTTAATATCGCACGGAGGCTAATTTGTTCAAGGAGATCAAAGCACCACAACGAGGCGCGCAAAGGGAGGGCTCCCGCCCACGAACGGCCGGCGTAATCCCACCTTGCGCGCGCGTGGGAGGTCCGTTGGCGATCTTCAAAAGCCGTAATTCTGTGCCCCGTTTGCCGGCGAGTCGCCTGCTCAACTTGGGCCAACGTTGATCGGGAGGAAAGGTCGTACGTTTTAAGGGATCCGTGATTTCCTTCGGCGCCGGCGGTACTAATTACGCCTTGATTGGGGTTGTATTTGGTATAACAACAGGCCTATTGCCGGCAAGAAGGCCAGACGGTTTGTTGCAGGTAGTTAATTAAGCGTTCCTGCTTAAAAAACTTGCTAACAAGCCTATCCATGGCCTCCTCATGCGCTGAACGGCTCCGGGCATAAACAAGGTGCTTCCAAAGGGCAAAAAAGCCGGCCCGCGTGTAAGGAATATCGTTAGGGTCGTGTTGGTAAGCATCCAGGCCTTGGGCAGACCAGATCCGTCGGTAACTGTTGTGAAGGGTACGCAAATCCTCCTCGTTAGCCTGTATCAGGGCCTCGTAGGTAGGGTAAAAGGTCGCGAGGACTTCCGTCGGCTCGGCGGTCCAGGGGAGGCCGTCCCAGTGCGTTGGAGGGTCCGGGGCTTGATCGGAGGCTTCAATAGCCTCGCCGGGAATCGAACCCGTAGCCTCGCCGGCGCTGGAGTCGTCGCTAGAGATGACGATAGCTTCGTTTCCGTCCATCGCGGCCGTTGTTGTTGTTATGCGGGGAAATTGATTGCCAATGGGCCAAAATGCGCGAAAATTGAAATTCCCTGCAAAATTGCGGTGTTCCGACACCAGAAAACACAGGGGCCGCACATGCCAAAAGTGGGTCGGGTGGGTGCGGGAGCAAAAAGGGTGGGTGGCCGGGAAGAGCCTCCAACTAAAAACCGCAAGCCTCAGCATTTCTTGACTCGATCCTTGCGGCCCTCTACTGTACTCTGCCCACCACAGGGAGTATGCCGGCACGCCCGACTGCGGTTAGCTCCGGGGAGGGCCTGCTGCGACGGCGGCAGGCGTGCACAGTACACTGTACATGCATATCTCTCGATCTCATGGATCGGGCCCTGGGCTCTGGGATCGGTGTGCCGTGTTGCGCCGCCCCAGGGGTCTCCCCCGCTGTCCCGAGACTAGCGCCCACCACTGGCGGCCAAAAAGGGAGGTCGGGGCTGGAGGGCACGTCTGCGTCTGGGGTAAGGCTGTGTGTGTTGGCTGTCGTCGTGTCCCATCGCGGCAGATGATGGGTCGACAGGACCCGTTTACCCACCCGCCCGCGATCGGAACCCACTGTCTTTGGTGTGGGCTTGCGAGCGGAGAGGAGAGAGGGGCATGAGGAGGAGGAGGAGGAGATTCTCCGGGCGGGCGGTGGTGTTGTAGCCCGCAGCCATCGTCCCCGGAGCCGTACAACGTGGACCCGATTCCCAGCCGCGCATTACCGACTGCCGCTATTCTCTGCCTCTTCTTTTTTCCTTTCCCCAGTGACCGTTTTCCTCGCGCGCGCCCATCGCAAGCCACCTGAAGAAAAAAAACCGCCTCCTAACTCAAAAAGCTCGGGTTTGACGTCACCCTGAACCCCCGATCGGACGACGGATTGTTTGCATCATGCACGCATGGTTGTACAGTACCGTGGAAGGAAAAGGAAAGCGAAAGCCCTGGAGTCAGGCCAAGATCTTCCCGTAAACCCTGCGTCTACACAGAGGCGCCCGTCTGTAACACTAGGGGCTAGGTGCGACCCCTGGGGCGATGGCTATCGGCCTGCATGTTTGCTGTCCTGCCGGGTCCTCCGAGCTATGGGATCCCCGATCCCGTTCGGCTGCGTGCGTCGTCCGCCAGCATCACCAAGAACAGCGAACCTGGCAGCTCCAGCCCCCTTCCCCAACCAGACAAGTCCCTTAGCCCAGGATCCGATGGTGTCACGTCCAGGTCGGTCCGTGGGAAAGAAAAAAAAGGCTGCGGCTGACGTTTCAATAAAACCCAGGCCCCTAATTATGGACGTCATGGGTGGTTGGCAGGACTCGCGAGGGTGAAGAGATCCCGGCCGGGGCCTCGTGGAGGAGTGCTCTACACAAGCGGTGAAGATACTGTGTAGACCGGTTTTGAGCTATATTATATCGGCTCGGCTACGCTTGCTCCGACAACAGTTTTCCAACTCATATGCACACATCTTGAAGGGTGAAGCTGAGAACATCGTAATTCGATCTATATTCCATCACAAACACTGTTTCCCTAATCCCGCCCCGAACGGTATAAGTCTATCATCTGTCTCTCTCCCTCTCTACCCCTGACACCCACCCAACTCTTACCCCTAGTCCATCGCACACGTACAAGAGAAGCCGCCCCGTTCCAACCACAAAAATGGCGGCCATCCCAGAGCCCATGGGGACCGATGGTGAGCCAATCCCTCAGGTCCAAGCAATCCCTTCAACATCCAGAGTGCCCCAACTGCAGCCAGCGCCCTCCTCTCGCGCAGCAGCAGCAGCACCACCGCCGCCACCACCACCACCCCAGCCCACCAAGTCCGAGTCGGACGGCGGCAGTCCCGCAGAGACAACGGCAGCGGATCACCAGCGCAAGAACTCCAGCGCCTCCAAGCGGTCCCGGGGGCGCAACCGCTCGCGCGCGCGCGCCGGCACCGGCAACTCGACCATCGGCGGCGCCGCCCCGTCCTCGACGCGCGCGCTGAACCGCAACAGCGAGGACCTGTGCTCAGACGACACCGAGGCCGAGGACCACAACGGCAACAACGCCTACGCTGCCCGCCACCCGGACCGGCCGGCCCGCTCGACGCGCCCGCCGCGCGCCTACTCAACCACCCGGGCCTACGCGGGGCTCGAGTCGCCCGCCAAGATGGCCGTCGAGGAGACCAAGGGCGCGGCCGGCGCGCGAGAGCACTACTACACCTACGACGGCGGCGTCGGGCCCGAGACGGGCGGCGGGACGGCCCGGCTCGGCGGCCGCTACCCGCAGCAGTACGACGAGGAGTACGGCTACGGCCCAGCCATGATGACGCCCGGGTACGGACGCGGCGGCAGAACCGCGCTGGGCGGGCGCTTCAGCGCCGACTACCCGCCGCGCATCAACTGGAACCAGCTCTCGCGCGAGGAGCGGGCCGAGGTGCTGCGGATCCCGTGGACGCAGTGGATGAACAGCGACTTCAAGAACCACTTCGTCGCCACCATCGGCGAGTTCATCGGCACCACCATGTTCCTTCTCTTCGCCTTTGCGGGCACCGAGGTCGCCAACACGGGCGCGGCGGGCATCGAGGACCCGCCCTTCAACGTGGGCGCGCAGATGTACATCAGCCTCGCCTTTGGCTTCTCGCTCATGGTCAACGTCTGGATCTTCTTCCGCATCAGCGGCGCCCAGTTCAACCCGGCCGTCACGCTCGGCATGCTGCTCGTGCGCGCCATCGGCGCCGTCCGCGCCGCCTGCCTCTTCCTCGGCCAGATCGCGGGGAGCCTGCTGGCCAGCGTCATCGTGCGCTACCTGTTCCCGCAGCCCTTCGCCGTCCGCACGTCGCTGTCCAAGTCCACGAGCCTGGCCCAGGGCGTCTTCATCGAGGCCATCCTGACGGCCGAGCTGGTCTTTACGATTTTCATGCTCGCCAAGGAGAAGCACAAGGCCAACTACATGGCCCCCATCGGCATCGGCCTGGCGCTCTTCATCGTCGAGATGGCGGGCGTTCCCTACACGGGCGGATCGCTCAACCAGCGCGCAGCTTTGGGCCGTGTGTCATCACTGGCGTCTTTGAGCCTGAGCACTGGGTTTACTGTGAGCATTCCTGAATCCCCGTCCCGAATGCCGCTCAACTAACCCCCTCTTTTTCCAGGGCTTGGTCCATCCATTGGCGCAGTCATCGCCGTGATCTTTTACCAGTTCATCAAGACTCTCGAATACGAGGTACGATAACACTCCTGAATCCAGTCCAGCCTACACACAACCTCCCAGACGAAACCTCGTAGTCTAACACTCTCCCCTTAACAGATGGCGAACCCGGGGGCTGATGGGGATCAGGAAAACGATCCGACCAAGAACCCGGCAAAGAGGGCGGAGCTCATGATGAGCCGCAAGGTAAGCACAAGGCCCCCGAAGAGGCATGGAGAAGCCTAGGAGTGACAAGGCGAAACAGTTCGCGAAGAGTGAGATATGATCGGAAGGGAGGCCCCTGCCTCCATGCCTTTTTTTTTTTTTTTTACATACTTTCCATATTCCCTCTACGGGTACTTTTTCTGGGTCCATCTTTGTTTTTCCTTTCCTTATTCCTTACGGTCCGCTTCTATCATTTGTTGAGCACTCAGATTCCCCGATGCCCTCGAGGCTTTTCGACTTCCGTCCTTCAAGGGACTTGGACGCAGATAGACGCGATTATTCGCCTGCTTCCCGCTTAATTTATAATTTAAAAATGCGCCCTTGATCCTTTCTGGCCTGCTTTCTCTCTTCTTCCTTGAATTCAGCCATCACGTTTCAATCTGCTCCATCCTTCATCCGGGAGCAAAAGACTTGGCTTTGGGAATGATTTAACGAGGGACGAAGGCTCCGATATGGTTCTGGGATCGAAGAAATGGCGCCCTTGATAATAGGGACGCATAGAATCAACAGTCAATAGGCTTAGAAGATGATAATATGGCGGTTCGCGGTCGGAAAAAAACGTCATCACGTCCTGATGAGATGAAAAAATCCGAGTGGCAGTATGACGCAGTATCCTGACACTGCCTCTCCCGCCTCGTCATATTTCCACCCGAGGTCTGTCCAGGATACGGTGCTCTCCGAGTTTTCCATCGCTAAGATATCCTTCTTGGGTAGATAACTTTTGTGGCAAGAAAACACAATTCTCCACATGCTCCGCGTTCGCCACGAGTAAAAGCTTCTGTCGGTAGTCGCCGTCCCATATTGTTTCCGGTTCTCCAAGAATATTTTTCGAAAAAGACCGCCGGCAACCGGCCTCCCCTATCTACCCTCTACTTCGACCAGTAATCAGCGTGGACAAGAGGGTCCGTCCGTGGAGGGATCGGATGAACTTTGGCGACGGAGCCAGATCTAAAACTTGCCACCGCCGTATGCGCCCCTAACCTTCATAAGGGGAAGGCCCCTTGATCCCCATAAATCAATGCTGCTTGCTTTAGTCTCAACACGGCTTTGCATCCTCCAATAGAAGCCACAGCCACGCTCCGTGCCGCCGTTGCCTACCAAGGGCCACCCTCCCCGCCCGGCCGCCTGATCCCCGCGGCTGAAGAGTCTCCCGTCGGTTGCCTTTTTACGTGTACCCACCAAAGACGGAAGATCACCGCCTTCCTCTTGTTCAAAGGTGCTGAGAAAAGGGGCTCTGGTCCATGATTTGTTCTCCTGGTCCCCTTTTTTGGGCTGGATGGACCAGATACGCCACGACGGAGCCGTCTCTCGCCAATACTGATTTTGAGTGTCCTTATTGTGCTAATAGTAAACCTTCCAAGTTCCCATCATGAGGGTCTCTTGTGAGGTAGAGCTGCAAGGACGGGCAAAGTAAGCAACAAAAACGCAGATAAAAGCAACGCGAGTCTTGTGTGATGTCATCTATCCGCCCACCTGCTGCAGGCGGCCTCAGCCTGGCGGAGCCGCCTTGTCGGTTGGAGCAACTCAAGGATCTCCAGGAAAGGTTAGCCCGGTTCCTGCTCTAGCCATCTCTGTCAGGAGGCTGGCCAACACAGTGACCGTCGTTTTTCTCTCGACCTTCGCCAAGGATATGCTTGCTGGAACATATCGCCCAGATCCTTGTTCGAGATGGCTGGGGAGCCTCGGGGAGCCGCCTTGTCCATGCTATAAAAACCAGGGCCGGAGTGAATTTGGGTGTCGACAAGCAGCATGGCGCAGGCAAACATTATCACACAAGTATAGCTGTCGATATCCCTACTAAAAACGGAGACCCAAGCTCGGTTGAGTCCCCTAGCCCCAGTCGTGGGAATACGGGTCAAAGTAGATATCGACCAAAGTAGCCGAGTGAACCGAGCCGAGATATATGCTTAGCTCTCCCATCATCGCCACCATCACCTCCAACCTCCATAGGCGCCCACCCGGCACACCTCGTCCCCCGCCCTGCCCCGTTCCAAGAAACGTACATAAACAGCTTCATAACCAGCCCCCTACAGCAGCCCCGGGATGACCGCCTTCCTCCTCCCAATCTTCTCCCTCCCAAACTTGTCCACATACCACGCCTTGCCCCTCACGGCCCTCGGCAGCATGCTCGCGACCTCGTTGACCAGGAACGCCCTCGCGGGCGCGCAACCCCAGCCGCACGCCATCCAGAAGCCTAGCCACTCGACCCACTCGAAAAAGTAGTGCGGGAACAGCAGGTACTTGAAGAACCCGGCCTGCGGCACCGCGTAGTGCCTCTCCACCTCCCCGCCGCCGCCGCTCCCCTTCCTCTCCCGCGCGACCTTGTCCCTCCTCCGCTCCTCCCGCCTCCGAATCTCCCTCAGCTCCTCGTCATGGTAGTAGTTTGCCGTCAGCCCCAGGTAAAAGACCCCGATCCCGGCCACGAACTGCGCCACCCCGCCGCCGCCGCCGCCGCCGACCCGCAGCTGCGCCTCCCACCCGGCCGCCGTCGTCGGCCCGTACGCCGCCAGCCAGGAGCCCAGGCACAGGCCGTTGCAGACCTGGAACAGCACCGCGGCCGCCGCGACGACGGCGTGCATGGGCGCCATCGACGGCGCCATGAGCGGGAACAGCACCGCGCGGTAGGCATAGTGCATCACGAACAGCGCCGCCAGCACCTTGTTCTGCCACGGCAGGTCCGCGATCCCGTGCTCGTCCGGCAGCGTCCTCATCATGTAGAGCAGCGTCGCGAAGCCGGGACACTCCATGGCCATCCAGGCGGCGCGCCCGGGCAGGTTGAGCGCGCTGGCCTTGGAGGTCTTGCCCATGCCGTACCATGAGATCAGCCATTGTAATGAGGCGATCTAGTTTTTTTTTGTTTGTTCTCTAGCGTTAGCCTTAATTCTGACGACCTTTTTTTTCTAGCGGGGCTGGCTTTGTCTCGAGAGAGCGGGGCGGTCAAACTCACGACTGGCCAGAACTGCCAGTAGAACAGGACCGTCTCGTAGTTCTCCCTCGTCGGAGGGATCCAGTCCTGGATTATCGCCATGCCGCCCGTCGTTTCTTTCGGTGTTGCGACTGCGTCAGGCGCGACAGATGTTCGCGCGAGGTTCGCCAAATTCCGGATCTTGCGGGCGTTTTGGTGGTTTGCTGTCACGCGATTGAAAAGACGTCTCGACAAGAAACGATTTAAATAAGAGGTCAAAGCTTCAGTCCGAGGGCAGGTGATTGATTGATTGCAAGATGCGACCTCGTTTTGGACAACTTTCTAGATGTGGAATACGGCGATTCTCGTTTCGCCTTCCTGATGTCATGTCTGGTAAACAGATCGGCCCTGATAAAACGCAACAAAATTCTCCGCCCGCCAAGCCTCGACGCCTACCCGGCTGAGGGGAAACTTTCTGCACATCGTCTGCCAACAACCACCCACAAAGCCTTCCTCCCACCACGCGATATCCCCACATAAGTTCTTGATCTGAATATCGACACCGAGAATCGACTTTTGATAGGTATGTTCGTCTATCCATCAGAGCCATTGAACGTGAACGGTTCAGCCTCCACCGGCAATGCATGCAACTGTCAACACGTAGAGTGCTGACGACGGGCACGGGTCCTCCGCGATCAGCATCAAGGATCCGAGTTTAGCAGCACGCACTGACTGTGTCAGTGGGCCGGGGAGCTGCCATCTTTGCCCCGAACTCCGGCTCAAGTTCCCCGATCTTGGCGCCACGTCCCACAGATATCGAATTCACAGAGGCTTTTGGTATGCAATTTTCTTACTGCTGCTAGTATCCATATCATGAGTCAGGGGAAGCACCCTGGTGTCGTGAAGAATTCACCTACCGTATCCGGCCCAGCTGATGTCCCAAACCCCTCCTAATGTGCCCAAGTCGTGACCATTACCCATACCCGTCTTCATACCGAGATGAGTCCCTATTTATCGTGAATTGTTCTGTCCATCACCCGACTGCCTGCATGGCTCCAAAAAGCAATGAGGAAAAAGGAATAAAGTCAAAAAGAAACCCAAATGAGAATAGCCCTACTTGCGTTTCTGCTCCGCCAAGAGAGAGAGGAGCAAAACGTCGGCTGGATCCCGCATGTAACAATATTTCGTGATCCAACGGACCCAAAATGACATGCACAGGAAATTCCAGCAGGAAAATGACACACAGCCCCGTCACATGACGACGCAATCCCTGTCCCTTCCCACGCTGCCACTCGCAGGCGGCACGCCCTGCCTCATAGGCCGGCTACTCGGATGAGGCAATGACGACGGTCCTGCCCCGGCTACCGCGCCCCGCTGCCTCACGCCAGTGTTACTAGCCCTGGGCGAGCTGGTCACTGCTGAGGCCGAGGCCGAGGCCGTTGAGGCGCGCGGGCTGCTGGCAGGATGACTCGGGTGCCCCTCGGGCGGGATGTAGGCCTGTTGTTGGATGCCTGCTCATACGACGGCGGCGGCGCGTCGTCTCCAGCGTCAGCCGCCCGTTGCATCGCCGCCACGGGCGTGATAAGGGGCCGGACCACCTGTGTCCTTTCTGACGCCGCGTTCCCACGGCCATTGCCTCCTCCAACACTGGGGCCGCTAACAGAATGCACCCATCTCCCCTGAGTGCTTTGCGCAGCCATAGAGGCCTGACCAGCTGCGCTTGAGCCTCGACGAGGATTGGGGATTTGCGACACCAAACCACCGCCAGTAAAAGCCCCATTGTTCCCGGCACCACCGGCACCCCCGGCGCTATTCCTCCGCGCCTGCTGTTCGATGAACTGCTCTGACAGCTGTCTTTCCCGTTGCCTTCGCGCCTGTTCCTCGCGGTGGTGCTGGTCTTCTTCCTCCTGCAGCTGCATCGCCAGCGCAAGGTCACGGTCCTCTTGCTCCGAGCTGGGAGACAGCGGCGGCCCGTCGTTGGGGCTCATTGTGGGCCCAAGCGCCGAAGACCCGCCGCCGCCGTTTCCTCGGTCCCTCCGACCTGTGACCGTCGCCCACCCGCCGCCACCTTCCGACACTGAGCGCTGGTGCTGCTGCGGCGGACGGCCCATTGCCTCCTGCTGGTGCTGGGCAGCACCGCCCACGACGCGGAAGTCGCCTGAAAAGAACTCGGCGTTTTCGCCTGTTGTATCTGCCAGCGACTCCCACACCACTTCAGCGTGGCTTGAGTAGCCCGCGTCCGTGACGAGCGTCAGAAGATTCAGCGTCTCTGGGTGGCGATATAGCGTTGAGAAATGGTCGTTGCGGAACAGAATCGCAACCGCGCCAGGTTTCATGGCCGCTGTTATCACATCGAGTCCATGCCGCGTGAGTTGTGTCCCCGACTCGACCAGGAATGACTTAATCGTCAAGACGTCCTGATATATGCCCTGCTCCTCCTCCGTCAGCCCATCTCCTTCTTGTCCGTGACCCCCGCCACCCATCAACCGGTCCTCGAGCTCCTCCTCGCGGAATAGTAGGTTCTGGGCGTCCTCGTAGGACTCTGCTCTGCGCGCAAAGGCATCGTAGGCCATGTCGCCGGTGGCGGGAGCCATCCATGTATCAACGGGACAGAAAAGGTAGAGTACAACCGCATCTCACCGTGTCCTCGAAAGTTCCTGAATCATGTTGTCGCTTCGCTCCGTTGGGTGTGTGTGAGTGAAGTTCGCTTGAAGGCTTTAATGACATCTGCCGTGGGGACGAATCGTGGGTTCACCGTTCATGCCAGTATGCAGGCCTTGAAGGAAGCCGTAGAGTTCCGTGATGTCCGGTAGTGCCGTGTCTTCAGCTAGCCTGCGCGGCGACATGAGCTCGTCGAAGACGGCATCGAGCAGAAACGAAAGACTGATTTGCTCACGGGACCGTAGCGTTTCCACCAGTGCAGTCTGCACGCCTGCTGGCGTGGTCAGAGTCAGGGCGTTGACAAGCGCCACCAGGGGCATGGGCCGTTTTCGTTCTGGACCAGGATCGGCGAGGTCCGCGGGTTGGAGCTCGCGCTGGCATCGTGCCAGTTAATATTCTTGATTTGATACGTCTCGGCCTTGCCGTCAACAGCCCGGGGTGGCTGCAATGGGGCCGCTGTGCTTGACGTCCTGGGCGGCGGTGGGGGCCCGGGCTGTCCCTGCGGCCCGCTCTGATGCCCCTCGGAAACATCGATCAGGGGCTCGGCAGGCGCTCTCTCAGGCGCCTCCTCGAGCTCTTTAATTACCTGCTTGATAGCATTCTTTGTAGGTGGCTGCTCCGATGGGTCATCGAAGTCCTCCCATGTGCTTCGTCGTGACAACTGTCCAGGTTGTGGATCGTTGTCACACAAAGTTCCACTCACTGCCGTGGGCAGCACTAGAGGCCAGGTCCTGGGTGGAGGGAGGCGGCGGACGGTCTTGGGCTTTGCCTTTGGCCTTGTCACCACCAACATCATCCCATGCGTGTCTGTCTTCGTATCCCTCGAACTCGGCGGTCCCGACGGCTGCGCGTGGCTTCGGCGGCGCTGCTACCTCGTCCCAGGCTGCGGAGCCGTCCTCTTCCGTGGGGAAAGAGATCAAGGACGGCGAACTTGTGAAGTTGCTGGCCGACGGCCTCCTGGATGCGTCGGCGGACACATTGGCCGAGGTCCAGACGTCATTTCCCAGTTCGTCTTGCTCGGCCACCTGTGCCGCCAGTGGCTGTGGCTGCAGCTGCTGTTGCACTCTTATCGTCGAGAGCCGGCTGCCAGGGATTCTTACTCGCATCGCTCGAGATGTTCAAATGAGAAAGGGCGCAGTTGGAGGAGTCGGCGGCTCGGTCAGAATGAGAGGAGTCGGCGCGGGCTGGCCACCGTTTTGTGCAGCAGAGTTGGGAGTGGGCTTCCGTTTGAACGGGTTGGTCTCGGCCCTGGGAGCGCCAGGCCTAAGGGCGTCCGGGACAGTGGCATTGGCGACGCTGCCGCCAGTGCGGTCTGCCGTGAGCGGCATCGCTGCGTGGTCGTTCCACACACTTCTCGTCGGAGGGCGTAGCAAAAGCCGAGTACTGGCTCGCAGACGGTGGTCCGGGCGGTGTGGCTCCGGGCCGAAGCGAGTCGGGGATGGCCGGGGCCCCCGTGCTCATGCTGCCGCCGTCGGAGCCATGGCCAGGACTAGGCGTCGGCTGGTGCTGCGATTGCTCGGTACCCCAGATGTTTTCCGAGCTAGACTCGCCGTTCGTTTCTGGCCACATGTGGCGTCTTTCGTCCTGGGGCCCGGACCGAGTCGTCATGGAGGAATCGAGGGAGGCATTGTCGGGAACTGACTTCCGGGTCACCATCCTAGCGGGGCCGGGGCAGCCCTCGCAGGCTTGCTTGCTGTGAACGCTTTGGGCTCCGGTCTCGACCCGATCATGCGGGCTTTTCGGATTATTGCTGCTTGGAACGGTCGCTGGCTGGATAGGTAATAAAGCTGTCTGGCGGGAGGTGGGGAGGCTAGAAGCGGCCAAGACGACGGGGTGAGGAGCCTTAGTCTGGTCGTGGTGCTTGCGGTGCTTGGACCATGCCGGCCACTAGATGCACATGATTTTGGAACATGCACCCAACATTGCCCACAGGACCAGGCGCAAAGGAGATTGTGGTGGAGGATCACACAGGAGGAGCGTGCGAGTTTGCGAAGGCTGGGCAAGGAGTGCGGTAGGTTGATGTGGCACAAGCTGGGCCGCCTGGCCGTGCGCGAGGCAAGGCCGGCAGCTTGCGTCACCCCGCGTTGGCGCCACCTGAGCAAGGAGACGCCGTCGGATTGAGTTGACTCCCCCCGTTGGCGGCTGGGGTAGTGGGCGATTACGCAGCGAGTCGCAGGCTCAGGAATGAGCCACAAACTCGTCCAATTCTTTTTTTTCTTCTTCGCTGATTGAATGGCAACCACAAGTCGTCGACGTCCCTCCCTTGGGACCGTTTGCACCGCCACTATGTAAGCTGTGGCGGTGGTGACGTAACGACGGTCCCCGCCCAACCGCCCGCCAGGCGGCCGCCAAAAGCACGTGTTATGTGTTATATCATGTTCCAGATTCCAAAAACAGCGCCTCCTCCTTGCGTGGCCAAAGTCACACACTTTGATAAGGCTACTTGGAAATTTTGCCTTGAACTGAACTGTATTTGGTTCGCCCCTCGTTCGTTTGATCTCTGGCAAACACCTCGGGCCGGTGGTCCTTCAGCACAGGCATCCCCCCATCTATCCTAAAATGGAAGCTCTGGAACTGCTCGAGTCCAATCGCGACGCATCCTGTGAGAGCAACTTTTGCTGATAGCTCAGTCGCCTGCAATTCGCTGCAGTGGTTTTATAAATGCCTTTGATCAAATGAGATCATCGTATAGGTATTGATCTATCCGTGAACCGGCCAACCTCTAAATTTCATCCTTGCACAGGGTAGGTAACCCCCTAGATCCTAGGCCCTTCCTCGCCACGTCTCGTCGACAATGCGCCAGTACCTCTCCTCACCAGCCCTCATATGCGCCACGTGTTCGCTGCCGGTAAACCTCTCCATCCGGACCTCAAACCCCTTCCGCTTCGCCTCTTCGCCGTGCTCCTCGACCGCATCGGACCCGACCAGCTTATCCTCCTTGCTGTAAATGTAGGCGCGTCTGGTTTCGGCCGCATTGAGCGCGGGGTCGTTGTGGATCGCGGCCCATCGCGCGAGGTTGTCGCCGCGTGCCCGGTTCCAGGGAAAGACGAAGTGCTTGACATAGTAGCTGATGACTATGGCATGGAATAAAGGCGTGAGGAGGAACTTCCACTTTCCCGACACGCCTGCTGGTATAGCCGCCAGGGTGCCTTTATAGCTATACTGGCCGGGGGCCGAGTCAAATATGGTAACGTGGCGCGGCAGCGGCGACGGCTTGTAGGCGCTGTACAGGTGGCACAGCATGGACGAGCCGCCGTTTGAGAAGAGGTGGACCAGCAGCTCGGGCGTCGCCGAAGGGTAGCAGCAGGGCTGTGGCCAAAGACGGCGCGCAAAGCCGGCACGGCAGGTTGGATCTCGCGGACGGCGAAGTCCGGATCCCGGATGTGAACGAACTCGCTCCGGATCAGAAGGATCTGCGAGGTCGGATATGCGGCCTGGTACCGCACGATGTACTTGGCTATGTGCTGATCCCTCGCGCCCATCCAGCTGCACACGAGTATGAGCTTGGGCGAAGGCGGCCCGAGAGGGATGGCGTTTTTGATGTCGTTTGTGCCGAGGGGCTGTAGAGATAAGCGATGGGCGATATTTTGCCATCATCGACAGCGGCCCTTGCGCGGGCGTGAGCGCATTGGAGGACATCCCTCAGCACGTCTTGGGGGATGGTAATGATTCAAAGCAACGCAGAAGCGCCCTGTTTCCCACAATTGAAATGGAATGGAATAGTTTTGTAGAGGCATTCAGACTGGAATTCGCAGGCCTTTTGAGGTTGGTGACGGAGTGCAGCCCGTTGTGATGCGCCGCTAATGTAGCCAACATACCCAGTTTTCCAGGGGTTGCGTGCTGTTGATCCAATGATTGGTTGATTCGGGCCTTGTTAGTCACCGCCGGACACTCGCTCAGTCCCGTCGGGACAATACATCCTCCTCACATTTTCAAACGGCACACTCCTTTATGCAAGGTATACCACCGAAATCATGATTCTTACAAGGGCAAGCAGCACGAGTAGCATCAAAGCCGCTACCTTGGCAGTTGCCTTGGGCTTCTTTAGCACTCATTTCAGCGGACACCCCCTTCGACGGTCGAATTTGCGAACCCGTCGGAGCCAAGGGCGATGGTAGAATTACAAGCAGAAATGTTTAAATCCCTTTTGTAGGTATATTTTAGCCGGCAAAGGATTTTAGTGTCCATGGAAACCTAAGGTACCTACCTAGGTATCTACCTACCAGGTAGCTTATGGTGAAGATGAACCGCCGTTTATTGAGCGGGACTACCTCCCTGTCCTGGATATTCGCTTGACCCGCCCATAAAGCGTGAGGTGAATCTCGTAGCTACTCCCGATAACCAGTCTTCCAACGATGGCATCCAAAACGGGAGGATTCGGCACCCCGTCCTCCATCTCTCTGGCAATCGGCAAGTCTTCGTGGAACCATTTGATGGAAAACACGCCAGACTCGAGGTTAGATTGTCCAACGTCGGCATGATAGAGCGCCCCCCTTCCTCGTGGTTAGGCCAGTACCACCTTCTCCGAGCAGCCTCTGGATCTCTTGATCTGCACCAGCAATTCTACAGAGCACCTAGCGAGTGCCTGATTAGCACGGACTACACGACGGCTAGGCGATCGACGTCCGTGTCGACGGCACTCTCCAAATGGCAGGCGGGTGGCACAAAATACCCGTCCGGACGGCATGGCAACACACGGCCGGATTTACTCAGGTGATGTCTGCCCCCTTTCTGTATGACGCGCCCTCTGTCTCGTTGGGCTCGCTTCTCGACGGGGACGAGGTATTTTGCTTGAGCAGGTATGAAGTCGAGCTTCCGATGTCATTTTTCTTGTGCGGCTCCTGATAGAACGGACTGCAGAGTTCGGTGTTGCCACGACCAGATCGGCAGGAGCGTCTCCATCGCTCCTTTCTCCATCACCTATCTTTTTGAGGGCCATATTCTTTCCTGCCGATTTCCAGCTCCACGCTGGGTACCCGTTTCCCGTTTCCACCAAGCTCCCCTCCTCTCGAGACTTCCCGTCACGGATTCTGCCAGGCTTAGACCTCACCTTCAACTCCCAACGCCATTACAAGCGCTGGCAAGCCAAGCCACCTATTGAACAAGACTGCGTTTGCCATAACCAGGAGTATCTTGCGAGGTCTGCGTGGCCTACTATGATCAACAACGTCCCTAAGCGGGCCCTGCTCGCTGCCCTCGCCTTCACCATCCCGACTGTCGCCCTGCCCCACAGCAAGCAAGATGCCTTCCAGGTCCTGAACTCTATCGAGCCCGTGCCTGGCGTCCGGATCAGTGTGCCGCCTCAGCAGCACCTCGTCGCTTGGGCGGCGGCTGATACGGCTGCCAAGGCTGCCATCCACCAGCAGCCTCTGACCGCCCACGTGCTCGAGCCGGGCCCGGCTGAGTCTATCGGTCAACATGACACGCAGCGCCCGAGCTCCAACCCGCGCTCCGTTTCCGCGCTACTCGGCGCGCTTCACCGCAAGGCGGCGGCTGCTGCTGGTTCCGCTGATGCCAACGTTGCAATCTCGGCTGGCCTGCCGCAGGGTTACGAGAACATCACAGCCGACTACGGCTTGCAGTACTCCATTCCCGTCTCCATCGACAATGTGACGACCCTGGATCTGCTTGTCGACACCGGCACTGCGGACCTGTGGGCTGTTGCCCATGATGCCCAGTGTCTTAACCCGTATGGTTGGGACGTCAACCTCACTGACTGCAAGTTCGGCTCGACCTTCCCCGAGGACTTCGGCTACGGCCCCATCGCCAACCAGCACCTGTTTTCGCAGTACCCCGGCGGCGAGATGGCGTCGGGGCCCGTGGGCTATTCCGACGTCCAAGTGGGTGGCATCACTGTCAGCAAGCAGCAGATCGCGCTTGTAAACCGCACATATTGGAATGGCAACAACGTCACGAGCGGCGTCCTCGGCCTAGGCTACCCGACCCTGAGCCATGTCTACCGCGAAAACGAGAGCGACTGGGTCCACCGCGTCACGTACCCGACGCTTTTTACGAGCATGGTTGACCAGGCGCTGGTCGAGGAGCCTGTCTTCGGCATCGCGCTGGGACGAAACGGCACCACTGGCGTTATTTCGTGGGGAGGCATGCCAGATGTTCCGGGTCTGAAATATGCCAGCCAGACCTTTGTTCCGATCCTAATTGTGAGCTACATCCCTCTGCTCAGGTCTCGCCATCGTGTCAAACTAATCGCATTCTTTTAGACTCAACTCAACGATGACCCTTTCACCGCTGACCACCCATCGTTTTACACGATCGTCCCTGATGGCTTCAATTACGGATCGGCCAAGGATACTTCCAGGCACCCATACATCATTGATACGGGCACTGCCATCAACTATCTGCCACGCCGTAAGCAGCCGCCCTACCCCTTCCAGTGTCCCAATAGGTCTTTCAATATCGCGAGGAAGAGGGAACGATGATCTCAGAGCTAATATCCATGGTCTTACCAATAGGTCTCGCAGAAGCCATCAACAAGTCCTTCGCCCCCACAGCCGAATATAATACTGAGCACGGCCGCTACTACACCAAATGCGACGCTACGCCGCCGTCTTTCTCCGTCATCATTGGCGGTTCCATCTTCACCGTCAACCCGGCCGACATGATCATCCGTGACTTGCCTGACCCCCATACTCTGCTCTGCGCGACCACCATCTCAATCGGCGGGACTGGCCCCTACATTCTGGGGGCTGCATTTCTGAACAACGTCGCTGTCGGGTTCTATGTTCAGGCCGCCGAGCTCAAATTCGTTTCGAGGCCCTTTTACTAAATTCACGCATGTAAACGACGTCTCGCTGAAGGGCCCACAGCATCTCATCAAGTGAAGTGACTGCGTGTATCTTTTTGTTTTTTGTGCGATGTCTTACCGCTTTTCTTTGATCGTTCTTGCCCGAGCACTGGACAATCTGCGTAAGGATGATGCGCAAGAGCTTGCGCGGGTTGAGCTTTATAGGGAGAGTATAGCAAAACCCTCGTGGGATACTCACACAATCAGAGTGGCTCGGCTCCAAAGATGCAATTAGTCCCTAAACCCTGCAGGGCATACCTTTGTGGCGTTTCAAGGATGCTTGAGTTGCTGGGGGATACGCATTCCGTGGCCACTTGCACAAATATCGCAGGCTCGGGTCCCCTTGTCGTATAAAAGAAGCCGATATCAAACTCTATGGCAATGCGGCCCAAGATCCATGACATCGTAGCGGTTTAATGAATGGACGCAAACAAGCTGTAGGAATCGAGGTAGAGCCCACCGAGTGCGAGGTACGGCGGCCGGCAGCACGGGGTAGCTTGGCGGGCGCCTCGATCGTGGGGGGCATGTCCCGAGGCTTGGTGACGCCCACCCCGGCCGCCGGGTTCTTGTCGTCGCAGTGGATGCCTACCAGTAACTCGTCAGAGTCCTCGTGAAGGCGGCCTGGGCTGTTTCACCGACATTGCACGAAGCTCGCGAGGCCGTTGGTGTTGTCGTGCTCGGCATCGAAGCGGAGGAGGGAGCGCAGCCCCGCCATCACCGCCGGGAAGAATCTGGGTTTGTAAAAGGGTGCCGTAGGTCATGATGCTCATGTCGACCATGATGCCGGCCGCGGCACGGTGATCAGGCTGTTGCGCAGCTTGTCCGTGAGGTCGTATACGGCTTTCTCGAGCTCGTCTGTGGTTGCCGCCCGCCCCGCGGGGCGGGCACTGGGAGGGCGTGGCTTCGAAGCAGGCGGCTAGTATCTGCCTGAAGGACTCGTCCGAGGCTGTGACCCACACCGGCTCGGGCGGGACGCTATAGCGCTCGTGCGGGTTTATGCACCGTCCACGACGACGCGGCCTGTGCGAACGTGGCAGCAGCGATGTTCGGAGGGTAAAGGGACAAGGGTCAGCCGGCGCCTCGGGTAGAAGCTGATCACATCATAGATGCCACTGGTGATACTGAAAAACTGAACGTTGGCATCAGCCTTTGCCCTCCAGTCTACTTCAATTGGCCCCGTGGAGAGCCGGGGCACGAGAGAACGGCCCCAGAGAGCGAGGCGCGATTGGCCTTGTTAGGCGGATGCTGGAGGTTTTCTATCGCGCCACCAGACATTGCTCGCTAAGGCTGAAGCACCATGAGCTAAGCCCTAGAGGAGACGCCTCTTTTGTAGCCGCCTATATTTGGCGGCATGGACAGCCTCCCGGGGCGGAGAATACGCAGCTCGGCCAGAAAAAAAAAAGAGGCCACCGGCGAGAGTTTTCTAGATCTAGCCTTGGGTGCTCTAGGTAGAGACACCTGGGAGAAGGCCTGGTTGTCGGCACACCAGCCATGATGCCCCATTGAACGAGGCCACCTAGCGGCCCGGGAAATAGCCCCTGACGTCCATTTCCGGGCGCCGTTTTGCGTGCGTTAGTGACCCCGAAATGGTTGTGTCCATCACGAAGATGAACAATGGCCAGGAACAGTCGACAACACGCGGGCGGCCGCAATCAGCTGCGATCCTGGGGGATTGCAGACAGCCTCCGGGATCTTGGCCATGCAAGAGGAAATAAAGGTGCCAAAAGTGAAAATGTTGTCCTGACATGAAAAAAATACCAATCGCAAGCAAGGTCAGATACCCGGCTGGCATGAAATGCAAAAAAAAAAAAAAAAAAAAAAAAAAAAAAAAAAAAAACAGGTGCGGCCGGGCTGAGGCGCATACCAGCACCAGGTCGGCGGGACGGGCGCGCCCCCACGATATTTCGGCGGTGACCGACCGCTCGTTGGGGGCGAGTCGGGATGATTCGGAGCGTCGTAGCCATCGGCACGGAATGCTGCATGGCTGGCCACTGAGCCAAGGCAACTTGCGGCTGTGGCTCCCCCACGTGCTCACCCTTGGTCCACAGGCTGTGGCCAGGCTGGGGCTGTCTTGGGTCCTGCTTGGGCGCGTGCTGCTTTCTTCTCGCTCTCCGCGGCGAGCACCCTGCTGGTCCTTCTTTCTCTCTCGGTCAGAGGAGACAGGTAACGGACATGCCAATTGCATGCCATTTACGGGCTCCTGGTTGCCCAAGCCGAAAGGACTTCAAGACAAGCGTATCAGTGAGGGTAAAAACCGCGCAGCAAACGGTGGGCTGGGGGAGCTTCGGCACTAATCGGCAGGGTTGCCTCAACCGCCCGCTAGTCCGGGTCGGGCAAGCATCGGGTGGGTGAAAGCTTTGGGGCAAAAAAAGCTGACCAGGGCACCTGACATCGCCTACCTAGTCCATGCTCCCTATCCGATTCTTACGTAGCCCGGGAGTAAAGCCTGACTGATCCAGACCAATGCTGTGCCTGTAGGCATGTCATTGCCGCGGGCCGCCAAACTGTGCCTCTCACGCAAGCAAGCAAGCTGGACTTCCTGGCTGTTGCTATCCTTGACCGTAGATCGACCCGGCCGAGCCAAACAAGCACACCACCAGCAACAAGACAAGGCAGGCACGAGGGCTTATCTGTCAGGGCTGCGTTTTTAGGGGGGTTTTGATGCTCAATGTCTTGACACGCCAAATACTCACCGAGAGAGAGACGGCCAGACTGGCGCAACCACTTTTTCTCACGCAAAAAAGTGCACACTCGGCTGTCACCGGCTACGCACTGCCTGTCAGGATCCCATTCGCCCAGCCGCACAACCACGACACCATCACCCAACATCTGCATGTTGCCGGCCTGGTGCTGGCCAGCGGTTTTTTTTTGTTTTTGGGGCCACCTACTTCTGCGCGGACGCAGCAACTCTGTAAATCGTCCTCGGCTCCTGGTTTCTTTCTGACAGAACCAGAGGAATAGGGAACAAGAAACCAACCAACCTAGCCAACGACACAGATCAGCACAACGAATAGAATCTTTGGCCCTTCTTTCGTTAGACGGCGCCATTGCACCCATTTTCGATACCGCCAGGACGACCTCCTAGCATCCTCCCCTATTTTATCAACTACCTATCCACTTTTGCTCCCCAAGTATTGCTATTGGAAACAGGGAGGCCAAGGGAACATACGCAACAAGGAGCAAGGTGCTCGAGAACCAAAAGGCGAGTGCCCCTATCCCCTCCCTCACCGCATCCCGTCTTGGCTCGGCTCTTTTTCCTACCGGGGACGCCCTCCAGATGTCAGTCCCTGCTGGCACCACCACCGGCAGTAGCACAAGAAGCAGCTGGCCTGTCCAATGGCCCGCAAGGGGGAATACCCGTAGCACCAGGCCATGCCACGCACCCAGACGTCCATCCATGCCGGCCATTTGATGGCTGCCGTCTCCATGCTACCCCACATGCTCGCACCCGCGGCGCTGGAGAACGAGCGACTCACGCGACCATGGCATTTTTGTCCCCTGAATTGAATTTGGGGCTGGCCCAGGAACCCAATGGCATCCCCAAGCACAAAAAGCTCGGGTGCGTGCAATGGGAATCCGAGGCGGACGGCGTGCTAATGGCCCACCCACTCCAGGAACCCACAGACCACTGCTGCCGCGCTTGAGACCAGGCCACAGCTTGCTTGCTTGCTTGCTCGTTTGCTTGTTTGCTGCGCTTTTCCAAAGACAAGAGACGAGAGTTATATCTTATATAGCCTGCAGGTCGACAGGGCGACAAACAGCAGAAAGCCAAGCAGAGGTGGAGGCAGACGCAAGGCGGCCATGGCTCCCAAACAGAACGGCGTGGGCGTCCGCGCCGAGGATGCCAAATTGTGCGTCGTCATGGTGGGACTGCCGGCCAGAGGAAAGTCGTACATTGCGCAAAAAGGTGAGTTGCCTGCTTTTGCTTGCGTTGCTTTGACGCCCACTCAACTTGTCGCAGCCGCGTGTTTTCTGCCTTGGTTGCAGCCCGAGAAGGGGATTTTCAGATTTTTTTTTTTTTTTTTTTTTTTTTTTTCCCTTCTTCCCCAGCAAATTCTCGTTGCATCCATCCCGTCCCTCACTGCCCTCTCGTCGTCACCCTTCACTCTGACCCCTGTCACGCCGCCACTCAAACGTCCCGGGCTGACCTGAACCTCGCCCCCAACCAATCCAGCCCAGCGGTACCTTCGCTGGCTCTC
Organism: Gaeumannomyces sp. JS-464; assembly: GCA_002197995.1. Lineage (NCBI taxonomy): Eukaryota > Fungi > Ascomycota > Sordariomycetes > Magnaporthales > Magnaporthaceae > Gaeumannomyces > Gaeumannomyces sp. JS-464. The sequence continues at coordinate 2,290,710 of NGZR01000001.1, read as the reverse complement.
GGTCGAGGCAAAAACGTTCAACGTCGGCAACTACCGCCGCTGCCTCAAGGACGCAGCGCAGCCGCCCGCCGACTTCTTCGACACGCAGAATGCCGACGGCGAGCAGAAGCGGCGGGCCGCCGCCGAGGCCGCCATCGCCGACATGCTCAAGTGGTTCCGCGAGGGCGGCACCGTCGGCATCCTCGACGCCACCAACTCGACCAAGGAGCGCCGCAAGTGGGTCATGGAGGCCGTGACGGAGCAAGGGATCGAGGTCATGTTCGTCGAGAGCAAGTGCGACGACGAGAACCTCATCCTCGCCAACATCCGCGACGTCAAGACCACCAGCCCGGACTACAGGGGCGTCGACGCCGACAAGGCCGCCGAGGACTTCCAGCGCCGTATCCAGAACTACAAAAAGGTCTACAAGACTATCGACGAGGACGGTGACGAGGAGGGCCTGACCTTCCTGAAGATAATGGACGTCGGGAGGCAGGTCATCATCAACCGCATCCAGGACTACCTCCAGAGCCGCGTCGTCTACTACCTGATGAACCTGCACATCCGCCCGCGCTCCGTGTGGCTGTCACGTGTATGTGGACGAGCCTTTCTTCTCCCGCATATACCCTGGAATATCTGTTTGTCACTGCATGCTTGGCTTGCAAATTCCGTCACGGTGACGTGAAAGTCTTGCGAACACGTGACTAACATGTGTGTGTTTCCCCCTTGGCCTCAGCACGGCGAGTCCCTGTTCAACCTCGAAGGCCGCATCGGCGGTGACACGGACCTGTCCCCACGTGGCGAGCAATACGCCAAGGCGTTACCAGACCTAGTGCTCAAGTCAGTTGGTGTAAGTTTACTCTGCCAACTCCAATCCAAAGTCCTTGATGACCTACCTACCTGGACAACAATACTCACACCTCCCCACCCAGGACAACCGCCCCCTCACCGTCTGGACCTCGACCCTTAGGAGGACCATCGCCACGGCCCGGCACCTGCCGCCGCACTACAACCAGCTCCAGTGGAAGGCCCTCGACGAGCTGGACGCGGGCCTGTGCGACGGCATGACGTACCAGGAGATCCACGAGCAGTACCCGGCCGACTTCCAGGCCCGCGACGAGGACAAGTACAACTACCGCTACCGCGGCGGAGAGTCGTACCGCGACGTCGTCATCCGCCTCGAGCCCATCATCATGGAGCTCGAGCGCTCTGAGGACATCCTGATTGTCACCCACCAGGCCGTCCTGCGCTGCATCTACGCCTACTTCACCGAGAAGGACCAATCCGCCAGCCCCTGGATGCACGTGCCCCTCCACACCCTCATCAAGCTGACGCCCCGCGCGTACGGGACCGAGGTCGAGCGCCTGTCGGCCGGCATCGACGCCGTCAGCACCTGGCGCGGCAAGGGGTCCACGGCCAAGCACGAGGACCCGGTCCCGGAGGCCCTGCACTGACGATGACGATGATGTTTATTATTACTACTATAACGCAAATCTGCCCTCCCTTCGTTCCCTTGGATCCCCTCCTGTCACATTGCTACTTTTCCCTTTTGCACCCAACGACGAATGAATGGGCTTAACTGTCGCTTTGTATCACGGCCGTACACATCTTGGAGTTCGGCCGTATCATGACCTCGCTATCTGTGCCTAACGCCCCCTTTTTGCACTATTTTTTAACCATTGTGTATGTTGTCACGAGAAAAACACCCGAAAATTGTCCGGCAGGACTTATAGATCTTTCTTCATAGCTTTTATTATGTATCGATGGGGTTTCTTGCTCCCGAAACTGGACCCTCCTACGAGGAAGCGGGCGTCGAGAATTGGTTGTTAGAGACTCATTTACAGCATAGACGTCCATTGTCTCTCTCCTTTCCCATACTCTTTCTCGTTGTCGTCTCCGGTGAGACTAACCCTGCGACCAAGGCTGGCCTCTCTATACTAAGCTCATCGGTGTCACTGATAGGAAATCAAAGCGATAGGATTCTAAAACTTGGGGTTTGGATTCGACTTTGCACTACACTTAGTGGAAACATTGACAGGGCCAAAAACATGTTGAATGCCTTCGCCGCGTCATCAAAGACCTCGCTCCCCGCCATACACCACCGCCTCACCTGCACTCAGACGAAGAGAGAGCCGGCAGAACGTGACTTTCAAGCACACGCATCACCAGCACCCTCCCTTCCCCCAAAACAACCACGCCAACTCACGCCCTTTAAAAAGCTCAGCAGACGTCATACGTCGGCAGCCCCGACCCGGCCCTGACGAAGCCAGCGTCCCACTGCGGCGGCTGGGTGCCGACCACAGTCCCGGCCTGGCCGTTCGAGACGCACAGCGTGTCGGCGGTGAGGAGCTGGTTGCCGATAAAGTTTGTGTTTACGCGCAAGTTGGAGCATAGCGAGCAGAAAAAGCCGCGGCAGGTATTAAAGTCGAAAATAACGCAGGCGTTGGTCGGGATTAGAATGTCCTGGTTAGCCGCGTACACCTGGTCGATAATGACGTTGCAATCCTGCGAACGAGGCGCCGGGTTCTGTTTCCCGTTGCATCAGTCGGCCAGCCCTTTCCACATGTTTCAATGCCACTTAGCCAGGGCCCCATCGACATACCGCGTTCTCGCACTCGTAAAAGTCGAGCGCCTGCTGCCGTCCCCGCAGCCTGGCCAGGACGTCGCGACGGGCCCGGAACTCGTCGCGCTTCCGGCGCCGGCCGTCGGTGAACTGGGGCGGGAGCCGCGTGAGGCCCGAGCGGAGGCGCCTCCTCGACGGCACCGCCGTGTCGACCCTGTAATTGGCGGGGGCGTTTACCGGCCGCTGGAGCGGTACCAGCCGCGCCTCGCCCCTCGACACCTCGGGTCGGGTCGCGGGCCGCCGCTGGCGCGTCTGACGAGGCTCTAGCGGCAGGGTTGTTTCCAAGGCGGCGCCCAGGGAGACAAGCAGGGTTATGAGGAAGAGGAGCTTCATGGCTGATCTGCGCTCGTGTGTCGGTATAAGGAAGATATGGAAGTATCGGCCGGCAGGATGACGGCAAACGTGTGATGTCTGTTCACGCTGGGAGGACCGCGGTCGCGGAATTGGGGCGCTGCTCAGAAGATGGGGTGAAGCCGCGACCACTGGGCCGTCGTCCACTTTATATCTCGCTCGCTTCCCCGATCATTGGGATGAGCCAAGGCTCCGAGATTGCAGAGAAGGACAGATGATCCCATCCGAGGGATTGGGGGAGGGCCCTACCAGGGTTCGCATATTACACGCAGCACGCACAGAAAATCCTGAGGCCGAGACATCACCCAGAAAAGGGCTAGTTCGTGGCATTGGCAATACCCAGCCCCAAGATGAGCTGTCAGCTTGGCAGCCAGCCGAGTTCGGATCCCGTTTCCCCAAACCAGCAGGATGGGAGTGGAAGTCTGCGGCGTGTCGGCCGGCTGCCCCACAGATTGTCAAGAATAGAAAGGCAGTAGGTGCCCTTGGAAAGCCGGGGAAACACACTCTCCTCCATGGCTGGATGAGCTCGGATCCCAATCAGGCCATTCTCGTGATGCTGCAATGCAACTCTGATCGGCCTGAGCCGTGTCTACGCCACCCAAGCCCCTCGCTACCCCGTATTCTTTGCTACCTTCAGAGCTTTCCGGGACAGATGGATGAGGAGGAGAGGATGCTGGGTACGTCATGCTGCTTGCGGCAGTCGCTCCCAGCCCGGTTGCATATCGAAGTGAAGGATGCTCGCGCCACGATATTATATGTCCGCTTTTGCCGTAGTCCCTCCCTCCCGAGACGAGCGGAAGATATATATGGCGGTCGACATTCATGACGTTTGCGTGCGAAGCTGGGGGCGGGATGACGGAAGCAGTGAGGCTTCCCATGATAGATGGGTGCTCACTAAAAGGTAGGGATCTATTTATAGCTTGCCGTGGAGGTTCTGCTGATCCTGTGGGGAGAGAACCTCGAGGACCTTGCCGCCGAAGCAACAGTGAATAGATGAAGGACGCATACTTGAGGTCGCCCAGAGCGAAGCTGAGGGAGGGGGAAGCATGTAGAAGGCCAGTGTCCAATGGTAGCTCACCATTTAGACGAGCAGGGCACCATGGGCTTTAGCCGTTTAACCACGACTGTGTCCGCGGGAGGCGATGGCGTTGGCTCCGTCAAAGAGCTCGGCGGGAATAACCGGGCGCGAACGGTACCGAGGGACAAAAATGTGTAAAAATCAACAAAATACGGAAACAATGACCGACCAGCTTTGATCACAATAAAGCCAATTCGGGTCTCGAGGCGGGAATGACACCAGCTAGCTCTCGACTAAAGAACTCGCCCAATTCAAGGGTGCTGTTTTTTACCTGCAATCAGAGACAGGGGAACGCTTCCACCAAGTTGGGAACCCTGCTGGCGGACTGGGTATGGTCCGTGCGAGGCGCAAAACTTCTTATCGGGCTCTTATCCGCCGAGACCGCCCCGCCGCATCGATCCACTTATTTTGTCTCATGCCCGTCCTCGGGCCTGTCCAGGAAAAAAAAAAAAGATCAGAAAAATGTTCGTGTAACCGCGAAGACAAACTCCGCCCAGCAGAATTCTACGGCAAAATTGCGCAATGAGTAGGGAACGAGCTGTAGAAACCAGCAACACACCAGAGATCATGGAGGACAGGTCTAGCAAGAAGCGAAAGCTCCGGAGGCCAGTGGTGCCAAGGCCGCCCCGGCAGAAGATGTCCCCGTGAAGAAGTCCAAGAAGGCAAAAAAGCCCAAGGAGGCCGAGCCGGTCGTCGAGGCGCCGCCGCCCGTGGAGGAGCCCGAGATCGGCGAGGAGCAGGACGACGAGGCCGACTGGAGCGACGACGATAGCGCAGCAGGCGATGACAGCGCCGCCGAGAATGCGCTCGCTGACGCCGACGGCGACGAGGAGCTCCCAGACGCCGACGACGTCGAGCCCAACGGCCTGTCGCTCCCCGAAGCATCCGACGCCACGGCCGCGCAGGCGTTCGATGAGCTCAACCTGTCGGAGAACACGATGAAGGCGATCAAGGAGATGGGCTTCGTCAAGATGACGGAGATCCAGAGGAGGGGCATCCCGCGCTGCTCGCGGGGCAAGGACGTCCTCGGCGCGGCCAAGACGGGGTCCGGCAAGACGCTGGCCTTCCTGATCCCCGCCGTCGAGATGCTACGGTCGCTCAAGTTCAAGCCCCGCAACGGCACGGGCGTCATCGTGGTGTCGCCCACCAGGGAGCTGGCGCTGCAGATCTTTGGCGTCGCACGCAACCTGATGCAGTTCCACTCGCAAACGTACGGCATCTGCATCGGCGGCGCCAACCGCCGCGCCGAGGCCGAGAAGCTGTCAAAGGGCGTGAACCTGCTCATCGCCACCCCGGCCGCCTGCTGGACCACCTGCAGAACACGCCCTTTGTGTTCAAGAACCTGAGGTCGCTGGTCATTGACGAGGCCGATCGGATCCTCGAGATCGGTTTCGAGGACGAGATGCGGCAGATCATCAAGATCCTGCCCAAGGAGCGCCAGTCGATGCTCTTCTCGGCCACGCAGACTACAAAGGTCGAGGACCTGGCGCGCGTCTCGCTGCGCCCAGGCCCCCTCTACCTCAATGTGGACGAGGAGAAGCAGTTTAGCACCGTTGAGGGCGTCGAGCAGGGATACATCGTTTGCGAGGCCGACAAGCGCTTCCTCCTGCTCTTCTCCTTCCTCAAGAGGATGCAAAAGAAGAAGATCATCGTCTTCTTCAGCAGCTGCAACTCGGTCAAGTACTACGCTGAGCTGCTCAACTATATCGACCTCCAGGTCCTAGACCTCCACGGCAAGCAGAAGCAGCAGAAGCGGACAAACACCTTTTTCGAGTTCTGCAACGCTGAGAGGGGCACGCTGATCTGCACCGACGTTGCTGCTCGAGGGCTAGATGTAAGCCGCTCCCCTTTCGGAACCGCGTGCCAGTATGCTGTAATCCGTGCGCTAACAGATCCTCCTTCCAGATCCCCGCTGTAGACTGGATCGTCCAGTTCGACCCTCCAGATGACCCCCGCGACTACATCCACCGCGTGGGACGGACGGCGCGCGGGTCCAGCAAGAAGGGCTCCTCCCTGATGTTCCTGCTACCGAGCGAGGTCGGGTTCCTCACGTACCTCAAGCAGGCGCGCGTGCCCGTTGTCGAGTTTGAGTTCCCGACAAAGCGCGTCTCCAACGTGCAGTCCCAGCTGGAGAAGCTGATCGGCAAGAACTTCTACCTTCACCAGAGCGCCAAGGACGGATTCAGGTCGTACCTGCACGCATACGCCAGCCACAGCCTGCGCTCCGTTTTCGACATCAACAAGCTCGACCTCGCGAAGGTGGCCAAGAGCTTCGGGTTCGCAACGCCCCCCAGAGTCGACATCCAGCTCGGGGCCAGCATGAGCCGTGACAAGAAGCCGGCCGGCAGGCGAGCGTATGGCAGCCAGCCGAGGCAGAACAGCGCATATAGCGGCAAGTTCAAGAGACGTGGGGCATGAGTGGGTGGAGGATTGAATGAATGTCGCTCTCTTGCGGAGTGTGGCTTGTCTTGTTTTGATGATTTCCGCCCAAGGGCCGTCAAAAGTTTTGGCGTAATGATTGATACAAACACATGGAATCGGCGATTTACCGCTGGGCCGGTTCCAGGTTGACGGGATCTCGTGTTGCTTGCGAGGTTTTTCGATGAGACAACTTCTCAGCACCTGTCTCCCTCTTGTTCTGCCAACCTCACCTGCTTCCATTTACCTGCCGCGTCTTTGGAGGCCAGTTAAAGAGTAGGTGCTTATCTGGGTACCTGCAGCTGGCCTCTTTTCGATAATCCAAGAAAATGAACAAGCCTCCTTATGACAAGCAGATGGGCCCAACTGGTGCATGACAGACTTGGCGAACCCGCGCAGTTTGGCGGCTACCCGTTTGCATCCTGCAGTGCGACTGGCCTACAAAAGCTGGAGCCCCGAGCCGCAGACAAATAAACAAAAAATGGGTTTGGTTCCATGCCTGTCAAATTTCGGTGTCTTGGTTCCTAATTAGGAAGGCTCATTGGAGTCCGGTGCCAGTCTGAGAGGGAAGTCAGGACCTGCCCGGACCTTCACCTCCAACCCCAACCTCGACAACGACCTCGCCTCGCACCACCCACCAACTTCAAACCACTCCCACCACTGCCACAGCAAGGGACAAGTGGTGGTGGCGTCCCACCTGGGACAAATATCTAGACTGATATCTGTGCCGACTCGGCACTCGATTTTTTCGCAGTCTCAAGATATCGCTACTTCTCTCCTTCTCCTCTTCCTCTTGTGCAATCCTGCGACCATTTCTGCATCTACGCGTCCTCAGCTTTTCTTCCTCCTTCTAGTCTCGTCACCACCCGTTTTCTGCCATCTCTCGCTCTCTTGACTCCTGGCAGTCATGGCTGCGGCGCCCGCCGGGGCGCCGACCGCCGGCACGCTGCGCCCAAGCCTCGTGGTTCGCTGCGCCCTCAAGACGGACATGTCGCACTGGGCCTGCACTCGGCCGGGCATGATTGAGTGTGAACACTGCGGTCTCGTCATGGTATGATGATGGCCTCCCTCTCTGGCTCTCCGCGTCGAGATGCTGACCCGCCATCGCTATGCCAACAGTACTGTAGCAGGGAGTGTCAAGAGCTGGATCGTCTGGGCCCTCTCGGCCGTCATGGACAGACGGTGGGATCTCCTATCCAGCTTCTCGGGCAATGAGGCTTAGCAAAGCCAGCAAGCTGACAACTAGTCTCTACTACCGCCTTTCTTGGGAACAGGACACGTTGTGGGATATCAATCGCTCATTCTGTCCAAAATACAACTCCAAGACCCTCGGCTTTGGCCCGCGATTCAACTACCAGACGCACCCAGATCCTGACCAGCGGGCGAGGTGCCAGAAGGACCACCCGCTCAAGCATCTTGTACGAACACCGCTCTCTCTCTCTCTCTCTCTCTCTCTCTCTCTCTCTCTCTCTCTCTCTCTCTTCCTTCTCTTCTCTCTCTCTCTCTCTTCTCTCTCTCTCTCTCTCTCTCTCTCTCTCTCTCTCTCTTCTCTCTCTCTCTCTCTCTCTCTCTCTCTCTCTCTCTCTCTCTCTCTCTCTCTCTCCCTCTCTCCCGCCCTTGGCCATGATCTTCTGACGAGAATGAGAGTGTGCGAAGTGGGCGACCATCCCAGGTCATGATATCCTCAACCTGCACCACAACGAGGGCGGCGAAGCAACCAGACACGACCACCTGCGTATCCTCTTACCCAGTAAGTGCCGTCACATGCCACCATAGTCTGTCTTTTATACTCACCCTGCACACACCCAGGGTCGGGCGACCTTACGACCGTGGTACAGACTATTGCGTCTCTCCCGATGAGCTACCGGGGGGAGATCTCGTTCCATCTGAACGACGAGGACACGCATGTGACGGCTAGAAACATAATGCTCCTTATGATCCTCGGCCGCTACGAGGACCCCAAACTCGCGGTTTCCATGGCAATCCAGCTCTGGTACTCGGCATTCATCCCGGCCCACCATGACGACCACATCACCAGGGACCTGCTACCCACCATCCGCAAGATGACTTGGCTGGCCCTGGTACGGTCCGAGGATCCATTCGAGAGCGACGACCTCACTCCGAACCGCCGGGGCAAGCTCAAGTTCTCGCTGCGCCGCGAGCATATTAATCACGTCGAGGCTGTCCTTGAACATCAGAACTACCCGCCCTGCAAGCCCCTCCCTGCCGAGAGTAAGGATGACAAGTATGCTGAGGGTCTCCACGAGACTTACACCATGCTAGACCTCGAAGCGTGGCGCGAGAGGGTCTTCCAGGAGACACACGCCACCAGCGAAGGCCAGGCGAGATATTATCTCATCAAGCCTGAGTGGCGTGCGTCGGCGCGCTGGCACCGAAGCTTCGGAAATCTTGTTCCGCTTGGTAACGACTGTCTTCATTGCACAGTGGCTAACCCGTGAGAACCCACGGCCCGATCCTTTTTCATTCTCTTCTATCAGCGGAGGAACTGACGCCCGATACTTAGGACAATGCTCATCCCTGGGCAGAACTCGCCGCGCCCCAACACCTTCCCTTACGACGATCCGTTCCAGGGCTGGCCAGTGAGGGATGTTTTGCGCCCCCAGAGCGAAACCAATATTGCATTCGCCAGGAACGACATTTACGTCTGTTAAACCCTTCCATTGCTAATCATCTATATCTACTTTCCTTCAACCGCTAACACCAACAAAAATGCTACAGGGCCGACTATGCCTCTACCTTCACCGAACCCTGCGGCTTGTCCACCGGCGCATCCGGAGGGGGCGCATCAACTTTTTCATCACGCAGGACCAGGCCCATCCGCTGGCCAAGTTTCTCCAGGAGAGGGGTAGCCGGTTCGACCGCATCTTCGTGAGTATCGCTACTGCGTCCCCACCCGGCTGTCGAATTTGCGTCGTAATCCCTAGATCCGACTGTGGTTGACCGTGGTGGTGTCTCCTGCCGAGCAGCTCTCGAGCATGTGCGAGGGTCCGGACGTCGGCGTCGAGATCGCGCTGGGCCAGTTTGCTCCGCTGCTCATCGACCGCAGCAAGAATCCCAAGGCGTCCATCATCGCCTCGTTCCAAACGCTGCACACCACCGACGCGTTCATAGTCTCGCAACCCATGAGCGTTGGTGACGAGCTCCACAAGCTCCAGCACTACCTCGGCGAAGCTCCGTCGCTCAAAACAAATCCGTCTGAGGCGTATCGCTTTTTCCTTGGGCGGCGGTTCATGTGTGACATCCCGCCCATATTTGAAAGGTGAGTTAAGAAGTTGGGTCTACCCCTCCTCATCACGGTCTTCCCCCGGCACCGTGTGGGTGAGAAGGAAGATAGGGAGGCTGACGGTGCGGATTTCCGGGCGAAACAGCTACATGAAGCTGGAAGGCTTCGCCGGTGCGACAGAAAAAGCCGGATTGAAAATGCGCGGCCAGAACAAGGTGGTCCCCCAGTACCCCGAGGCGCTTCAAAAGAACAAGAACGAGCGGGGTGCGAAGGAGGAGCTCGAGATGCTCCTATCCATGAACGTCAACCCGACTGTCCGCTATGTGGAGTGGGAGAAGGTGGACGGCCACGCGCCAGGCCAGGGACGGAGCAAGCAGAAGGGTAAGCAGGGAGTGCCGGATCGAAAGTAAGGCGAGGTGCCCGAGCCGAGGCAGTGAATGGAGCGTGAGCAGCGATGGGCGAGCTTGGCGGCGCGTCCCAGATGCGTTGATTGTTGGTTGTAAGTGTGAATATGGGGCACGGCGGAAGCGTCAGAGATCGAGTGTGGTGTATTGGACAGGGCCTTGGCCTTGAGGGACCAATGTAGCGCTCCGCCTACTGTTTTTATACGAGCCTGATGATGGAGGATGGGACACTGATGAAGAACGAGCAGCGCGATGATTGTTAGTCCACTAAGTAGGTAGTTGGCATGATCGTACGATGTAGCAACCCGAACTCAAATGCGATGATTTTGACGACTAGAATTCTGCAGTGTCCGCTGTTTAGTGCGTTTGGAAATCGCCTCGGTGTTTTCTCGCTAATAGCTCCCACGAAGAAACACCTGTAGATGAAATCTGGATCTCCGTCGCTCACCCCCTCAAGAAACAAATAGTGCGGACTGCCAGTGATCAATGGTGAGGTTTGTCCAAATGACGCTGGCTGAGACAGACGGCAAAGGCGGCCCACAAGCCCCCTGAAAACCCACCCGGGTCTGGGCCAGGACTCATCCCACATAGAATCCACAGCCCACATGGAACGACACGCAACATTCACAGGGCGAATGGTTTAGGGGTATAACGTTCGCTTCGCACTGCGCATCACAGGATGTGCAACGGCATTGCGAAAGGTCGGGGTTCGATTCCCCGTTTGTCCAATTCTTTTGGCTGCATGTCGGTTGGCGACTAGCCCGATTTCACTTACTTTTAATCCTTTTGTCTAACAGCCGTTCGGATTTTGCTACCCATAAGCATCGTTAAAAGGCGATAATAAGATGTTATGTGTTTATTTTTTTATTTAATTTCTGTAGCAATAGTGGCCGTGCTGGTTTGTTAGGTATCGCTTGGGCTGCGCAGCGCAGGCATTGACGGTCAAGCCATCCAAGGTGTCTCGGTCACGGATGGGTTGTCATCCGGGCGTCCCGCCAGTTTCAGCGAGCCGAGGCGCCGTTCTCAGCGGCGTCATATCTCTTGGGCGGAGAAACGATGAAAGAAGATGTTTATACCATCGACAGCGCAGGGGAACATGTAAAAGAGCAAATGGATAGCACATACGTAAAGAAGAGCGGACCAAGATGTTAGTCGGAAAGACGCGTGGCTCTCCCCCGATCCAGGAGAAGGTCCCAAGGCAGCCAAACAAAGGTGACCCTAACCCTTGGGACGAGCGCCAACCAGGCCCGACCAGGCCATGCACCCATGAACAGCCCCGCCGGCTTGGCTGGAACAAGGCAATCCGACCAGGAGGAAGCATGCCGCGCGCCCATTGATCCGTCTACCATCGACTTTTTGACAACACCAATGTCTTGCTGGCAGCTTTTGTGATTCTAGAGCCAACCCGGAGAGGCGCAAGCTGTGCTGTTGCTTTAGGCATATTCCACCTCGAAGAAGCTATTCATTGTGTTCGCGCGGCCTGCTCGGTTCCTTTAGCCCAGTCCCATCTTCGACTCCGCCGACGACCTCCTTATTCCTTCGACCTGCGACGGCTAGCAACATCACCGGGCAGCCACACCCGCCCAGCAACACACAACATGTCAAATCCCAACGCCCTCTCCTCCTCGCCGACCACATCAAGCTCTCGCTCCTCGAGAGGAAACGAGCCCGGTCGCTGGACCTGGCGGCCGGCGACACCCAGGATGGCCACATCGCGCGGTCGCTAGATCAGTTCCGCGAGGGGCTCGAGGCGCTCGAGAAGGAGCACAAGCGCCTCGAGGCTGCCGGGGATGAATCGTGCGTCTCTTTTCCCTGTTCTGTTCGAGATTCATGACGATGTGCTAACAGCGCCCCTGCAGAAAAGCCCTCGATCTCGCCGACGCCCTCCCGACCCTCCAGAAGCAGCTCGACGACCTGACCTCGCAGTTCCACGGCTTTTCCGCCCCCTCGGCCACCCTGACCAAGCCCAACGACCCGTCCCTAGCCGCCGACTTTGCCCACGCCAGCACCATCCCCAGCGCCGGCGGCAAAAGGTCGGCGTCGGGCGGCAGCGGCGGGCCTAAGACGGTCCGCTTCTCGGACAACACCACCTCGCACGGCGGCTCCGACGACGGCTACGACAGGGACCTCGAGGCCGCGCGCTCCGGCCTCTTCGGCGGCGGCGGCGGCAGCAACCGCCCCTACCGCGACGACCCGGACGGCCCCTCGTACCGGGACCGCGTCGAGGGCAACACGGGCGACGAGCCGATGGACAACGTGCAGGTGCACGCGTACCACCAGCGGGTGCTCGACGAGCAGGACGCGCAGCTCGACGCGCTGGGCGCGTCCATTGGCCGCCAGCGCGAGCTGAGCATGCAGATCGGCGACGAGCTCGACTCGCACGTCGCCATGCTCGACGAGTCGGAGAGCCTCGTCGACCGCCACCAGGGCGCGCTCGACCGGGCCCGCCGCCAGGTCGGCCGCATCTCGAGGTCGGCGGGCGAGGGGAGGCAGATGGCCATCATCATCGCGCTCATTGTTGTTCTGCTGCTGCTCATTGCTATTCTGAAATAATCGGTCCGAGACCGAGAGAGAGGTGGAGGGAGAGAGAAAAACAGTCGTGTTGGTTTTTTGCTTTTGTTTGTGTTGCGTCATTCCGCTATATACTCCGAGGCTCCTCCTGTCTCCTTTTTTCTTCCCTTATTGTCTCAATACTTTGCGCTTTTCGGGTACAACCTGCATGGGTCGGCGTTTTCATAGCTCCAGGCCAGGACAGCCTCCGTTACCACGAGCTTTGTTACTGATTTCCTTACCTCTTTTATTTTTATCTCTTTTTTCCTTCTTTACAATCTCCGATCGATGGCGCCTAGATATACATCTCTCTGTTATGAATGCGTCTGTTCGCATACTGTTTCTAAAGGCCGTGCTGCTGGCTAATCCATGAACAATACCACTACTATCAGCCCCGGCACGCATCTCGCGACGATGCGTGGGGAACCGAGACTGCGCTTTTTTTTGTCACTGACTCTTGGACATTAATCACGCCAACAGTCGGCAGCGAGAGAGTGCCGGGCTCGCCGGTCCGGTGCCCAAGTCGCCCGCCGAGCCCAGGAAGAGACGTCTTGCGCTGCAGCTCCCGCTTATCGCGTCGGGCAGCGAGCTCATACGAAACCCAACCTGTTTCTCGAACGGACTACGTGCCCCTCGTCCAAGCACATTCAGAGAGTCCCACTCTGTGGAGCCCAAGGCCGGAGCTTGGTAAACAAGTCTTGGGGATGCGGATAACGGTGGGCGGACTGCCCGATTCTCGGGAAACGCCGACGTTCGGAGCGCAGCGGCTTGAGCGAATACATTACGGTGACTCGGACGGTCGAAGGGGAGGCGCCCAAAGACCTCCGTCACCATTTGGCGGCCCGGCTGCCTCCTGGACCCCTGAATCCACGCTGCCGCATTTGATCAGGAGCTACATTTACCCATGCTCGCACTTGAGATGTCCCACAGGGTCGTCTGTCCTCTGCCCCGAGTCTCCATTACCCATGCTATCGACGAGGGCAGCCCTGTTCCGTGACGACGGTCGGGTTCCGTAAGGCACGTTCCCCGGCACTCTGGCTTTAGCGTCTACGATGCCCGGGCCTAAACGCCACCATGAAACCCTCCCCCTTCTCCCCCATATCGGCTTCCCATGGGAGTGCATTCAGCTTGGACAGCTCGTCCAGCCGTCCCGTGCAACCCGGCTGTGGTACGCTTTGACGAGCCGCTCGACCGAGCTCCTCCATCCGCTCTTCGGCCTAAGCCCCTAAGTTACCGAAATATCCCTCCGGATCCTCACCTCGCCAGTCTCGCAGCGCAAACCAGATGTGGCGCGCGTCTCTCCCCTCCCTAATCACAGGCTCGCAATCAGGCGCCTCGTCAACGAGAACCTGGGCGAAGGGAGTGGAAGGTAAGTAAGTTTTCATGTCACGGTGGATTTTTGAAAAAAGAGATACCTTTATGTACTGCCTTGCCCACGCCGGATACTCTTCCCCCTCTCTGGGAGTGTCGTCTTCGTCCACGCGGGCGACCGCAGGGGCGGCTTCCTCATCCGTCACCAGGTCGACAGTCACCGCCGTCAACGGATCGGACAGGATGGCCGGCACGACGTGTCCCGTTTTCCAGTCGAGCAGGGACGTCATAACCGGCCCGCCGGTTGCTGCGTCCGTCGTTATCGTCATTTGTGTATGCCAAAGTCGCCATGCTCCAGAACGAGACGGCCCAGCGAATCCTGGCCGTCGGGCGTGATGCGGATCCGGGCGGATTGGGTCAGGAGGTCATCCTGGACATAGGTTAGTGAGAATGATTGTGTCGTTTGCACAAAGCGTCCGGAACCGAAACCGAGGACTCGAAAAAAGCACTTGGATACACACCTTCTCTTGTAGGCCAAGGCCTGTATTGTCACCCCCTCTGCCTTTTCAAACAGGAACAAGCGGCAGCCCACGGTGTCCCGCAGGGCCTCGACCCTGGGCCCGGGCCGCAGCACCGGGGCGCGGTGGTAGAGCAGGCGGGAGGCCAGGATGGTGGGCTCTGAGCGCAGCAGCTGTAGGCCGCCGCCTCGAACTTGACCTCGTCGACTTGCACATCGACGGGGAAGCCGTCAAAGCCGGGCATATTGACATCGCCACAGGCCAAGCGCGCTACGACGTCGCTGCCGTTCGACAGCTCGATACGGAAGACCTGGGAACCCAAGGAACCATTAGCTTCAGGCTTCAGTAGATCCAAATAAGATATTAGGGATGAGCGCACGCAGTTGTTGGAGCCCTTGTGAATGGCCGGGATGTCGGCCACTTGGGCGCCGACATTCTCCTCAATCTCCTGGATGAGCAGGTTCATGTCCCACGCTCCGTGGAAGGGGTTCTTGCCGCTCCGGACCAGAGACAACAGCTTCAGGCCGTCGTAATCGCTACCATCCGGCAAGGTTGGCTGGTCGTCACGAAAGCTCATGGTGGCGCCGTTGGAGAAATGCAAGTTTTAAATTGTCCCATCTGGTCGACGTCCGATCGCCGGGCCATAAGGTCAACGCCGCACAATGTTGCGAATGTTACGACCATTCACATTGAATGTACTTTTTTCAAACAATGCAGCAAGTGCGGGGGTCTTCAACAAGTTCTCGCTACTGACAAACGTGGTCAAGTCGCTCGATGCCCTCGACTGAGCTTCCACCCCATTGTTTGTAGGTCCTCCCTCCAAAGCATTCTCCCGTGCCGACAAGGTGGTCATAGCAGTCCTGGAAGACGCCTTGTGAGGCCCCAGTCGATGATCTTGTGGTCCGGTTAGTAGGAGTCCCCATCCTCTGCTAGCGCAACTGGACAAGAAATCAAACCCCTTTGATCTTGTTCTCGCCGCCTACGATGCTGTTCTGTGGAGCTCTGCTCGGGGACCTTTCCTGGATGACGCGCAGGATCCCGCGGCCGATGAGGTCGATCACGAGCGCCGGCCCTACACAAACGCTGCTGGGCCGCAGTTCTTCAAGGGAAGCGCTTGAGAATCTCGCCCTTCTCCCCTGCGCAAGCGCGGAAGGCCAGCTCCAACGAAACGCCGGTCATCTGGCGGAGGATTTTGTCTCGGACGTCTGGCCGCGCCGGCAGGGCGGATGTCCATTCTAGCTCCCTTCCATCAATCCGCGTCAAGACCGGGTACGAGAACCCAATGGGGTTATCGGAAGCGGAGCTGGAGCTCAAAGCCTGGGCGTGAAGGAGAACCCAATGGCCTGGGGGAGCGTGCTTCCGCCTCGGCGTAGTTGGCAACAGCCGCAGCCGGGAGATGTCCGCGAGCCCAGGCACCCAGACCGCCCAGCCGCGCGCCTGTCGAATTTACCTAGGAGGCGAGATGGAACACCTGATGAAACCACGCACGGAAGTCTTCATCAACCCAGGCCACCACTGCCCGCAGCGAAGCGAGAAGCTTGTACGGGCCAACGAGTTCCTTCGTGCTGCCCATCGCAGCACCGACCAGGTCGAAATACGTGCCCCTGTCGCAGACAAAGAAAAGAGTCCACTCGTTCCCAACCACCGAGATGGTCGGGACAGCCTCCATCTTCTGGATGGGCCCGCGTCTGCAATCTGGATGGCACGAGTACGACCAGTGCTCAGCCCTGCCGAACCAAGCTGCGTTCCACAAACAGAGCTTCAGGCTTCCGTCTCCCATCCCAGCCGTCGCCTTGGTTTCGATGCTGACGCCCATGGGGTCGTGGATCAAACCGCCGTACATGCTGTGGTTGACAGAGCGCTTGGAAGCAGGGAGGGCGTAGAGGTGGTCCTCGAGGGTGGTCCACAAAGGCGTGTCATCGGTGGCCACGACGAACGCGAAGTCGACCATTTTCCCAGCCGCCACAGGATCTTCGCTCGGCTTGTCCAGCCCGGTCACGGACGTGGCAGACGAACCAGTAGAGGCAGGTGAAATAGAGGGTGTTGAGGTGGTGGCGGAAACGGCCGAGGCGACGTTGGCTGTCAGCATGTTGGCGCGCAGGGAGGTGCGCATGGGAGGGAGCCACTTGGGCGCGATGCCAGCCGTCGTTACCAACACGCGCTCGACGTCTGGATGCGACGCCGCAGCGAGCTCAAGCAGCGGGCCGTGGACTTCTAGATTCCACGCCGCTTCGGAGAGCTGCTTGGCCGTACAAGTTGCAGCCTTCCTCTGTATCCTTCGGAGTGCCCCCAGCTCCCTCTCAGCTGCCGCCGCGTCGGCGTTTGTTCCGTCGTGCCGGAACCATCTCTGCGGCCATGTTTTTCTGCCAATGGTCGACTTTTGCAGCATTTCGTCGATCGCGCCCTTTGCACCGATGGGTACGAACGACTCCTGGTAAACCACAGCGCTTTTGATTTGGGTGTAAATGTCCAGCATGCCGCTTGGGAGTTGCTCCTTGGGGACCGATAGAGGCATGTTTGGGTTGACTCGCTTGAGGAGCGAACTCAGGTCGACGGCTTGTTTAAGCGGGTTTACGGACCCCTTTTTCTGCGGCCTACTCCTGCCGACACCAGATTCTGCACGGCCGCGGCTCTGGCTTGTACCGTCGCTCGGATGCGAGTTCGGAATGTGGGGAGGAGACACGTCGGAGATCAGGGGGTCCCGGAAGGCCGGAGTCTGTTCGGCTCGGCGCGGGGGCTGGGGAGTGGGAAAGACACCCTGGACTGTCTCGGCCTCGACGTCGTCGGCGATGCTCTCCACGCGGCGACGCTTTGAGGGCGAGGCCGAGCGCGATACTGAGGATGCGGGCGTGGCGGCCATAACGGGTGTCTCCTCGTCCCCGGGTGGGCTAGAAGCAGCCGCATCGAGCCAGCCACCAATTCGACAGCTCAGGCATTTTTGGGACGCGCCCGGAGGACAGCATACATACGACATTGCTGCAATAAAGGAGTGACAATGAATCTGATATGCTGCGCGGGAGCGCTGCCGGTGCGATTTTGTTTCGACGTGCCCCGATTGGCGGCGTTGTTGTAGGTTGCTGCGACCAAATCTCTGGACTTCAACACGGGCCAATCATAATCACAAGTGAGCCACACCAACAGCCCGCGGCCGCTTAGCCTTTTGGACAAGGTCGCCACAGGAGCAAAACAATTCCTTACATTGGGTGTCTATAGACCTCCGTGCATGCCCTGTCGGGACTCGCCGAGGAAGTGCGGCGGACTCACTCGGGATCGATGACAGCGTCGAGGGCAGCGCGAGGCTGGACAACAACGTCAACGTCAATGGCGACGAGGAGGACCATGAGGAGGGGGAGGATGGCGACGCCATTGACTGCGAGATATGTGAATGGAATATGGTTGTTTATTATATACAAACCTCTGCATAGCCACCGTTGCGTTGCAAAGAATGGCCTATACATCGGCGACCACCAACTGCTCCGCCTCAGCGGTCGGTGCTGGGCCCTCGGTTGGCGCTGGGCGAGGCGGCTTGCCGAACATCTTCCGGAGTTCCTCGTCGTATGCCCTATAGTCGTCCATTTTCGCCTGAACTATCTTGCCAGATCCTGGGCAGAAGAGCTGATGGATCAGTTCCCTAAACTTCCTGTTCTCCTCGGTGAACTTGGGTAGAAGGTGGTCATAAACTAGCATGTAGGCAGCGTTGAGAGAACCGCTAGCGAGCCAGAACCACGTCCCGCCAGATTCCCATGATTCTCGCATGATCTGCGACAGCGGCAAGCACGTCGTGATTTTCCGTTCCTCTGCTTCAAAAGCCAACATGAACTCTTGCCGGATTTTATCGAAAGCAGTCAGGTGCTCCTCAGTTAGCTCGTCAACTCCACGGCCTGTAAACCAGTACGGCAAACGCATCGACTCCGCCGGCAACGCGCATAGCCATTCGAGGTCAATTATGCAAGTAACGTTCCATTCGTCGTCGACGAAAACATTCCCCCCGTGCAGGTCCGTATGTTGGAGGATGAATGGCCCTGTACGGGATTCGCGGCGTATAAACCGGTGAGAGAGTGTTCGGAGAGCTGTCTTCACGGCCAATTCGGCCTCGCATTGGTCTTTTTCCCAAGCCGCATTGGGGTGGCTAAGAAAGCTGCGTTCGTGAAAGGTAGGCCGGTCAGAAATAAAAGACTCGGTACACTGGTACGTGTCGTTCTGTGAGATTGTTCTCGGGGCGCCATCGTTTTCTAGCAGCACGATAGCTGAGGTAAGGCATCGCCCATCTGGAAGTTGCCCACATCCTTCCGCATTCGCTGACCAAAGCCTCTCGGGATTCTCCATTGGTACGGACGCCTACCTGAGGCTTCCCTTGTAATACCCTTTGAATACTCGATTAAATACTCAAATGGGTAGGGAACTAACTTAATTCTACTTTTAGAGCCCTTCCAGACACGCTGCCCTGGACATTCTCAACATGTTTGACATTGGTATTGTCCATCTAATTCAAGGCACCGACATTGATCGGCCGCAGAACGCCATCACTCTTACCCTCGAGCACCATCGTGCCTTCGGTGCCTTTCAGACCTTCTTCGAGCATACCGGCGACGAGGCGCTGCCGCACACCTATGGCATCGACGCCATCACACGCTTGTCCGTGCGCACTTCCAAATGCCCATCACTCGCACTCTCTACCTCGCCGAGAATCGTAGTATTGACCCACCTTCTCCTCGTCTTCTCCCATCCACCGCGCCATTGCCCACATCCTGCACTTGTCGGGCGCAGGTGATTACATTGACGATATCCTCCGGGACGCCGAGGAAATCGGCGTACGTGCCGATGGAACGACTCTGCTGGGCGCCTCGTAGGTCTTAGGCTGGCGGGTGGGTCGAGGCTGAGACTGCATGAGTATTCCACGGTGTTGTGTTGTGCTACCTATCACAGGGTCGTTTCTAGACTCAATCCTAGAAATAGTTCCTGGTATTCTCATCTCCCGCTCGCGGCATGCCCTTTTCTTTATACAACTATTACATGTAAACGCTGTGTGTTTCTTGCCAATCGACTTTGTTGTGAAAACGCTGCTGCACTGCGCGTCCTGCTAACCCCCCTGAGGCTCCCGTCTAGTCAATATTTGTTCTATTGAACTGATCAATCTGTACTCTATGGTGCCTGTTGCGTTTGCGAAGAGTAGGACTTTTATCCCCTCCGTCCCTTCTCCCGATCCATTTCCTGTGTCATCTCTTGTTGCGTCCATAAGCAAGCGCCAACTCTGTGGCAGCACGAGCAGCCCCAGCTCTACCGAACTTATTATTCCGAACCAAAGTGAGAGGGGGCCACTGCAAGGCGCCGGTTCCCAAAGATTACCGGCGTGCCAATATGTCTTGCTTGTTCCCCGAGGTAACATGTGAAAAGGTCCTTCGCCAGCCTGTGCACCCTCGCGTTGACGGACGACTTTCTTTGTTGGGTTGAAAGAAAATGGGTAACAATGAAAAAAAAAATCATACTTCGTAGCATCACCGGCCACTTATTAGCGAATAATACCACCCCTCTTGGTGATGCCTTCGAGCGACTCGAGTATGTCACTGCCGCCCAGCATTCCGACGCCTCCGGTGGCGGTCTTCTTGTTGGCGGGCCAAACTTCGTAAAACTTGACGCTTTTTCGTCGCTAGCCGCGACCACGACGCACCCGCCGCGGTTGCTGTTGGCACTCGACAACATGTCTTGAAGCTCGTCGGCCTGTCCCTTCCTCCTCCCTTTGGATCTCGCCTTCCACGGAATCGGTGATTTCGGTGGCTCCATTGGATATTGAATCGCGCACAGGGCCCGGTGCTTACCCTCCCAGGGGATGGCGGCAACCTGTTTGCAACTCGGCCACGCAAAGACAGCGACGCGATATGGGTGGTCCGGCTGAGGATAGCCAAAGGTGGCGGCTATCTCACGCCGCGTCGTGCTCCACATCAGGCCCGTCACCTGCGAGGCCACAGCAATGGTGGCGAGGGCTACACCGGAACTTGCGTGAAGAAAGAAGTGGATGCACCTGTCGTAAGAGCCACCACCTGTCGCGACGAGCCCCTCCTGCCAGGGGCAGAATGCGATGGCCTTGACGGCAGCGCCGTGCGTCCATCGGTGCCTCTCCAACCCGTAAAGCAGCCCATGGGTAATAATCGGGTGCCGTACGGCACTTCCGTCATCCTCGTCATCCGTTTCGTCGGGCTGGTCGAGATGTTCCGGGTCGAAGGACGGGACCGTCGCGTCCATCTCCTCGCCATTCCTATCTCGCACGATAGGGTTGTGGGGCCGATTCAAGGACTCGCTAGTGTCGAACAGACAGCAGGTGTTGTCGTTGCCACCTGAAGCGAACATGTTGCCCGTCCTGGACCAGGCGATTCCACAGATCTGCTGTCGGTGCGCGCTGAACACGTGGATGACCCTTGCCTCTCCCTTCCAGTTGTCTCTCGCCACCTCCCAGTCGAATGGCCATTCGACGATGAAGTAGTAGATGTTGCCCTGCTCATCGCCAACGAGGAGATCCTCCGTCTCGACATTGACGCCCAGGATTGTGTGGGTTCCTCGAGGCCCGAATCGTGCATACCGGCTTCTAGCTGACGCACGCAACGGGGTCGGGTTGCGGGAGCTCCATGCGAGGCCTTCTCTCGTGCAGGGCTATTAGGGACACCGCTTTACCCGAGGTTCCGTACGCGAGAATCTCTTTACCACCGTTGCACGAAGAGAAGGCGACTGATGTGATGTAGGTCATCTCGAACTGGTTGTCCAGCGTGTTGACGCCCGCCGCTTCCGACCAGGTGTAGAGGGTGCTGCCGAGGCCGACTGCGAGAGTGTGGGAAGCAGGCGAGTACGCCAAGACGGAGCAGTAAAAGTCGTCTCGCAGCCGTGGCGCATCGAGTACCCTGAACGGCGAAGAAGGTAGGACTCGAGTGAGGCCATCTGGGGCGGGAGCCTCTGCACCAGTGTCAACAAAACCGGGACAGAAACATGGTCACAACGGGAGTTAGCAGACATACTCGAAGGCTTCGCATCATTGACCCATTGTGTCCCGTTCCAAAAGGTCTTTCGAGGGGAAACTCTATCCCACCTCGGCGCCTTCTTCTTTGAAGACTTGTAAGGGGACCCGACAAAGTCAAAGTCGAAGACACGCAGGGAGCGGTCGATCTCGAGGGCCGCGGCCAGCCTTCCTTGGTGTCGCTCCGCTTCCTCCTCTGTCTTGGGATCGGGACCCAAGAAGTCACACGAGAAGAAACGGATGTTGGTGCCTCTCAAGGTGAAGTTTCCACGGCCATCGTCAACGGCAATGCCGACGCCATTGACGTCAGGAGCAACGCCGCCGACGGCCCAGACTGAGCCGCCACTAATGTGACGGTTGGTGTTCGCGAGTGATTCTTCAGGCCATGTAAATGGGACCAAGGCAGCTCTAAAGCCTTCTCGCACGATGCCGTACGTCTCGGATGTCGAGAGGTTGCGAGGGTCAAAGGCCATAGAACCGTTTCGGCGCGGGCGCAAGCAGAATGCGTCAGGGGTTTCGCGCTCGTGCCGAAGCAGCCTCTCGGCCGTGGACATCTGACCGATGGGCTTTGTCGTCTTGAACTTCTCCGAGCTCGGGGTGAACGGGTCTCGAACCGGGACGAACCGGTCTGGGTAGCGCAGGGGGCCCCTAACCCCTTTCCGCGAGGCGGATGCATCTGAGGCTCGCCCCTGCTTTATCATAGGCTGCTCGAGGTAGAAGGACACATTCGCTCCAGCATAAGGTCGGACAGGGGTCGAAGCCTCGGGCAGGGTAGAATATTTTGGGATAGGCGGCGGGCTAGCGCCGGGGAAAAGGTCAACATCGTCGCTAGCCCTTGCGTCAGAGTCACTCCGACCGCCACTCCTGCTGCAGCTCGGTCCATCGTAGATACCGTAAGAGTGGGCAGCCAGTGAGGAGCAGAGAGCTTCGGCCAGGTTCTTATTCTCGTCGATGTTCTGGGGTGTGCCGGCTGCCTTAGAACCGTAGCCAGAGTCTGTAGGCGACGGGGGCGACGCGCAGCGTCGGTGGCGATTTGGCGTGGGACTAGTGAACCCCCGGCGCACTGAGATTTGGTAGAGTTGAGGGCTGGGTGATTCGCCGTCTGTCATAGCCATGCCCGAAGAGTCTGTCTGGTCCATCAGATCCGTGGACTCCTCTGGAGGCTTTGATGGCCAACACGCCATATCGACCGAGCCGAACGGCCGCCCGGGAGTGACGGAAGCGAGGCAAGTTTAAAAAGTGCAATGATGGGCGATAGCTGATGAATATGAAGAACGATGGTGTCGGCTCTTCTTGCGAGGAAGCCGGTGATATTTGCGAAGCCCTTGGAACGAAGAAACAGCTGAGGACAGCAGAAACGAACGACTTCGTTGGGCGACGGGTTTGAATTAATGGATGCGTGGATCGATAGTGTAAAAAGAACAAGAGAGACAGAAATCCAATCTATGGACTGCTTTATGGAGATGCTCTCCTTGACGACGCCTCAGTAACAACACCAGTTGCCATGCTCGAGGCGGAATAGCCACTAGAAGATGTGGTATGGCAAAAGATGAAGTAGCTGGCCTGGCGATGCCGGTGGTGTCGGGGTGAGGAGGGAATCGTAGGTCCAAGGCAGGCGGTAAGAAAGAGGAAGATGAGGAGGAGTGGGAGGCATGGTAGGAACAACGGTGGGTGGCTTGCTATTGTAAAACCTGACACAATAGAACTGGGCTTCTACAATGGCGACTGGGGCGTATTCAAGGTGAATGAGGCCCCAGTCGGTGGAGACAAGCGCGCCTAGTCCCAAGAACAGATGGGAAGTCATGTCCGGTTGAGGGTGAAATTCTCGTCTCTTGCACTTTCCTCGATGATGGACGGAAGGTGAAAGTGAAAGAGCGATCCTGTGTGGCTGCGGTGTCGATACCCGCATGGCACACCAAGTGCAGCCATCGACCAACTCCACACGACGCGAGGCCTAGACTTCTCTCATGTCTGCTTCACGAGATCATGATGTCCAGAGGATGTTGGCCTAAGTGAGCGGGATTTTATAGCTGGGAATGAGCATTGGAGTTGGCAGAAACATGTATGCTACATGGTGGTTAGTAGTGCGCCATCTCAAAAACATCACGACCAAGATGGGAGGGCATCAAGTCATGAGCCGATAAAAACTTGCGGAGAACCGTCCTGGTTCGTCGCTTGGCAGCAGATCAAGGCAGGGGTGCCTCGGCATCGAAGTTGCTGGTTTTGGATGTGAATTTCGGTGAGCGCGATTGTGATCTGCGCGTGGCTTCCAATGATAATATTTGAAAATCTCAGCAGATGCTGAATAGGATTTCATAGGATTCCGTTGATGTCCAACGTGCCAACCCTGAGAGAGGCGTAAAGACGTCCACAGCAGCAATCCACACCGGCGCTCTTGATGCGGGCACCGTCGGTTGAATCAATGTGACCGTGGCGACCAACAACAGCTCCTTCCCAACCTGCCGCGCGGCGTGGACACACCGGACGGGAGCAGACCCACAGACAGAGACCACAGAGACCCACCAGGCCAGGTCAGCGTTACAGCGCGGGGGCAGCGTCATCGGCCGTTGCCGTTGCAATGCAAAACGCCAACGACTCCGCGACACCCGGACGACTCCCCCGCACGCGCTGGTGCACAAGACTGGCTACTGCTTCTGTTTGTCCTTTTGCTGCTTTCCTCCTGGAGCTGCAGCAGCCATGGCGAGCGTACGTGCCCTCTCCTTCCCCGATCCAGCGCACGCGGCCGTCTGCGCATTCCTTGGGTGCGCTCGCACTTGGCACCATCCCTGAACTGTTTGCTGAGGTCGCTCCGCGTCAAAGCACGGTGTGAGCCGCTCGGTCCGACCTCGCACCGAAGAGCAGAGGCTCCAGGAAGCCGACAAGATCAAGAAATACCGCGACCTCGAGGCCCAGCTGAGGACCGAGGTGCGTGCCCGCTGGCTGGCGCCGCCAACAGCCCCAACACGGCCCCCCTGGTCCGCGTCCCGGCGCAGCACACCCGCCGCTTGGCTAACACCCATGGCGTTGCATTGACGATCGCCTTGCCAACAAAACCCCAACAGCTCGCGCACCGCAACCAGGGGCCCGACGTCTTCCTGCTCACCTCGCGCCTGCTCAAACTCAACCCGGAGTACTACTCAATATGGAACGACCGCAGACGCTTGCTAATCTCTGGATTGTTGTCCGCGCCCTCGGCTGGCTACTCGCCCTCGAGGGCGTCGCCGAGTTCTTCTCGGACGTCCACTACCACAACGTCTTCCGCCGCCTCCTCGGCCTCTTCATCGACCACGACCCCTCCCACCCGCGCCTCCCAGACGACTGGGTCGAGTGGTACTACAGCTGAGGACGCTGCCGGCTCGAGCACCGGCCCTGGGGATGGCGACGGCGAGGACAAGGTCAAAGACCAAGAGATACTGCGGTCTGAGCTTGCCTTTACCATCCCGCTGTTGATGGAGTTCCCCAAGTGCTACTGGATCTGGAACTACCGCCTTTGGGTGCTCCAGCAAGCCGTCCAGCGTCTCGACCTGCCCGTCGCGCGTCGCATATGGGAGGAAGAGCTTGGGCTGGTCGGCAAGATGTTGACCAGGGATCGGCGCAACTTCCACGCGTGGGGCTACCGCCGGCACGTCGTCGCCAAGCTCGAGAGCGCAGATCTCGCCGGCAAGAGCCTGGTCCCAGCCGAATTTGAATACACCACCAAGATGATCCGCGTCGACCTTTCCAATTTCTCCGCCTGGCACAACCGGAGCAAGCTCATACCCCGGCTCTTGAAGGAGCAGGGGCTGGAGACGCGGAAAGGAAGGAATTCCTTGACGACGGTAAGCAAACAGACCATGGCGACAGTATTGGGAGATTTGTCGGCCACGCCGGTGCTGACTGTGTTGTGGATATACAGAGCTGAAGCTCATCCGGGACGCGCTAAACGTCGGGCCGGAGGACCAGTCTCTCTGGTACTATCATCAGTTTCTCATGCTCAACGTCTTCAACACGCTTGGCAGCGAGTCCATGGCGCCCAACCTATCCACGGCAGAGAGGGTTGCCTACGTCAACCGAGAAATGGACGATATCAAGGACCTACTCGAGGACTACGACGACATCAAGTGGCTGTATGAAGCTCTCGTGGAGTACACAGTCGCCCTGTCCAGGGTAGACAGTCGGAAGCTGACGGGCGAAGAGCTGGGCCAGCTGAGAGAGTGGCTCGGGAAGCTGGAGGAGCTTGACCCCATGAGGAGAGGGAGGTGGGCGGACGCCAGAAAAGAACATGGCCTCGGCTAGCAGTATCAGGTGGGTATATGTTGTCCTATGTAGCCTTAAAACCAATAGTCCCGAAAATTAAAGGGGCACTAATTCCTACCTCCCTGGTCAAACGTGCGGTAGCCGCCGCCTTTGCAATCCAGATCCGCCAATACTGCACACTACCTAGTCGCATATCAACCCCAAAGCTCGCCTCAAAGCGGTATGTGGCCGCTGCACTTGTCCATAATCAAGCTGGCCCTAGCCCCGACCAGTCCATCGAAATACTCGAGCAGCGTGTCCAACGGCACCATATCCATGGTCCCCAGAGCCGGGCTGGCCGACTTTAGCACCTTGCCACTGAACAGGGTCCGGACGAAGTACCCCCCGCCAGCCGCGACCTCGCCCTTGCGCCTCCACAGCTCAAAGACAACCTCGGCGCCCATGCCCGGCCAGACCATCTCGTCGAGCTGCAGCACCGACAGCAGCCTGCTGACGGACCCGTCGTGCGCCACGTTGTGCCGGTAGATGACGCCGCCGGCCCCGGCGCCGCCCCGCCGCTTGCAACCCCCGGTGGCGGCAGCCTCGCGCAGGTGCGCGGCCAGCTCGGCGACCCAGACGCCGATGCTGGCGGCGGCGGCGCCCAAGCCCTCGCGCGACCCACGGTACACGTGCGCGTACTCCCAGTGCCCGAACCTGTAAACCCGGTCCGCGAGCGCCTGGTCGACGCAGCGGGACGTGTCGTTTACAAGGCCTCCACCGCCGCCGCCGGAAACGAGCTTGCACGGCAGCGCCTTGGCGTGGCACTGGCGCGCCGAGAGGTTGTCGTAGTAGTGGTCCAGGCTCTTGTGGAACCCGGCGTCCGAGGCAGGGACGCCCGAAATGTCGTCCAGTTGGGCGTACAGCGGCGCGGCTGCAGACAAGTGCGCGGCCCAGGCTGCGTCGGCCGCAGGGGTCTGGATGCGCGAAAAGGCGGCCGCGGCGGCGGGACACGAATACTGCGGCTCGAGGCTGTCGATACCGGCGGCCTGGATCAGCAGCGGGACGGGGGCTTTGGGCTGCCACATGCCCGCGACCAGCATGCCGGCCACCTGGCTCGTGATGACGTTCTGGGTCACGCGGTACTGCACCCTGGAGCGCCATGCGTCGCCGGAGCGGGCGGGGAGGAAGCCGAGAAGGTCGTGGTAAACGGCATACAGGTCCACGCCGTGCCGGAACGAGTCGTCGAGCCCGCCCGCCGTGATCTGCGGGAACTGGCACGTCCCGACCCAGCCGGACGGCACGAAGGGGTTCACGGGGGAGATGGTGCCTTGCCAATACGCCTGCGCCGAGGAGCGGCCGGAGGTGGAGGAAGGCAAGGGCTGGCCGTAGAAGAAGAGGCCTTGATCGTCGCAGTCCCAGCGGTACGACTCTACCGGGAACGCGTTGGACGAGTAGGGAGTTCTCTTGTGGTGGCGGTGGATCTATGGGGGTTTTAGTAAAAGGTCATCCGTTATTCTCAAAATACTTTCCGCACAAATCCACCTCTTGATAAGATGCTGTCCGTCCAGAGCAACGAAAGGAACCTACCACCTCGACGTACTTGAGCTCAAACTCGCTCGACGGCCGCACGTACTCGCCAGGCCGGACATGTGGCATGTTGCACCAGTTGGACGTGCCGTCCTCCCAGTCGCCCGATGGCTCAAACACGAAATTTGGGGCACCCCGACCCCGCC
Organism: Gaeumannomyces sp. JS-464; assembly: GCA_002197995.1. NCBI lineage: Eukaryota > Fungi > Ascomycota > Sordariomycetes > Magnaporthales > Magnaporthaceae > Gaeumannomyces > Gaeumannomyces sp. JS-464. The sequence goes on along the minus strand of NGZR01000001.1, from coordinate 2,263,283 downwards.
GACGACGCCGCTGAGGTTGTTGTACGGCGTCTGGCCCGACGCGTGCCAGCTCCGGTCCACCGTTGCCGCTGCCGCTGCTACCGTCGCCGAAGCAAGCAGCACGGCGGGATTGGCCCACATGGTCGTCGTCGTCGTCGTCGTCGCGAGCAGCTGCTCGTAGGGGAGGCTCAGGAGGGAGACGGTGGTGACGAAGAAGAGCAGCAGTAGCGGCAGGCCGTAGGGGAAAGCGCGCGTTGTCGCCGAGCTGCCGAGCTCGCACTCGGGTATGGCTCGCCTTCCCTCCATGAGGGGGAGGGCATGCTTTTAATGAACCCTCGCTACGACGGCGACCCGACTTGTTCAGCTGAGACCCGGTTGGTGCCACAAAGACGACAGTCCGCACAAGTCCACCGATCCGCTTTCAGCCCCCGAGATTGTGATCTCGGTAGGTGGTCTTTGGGAACACGGACGCACGTGCTGTCAGGAGTAGGTCTGGCGGCTATGGCGGTGGTACTCGGCAGCGGGGCATGCATCTGCAGGTTGCATCTGCCCCTGGTTCCTGGTGATTGGCAGCTGTCCACGTGCGCTATTCGAGGCGTTTAGTGGTAAGTCGGCAATGAGAGCAGCAGAACGCTTGAATATCAGATGTGGGCTCAAAACCCACCTGCCTTATACACGCAAGCCAAGGTCTGCTGCGCGATATATTCTATATAGTTTTGTTGATCACAGTGGTTGGTGTCGCGTACAGAACCTATCTCAGGAGAAGCGGACAAAAAGAATGACTACCCAAAATCACCATTGTGTCGCCAACTTCCCACGCTCCCCACGCTTCCCACGGACAGAAAAGAATTACAGTAGCCGTCGTACCCAGCCTCAAGTTACACGCATGGCTTTCCTGTAATTGATATCCTCGGCTGTCGTACAGAGCGCCGATTTATTGACGTCCACGTCTGACAGCAGGTCATCGTTTCTTGCGGAGCGCTGCTCGTCTGGAGGTGCCTTGCGACGGAGCGAGGATATGGCCTTGTCCAGCCTTTGCAGCTCGCAGGCCTCGACGCGGTTCTGAACCTCCGTGCCGACCTTGCGGAATCGAATCTCCCACTTTATCCACTGGTCAATCCCCTGGAGATGCACGCCCAGCGTGGGGATGGCGACCAAGTTGATGTTCGCGTTCTCCTCGTCCCACACCCGGGACCATGTGTCCATCTGCCTATGGGGCGACATGTCTGTGTCCGACAGGTCGGGCTCACGCAGGGCCCAGTCGACGGACCCGAGCGCGTAGATGGCGGGGAGCGTCCAGCGCACCTTTCCAGGCGCGTACCGGCGCAGCAGCCCATCCAGCCTCTTGCGCTCACCATCATTGGGCAGCTGCTCGCGGAACTGCCTCAGGTGGCCCACCTCGAGGGGCCCAACCAGGATGCGATTGGGAAGCCGGTGCACTATGTTGACCCAGAAGCGGCCTCCGTCGTAGGGGCGGAAACGGTAGTGTTTCTGACTCTTGCTAGAGAGCTTCATGTCCGAGCGAGGCCGCCACCATAGCGGCTCAAGATAGCGCAAAAGCATGTCGTATACGAGAACGGGGAAGCGCTGGCGCGGGGTGAGATATGTGGTGCCCGCGCCAGCCGCCAGTGTAGCTCCTTACTGCCGTCCTCTGTTTCCTGGAATAGGGGGGTGAAGTGGACGTGGTTTAGAACGAACGCTTGCGCCGAGTCCGGGACCGCCGTCCCTTCTGTGGGCGACGCTAGGGAGGGGAATAATCGGCTTATAAAGGGCTGCATATTGTCGAGTGTGGTCACTACGGGCATTGGCGAGGCGATCCGTAGCAGCTTCTGGATAAGAAGCCCGGCGACTGTCCTCAGGTGCTTCAGACGACCCTGGACCCCTCGGGCAGCGTAGATGGACGATCCCCGCCGGGGCCTCGGCATGGCGAGCTCGGGGAGCTTTACGACGATCGTGCCTGCGTTGGGCTGAAAGTCGAACAGGTCTGTCCGCTGTAATAGCCGTGAGGCTTCTGCCTGCTGGGCCTCATACTTCGTCCGACACCTTTTGGAGAGGGCTAGAACAGCGGGCTTTTGTAGCGCAACTGGCAAGGTATAGGTTTGCACCAGGTGCCTTAGGGCGTTGCGCTGGGTGAGCGTTGCGTCTTTGTTGCTCTCATCCTCGAACCAGGGGACCTCATTGTGGACGCAAGTGGCCACGAGGCGGTCCTTGGAGAACCCTAGTAGTGGTCGATATATCATGGCCCCACCGTCCTCGACTGGACATGGAGCAATGTCGAGAGGAGCATGACGGGAATGCATGCCCAGACGGCGGCCTGGCGTAAAGTCTAGCGACGCGACCCCGAGAGGATCAAGGTCACTGTCCGTCCCGTCGCGCAGCTCTCGTTCAAGCTCTTCCCAGTCCATAGCCATCTCGGACTTCAGGGCTTCCTGGATCTCTCTCCGCTCGTCCGACAGCATTGTCATGCGGTATATCGGATTACTAGAGAGCTGATCATCGATGAAGCCGCTCGCGTGGGAGCCGAAGATCTTGTCGATGTGGGGCATGTCCCCGGCTGGCGGGATGCCCATGAGCCCGCGGGGGCTGGGGTAGTTGAGCAGGCGCATCAGCACCGTCTCGTACTGGTCGTCCTCGTGGTGGGCGAGAAACATAGAGACGGCGTTGCGGATTTGCATGCGGCGGGCGAAGATCTGGAAGCGCTGCTCGCGGGCGACGGTCTCGAAGTTGGGCAGCTCGCGGAGCATCTCGCGCGCCTCCTTGGCCGAGGGGAAGTAGCCCGGCCTCCTGAGGAGCTTCCTCCAGTGTATGCGGCTCGGCTCGGCGATCCGGAAGGTCGGGTACTTCCTCAGCAGGGCCGACACTCGGGCAGCCTCCTGGGCGCTGTTTTCGCGATAGCCATGGTCGATGGTGATGGCGATGAAGTAGTCGACGGGGTTGTCTGCCACGCGCCAGCCCTCGAAGCCGCGGGATTGCCGAAGGGTCTCGTTGCACAGGTAGGCCATGGCCATGGAGTCGACGCCCGCTTATGGCCAGAGCTGCGATGGAGGGTCAGCACGAGCCCGCGGGCACATTACACTACGGAATCGGCCCTTACCAACAGGGGCCGGGCGGTTCTTGGCCTTGGTCGACAGCGGGTTCGGAAATCGGGGGCGGCAGATGGCCTCAACCGCCTCCTTGAACTCGGCGACCCCGATGGGCCGGGCGCCCGTGAGGACAGGCGGTATTGCCCGCATTCCATCCTACGATTGTGCTGTCTTGCACTATGTTGACTGAAGCCAGTGGCTTGGTCTGGTTTTGCATGGCGACGCTGGACCCTTGAAGCTTAGGTAGACATCCAAGCTCCCCACGATTGAGTGGATTCCGGTGGGGCACGATCTAGGGAGCTGTGGCCCGATATCGTCATCGAGGGAAGGAGCTCCCATTGAAGGGAGCGAGGGACTTGGAGGTTGGGAGACGAATATTCTGGCTGTTGTCACAGCGTTCAATTGGGAATCTCAATGATGGGCCATCCATTTCCGACTTCTCCGAGCCGCTGGACGTCTTCCCTGTGAACCGCCCATGATCTCGGAGATCGGGACTGCCTAGGCCGAGCTCGGCGACTCCGCTCAAAAATTCCACATTTGGGGCGCCCGCCCGCCTCTCGATCCCACCTTGATAGCAAATCTTGCTGTCCACATAACCCTCGCCGCCTCTGTCTTCAGAGGAGCCAGTCGAGGACCTTGATCCCAAAACCATGCTGCCCGCGCGCCGGTAGCAAACCCACAGGCCCCGGCCACATCCGCGCATCCCACCACTCGTCACCTCGGAGTCCCCTCCGGTCCCGTCCCGAGCCCTCCGGCCACTCCCTCGCCCTCACTCCTGCGAAGGCGCACAGCCCTTCTCGCGACAATGTCGGTCCCCCAGCCGAACCCACCGTTCACGACGGCCCTCCTCGCCGGCGCGCTAGCCGGCACCACCGTCGACCTCTCGCTCTTCCCGCTCGATACCCTCAAGACGCGCCTGCAGTCCTCGGCCGGCTTCTTCCCCTCTGGCGGCTTCCGGGGCATCTACCGCGGCGTGGGCTCCGCCGTCGTCGGCTCCGCGCCCGGCGCCGCGCTCTTCTTCGTAACCTACGAGGGCGTCAAGGACGCTCTCTCCAGGCCCTCCTCCTCGCCCTTGCTCTCCACCATCCTCGCGGGCGGCGGCGACATCAGCAGCAAAGCCCCACCGGCGGCGGTCACGCACATGCTGGCCGCGTCCCTGGGCGAGATCGCGGCCTGCGCCGTGCGCGTGCCCACAGAGGTCGTCAAGCAGCGCGCGCAGGCAGGGCAGCACGGCGGGCGCTCCGCGGCCGCGCTCGTCGACATACTGTCGCTGCGGTCCGGCCCCCGCGGGCTCGCCGGCGTGTGGCGCGAGCTGTACCGCGGCTGGGGAATCACCGTGTTCCGCGAGGTGCCCTTCACCGTCATCCAGTTCCCGCTGTGGGAGGCGCTCAAGGCGTGGGGCCGAAGGAGGCGTGGCGGCGGCAACAATGGCAGGAGCGGCGACGTTGGCGCTGCCGAGAGCGCCCTGTACGGAAGCCTGAGCGGCGCCGTTGCGGCGGGCGTCACGACACCGCTGGACGTGCTCAAGACGCGCGTCATGCTAAGCAGGGAAAGAGAGTCGGTGCTGTCCATCACGAGGAGCATCCTGCGCGACCACGGCATAAGGCCCTTCTTCGCTGGCATCGGCCCCAGGGTCGCCTGGATCAGCGCCGGTGGCGCAATCTTCCTCGGCAGCTACCAGTGGGCTGTCAATACCCTTGCTTAAAGGGTGCGTACCTCGACCGTCGAAGCCGACCTTGTGCACATTAAGACATCTCCCCATCGCCCTTTCGAATGACCTCGGGGTCTGGCAATGGTGCGCCAGCCGACCATCTCCGAAACCTGGTCTCGAACCTCTATCAACTAGGCGAGGACCCTCGGTGGAGAGTTGGCATCGACACATCCCTCTCTACACATGCTCTTTCAGTGGGCATGCGCTGTAATGATAAGCGCCGCCACGATGCGGTTGTATGATACCCGTAGGACATGAATCGGAGCCCATCACGCTCCTTCTCCGGATATAGACACATAGATGATGTACCATACACGGACGACGATTTCTAAAGGAATTAGGGCCGATTTATGAGGAATGAGTCGCTAGTGTAATATTAGATGTGAGCATCTCTCCATATGGCCTATCCGTCCACAAAAACTTCTCGTTAAAGGCCAGTCGCCAATGTCATACGACAGCGAGGCCAGACTATCGACCAGCCACCGGGAAGCTCCTTGCACTTAGCAGGACACCCTTGACCCTCCTGATATTCTCCTTGACCGCCTTCACCTCGTCGTCGGGCTCGCGCCTGCCCGCGCTGCCGTATATCGTGTAGCCGGAGCCAAACTGGCCCGGGTAGGGGCGCGACATGTGATCGAGGTCGTCCTTGAAGATGTCCAGCGCCATCTTGACGACGCCGTATCCTTCGCTCTGCGCAACGATGCCCCTGTTGACCTCCCTGAGCGACGCCGCCAGGTTCGAACACGGCGCGCCTGGGTGGCGGCCACGTCCGCCTCCTGCCGTGGCGCCGGCGTCATGGGCGGCGTGACGGTCTGGACGCCGATGTCGCGGTGGAAGACCTCGGTCGGGTCACCGCAGCTGCTGGCCGCGTCGTCGCCCTGCTGCGTCGCGGCGGCGGCGGCGGCGGCGGCGGTGTTCTTGGTGGCGGTCGGGATCTCCGAGACAGTCTCTCGAGCTTGGAGACGAGCGTGTCGAGGCCCCGGGCGGCCTGCTCGTGCACCTCGGCTCGCGCGTCGGTCAGCGACGAGACCATGGGCGCCAGCACGTACTGCGAGGCGCCGTAGATGAGGGTTGCGAAGCCGGCGAAGGCTGAGGCCGTCTGCAGGAAGCCCGAGGCGGTGATGAGGGGCGGGGCGCGTTGGCGTCTGGTCAGGAACTCGGGGTACGTCACGATCGGGGCGCGGTCTGTTCGTGGCTCGGGTTCTGGGACCGGGACGGGGAGTTGGGATGCGGACATCTCGCTGTCCCGGGTGGCTGCGACGGCAGGTGCTACTTCTTGGGGCTCGTCTGTCTTGGTGGGTGTCTTCGTGGGAGTCAGGTGGAACCTTTCAAGGCATGCAGCAAACAGGCGTGTACTCACTGTAGCAAGGCTGTCTGAAGCGGCGACTTTGGCATCTTCGTCAAGAAGGGCCTCGATGTCGGTTTCGCTGATGCCCTTGGTCCTCAGGAATTTCGCCTTCTCCTCTCTCGATGCTCGACGCACTTCGTCGGTCTGGAGGAAACGCCTCGCGACGTCTAGTGTTGGCAGCGATTCTGGCTGGATGGCATCTTGAGTCGAAGATTCTTCTGGCTCTGGAACCGGGACGGGCTCGGTTTCTTTTTTGTCGGAGTCGCCCATTTCTGAGATGGTCTGGGCTGTGTGCTGGCCCGGCTCACATTCTCAAGTCGATGGATGGGATGGGATGGTCTCCAGTTGGAAGCGATTAGGTACAAGTCGCGACGTGATAATCGGATCCGGGCCGCTTCCACAGCGGACCTCGGCACACGCATGAGTTGCCTGGCAGCTCCACGGGCGATCCACTCGCCCACCCACAGTGTGGGTCATCTAGGATTCGATGCGTGCCCCCCAGGCCTCTCTGCCGACTGTCGGCCGTGTTTCGCAAGGCTGGACGGCCTGGTTCAAGACGGTGACACCTGATTGATGTATCCGTTAATTACCTGCCTCTACTTATTGATATTCCTCAAAAACGCCTCTCGTTTTGACTGATCTGATTGCTCGGAAGGCGCTTACATCCAAGTTCCGTGGCTCAGTTGAGCACTGGTTCACGCGTCCTTGTCCCTTTTAGCCCTTGCCAGCGGGACTGAACCCAGAACCGTGCCGGGAATCAAAGCAAAAAAAAAACAAAAAAAAAATAAGGGGACCAAAACCATTGCGACTCCAAACAAATCAACACCGATTTACCAGACGCAGTTTGCGAAAAGGCCCAGGCCCCAGGCAACCTCTATCTGGGGGAGAGTTCAGGCCGCAGACACGGACGAGGCGGCGGCCACATTGACGCTGGCAAAGCCCCTATTGGGTTGATTCCAGCCATCAATTCCAGCCTGCACGCGGTTGTTGCACACGACCAGACCAGACCGCGGCCTTGACCAGGGTGCGACAACAGCCACCACCAGCTGACATTTGTTGCGACAAGCGACAAGACCAACAGGACAAGTAAGTTGGCCGGCCAGTTGTTTATTTATCCTTTGTTCTTGCGTGTCTCGGCCCATCTCGCATAGCACACAATGCGCAGCACACTCCCTTCGCCTGCTTCCCATCACCACAATCCCCGTCCACCCAGATGCGCCGTGCTGTGGTTGCCTGTGTACCTCCATCTCTCCCTCTCTGCGGCCCAGATTCGAGAGAAGGACCAAAGTAGTTGCGCATTGGAGTAAGCCAGCACAGGCACGTCTTTAAAAAAAAAAAAAAAAAAAAAAAGGGGGCACAGGCAGTGTGGCAAGCGCCCGCGAATGGTACAAGCAAACAAGTCGGCCGGCAAAACGCGCGCCTCGGAAAGCGTCATCGCCAAGGACCAACGATTGGGCTTCGTTTGATCCCGAGCTCGATTGGACGGAGGCAGCGCCAGCAAGCAGCCTCCACTGTTGCGGTGCATGCATGCAGCAGCTGGAGACGCCAGAGTCGAGACAGGGCGAGACAGGGCAACCTCAACGGCAGAGGAAGCTTGGGGCGTTGAGGCGCGCGTGGTGGCGTGGCTGCCCGCCCGTCGCTCGAGCAATCCGCGAAACCGGCCAGGTCGGATCGCCCACCCCAACCCAATGGCCGCTGGATCCTGGCGGCCGATCCGAAATTGTCTCGCGCAGCCCTTGCCGCCGAGATAGCACAGACGGCCGCCGAATTTGGATTGGGTGATTGGCCGCCCCTCGCACTTGCTCAGCCCAGCTCACCGGGCTTGCATGCCCTCAACTCCTCCGACATCCCCATTGGGCTGAACAACCCGCGCTCATCCTCCCCACACCATCTCGGAGGCTTGGTTGTGCCTGTCTCACTTTGGGCAACCTTGGAGGTGGACAAGCTTAGTTTGAGCCTCGCCCATTTCGTTCTGGGGTCCCCCACTGGCAAGCACGCCGGGAACCCGAACGGGCCAACCACCCGTTGTCATCACATCATCCTCCTCAGATATCGACACCTTGCAAATTTCACCGCTCCCTGTCTCACTTCAATCCGCCAACTCTGACCAATACCCATAATCACACTCACCACCGCCTATCGAGATCCATCCCCTGCACCAAATCGCGAAGCGCAGCTTCAATATCACAGGCCGAGATGTCGTCCCGACCACGACGCTCAGCCGCCCAGCGGGCTTCGGCAGCCATAACTGACCTGGCGGCCGACAGGGAACCCAGCGGCACCTACGGCCGCACCAGGCGCTCTCTCGACACCAGGGACGCGTCCTCGAGGGACCGTGACCGGTCCATGGATCGTCCGTCGTCATCCGCGTCGGCGGACTCTCATCACGTGCCCGCCACGGGCAAGGGGTCGTCAAAGCTACGGCAGTCCACCAACGGATCGCCCACTACTACCCGCAATGAGATCTCGGTCAAGACCCGCGGCGCACCCAGTGAGCCGGCGAGCAGCAAGAGGTCTACACGTGGGAATAGGAAACGCTATGTAGAGTCTGAAAGCGACGAGGAAGAGGAAGAGGAAGAGGTAGAGGAAGAAGAGGAAGAGGAGCAGGACGTCATTCAGGTCGGTAGCACCCAGGATGCCGACGCTGACGCTGACGGCGACGAGGATGAGGAGATGGAGGACCTGGGAGACGAGGATGCCGAGGGCGACCCGGACGACATGGACATCGACGCCGAGGGTGAGGATGACGACGAGGACGCCGAGGGCGAGCCTGACGACGACGTGGGCGAGTCCATCGTGGTCACCAAGCCACCCAGCAGGGACACAAGGTCAAAGGCACCTGCCTCGCGCAAGCCGGCCGCACCGCCGTCCAGGAAGCCGTCGTCTCGCAGGGCGGCTGCCGCTGCTGCCGCCGCCGCCGCTAATGACGACGACGACGACGAGCTAAGCGAGCTGGACAGCGACGTCGGCGACCCCAACGACGAGACGGTGCTTACTATGGGCGACGGCCTCGGTGATGAGGACGCCGAGGGCGATCCGGATGACGACGTTGACGCCGAGGGCGAGGAGATCGAGGTCGCGACCAAGGCAGCGGACGACGATGAGGAGGAGGACGATGACGACGAGGAACTGGGCAGCGACGCGGGCAGCCGAGAGGAGACGCCGGATTTCACTAAGATGACCAAGCGTCAGCGCGCCCGGTTCGAGGACGAGCCGCAGGAGTACATGAAGCTCTCGGATGGTGAGTGACGGGCTGCGGCTGTTCCCGCCCCTATCCGGTTGGTTTTTTTTTTTTAAAAAAAAAAAATAAAAAAAATGCACCAATCGCTAACCCACGTCGAAACGTGCCCTTTTCATAGAGGTCCAAGTTAAGAAGGTCTTTACGGCCGAGGAGCTTAGCATGAGGCGCGCCGAGATGGCGCGTCGGCGGCGGAACCTCAGCGACAAGCGGAACGAAGAAGTTAAGGTAAGTAGCACGCGGGGAGTCTTTGCCTGATGTCGCAATATCCAAACGTTGCGAGACTTGTTTTTTCGTCCTAACAAGGTTCTCAAACACAAAAATACAGATGGAGACAATCAACAAACTGCTCAAGAAGCAGCCCAGCAAGGCCAGCCGGCGGGCCGCCGCGGCCGCGGAGAACGAGGGCGATGACGGCGAGGGGGGCCCGCGGGCCAACCCCCTGTTCGTCCGATGGGTCAGCAACAAGGACGGCTGCCACATCTCGGTGCCCGTCGAGATCGTCGAGAGCCCGGTCGGGAGGCTCTTTGCGGGCGGTACGGGACGAAAGATGGTCCAGGAGGTCTGAGTGTTTATAGCAACCATCAAGCCAATCTGAGTGTAAGGGTAAGCAGCTTTCACAAGAGGGACAGCGCTCGTTTCAGGTGGGGGCTTTTAGGCTGAGTCTACGTTGCCATCGGTGTATGATGCTAGAGAAATATCGAGGCCCCGGTAGTGGCTTCTTTTCGCTTTTCTTCATCTACTTTCTCTCCCCTTCCCTTATTCCTTTCATCCATGTTTCTAGCACCGGGCGGGCTTTATAGATTTTTGCTTCGTGCGCACGTTTAGGAGTCCAAGTTAGATATCTCTTTCTTCACACCTTTGGCAGCCTCAAGGTTCATAACGGTTCAGGGTCCCACCACCAGGCCAGGACGCGCATTGACATTGGCATTTGATCTAGACCTAGACTGCCTTGGTGTGCTTGGGCGGCAGGAGACCGTCCGTGGGGCCTCGGCACTCTGCGTATGCGGGGTAGGACTAGCCGTGGTCACAGTCGAGGGCTTCTTTGTGACGGATCCAGCTGCATGTATGTACCTAGGTAGTTCGCTTCGGCTGGGTGGCTGCTGGAGCTGACAAGTCTACGGCCAATGGGGCGTGCAGGTCTTTTTTCTCGGCGGCCCCCATCTTATTTATTTTAGTGGTCTTGCCGACACCAATAGCTGCGTCTGTCTTTGACGTGCGCAGATCTCCCTGCATCTAGCCATAGGCGTAACGAACGGCGCGGCCAAAGTGATGGGCGGCTCGGGTCCAGGCAGCCAAGATAGCAGTGGTTAGCGGGCAGGTGTGTGGAGGTTGTCTCTGTCCTTTTTCCGTACCCTTTCAATCATAGTCAGGTCTTCTTGAAGTCGACTGATGCATTCATCGTGCCAGCAGCCAGCCAGCTTCGCCAAGCCCGACCTGCATGGCGCAGAATCTGCAATCAAAAGTCATACCACGCGATGTCTTTGATAGAGACGCCGCATTGTTCGCACGAACACGCCCATTATCTTTTTTTGTAGACGAGACGGGAAGCCGTTTGTTGCGGCGGGCCGTGCAATAACTTTGTGACGGTGGCTTACAGGCGGGCAGACAGATGAACTTACAAAGGCCCACCCTGATTGCAGCTACAGCATGCAGTACCTAGGTAGACACTTGCGGTGTGCACTCAGTCTGCCTGGGTGACAGGTGTGTAGGTAGGGCTACAGTAATCAAAAACACCTAGCAAGCCTCGGATCGATCCTCTATCGTATGCATTGCATCCCAAGAGTAGGTCATCGTCTATTAGCCATTAGCCACCGCTTGGCCTTCACCATCAGCAACACCACCAAAACGTTCGCCACCATCCTGGGCCTCGGGTCAAGGCCGACAGATAGAGTTGTGCCATGAAACCCGCACCCGATCCGCTTCTGACTCTTTCCAGGTGGCCTGCTGCGTGCCCGCTCAGCCGACTAGGCCTGGCCCAGTTGGGGTTAGAGACGTCCCATTGTCCGTCCCACTTTATTGGTGGTATCCATTTGCCTGCTGCTGCATGTCGTTCCCCGCATCAGAATACCAGACCTAAAAGCCCGGGCAAAACAGAAAGGCGAGAAAAAAAAAAAAAAAAAAAAAAAGGCGTGCGGGTGTGACAATTCCCCTGGAGAGGCAGAAGCTCCAGCTCCATTTCACCGGGCCGGCCTGATTGAGTTCCTGTCCGTTCTCGTCCACGCAGCTGAGTCAGTCCTGTTGAGTGCCTGACCGTGGGCGCATCGCTTCAAAAGCAGCCTGAACCGCATTCCCCCGTCTCGCCTGACACCTCGCGTGCTCTTTAATCCGGCTCGTGAGTCGTGCGGGGAGAAACAATAAGAAAACAGAAAGAGATTAAAGTCGGATAGAGACGACGCCGCAAAGGACCAGAAGAAACCATGATCTTTTCGGAGCTGTACAAGAAATCAAAGTCAAAACAGCCGCCCCTGGTCGTGCCCCGGCCCAGCCCTCGCAGTACGATGCCGACCTCGTCAGCAGGGACAAGACCAAGCAGAAGGAGGCCGTGAAGAGGTATCTGGCCGAGAAGGTCCGCAACGACTGGGATTTCCAATGGCCGCCAGCTGTCGCCGCCCCGCCTGCCGCCGCCGCCGAGCCAGCCCCCGCTCCGCCCGCCGGGCCAGCGGCCCCAGCGGTCGACTCGCCGCTGCCGGTGGAGGGACAGGTGCTGCTGGCCTCGGACGTCGTTGATCCCGACAGGATACCCGTCAGCGACCAGCCCTCGAGCGCAGAAACCACCGTCCCCGCGGCCGCCACCCCCACCGCCAACGAGGCGCCGCTGCTGGACGCCGCCGCCGGGTCCGCAGACCCCAGGGCCGACGAGCCCATCGACTCGGGCGCCGAGGCCGACTCAGACAGCGAGTCGGTCTACAGCGTCGTCTCGGAGGACCCGCTGCGCTACCGCCCGCGCGCCGAGTGGACCTCGGACCTGTCCGACGACGAGGGGCAGAGGCCGACCGTGTCGCCCTCGCCCTTCCGCTTCGACACCCCGGACTCGGTCGGCGCCGTCGTCCAGGCGTCGGCCCAGGCCCGCCGGGCCAAGCGCCGCAGGGCGACCCGCGACGAGGCCGCCTGGAACGAGGGGCTGGCCTGCTTCACCGCTCGCCGCGACGCCTGGACCGGCGCCCGCACCGTCCGCCTCAAGCCCAAGCCGCCTGTCTCGCCCCGGTCGCCCGCCTCGCCCCGCCGCAGCCTCTGGCGCTTCCGCTCCAGGGACGGCAGCCACGGCCACAACGAGGCCGTCGTGCTGTCCTCGCCGACCGCCACCACGGCCACCTCCCCAGGCACGGCGACTGCCTCAACAATGCCTCTTTCGCCAACATCACCTGCCTATTCGGCTCTCCCACATAATAATCTTCACCTCCATCACACCACCGGTGGGATCGAGACCATCACCCCACCCACCTCGGACGGCGACTCTCACACATCCGCCAAATCCCCCGCCGCTGCCTCCAGCGCGCCAGGAGCCGCACCCTCGCAAACAGCAGCAGCAGCAGGGCACGCCACCGTCGCCCCCACATCCCCCCTCGTCTCCACCTACCCGGTCGAGACGGTGGTGCCGATCCCGGCGCCGCTCCTCCCGCCCGCCAACGCCATGCGGGCCTCCATCACGCCAGCCATCTACCTCTCCATCTACGACAAGGTCGTCTCGCACTCGCTGCAGCCGTCGTGCCCCATCAACCTGGCCGACATGATGCGCAGCTGCGTCGCCGGCTGGAAGCGCGACGGCGAGTGGCCGCCCCGCTCGACCGTGGCGCCCATCATGGACTTTGCGTCCACGGCCGCCATCGCCGCGGGCGGCGGGCCCTTCGTCACGTCGGCCTCGGCCGCCGCCGCCGTCAGGAGCAGGCGCCGCCGCGAGCGCGAGGAGGAGGAGGTGCGCCGCAGGAAGGAGCGCCGGGACAGCGCCGCCACGGCGGGCGGGTCGCCCGCCGCGAGGCGCATGAGCTTCGCGGGGCTCATCGGCCGGGTCAGCAGCAATAGCGGGGGCGGGGACGACGGCGGTAATGGCGGTGAGGACGGGACGCCGTCGTCGCCCAAGGGCATCCGCAAGAGCATACAGAGGGTCCTCGGGCTGGGCCAGCACGGTCAAGGCCACGGACACTCGCAGTCTGTAAGCTCGGTGGGGAGCCCGCCGCCGCAACAGTGACGGGGCTTGGGTATCTCGTCGTTTCTTTTTTTCTTTTTTTTTTTTTTTCTGTCGCCGTCACATATGACCCCTCGGCTCGAGGTCGATAATGTTGCTATATACCCCCGGCGATATGGTTCTTCCCTCTTAATAATTTGTACGGTCTACTGAGGAATCCAGGCTGGTAACATGGGGCTTGTAACGCTGGAATTTGGTCTCTGATTGTACTTCACGTCGCTACTCCTTCCATTTTTGACTACATAGGCTGGCACATTTATTCTTCTGGGCATTTGAAACTGTACGAGGCCCAACATGTTCACCAGTTATCTTTGAAGCAATACTTTGTCAAGGTGATCTTGGGCACAGAATCTGGTGTTGGGCGGAGCAGAGCTGAAGCGGGAGCGTCGGTGTTGGTGGGAGAAACGCTATCGGATTTTGTATTTTTTTTTCTTCTTTCTTTCTTTATCACAACCAGCCAGCAACAACAGCAAACTAAGTGACGATATGATGAGCGCAATGCGAGCGAATCCATGTGCGAGAGCGCGCAGCTGCGCGTTGGGCCTCTGCCTGCCCGCCTGTGTCGTCGCATGCCACCGTGCACGTACCAACGTCGAAGCTCACCAGCCATCCCGTCCCATCACGCCATGCCGTGCAAGGCACGTCCGTATCTCCCATTGGATTTCAGCTTGTTTGGCCCGTGCTGCGTCGGCTTGGTTTGATGCACTGGGGTGATGCAACACAAAGACAAGCCATCAAAAGTAGGTACCCGGTGGAAAGACGAGCGTCCCACAAGGCGGGCAAAATGGCGGTATAGAAACAGGTCATCACTTCTGGGGCGGGGAGGGTTGGTGGTTTTATCTGGTGTTTTTTTTTTTTTTTAAGAGGGGCTGAGGATCTACGCATGTATTATAACCTGATTCCCTGATTCCCAAGCGAGCCTTTCCTTGTTGTTCCTTCCGTCGTTACTGTTTATACCGTGTTTTGCAATCTTTTTGTTCCGTTGTTACCCAAACTTCCATAAATCCCGATTCGTTTGTTGCCTTGTCCGTTCATCTCAGCCCGCATTTCTCACGCATCCGTCTCCCCCTCGCCCTCGACCTCGCCCTCGATCTCGCCCTGCACCGGCGTGCACCCCCGCTTGCGCTTCCCCGTCGGGCCGCAGCCGTTCGCCACGGGCGGCTCGGCGGCGGCGGCAGCGGCGGCGGCGGCGGCGGCGTGGGAGCCCGGCGCGGGCCCGTACTCCCTGTCGATGGCCTCCAGCAGCTGGGCCAGCGGGATGTAGACGGGGTCGCCGGCAGCGGCCATGGGCCCGTGCAGGTACGAGAGCGACAGGTCGAGGCGGGCGTGCGGGTCGCCGGCGACGGCGGCGCGCACGTCAAGCCCGCGGTAAATGCTGACCGGCCCCCAGCTGTTCTCGTCCACGCTGTTGTGGACGGCGTCGAGCCACACGCCGACGGGGGGCAGGCCTGGGAGCATCAGCTGGCTGCGCGGGCGGTACTCGACCATGACCGAGACGACGCAGCGGATGTGGCCGTCGCTCTTTTCAATGTACTCTATGGTGGTGGCGAAATCCTGGTGTGAGCTGTTGGGCGGCTGACTCGCTGCTGCGAAAGAAGAGAAGGAACGAGAGGACAGGAAGGGGGAAACGATCAGACGAATCGAACATACCTCTGGCCCTTCGATTCATAAAGGGATCATTCGAGAAGCTGATCTCAACAACTATACCAGGGAAGTAGTGGTCGTTGTCGTTGCTGTCATCCGACAGGTAGCCGATGCCGGCGTCTGGGCAAGTCTCTTCGACAACGAACCCTCCGTCTCCCGTGTCGACCCCGATAAATCTGATGGGGGTCTCGGACTGCTCCCACAGGTTGTCCGCCTCGGTCATGCCCAGCACCTCCTCGAGCCGGCTGAACAGCACCCTCGTCACGGCCAGGCTCAGGCGGCCATGCAGGGCGCTGGGCCGGCGGATGGTGAGGGTGGGCGCGGGGGCGAGGAAGTAGTCCAGCGGGACGCTGTCCTCGACGAACGTTCCCAGCTCCTCGAGCGTCGTGGCCATGGGCGGCTCCAGCTGGCCGACGGCGTCCTCGAGGTCCCAGACCAGGAGGCGGCGGCGCGACTCGGCCGCCTCGACCGCCTCGGCCGCTGCCACCCCTGTCCCTGCCACCCCTCCCGCGGTGGTGGTGGCGATTCCCGCGGCGGCCGCCTCGGCCGCCGCGTTGCGGCGCCGCTGCTGCGCCATGCGGGCGGCTAGCCTGTCGTTGTCGCTGGGCGGCCAGAGCAGCTCATGCAGAGCGAACCACTGGTCGGGCGACAGGGGGAAGTTGAGGCGCTCAAGGCTGTCCGGGTCGATGGCGGCTGCCGACTCTCCGTTGGTTGTTGCAGCCGCCGTCGCCATCAAGGCGCGACGGTCTTGGCCTTGCTGGATGGCGAGGAATGCGATCAGGACGTCCATGGCGCTCCTGACGGACGCGAAGGGGTCCCGCTCGTCTGAGGGTGGTGTGGGCATGCCTGCGGACATGGTGTCTGCTGACGCTGTCGAATCCATAGTAAAGGCGCGACTTGGGGGAAGCACACGACCAGGAGCAAAAGAGACGTGGAAACGGGGCCCAAATAAGTATTGGTATTGTGGTGGTATGGGTGGTGGCTGGCAGTTGAGGGGTCTGCTTCATGCAAAGGGCTGCCCGTTGGTGAGCCTCTCGTCTCGCTTTGCAGCTGGAGGTGCCGCTCACCTGGGTTAGGCAGACAATCTGTGGCGCACCTCCAGACCGTCATCCATTCCGGCCGGCTTGTTCCTGCTGCTATTTTTCTCCCTCCCTTGAACCTTCCCCCTCCTTTAGGCCCTCCTATCGCCCATTCTATTCCTCCTTTGGCGCTGACCGCGAGTCTGGGCCCAAATTTCCTTATCCCTTGCATTAAATAGCCCGCCCCGTCGTCACCATTTCCAGCCAGCGACGAGAAAAAAAGGAAAAACAAAAAAGAAAAACCAAGCTTTATTTGCTCGGCAGACCGACTCCCTTTTTTTTTTTTCGGGACCGTCGCCCATTGGATTGCCCGGCTGGGATTGATAAAATGGGATTCGCTGGATGCTGGGGGCGGGGGGCCCTGGTCCTGGCAATCATCTTGGCAAGCCGGTCGCCTGGACGCTCGCCCAGGCCCGGGACACGGCATCCGCGCGCCTTGTGCGCACGTCGATCCATCGAGGCCTTTAGGTGGCTGGGGCTGGCTGCTGCATCTCCATGGAGCCTAGGGGGCTGAATGAGCGATCGTCGGGGAAACAAAACAACGCAACAATCGATTTGCTTCGAACTTTGCGCTCCCGTTCAGAGTCGAACGCGTCTTCATTATTGGCTGTTGGCCTTGGGTGATGGCTGAGGGCACGACGAGATGGCTAGGTACCCAGGTACCTAGGTATCGAGGTAGGTGCTCCCAGAAGAGCAGCCACCTATTACGAAATTTTACATATGCCCCGCCATTCCGCTGTCTACTGCTGGTACTTCCTGGCCCATGCGCACACCTCCAGGTAGGTGGGCAGGCAATGACCTAACAGAATAACTGTGATCCACACGTGGAGTTTCAAATGGTCAGCGGCCATCCAAGCTTGGTGTGCTACAGGCCGCCTGGCCAAGCAGTTGGAGGTGCCCGCAACTGAGGGCTCCATCATGGTTGACCAAGTTTGTGCTGGGCTTCACCCTCAAGGGCCATATCTTTCTCCTGTACTTAAGCTACTCAAGCCACCAGAACCATCAGCCTAGACAATCTCTGTGCTAAAAACCTTCCTCTTGATGTCTCCGCCTGACAAAAGGCGCACGCGTCCGTACCATTGTCACCATTTCGGCACCGGCCATTGTCGGGAATCCCTCCTCTACCCACGGTCCTCTTGGCTCGGTCGAGACCTCAGCTGCAGCTGAACGAACGAACCAACTACCTGCAGGAGACACAGCCCGGGAAGAGGAGGGAGTAGCGCCCCGCTAAGGCGAGACTTTGACCGCCCGGATCGCCGCCGCCACCACCGCGACGCCGCCCCGGCAGAAGACGAGTACGAGCTCGAGGAGCTTTCCGCACAGCCGCCCGACGGCGACCACTCTCCCGAGTCGGAGAAGAGAGCCGCCAAGCGACGGTGGCTGCAGGAGCAGGACAATATGAAGTTCTCCCACAGCATCCAGTTCAATGCTGTGCCCGACTGGAGCAGTCACTACATAGCGTACAGTAATCTGAAAAAGCTGTATGATGCCGTCCTTCGCTTCTGCATGAGTTGCACTGTCCCGGGCGTGCTAACACACGGGCACTTCGCCACCAAACGCCAGGATCTACCAGCTTGAGAAGACGATCAACCACTCGCTTGCCACCGATGCCGAGTCGAGACCTCTCATCCCCGGCGAGGAGGATGCCGAGAAGGTGTTTACCCGCGCCCTAGACGTGGAGCTGGAGAAGATTGCTTCGTTCTACCAGGTCAAGAGCAGGAGCTCGTTGACGAGGTCAACCTCCTCCTCAGGGACATTGGAGACTCGGGGAGCGAAGGCGACGACAGGCCCGGCGGCACCCTGCGGGCTCAGGCACCAGAACGAGCCCTCTCTACCCTGGTGGACGCGCGCCGTGGTAGCATGATGAGCCGCGGGTCAACCGAGGGCGGCGACGAGGACGACAGCGACGAGGAGGAGGAGACGGCCGCCCTGACGCGCAAGCGGCGGTCGAGCGTCGGCACCTCACCCGCGCGGCCGGCTTACCGACATGGCGGCGTCGACCGAGCTGTCGCGCTCGGTGCGGCGGCTGAGCACCACGTACGACGACTACGCCGAGCAGGCGGCGCTCTACTCGACCGACATCATGCTCAAGCGGCGCATCGTGGCGCTGTACGTGCAGCTGTGCGAGCTCAAGTCGTACGTGCAACTCAACAAGACGGGCTTCCGCAAGGTGCTCAAGAAGTTCGACAAGATCTGCGACCGCCAGCTGCGCCAGAAGTACATGGAGTCTACCGTCGAACCCGCCCCGCCCTTCCGCCCGGAGTCGACCAAGCTGATCGAGGGCCACGTCGCCACCATGGAGCGTGCCTACGCCGATCTTGTTGCTCAGGGCGACCTCGCCGTCGCCCGCCGCGACCTGCGCTCGCACCTCCGCGAGCACGTCGTCTGGGAGCGCAACACGGTCTGGCGTGACATGATCGGCATGGAGAGGCGCGCCGAGGCCGCCAGCCTGGGCCGCGCCCTGCTCGGTCGCGACGTCGCCATCGGCGCTGCCCGCCTGCAGGGCGACGAGGAGGCCACGGTTCCCACCAAGGAGATCGCCACGCCACTGGGCCGCTTCCGGTGCCCGATGTGGCTGTTCAGCACCGCCATGCTAAATCTGGTTGTCATCATCGTCATCTTCATCGCGCTGCTTGTCGTCCCCATAATGGAGAGCCCAGAGCAGCAGAACTGCCTGGCGGTGCTGGTGTTTGCCAGCTTGATGTGGGCAACCGAGGTATGTGGCAAGCATTTTATACGTGCAGCCAAGTCGCTCAGTTATGGCAGTGTCTAACGCATCTCGCAGGCCATCCCCCTCTTCGTCACCTCTCTGACGATACCTTTCCTCTGCATCGTCCTGAGGGTCGTCCGAGCCGACGATCTGCCGCACGACAGGCTCAGCTCAAAGGAGGCGACCTCGTACGTCTTCGCGTCCATGTGGACGCCCGTCATTATGCTCCTGCTCGGTGGCTTCACCCTCGCGGCGGCGCTGTCCAAGTGCAAAATCGACAAGAGCATCGCCACCTTTGTGCTCAGCAAGGCCGGCACCCAGCCGCGGACCGTGCTACTGGCCAATATGCTGGTCGCCGCCTTTGCGAGCATGCTGATCTCCAATGTCGCTGCGCCGGTCCTGTGCTTCTCCATTATCGAGGTAAGACCCTGATGAAGCAACAGATGATCTCTGCCACATGACCATGACTCAGAGATACTAACCCGAGCCTCTTCCAGCCAATGCTTCGAAATCTCCCCAGCGGGTCGCCAATGTCCAAGGCTCTCATCATGGGGATTGCCTTGTCGTCCAACATTGGCGGCATGCTCTCGCCCATCGCGTCGCCCCAGAACGTCGTGGCCATCGGAATCATGCAGCCCGAGCCGACCTGGGGTGACTGGTTCTTCATCGTCATCCCGGTCGGCCTGGTGTCCATCGCTCTGATCTGGACGCTGCTCCTCGTGACCTTCCAGCCCGGCAAGGGCACCAACATTGTGCCCATCAGGCCTGTCAAGGACCCCTTCACTGGCACGCAGTGGTTCGTCTCGGCCGTGACCATCGCCACCATCAGCCTGTGGTGCGCCAGCCACCAACTCGAGGGCGTTTTTGGCGACATGGGCGTCATCGCCATCATCCCGCTCGTCCTCTTCTTCGGCATCGGCCTGCTGACGAAGGAGGACTTCAACAACTTCCCCTGGACCATCATCATCCTGGCCGCCGGCGGACTGGCGCTGGGCAAGTCGGTCAAGTCGTCGGGCCTGCTGCACACGCTGGCCGACGACATCAGCGGCCGCGTCGAGGGCATGAGCCTCTACGGCGTGCTGGTGGTCTTCTCGTCGCTGATTCTGGTGATTGCGACCTTTATCAGCCACACGGTCGCCGCGCTGATCTTCCTGCCGCTCGTTTATGACATCGGCCGCAGTATGGAGGAGCCGCACCCCAACCTGCTGGTCATGGGCGGCGTGCTGATGTGCAGCGCCGCTATGGGTCTGCCCACGAGCGGCTTCCCGAACATGAGTAAGTTTTTCTTTTCCCGTCCCTTCTCCTGTTCCCTTTCCTGGGATTTGCTTGGATCTTTCCTGTATTCTTTCTGCGGGTTTTCACTTGGGACGCGCGGTTCTGTGTCTCTAGCATAAGACGTATAATATACTAACTTGACTTGACAGCCGCCATCATGAAGGAGGATGCCACGGGTCAGAGATATCTCCAGGTCAAGCACTTCATCAGCAGAGGTGTCCCGAGCAGCATATTGACTCTCGTGGTTGTGGTGACGCTTGGGTACGGAGCAATGAGGGTCATTGGCATGTAACTACCGCTGGTTATTTGGAAGCATGGCACGGGGCTCTAATAGAAATCGTAGCTCCGACCACGCTGATCGGCACCTCCATTTGCTTATTTCCTTTCGCATATCATTCCTGTACAACGCAGCCCACAGCATCCCCACCCCATTCATATTCTACCCAGGCGAATGGGCGATGCAGACTATTAATAGAACCTCCTCGACAGCGAGGTTCGTAGCGAAGACAAATTTAATGGCTTAGATACAGTCCCTTCAATGGCAGTTGAATAAACAAACGGGACTGTAACGCCATCTTCCGGTTCCACCTGGACTCTGCTTCCGAAGCCACCGCCAAAGGACAAAGTGACACGGCAGAAAGGAGTCTGAAAAGGGTGGCTCATGTTGGGGCTTGATGGCTGGGTGGCCGGGACGAGTAGGGGATCCATATTACTTTCACTTGACGTCTCCCTTTTTTTTTCTCAGTCTACGCCAAGTCCACCGGATTCAAGATTCAGAATATTATCGGCTCTTGCGACGTCAAGTCCCCCATACCGCCGCCGCCGCACCAGAAACAGCAGCAACACCGCCGCCGCCGCCGCCGCCAACGCCGAAGAAGGAGCAGCAGCGGCAGCAGCAGCGGCAACAACAACAACGTCGACGACTTACCACCACCCTCCCCGCAAAGAAAGCACATGTGTCAAGTAAAATAGGCACCCACAGACGAGCAATACTGGTATATGCATACCTACTTCTATAGTGGCCAACAAAAGCCAAGATTGGCGTCCCCGCCCGCGGGGCAGCCAGGGCCGTGGGGGCCGGCGTTCGTGAGAGCGCGCTGCCGCCCAGTGCCGCCGCATACAGGCATTACCCTGAGTATTTGCTTCGGCAATGCTAAGCATGGAGTTAGGATACAGGAATTTGGAAGGAAAGAACAGGATATCGAAGGGAAAAAAGAGAACAAGGATGAAAAGAAAAAGGGAATAGGAATATATTTTTATTCACCCCTTTCAACCCATGTAAGCCATGGGGAGTATCTACATTGGTGCGGGTGGGCCGGTCAATTTGGCGCCTTTCAGCTTTTCCGTGAGCGACAGCAGGTGACGCATCTCGACATCCTCACAGTTGCTCGAGAGCAATTCTCTACAGCGGTCTACATCATCCTCCTCTCCCTCGAGCGGAGCGCCGGGTCTGACTCGCTCCCAGTAAGGTCGCTCGAACCACTCGGGCCAGAAGCCGGCGTACTCCCAATCGACGATGGCGTTGATCTTGAGCGTCACGGGGTCGACGATGATGTTGTGCTGGCCCAGATCGTTGTGGCAGAACACGTAAGCCCCCTTCTCGGCCGCCTCGGGCTTGGGGCGCCAGCAGTTGTGGTGCTTCCACCAGCGCCTGTGCACGCGCATGGGCGGGCAGAGCAGCTCCCGTCCCGGGACGCCGGGTGTGTCGGACCGGAGCTTCTTGAGCGTGGCGACGTGCTCCAGCAGCTCCTCGGTCACGACCCGCTTCTGCTCCTCGGTCAGTTGTCTCATGGAGACCCCTGGCACGAGCTCGGTGCTGAAGTAAAAGGCCCCGTCATCCTCAAAGGTGAACTGAAAGCGCGGAAGCGGGATGTTCGTCTTTTCCCTAGATACACTAGGGCCGCGGCATCCGTCTTCCATCGCTGGGGCAGATTGGCGGCTGGCGTCAAATTGAGTTTTGTTTTCAATCCATTCGTGCCGCCGAAGGGTGCGCTTGATAAACGAGTCCCAACCTCATAGTACTTCTTGTCCGCGAGCACGGCAAAACAGCCCTCCTCACGGCACTCGCTCACCTCTCGTTGGGTGACCATACTAGCCTCATGGGATCAGGCCAGTACTATCCAAGGGTGCGGATGGCAAGGGGCTCACGAGCGCTCATAGGAGCCGCGGTCTAGCGGAAACGATACGAACCGTCACTGTGAGCTCGAGAGCCGTGCCTAAAGATGGGAGTATGGGCGTGTCGGTGTGAAGTGGCGGCTGCAAGGGAGAGAACGTGGACGAGACAGAGAATTGAGTGGTGAGGGGCGGTCATTGGCAGCCGGGCAAGCGCCCAACAAATGCAGCCTGCCGGAACCGTGCAAGTTTTGCGCAGAACCAACGCGACAGTCATGCCCAACATCGTATGCAGCCTTGAAAACGAGATTGAACGACCTTTTTTCTTTGTTCGCAATGGCGGTAAGTGCACGGGGCCGTCGTGCCCAGCTGCGCAGACCTCGGCTGGTCGACGATGGCTTACCATTCGCTATGTAGGAGATGGAAAGGTGAGACGTACATTACAGTCCAGCTACTCACCACTTGACACCTGGTGACGCTGTCCGCAGCACTTCCTAGCTGTAGTCTCAGAGGCTCAGCCAGATGGGAGTGGAATCGCGCATGTACTTTTTTCCCCACCCAAATACACCACCCAATTCCAGCCAATCAAATCACACCCCCAAATTCCGCACCATCTGTCATTAGTCACTTCCCTTCATTTTACCTTGGCTCGGACCCACAGTGCCAATATGGGTACACATCTGTCGGGCCCGACCACCGCCGGCCTAACTACACCATTTCGGGACGACGTCACCACCAGATGCCGGTTCAACGCCCTGAAACGACTGACAGCTTTCTCTCCGTCTCATGAGCCAGGACCCGTGATCTAAGTCCTCATCGAGGCCGAGCTGGCCGCAGCCATGCTGTCCGCTTTCAAGGCTCGACCGATCATTGAGCTAAAGCAGCGCGACAAGTCCAAGATCGAGACCGTCCTCGCATATGGTAGGTAGTACTGCCTCCCTCGCCTCCCCTTGGCGAACCATATCCTGCGCTGGAGGCTGACCGGCGTCGCCCTCGGACACGACAGGCGACCGCATTCTCGTCGGGCTCAACACGGGCGTCCTCCGCATATACCGTCTCAACGACGCTGCCACCAACGGGCACCCGGAACCCAAGCCCAAAGATGCCAAGCCCGCCGCGGATGGCGGTGACGCGCCGCCAGCGCCGCCGCCCCCTGCGCCCCGAGCCACCGACCTGCTCCGCGAGGTAGAGAAGTTCTCGACGCGCGCCGTCGAGCAGCTGGCCATCATCAAGGAGGCCAACACGCTGGTCTCGCTGTCCAACTACGCCGTGTCGCTGCACGACCTGTCCACCTTTGAGCCCATCGAGGCCCCGCTGGCGAACACCCGCAACGCAACATGCTTCGCCGTCACATCCAACGTCGTCGAGGACCCGACCGGCGTCCCCGAGATTGTCAGCCGCCTCGCCGTCGCCGTCAAGCGCCGCCTCTACCTATGGAGCTGGCACGAGTACGAGCTGAGCCCCGACGTGGCCGAGGTTGTCCTGCCCGAGTCCATCCGCTCCCTGACCTGGGCGAGCGCAACCAAAATCGTGTGCGGCATGAACTCCGAGTACATGCTCGTTGACGTCGTCACCAAGGAGACCTCGAGCATCACCGGCGGCCACATCGGTAGCGGCAGCGGTGCGGGCGCCGGAGCCCAGGGCGGCGTCAGTAGGTTTGGCGCCTACAGCACCGCCGGGATGGGCTACATGGGCCTGGGCGGCTACATGCCCAAGCCGCTGGCTACCAAACTCGGCGACGGCGAGCTGCTGCTCGCAAAGGACATCAACACCATGTTCATCAACGACCAAGGCAAGCTGCTCGAGAAACGCCAGGTGCCCTGGCAGTTCGCCCCCGAGAGCGTCGGATACAGCTACCCCTACCTCCTTGCCCTGCAGCCCCCGGCCAAGGGCAGCCTCGAGGTCCGCAACCCGGATACCCTCAGCCTTCTGCAGACCATCTCCCTGCCGGGCGCCACCCAGCTGCACTTCCCCCCGCCGGCCCCGAGCTTGCCTAAGGGCTTTCATATCTCGAGCGATCGCTGCGTCTGGAAGATGAACACAACCGACTACGACGAGCAGGTCAACGAGCTCATGGCGGCGGCCCGCTACGACGAGGCCATCAGCATCCTCAACATGCTCGAGGACGCGCTCCTCAAGAACAAAGCCGAGGTGCTGCGCGAGGTCAAGATGCAGAAGGCCGAGCTGCTGTTCAGGCAGGGCAAATTCCGGGAGTCGATGGACCTCTTTAATGAAGATTCGGTCCACGCGCCCCCGGACCGGGTCCTGCGGCTCTTCCCGCCCGTCATAGCTGGCGAGCTGTCGGCGTGCGCTGTCAAAAGCAATGACGAGGATGCGGCGGACCACGACGACACCAATGGGAAGACGGATGATACCAAGGACAGCCAGAAATCTGACTCGCCGCCGGCTAGCGCTGCCGCCACCACCACGGAGGCGACAGAGACCCTCACGAGGGCTGGCGGGTTTGCCAGGATGTTGTTGGGAGGCGGCAGAAAAGCGGTGGACCCGGACGCAGCCTCCATCGCCTCGACCAAGAAGAGCAATGGTGACGCAGACGATGACGCGAAGAGCATCAAGGCGAAGCCGGCAGACGACGGAGTTTTAGACGGCAAGGAACTCAGGGATGCGGTGCTCGAGCTCAACGGCTATCTTGCCGGAGCGCGCGCACGTCTCCAGAGAGTCATTGACCCCGTGACAGGGAAGCTCAAGCCTTCACGGGACGCCTCAGCCGAAGAGGCGTTCAAGAGCCTCCTGGGCTCGCACCAGGAAGAATCCGAGGAGCAGCTGGAAAAGGACCTGCAGGAGACGTTCAAGCTCGTCGACACGTCCCTCTTCCGCGCCTACATGCTCGCCAACCCCAACCTGGCCCGCTCGCTCTTCCGCATCCCCAACTTCTGCGACCCGGACGTCGTCAACGCCAAGCTGCTGGAGCACAACAGCTACACCTGGCTCATCGACTTTTTCCACGGCAAGAAGCTGCATCGCCAGGCCCTCGAGCTGCTCAAGAGGTTCGGCGCCGGAGACCAGCCCGATGAGGTCGCCGAGGCCCTCCACGGGCCCGAGCGCACCGTCAGGTACCTGCAGAGCCTCCCGCCCGAGATGATCGACCTAATCCTCGAGTTCTCCGAGTGGACCCTCAAGGCTGCGCCCGAGCTCGCCATGGAGGTCTTTGTGGCCGACACGGAAAACGCCGAGACGCTGCCGCGGCACAAGGTCGTTGAGTTCCTGGGCAGGATCGACGTCGAGCTCGAGGTCAAGTACCTCGACCACATCATCTCGGAGCTCAATGATATGACTCCCGACTTCCACAATCGGCTTGTTGATATCCTCATCAAGCACTTGCAGACGAAACAAAAGGGAGAGGAGTGGAACCGCATGATGGACCGGCTGCTGAGATTTTTGAAAGAGGGACAGTATGGCCTACACAGGGCCTTCGACCTCATCGACAAAGAGGGTGAGTGGAAACCTGGCGGCCGAGCCGTTTTCTCCGCGCGGTAAACACAGCTTGTCCATCGCCAAACTAACCCCTGTTCTCCTTTATCTGTGCAGATCCGGCATTCTACGAAGCCCAGGCGATCGTCCTAAGCAATATGGGGTCCCATCGCCAAGCCCTGGAGATCTACGTCTTTGATATGAAAGACTACGCGAAAGCCGAAGAGTATGTGAACTGAGCTCGTCCTGTTGATATGTGACTTAGTTCTCTAACAGCTTCTCCTTGTCCAGATACTGCAATCAAGTACACAAGACGGAGGGCTCCGCAGGACTAAAGTCCGTGACGTCGCCGTCGTCTCACGGCGAGAAAGACCCCCTGAAGGACGACGAGGACACAGAGCTCTCTATCCACCACACCCTGCTCTCCCTGTACCTCAACCCCCGACCAGGCGGCGAGGCCAGTCACCGCCGTCGCCAAACCGGGAGTCGGCACTAGACCTGCTGTCCAAGCACGGCTCACGCCTGCCGGCGTCGTCGACGCTCTCGCTCCTGCCGGACTCGCTGCCCGTGTCGCAGCTCGAGGCCTACTTCCGCGGGCAGATCCGGTCGTCCAATAGTGTGGTCAATGAGGGTCGCGTGGTGGCGGGCATGCGCAAGACGGAGCTCGTGTCGGCGCAGGCGCGCCTACTCCTCGGCGACGACGGGGCGGGAGACGAGGAGGAGCCAGGGGCGTGCCCGGGCAGGGCGGGAGGAGCCGGCGGGTGGTGGTCAGCGAGGAGCGCGTGTGCGGCGTGTGCCACAAGCGGCTGGGCGGCAGTGTCATCGCCGTGCTGCCCGACAACACGGTCGTGCACTACGGCTGCCTGAACAAGGCGACGCGCGGGGTGGGGTCGAGGGAGAGGGGGCCGAGCTGGGGGAGGGTTGGTGGTTACTAGATGGCGATGATTTTGTTGTTTGGGTCTTGTTTGAGGTTCTGCTGCTGGCTCATGGGTCGGGCTGGCGATCGATGCTTCGTTGACGCCGTCGTTGTTGCCCCACTGTCATCCATCTCATGTTTTTTTTTTTTTTTTTTTTTTTGGTTGGTGTATAATATGGAGTCCAGCTGTGCTTTATCTGTCGGCCGCCGAATAACGCAAGGCCGGACCTGGCCTTTCTCACCACATACAACACACTCACTCAGCCGTCCTCGTCCACGACCTCCTCCCCGTAGTTCTGCTCCTCCTTGGCCTCGTCGACCGGGGCGCCGGCGGCGGCCTCGCGGGCCTTGTCCTCGTCCATGCGCCGCGTCAGCTCCTTGTTGACGCGCTCCTGGATGGCCGAGACGGAGGCGCGCAGGTCCTGCAGGAACTTGGTCTTGGCCTCGAGGCCGAGGGCGGCCGAGGGGACGGGCGTCGCGGTCGTGACGTCGCTGGCGGCCGTGAAGGGCTCGTTCGTGGGGCTTTTGTAGGTCGCGGAGACGACCGATGTATACTTGGGGTCTGCCATTATTTGTGGTGTGTATGTGTGTGGTGTGGATGTGTATGTGTGTGTGTGTATGGGTATCGGTTTGGTGCTCGCGCTGGGTGGGCTTGGGACGTCGCGGCTGAGCGGGTGAATCGGGTCGAACAAGGAGTGGTCGGGATTGGAGGTTGGTGGGATGTCTTGGTGGGGTATGTTTGCGCTTTGGAAACTTGTGTCGTCAATGTTCTGCGATTACAGCCCGATCAGAACTTCGACTATTTTATAACTGGTGCTCCAAATCCCCTTGATAGTTTAGCGACATCTGCTCTGCTTCTCTTTTATCTCTTTTTTTTTTTCCTTTTTTTTTTCTTTTTTTTTCCAGCCTGCTTTCCCTATCTTTTGTCCCCCATGTCTTTTTTTTCTAGCGCTTTTCTTCCTTTCTTCTCATTTCCCCACCTACCATCAGAAAAGCTACTTCCAACATACAAACCAACCTGGGCACGCTAGCTAGCGCTTTCGATGGCGTAGCTTGACCGGTATTGCAGATAATCAGGCATGCGGGTCTTTCACCTGATTGGCCCTCCCTGTCTGTCCTCCAGTGCGGCGCCACTTAGAGCCGCGCTGGTCACCTCCCCATTCCATCCTTCGGCTGCTTCTTGTCCATAGGACCCTATCGAGGTCGACACCTACCGGGCTTTTACCTTTGTTGGACGCCATCACCATTTTTTTTTTCTTTCTTTCTTTCTTTCTTTCTTTCTATAAAAAATTATTGGAGAAAAAAAAAAGTGCCAAAGACCCGATGCCACCCGACGACGAGCGAGGTCTCGCTACCTGACGTCGACTGGGGCCAGGGTGTAGTAAAGGACCCTCCTTGCGAGCCCCTGCGGAAACGCATCAACGGCGAAATGCAGCCAGCAAGGCCCCCGCCCGCCAGGGCCCAGGCCGGGAGCTTTTCTCCTTTGCAACAGCGACCGCCGTCGTCGGCCTCATCGTCGTCAGATCTTTCGTCGCGACCGAGAGCGCGGAGAGCCGAGTCCACGCCGAGCGAAGACTCGATAAGCCCCATATCATCCCTGTTTCGATCCAGCCGAGGCCCGCCAGCGTCTCTTCAGCAGCAGCCCTCGACGCCACAAAGTTCAACTCCGATCTACGCGAGCTTTATCTCCTCCCAAGGCCCCAATTCAAGCACCACAAGCCTTCACAGCAACTTCTCGCGCCCCAGCGTCCTGTCGCCCACGGCCGCCGCCGCTGCCGCTGCCCGGTCCGTCGCTGCCGCAGCCAGCCATGACCTGTCCCGAGGCTCGTCACCCTTGACCCTCCCACCCGCCGTCGGTAGCAGCAGCAGCGGCGCAAACACCCCCGCGACAAGTACTGGAAGGCTGTCCTCCTACCAGCTGACCTCCCGAAAGCACGCGCACACCGCACCTGGAATGTTCGAAGCCACCCTGCCCTCGATGTCTACCAACAACCTCCCTCACATCGCGAACAATATGGCTTCACCGCAACCGGCTCCGGCCCACCGCGAGCTCAGCGCGAGCCATATCGCCGCGCAGGCGGCCGTGATGCAACACCAGCAACAACAACAACAGCAGCAGCAGCAGCAAC
Source organism: Gaeumannomyces sp. JS-464 (assembly GCA_002197995.1). Classification (NCBI taxonomy): domain Eukaryota; kingdom Fungi; phylum Ascomycota; class Sordariomycetes; order Magnaporthales; family Magnaporthaceae; genus Gaeumannomyces; species Gaeumannomyces sp. JS-464. The sequence goes on along the minus strand of NGZR01000001.1, from coordinate 2,234,441 downwards.
AACAACCCGCGAGCCAACAACAGTTCCAGCTGCCTCAGCAGCAGCAATACGTGCAGCAGCAACATAACCGCCAGAGGTCACAGACGGTGCCGGCCCTCTTCGGCGAAGACCATGTATATCAACTCCCGAACCCCAAGCGCGGCAGCGGGGGTCCCCTGAGCCCCCAATGCTGAGCCTGACCGAGGCCAGCGCCCCGAGAGAGAACATGTTTGGCAGCGGCTACCACAGCGGCACGACGCAGACGCAGACGCACTCGCCCGCTGCCCAGGCCGCTGCAAGCGTCGTGTTCCCTCGCGTCACACAACACTCGTCTACCCCGGCCCAGGCTCCCCAACCTGCCCTCAACCTCCGCCGCCGCTCCGCCGCTGCCGCCAAAGTCCAAGGTCAAGCTGTTCTCGAGGCCTGGGAAGATCTACACCAAATCCGAGACCAAGGAGAAGCCCCAACCCAGCCCCGGGAAAATAGGGGCAGCCCTGTCGTCGTTGCAACGAGGCAACTTTAGCACCACTAGCCTCGATTCGACGGCCAATTCGTTCTACAGCCTCGCGAACTCGTCTTCGGCCACAATCAGGGCCGCTGATGCACAGCCCGAGGGTGGCGAGAAGGACAAGGAGAAGAAACACCACTTCCTGTCACGGCAGAAGAACAAGCTGAAGGACAAGTCGGAGGAGTACCACCTGCCACTCTCCTCAGCCCGCAGCAATTCACGGCCGACGGACCCGAGCGCGCCAAGCAGCCTCTACAGCTTCAACGTCCCTGCCAGCCCCGGTCCGGGCTCGACGACGTTCAAGAGCATGAGCGGCTTGGACCTGAGACATGGCGGGCGGGCACTGCGGGAAAAGCGCAAGGAGGAACAAAACGCCGAGTCAAGCCTCTCCCTGCCAGCAGCGGATTGGGCCGGCCCGGGCAGCCTGGGGTCGGCGGGGCAGTCAAGCCTGTACCTCCACGACTCGGTCGACTCGGGAAAGCTCGGCCTCAGCAGCATCGGTATGGACGACGCCTGGCCGTACCTGAGGGCCAAGCTGCTCGTCATTTTCGAGGGCGAGGACCTGCGCCCGCCCATCGAGGACCTCAACCGCGTCGTCACGATGCATATTCAGTACACCATCGCGAAGCGGCTGCCCAACGTCATCGTCGAGGACGTGCGCGACCTGCTGAGCACGGGCTTCAGCTCGCTGGACCAGGCCCTCAGGGTCACGGCCGAGGAGACGCTCGTGCCGGCCCTGGTGGAGCTCTGGATCTTTACATTTACCACAATATTACCTTATATGCAGGCCGTGTTCTTACCCCTAGACCTGGAGCTTGCGGGAGCCGGCTCGCTCATGAGCGCCGAGCAGGCCCGCGACTTTTGGGGAGGCGTCCTGGCCAAGCCGCAAGGGGAGTTGGGGGCCTCGGAGAAGAGCCCCGTCACGGTTTCCCCTGCGTCGACGGTCCTAGACATCCGGCGCATGGTGCTCACGTCGTTCCGCGACCGCGTCATCCTGCCGCGCTACGACACGCTCAAGGCCATGTTCTCGCGCCTCTCGCTCGAGTTCCTGCCGCAGTCGCTCGCCTCCATGGCGCTCGCGTCGCCCATGCCAATCCCCAAGTCGGACTCGACCGGCGCCGGCAGCGGTGGTTTCGGCAGCAGCCAGACGGCGCACTTCTCGACGTCGCCCTCAGCCGAGTCGACGGGCTCCTTCTCTCTCAACAGCATATCCCAGTCGGCGTCGTACCTCCCCCGCCCCGGCACCGCCACGTCGCTCGACCCGGCCATGGCAAGCTACAACAGCACGGGCTCGACGCTGCTCGGCGACGTCGGGTCCGCGGTCGGGGCAGCAGGAGGCGCAGCCGTAGCCGCGGCATCAGCAACGCCTCGCACGGCAGCGACGGTGGCGCCAGCATCCAGGGCGGCCTGCTGCGGCCCTTCACGCCCAGCAGCCTGCAGATGCGGTCCGGGGGCCCCGGCGGCTTCGGCGCCCCGGGCGCAAGCGGCCTGGCGGCCAGCCTGGGCAGCCTGCGCGAGCAGAACGCCGAGGACAGCAAGCAGGTGACCGAGATGGTGGGCCGCATGCTGCAGTGCATGAGCGTGCTCTCGAGCATCGGCGTCGCCGCCGACGCGAGCGACGAGGACGAGCGCATGTCGGAGCTCTGCCGCCTGCTCAAGCTCAACTGGCTGGGCCGCGGCCGCACGGGCAGGAACAGACGCGGCATGGTCGGCGGCAGGGCGCGGCGCGGCGGCGCGGCGGCGACTTTCTGGGAGGCTTTGGTGGTGTTGGCGGCGGCGGCAGCAGCATCGCCTTCAGCTCTACGGGCACGGTCAGGGAGGAGGTCAGCGTGCCTTAGAAGGGCGGCGACCTGGGCCCCGCCCACTCGTGGGCGAGCTGTCTCGTGAGCTGAAGGAGGGGACATGTTTGATGTTATACTATTTGGCTTGGTTGTTTTGTCATTGTGTTGTCATTGTGTCTACATTTTCCTTCCTTTTGCAAGCTCGACGTGGGGTCCGGCGGGCGTATTCAGGCGCATTAAACACAGGCAGACCAACATCAGGTCTGACCTTGATTTTCCTCGGCAACAGCTGGTGGCATGATACCAAAGGGGACTTGTCCAGTGGCGTAGGAGGCGGGAGTGAGGACACGGATTTAGACATAGCAAAACCACGGCATTTACGTTACCTTGCCGAAGCCAGTTGACAACCTATGATATACCGGATCACTGAACAGTCCAAGAGGAATCAGAAGCAAAGGAGCATATAGGAGCCAGGCAAAGGAACATAAGAACTTGGGAGGAAAGTAGAACAGAGGAATAGGGAAGGGAGCACAGGAGCATTTAACTTCGAAGTAAAGAGGAACAGCATTCGGAGAAAAAACGAAGAGCTTGACACATGACATGAACAGAAGCAGGCACTTGGAATGGATTCGAATCAAGGTAGGTACCTATCTAAATGACATGATCATGATCAAGTCGGCTGGGAACACCATCCCTCCGAGACTACGCATCTTACCGTGAACGAAACTATCGCGTGGCCCGTCGAGTACCTCAGGATATTGGGGCAAGAGTTTTCTATGCAGATCTTCTCCTTGTTAGCTGTTTGCTTCCAAACGAGACTGTGTTCAAGGTAAAGCGGCATAACAAAGGGTGATCAAATCAGACATCCAAGGAAGGTATTTGCTCTCATCTGCCCAAAAAAGGCTCTAAGGGCTCGAGAGGCCACTGCGAATAAAAAGGCACTTATTTGGAAAATTCATCATTTTGGTGGTTGTGATGGGGAAGAAGAGGGACGTGCTTGGAAGGCGGCGCCGAAGAAAAGGTGCGAACTTACCGATGGAGACGCATCGTGGTCACCCAAGAGACAGGTGACCACGTAACCCGGAGCGACGCGAGGAGCACCACGCGTCGCGCCTGCAAGTCTCTCTGGCAAATAGTAGAAGAGGCACCTAGAGAAAGATCTTGGAGATGTCAGTCGAGGTGGTCTCGAAGCGATGGCTCTAGAGGCCGAAAAAAACCTCGCGCGCAGCGTGCTTGCTCCAAAGACACCAAGTCAGGCGAGAATACTGGCAAGTAACAGGCGCCTCCCCGTAGGAAGGCAGCCCGGGCTAGTCTTCCTCATGGTCGATTCGGTTGGGAAATGAAGACGATTATGTGTGATCATCATGTTGGTGCTGGAGCTGCAGCGCGCGGGAAGGTAGGAAGTGAAGGAAGATATGGGAAGAGGGGAGATGCGAGGTGCGAGATGCTTACCTGTATCGATTCTGCCATCGACGCTCGACGCCGTCACGGCCTGCGCGAGGCAGAGAAGTCGAGTGCGGTGGTTGCGAAGTGGTGTTTGATGGAAGGATAAAAAATTTGCTCTGCAGGACGAGTGAGGCTCAAATACCCGTGGGGTGGTGCACGTCCCTCAGAGCCCACCCAGCGCACGCGCATGGCCTCCTCAGAAGTGGAATCACGTGGCAGGATGAGCGGGCCAATCACGTGGATTATGAACCTCGTAAAACATTTGAATGGTGAATACCAGGCAAACAATCATGAAGTAGGAAATTTGACAATAAACAATGCAACATTGAACGGGAAGGAACACGGAGCGAAAAGGAAGAAGGAGCATATTTTAACCCGGATCGAGTACGGTATCAGAGTGAGAAAGGGGATGGGTAACAGGGACGAGAAAACGAGTCCAAAGGAAAATCGAACCAGCAAAGCATTTCAAGAGGGTCAAAACGAAGAAAAAAGAAAAAAAAAAAAATTACCCAAACAGGAAAAGAAAATAAATGGGAGAAAGGGGAAAGAAACATGGAATCAGAAGAATTGAATACAGGAGCGACCGTATAATAGTAACCTCTCTGAATATATTTTGTGCACGCTCCTTCCGGCGGCCATCGTGGATCTTGCGTGGGTGGCTTTACGGACTGCACTTACCCGCCCTTGGTTCCAGTTTCCCACAGATGCCCGCTGGTCGAGGTTGCAGATGATTTTTTTTCCTGCTGGCCGCACCAAGTGCGACACAGCGCGCGCGTGCCCGCACGCCATGTCCAAGGCCGCCCAGACCTGGCGGTAGGGCGTCCCGCTGTTGGTCGCACCTGATGTGATCTACGCTGGGGTCGGACCTGCAGGAATAGTTCAACAAGACCAAGCAGCCGAGTCCCGCCCGTCTGTTGATGATCTTTCTGGTTTTGGAGGCTTTATTGCTGCGAGTCTGACAGCGGGGGTCGCTCCTGCATTCAATTCTACGGCAATGTGGGCGTCAAAGTTCAGGCCGGGGCGGCCAAAATCACTATTCGGAAGACGAAAAATACGTTGGGGACTGTTCTTTTAATGGAAACCAAAGCAAAAGGCGGGAGATCCGCCACTAAGACCAAAGTGCGGGACCAGCGAAGAGGTGGGTGGCATCCATCGACGTGGAGTGAGTTGGCCGACGAATACGGTGAAAAGGGAGACAACCAGAGCGAGCGAGGAGGGTGCGGCCGCAGACACCCAATCGTGTAGAATGTGGGATGTCGTTAAGGAGCCCACCTCAGCTAGTCGCTGCCGCCGACCCCGCCGTCAAAAGGGGCAGTTGCCGCGATCCTCCCACTTCTGTCAAAGGTGAAGGAACAAATCTGAGCGTCGCGGTCGATTGTTTATGTCCCTTGGTCCCGTCGCAGTATCTCCAGGGGACCACCATTTGGGAGCACGCGCAAGCACGACCCAGGCGAAAACGCCAGGAGGCTCCTGCGCAAGAACGAGAAGCTCCAGAACCCGACCCGACCCCACCTGTCTCCGCTTTTTGCGCGGTAGGGTAGGTCGCTGGTTCCCAGTCGCTCATTGCCTCCCAAGCCTCAATTTGTTTGCCCGTCTTTGCCCCCGATCTCAGCCTGGTATATCACGTCTTTTTTCTCGCTCTCACTCTCTAACGAGTTGCCGGCTTTCTCGGGGCTAGTCCTTGGACGAGACGCCGCCACCACGTCGCGTCTTTCTTTCTTTTTTTTTTTTTTTTTTTGTCTCCTCGAGTCGTTTGCAAGAGATCCACCTCACCCCAGTCCAACACACACGCCCACGGCTGGTCCACTGCCGTGACCAGCAGCCAACCGACCCGCCTTACTTGTGCAGTCTTTCTCTTCCATCCTTCTGCCCTCGCCCGAGTCGAAGTGCCCTCTATCGCCAGTGCTGCCATCCATCAAACCTACGCCAAACTGTTTTTTTTTTGCCGATCGCGTGGCTATAATTTTTTTCTCGACCCCTTGATAACACAGCGAAACAATTTCAATTCGGAACAACAATCCACGCCTTTCTGGGCGCGCATTCCGCCTCGATCGATCGGCGGCCCGGTCGCGAGATCCCTCGACTCTGCATCAACGCCGCCAACGCCCTCGTCCCATTAATCACCCCGAGACTGCACCATCTGCGCATGCGATAAAGCCGAGAGGAATCCGTCGATATCCACGCCGTGGATCATCGACACGCCAGCAATGATGACCAGCATGGGCCCGACGTTTCCGCCTCACCCCGGCGCAATGCAGCAGCACCCAGGTGTGCCACCAGGCCACCCGGGCATGGCCCCAGGAATGGCGCACAATCCGAGCCAGCCCGGCGTCCAGCCCGGCGGCATGCCGCATCAGCTCGGCCACATGGGCGTGTCCGGCCCTGGTCCTCAAGTCAATCCTGCCGCCGCCCTCATGGGCGGTGTCGGCATCCCCCCTGGCGCGAACCCGAACGCGCACGCGATGCAGCACTTGTCACAGCAGCAGCAGCAACAGCTGTTCCAGCAACAACAGCAGATGGGCCCCATGGCATGTATGTACTAAGCACCAGATACGCTTTGGGTGTCCTGTTACTGTCCATCCCCCTTCGTGACTCCATCTCGTTATGCGATCCGTGCTGATGTACCAACGACAGACAACAATCCTCAAGCCGTCCTCCAACACCAAATGCGACAACAGCAAATCCATCAACAAATACAACAGCAACAGGCGAGGCAGGTTCTGATGGCCCAGCAGGGAATGTACGGAAACATAAACCCAGGCATTCCGATCGGCATCCCGATGGGTCAGATGGGCCAGATGAGCCCGCAGCAGATAGCGCAAATCCAACAGCAAATGCGGATGCGCCAGGTACGGACTTGTTGCTCTCTGGATATAACACGTTTGCCAGGCCTAACCACCCCGACACACGCAGGCACAGCAGCAGCAGCAGCAGCAGCAACAACAGCAGCAGCAGCACCCTAGCCAGCAGCAGGTGAGCTCCTTTCCATCTTGCACTTTAGATCTCGCACTCGCCACTGTATCCGTCCCATTTCTATCATCAGAACTAAACTGATCGATTCTTGTTGATGTCAAAGTTAATGGCCCAACAGCTCGCCATGCAGCAACAGGCCGCCCAGCAGGGCCAGAACCCGAACCAGGGTGGGCAGATGGGTTCGCAACTCCAGATGCAACCCGCGCAACTTGCTGCATTACAGCAAGCTCAGCAGGCCCATGCCCAACAACAAGCCCAGCAGCAGGCGCAGCAGCAAGCTCAGCAGCAGCAGCAGCAGCAGCAACAGCATCAACAACAACAAGCGCACCAGCACCAGCAGCAGGCTCAACACCAGCAGCAGGCTCAGCACCAGCAACAGCAGCAGGCTCAGCAGCAGGCTCAGCAACAGGCTCAGCAACAGCAGGCCCAGCAGCAACAGGCCCAGCAGCAGCCTCCGCAGCAGCCTCAACAAGGTCCGCAAGGCCCTCAAGGCCCTCCAGGACCGCAGCAGCCACAGCCTTCCGCCCAGTCCCAACCGCCGCAACAGGCACAGACGCCGCAGCCGCAACAAGGTCCACAACAACCCCCGACGCCGCAACCACAGCAGGGACCGCCAGGCCCTGGGCCGATCGGTCCGCCAGGTCAGCCGCAGAACCAGCCAGCGCCCCAGGCAGTTCATGCACCAGCTACGGGACCTGGGAATCAACCTCCGACGCCGGTCACAGCCCAGCACGCGTTTGCCAACAACATGGCGTTGCAGAAAAGGGAAATTATGAAGGGCCACTGTCTTTTGAAACTGATGCAGTTTGCCGAACACCTGAGTGGATATCCGGTAAGTCGGGACTGGCGCAGATTTCCCCTCGCTTACTACTCTTGGACGTTGAGTTACTGACGACATGACCATGATAGGGAATAAAGCACAAGGACGATCTGTCGTACTGGACCGATTTTGTGCAGCGGTTTTTCTCGCCCAGGGGCGTCTGGAGGCAGACCCTGCACACGCTTGACGACCAAGAAGGGGACAAGCAGTACGAGATCGGATTCCCAACTCTAGCTCGCTACTTCAGCACTCACTTCGAAAGTGGTGTCACGAACATTCAGTTGATTATGGAGAAGGGCACAACAGACAAACCCCTGACCGGGGACTGTCATTATATCGAGAACACTAAGGCGAGCCTGCAATACTGGTTCGAGGGCGGGTCTCACGTGAGTACCCTAGAGTCTTTTTTGCTGGGCTTGTTTTTGTGTAGAAGACCTCAGCGAGCTAACGCTATCCGATACGACAGTTGGTGGCAACGGGCACGGTGCGTGCTCAGTTCGACCAGGAGCAGAAGATCGAGCTCTTTGAGTTTATCTGCACCGACTTTGAGGAGTACATCTCGAGGAGGATGGTTATCCAGGCCGCGAAGCCGAATCACAACTGGATCAAGGAGTGGAAGAAGCTCAACTTGCAGGACCCCAAAGCCTCGCCCGAAATGAGCAAGAAGTCCAAGGCACGAACTGCCAAGTCTCCCGTCGCTCCTCCGCCCGATCTCGACCTTCCTCAGTCCCTGATAAGGCGTGGCACTCACGTCACCGAGGCAGTCCATCAATTCCTCGAGGTGAGTTGCAGCCCGCATTGCCGAGTCAAGAATTTGGAGGAGGGTTGGCCGTAACTCAGGCGCTTACAAGACCGCCCATGTCTCAGATCTCGGAGATTATTGGACAGATGAACCCTCTGTTCAACTACTTCCATATGCACCCTAATCTCGGTCCCTACCAAGCGCTGGATCAGTATGTGCAGACGCAGGTCAACGGCCCGGGAGCACAGGCAATGAACGGCCAGCAAATGCCGCAGCCGGGGCCGCGAACCCCCAGCTTCGGCCAGTTCCCCATGGGGGCCAGCCCGCACGCAGCCCATCTGCAGCTTCCCCAGTCGCCGCATATTGGCAGCCCGGTGCCGGGAGGCGCCATGGCCCCGCAGATGCAGATGCAGCAGAGCCAGCAGGGCACCAGCTCGGGCGGGCCCTCGGCCAACACGTCACCCGCCGGGACCAAGAGGAGGCGGCCGTCGGGAGTTAAGGCTGAAGACGATGGCGCCACTCCCGCATCGATCCCGACTCCAGGCGGCGGTCCGCAGATGAACGGCGTGCCGGCCAACAAGACGAAGCCGCCGACGCCGAGGATGCAGAAGAGGTTGAAGAGCAACCCTGCGTCGTAAAGCTAACCCCTTCCTGTCTGGGCCTTCAAGCCCTGCGTGTTCCCTCGCCGCGTTTTCCGCCCATGTTCAATACCCGGTCCATGGACATGGCGTCGTCTGTACTGGTGACTTTGTTTATACCATATTTATTTATGCGACACGTTGGCGTCGTGTGGTTTGGGATGGGATTCTGTATGTTCATATGACCGTTTCAAAAGTTGGCTTACTTAGGATGCGATTATTACCGCTTTTTGTTTGTTTACTTTATCTCTCCTTTTGGTTGTATCGTTTTTACCTTTGGCTTTTTTTTGTTCCGCTGTCCCACTCTATCCTTATTGTTCGTTTTTTGTTGGTCTTTGGTCGGCAGCATTGGCTTGTTTAACCGTCTTTCTTCGTTAGTCCAAGCTGGGGATTCCGGTGTAATGGGTTGAAGAAAGCATGCAATGTTGGGCACCCATAGCTCTTATTATAACTGTTACCACCAAGCGCGCCGGTTCTGTGTCAACTGATTAGCCCAGTGTTGTTTTTTTACCCCTGGATCGAGATAATGATGAAGCTGTGCGTGTTCCCGCTACTCCTAGCCATCAATGCAGAAAGCCACCTCTGCGTGCCCCCACATGCGTGAGCAGGGGTACGATAGACTGAACGGACACGACGAGCACAGCACAGATGTTGGCCAGACCGAATCTCAACATGGAGGATTAAAAGGTCTACTACATACATGGCGCCTCGTTTAGTCCTCCCAAAGGCGCCACAAAACCAGTGAGCCTAACCGTTACATCAGCGGTTTACCGGTTTTTTTTCGTCCCGCCTCCCATCGTACCCGCCATAAGAGTCGTCCCAATTCATTTCAAGAGAGAAAAGGGAAGACAGTAAGCCCGAAAAAACGAAAAAAGATACAATACAATGCGTGTTTAGTTGCTGAGCAGGCTGATAAGTGAAAGGGAGAGAAAAAAAGACGCCAGTCAGGGGGAAACCTTTTTGCACGCCCAAGCGCAAAACGAGAAAAGAGGAAGCCAAACCCGGAACACCGCCGAAAGCCACGGATTAGTATGTTACCGCATAACCGACAGGTGCCGACCTTCCCCCCTGAATGCATTTGTTTTTTCTTTCCTTGACTGGGACGACGTAGCCTCCCCTGGTAGATGGCCCGTCCCCTTGCATCGCGCAGATGGGCCGCAAGAGTTGTCGGCCCGGGGCGCTCTGAGAAGGCACGCGCCGCCGCCTCGGCTCGTCGTCGCCCGTCGGCGATGGCGCCGTCTCCCCGCTCAGGGCGCACCCTAACGCTTGGCGGTGGCGGTGTTGGCCGCGAGCTTGTCGAGGATGCCGCTGCCGGTCTTGGCGGCCTTTGCGGTGTCGCCGTCGAAGATGTTGAGCAAGGACTTCCAAACGGTGCCGGGCTCCTGGCTCGCATCGATGGCTTTCCAGATGCCCGTTTTGCGGTAGTAGTCGACGACGGGGGCCGTCTGGCTGTGGTACGTGGCCAGGCGCTTCTTGAGAGCCTCGGCGTTGTCGTCGGAGCGCTGGATCAACGGCTCGCCCGTGACGTCGTCCGTCATGTGCTTCTTGGGCGGGTTGAAGGTGGTGTGGTAGGAGCGGCCCGAGGCCGGGTGGACGAGGCGGCCCGTGATGCGGGCGACGAGCAGGGCGTCGTCGATCTTGAGCTCGACGGCGTGCTGCAGCGTCTGTTCACGCTCGCGCAGCATCTTGTCGAGCCCCTCAGCCTGCGGCACCGTGCGGGGAAGCCATCGAGGATGAAGCTGGTCGGGGCGGTCAGCGGGATTTGCGCCTTTTTGCCGTCCACTCGGATTCTGAAATTACTCACCCTCCCTTGCACTCCTTGTTGTTCTCTAGCTCCTCCTTGATCATGCCGATGACAATGTCGTCGCTGACGAGGCCGCCCTGGTCCATGATCTTCTTGGCTTCCCGGCCCAGCGGAGTCTTCTTGGCGACTTGAGACCTCAGCATGTCTCCGGTGGCCTGGAGGCAGTGTCAGCATCGCGCACTAGCAGCATAAGCAAATAGGCACCTAGATAAAGCCAATTGACATACCAGATGACAGCAGTTGAACTTCTCCTTGATCTTGGGGGCCTGGGTGCCCTTGCCTTTGCGCCGGGGGAAGGGGCTTGGTTAGTGCCGAGGGTTTTGGCGTAGCTCGAGCCCGGGTCGAGCTCGGAGCAGCGCAATGCTAACAGAGCTAAAACTTACCGGCGCCGGGAGGGCCGATGAGGATCATGCGCAGCTCCTGGGCGGTGGGAGAGCCGGTCGAGAGGCCTGCCGACTGCTCGAGCTTCTTGATGCGCGCGTCGAGGCCCTCGATGACGCTGCCGAGGCGCTTGATCTGGTCTTCGATAGCTCCCATGGTTGCTGGAGATTTGCGCGCGCCAATTGAGACGGTGGAAGGAGAGGATGGGCGGAGGGAGGTGGTGGGAGGAGCCGAAGCAGAGAGGGGTGCGAGGCGTTTAGGCGTCGGTGGTTCAAAGGTTTGAACAGTGCGTTCACAGGATCGCAAAAAGTTGGATGGAGGTGTTGGATATCGAGAAGCGATGTGGTTGAAGCTAGGTACCTAGGTCTCAGGCAGGGGTATGTCAACGTTGCGGTACGCACGGTTCAATCTGGGCAGGCCAAAAATCTACAGTTCCGACAATGCTAATTGGAGCTCCCATTTCCGAAAGTTGCCCCTGAAGCCTACCTTCCTATTCCTATATCCTTTCCTATTTCCTATATTGTTTCTTGTTTTGTATTCCCTCACACTTCATTTCTTATGGCATCGTTTCCTCTAGGAAATCATTTCCTCGCCCTTGCAAACCACGGAAATATAATCTAGGGGTACTAATCGCACGGTTCTGGGTGCTCTAACTAACCCGACTGTGCAGTTTATACGGACTGCTAGTTGCCCGTCAGTCGGCCGCCGGGTTTCGCTCCACCTGGTCGGCCTTATTTTCTCCTCTCCTCCGGACAAGACGCCGAGGCAGGGCAGTGGGCCAGTAAGCATGTGCATGCCCCTGTGCCGTGCTCGTGCTATTGATGCACACCGAGCCCATTGCACCAGGCTCTACAGGATCTACAAGCTGTCAGCCAGGAACATGATCCGGAGGACCGGAACTCGACCAGCATGCATGTCCTGCTTGACCCGGCTGGGATTACGGGGTGGATTGACCTGGATGGATCGTGAAGACAACTGGAGTTGATGCCAGCCCCTGCAGATTCCCGAATCTGTATCCACCCAGCTTGTCCAGCCCGAGCCTGGGGCAACCTGGAAGCGGGATAAAGGCGTCCGTATTCATTATCGCCAAAAAGGTGCCTCCCATCGAATGCTTACGGTACTCTTGCAACTCTTCATCAGTCCATGTCTGCTTGGTCTGGACGTAGCCTACCTTTGCTATCTACCTCTTTTTAATCGAACTCCTGAATCTTATTCCCGTCGTCCCCCTACCTCCCTGGGCATTGATCAGTCCTGTTCATTATTATAGACACTTGGATGCTTCGCTTGACCGCGAGAGAAACGGTGCAAGGTCACGTGCTCCCAACTTTTGGATGCACTCAGGGCGGCCCCACCAGTGACGAGGCGCACCTGCCTGAAGCTTCCATTCAGGAAGCACCGCGCCTGCCATTCTTCAACCCTCCCATCCGACGACCAACCCACCACGCCAGCCTCGCGACCTAGAACCGGCCGAGACGCAGCATACCATAGCTGGGCCACCTACCCGCCAACCGACCAGGCACCGCCCGACATACCTGGCCCCCGCCGTCCTCACAATGCCCACGACGACGGCCGAGACACTATCATTGGTGACGCGGAACGTCTCGGTAGCTCCGCTGGTCCTGCTGTCCGTCGTCGACCACTACAACCGCGAGGCCACCCACAAGACTAAGAACAAGCGGGTGGTCGGCGTTCTATTAGGCCAGAACGACGGCAAAGATGTCCGGGTATCAAACAGCTTCGCAGGTAGGCTGCCATGCGCCCTGCCCGCCTGCGCTTGCATGGATGCCCTCCCGCTGACCACTCTCCGCCGGCAGTCCCCTTCGAGGAGGACGAGAAGAACCCGTCCGTCTGGTTCCTGGACCACAACTACATCGAGTCCATGAACGGCATGTTCAAGAAGGTCAACGCCCGCGAGAAGCTAATAGGCTGGTACCACTCGGGTCCCAAGCTGCGCGCCTCGGACCTGGAGATCAATGAGCTCCTGAAGCGCTACACACCAAACCCCTGCTGGTCATTATTGATGTCCAGCCCAAGGAGGCTGGTGTTCCAACCGACGCCTACTTTGCCATTGACGAGATCAAGGATGTGCGTTGTCTCGTTTGCTGCCCTCGGCAGTCTGGGGAACTGAGCTAACCCGATGCCACCACATTAGGACGGCACGACCACCTCGAGAACCTTTGTCCATACCCCATCGGTTATCGAAGCAGAGGAGGCAGAGGAGATCGGCGTGGAGCACCTGCTGCGCGACATCCGAGACGTGGCTGTTGGAACGCTGTCGACCCGGGTTACGAACCAGATCCAGTCGCTGCAGGGCCTGCACCTGAGGCTGCGGGACATCCAGGCGTACCTGCAAAAAGTGCTGGACGGCCAGCTGCCCGTCAACCACGCCATCCTGGGCAACCTGCAGGACGTCTTCAACCTGCTGCCTAACCTGTCTACGCCCTCGAGCAAGTCGGGCGCGGCCGGCACTAAGGTCGAGGCCGGCCTGCCCTATGCCATGAGCGTCAAGACCAACGACCAGCTCATGGCCATCTATCTCAGCAGCCTGATTCGCGCTATTACCGCTTTCCACGACCTGATCGAGAACAAGATCCAGAACCGCCAGCAGCAGGAAGAGAAGGACGGCGAGGCCTCCTCCGGTAAGGACGGAGATAAGAAGGACGGCGCCGACAAGGCCTCGAACGGCGTCAATAGTGACAAGGAGGGTGGGGACAAGGATAAGGACCAGTCCAAGGAGAAGAAGTAAAAGATGAGGCGGAGGAGGCAAGCAGTGAGGCGCCGAGCCGGTGGCACGGCTTGGTGAAACGGATTCAGGTGATATTAATGCGCCGCAATGGAGGGTCGAAAAAAACGGCGCGTGCCACGATAGATCACCTTCAAAACATGACGAACCAAGCTATGGCTTATTATGAGATAGTGGCCCTCGTAGCCGAGAGTCGTAAAAGATCTGGAGCCAGCAGCGATACCCATTTCTTACTAGCCACTTTGGCAAGAAGATGTATGGCTACACGATTTGTCTATAGAAACAGAGTGCCCAGGCATGTGCTAGGTACCTGACTACCTATTTATCATGGTAGCTCTGCGGCTTAGATCCCTGCCATGATACCAGCCAGCTCCTCCCTCGACACACGTCTCTCCACCACGCAGCGTCTTGCTACGGGCCACCTGTCGGCAAGCAGACAGGCGAGCAGGTGCTTGCAGCACGGGACGCCCCAGACCTCGACCAGGCCAGTCTCGCCACCGGTCTCATGAGCACGCTGCTGCCGCCCGTCGATGCTGAAGCCCCCAAACTCCCAGTAGCCGTCGACCCCCTCACCACCGTCACAACCGCCGCCATCCAGGCCACCGCTGGCGCCCGAGTCCCGAGGGTCAGGCCGCCGCCGCCGCCGGGAAGGCCGAGAAGGCAAAGGCGGCGCACGAGCAGCTCCACGCGCCGAGGCGCACCGCGTACGCCGGGTCCGCCGCCTCTGCTGCCGCGCCGCCCCTGGACGACGACGCCGACGACGAAGACGGCTTGTGCGGCCGGCGCCGGCGGGCCGTTGCCGCGGAGCGGACGTGGTACACTGCGTTGCTGTTGCTGTTCCTGTTGCTGGTGGTGGTGGTGGTGTTGGTGTCGGTGTCGGTGCGCATCTCGAGCCGCGACACCAGGCCGCGGTCGAGCAGGTCCAGCGCCGCGAGGAGGAGGGTCGGGAACAGGGCGTGCAGGGTCGTCAGGAGCGGCCGGTAGGCGCCCATGCGGGAGAGGAGGAGGTCGCCGCCAGTTGCTGCCGGCTGTCGGGGGCGTGGGTGGCGGCGGGGCGGGGTGCCTTGTTGCTGCGCTGCTTCTGGGTTGTTGGTGCCGTCGTCCTCGGCGGAGGAGGAGCCGTGTTCGTCGTCGTCTGGTTCGGGAAATGGGATGGATGAGATGGAGTTTATGAGGGACGTGAGCATTTGCCGTGGCGTGGGCAGCGGCGCTGGGGATGTGGCGTCTATATCCATCTTTTGGATGCGCGGATTCAGTAAGAATAAGAGTGTTCTTTTCGGCACATTGATTGGTTGTGGTTATCGCGACTTCTTTGGGTGAGACACCTTCTGCCAGAGTGAGGGAGGGAGTTGTGAGTTTTGTCATGTATCGGCAATCCAAGTTGGGTTCGGAGCTCATGTGAAAATGCAGCTCATCATCACAGTCCTTTCAGCAAACGAAACACAGAATCCCATCAACTTTGTTCGTTTATTACGGACACTGGGTTATATATCATCGCCCTCTTTGATTACAGTGCACCGTGTGAACAAGACATTCCTACCACTTTTCAGATGGCGTCTGCCTTGACACACAGCGAATTGAACTCATCAACGCATCCCCCATCCACTCGCTCTGCTCAAACCCACTCCTTGGGATTCCTCAGAATCTCCGTCAGCCTCGCCTCTCGGCTCTTAGGCGCGGGCTCGTGCATGTAGGCCCAGCTGGCGGTGCGGGGCAGGCTCATGAGGATGCTTTCCACCCTCGCTCCCGGGCTGTTGAGGCCGAAGGCGGTGCCGCGGTCGTGGACCA
Organism: Gaeumannomyces sp. JS-464; assembly: GCA_002197995.1. NCBI lineage: Eukaryota > Fungi > Ascomycota > Sordariomycetes > Magnaporthales > Magnaporthaceae > Gaeumannomyces > Gaeumannomyces sp. JS-464. The sequence continues at coordinate 2,218,838 of NGZR01000001.1, read as the reverse complement.
GGTTGAACTCGACGTACTTGCCGCGGCGCAGCTGCTGCCACTCCTTCTCCTCGGGCGTGAAGGGCATGTCCTTGCGGCGGTTGACGATGGGCACGTACGACGGCAGGAAGGCCCGCAGGCCGTCCTGGATGAAGGCGAATGTGTTCTCGCGGTCCGACACGGACTCGTCCAGGTCGTCAAAGAAGATGCCGCCGACGCCGCGCGACTCGCCGCGGTGCTTGTTGTAAAAGTACTCGTCGCACCACTTCTTGAAGCGCGGGTAGTAGGTCTTGTCGTGCTTGTCGCACACGTCCTTGAGCGTGCGGTGGAAGTGCACGGCGTCCTCGTCGAACAGGTACGACGGCGTCAGGTCGGCGCCGCCGCCGAACCACCACGCGCCCGAGCTGCCGTCCGGGTACGCCGTCTCGAAGTAGCGGTAGTTTAGGTGCACCGTGGGCGCCATGGGGTTGCGGGTGGATGACGAGGCTCAGACCGGCCGCGAAGAAGTCGAGCTTGTCCGGGATCACGTCGAAGCCCCCCGCGATGTTCTTGTGGTTGGCGCGCATCTTCTCGATGGCGGGCTTGGGCAGCGAGCCGTAGACGACGCTCACGCCGACGCCGGCCTTCTCAAAGACCTTGCCGTCCTGCAGCACGCACGTGATGCCGCCGCCGCCCTCCTTGCGCTGCCACTCATCGACGCGGAACTTGGTGCCGTCGACCTCCTCGAGCCCCTGCACGATCAGGCGCTGCTGCTCCTTGATGAACTCCTCCATGCGCAGCCGCATGGGCGACTGCTTCGTCACGCCCGACTCCCGCACGGCCAGCGCGTCGCGCTCCGCCAGCGTGGCCGGGTCGAGCCGCAGCGGCTCGTCGACGGCCTGGGGGTGTGGTTGCGGTCAGTCTCGAGCGCCAAGCGTCGTGTCGAATAACAGGTTGGGAAATCAGGGTGAGAGAGAGAGGGCCTGCGTGGGGCGGCCAGGTCTCGGTCTCACCATTTTATAATAATAGGTCCCTGCACAAGCGGCGGCTACACCAACAGCGGCCCAGACAAGCTGGTCCCGAGCAGCGCCCGACGCTGATGACGCGAATCCGGCCGCTTTTGTGGAGGCGGATCGCGGTGCCCCGGCGGTGGTGTTCCGGCACAAAAACGAGGGAGAGAAAATGGGGGAAGAAGACGAAGGGCGGACACTAGAGGAGGTGCTGTGCAGGTGTGGGCGTGGCTTCAACTGACCAAGCAGTCTCGCCAGCCTCGAGGGCGACGCCATGCTCGGCACGGCTTTTTATGTGTTTTCTATAATACAGTGGCGCCGCACACAAACCGGCCACCAACACCGAGGGGCAGGCGACGGAAGCGGAAAGATGGCGTGACGTTGGGCGTGGTAAGCGGACGCGGCTATGAGACCACTTCGCCTGCAGGGCCGCATCGGAAATCAACCACTGACGCCCACTGGCTCACTGCAGGGTGGAGGGGGGGGCCTGTATTTTTCCTTTCTGTCTCCTTTCGGCGCTGTTCGTGTCAGGCGATTTTTGGCATTGAGTCCAAGATCCGAGGTTCTGGAGCCGCCGGCCGACCCACCGCCAACTCAGGTGCCCGCGTTCCACTGCTCCAAACAACGTGATTTCAAGGTTTCCCCATGATGTGATGCTACACGCACCATGAGGCGACATCTCAGGCGGGCGGGGTTTTTCTTGACGGACCGCCAGCCTCAAACCGCACTTTTCTGGCCGGCCTTTGTCAGCTTCCTTGTTTGTGGCTTTTAGGTTTCCCACGAGCAAGCCAGTCGCGAGAGGCTTGAACTCTGGTTGCTGCATCTCAAATAGTCTTGCAGCTTCGGGAAGATCCTTAGCGTCTAGGTTGGTTGGGTGACATTGCGCCGCTTCTTCCAGGGCAAGTGAATAGAGGCCCGCCAGAGGCCACACGCCGGTCCCTGATTACCGATCAAGCTACGGTGAAAGGCAGTAAAACCCATTCGCTCAAGCCATGTCCGCATTTGTTTGTCATGCTTCCATCTTTTGCTGCCACGTGAAACGGCTGGGGTGATTCATGGACAATCAGGTTGATCAGCCCAAAAGCGGCCTCCTGGCTGTGCCGCCTGAAAGCAATCCTGGCAAGGTTGGCTGGCTATTGGGACCGGCTGGACAATTCACGTGGCAACCGCGGATTTGACACAGGCCACCAAAAGGGAAAGGAACCAAATGGAATGAATGCATGACACGTAAATCGGACGGGAGTCAAAACCTAAGGGCTCAACGAAGGACCGGAAAGAGGTGTTTGCCATGCGGATTGCAAACGGGATAGGATGCACTGGCGCCAGGCACCAGGCTAATCGGCGACCCTGGTAGCTGATAAATAGATCGCTTATTCGATACCTGCCTAGGCGAGGCTAGGTGCCGCCGAAAAGAAAGAGAATCAGACAGTGTAGAGGGAAGGACAAGGAAATGGGGTTCCCAGCGGGTGGCACGGGGTGCGAGAAAGTGGAGCCCTGTGAGCACAGACTGAGGCGGGCGGGCACCCCTCTACGCAACCTCCTGCCAGCCTGGGGACTCCTCTTTCAAAAGCATCTTCCTACGTCAACCAAAGCCTACAGCCCAGCCACCGCCTGGAGCCTGGAACCTGACCACATCAAAAAGACCATCCTCCTCATCTTGCCATCCTATCGCCGCCAGACGGAAACCCAACCAAGCTCTCTTCATCACCGCCGCTGCCCGACCGACACCGCCAAAATGCGATCCAAGTTCAAGGACGAGCACCCCTTCGAGAAGCGCAAGGCCGAGGCCGAGCGCATCCGCCAGAAGTACGCTGATCGTATTCCGGTGAGTAACCCAGATGAGATCACGACTTTCCCTTTCCCTCACAAATGATCTCTCCTCCCCGCAACCATTTCCGACCGCGCACATCGCATCCGCTTTCATCTCCGCCTTGTCGCCCGTCGTCGTCGTCGGTGGCGGCGGCGGAGTCGGAAGTGGACGACAGTCGTATCCGCAGCATCATCAAGACTAACCCGCCACTCCCATCAACAACAGGTCATCTGCGAGAAGGTCGAGAAGAGCGACATTGCCACCATCGATAAGAAGAAGTACCTTGTCCCAGCGGACTTGACCGTAGGCCAGTTTGTCTACGTGATCAGGAAGCGGATCAAGCTCTCGCCCGAGAAGGCCATCTTCATCTTCGTCCAGGACACCCTCCCACCCACGGCGGCGCTCATGTCTAGCATCTACGAGCTACACAAGGATGAGGACGGGTGCGTTTTTTTGATCCTCATCTCCCCTCCTTAACTGCTCCCGACTGTAACCAAAACTAACAACCTCGCAATCAAACCAGGTTCCTGTACATCACCTACTCTGGCGAGAACACCTTCGGCGAAATCCTCGAGGAGGCTGTTTGAGGGAGATCGCCGCAACTCCGCTGCTTTCTCTTGCTTTGCTTAGACGAAGCCCGGTCATGGCCCGCCTCTTGAGGGGTTGTACACCCCTCGTGCTGATCCCCGTCGCTTTTGACTTCATTGCTTTCTTCCTTATTTTGGCGTTAAGAGTGCTTCTCGGTCGACTGTATTTCAGCTTGGGGAGAGTCATGGAGAGAAAACTTTTTTAGGCAACCACTCTTTTTTTGGATCGGGGGCGGCGTCTTCTCCTCGCCCTAAGCGGTGGTGAGTTGGTCGGTGAGCGGAGATGCGAAATGCTGGCCTGCCGCTTCACTTGACCGCTACCTCCTACCTCCTACCTAGCCAGGGATTTCTTTTCGGGGCCGAGATTACGTTCGCCGGACGGGTTGGCGAGATCGGTGGCATGTCATGACGGAGCAACAGCACGGCCCACCGTTTGCCAACATCTTGTCAACACCTTCGCCCTCCCCCTGCTCGCTCCAGGGGCACGGCCGCGCGGTGGGCCGAGGTCGATCCGGAGCATCCGGGGCTGTTTTTTTGGCGCCTCCGCAAAACATGGTATTCCTACCACCCAAGAACAGCCCTTTGTTTGGTTTTCCTTAGATTTGGTAGTTACTTTCCCACAACAGATTTGAGGTTTTGCCCAAACCGCGCGGTCACGCACGCACTGCACGGAATGTGATGATGCCCGGCCGCCTAGGTAGGCTGCCAGCGTAAAATGCTCGTCATGTGGGTGCATACAAGTCGCGTGACGTCGCATTCACTGCGTACATGATGCCTCCCTGCCTGCCTGCCTGGTCAAAAGCTCAGGGGGCACTTGATGAGCGCACCAACATGCACGCACAGCCGCACCTGCCCCGTCTGCCTTTCGGTCAGCAAAACATCCAAGGCCGTGCGTGCAGATCCTGGCACGACATCACGAAAGGCACCGCGTATTGGGGTATTCGGTTTATTGTCTGTGTGTCCAAGAAGCAAGTTGTCGGAACAACGAAAAGAAATACTTTGATTGTTACCGAATATTAAAAAAAAAAAAAAAAAAAAAAAAAAAAAAAAAAAATTAAAAAAAAAAGAAGAGAAAAAAAGAAGAGAAAAAAAAAAGACCCTCCGACCTCGTCATTTTGTTCAGACGACCAACCTGTCTCTACTCCAAGCAAGCCTAGCCACCTATCCAGTCCACCGTGAGAAAACCAAAAAGAAAGCAGATAGCAGCATAAACCCAAGACTGGTCGCGACAGAAAAGACCAGCACCAGGACCCCCGGTTGTCCCAGTATCGATAAAGCAAGACCCGAGCCTCCCCGCCATGATGGTGATAATGAAGACGATGCAAAACGAGAAAACCGATCCTCGACGACAAAGAGCTGGCTCTGAAAGATGATGATGGACAGCCAAGAGACGAAATCTCGCGAGATGCTGATCAGGCCGGGCAGCAAAAGGAAAAAGAGGTGCGTGACGGCACAGTCGTAGAATAAACCGCCCGTCGAGACGAACAGGTGAAGGGAAAGAAATAGCAAGCATATAGATATGGCCAGTACTGACGATGGCGCGACTGTCCCGACACATACGGGGGGTATCCAGGAAAAGAACCACAAAAGAAAACCGGCCAAGATAAGAAATGTGTACAAGATATAAAACGAAAGGGGGCTAAGTGCTGCTGCTGCTGCTTGCTGTTTCTCGGTGGCCCGGTGGCGGCGGGCTATACGATGATAAAGAGTGGGACGAAGCGGTCGCCGTCCAAGTCATAACGAGTTGCGATCCCGACTTGGAGGTCGAGGAGCCGGGAAGCGAGGGATCTGAGGAGGAGCGTAACCACGTGGCCGAAGGAGGGCTGCAGCAGAGAGTTCAAGCAAACCTACAAGCCTTGAAGCTCCTACCTTCTTGGGGTTGCTGCAGCCGACAACAAAGTCAGCAGGGGACCGTGCGGCCTCTCGGCTCGAGACGACTGGATGCAAAACGCACCGTTGTTGACCATTTGTCTCGACTTGCCGATCCAGGTCCTCGGAGTGTCCTGACGACGTTGAAGAACGACGTGGTTGCTTTGCAAGCGACTGGTAAGGTCGTACCATGCCGTTGACATCATTGCGTTCTCGCGTTGCAAGTTCTTTATAGTCTGGTCGGTCGCGGCCTGGAGTCGGTGCGCGCGTAGGACCAAGGGGTTGGTCGGTTTGCGGTTAGTGGCAAGTTACAGGACATGGCACAGGGGCGCGCATGAGATGACGAGGGACAAGAAAATGAGGGGCAATCACTTTCGGAGTCGTTCATGAAGCGTGCAGAAAACGGCAGTAATGTGGAACGCACCTTCAGTGCAGCATAAGCACCACCTTGCTCCATCGTCCGGAGCCGCCGTTGTAGGTCGTATCGTTCCTGGTCTGCCTTTTGTAGTTGCTGTGGCGTGGGACATCCCAGTTAGTGAACTGAGCGTAGCATCGCCCTGGGAAACGACCACATGGACGTCCAGGGCGCTTTGGCAGCGGGCCTGAGTTTGGCAGCGGGCCTGGGGGTGCTTTGGGCCTTCTTGGCCGGAGGCAATGGGGAAGGGATTGGCGTCCTTGGCTCGGTCCCCACTGGGGGCGATGGCAGAGCGATTCCCGCAAGCGACGACCGGTTAGGCTCGTCAAAGCCGTCGCGGCTGGAACGAGGGCCCAAGGACGAGGAGAGTCCGGGGTCTTCGTGACGTACCTCCTTCAAGCTCATCGACGCAACCTTGAGCTTCTCGTACTTCTTGGCTGCGTCGACGAGTTGCTGGTTCGCCGCCCCGTCGCTGGCGTTGGCCTCTTCTTGGGCGGCGGCATCGACCATACGGCTGGCCTTCTCGCGGAGCTTTTCGTTCTCCTCGCGGAGCAGCTCCGACTTGAGAAGGTTGTTCATCACCTGAGTTCTCCTCTCTGTGACTTCGACTTCGAGGCGCTCGTAGTCCTTGCGCAGGCTCTCGAGATCGCCCTGCAGCGACGTCGAGATGAGCTCGTGGGTCGTCTTGAGCTCCTGCAGGGCGTCGATGGAATCGTCGGTTACGACCTTGTCTGGAGCCGCAGAGTTAGTACCACTGCTGCGCGCCGAGGCGATGGCAAAGAGCAGCTTACAGTCGGTCCGCAGCTGGAGGAGTTCGCGGTTGGCGTCCTGGAGCTGGGCGTCCATATTGCGCGACTGACGCTTCTCCTCCTCGAGCTCCTGCTGCGCCTGCATCTTTGCCTGGTAGAGCTCCTTGTACGCCTCGGTGCTGTGGAAGTCGGACGATTTGAACGCGAACGCGTTGTTAGCCCCATTTGCAGCTGTGCTTTGGAGGAAGCTGACCAACCCTTCTGATGTCATGTTGTTCATCAAGCCCTCGAGGGTCTTCTGGGAGGCGATGTGCTGCACGCGCAGCTCGTGGAGCATCTGAGTGAGCTCCACGACGTTGCGCTTCGAGTGCTCCAGGTCCGACCGGAGCTGGTCGTTGGTGGCCGTGACGCCCCTGCCATTGAGCAGCATGGCGTTCTCCGCCTTCAGCTTGGAGATCTCGAGCTTCATGCTGACCATGGCCGGATCGTCGGCTTCCCGCTGAGTCTTCTGCGAGGTTGGCTCTGGGCTGGGCGACCGCGACCGGCGGACGACGCCATTGGATGTGAGCTGCTCGCGTAGGTCCTCGATCATGCGCTCGTCGAGTGACCTTTGGGCCATCATGCGGTCGAGCTCCTGCGTCTTGGCGGCAAGGAGCTCGGCGAACTGGTTCTTCTGCGTCCTAAGCTCGTTCAGGTGAAGTTCTGTCTCCTCCTGCATGCGGCGGTAGGCGCCGATGGAGGTCGACTGGGCCTCCACCTGTGCCTTGAGTGTCTGGTAGCCTCCTTGGTCCTTGCGGGCCTCGTCCAGCTCGTACTGCAGGTTCTTCAGCTCGTTCTCGATGCCGTGTTGGCTCTCAAGCTTCTGCTTGTATCTTTCTGCAGCGTTGGCTTTCTTAGAGAGCTCTTGGTTTGTTTGCTTCAGCTCACGGACCTGGTCCTGGAGAACCGTCATGTTCTCCGTCAGTTTCCTCAGGTGGGCGAGCTCGCCGTTGAGGCGCATCTTGGCCAGGTTTTCCTCCTCAATCTGCTGCTCCTGTCGTGATATGATCTCCTCGCTCTCGCGTAGCCTGTCCTCCAGCTTGGCGATGATGCCTTCGGTGTTGCCGCTGGTATGCTTTCGAGACTCCTCGACCTCGAGGCGGAGCTTGCCGTTGTCCTCCTTGAGGTCTTCGTTGGACAACTGCAGCCGCTCCAGGCGTGTGAGCACGTCCGCATACCGGTTCTTCATGCTGTCGACCTCGGCACGAAGCCTGGCCGCCTCCTCCTCCAGCTCCAGCTCGCGGTCGCGCGATTTGGAGGCCTGCTGCTCCTCGGCGTTTAGGCGTTCCAGCTGGTTCTGCTTGACGCGGAAGACGGTAGCAAGCTCGCTCTGGTACTTGGGCCCCAGCTTGGCCTGGATGGCGCCGATGTAGCGCTGGCGGTTCGGGCCGGCCATGGCCACGCAGACGAAGACGGCCAGGGCTTCGCAGAGGGCGTCGGTGTCGGGCGAGTGGGCGATCTCTTTCGGCCTGTAGGAGCGGGACAGCCAGTCGAGGTCCGAGTCCGGGTCTTGGCACGTGTACTTGTCTAGGTTCCGGAAGACGATCTCGAGGTTGGCCTTCTTCTCGAGCCAGGTCGAGGCGTTCTGATTGAGCTCATCGGCCGTGAAGCTGCCGTCCATGTCCTCCAGGACCTTGGCCAGGACCAGGCCATCGCTGAGCTCGTCGACGCTGGTCACCTTTGAGTCGAGGGGGAAGAGGTTCAGCCAATTGACGAACGCGGCCTGCGCGCTCGCAGAGCTCACGGCCGACTTCATGATGGCGGCTGTGGTCGTTTCCGCATCGACAGGCGAGACGCGTTGTGTGATGGTGGGGGAGTCGGGTGCCTCGCTCTAGAGTAGCGGTCAAAAGGCGGGATGTGATGTTCCCGCCTATGGTTGGACGGAATGTATTGATGGATCTTGGGGTTTAGGTGGGAATCGACCCAAAAACGGAGCCAAGCGAGGGGTATTTCAGGCACTTGAAGCGAGCGGCCGAGGCAATCGCGGGAAGATAAAGAAAGGCACGGAGCAAAAACAAAGACTCGTCTAAGCAAAGGCTCTATTGTCCTCGGTTGCGCGAGAGCATTGTCCTCGGACTGGCAAAATTCGCAGGATTAAGACTGGGAGATACCTAGCAAAAGAAATGCGGCATTGATTCCTTTTGTCTGGCCTTCGTTGATCGTCAACGAACAGAAGCACGATGCACGAACCACCTGCTCTGGCCCAATCAGCCATGTGTGCAGGGAGGGTCCAGCGCTGGCAAGCGCTAGACATGGGGCGGTCGTGACGAGAAGACAACTGCGAACGTGCTGTGCAACCATTTGGCAGGGGTCTTGAGGGACCCACGATGCTGCATACGACACCAATGCGGAATGACTCGGCTGGACCTGAGCCGAAAAGTTGAGCGCCTATTCATTCTCGCCAAAGGAGGAGTTTTTCCACCCGATTTCTCGATCGGTATTCAATATCGGTTTTTACTTTTTGTATGTGATTCACACTTATCCGGACTTTGTCGTTATCGGAGTACTCGCACGTCGAAGTCTAAAGTTCTGAGCATGGAGGTTCGAATGCCTGGAATGGTGGTGTGCACTCCGTCAGTGTCCGTGCCCAATCACCCAAATCAATCCGCTCTCGGGTTCCTGCCGAGCCCTTTTGGACATGAACCAATAAGTTGCGGCTGTGCCACCCAAAACCAAAGGAACAAGCAAGCCAACACGCTGGTCCCTCCAGTCTGCGGACTCTTTCAGGAACCCCCCAGCATGATCCAGGCTGACAATGTTTCATCGGTTTTACCAAAGTATGGAGATGAGTTCCAACCGTATTTCCGCTTTCCCGGCAACCAACAGCCTGATACCAGTGACCTGGGGAGGTTAGCAGGACTGAGCTATCGCTTCCTCGGTGCAACTACCTTGACAGCGCTACACGCGTCGTGGGCCGTGGCGTTCTGCGCACCGACTAGACCGCCGTGGCCGCGTTTGCTACAAGCTGACATCGAGATCAAAAGGCGCGATCTCAGAAAGCCCCCCTAGTACGCGGGGATGAGGCCAATGAGAATCGTCGTAGAATAGCATTTGTGGCTACCCGAGCGTATCACGAAGTTAGCACTCGTCCTTCCCTCTGGCCCTCGTAAGCCCCGTCTCAGGTAAAGCTGCTTTGTTTGCCCATTTCTTCAAAGGTAAGCGAGTAGTGATAGGTTTAGTATCTAAAGGAAGGGAAGCGCGGATATCTCATAATTAAACAAGTACACAAAAGCCCCAATATCCAGCAGAAAGAGCGGAGTCTTCGGTCAGCACAAAGATCTGGCTCGATCCGGGTTCTTGGGAGCTGTCAATCCAAACCACCAACGCCGCCATGCAGGTACAAAGAATACAAGGCAAGGTCTCGACGGGGAAAAGTCGGCCAAAGTCATCCGTCGTGATGCGTGTCCAGTTAGTCGCCTGCCTGCGGCTACTAGGATCCGTTTCTGTCGTCCGCTTTCATATCATGTTCTGTTTTCCTTTCCAAGGACGTCGGCTCCCGCAGCATGTCTTGGCAAATGCGGCCGCGGGTGCGCGCCGATCATCCGAGGCTCTTCGTTTACGACGAGATGGACACGACGTGGTCCTCCTCAACCGTGGCGCGGTATTCGTTGTTCATGGCCTTGATCGAGTTGAGGACGGACTCTGCGACCGTCGCGGCGAAACCCCTGATATCGACGAATCCTAGTTAGCGATCTGCTCGATAGGGCGAGCGGCCCTCGGAGAATAAACGATGCGGATGCGCCGGAGACTGCGTACTTGATGAGTTCAAAGTCGTGGGTGATGATGCCACCGCCTTCGCGGATGGCCTGCTTCGCCTGGTCGATGACCGAGCTAGGGGTCTCGTTGGGGTACGAGATGATGACCTGCTTCTGCTTCTCGATGGGGGCCGCCGAGGCGAGGACCGTCAGGGCGGGGACGAGGAGGGCGGTGAACTTCATGACAGCGGTATTGCGGGTGTTGTTTGTGCGTTGATCAAGTGCTTTTGTTGTTCTAGCTGGCAAAGCTATCGCGATGCTGGTGCTGCTGGAGTGCGATCGAGGGTTCAGGGTCGCCGTGATCTGGGGATAGAGGGTCCCCGGGGCAATAAAGAGGGCCAGAGCAACTTGAGTGGCTGAGTGGCGTGCTTAGTAGTGGGCCCGGTGTGGACCTTTTGGTTGGGCTGCCGGCAATGACGTTGATCGCAAAGGCTGGGGTGACAAAAGGTGACGTGCATTTGAACACAGATCGAGACCTCGAGAGATCTCTCGTATTTGGATTGCCGAGGGAAATCATACAACACGTTTTTATTTTTCCTAAGCGAGGGCAGGTGACAGCGTGCAAACGCAAGTCGTGCAAGTCGTGCAAGCCGTGCAAGCCGTGCAAGCCGTGCAAGCCGTGCAAGCCGTGCTCGAGCCATGAACCAAGGCCGTAATTGGAAGCCGCCGAATGCTTCACGCCATCGCCCAAATCTTCCTAGGTTCTCACATGACCAGCACCACCATCAATGCACCGCTTTCTATCATCTGCCGTCGTCCAGTCCACCAGCCTACCTACCAGGTACCTAGACAAAGTAACATGCACACGTAGTCTGTGGTATCGCCATTACGTCTTGGTGCTCCCCGCAACACTCTCATGCTCCTGGTAGTGCTCGCCCTCGCCCAGATGTCTTTGCTCTCCTGCTCGACCGCCTGCATCGCCACCGCGACCTCGTCCAGCCGTGCCACCACGTCCAGCACGCCCTGGTTCACACGGTGAAAGTACCGGTCGTTGGCCTCCCTCCGCTTGCGCGCCAGTAGGATGTCCACCTCGGTCTCCTCCTCCATCTTGGCGCCGAGCCGCTCCGTGCCCTTGGCGCCGGCGCTGCCGGGCCGGGCTGCACTGCCCGTAGCCGTGCTGCCAGCCCCAACAGCCCCTTCCGCCTTGCCCGCCTGAGCATCCCCAACGGCGCCGCCCTCCTTGTTCGCTCCTGGAGCAGCGCCGCCGGCCGCGGCCGCGCCGTCCGTAGAGAGCGTGGTCTCGATGGCCTCGTCGGCCTCACTGCGGGCCCAGGCCTGCGCGAGCGCTATCTGCGCCGCCCGGAGGCCGGCGAGCTTGTGGTCGTGGTCCGGGCCGAAGACGCGCGTGCCGCCGCTGGCCGACAGCTCGACCTCCTCGAGCGTCGCCTGCATCTCGGCCCACAGCGCGTCCGTCCTATCGGTCGCGCGCGTGGACTCTTGGCGGATCTTGAGCGGCAGCGAGATGCCGCCGAGCCCGGCCGAGCGGAAGGTCGTGGTGGTGCCGCCGCCACCATTGTTGGTCTGGGGCCCGGTCGGGGACGCGGCGTGCTCGTGATGGCGGAGGGACGAGTTTCGCTGGAGCGAGGAGTGCCCATGCGGCGGGCTCAGCCCAGCGCCAGGCCCCGTAAGCGACACATTGGAGCCGGCGGGTGAGGAATGCAGGAAGAGAGTAGGCGGCGTGTTTTGCGCTTTGCTTTTTCCCTTGAGAAGTTGCGACATGCCTGGCACCTACATCTCCGGTGGAGGGCTGACTGAGTGTGCCGAGGCGTGCCGCTGAATTGAAGGCGAGCGATGAGAGCACACCCGCCCAGACCGCCAAAACTACCACCTAAGGAGGCCCAGCCACACTCAATCTAGCCACTGGCTTGCGACAGTTTTGTGACGTAATTACCTCTTTGTCGCAGCGACTTTCATTGCAACTGGACTGGACTGTATTATGAAATAAATAGAAGCACCGACTTCTTCTTGGGATTTGCCGATATGCAGCCGGGCGAGAGTGCCCACTGCTGATACGTATAACCACCGTCAGACGCGGCGCGGCGAATGGAGCTCCCCCTTGATTCTGTCTGGTTGGCTGGCTGGCGAGGTCGCACGAACCAACACGAAGGAGGAGCGCCGTCGTCGTTGGACACATTTTGGCCAGGGTTACTGTAGGAACGAAATCTACCTTTCGACGTGAAAAGGCTTTGCGGGCAGCATTCAGGTAAGCTAGACTGCATTGTCACTATCCGCTGCGCTAACTGCTCCTGAACGCGTCGCTCAATGTCGTCTCCCTGCCTGCATGCCCCATTCACTACGCACAATGCCCAAAGCTAGCACTTCCGCTGTGGAAGTAAATAACTTGGCGCTGGCCGTCTTTGCCGGCGACATATGAGCCATACAAACATATCTAATTGATCAACCTGCACATCCGTTGGACATTTATAGCCGACTTGATGGATAGCGGGCGCCAAGTAAGCGCATAAGACCAGACGGGCAGGAGAGTGGAGAATGAAACCACCAGATCGATAGGGGCCATAACCAGTGCAACCTCTACGAAACATTCACTGTGTCTTTTCTTTCCTTCGTACATTTTTCTGACCTTTTTTTTTTTTTTTTGTACTTTTCTTTGTCCGGTTTTTTTTTTGGTACTTTTCTCTGTACTTTTCTCTGTACTTTTCTCTGTACTTTTCTCTGTACTTTTCTCTGTACTTTTCTCTGTACTTTTCTCTGTACTTTTCTCTGTACTTTTCCCTGTACTTTATGGGGCCGACCCGCTTTATATACGCTCCATCGCCCCCAGCAACCAGCTTCTGCCCCGCGACATCCCCAAACACCCCAAACATATAAAATTGATCTCGCGACGACAGTGATGCCCCTCCCTTTGCGCGCGAGGCACTACCGCCGCCGTCGCTGCCGGTAAATCCCGGCGTCTACGGGATCGTCTACATTCGGCACCCTGCGTATCCGATCTCAGCTGACCTACTGCAGCTAAGTGCGACAGACGGCCACGACTGGAACGGACTCGATTTTGACGTCGCAAGGGTCGCCTGCTCCATCGTCACAACTGTGGGCTGGGACGAAGGGGTTTTGGCTGTGCGGGCCGAGACAGGTTCGGGTGCAGCGCTGCCACTTTCCGCGGTTGAGCGCCCGCCGGATGGCATATTGAGGGAGGGCGTGTACTTCTGGTGCCGTCGCCTTACGGACGGTGCCATTGATCCGGGTGCGTGCCAGCTACCTCGATTCTGCTTCTATTCCGGGAAAGTGTCGCTGACCTCTTTGGCGTCGTGCCAAAAACAGCCTTCCAGACCGACAAATACCCAGTCTACCCGTCCTTTCAGCATTGGCGCTTCCCACATTCTGCCCTCCCCGAACCGTGGCGCAGCGTCGCGTTGCCGCCGTACACGCCGGCCTCAAGTTCCGTTCCACGGGCGGGGAAACAGGCCGCATCTGACCGCGATGGCAGCTGTCGCGTCTCCGCGTCGACGGACGCGTGTGAAACGGCCCATTTGATACCCTACAGCGAAAAGAATTGGTTCATCTCCAACAGGATGAAGCAGTACGTTGAATTTGCCCCCTGCGGGCGCTCTCCCTCACAGTCTCGAGAAACAATTGGTCGTCTATTTACCCGCGAGACTGGTGACATACCGAGCTTTCCCCAGCTAAACCTATGCGCGTATTAGGTATGTCCGGAATCAAATAGCACATATCCCGATCGATGACGAGAGGAACCTCATCCTCCTGCGCAGGGACTTGCATTTTCTATTCGACCGCAATCGCTATGTTTTCGTCCCCAAGTCACCTCCAGCAACGCAGTCCCTTCCCCACCCACAATCGACGTCCCCAGCGATTGCAATCCACGTCTTGCAACCTCTCGGCTCCGACCAGCTCGTTCATACGTACCACAACCGCTTAACTCAGCAGCCTCTCCGTGGCATTTCGCTGGAAATGCTTTTCGCCCGGTTTGCTTGGGCACTGTTCCATGATGAGATCATGCCTTTTTTCAGCGGTCAGCAAGCATTTGCAGTGCGAATTTGGGACGACGCAACTGGTTGCACCAAGGATGTGACACTTTCCGCAAGGGAGATAGCCGACTCAGCCCGGATTTTCGAGCCCGCGGGCACCAGGAGTCGGAGCGTTAGTCCCAAGAAAAGGGCGCTGTCAGCCCAGGATAGTGACATTTGGGACGATTCGGACCCTGACTTGGATGATGGGAGCGACGATGACGAGGATGACGATGCCGAACAGTGGACTCGTGGTCGCCGCCGCTTCCGCAGCCCCGACGTCGCACAGCTGTCTCGGCTCAATGGGAAGGCCACCAATCTTCCCAGCCTAGATGGTTCCTTTGCGACCACCACGTCCGTCACAAGCCTCGCATCGGTGGGCGTAGCACCTGAAGAAGGTGCCCAAAACGCGCTTTTTCTAGCTACAAAGAAGCGCAGCCACGAGGAAGACGACGGCAACAGCGGGGAAGAGAGATGTGCAAAGCGATTCCAGGAGCTTTGACGGATGTCTAATAATTCTCGAACTGGGCGGAATCGTGTCTGGCGGCCCTTTCACTTCCCCGTACCATTTTCTATGGGTGCTCTGGGGTAATTGCGGACTTGGCTCAATGGCTCCTTCCCGGAGTTGTTTACGATTCAAGTACTGAATTTGTAATCGGACTTGAACTGAAACAAGGATTAGCAAACATACTAGACGCGCAGGAGCACACTTCCTAAAGTCAAGAGAGTGTTTGAACATTCGTGTAGAATAGTGTCGTACACACAGCCTGATCTCAACGTCCAGGTCGGTTGCTGCCGCTGGCTCATCCTTATAAGGAATAACATGGGCTACGGACCTGGTTATATGGGGAGAAAAAGAGACAAAATAGAAACAAGGTTTCTCAAATGATACCAGAAGCAATAAGGGGATACTCAGAAGGAGTAGGGAGGGCCGGGAGCAGCTGAGCATGGGAAATCCAAAAAGTCAAACATGACAATTATGAAGTGAATTTGAGAAAACAGCATCTTTGGGGCCGTGCCGCTCACTCCATTATCCTTCGAAATTAGTGGTGCCTCCAGCTGAGCAGGGTCAGCCCGCCTATTGTGCATCGGTGCGTGAACGAGGTAGTCCAGAACAAGCTAGATGCCTACGGCTGTCGTATATTGGCGGCTAACATGCCGCGAGAAACGCAGCCGCCCAGCCCAGTGCGGTGTCACTCGGGGCTCGGAGACCTCCGAGCATTGCATGGCTCTCCCCAGACCCAGGTGCGCCTAGCCTCGCTTAAGTTAAGCGCTGGCCCGCAGGATTGGCCAACCTAGGCGCGAGATCCGTCACAGCGCTGATCTTTTCCCGAACCCCGACCTCTGCTGGCTTCGAATGTGTGACAGTGGCGCGGGCCTAGCCTCGCAGAATTAGTAGCGCGAGGCTGTGGCCACCCAGAGGCGCCCGCGACGCTCTCGGGGTGGGCCCTTACACCAGGGCGACTTCTTTCCAGTGCGAGTGCCGGCGCAGGATCGTAGTCCCACGGAGCTAATGCGCGTTGCAGGTTCGATGTTCAAGTTGTTTAGTGTTTCATGAACGGTTGGAGACTAAAGGAGTCAAAAGAGGTTAGGGTGGGTGATATACTCACACCTGTCCGCTCTGTCCGTTTCCAGTATCCTCTTTGCAACTTGGCCCAGAGGGTCGCAAGCTTTCCCGAGGGCAAAATGGGCCCAAAATCCCCACGAATGTGGAAAGCCACCCCGAGCCGCCGGTAACAGTCTGGCGGAAGGCCCCCGGCCTGCACGTCCTCGGGCCTCTCAACCCGCTCGACGGCGAGGGAAAGCTTCAGCCCGCAGAACACGGGCCAGACGAAAGCGAGACAGCCGCCGATGGAAAGCAGCTCGAAGTCGAGCGGGGCAGAGCTCGGGTCGTCAAGAGCGACGAATCCGTTGTGGCCGGGACCGGAGACGGCGTGGAACACAACGTCGTGCATCGATGGGTGGAAGCGGTGGATGGGAAACACCTGGCGCTCTACGGGGTCGGCGGAGCGGGTGGCCGCGCGCACCGATGAGGACAAGACCAACACGGATTTGTGATGGCTGTACTCGTCTCCGAGCTTGAGGACTCGAATGTCGGTCGGTTTGATGTGGCTCGAAAACTTCTCGACCCTGATGATCTTGCTGACGAAGGGCTGGACGGCGCCTTCCCAATGCGCCCAGCTCCAACTCGCAGCTGTGTTCTCGGTGAGCGAAATACATTAGCTGGTTGCCGGCTGCAGGGAGCGGTATACTGAATGTTATCGACAACATCAAGAGCCCCCGGCCCTTGGCGGCAGGGTAAATAGGTACGTAGGTAGATAGGCATGCAGGTAGGTAGGTAGGTACCTCGTTCGGATGGTGGCACCCTCGGCGGCCGAAGTCCCACGTCATGGCCTGAAGCGATCCACAGAAGACACTCCGGATCCGTCAGCAAGCCCGCCGCGTAGCTCCGGCCGTAGACCACTTCCCATTCCCGGGCGATTCCCGCGAGGGCTGGGAGGCGGTCCGAGGTGTAAGTAAGTCTTGTGCGGCTGTACCGCAGGAGCATTTCCATCCATGACCCTATAACATAGCGGCTGGGATTCATTCTCCATACCAAAGAGTTGAACTTGGCCGCCCAATCGTCCGAAGTCTCGTTCCAAGGGCTCATCTGACGGCCGATGCACACCCGGCAAGCCCAGGAAATCTGACTTGTTCCAAAAAGGACCACCCTGCGTGAGAAAAACATCTCTTGGAACACCCATGCCCGAGTGCTCCATTCGCTGTTCTGCAGCTCTTGCTCGATGCCAGAGCTTTTGAAGGAGAACGTGTCGTCCCACGGGGCGGCAAACATGTCTCCCAGATAGCGGCCTGACCACACGCAGGGAATACGGGCCTCGACCCGGTAGGCAGACTCTTCGCCTGTTTCGGCCTTTGGTCTCGGCCGGTAGCACCCCTCAGACCCTCCTGCGGCCGACGTGGCCGCGATGGTGAGGATGGCGTTGGCGTATATAGACCCCATGATGACTGTGTGCCTCACCCAGTCGGCCTTGTCATCCTGGATTATGCAGATCGAATCCACCCACAGGTAGCGATACCCGATGCGGTGTGTGACTTCTATGGCCTGTTGGATTGTGAGCGGGAGATCCTGGACGGGGATGCGCTGGCAGAACGCTCCGTAGTTGGCCTTGATTGTCCGCAGTGGCTCGGCCCGTCCCCAGCAATAGCTTAGGGCGCAGAAAGGCTGCTTGACCTCGCCTGCCTCTACGAGCGGACTACGCTGCCGTCCGGCGAATCTCGACAAGCGCGGCGGCGGAGTGAGTCGCGGCTCGTCGTGCAGCTTGGGTGATCCCAATGCACGCTTCTACCCAGTCTTGATCGTGCACATGGCGTCTTCTGAGTCCGGGGCAGTCAGGGGGCGTCCGCTGATGACTTGAGAGATTTCATCTCCTGCGTTGGGTTTCAGCACAAAACTGGAATGGTGTGAGCCAGCTGCGACACAGCCCAGAGGTCATGATAACGACAGTTCACCATACCTTTTTTCGGGCCTCGGAGATAAACCTTGAGCCGCCCAACTTTATCCAGAGAATCACCACCGTCGGAGCCGTCCTGGTCGGGATCTTCACCAGCGTCGCTGGGCCTCATCGGCGGGATGAGAATGTCGATGGCGTAAGCCGGGTTGGGGTCTTGCATGCCAGGGAGAACGTATGTGGACCTATAGGCCGATCGCCAATGGAACGAGCCTATTGACCACTGCAAACGCGAGCATTGCAAGATAACATCCGTCCGGTCCGGGTACGACCCGTCGCTGTTTCCTTTGACGGACTCGCGAAGGGCATGCCAGAGGACGGTGCAAAGGTCGCAGGCCCCCTTGTTCGCCCGTATCCCGCCAAGGCCATGCTCGAGAATAACCTGCTTGGGGATAAACGAAGGCTCGAGGCTCAGGTGTTTGAAATCTAGCTGTTCGCATGTCCCGCACAGGCGGTAGGCGACGGTGCTTGTCTCGGGCCAGGGCGGCGGGCCGGCGCGGGTGGGAGGTATGTGGTGCCTTGAGGCGTGCTTCGGGGATGCCATTGCAAACCCTCCGTGGTGGGTTGTAGGCCTTCGGGTTTTGGCGAGCAACAGCGCCTTGGTTTTTTCAGTGCTGGTGAGTACGGGAGAGGGTTGTGAAGTTGTTTGGGCCGATATGTGGCTGTTGAAATAAAACCAGTTGGGTTGCAAGACATGAAAATGTGCCTGATGTCCGTGGAGCGCAGAAATCCCAAGCCCAGTCGAGCCATTGTTGGAATAGCGCCGGAGTATGTCGTATGTGCATTGTCTACCTAGGTAGGTAGAGGTAGTTTCATTGGCCTCGAGTGCACATACCAGCTCAAACGTTCACTCCTGCCCATGCGGCCTTATACACAAGCACGAGCAGTCCTTTCCGCGCCCTTTCTGTTTAAATAAAATCAAAAACCAACATTGGTGGTTACGCCTCTAGCCATCCCAGTAAAGCTGCATGATAAGCCTTGGAATCTTGTACCTGCGGGCTGTGGCCCAGGTTTGGGAACTCGACCAGCTCGGCCCCGGGGATTTTATCTCTGGCCTCTTTGCCCAGCTTCTCGTATTTGCCTAGCACAGCAGCAACCTCTGGCGGACTCCACTGTTTGCCGATGGCCGTGTTGTCGCGCGCCCCGATCAGCAGCAGCGTCTTCGCCTTGATCATGCCAAACTCGTAGACCACGGGCTGCGTCAACACCATCTCGGTCACCTGCGCCATGTTGAAGGCGAACGTCTCGCCCTCGGCTCCCGGGAGCTCGTACAAAGACACGAGCATCCTGACCCAGACGCCGTACTCGGGCTTCCAGGTATTCACGTAGTAGGTGGCCTGCTGGTACGCCTTTATCGAGTCGTACGTCGTGGCCAGCTCGGCCTGGTACAGCTCGTCGATGGGCCGGTAGGGCACGCCCAGGCCCATCCAGTCCTCGAGCCCGAGCGGGTTGGTCATGACCAGGCGCTCCGTGGCGTTCGGGTACATGAGGGCGTAGCGAGCGGCCAGCATGCCGCCCATGGAATGGCCGAGGACGATGGTCCGGTCGACGCCAAGGGCGGCCAGGAGCGAGCGCGTGTTGAAGGCCAGCTGCTGCAGCGAGAACTGGTACGCGGGCGGCTTGGAGGATTTGCAAAAGCCGATTTGGTCCGGAACGATGACGCGGTGCCCACGCGAGGAGAGGATGCGGGCGGTTTGCTCCCAGGTGGCGCCGCAAAAGTTCTTGCCGTGCAGGAGGACGATGGTGCTGCCGTTGGATGAGGTGGCTTTAGCAGCAGCAGGGGCGACGTCCATGTATGCCATTGGCAGCTGCAGCTTCTGTGACGTGATGTTGTGGAAGCGGACCGGCCATGGATACGGATAGTCCCATGCGCTGGGCGGCACCACGGTCATGGCCAGCACGCTCACGCAAAGACTCCATATGAGCGCAATGGTCCTTTTGCAGTGCATCTTGATTATGTCGTCTGCTCCGGCGGTGAGAGAGAAGGGCCGGTGCAAAGACAGGATGAAAAATGATGGTATATTTGGTATACTTGGCCAGGGGCGGGGTCGAGTATAGCGATTATATCTCGGCCTAGACATCCGTCCCGCTGCTCACTTCCGGTTCATGCCGCCCCGCCGGCCATGACACCCATCAGCGTAGTACTGGTGCGTTGCCATGCATGTACTTTAGATATTCAGTCATTCGTCGGATATCTCTCCCGGCCATTGCTCCCTGTCCATGACCGGTGAGGTAAATGGGCGGGGAGAGGACCGGGAATACGCTCGATATAGTTCGGCGGATATCTTTATCACTCCCAGACAACCGGGCTGGTGATGACCCGTTCTTGGGTGGTAGTGGCCCCCAGTGGGCCATGCCATCATCCCCATTCTACTACGCCGTACGGGACGCGCGGGATTACTAAAAAAAAGGGGAATGCTCTCAACTCAATGGTCAATTGAGCGGTGTTCTCGAAGCCAAGCTGACAACCGTCGCGCCGCTCCCCCCGCCTTTCCCCATCTACGGCGCATACTTTGTAGCGCCAGCCAGTCACGCTCGGCTCGGTCAATCCAGGTCTGGCAGCACAGTCAAGAGGCGCCTATTCAGGCCAACCGGGACAACTCGATTGGGCTGCGAAGCTGAGACAGGCCAAGTGACCTCTTTTTGCTGCTGCCTTTGCTCCGATGTGCTAGACAATCCAGCAGGCAGATCGAACATTCTCCAAATTCTCCGTGCTCGGCCTGCCACATCAAAAGAGAGCTGCTGGTGGCCTGTTCTCAGCCTTAGCGCTGCTGTGTGATGTCGCCCCTGATTGGGCCAGCCCCAGCCCATGCAGATGCGCCCCTCTTTGCCAGCAGGGGTTCGAGCAAGTGAGAGGCCGGCCTAAGCGCCGTGGACCCCCGTCCCCAACGATAAACCCACCACTTGAGCCCTGTCAGACTACCAGTCTGTTGGGACGACGCTCTCGCTCCATGTCCGTCCTCCTGCAGCTCCCAGCACGCGGCTAACATGGCCCATCACTCGCCCAGACCCTGCTGCCTCCTCCTCCCCCAGACCGACTCCGAGGACCGCGCCTAAACCATGTGAGGGCCGGTCAGTAGCGGGCGGCCTGCAGCCAGCGTCGGCGCCTGCGCTTCTTTCCACTTCCCTCTTTGGGTTGCGTCGAGCGAGAGGGAGGGACGAAACGTCCTTGCGTTCATGTATATAGCCGCCGTAACACCCACCCCATCCTCTGGTCTCCTGCGCTGTGCCGCCCGCCAGCGTCGCCCCCAAAATAAATCTACCACCTTGTTTCCCATCCCTTCCGTCCTCGCCGGTGCCCCTTGGTCATTGACTGGGATGACGAGCTGGGCTGTGTGCTGTGCCTTGTGGGATTCTTCACGTGAACTTTTCCGGTTCTACCTCTTTTTTTCTCGTCTTATCTAACGTCCCCTTTCCCTCCTCTGAAGGACCGTGCTTCCTCTCATACGTTTGTTCCATCATCTTGTGTGTCATAGGGCAGCTTCGAAGGAGAGAGGATAGGGGCTCACGCCGAGTCTCCTGAACCGAGAACCCGCCTCATCTCCCTCCCCTTCTCTGTCCGCCCCGAAAGGCGCGCACAGAGACGAGACAAATCATACCACCAGAATGGCCTCCAGCCCCGACAGCCCGCCCAAGAGGCCGAGGCTATCCCTCCAGATCAAAGCCATATCCAATGGTCCCAGCGTGCGCACCTCGCGGACCCTGGCCGCTGCCGTGAATCCAACCTCGCCAACATCTTTCAACACCCTCTCCAACGTCTACGTGACCGCCATCGGCAAGTCATGCGCCAGCCCCATCGTCTCGGAGCCGCTCACGGCCATCCGGACGTCATCCTCGGCCAAGCTCCCGGCCCTCAAGCTGCAGACCGGCCCGCAGATCCAAACCAGCGGCGCCGTTCCCTCAAACATGTTCCCGAGACGCCCCTGACGGCGCAGCCCCGGTCACCGGCCGTCTACCACGAGATCAAGTTCCCCAGCACCATGACCGCCACGCCGCCGCTGTCCGCCGGGCCCGTCGAGACGGCCATCGACAAACGGGCCTTCAGCTTCTCGTGCGAGGACACGGCCGCCTCCAGGCTCGCCGCCGCCTCGAACCCGAGAGCGCCGGCCGCAGCGTCGCCGCGGACGCCGAGGCGGCGCGCCACGGCGCCCGGCAGGACCGGCGGCGCCGCGCCCTACACCCACCCGCGCTCGCTGCACAGCATCCTGCGCAACTCGCCGCTGCCGCACAAGCCGGCCAGGTCGCCCGTGTCGCCGCGGCCGCAGTCGCAGCGCCTGCGCGAGAAGGCGGCGCGCCGGGTCGAGTACGACAGCCCGCTGGAGCAGACCATCACGACCAACAAGTACACAAAGTCGCACATCGACCTGCTGTGCGAGGAGGCCGCCAACTCGCCCTACTCGGCCTCGCCCACCAACCCGATCCAGACCACGACCACCCCGGCCACGACCCCAACGTCGGGAGGCGTCACGGCCACTGCCACTGCCACGATGACGACGACGGCGGCGATGACGACGGTCATCACCCCGACGCAGCCGGAGACGGTCGTGCTGGACCTAGCCATGGCGTACTCGGGCGACGAGACGCGCGACGGCGGACAGACCCCGGGGCCGTTCGAGGAGATGCGGCGGCGCATGGCAAAGCTGGCGGCGTCTTCGCCGCTGTCCTCGCCCAGCAGCAGCGGCGTCCGGAAGCGGGGAAGCACCAACAAGCGCAAGGAGAAGAAGCGCCGCTGGGTCTGGACCATCGGGATCGAGGACGAGGCCGCCGACGACGGCGAGGTCGGCGGCGCAATCGCCGCCGCCAGGGCCGCCGAGGCTGCCGCTGCGGGGACTCCTGTGACAGCAACACCCGCGACGACGACGACGACGACGGCATCAACAACTCCCGTCCCCGCGGCGCCGGTGGTCCTAGTGCCAAACCCACGACCGCGCGCACGAAGCGCGGCGGGCGCGGCCAAGCTGGCCGTGGTGACGGCGGCCGTGAGCGCGGCCATCTCGGCGGCAGCCACGCCGACGGCGTCGAGGGCGCGGGCGCAGTCGGAGGAGCCCCTGACCGCGATCCCGAGGCCGCTGAGCATCGATACGGCCCGGTGCTTAGCCTACGGCGAGCGGCCGGCGCCCGAGGAGATCACGCCGAGCATCGAGTCGTCGGACCTGAGCCAGGGCGGCTGGTCCGCGTCCGAGACGATGGACGTCGAGATGTCGGACGCCAGCAGCGTCGCGTCCGACCTCGAGGACCACCGTCTTGGCCTCCTCCCCCGCCGGGGGCTGACTCCGGGGGACGGCGATATGGACGTGGACCTGATCACGCCGACGTTGCCGCGCAAGCACCGTTCTGTTTCCAGGCTGGGGTCCGAAGATCTGGTCGCGCAAGGGCAGCCGGGGACACGGAGAGATACTCCTATTCCTTCGGATCTAATCTGTTCCTAAAAACCCTGCACATATCTCTCTCTCTATCAGTCATATTTCCATTTCTTCGTCTTCACAGCATGGAGCAAGGGGCTTTGAACTGACAATCAGCATTCACTTTTCCGGCGTCTTTGGGTTAATGGGCATGGCGTAAAGCCGTTTTGAGGGGATTTAAAGATTGTACCCAGAGGGGACGTACCTCGAGGAGGGTCTGGAGCAAAGGCGGAGAGCAGAAGTTGCAACATACACATTGTACATTATTTAACATCAAAAGCGGCCTGCCGACGCCGGGAAATTGCTATCAACATGAACCTGACGAGAGCAATGAGAAACAAGTAAAAATCAGTTATTGTTATTGTATCAATCGCAGAAACTTCGACTTACGTTGATAGGTAGGCACGCATGTCAAGACAACTCCGCTCTGCAAGCAACAAGCGCAACAAGCACACTAAGCCTAAGCCGCCTCGTCGCCAGCAACAAACGAGTTCCGCAGCGGCGAGGGCGTCGCGCGGAAGGGGGCGGCGGCCGTCCTGAGCTTGGCCACCTGCACCGCCTCGAACCGGGACCAGACGCCGGCCCCCTGGGCGCTCCACGCCTGCGTCACGGCCTCCCGGGCGCGCTCGCCGAAGCCGGCAAGGTGCATGAGCGTTTTGGTCCTGCGCACCGACCGGCCCATGCTCGCGATCGTGCGGGTGCGGTACTGGCCCGTGTACACGCCGGCCGGGCGACTGAGGAGGACCGCGTCGTCGTCGCCCCCACCGACGGCCGGGGGCTGGCGTACCCGCCGAACAGGACGCTGCCGTGTCGAGCGGACAGGCACTTGTGGCAGCTGCACTCGCCGCTGTTGGCGGCGGCGGACGACGACGAGGACGACATGGTTTGCCGGTGTACTTTCTTGACTTCCTTGTTGTTGATTCCGTCCCGGTGGCCGACTTGTCGTGACGAAGGACACAAAGCAGGGGCGAAGACAGAAGAGCCGGACGGTCGGGAAAGATTACGACGTTAATATAGGTTGATCTAGGTGACTGCTACCCTTGGGAGAGGCAAGAGGCTCAGGCTCCTTCACCCAGCTTCTTTGTTCCCTGGCAACCGGCTTTGTCTCCAGTCTCTAGACAAGCAGACAATCAAGTCCATTATCACCAGCTCTTTGCCGTATCATCAAGCCACTAGCCCCTTAGCGCGGCTGTCGGCTTCGCTAATCCTCATTGTTCTCGTGTGCTTGTTCGTTCCTCCGCTTCTTTCGTTGCAAAGGGCAGACTCGCAGACCTCGATGGGCCTCTCTCGAGATCGACGACCGTATCTCGGCCGGATCAAATAATCCCCATTGCCCGTTGTAGTATCGTCTCGTCGTTTGGTGCTGCGTCTTCCCGCTTTGCTTCGGCGCAGCTTGTTTACTGCCACCCCCTGGGATCGATCGGCCGATCTAGTCGTCCATAGGCGGCCGGGCAAACTTGTCTGCGTATCTTCTGGCGGTCTCGCTGTGCCTGGTGGAGATCCACCATGTGAGGATTAGGAGGGTGAAAAAGGCGCTACACCACACGATGATGAGCGTGTTGCTCGGTTTGCGCCTGTTGTACGGCGAGTAAAGCTTTCCCGACATGTTTGCGACGGGAGGTGGCGATCAATGCGGCGTCGGATAGGTGGGGTGTTTCGGGAGGACGACTGCTCCGAATGTCGCGATTTGATGCGGTGTGGTCGTTTTAATCCGCGCGAGAGGTCTGGGATCTGAGGTCTGAAAGGTTTGGGATGAGGACTGCAATTCCGACGTGGAGGTTCCATTGCAAATAATCGAAGCCATCAAATGCCAGGATCACCCCGAGCGGATGCCACTGTGGGGTGCGCTAATGCTGTGGAGAACGCCCAAGGGGTACCGAAATGCTTCAATGTTGTCCTCACCATTGATTTGATTCTACCCATACCTACCTACCTAACCTATACGGCTGACCAAAGGCACTTCACTCCACGATTTTCTCTTCCTCGATATCAACATCGTTTTCCGTATCGTGTCTCAGGTAACCCTAAACCTAATAGTTCATTAATCTTACAACAAACGGTACTTTGCAATTCTCATCATCATACTGGCCGGAGCTGGGGCTCGCAGGTCGTGCAATCTCGTGATAACTCCAGGTCTTGGTTGCGCATTGGTCGGTGGTGTAACAATCGTAGTCATCAATCTTCAAGGCCCGGAAGCTTCTTGTGCCTTTGGGGTCGGTATCGTAAAAGGAACACTCGGCGCCTGAAAATCACACCTCAGTCTCAACGTCTGGCTTTCGGCCATTCAGGCTGCCAACCTTCATGACACGCCGGGCTGCGAATGTCGCCTCGTCTTTGGCGAACTGGACGTTGCGCATCGGCCTCCTGAACACGGACATCCAAGTCAGTAACGAGGCGGCCACTCTTACGGAATCCAGTCTAGACACTCACCACTGCATCAGCCCTCGGTGCTTGCGGTGGAGATCGCGGCTCCTGTCCTTGTAGTCCTTATACTGCTTGATCGGGTTCTTGCTACTGCTCTTGTTTGACTGCGCCGACCACGCGCTGGCGTTGCTGTCCAGCGACTCTCGCACGCGGGACTGCGTGGGGCTGCTGCTCGAGCTCTGGGTCAAACCTTCGCTCTCGTTGGTCGTTGCGTCCGTGATGCCCAGGTCCACGCCGCTCGACTCTCCCGTGCCTGACGAGTCGTCCTCATTGTCATCATCATCATCGTCATCGCCCTGCCCGCGATGGCCAATAAGGTCCGCCGGGTCCTGCCCGAACGCGCCACTCCAATCTGTGCCGTCCTTTGCAAGCCACTTCTCCCTCTCGCTTTCCGGAGCCGCTGCAAGCACATCACGACCCTGCGTCAGGGACGCGTCGTGAAGCTTCTGAATAAGAGGTGGCACCTCGCCACGGACCTCCTCCGTACGGACGCCCTCGGCGAAGCACGCCTCCCAGCTCTCAATCGTCTCGCGGGAGTCGTTGTCGCTGACAAATTTGAGATGGTCACGGTCCGTACCGGGCTTAAACCTCCCCCTGAACCGGACTCGGCCGACCTCTTCAATGTCAAGATCTGGGATCGACTTGTAATTCTCCTCCGTAAAGTAGTTCTGCGAAAGCCGCGTGCTGTTGTTGCATTTCCAGATAGGGATATCGAAGTTGCGCTCTTCGTTGTCCACGAGATCTTGCAGCCAGAAACGGCATAGTGGCCCGTCTTGCGCTTACCAGACTGGGTGAACTCGAAGAACACCGGGCTACGGTACCGGTACCGCACCGGAAGGCAGATCTTGGGCGAGTTCTCACTGCCACTGATGTCCCAGCGCAGTTGGCTGCCGTCCTCCGAGGGCGTGCACTTGTCGCTCTTGATAGTTGCTGAGCTGCCGCCGGTCCGGAGGTGGATCTTGGCCTTGGACGAAGCGGGATAGTTTGCAGTGGTGATGTCGTCGGACAGGAACTCGAACGTGCCAATCTCGCCAAAGCCAACCATTGATGGTGGAAGCTTCAGCTCGACAAGACCGGAACAGAAGGCTGATACGGATACGGCCGAATCCAATACCGCCATCCAGGGGGTACCAACGCGTGGACTGAGAACTAGTCAGAAGCACGTCGGACAGCCGTAGGGGCACGACGCCGATTATCGGGTCGTGCTGTCGATTGCGACTGTCCCGGACGGTGACCGTCACGATGGCGGACCGCCAGTCGCGGATGAAACGCTCCGTACCGGCCTCGAAAATGGGCTTGGACGACACCACTTTCGTGCGCGTCTTGTAGGCCAGTTCGTCGTTGATGAGGATGGTGCAGTACGAGCTGGGTAGCTTCTTGCTCTGCTCCTCCTTCAGCTCTCCAGCCTCGGGGCGAGCGGGCTCGAACTCCCGACCCTTGCGTTTGCCATTGGATCCTTTCACATTCTCGAGCTCCAAATTGACGATTTGGTGCACGACAATGCTTACGATGCCGCTTGGCCACAGCGGGTCAGGAGGAGTGGTAACAACCGCTTCCTCTTCCGATGTTTCGAGAACTCCCTTGTCATCCTGGAGCTCCGCCTTGTCACGTAGCTCCTTGGGAAGGTTGGGGTCCTTGCCGTCGGTCATCAACGCCCTACGGAACTGCGTCTTTCCGAAAAAGCCAACCTCCCAGTGCAGTTCGCCTGGCATGGTGCTCTCGGCCTTGACGCCGCGCAGCTTTGAGATTTGAGGAAACATCCTTCCTGGGTGCTGAATCAGTTTTTGGATGCTGAGTTCGACTTTGCCAACCACGTCGTCGGCGCTCCCACGGTCGCTGTCCCAGAGCTCCAAAGAAAGCTGCTCGTCGGCCTTGATCACGTCCGCCGTCACCAGGAGAGCGGCGCACTCGGAAAAGACTGGGTTGAGGTTATCCTGGATAACTCTTGTGCAGTACTGGGGCTTGCCAAACTTTGAGAATGCCACGCAGATGTACGGGTCCGAGCCACCGCCCTGACTTCCACGGCGATCCTGCTTGCTCAGGCCCACAGCCTTGTGGATGCGGATGAAGAGCACGCCGAGTGCCTCCGTCTCCTTCTTGATGTTGTCGCCCTGGAGCATTTTGCCGATATCGAGCGTCATCGACTTGGGCGCCACGTACATGTTGGCAGCCGTGGCGATGGCCCAGTTGACGAAGTTGCTGATGATGGGCAGGTTGAGAATGTTGGCACCCTTCTCCACGAGCGGGACACAACTCGCCTCAACCTTGGGAAGGCCCATAAGCGTGAAGCTAAGCGTCTTGATAAAAGGGGGGTTAGGGCCAGCGAGACTCGAAGTCTGACGGTAGCGACAAGACCGTTGAGCTCGACCCAAATGGGGAAGGGTACCCCAAAAAGACCTTTGACACCGAGATAGAAGACAAGCTGCATGCCCATGTTCCTAGCTTTGGATGAGACATCTCCGGTCGACGGTAAGGCGTGGTAGGCGACGGTGGCCTCGAGGTTGTAGAAGTCGCCCCCCTCCTCATCGGCAGCGAGCTCCTGGGGGTCCTTGTCTGCTGCTTCCTGATTTCATCCTTGAGATCTTGCACGTGGCTATCTGGCAGGGCCCTAAGACTGAGGATGCGCAGGGGTTGGTGCCCTGGCTGATATCGTTGACTTTGACGTGTTCGATAACACCCGGGACACTGGCCTGCATGATCTTCCAGTGTGTCCGCAACCGCGCCGAACGAACATCTCGGGGTTGATCCAGACCCCAAATCAAACCGACCGCTGTGTTCAACCACTCGACGGACTCGGGGATCAGGTTGACGACGGCCGTCTCGCCGCGCCTCTGTTCGCTAGACCACTCGAGGTCGCGACCACGCCGCACCAAATCCTTGGCCCAGAGGAAGACGCCCGAAGAGATGCAGGAGGCCAAAGGGATCAAACCCCATAAGCTGGCGCCGAAGAAGCGGCCTATAAAGATAATGGAAAAAAACATGCCGACACAGAGCAGGTTGGCGCGGGCCTCGATGGCGTCGTACATGGGCTCGAAGCTGACCGAGGGGGTGGGGTGGAACAGCACATTGGTCTTCTCGCCATGGATGGGCACATCGCTCGTGCTGCCGCTCGCGACGGGGTCTGGCGGGGCCGTGACGTCTTGGTTGCGCCGGTACTCCTCGCCCGACTGGCTGGCGTCGGTCTTGACGGGCGTGTTCTTGCCCAGGTTGGCGTTTGGGACCGAGAGCTGCGGGTTCTTGGCCTTCTTCATGAGGGAAGAGTCGATGTCGGCGATCTCGACATCGTTGCCCGTGACGGGATCCCGTACCGTCCGGCGGTTCTTGCCAATGTTTCTCCCCGGTGAGTTGGAGTGGGCAATCGCCTCGCCGCCTGGCGTGGCCCCTGTCGTGCCATTCTGCAGATCGCCTTGGGCCTCGATCAGGGCATCCCGCTCCTTTTTTTGCTTGTCCAAGCTTTCCATAAACTGCTTGATGTTTGGTACCCTGTGGGTGCCCGAGTAATGCTGCCCCGAGGGTATTACCGTCTCCTGGACGTCCGCCATGTTTGGGGTGGCCTGGCTAGGCAGCGGCTAGGTTCAGGGAGGAAGAGCCGAGCGCGAGATTAAAGGTGCTTGTCTAGGGTGTGGTACCTGGCCGCCCAGTATTCGACCGACTGTCGACGGAGAAGTATCCAAGAAGCGTGGGGCAGCTCGAAGAGGGCAGGATCAGGGAGCCGTAGGTGAGAGGCAAACCTCAACCCCTAGATGGATATGCACCTAAGCATAGGGATTATGGGGAGGACAAGAGGGCTTGGTATTACGCGAATGCGGAGGAAGGAAGAGGAGAGGGGGCTGCCGGAGAGACTGGGCCTGGGGCAGCAGCAGGCTTTTAAAATACACGAAACCCCCAGGCAGCTCGAGACAGCCAGAAGGGAGGTGATCTGGAACACATGCGAAAGGCGGTTCGGTTCGCCGGAACTTGCTCCGGCTCGTCCAAGCCAAGTTCAGGTTTTGTCGCGCGCTCACTAAAATGGCGACCCAGCGGGCAGCCACTGGCGTATGCCCGGCCATTTCCTTTCTTTCTTGCTGGCTTCCCAGCGCGTCAATGACGGTATGTCTCTGCTGGCGGGACCATGGAAGGGCGAAGCTGCTGGGTGGATGACATCATCCCGCTCTGTCTGGCATTCTGGGATTGGTGGAGTCGGGAGTCCCTTGGCACCACAGCTTACCGCATCGGGAAAGCGCAACATCACCCCAGCGCTAGCCTGGTGTTGGCTTGTGAAACGACCAACAGCTGCTGGAAAAGGTGGAAGATGACGAATGGAGGGGCTGCGAAAACCTAACTCCCACGAGTGAAATTAGGAAGGCAAAATTGGATCAGGTATCGCCACAACAGATGAAGGAATCCAGGTACGGTTTTTACGGACGAATGGGCCACCTGCCTGGACACTTCCCGGGAGATCTGACTGGAGGAGGGAGAAAAGTCTGCCGAAAACAAACGGCGGCCTTTTCCATTGTGGGCGTCCAAGGTGACCAACAGCGCCCCCTTTGGCCTACATCTACGGGAGCCCCAGCTGCTGTTTGGAGCTTATAGACAGTACAGCTTGTACACCTGCCTAGACGTTGTTCTTCAGGGCACCGGCCGGAGGTGGTCTTCCTGTCGTGGTGTCGTGGCCAGAAGGTATCACTCGACCCCTTGCTCAATAATAAAAACCCTCCAACCGAGTGTTTTATCAACGGCTGGAAGGTACGGAGGATGACATCGGGATAGGCTCTGCATCTGCACCCGTGACCAGAGCGAAAGCCAGTACATCTTGGTAATGAACACCCACCTGTGGTCTTACCGCTACCTCTCTGGCGGAGTCGTCAGACCGCCCTGTCGAGCGGTGCTAGGCTTCGACTTTTAGAGGATTAGCATTAGTAGCGCACGGAAACAAGATGTGATGATTGTAGTGGGTAATGGTAGTGTGCACCTTGTATTTTGATCCCACTTGACCGCTAGGAATTCTCATTTATACATAATCGACGAACTGGGAGTGCTGACGCCCGGGTTGCGCCTTTTCGTAAGGGGTACGGAAAAAAGGTCAAGCAAGGCGAACACCGGCGTCCTTGCGCTGCTTTGGCTTGGCCGAACCCATACCCGCGTTCTGGCTGTCGTCCAGCATGCTCTGCGCCTCGCGACGCTTCTCGGCGTCGATCTTCTTGAGCAGCTTGTCCGTCTTGCCCTTGCCGCTGCCCTTGCCATGGAATTGGTGGCTCAGGTGCTTGAAAGCGTCCTTCTGGTCCAGCCTGCGCCCGTGTTCGTCCGTGTACTTGATGTCAAAGTTGGGGGTGTACTCGCGGTTGAACATCTCAGCCATCACCTTAGACGTCTGCAGGTCTCGTTGCGCGTTCTGCTTGCGCGCGTACTCCTCACGGGCCTGCGTTGTCATGCGGTCCAGCAGCCCGCTAGACCGGTCACGCTCACGCTGCCGCTTCGCGTCCTCCTCAATCTTAGCGAGTCGTCGGTTCTTCTCTCTGAGGAACTGCTGGTGGTCACGGAAGCGGTCGTTCAGTTCTCCCGCCCCAGACTCTTTGATGAGGCCACGCTCCCGCAAGATTTGTAGCGTAGCCCCCATACCCTGCGCCACAGTCTTCTCCTTGTCGACGCCCGTGGTGTCCAGATCTTCTAGCACATCTGGGGCTGGGGCCTCGGAGTCTTGTCGTGCGTTTTCCATCCCCACATAATCGTCGTCAGAAGACTCATCCATCGCCGTCATGGATTGCGCCTGTGTCTGAGGACGAGACTTGCGTTCCTCCACCTGACCCTTCTTTCTCAGCCCGCCGACAAACTCGCTTATCTCGTCAATCACCAGACCTCGGGGAGTATCCCGGGCTTCAGCCTCAGGCGCTTCAGCCTCCTCTTTCAGCTGCCGCGCAATATCCTCTGGACGCACACGCTTCCTCTTTTTGAGAGCGTCACGCCTTTGTGCTGCCAGGGTTGCCTGGAGATCGTCGTCGTCCACAAACTCATCATCGACAACCTTTCTCTTCTTGGTGAAGGTTGTTAGCTCTGAGTCTATTAGCATTGCGTTGCTGTCGTCCGGAGCCGCCGACCCATCAATCGGAAGCAGGGCGTCATCGTCGTCCACAACACGTTGACGGGTGGACTTGGATTTCTTCTTTTTTGGCTTCTTGATCTTGATCTCGGAGACGTCGAGGTAGTCAGACACCGGGTTGTCTGTAAAGCGAGTTAGTAAAGTAACGTAGGATTACAGAGCGGATGGAGGATTCCTACCTAGGATGTCCAGGCTCACGCTCCCGGCTTTGGACTTCTCGCTTGGCTCGGCCAAGATATCGGCCAACTCGGATGTGCTCCCTTGGAAGTCCAACGTGAACGCTTTCTTCTTCTTCCCCGAGATTTCCTCATCGTATTGTGCCAAGATACTCCGTTCGCCTGTGTCGTCAAGGTTATTCGGGTCGTATACTGGCTTCTTCTTTTTCAGATCAAGTTGCTCCGTGAGCTTCTCGCGAGCCCGGAGGTCGATGTTCTCAAGTTCGTCACCCTCGTCCTCATTTTCCAGGATTGTGGTGTCCTTGAGCGTGAGGACCTGCTCCCCATCGTCGAGCAGGGCGGACATGTCGTGACCAACCCTGACACCAGCCAGGTCCTTGGCATCGTGCGCCCTGGCGGCGGCGGCGGCGGCTGCGGCCTTCTCCCGCTCCTCCTCGGCCTTCCTAGCTTGCTCGATCTTCTTCTGCCGCTTCTTTTGGCTTTTGAGCCAGGCCTTGGCATCGAGGTCGCCCCCTTCGTCCTCATCGCCCAGCCCTTTGCCCTCGAGCACCCTGTGGCGCTGTTCCAGCTCACGAGCCTTCTTGATGGCCTCAACACGCTCCTCGCGTTTCCTCTTTGCGGCCTCGGCATCTTGCAGCCGCCTGTAGTTGTCGTAGGCCTGCGACTGCCTCCCCTCGAAAGTGCTGGACAAATCCTCGTCGGGAGCCGCCTCGGCGGCCTGTGGAGCGGCGGCGCCAGGCACTGGCAAGGGCTTCATGCCCATGGCAATGCGAATCTTGTTCGCCTCCTCGATGGTTGCGGCGTCCATGGTGGCGACGGCGTTGAAACGAACGATAGAAAGCACGGTACGTCGGAGTGCTGCGCCGGTCGTTGGGGTGTCGCACGTTAGTGAGGATAAATTCCCAGCGCGAATATGAATTGCACTGGATGACATGCAATGTTCGCGAGGCGCATGCGCGTTGGTGGGTCCTGCCGGGACCCACTGTATGGACCCTTGCAAATTTTCTTCTCTATAAATCCAGCTCGTCTCCGACAGCTCTCTTCTTTTTTCCTCTCTTCCTTCACATACGGACCTGTGCCCAGACATCCGCTGCTCGTTCAGCGTCGATATCTGCGGCAGTTCGATACCCCCATGGAAATCATCAAAACATTGTGGTGTCTTCCTATCGACAGGTCCTAGATAGATCGATGCCTGCTGGGCCATGTTCGCCGTCAAAAGCTGAGCTAGGTTCCGGCAGGACTTTCGAAGAGATTACATTCCACTCCCCTTTTCCAAGATCGTCGATCGATGAGGTTGGGGCAAACCGTAATTCCGCTACATCTCCATGCTTGGTATCCGTTCCTAGCTGCCGGCTCGTCCTGCCCAGTTAGGCGCACACAGAGAACTTGACGTGTTATCTGGTGTCCGGCATGGACAATTTTTGCGAACGCGGGACATTCCTCGCGTGGTCACGTGCCTTGGCACACTGCCCGTTTCTCTCCATCGCCTAGCCGAGAGTCGAGAGTCGAGAAACATTTGTGACAGCCAGTCCGGCCATGGGCGGCGGCATGGATTCCAGATTTGAGATCGCCTTGGGTTCTTGTCTGGCTAGTACTTGGGTGCCCGTGGCTGGCAGTCTCCCAACCCGTGTCCTTTGGAACCCAACCCCGAATGAGCAGCTTCTCGAGCTATAGGACCAGAAACCTCGAGGCGATGGCACTGGCTATCCGTCGGTACCCGCGTCCCGGAGCTCCGGAGCGGCCGCAACAACGAATTCACTAGGATCAGTCTTTTCACAGGCGGGCCGATTTCAGGATGCAGCGGGACTCGGCGTGGCACACATTCATCAAGCATACGAATAGAAGGGCGAAACATTAAAAACATCCACATATATCATCTGCCATCTAGAGAACCAAGTAGGAAGGTAATATTTTCTGAACCTCCAGCCCCAAAAGCAGGCCAGCAAGGTGCATGCGCCTTGGCGGCCCCGCAGGCCTGCTTTTGGTTCCCCTCTTCCCGGTGACGACCATTCGGGCCTTTGCCGGCTCCTGCAGGCAACCTTTGAGGTTTGTTGACATGGAGATGGAGAGGGGATGTCTGTTGCGGGATTCCGTTGGAGTTCTAAATCCCTGCTTTTCTGCCCGGCACTTGGCAGAGGCAGCAAAGGTGCCTGAGCTTAGTGCCTGGAAATTCGGGGACAGCGCAACGCCAGTTGACATCGCGTCGGCCAAATAGGATGCACCCTAAACAAGGAGGTACGTGGTAGCCAATAAACCCAATAAACCACCGCCAATGACCATCTCGGCCTTCACCGACATCATGCCGCGGTACGACCTCTTTTCTGCTTCGTACGAGCTACCTGCCACCTAATACCACATCACACCTCCCTTACAACAACCTCGAGAGATCTCAACTGTTGCCACCAGTTCCCTCCCATTATAAAAACAGCCGGTCTCAACCGCGCACAAACCCACGCCCAGCATGGCGAGCTTCAGTGGCCAACCCAGCTCCCTTGCGAACGGCACAAGCACCACCGCTACTTCCACTTCCATGCATCCTCTCTCTTCCCTCGTCCTTTTGGGCACGTACGCCGCGCAGGCAGTTCTTGGCCGCCCCAGCTCCCACCGGGTTGCGTCGCTACAGTCAGGGAGTGATGTAGACACATTCATCGCGAAGCAGCGGCCCATAGCCCTGAGCGGTCTAATCCGAAATATCGGCCCAGATGGAGAATACGCTCCCGGTGTTGCCCCTGGCGTCGTCGTCGCTTCCCCTACAACTGTCAACCCCGACTGTGAGTCTCCCCGTTCACTCGTGACTCCGCTCTAGAGGCTACTTGGCAAAACCTCGTGACCAAACCTGTCGATTGTCACTAACGCCGACACAAATAGACTACTACACCTGGACTAGAGATAGCGCTCTCGTCTTCAAGTGTCTCGCAGATATACTGTCCGACGAGTATGACCCGAGCCTACAGCACCTAATCGAATACTACATCACGACCCAGGCTCGACTTCAGGGGTGGACAACCCTTCTGGGTCTCTGGCCGATGGGGCCGGCCTGGGAGAGGCCAAGTTCAATGTCAACCTGCGGCCGTACAAGGGGAGCTGGGGTGCGTATATACCTTGCTCAGTATTTCCTGACCTGGTTCGTGCTAGGACCCATGCTGATACTGAACCATCCATAAATAGGCCGGCCGCAGAGGGACGGGCCCGCTTTGAGGGCCATTGCCATGATGGGATATGCAAACTGGCTTCGGACTAACGGATATACCTCCACCGTCCGCGACATCCTGTGGCCAGTGATAAGAAACGACATTGCATATGTTGCCCAGTACTGGTGAGTTGCATTCTTTCCAGAGTGGCTTCGGGAACGAAACTAAACATTTCTGCTGGGCTCGCAGGAATGAAACCGGCTTCGATCTCTGGGAGGAGGTCCAAGGCAGCTCATTTTTCACCGTTGCCAACCAGCATCGAGGTGAGCTATGACCAGGTCCAGTGATATTCCGGCAGGGTGGTTGCACGCAGCCTTCGACGCAATCGGCCTACCTAAAAATCTAACATAATGCGTTGATTTAGCCTTGGTTGAGGGGAGCACCCTGGCAAAGGCGCTCGGCACGTCATGTGCTTCGTGTGATCGGGTTGCGCCACATATACTCTGCTTCCTTCAGAGTTTCTGGTCACCCTCTGGCGGTTATATGGTTTCCAACAGTAAGCTTCTTCTGCCCTCCACCTCCTTAAGCTACCTATACATGATGCTGATGCATAGCTCAACAGTCCACACCGGCATCAAGCGGACTGGCAAGGACGCCAACAGTCTGCTAGTGTCAATCCACAACTTCGACCCCGGCGCCGGCTGCGACGACCTGACGTTCCAGCCATGCAGCAGCAGGTCTCTGGCCAACCACAAGGCCGTCACAGACTCCTTCCGCTTCTATGCCATCAACTCAGGGATACCAGCAGGGCAAGCCGTCGCGGTCGGGAGATACTCTGAGGATGTGTACTACGAGGGAAACCCCTGGTACCTTGCGACCCTCGCCGCTGCCGAGCTCTTGTACGATTCTCTCTACACCTGGAAGCTTTACGGAGTGATCAACGTCACGGAAACCTCTCTTCCCTTCTTCAAGGACCTATCGTCATCCGTGAAGACCGGAGCATACACCTCGAACTCCCAGACCTTTACAGAGCTAGTCGACGCGGTGCGGGCATACGCAGACGGGTTTGTGGGCGTCGTGGCCAAGTACACGCCCGCAAACGGGTCGATGGCCGAACAGTTTCACAAGAGCGATGGCCACCCACTGTCAGCTGGCGACTTGACTTGGAGCTACGCCTCGTTCTTGACCGCAACCGACAGGCGGGCCGGCACCGTCCCCGCGTCCTGGTGGATGGGCGGTGGGGGTCTCCCAGGATCGTGCGGCACCAACTCGGAGCGCGGGACCTACTCCTCGGTCTCGCCGCCGCCGTTCCCGCCTTCCCAGACGCCCATCACCGGCGTTCCTCCCACTACCACAACCACCACTCGGACGACTGCCACCTCGACGGGCTGCGTGACGCCCGTGGTGGTGGACGTGGCCTTCAAAGTGCTCGTCACGACGGTCCCGGGCGAAACGATCAAGGTGGTTGGAGACATTGAGGATCTCGGCAAATGGAACCCCCAAAACGGCATCCCACTGGATGCGTCGAGCTACACGTCCGACAACCCGCTGTGGAAGACGTCGATCACACTGAAGGGTGGCCATGTGGTCCAATACAAATACGTCAAAGTTCAGAGCAACGGGAGTGTCAGCTGGGAGGGCGATCCGAACCACACCTATACCGTTCCTCACTCTTGCGCCACGGAAGCCGCCATTTCCGACAGGTGGCAGTAGGAGAAACATTGACTAGTTGCTAGTTGTCCCCCGTTCTTGGAGATGCCGGAAAGTCGCACAAATGGCTTGAAATTAATTGAATATTCAAATATTCACAGCGCACACTTTCAGTAGTAGCATTACGCGCAAGGCATGCGCAAATTGTCACGGCGCCACTAATATAATATGACTGCTAGTTCCCGCCAGTTGATGCTATCCGCGGCAGCTCCTCCAGTATGGTGTTTACCGCCCACTCTAGGGTCGTGCCCATGTCAACGTCGAGGCTGTCACCCTGCTGTATCCGAATGTCCCTCGAGGCTCTCGCCGCCTCGTCAACCCTGCCCTCGACGTTTCCATTCTCGAACAGCCAGGCGTGCGACTCGGCATAGTTGGGCCAGACAATCTCCTCCACGTAGCCCTCGGGGTCCTCCCAGAAGCCCTCGAGCGTCACGTAGCCCGTCCTCGCCTTCCGGCGCTGGATGGCCTTGTCGCGGCTCACCAGCAGGAACAGCTTGAGGTCGATGAAGCTCATGACGGCGTCCAGGTGCGGCGGGTAGTAGAGCAGGAAGCCGTCCAGGAGACACAGGCTCAGCTTCCCGGGGACGAGGATGCCGTGGCCCGGCTGGCCTGGCCGTGTCCAGTCTGCGACCTTTTTCTTGAGCTCGGCGATCTTGCCGCCGGGCACGGGGCATGCGCCGACCGAGTTTTGGTCCTCCTTGGAGTCCAGGTCCGGCTGTTCGGAGTGTGGGTGTGAGACGCCAAACCCAAGCAGTCAAAGGGGTGTGCAAAGGACGAGGTAAACGGCGCCTGAATTCCGAGAAAACACCACAATGTTGAAGGGGCTCGGGTAAGTCACACACCGGAAACTTCCCAGTCTGCCTGATATATGCCAGCGACTTTTCCATCTGGGGAACGTTCAGCGACTCGACGCTGTCCCAGTCGAGGAGATCCCCTTTCTTCGGCTGTCTACATTGCGGCGGGGGTTGTATACAAAACATGTCGTCAGTAAAACCACCTAAAGACAACTTGACGGGCGATGTGCTCCGTCAGCGTTTGGGAACCTCTCACTCGGATTCGGGTCGATAGAAGTCGTCTTCGTGGAGAACGAAGGCGTTGGGGAATATGTCCCGCAGCAGCCGCGCGAGCGTCGTCTTCCCGCTCGAGGAGCAACCGCTGACCCCCACGATGATAGCCTTTTGCTCGGCCATCTCGTATGTCCGTGATCTGGCTAGGACAGTGGTATGGAGGTGCGATTTTTACTAGGTTTGTCGTTTAATTAATTGTGTATGATATAGGCACGTCCTTTTGCTAGGAATTGTCTGATAAGAGATCTCGAGGTCGAGTCGGGCGTCTGTCTCTCTGGAAGTGGGAGTAGGCAGGAAATTTGTCAGACGCTAAAAGCGTGTCTCAACATCCAAATACCTAACATTTCGCCGAACAACTGCCCGTATAACTGGACACAGGATTTTCTTATATCGTCCCAAGAACGGCAGATTGTTAAGCGCACAAGAAGTTGAAAACAAGCTCATAATCATCCGAGGGAGGCAAGCGTTGTCCCGCGTTCAAATCGGGCATTTCTCATTCCTGCAATAGTACCCCGCCGCGACAACTGCGTGATACCACGACCTCTAAGGTCGTGGTGCCCGTGAAAAAGATGCTACGATCGACTATTGATTACGGGAAGTGGCGAGAAGGGGACGTGAGAGCTGTGTCTAGGATGGACCCAAGAGGCAGGAAAATCGGATGAGACAGGATTCATCCTTCTGCCCGTTTCCCCGACATCATGGTCGGTCTTCCTCATCGATCATGGGCAGAGGGCAAGTTTAGCCGCCCGTGCGCATGCAAATCTATAGCGCGAGAGGCCACCCACTATAGTGGACTTTCACTGGGTCTCAGGGCATCGGATTTAGAAGGATGGATATGTCGAAAATCGATCGATTGCACACGTCAATTGGATAACACATCACCAAATGAACGATGGCGGAGGCCATAGACAAAAATCCCAACAGCTAACCTGACCGCCAAACCCCAAAAGCGAATCGACGTTTCACCTCCCCGCTCCCCGAGCTTAAACAAAACAACCTCGTCAATCGAAACCGGAGATCCCGGGAAAGATTTCCCTCCCCGCAGCAAGCATGTCCTGCGCAGCCTCCTCGTCGCGGCTGCCCGGGCTGGCGGCGGACAAGTACTCGTCGAGCGTGATCGTGTCGACGAGCGTCGTCGCCCTCATCTCGGGCTTCCTGCTGGGCGTCTACGCGATCCGCGGCTACCTGATTTCGCCTGCCATGGTCGAGGAGCGCCGCCGCTTCGCCCACGACCCCGTCGAGAGCGACGAGTCCGACATCGACGAGGACGACACCATCCTCGACCACGCCCCCAACTGGTCCAACGGCGTCGACGCCGACCGCAGGGACGGTCTGCGTGCCACCGTCGCCGGCAAGAAGGCAAAGGCCAAGAAGGATGGCCCGGCCGCCAGCGGTCCCGCCGGCGGCGCCGCCATGGAGGACTCGAACGAGGAGTGCAAGCTGGTGCTTGTGGTGCGGACGGATCTGGGCATGACCAAAGGCATGTTTGAGAAGAAGGCCCTTTCCCTTCAGATATATACTTCATAGTCCTGTTTTGCTAACTATGCGTGCCTATTTACAAAACTACAGGCAAGATCGCGGCGCAATGCGGACACGCGACCCTCGCATGCTACAAGACGCTGTCCAGGGCCGCGCAAAAGACGCCCGGGTGCGCCGAGGCAAAAGTGCTGCACAGGTGGGAGAGGCAGGGCCAGGCCAAGATCGCGGTGCAGACCAAGAGCCAGGACGAGATGATGACGCTGATGGGCCAGGCGAGGAGCCTGGGGATCACGGCCGAGGTCATCCAGGACGCCGGCCGCACGCAGATCGAGGCCGGCAGCATGACGGTCCTGGGGTCGGGCCCGCGCCCAAGAGCCTGGTTGACAAGGTCACTGGTCACCTCAAGCTGCTATGAGTGCGCCGGCCGGACGGAAATAGACAACAGCAGACACAATAAGATACATATGCAGCTGGTGAACCTGGCACAAACGATTACAGAGCGATTCGGGACTGGGAATAGGCCAGGTTGGTGCAGGGAAGACGGGTATACCATGACAACGTTTTGGGCTGGACTCAATCTACCCTGGGTAGGGGCTGGAGTCTATGCCCTGGTAGGGCTCTCCTGGAAGAGCTACCTCTTAGGGCGAGCGGTAGCCGCCTATGCACAGTTCGGCGTGTGCCCAACTCTGCTTGCTTTTTGGTGTTGCGCGCACGAGCTT
This sequence comes from Gaeumannomyces sp. JS-464, assembly GCA_002197995.1. Classification (NCBI taxonomy): domain Eukaryota; kingdom Fungi; phylum Ascomycota; class Sordariomycetes; order Magnaporthales; family Magnaporthaceae; genus Gaeumannomyces; species Gaeumannomyces sp. JS-464. The sequence goes on along the minus strand of NGZR01000001.1, from coordinate 2,178,970 downwards.
TGGGCGGAGCGAATCGCTGACGCCGTTGTAGAGCATAGCCATGGCGTTAGAATGGAAAATGGAAATGAACGGCATAGAGTTATATAGAAATGGGATGTGCATAACCATATCAAGCAATTCAAATCACGGACACCGACCGCAACACGTGAGCAAGGAAATAGGGTCTGGGAGTCTTGGCACAAGTGGATTTAGTAGCTTCCGACACGAGCAGCCGCAGCACAGCCATTAGTTGGAGAGCATATAGGTGGGATTGGGTATCTTCGTGGTAATGCATGCCCTCATCCAAAGGAATCCCCCGCCCCTTATTCTTTCCTCGCGAAGCGAGCAAGCGCAGGCCCCAGCTCTTCTTGCTGCGCCTTGTGCTTCTCCTGTCTCCTCTCCTGCTGCTCCTTCCAGATCTCCTCGACCTTGAGCCTCTTCTCGTCGATGATGTTCTTCTTCCGCTGCTTCCTCAGGTACTTCTTGAGCGCGCTGTTCTTGCCGCGCATCTTGTTCCTGATCTCCTCGGCCACGTCCACCGCCGGTGCGTCCAGGTCCTTGTCCGCCTGCCGTTGCTTCTCTGAGCGCAGGTCCAGGTTGCCAATGAAGTTGGGGTCGAGGGCGATCATCTCGGGCTGCAGCTTGTTGAGCAGACTCTTGACCTCGCCCTCCTGCCGCTGCTTCTTGGTCTCGTACGGGTTGACCTCGAGCGCGTCAAAGTTGGCTTCTCCAGCACCAGGAACCAGTATCGACGAGAAGCCCTTCTCATGACCTATTCCGAGGACATCTTCGAAGGGGCACCACCTGACGTTCTCCACCCTTTTGCCCTCGCCCCCCCAAGTCATGTATGGGCTCTGTACTTTCTCCTGGACCGCTACGTTCTTGTCGAACAGGCCCTTCCATATTGTCGTATGTGTGCTCCACCCAACGGCGGTCAAGCCCGAGTCAGATATGGCGACAGATGTCGCAGGTGCTTTCGTGTAGTAGTTGTTGACCTCCTTGAAGGTTCGAATATCCCAAACAGCCATCCTCTGGTCCTGGCCGGTGGAGACCATATAGCGGCCCTCACGGTCGATCGCTATTGACCGCACAGGTCCCTTATGTGCCAGCAGCTTCACCAGAGGGTCTGAGGAGTTGGGAGACCAGAGCGTCACTGTGCCGTTCTGGTGGCCCATATGCAGGATCGCGTTCCAGGGGTTCTGAGCAAGTGCGCCAGGCGGGCCGAGCTTGGTCGCAATTTCAGAAACTATTTGACCTGTCGATGTATCTTGATACCTCAACATGCCTCCGCTGTTCTGTTCAGGTGTTAGTCTCTGGAACCATCTGCCAAAGATTGTGCCACTCCCATCCGCAGTATACCGCAGGGTAAACTTACGGCAGTGGAAAGAAGGAAATGGTATGGCAGGAACTGCATATGTGTAACGTCGTTGTGTTTCCGTAGGCAGTGCAGCTCGATGCCCTGGTGATCGTATATGTAGACATGCTTCTTCTGCGCAACGGCGAAGAACTGGTTGTTGTGTAGCCACCGGACGTCCCTGACGGTCTCGCCGAGCTGCAGCTCACACCCTAGCTTCCCTTCCCTCCAGTCAAAAGTCGCAACATGCCCTTTCCTCCCGGCCAGCAGAAGCTCCCGGCCGTTACGGGAGTAGTCGCATAGGTAGGGGCCGAGCTGGTCGAGGGTGAGATCGAAGCGCTTCTGCGCTGTTTCTATCGCGACGTCGCTAGTGATTTCATCTTGGCGGATCTTGTATGTCCGCTCGAGCTCCGTCTCGGCCTCGAGGAAGCCGGCTGTGTTCTCGTGGAGGATCTCGGCGTCCTTGGCCTTGACGGCGGCGGTCTTGTACTTGTCCTCGAGGGTCTGGAGGTTTCGGCGCAGCTTCTTGTCCCTGATGCCCCTGACGTCGATCTGCCTGCCCCGGCCGTATGTGCGTTGCGCCTGTTTGTGGCGGCGGATCTTTGCCTGCTCGGCCTTGGACAACAGCTGGGTCCTGGCATCCTGGACGACAAGCGCGCCGTTGGGCTGCTCCTTCAGGCTCGAGCCCACGGGTGTTATTCGATCGGTCTCCATCCTGAGGTTCGTTTGCGCGCAGCAACAGCAGGCTATGGGCAAGCGAGGCTGATCAATCTGCCTATTTTCACTCTTCAGTCCAGAGTGGTCGTGATAGAGTCCTCCGACAAAGGCGGCGGCAAATCTTCAATTTTTTAGTGGAGCCCGCGCCAATTCCGCCCACCCCTGTTGGTCGATAAAAGATAAGCCCACAAATCTCTTCTTTTGCCCCTCCTTAGGTCCTCATTGGCGCTTCCATCGCACACTCTTGCGCCGCTAATAAATTGACCGTCCTGTCTGTCTTGTCTCAGACTCGTGATATTTTCCTCCCCCTCTGTCGACCTGGCTTCTCTTCCGTTCAGATTCAAGGCCGGAGGCGACGCAAAAATGCCTGGCGTTGTCGCGAGCCACAGGCCGACCACAAAGGTCGCCAACAAGGCGTTCAAGTCGAGGAAGGCAACCAAGGGCGCCATCCGAGACCTTGCAAAAGGTTGGTGACCTCGGATGGTGTGATTGCAGATGGCTCATTGTGACTGGGCGGTGGCGGGAAACGAGGGGAATTCGTATCAGCATCTTGGGGAGAAAAACTATGCGTACAACGTGTGCCCAGGCTGACTGGCTTGCGATCTTCGCACTTACAGGCAAGGTGCCCACCGAGAAAGGGCTGCGCAAGACGCCGCACCAGCAAGTCATGTCTAAATTTGACCGGCGCAACCAGGCCCGCCAGCGACAGCTCAATAAGCAGCGTGAACACCAGAAGGAGAACTCGATCTTCTCTGGGCGAGACGCCGCCCCCGCAATGTCGCTGTCATTCCCCTCTGCGAAGATTGCGACCCCGCGGCCGCCGTCCAGTCCCTGAACCAAAGCCTTGACATCGAGGCAGAGATTGGTCAGGGCCTTTCCAGGGTGCCCGTCGACCGGTTCAAGCAGAAGCTTGCCTACTTCCCCGTCAAGCGCGATCTGGCCGCCTGCATGGACGCCGCGAGGGCAGCCGACTTCGTCGTGATCGTTCTGTCTGCAGATGTCGAGGTTGACGACCTAGGCGAGCTCATCCTGCGCAGCATTGAAGGCCAGGGTCTGTCTACACTCATCACAACCGTGCAGGGTCTGAACAAGATCGAGCCTGCCAAGCAGAGGTTGTCCGTCGTCGACTCGCTCAAGTCCTACATCAAGTACTATCATCCGGAGCAAGACAAGATCTATAGTCTGGACAACCGCCAGGAATGCGCCAACCTTATGCGCTCCATCTGCAGCACCACGCCCAAGGGCGTGCGGTGGCGAGACGAGCGCAGCTGGATGCTGGTTGAGGATGTTCAATTCCCCACCTCAGACGCGGCCGACGGCATGACAGTCCTGACGGGAGTTGTCAGGGGCAAGGGCCTGAAAGCCGACAGGCCCGTCCAGGTGGGCGACTGGGGGACCTTCCAGATCGAAAAGATCACTGCTGCGCCGCTCTCGACGAGGAAGGGCAAGCCGGAAGGTTCGATGGCGGTCGATGAAGCTCCAGCTCTCGAAGAGCCTCTTGACATGCCGAGTGAGGACAGAGACGACCTGGCCGAGTTTGCCCCTGAAGAGATGATGATGGATGACGACGGTGACGACGCCCAAAACTTCGGTATCGGCCCCAACAAAGAAGGGTGTGCTACTGGACGACCACCACTACTTCTCAGATGACGAGGAGGGACAGGCACCACGGGCGAAGAGGCTTCCCAAGGGAACCTCGGCCTACCAGGCAGCCTGGTATCTCGACGACGGTGTTTCGGACTCGGGATCCGACATGGAGGATTTCGACATGACAGACGCCGCACAGCCAGAGCGCAACCATGGCCCCGAGGACGGAATTGAGGAGGGATGGTTATGGATACCCAAACTGAGGCCGGGGCATCCGAGTACCCCCAGTCTGAGATGTTCGTGGAGCCCAACGAGGACGAGGACGCGAAACAACTCGAGGCCTACCGGGCGAGCAAGCGAGACGAGGCTGAGGACGACAAGGAGTTCCCCGACGAGATCGAGCTGCATCCCAACGTGTTGGCTAGGGAACGCCTAGCACGGTACAGAGGTCTCAAGAGCCTCAGGACAAGTACCTGGGAGGAAGAAGAGGACCGCGCGCATGAGCCGGAGGAATGGCGACGACTCCTCCAAGTCCCCGACTACCAGGGATCCCGATCTCGATGCACACGTGAGGCGCTAGTCGGCGGCGTGGCCCCTGGGACTCGTGTCTCGGTTCATCTGAAGGGCGTGCCGATCACGGTCGCGCAGTTGCATGATGCCACTAAGCCTGTCACCATGTTCTCTTTGCTGAGGCACGAGAACAAGCACACTGCCGTCAACTTCCTCATCAACCTCAGCTCAGAGCACCCGACCTCCGTCAAGGCCAAAGAGGAGTTGATCATGCAGTGCGGCCCTCGGAGGCTTGTCATCCGACCCCTTTTCTCGGAGGGCGGTAATACGCAGAACGATGTTCACAAGTACTCAAGATTCTTGCATCCGGGTCAATCTGCAGTCGCCACCTTCATCGGGCCGGTCATCTGGGGGTCCGTGCCGGCCCTGTTTTATAAGAGACAGGTGCCCAGTGCCGATTCCAAGGATGTGGATGAAGCACCCCTTCCACTCAAGTTGATCGCAACAGGCACAGCGCTGCCCCCATCGACATCACGTGTCGTGGCCAAGAGGGTCATCCTGACGGGCCACCCCTACCACATTCACAAGAAGATCGTGACGATCAGGTACATGTTCTTCAACCGGGAGGATGTCGAATGGTTCAAAGCCCTGCCGCTCTGGACCAGGCGAGGGCGGAGCGGCTTCATCAAGGAGAGCCTGGGCACACACGGGTACTTCAAGGCGACATTTGATGGCAAGATCAACCCGCAGGATAGCGTTGGCGTCAGCTTGTACAAGCGTGTGTGGCCACGGAAGTCGGAACCCTTCCGGGGTTCGCTGCTTTCTGCGAATGACACGAGCGTAGCGCCGGGAGAAGAGGCGATGGAGGACATTGCATAATGTGGTCATGGGATAAAATGGGATCGGCGTTTAGGTGTTCTAGTTCAGGGATGGGCCAGAGATAAAACATAGGGATTGGTACCGTCAATGGCAGCACTAGGAGGTAGATATGTAGCATGACGTGATGGGGTCAACGTTGCCAGGTGGAAAAGGTGTGCTTTTGGGAAATCGATGATAATCTCGTTATATACGAATTTCACGTACTGCCTGGGCCTGCGGTGCCACGTCAATGATTTTATTGTTTCCATGCTTTCCTATGCGCCAACCTGCCTAAAGACAACTCGTCAGCAAAACCTATCGAGGCCCCGTTTTAGGGACTTCAAGCAGTCAAGGCATCCAGGCCCTCGGTAGGCCGGGGCCCGCCATTCGCGGCGGCCACCTCCGCGGCACCGCTGGCCTTCCAGGCGCTGAGAATGAGGGTGACGATGTGGTCAACGCCAACGTTCTTCTTGACCTGCGCAAACACGGTGGGACCGCCCTCGCGCATCTTGCGGGCATCGCGCTCCATGACGGCCAGGTCGGCGCCCACGGCCTCGGCGAGGTCCGTCTTGTTGACGACGAGCAGGTCGCTCTGGGTGATGCCCGGGCCGCCCTTGCGGGGGATCTTGTCGCCGCCGCTGACGTCGATGACGTAGATGATGAAGTCGGCCAGCTCGCGGCTGTAGTTTGCGGCCAGGTTGTCGCCGCCGCTCTCGATGAGCAGCAGGTCGGTCCCGCCAAAGGCGCGGTGCAGGTCCTCGAGGGCGGCCAGGTTGGCGCTGATGTCCTCGCGCACGGCGGCGTGGGGGCAGCCACCCGTCTCTATGGCGCGGATGCGGGGCGCGGGGAGGGCCTTGTGCGCCGTCAAGAACTCGGCGTCCTCGCGCGTGAAGATGTCGTTGGTCACGGCCGCGATCGAGTGCGTCGACCGCAGGGCCAGGCAGAGGGCCAGCATCAGGGCCGTCTTGCCCGAGCCGACGGGGCTGGTGTTGGGGTGGTGGGAGGGTTAGCTGACCCGTCTGTATGAGCGTAGGGTGAGGGGTAAACACTCACCCGCCGATGCCAATCGTAAAGGCACGCTCCTTCCAGTCACGGCCTTCGACTATGGGCATCTCCCTCCCGAGATAGCTGCCCGGCCCGTCGAGGATCTCATGGCTGTGGCCGTGCTCCTGAGCGTTGAAGCCCTCGTGGGAATGGCTGTGAGAGACGCCGTCATGAGAGTGTGACATGATCACGATTAACGTGAGACTGGAGGCAATTATAGAGATATATATTCGAAGACACAAGCCTGTCTTGAATGCAGCGCTGCCTTGACCTTGAAATCGTCGTTGAGATTTAAGTGTGCAGCCCCCACCTCTTCGCTGCCCTTCACAAGTTCCACGACGGGGGATATATGGGTAGGTAGGTAGCGTTTTGAACCTTCACACTGTGGGGAAACGACTCAGTTTTCGACGCCTTTTCAAACAGGATCCTACAAATCACTTCATCAAATTTCCAAAGTCCAAAAAAAAAAGTCCAGAGGAGAAAGGGACATTGGATTGTTGCATTTTATTTGCTCCCCTTTTTATGAAAATGGCTAGGAAGGCGATGCAAATGCAGCAGCCCAGTCATGTTACTTTTGCGGCGCGTCTCTCTATACACAGCCCTGTTCCCCACCCGATGGCGACGCCATCTCGCCGACCCGAAATCGTTTAGATTGCTGCATGTCGCCCCCAATAGTGGTAAACTATGGCTCTAGCTCTAGCTCTGCCTCTGGCGTAAAAGAAGCGTCCTCGTTGATTGTAGAAGTGAAGGACAGGCTCGGAGCGTCGTTGTCGGAGTCCCAGCGCCGCTTTAGCGGTCGCCCCCTTGGTGCCTCATGGGGATCGAAACTGTCATCATCTCCAGATTCCGATTCGCAGTCCTCCCATCCGGAGGTTTGGACAAGCCCAACCTGTCGCTTCTTCGGGCTGATGCTCCGGCTCTGCGATCGGGAGGATGGTTCGTAAAGGTGAGCCACAGAAGCGACATCACTACCCTTTACCGTCTGCGTGATGTATTCAGACTTTCCCGGCTGCCAGAGGAGCACGGCGTAGTCGGAATTGGACCGGAAGAAGGGGATGTGTTCGTCGGTGAAGATGGACCAGGCGAAGCGTGCAAAGAGGAACTCGACACTGAGGCCATGGATCGTTTGGAGGGACCGGTTGTGATAGAGACCAACTAACTGGCTCGAGCCTGCATCGTTCAAGACGTGTGTGACAAGCCGAGTATCTTCGAACCGCTTGGCCACAAGAGCGAACCGGCGGGCGTCGAACAGAAAATGCAGATCTTTACGGAGGATGAGGACGTTCCTGAAGTCGTCGATCGGGGAGACCTGCATGGTGGAACGGCAATATCTGTGAGAGGCAGAGGCGCTGTCAGCACTGAACAGAAAACGACGGACTCCAGGCAAACCGCGTAGACGGCTCTAACCAACCTGTACATAGCATTCTCGTCGAACCAGGCCTTCTCCACCGACGGGATGAGGTGCGTCTTTTCCAGAGCGTCAAAATATCCAGATATGCGACATGAACCATCCCGGTCCATGGCTACATCTTTGATGTTTGGCCGCGGGACAAAACCGGGCAAGCGGAGGCCCTTCCAGGGGCCTGGGAGGTTGTCGTGGGGAAAGCGCCAGTGCTGGAACGAAGGGATTATAGGGTATTGATCTGCGGCGCAGGAGAGCCCAAGTCAGCGGAGAATGTAGAACTCACGCAGTCGAAAGGGCAAACGGCTCGCGCATGATGGCTCACGCCCCTCGACCAGAAAGAAGTACTCGCTTTCCACGCAGCAACCCATCGGGCGGGCGATTGACGGCCTCGAGTACATCATCAGCAGATTTGACAGCAAAGCTGCCGCGCTCCCAGGACGTCGCGGTAAGTATGGAGCAGGAGACCAGGGCAACGTCGAAATCAACGGCCCCATTGACGGCAGCGAGGACGAGGAAAGGGGGGACGCTGGCCCGGTATGCCGGGTGTCGGAATTGGACCTCGATCAGCTCTTCTGCTGCTGCCGCGGCCGTTGGCGGTTCAAATGCCGGCAGGGGATCCATCTTCGCTATCGTGGGCGCGGTGTCGATGAATCGCGCCAAGGAGATTTGGCGACGGGTTCAGCCGCACGTGCACATTTTATTTTCCTTTTTCCTTTTTCCTTTTTCCTGTCCGCTTTCATTTTTTTTTTTTATTGTACATTTCTTGTACATTTTTTGTCCATCTTTTTTGTCCATTTTTTTGTCCATTTTTTTCCCTTCGTTTTTCCGTATTCCCTTTTGGATTGGTACAGTTTAGAAAGTGCGCCTAGCGCCGCTATGCGAAAGGCCCAAAGCGTTGTAAATGTTGAAACTGGTGGCCGGGCTGCGCCATTTAGATTACCCCTTATCCGAAGAAATTGAGAGCATAGTCGTGCCTAAGCAGAGCCAGCGACGATTGACGCCAGTGCACCTTTAACTGACAGGCCGCCGATGTGGCTCTTTTACCCGCAAAAGAGTGGAATGATACCAATGGCATGACAAAATATTACCACATAGCCGCAGACCCGAGTGCGGTTGGCGGGAAGCGAGCGCCCGGCCAACATGATGCGGCCCAGAACGGTGTGCGCCGCCGCTGTTGTGCGGATGAGCTGAGGATCGAGGCGAAATTGGCCTGTGGCGTGACCCGTCAAGGATTGATTCCATCCAGAAGCCGACCGCCATCAATGGTATCTCTCCGCAGAGCAGCAACGAAAATAGAACTGCCCGGCATGCGTCGGCACGTCGCCCGAAAAATAATTGAGACTGCAAGAAGCGATCCTACCCCTGTCACCTTCAAATGTGGACAACATAGCCATTTCAATCAACTATATCTTAAACAAAACAGCTGATTTTACCAAAATGAACACTCCATTATAAATCCCGATTGCAGTTTTTTATTTTTTTTTATTTTTTGTATATTTTATTTGGATTTTGTTTCGTGGTTTTGGCTGCAATTTCTGGAAGCTGTTTTTTTCTGCAGTCTCAATTATTTTCCGGGCGACGTGGTCGGGTACACCAACCTCCATACCCATGGCCCGAGGACATCGCTCATAGTTGGGGCCTCAGACACCTTGGTCCCTTGGATCGTAACCATCTCCGGCGGCGCGACCCGAGCAACCGAGGGCATTATCAAGGTGTCGTCGGCGGAAGCCGGAACTTTGCGCGGCGCCAAGCAAGAAACCGTTTGTCAACCCAATCAAGTTTCGTTGAGCCTAGCCTGCAAGCTGTTAAGGAGGTACAAAGATGTTACTGGGAAACGACTGTTGTGTAAAAAGACCAACGCAAAAAAAAAAAAAAAAAAAAGAAGCAACCGAGACAAACTGGCAGGTACAGGAACGGGAGGGATTCGAGGGTGGCATGGCCGATGCGGCTCGGGCGGGCCGTGTCAGTGTGATATCACGAGTGAGCCAGTAGATTACGGTCAGCGGTGTCCCAGCAATCCAGCCGGCGCAACCACACCACAACAATGACAAAGCTTGATCAGCGTCGGTCAGTGCACCTCACCATACATTACTTCAACTTGACCGCTGCCTCCATCCTGCTTCTGTTGAGGCGCCCGACATCGCCACCGGCACCGGCCTCAGCGGGATCCCAATGGTAAGCAGAGTGACCAAGCGTGGGAGTGACCGTCCGGTCCAGACCCAATCGAAACACGCCAGAAAATGCCTCTTCGCATCCATGCTGCTTCGGCGTCTGCGGCGTACGGAGATTGTAAATGCGGCAAATATTTCACCATGCCAGCAGCGGGATAAGATGGATGATAATGTAATGGTATAAAAAACAAAAACCGCGATGACTCAAGCAGGCGAATTTGCCTCATAGCTGTTCCAGTTGGAGGCTGGCCGTTGCAGGTCACCCACTAGCACTCCAGATGCCCGCCAGGGTGCCCCCCTCGTGCGGGGCTGTGGACCTCCAGCTGCAGAAAGCTTGGGTAGCGGGACATCAGTGTTGCGAGCGATGATGTAGCTCGAGACCGTCACCCCACCACCCCAAAAAAAAAACATATCCCACCTTTGTCTGTGTCCATCCTGGGAACGCGTACATATTGGAGGACGTCGCCGTCTCCCGTTATTTCTGGTTTCCTTCCGTTAGACAACCAAGCAAGCTCCCAAGACCATCCGACGACCAACACCCATTTCAACCCAGAAGAAACTTTAGATTACCCAATAGGTGAGGGCCGTCGAACCATCTACCCCTCCATCGAAACCCAATCCCTAAAGCACTCCATGCAATACACCTACCCCGCCATAACCCTCGATGCAAGACGATAGCTTCCCTCGCTTTGCGCCAATGGACACACGCTCCGACATGGAAGCACGGCGTCCGTCTGGGTCATCATACAGATCGCACCTGCCGCTATGCTCACTACCTCGTGTCCTGGGAGCTTGGCCCCTTCCTCGCCTGCATCCGATTTGCGAATTTGACCGTCTCCAGCCATTCATTTCACTTTACTTTCGTCTGTTCCCAGCCATGCATTCCTGCCATGTTCATGGATGCCCGTCGAGGGTCCGGTTGGGAGAAGCGGCTGGCTCACGAGGTGGGAAGGACAGCTCCATCCATCTTGGAGGGTGGTGGTGGCCAATCTGGTCCTTCTCACTGGCTGGGCGGCGCATCTCCTCCTGCCTCGTCCTGCACCGATGACATGACATACCTCTAGGCCGCACCTGCCGGATACCCGCCAGTTGCCAGCACTGCCTGCTCCCCTGCTTTGCCTGGTGGAGCTCGCTTCCCTCCATCTGCTATAAAACCATTACCCCACTACCTACTCGTGTTTGCCTCTGAATATTTCCACACCACAAACACATTGCTTCACTTCCTCGTTCTCTCTCTCAGACAAGGAACGCACTTCTCCCCAGACAGACAACTGACAACAGTCCCCAAAGCCCAACATGGTCAAGGTCGGCATCAACGGATTTGGCCGTATCGGCCGCATTGTCTTCCGCAATGCCGTCGAGCACCCGACTGCGAGATCGTCGCCGTCAACGACCCCTTCATTGAGGTCAAGTACGCCGTAAGTATTCCCGGTCCCCGGCCCGTCGGCTCGCGGCTTGGTCCCAATGGAAGCTGGGAGAAACGATGACCATCGGGCCTTCAACTGACAACCTGCATCCACTTCTATCAGAAATACATGCTCGAGTACGACTCGACCCACGGTCGCTTCAAGGGCGAGGTTGAGGTCGACGGCACCGACCTGGTCGTCAACGGCAAGAAGGTCAAGTTCTACTCGGAGAGGGATCCCGCCAACATCCCCTGGAGCGAGACTGGCGTCCAGTACGTCGTCGAGTCCACCGGTGTCTTCACCACGATCGACAAGGCCAGCGCCCACCTGAAGGGCGGTGCCAAGAAGGTCATCATCTCGGCCCCTTCGGCCGATGCCCCCATGTACGTCATGGGTGTCAACGAGAAGACGTACGACGGCAGCGCCAACATCATCTCCAACGCCTCGTGCACCACCAACTGCCTGGCCCCCCTGGCCAAGGTCATCAACGACAAGTTCACCATCATTGAGGGCCTCATGACCACTGTCCACTCGTACACCGCTACCCAGAAGACCGTCGATGGCCCCTCGGCCAAGGACTGGCGCGGTGGCCGTGGCGCTGCCCAGAACATCATCCCCAGCAGCACTGGTGCCGCCAAGGCCGTCGGCAAGGTCATCCCCGAGCTCAACGGCAAGCTCACTGGCATGTCGATGCGCGTCCCCACCGCCAACGTCTCGGTAGTCGACCTGACTGCCCGCATTGAGAAGGGTGCCTCGTACGACCAGATCAAGGCTGCTCTGAAGGAGGCCTCTGAGGGCGAGCTTAAGGGTGAGTTTCTGCTGCCGTGAAGTCCACCACAACTTTTGCATGCACGCCGCTGACACAGGACGTTTCAACCAGGCATTCTCGCCTACACCGAGGACGACGTCGTCTCCTCGGACATGATTGGCCACAACGCCTCGTCCATCTTCGACGCCAAGGCCGGTATCTCTCTCAACAACAACTTCGTCAAGCTGGTCAGCTGGTACGACAACGAGTGGGGTTACAGCCGTCGTGTCCTGGACCTGCTCTCGTACGTCGCCAAGGTTGACGCCTCCAAGTAAACTCGTCCGTGCCTCGATAGGTATCAGGTTGGGTGAAAGGAGCTTGCTAGCATGGCTTCACATATGACGCATCAATGAACAAAAAAATAATGATAAATTACAGATGGCTGGAATGCCATCTCTGGTCTGGTATGGAGTGGAAAACAGGGGTGCTTTGTTTGCCGTGTGCTTCACCCGTCACACTTACCGTCCGTAGAATAGAGGTAGCCGAGATGAAAACTCTGCGCTGTTTACTCTGATGGTTTTGAGATGATCTCAATGGCAGGGCCTGAACAGACGAGAACCATGGTCACCAAGTCTTGGAACGCCACCCAAAGCACGGTTTTTGTCGGATATTGATGATGAGAGGTAGAAAGCTATTCTTGAAATGAGCCAACGCTGCAAAGTGTAGATTTGATTCTCGGGTGCTTCGGTCGATGTAGAGACGAGGACAAAGAGAAATTGAGAGACCCAGGCCGTCTTGAGACGCTGCAGAAAAGGCAAAGAAAAACGCAAGCGTAAGGTGCCAATGGAACCATGGGAAAAAGAATCCTATCTACCCCGCGAGGGTACCCGAAGCGACTATCCGTAGTATCTGCTCAAGAAAAAGAAAGTGGTAAATATTTTGTGGTCGCAGGACAGCTGGGAGCCACCGCCAGCCGCATCGGTGGCATCCTTTCGGCAGGTAGGTAGGTACCTAGATACTGTTGCGTTCTAAAAGGCGGCGCCGCCGGCGCCCTCGCCGGCGACGGCCTGGAGGCTCTTCTCGCTGAGCTCGGTCCTCAGGACGTGGCCCTGCGCCTCGCGCTCGAGGCGGTCCCACATGCGCAGCGACTTGCGCAGCTTCTCGTCCTTGCCGCGGAGCTCCTCGCGGATGCGCTCCTCGTCCTCGCGCAGGCGCTTGTGGTGCGGCTCCAGGTCCTTGGTCAGGCCCGTGCCCAGGCTGATGAGGGACGGGTCGAGCTTGCCTCCCGGCACGAGGACGGGCATGGTTGAGATGATTTGTTGCACCAGTGTTTGTTGTTGTTGCTGTTGCTGTTGTGGTTGTTGCTGTTGCTGCTGTTGCTGCTGCTGTTGCTGCTGTTGTTGTTGTTGCTGTGACGACTGCTGGGCGCGCGGGCCGGTGGGTGCGGATACGCTGCCGTTGCGCTCTATGCTTTGTTGCTGCTGCTGATGCTGCTGGGCAGCCGGGCCGGTGGGCGGGTTGAAGGGCTTCGCAGATAGGGAAGGCGAGGTGGTGGCAGGCGATGCCACGGTTGAAGCCGAACCTCCTGCTGCCGCTGTTGCTGTTACTGCTGCTGCCGACGATGACAATAGCGAAGGGATCGAGGCGGCACGAGGGCCCGTGGGGATGCCGTTGGCGCCAGACGCGATAGGCGTGGCCGGCGAGGCCGTGGCGGAGGCGACGCCACCGGCACCGTGGATGCCGTTGAGGTGGACGCCGTTGGCGTGGCTGCCGACGCCGTTAACGAGGGGAGCGCCGCGTATGGGACCCCAGCCGCTGCCGCCACCACCGCCGCCGCGGCCGCCGCGATACCCGCCGCCTCGCGCGCCCTCTCTGTACCCCCTAGGGCCGGATGGAGGGTTGATCGGCATGCTCGGGCTGGCGGCCACCTCGATGCGGTTCGGGTTCGAGGGGCCGGTCGGGGGCTGCTGGGAGGAGACCGGGGTCGTCTGCGAGTAGTGATACCGCGGCCCGTGAGGGGTCGCCGGCGAGGAGGAGGCAGGTCCGGTGGGCACCGACTGATTTCTAGTCGCGCTGGGGCCCGTCGGCGGCGCGCGGAGGGCGGCCGGTGCACGCGGGGGCGATCGTGCGGTTGGGATGGAAGCTGGGGTCGCGGCGGCAGCAGCAGCAGCAGCAGCAGCAGCAGCAACAACAACAACAGCAGCCGGTGCCGTGGGCGTATCAGCGGGCAGAGCGGGCTTCTGGACCTCTCTAACCGGGATCGCGTTGGCAGCCGAGACGAAGGCGGGCGAGTGGGGGCGAGACCTGTCGCCAGCGGCGCCGGCTCCTCCTCCTGCGCGTCCGCCGCGGACAGAACCAGGGCGTGGTGAGGACCTCCCCGAGACGGAGCGGGACGTTAGGGTAGACGTGATGTTGGTCTGCTCCCTGGATGCTATTGCGGGCGAGCCTCTGCGGTACGAGTTCGCGGATGCCGGGTATCGGTCGTCACGTCGCTCGGGACTACGAGTGCGTGGGCGGTACGATCTGATGGCGGGCGCGGGAGACCTGCGTGCCGGCGAGCGGCTTCGGCGGCGTTCTCGTTCATATGACGATCGTGACCTCCTCCTGGCCAGCAAGTCATGCGTGTGTCAGAGTTTGTCCGGGCAGGCAGGAACATGAATGGCAGCAAACAGGATATCAGATGAAGACAAACGCAGGAAGTAAAACCGCAGGTGGTCTGTGTGCGTTTGCGTATGGAAATGTGAGGAAAGCTTCTTACCTTACAGCAGGACCGTCGCGAGCATCATAGTCCCTCCGCGCAGGCGGCGACCTCGCCCTGTCAGGCCTGTCGTCCCCCCTGCGCGGCGACGCGAACCTCGGCGGCGGACTACGCCTCGGGGGGCTCCGTCGCGGCGGAGGGCTGGCCCGTCTGGGCGGCGGCGACGGCCGCCTCGGGGCGGAGGACTCCTCGCCCCGCGCCTGTCCCTGTCCCTGTCGCCGCCGATCCCGCCACCGCCACCGCCGCCGCCGCCCGCGCCGCCCGGCCCGCGGCTGCCGTCGCGCGGCCTGCGCCAGCAGTCGGCGGCCTGCGGCTGCGCCCCGCGCTCCCCGCCGCCGACGCCGGGCTTGCTGTCCCTATCCCTGTCCCGGAAGCGGTCGCCTGGGCCGGCGCTCCTGGAGCGCGCCCGGCGAGGCGCTGGCGACCGGCCCGGGACGTAGCTGTCACTGGCAGCCGGCGGAGGGCTGCGGGCCCGGTCCCTGACGTCCCTGTCCCGATCCCTGTCGCGGTCTCGGTCTCGGTCGCGATCGCGGTCTCTGTCCCTATCCCTATCTCTGTCCCTGTCTCGGTCGCGGTCGCGATCTCGATCACGGTCTCGCGGCAGCGGGCTCCTAGCCCGCCGGGGGGATCTGTCGCGGTTGAAAGGGCGGTACGACTCGCCCGCGCCATAACGGGTGACTTCGCCGTCCTCGTACCTGTAGGTATTCGGCTCTTTTTGTCAGCTAGGCGGATCGGGACCGGGGAAGGCGTGTATTGGTAGCGGGAGGAGGTTCCTGTTTCTTTGGCCAGCGAAGAAAGGAGACGGTGCGGTGTGTATGTCTAGCCGATCTGGGGTTCGCGGGAGTCAGAACTGACCTTCTGCTTCGGTCGCGATCCATCGTCGTGGCCCTCCCCATGGGTCGGAACCGAGGGCTGAGGGTCGCGACGCGGCGCGGCGACCCTTCAGATTACTGTCGTAGATGCTGATAATGATGATTGAAGCCAAGTTCAGCCCACGCGTGCGTCTCGTCCGGATAGATTAGTTGTCTGGCTCGCCAGAGCGCTCGTCTTTAGGGAATCAAAGACGCGACCCTGACGCTTGCGCTGATGAAACTTTGGCTCCTACCCCCATCCAGTCGCTGTGGCCCGATCAACCCTGCATGGTGGCTTATCGATAAGGTCCACCACTTGGAAAATGCAGGGGGACCGCTGGGAAAAAGGGGCAAGCGCATCGATCAAACAGTTGAACGCCATGAAACCATCTCCGTTGCACTCGGATGGGATGGAAAAAATGAGGGCAGACAAATTTCTTCCGTCCCTTCCCACGTTTGTTCTATTGGGCTTGTGGTACGGATGCCTGCCAGGCAGTTCGGCTGCCTACATCAGCCACGCAAACCAATCTCCTCTGTTGTGACGGTTGGGCAATGCGGCCCGTTTGGCTTGGCACGACTGTCAGCGGACCACGACCAAGGCGCCATGATGGAATTTCGTGTTTCCGAGACTTCATTCATGAATATGAGGCTATGTAATACATGACTGAAATAGTCGAGCGTGTGATTTACTAAGAAGGAAAAAAAAAAAGGTAGGGGACGGAGTGTTGGAGAAATTCGACGGGAGCCATTGCGATGGCCGCCGGCTTCGCTATCCCGTATGATACCTCTTCCCCTATCGAGACTTCCCTCCGGGTGTTCGTCGTGACGGAAAAGGAAAATGAAAGTCAAACTTAGACGCAAATAAAACGGAGTGTAAAGTTGACTTAGCTGAGATACGAATTAGAAACACAGACAGTAAAAACAGCCCTCAACGTCTCATGGGGTGAGATAGATCATGCCAAACCCGAGGTTCGACTCATAGCGCCTGGCAAACCCGCAGGCTTACGTTTCCTTTGGACCTGGTAGATGTAATTCCGCGCGGGATTGACCACCTAGGTCAGCGCTCCGTCCTCATCCTCGGTCGTGTCCCCGTCCAAACTAGAGGACTGGCCGACGCGGCCTAGTATCCAGTCCCGCGCCTCCTCGGCGTGATGCTTCATCATGCGATTCAGGCCGTCGTGGGGGCTGCGCAGCACTGAACCGAACCGGCGTTTCTTGACCTTGCTCGCGAGGTCCTCGCTCTGCCAGCAGGCGTGCGCATTGCCCACGTAGATGCGCGAATTGTTCTTGTACCAGGTCGAGAGCTCCGGGTCGGTGTCGCTCTTAACGGGCCGCAGATTGCCCGTAACAAAGCTGAGGACGCCCGCAAGGCGGGATTTGCAGTCCCTGTTGATCAGGAGCGTCTTGATGCCCAGATAGGCCGCGCCAACCCCGAGCAGGATGATGTCCTGGACGTTGTCGTACAACTGGAGATAGTTGTCCAGACATATCCGACAATCTCCTGGATCTGCTGTTGCAGCTGTTTCTCAGGGGTCCGTTGCGTGAAAGAATCCGTGTCCTGCAAAGGTGAAAGATTCTATCTGTTAGCCACTGCCAGCCGCGCATTGTCCTTTCTCCATTTCTATCAACAAAACGAGCCGGGCTTAAAGCCTACCTCAGGAAGGGTGATGTATTGTGGGACGTTGATGTCTATGACGCCGAACTTTTCTTTGATAGCCCAGCTGATGTACCCATGCACGCCATCGTTCTGTTCTCGCGTTAGCGAATTAGACGAAGCCGCGGTCCAGTCAGCCAGGTGTTCATCAAGCAAAAGACGCTAGCATGTAAACTCACAACCCATGCGTTATGGGGACTGAGAGAATTGTCCAGGGGATCTGGCTGAGCAAGAAGCTCGGGGCTGTGTTTGAGTGTTATTTTGTTAGTACAACGACTTCGTCTCTCCTCCTACAAGGCTCTTGCATGGGCTTACGGGTCGTGAATGATGACTATAATCCTGCGCGCTTCGTTGATGTCCGGAGTCACCAAGACCTGGTTCTCGAACGACTTGTAGGCGTGCTCCCGCTGGATATACAGCGGGAGCATACCAAACTCGTTGGCGAGTTTCAGCCGCTGCGCTTCCCTGACCACGTCGTGAAGGCGCTCGGCGCCAAGCGACAGCGCATCCGGGACGTCGACGATTCCCGGCCTCATGCACTCCCAAAAGGGCGCCTGGAACGCCTGGACCTGGGATAGGAGGCGGGCGGCCTCCCTGTTGATTGGCGGCAGGCCACCCGGCATCCTCGGGGGCGGCTCACCCATCAGCGTCCTGACTACGGACAGCGCGGACTGCGAGATGGCGTGGAGGTTGTAGCCACCCTCGAGGCAAACGGCCACCTTTCCACCAGCGAGAGACATGAGCATGTGTGTCATGTGGGCGTAGCATTCGGGCGATACAAAACAGCCTCCGAGCTGATCGCCTGCTGCTGCGTCGAACCCGGACGAGATGATTACCAAATCAGGATCGAACTCGCGGCCGATGGGCATTATGATCTTCTGGAAAGCCGCCATATACTCGCCGTCGCCCATGCCTTGCTTGTCCCATCCGATATTGACGTTGCGGCCAAGTCCAGCCCTGTCGCCGCACTTGTCGATGCCACCGTCAGGAATGGTCGGGTTCTCAGGCTTGCCAGGGTAGAAATCGCCGCCGTCGTAGACATGGGTGGAGATATACAGAACATTGGGGTCGTCATAAAAGATGTTCTGAATTCCGTTGCCGTGATGGACATCCCAGTCCACGATGAGGATTTTTCGGCAAATATCGGGAAACTCCTTCTGGCACACCTTGGCCGCAACTGGGACGTTGTTAAATAGACAAAAGCCCATGGGCGCGTCCCACTCGGCGTGATGGCCGGGTGGGCGGATGACAGCAAAGGCGTTTTTGACCTCTCCCGACACGACGGCCTTGCACGTTTCGATGGCACCGCCGGCTGAAATAAGGGACGCCTCGTAAGTCATACTACCGACGTAAAGCGAAGCGCGGCCTTGGTCCAACCGCCTCGAAAGTTCGCGCAGCTCCTGGGTCGGGGTATCGGCAAGGGACTGCACCCAGGCGTAATGCTTGGGGTCGTGCGCCAAACATATCTCTTCTCGTGACGCCTGCCGGGCGGGGATACGCCACAGGTATGCGTTGGGGTTGGTTTTGAGAATCTCGACCAGCTCAGCGTCGGAGCCCTTGAAAACGAGGTTGGCGCGCTTAAGGGTTTTGAAGATTTCCTCGATGCGAGAAGGGTCCTCCGGGTGATGCGGCGAGGATCCGAAATCGGCGTTAGCATGCAGCTTCATGCGGTCGTCGTAGCAGCAGCCGGTAGGTAGTTGGCCACGCCTCCGCATATATTCGGGATACTCCTGGGGGTCGAACACGCGGTCTTCATCGTCCGAATCGTTGTCCATCAGGCCCTCGAAGCTCTGGACGTCATTGGAGTCCTCGCGGGAAGGCACGACCAGGTCGCGTGGGTCGACGAAGCCATTGGTCACCGACCCAGACGCCGAGGGCGCCACGCTGACGCCCTCCATGACCACATCGTGGTCGCCATCCTCCATGACGACGCCCGGGCCCAGAAGAGCCGGCACCGGCGAGGGCTATAGCACCCCAGAAAAGCGAGGCGTAAAGCGGCTTGCGATCCTTGACCGTGTCATCCAGAGGCCACAGGCTTCATGCAGCGCTCACGAGCCAGGCTAGGAAGTCCTCTGACTGTGTATCGCGAGGCACGTGCAATGGAATGGTCTCGACGGAACCGAGCTTTGGGAGGTTAGCGATGTGGTGTTACGATGGATTTCGAGGCACATGAAAAGTTGGGGAAATATCCTGCGCGCGGCGCATCGGACGGGTTGGATAGAGAAGGTCGTCCATCCGGCCATGCCCAGCGTGCTGGACCCTGCAGGGCAGGAACGCGGATCCACGAGACGCATAGACAAAGTTGAGATACATACATCGAACTCCCTCGAAGTAAGGAAAGTTAGGCCTGGCAGCCCTAGTGGGTGTTTCTTGGCCCGGAGCCGCGTGAGTCGTGATGCGCGGTGTTTCGCGGTCAGCCTCGCATGCGGGCGCGCGGAAGGTGCACCCAGGGCCGAGGCTGAGATTCCCGCGTAAAGGTGCCTGTGGTGTGCACCACGTATCGCGCCTGCGGATACCGCTCAATTGCGGAGCGCGTTGGGGCGAGCGGGCGAGGTAACACCTGCCGACTTATAGCGCCAACTGTCTAAGGAGTGCCGACACCTGGGCTGGGCTGACACGGGAAAAAAGAGCGTTGGCTGCGTGTGAGGGTCTGGTGGTGTGTCGGTGGTTGAGATTGATCGAGTCCCTTGTTGGTTGAACATGCTAAGTGGCGCGCGGAGCTCGGGCCTTTCCAGCCTCCATCCAACCTCAAAACCGCCAAATAAAGTCCCTAACTCTACCACGCTCGCATGGTCCGGCAACCACACAAACCAAATACGAAGAACAAGGCAAATTAGGTGGAGTTTGCGACAGCCTATTGACTACCTAGGTAGGCACCTAGATCGTATGTGATTGTCTACTGCGCTTATGCTTGTCTGCTGGGCGACGCAAAGAGGCGCATGTTATATGACAATTGCGTTGCATGTCGGACAGAGCTGGGCAATGCGCCGTGTACGAGAAGCCATTGACCTATGGAAGTTGTATGATGCGAGGATGCACACATGATCGGCTCCCAGTCTGGACTACAGCCCCAGGCCCCCTACCAACATCTCATGGCCATCTTCTTCCTCTCCTGCATCTTCCTCTTCATCCTCCTCCTCGTCGCCATCATCAGGCAGCCACCTCAGCCCAAACCCAGCATTGACACTCCCTCGCAGCGACTCGAGCCCATCCTCTCCCCAGTCCAAAATACCCCCAAACGGCTCTCGTGGGCACGAGAAGGGACTGGGCGGCGCGGGTGCGTCCCGTGAAAGGCAATGGTCGTAGCGCTCTCGATACACCACGCCGATAGCGGCCGTCAAGCTTTCCACGTCCGACTCGATGCACGGCCGCTCCCGCCCTATCTCGTCGACCAGCCTCGCCTTGTGTACTCGTGCGCGTGCTCAATGTAGTACAGGAGCCTTTCCGGGCCGAGCTTCAGCATCGTCGAGACGGTTATGGAGTGCTCATGCTCGGTCGCACCCCATGCGACGCCGCTGAGCTGCTCCTCCGTGACTGATGACTCCTGATTTCCATCATAACGGTTGATCAGCACATGATAGGATTTTAATTTGCCATTTCTGTAGAACTCACCACGCCGAGACGGACAGCGGTCAGACTAGGGCATAGCGACGCCACGGCCGCCTTGACAGTAATCCACAGGTCCGCAAGCTCCGACGCCTCGCCGCTGTCGAGCATGCGGACGAAGTTGCAGCGCTCGTCGGAACCAAACGCCTCCAAGGGCCCCGGCAGAGGAAGGCGGTCGCCGTGAAAGTAGTAGTCATATCTCATCCAGTGATACAACGCCCTGCGCAGCCGTGTGGCCTCATGAGCCCGCAGTTTCCGGGCGTGCTCCGGGTGCTGCCAGAAGCGGAAGCGCGGGAAGATGCGCTCCCAGCTCCTGACAACCTTGGAAATCTCCAGGAGCCGGTCAACGTCGGCGTCGCCAAGGCATGCGACCCCTGGGGGGAGCACAGTCTCGTCGGCGTCAATCTCGGACCCTGAGTCCTGGTAATTTCGATCCCCGCGGATTTGTAACCGCCCGCCGAAGCAAAGCATCTTCCGTTTGAACCAGATCTCCTTATCCAGCCAGGTGCCCCAGGGGACGCTGACATCATCCGGGTCCATGGCTGCGACTTGAAACAAGCCATCTACCGGGCTAACTTGGGGGTCAGACGGCAGTATTGACAAGACAATATAGGACCTGTGGTTCATGAAGAGCTGTCGGAGCCGTTTGCAGGTAGCTGCCAGAGTGACAGCGCTCGCAAGGTCGAGGCCTTTGAAAACCTCGAGAATGAGCTCTCCGGGAAGCGTCTCCAGGCCACGGCCTGGGGCGCAGGCAGCGGTGACGAATGCGACGATCGCTGTAAGACTGCCGCAAGGTAGGAGGTCGGTGGCGCCGTGCAGGTCGCCCCATGGTCGGGGATGTGGCCCATGCAAAGGCATGGACACGGTGCTGACAGTAGCCATGCTGTTAATTTTTGAATTGTATTCGTGACTGTTGAACCTGAACCGGGCGTGTGCCATGGACAAGACCCCAGTGGTTGCAGATGTACGGTGATTTGTTGGGACCTTGGTAGCACAAGGTGTGTAGCGCGTATGTTGTCAGGGAGCGAGGTGGATGAGGAGCGGTACTGCCGAGTGTCCTTCGAGATCGAGTAGGAAGAGAAGCAACGATAATAACGGGGTAACGAGGGCAAAAGTGAAAAGAGCTCCGCTCTGGGCAGGACGGCTTCCCTTCGCCAGGACAGACAACTGTTGATAGACAGTCGTCTTGGAAATCCAAGGGGTAATCTGGGTTTAGTCTGGCCGAGTCCAATACGGACGGCAGCTCCAAACCCTCGCCTCACTTGATGAGGCACGAATTCCCTTTCACTTAGACGGTTTCAACCCCGCCGTTGGGGTTGTCTAGGAGTTGATGGGAGGTGGTGATAACGCCTTGGGGCATCTGGGATGAAGCTCCGCGCAGCACCACGGATGGTGCTGCCGGGGCGGCGGGTTGGGTTTCCGCCATTGCTGCTAAGGGATCCGCGCGGGTCTGGTGGTTTCGCGTGACGTCGGGCGGGCTGAAGATACGAAGAAGAAAAGAGAAGGAAGAAGCGGAAGAAGCGATAGTGCAGCCGAGGAGCAGCGGTTGACAATGTTTATTTGAAGTCGTGGCAGGAGCTGATCAATCGCGTCAGTTGTCCAGCACCCCAGCTTTCGGAGTGGCTGGCCGGCAACACGGGCCCATCAGCCTGCATTGGGCAGGGGTTCAAATACCACCGTTCAGGGGTTAGCGGGGAGTTTTAGTCACTCCAGCCCGCATACCCCAGGCGGGCCTCTCAATGGCCCGGGGAGGAGTGAAACCTTCGCCGAGCTTCTTGAGGTTGGGGCAATGCGGGCGGGACTGTCCGTTACCATTGAGAAAGGAGCGGGAGAAAAAAAAAAAAAAAAAGAAAAAAAAAAACCCCCCCATAATACAGTAATTAGCAAATGTTGTCTGATTTCTCAACGCGTTGGTCATGAGAGGTCCGTATACACCATCTCGGAGCCATACCATGAAAATTCTGAGAGTTCGGAGGTGCTTCTTCTGGAACCCATCATTATCCCAGCTGAACATGAACAGCTCGAGCTTTCTAGACTATCTCGGCACAAAAACAAGCCCTCGCCCCCGGCAAACAAGCAGCGACTCATGCAAACAGCTTCTGGGTATCTAACGCGTCTTCCCGCTGCCTCTTGCCGCCCTCGGTCCGCAGGCCCAGGTCGCCCTTCTTGGCCGTCCTGTCGGCCTGCTGGCTCGTCCGGAGGTGCTGCCGTCCGGCCTTCTTCCTCCTCAGGTCGGCGCGCACCTGGTTCGGCGACACGAACTGCTTGTTCTCGTATATTATGGGCCCACCGAACGCGCCCTCTTGGATCACCACGGGCGTGAGCACGAACCTCGGCCCAATCTCCACCAGGTTGATGTCGGTGTCCTTGCCACCGCCGCTCTTGCTCTTGCCGCTGCTCTTCTTCTTTCTTCTTCTCGCCCTCCTCCTCGCCGTCCTCGCCGTCGCCGCCGCCGCCCTTGGACTGCTCGACCTCGTTGATCTGGTAGTTCCGCACCCAGATCTTGCCGTCTGCTATGCTGAAGCCCATGACGTGGTCGACGAACGGCTTCGACTTCCTGGCGCCTTCGGGGACGCCAAAGATGTGCAGGAACAGCTCCTTGATGACGCAGTAGTGCGCCTCCTTCTCGAACGCCGCATCGAACGACAGGATCGGGCGCGATCCCTTCAGGCAGTTTCCGGTAAAGTTGAGCTCGTCCATCGTGTGCACTGTGCATGTCGGGGTAGTAGTCAGCACGACGTCTCTCGCACCTCGCCATTGCTATGTCGCAGCCACCCCCCATGCTCTCGTTCACGCGAGCTGTCCGTGGACTTACAGTTCTGGAGATGCATCTTCACGGTTGGGCCATTGGGAACTTTTGATGCCCACACGTAAAGGTCCTGTCCCTTGCGCGCCTCAAAGAACAGGACGTTGTTGCAGTTGTACAGCTCGGCCAGCTCGTTGAGCTGATAAAGCTTTGACTTGGAATCAAACTTGACGTCCTTCTTGCCGTGGGGCAGCATTGCCGCGAGATCGTTTAGGAGATGGCGGTGCCTGCAGCATCGAATGGTCAGCGTCAAAGTCATTCTACTGTGCGCAGAACTGGGGGGGATCAGGCAGCAGACATACCGAAAAGTGACGCCCCTCGAGGACAAAATTAGAACTCTCTGCTTGTTTTTGCGCGGTCCTGTCGACGCGGCGCCATCCTTGTCCGACGTGCCCTTCGAGAGGGACTTGTAGACGGACGCCATCCTGAAAGCCAGGAATCGCAGGTAATATTTGCGGCTCAGTCCTTATACTGTCCGTTGGTCTAGATCTTGGGCGGGCTAAGGTCGTGTGTGAAAGGACTTTGATATCGTGGCCGGGTCGCTTTATGTTACTTGCAATTCGTTCGCGGAGCTTGCGCCTGCGCTCTTCATTTTTTTTTTTTCCCCTGGATTCTTTCTCGGGCCGCCCGCCTCTGGTATCTTCTTATCGCTCCCACCAATTGTGGGCCTGTTGCAGAGCCACAGGAGGTGACGTCCCACTAGCGGGGTAGTGGGGTGGCTGCTTTCAAAGTCGTCGGGAAAGGTACCTACCTGTTGTCCTGTCCGTCAGTATTGGTGTGCATTCCTGGGTAACTCCCATTCGCAGCAGCGACATTAAGACGCCCAGTCAGCTCACAATGCCTGTTGGTGGCCAGCCTTTGCTTTATTCCATATTCACCTGATCTCCCGACCATATCCTCTTTCTGTTTAGGTAGCATTGTGTTGTTGTCTTGGTGCCGAGAACTGCCGAGAGCCGTGCCTACATGTCACAAACCACTCGAGCGGACTCAGTAGCGAGATGCAGCACCTATCTAAGCTCAGACAATGATGAATAGTACAGCTCCCGCGCCTATCAATAGGCACCCGATATAAAGACATTGAATGCTCCGATTAACGCAAATGGAATGCAGGCGTCGACACCCACTTGGGTGTGAGCGAGTTCCGTCGTAAACAAGCGCATGCCTTAATTATCTTGACTGCCAAGACCCGGAAGAGCCATGAAAAACACTCCTTGGGGGACCCCATACAACCCGCAAGAGGAGATAGAAAAGCAGGTAATAGAGCAAAGCAAAGCGGAAAGCGGAAACAGAGAGAAATAAGATGATAAACAAACACTTCCTTCCTTCCCACCCCAGTCCCCCCTTTAGCCCGATATCGTCGTCACATCCATGAAGACACCAGCGAAATTCGTAAGAAAAGCCCCTTTGATGCTCCCTCGGCTGACGTAAATCCGGCTAGTGTACGCCCTCGTGTGTATCATTCATGCCCTAATGAGCGGTGCGACCGGCGCCATGAAGAAATTAACAGCACTTGCCTCCCTGGGCCGCACTGTCGTCCGCCGTCTTGCTGAGCGGGATCGTCGTGCCCCCTTGCGGAATCGCCTGTGCGTCGCCGCTGTCCAGGGCCTTGCTCGAAACGATACGGTAGATCTCTGTAGCAATATGTCAATATTGAGACGCGCGAGGAATTGGTGTCATCAATGGCGTCCTGTGTGCATCGCACGAGTGCGCCAGGGCATGTAATTTGCGTACCAGTCAGGATGTTCTGGAAAGCAAGCTCAACGTTGCTGGCATCGAACGCTGAAGTCTCGATGAAGGAGAGGTGATTCTCGCCTATTGCAGCGCTTTTCTGTTAGTTACGTGGTGCACCAAACTTCGGCGCACTTGGACGGCGGGGGGAGTTCCAGGGGTGACACGTACTTGCGAATGCCTTGGCTTCCTCGGTCGGAACGGCGCGCAAATGCCGCAGATCGCTCTTGTTTCCGACCAGCATGATGACGATGTTCGCATCGGCGTGGTCTCGAAGCTCCTTGAGCCACCGGATCACGTTCTCGTAGGTCTGGTGCTTGCTGATGTCGTATACAAGAAGAGCGCCGACGGCGCCTCGGTAGTAGGCTGAAGTGATGGCCCGGTAGCGCTCCTGGCCTGCCGTGTCCCAAATCTGAGCCTTGATGGTTTTGGAGTCGACCTGGATGGACCGGGTCGCGAACTCGACGCCGATGGTCGACTTGGAGTCGAGGTTGAACTCGTTGCGGGTGAATCGACTAAGCAGGTTGGACTTGCCGACGCCGGAGTCTCCGATCAACACGACTGCAATCGGGGCATGGTAAGCAGGGGGCAACAGTGAGGGGAGGCGGGCCGACGCGGACGGGGAGGCGAGCGCAAGGGCGGCCGGGGGTCTGGGTCTTCACCTTTGAAGAGAAACTGTGCGCGCAACGTCGGCGTGGTCAGCCAAGGACGACATGGTTGGAGAAAGCAATGTCAAGCTGTCAAGGGCATGGCGGCGGGCGGGGATGTGGGCAACCTACGTCGTACTCGTCGTTGGCCATGTTGACAGCGAAGGGTAAATCTGTGCTGGGAATGCTGTTGTCGAGAAGAGCAGTGGGTGTGTAGGTAGCCAGCTGTATCTTGCGATGTGGCCTGGTGTTTGTTTTTAAGGGAAAAGTCGATGATGAGGGCTGCAAAGAAAGGCCCATATGAAGATGGGAGGTGGTTGACATTCAAGCAAGTGGCAGCAACCTCCCTGGGGTATGGTGGCCCCACACGGGCGCAACCACCAGCAGCCCACGGATGGAGGCTTAGAGCACAGACGAAGAAGGCCCACCAGACTGACTGACTGACTGGAGGCTTATTCCGCTTCCACTCGCGCTTCTCTTGCTGTTTTGATTCCCATTTCGCATTGCCCACCTATTTCCTTTTCAATCTTGTCATTTTTTTTTTTCTATACTTCCTAACTCGCCGCCCTATTTCCTTTCCCTTCATTTTGGTGGCAAGAATAGGGATCAATCGTCTGTAGGGCATTTTTTCTTGCTTTCGCTGGAATGTATCCGGCGTCCCAGGCGGTTGCCTTGTCGCACCACACGGCGCAGCAGAGCACGAACTGGTGACAAGACAATGGGCGAGTGGTGGTAGTAGTTGAGCAGATGGGAGGGGATAATGGTGCATGTGGTAGGTATATTTAGCACTGCTAGCCACAGTCATGGTGGGCTGTGTTGGGTGTGCCGGCCTGGAGGTGAGCGCAGCTCAGCACCGCGGCGGTACTTGCGCAATCCCGCCTCCTGCCTCCCGTCGCTGGTATCATCGTCAGATCGGCGGTGCCGCAGCTCTCCTGGTTGGTCGGGTACCCCAAGGAATCAAATCGCGGCAGCCTGCACGCCATGTATCATTTCTTTCGTACTTGATTGATTTCCACCTCGAGGTGAAGCCGAGATTTGAGACAAGGTGAAGCGGTCGGATCGATGGTTCAGGCCGTCAAGTGGGTGACCAGATAGGACTTGCCAGAAACGGCCATGGCTTGCGGAAGGTTTCGACGAGATGGAGAAATGGAAAGGATATGAAATACCGTAGCGTCCGGGTCAATAGCATATTTCAATTCGCAACTCCTGTCCGCCATTTTTCGAGTCATTCGAGGGCAATTCCAGGCGCTTTGTTGGCGGCAGCTTCCCATTATTTTGTCGCAAGGTACCAAGGTACTTGCCCGCTTATATACCTTGGCCTCCCACCTTGGAGCGACCGAATATAGACGCCGGCAGAACCCACCGAAAAGGCGGGAGCAACTAACAGACCGAGAACAGCCCCGCGGACCAATGCACCGCTGGCCTGAACTTACCCATCATCTGCAAACGTGGAAGATGCGGCGTCGCTGTTTAGCGTCTCGATTAGCGTCGCACAATCCATCGGACTCCAGTCGCATCCATGCCGCCTATGGACGGACCTCAACAGTCACGTGCATCGGCTTGCAACATGGGTAATCCTTCCTCCGACAAACGAGAAAGCAACGCGACTTTCATCACAGCTCAGCAACGATACTATACCCGCTGCTGCCAGGTACAGGAACCATTGAAAAGTTGCACAATGCGACCACCGTCTCACCCTTGGGCAAATCCCGTGCTCTCTCGCGACGCAGCGTCTATATCTCTCTGAATCAACCCAGACATGGCGGCGCGGCATGGTGCTCTGCCTCCGCTCCGCGCATCGGCGCCGGACAAGGCGCGTACGGCCACGCCTGAGGCCCCAGGTGGCCAAGATGGGCTAGTGGCGCCGCCTGCGAAAACAGCATCTGCGGATCGGGCGATCGCGCCGGCAGAAGAGAAAGACCAAGATGATGATGTCTCAGTTGTCTCGTCTGAGGACCAGAACCTTGGGCCGGATCACATGTACGAGGTCGAGGCGCTTCATGCGGAGAAGATTCTGCGCGATGGCAGCAAGAAGTACCTGATTGAATGGACAAACTATGCGTTCAAGGACTGGTCCTGGGAGCCGGCCGAGGAAATCAACGACATTCTGAAGGACGAATGGGAGCGGACCAAGCATGAGATTGCGGCTGGGCTGAAGCCACCACAGCATGAAGTCATCGCCCAATGGAGGCAAGCAAAGGCCGCCGAGGTCAAGCGGAGGGAAAGCAAAAATGCGAAGAGGATAAGCCTGGGCTTGGAGCCAATCTTCTATCCAGACTTTCCCCTGTCTGACAGCGAGATCTCTGATGAGAGTGAAGGCGAGGCTCCGCGCCGCTCCAGATCGGCCTCGGGCGACGATGCAAACTCGAGCGCTCCCGACAAGCAGAGGGAGAATCGGCCGCACCAAGCCCAGCCTCCCGCCGCGCTACGTGGCAAACAGCGCATTTTCACGGGCATCCTCGGGGCAAAACCAAAGGCCGCTGCTCCCAAACGCTCAGCCAGCTCCTCTACCATGGACGCATCAGCCCCGGGGAGAGCAGCCGCCGAGGCGGGAGTCAGGTCGGCAACAGGCTACCAAGGGACTGCTAGGCCTCTCGGATCCAAAACGGACGCCCTCTCCAGGCCACTCGCATCTCAACGACCAGCAGCGGCTGCCAAGACCACAGCCAGCCGGAAAGCCCGCAAAAGCGCGCCCATAATACGGAATGTCTTCATCGATGGCAAGAAGCGGAAGCCGCGCCGTAAGAGTTCGACCGAAGTCCCAGCAGATTCTCTCGTGGAACAGTCACCTCCCAGCATCGGCGGAAAGTTTTGGAACCTTTCCACCAAGAGAAAAGTGCAACTAAGAGGACGAGACCTGGAGAACGCCATCCCGGCTTATCGCTGCAAAGTGTCGTTTTTGCTTCTCACGTGGACCCTGCCGCCCTTCGAGCCAGCGCCTTGGCCGAGGCGCCATCGTCCGGCAACAGCAGTGCGCCCGCCCTAGAGGGGCACGGGCCCGAGCCCGACGTGCCCGAGAAGGCTGCAGCAGGAAGCAGCGCTAGTGGCGCCGGAGAGAAGCGGCAGACGGAGCCGGCTGCAGCTCCAGATGCGCCGCGCGCCAAGAAGCGCAAGTCGGTGCACTTCGCCGATGGCCAGAGCCCCAGGGCTGTGTCGAGCACCGTCATGGAGATCGATGATCCCATCGCTCCCGATGGTGACAACAACGACAACGATAACAACAACGACGACGAGGACGACTCCGTCCCTATGGACCTCGACAGCATTGTGGTCGCCGAACCGCCCCCCGAACAACCTACGATCCGAAAGCTATCATTGTCCGAGTATCAGGCGGCGCGATTCTCGACGCGAGATGTAACGAAAAAGGCCGTGTTCGGGGCCGGATCCGGTACCAGCCTGGAGGTTTGTTTCAAGGGCATTCCAAACGAGAGGCCCTGGCTCCCGGACTTCCTCTCGGAGGAGTCTGTCCATTTCAGTCACACGTGCCTCGCCGACACTTTTCTTGCTCGCCAAACCATGCGCTGGCCTGGGGAGCCCTTCTGGCACGGAAGCTTGACCAGCTCCGCGGAGCATGGCGAAGAGGCACTGTCCAACGTTGCCGAGCGGCTCAAGGCCACCGGGTCCGGAATGATCTTTGCCAGACCAGGCTACAACATCTTGGCGTACCCGTCCAAAATGGACGACTGGGCGTTCCCTGAGCTCCAGGGCGCCGCTAGTTCGGCCCTGAGCGGAGAGAACAGCGCGCTGAAGTACCACGTCTTCATCTCAAATGTCGACATCACCGCATTCCTGAACTGGGACCCGCAGCCACTGCCCAGCGGCCGTTCCGACCGCCCATTCATGTATGGACACTGTCTTCGGCATCGACGAGTCACTTTACGGCAGCCTCGTTGCGCCCAAGCCGAAGGGCGTCGAGGTCCACAGACATCTCTTTTATCTGCTTTTCCCACCCTCCAAGGTGCCTTACTTCTTCCAGCTGATGCTCTGGCTTCGCGAGCGCAATCCCGATGCCCAGATATTTGTGCCCATGCAGGATGGAAGCTGGAACGCTTTCCTGCAGCAGGCCAGCAGGGACCAAGACTCGGCGGTGCTCATCGTGCACGAATCGGCCATGTCAATGCTGAGGCAGGTTCCCTCGCTAGTCAGCTTCCTGAACAATGGCCACGATCATCTCGTCTGGTTCTGGCCAGACAAGGGCCGCATATCACCGTCCCTGCTGCCGTCGGTTCCAGAACTGCCCGGCAGGGCATCAAGAGGGCCCTTCGATGTCCAGCCACTGCGTCTTTTCCCACACAACCACGTCTTTCTCTTGACACCGAGCTTCTGTATCGCGGAGCCGGCCCACGCTCTTGAACTCGTGTACAGGCTGCCGCAGAGCAACAATAGCAATAGCGGGGCCCGGAAATTTCTCATTGTGCCCAAGGATATCGTCCAGTTTCTAGATCACGTCGCAGCTGAGCATCGCGTGGATCACGAGACCCCGGTCAGGTACGAACTAGCATTGGCAATGCTTGATATGGTCGGCCCTAGCCTGGCAATTATGCCTGACCAGTCTTATGCGACTCCTATCCTCTTCGTCGACGAGGAGATTGATGCCCGCGACGAGCAGAGTCTTGTCAACTGGTTTGGCGCCTGGTCGATCGCGCACGCGGACCAGTACCGCAGATTCCACGTCGTCGGCACAAGTTGCAAGTCTCCCCCGGCCGAGTGCTGGATGGGGATGCCACGGTATCGGCCGGACACCACAAGCGATCCCGATGCTCTCCGGAGGGCACAGCGGGAGGAAGCCCGGGGGCCATGCAGGCGGTGTCGCAGCCACCGCCACAGCCTGCTCCTCCTGTTCGTGTGGCATCTCCCGTAGGCAGGGCGCGCCCCGGATCCGGCGAATTCCACAGCCAAATTCTTAAGTATGATGACTTTGATACGGTGCGAGTGCACCTCATGGAGATACAGACCCCACCCCGCAGGACCCCCGGTCCTTGGAGGATCTATGGATTCCCGGTGCTCCACGCGGACGAAGATCTGTACAAGCCTGGACATGCACTATGGCGTGCAACAGTCCAGGCCTGGTTCAAATATACGTGGCCGTTCAACAAAGGGTACAAGCTTTACGCAGGCTTTTTCTACACTGCCGACGACACCTGGGACCCGAATGCGGTGTCTGGGGGCCTGTATGCACCGCGTCAGCCCTGGCTTGTCATCCTCCGGTCAAAGGATCAGGAACAGACGGAGCTGGTCATCATCGATCCCGCAGCCCCCGATCGACTGAATGGGATCGCGCGGCCTTCGTTGACCGACCTGACCACTGCACAGCAGAAGCTTGTGGAGCTGGTAGCCAAAAGGTCGAAAGAGAAGCGATCTAAGGACTTCCGCTTTCATCAAACCCTTCGGCAGGTGTGGGTGGGCGGCATTCCGAATGCCACAGGCTCCGCCTTCGACACGTGTCTCCGCTTCCTCGAGTTCACGGTCGATGACTGGGATAACGTCCCTCTCAGTGACGACAGGCTGCTGAAACGTGGGTTCAAGCCTGTCGACGGCCCGGGGCTCGAGACCCCTCCGGATTCGGCCCAGGAAGACGACGGCAGCAGCTATGCCGTGGTGTTCCATCCGCCGGCGGCCCACAAGCCGCCACAGGGCGCGTCCCTGTGCAAGAATCACATGTTTGAAGCCGCGCTAGAGGCGGCGCAGATGGAGAAGCTGCGAGGCAGGAGCGCCGGCCAGATCAAGTACAAGTACAGGCCAACGGCGGAGTGGTACGCCGACCAGCAGGCCGAGGGCCGGGACTTTACGCATGTCAATGTCGCTGGCTGGGACGCCATCTCGAAGCTGTCGCGCCCCACCCGGAAGCCTGGTGACCCGCAACAAGGCGACAACTCGAGACCAAGTACTCGGGGATGACGAATCTCGGCCGGACCTCCGGAGGAGACGTATCGACATGAGATGGGTGAAAGTGGCTACCTAGGTACCGGCATGTATGGGCTCAGCGGAGTGTTGCCGGACCTGACTAGGTACCTATGTAGCCAGGGGGTTACGTGTAAGACCGGCGTGTATGTGGGCAGGCCGGACTGGGACAGCCCACAACATTCATGACTGCCGTGCTTTAATCTTGACCATATTCGAAGCGCAGAATCACTAGAGCTGAGTGCGTTGGAAATCAATACGAGGAAGGCGCAAAGTCACTTCCTGTCTGGGCATCTGGACATTTGTATTCGTATTTAAGGGCCTCTTGCAGCACATATCCTTCTTTGCGTTGTAATTTTTCCTCTCATACAGGCGGGCGCGGAGCATATCAAACAAACATCAGGGCATCATCAATAGCAATAACGCGATCCATCAAAATTTTCCACTAGAACCATCAAACCGTCCTCACCAGCAATCTTGAGGCATACCATCATGCCTGGCCCGAACGACAACGGCAACCAAGCCACTGGGGTGGCGGCGGCGGCGCCGCATGCAAGCACTGGAAGTTCCAAGGTGAATAAACTGAAAAAGGAGCAAAAGAAAAGCAACAGTGTCAAGGCGAACAAGCTAAAGAAGCAGCAAAAGAAGGGCTCCAACACGTCCCCGTGCAATGTTCTGTAGGTAGAGAGAGGTAGAGAAGAAGTCGGCTTCAGAGCGCGAGAATTTCTGGTCATTGATTAAAGGCCAGCCCTCGATGCTCTGTGTAGCATCCTAACCTGCGTAGAACGGGCCAGCACGTAGCAAGGCGTTGAGAATAGATTGATTACACACCAAACAAAGAACTCTTCCTCCTCGCCGTCTCACCATTCCATTTTAACGTCCGTTTCTAGCCGCAGTGACCTCCAAACAGGGCATCAGAGTCTCTGAAGGCAAGGTACGCTACCTGTGTAGCTATGTAGAGGTGTTAATGTATGTACACGACCAAAAACCCGGCTTGCCCATTAGAGTGTAGGTGTAAGAGTGCAGCAAGTAGGCGAACTAAGCTAAGTATATAAAGCGTACGACACAACCCCTTCAATGCCCTTCTCCCTTTTGTGCACAGGCGCCTAGCTTTCCGGTTAGCCGAGACAGAAAAAGCGGTATATACCATGGCGAAGAAAGAAGTACCAAGACGAAGAGTAAAATGCAATCTACTCCTTTGCCTTTACCATCCTATCCCGCTGTCTCCATTGGAGGCATCTTCAATCAGCGAAGAGACGCGGCAATGGCAGCTGTCGTGGTGGTTGCCTGGACCGTGGGCGTCCTGGTCGGTGCAGGCGCCTCTTCGGGCTTGGGCTCCGGTGGCGGCGGCGTCGGCGGGCGAGGCGGGATCGGTATGTGCTTCCTCCCGTTGCCCTTGTAGTAAAGGACCACGTCGTTACCGCCTCTCCAGACGTGGGCGCGGAGGGTTGCCAGGCTCATGGAGTTGGGAAGTAGCTGGATGGATGGGTTAGATAATTAGTTAGCATTCGACCGGGGTAAGATAAAGAAGAGAGATGTGGGAAAGAAGGAGTGAGCAAACATACCTGGTCCTGGCAGTAAAGCTCGAGGTACTCCTCAGGCTTGAGAGCGTCTGGGTCCGGGTTCTCGGGGTCCTCGGGCGGATCGATGCGCTCGGCGACGTAGGCAAGGATCTTGCGGACGCGGAGCATGCGGTTCGCGTTGAGGCGGTTGTTGCCGTCCGTGGTGGCGATGTGCGGCAGCGTGTCCTGCCAAGGGTGCAGCACAAACGACACCTTGACGGGGTCCTTTGGCGGCACCGAGTTGAGCAGCAGCACGTCGCCGAGCCACATGGGCGCCCGCTGCTCGATGGCGTCGGCGTCCTGGCCCACCGTCTCGACGGTGCCGCGGTACAGCTCGGCGCTGCCACCCTGCATCTCCTCCTGGATGATGACCTTTGTGCCAGGGGACAGCTTGAGCACGGGAGTCTCGCTCGGCAGGCTCGGCACCACGCGCGTCTCCACCAGCCTGTCGGGAGCCTCGGCCAGCCCCTTTTCGTACTCGTTGCGGATCTTCTGTATCACGCCGTAGAAGCTGTCGTCCACCTCCTTCTCGTGGCTCGACGACGACTCCGACTGCTGCTCCTCGGCCTTCTCGTCCACCACGGCCGGCTTCTCGGGCGCCGTCGACGACGCGGATCGGCCCAGTTTCTTAGACCCAAACGACATACCCATACGGAACTTCTTACCGAACGGCGTGCTGGGCGACTTGCCGTTGTTATCTTTGTCCTTGTCCTTAACATTTTCAACGCCGGGAGTCTTGGGCTCGGCCGCCGGCGTCGCTGGTGTTGGAGGCTCGGCTGGGGTCACGGGCGGCTTGGCCGACTCGACCGAGGCGATGGCGTTGGAGAAGTAGTCGTCCTTCTCGACCGAAGGGCGGCTGATCTGGGACGACCGCTTCTCCACCGGGGTCGCCGCCGGCAGAGAGTCGCCCAGGGACGAGCGAGCCTGCTGAGGTGCGGGCGTAGCGAGCGCGATCGTAAGCCCAGGAGTGGCTCCACTCCCGTTAGGTCGGGGAGTCGCAACGGGGGTGACGCCGTCGTCGGGGCCCGCCAGAACAGAAGGGTCAGGAAGATCTATCGACGTGGGCGGGTTCGCCTTGGCCGCCTCTATCCTCTTCTCAACGGCCTCGTTGAGGGTTGCCCTGTGCGCCTCGTCGCGCCTGATCTCCTCGTCGATCAAATTGGCAAACAAGTAGCGCAATATCCACTTGCCGAGGTTTATCCTCTGATCTTCCCTGAACTCAACAGGCTCGTCCGTCACCAGCTCGTCTGCATACATCTCGGCGTCGAAGCAGTTGAAGGGCTCGAGAACCACGGTGAGGTTTCCCGAGCTCGTGTCGATGGAGCACCAAGGGGCGACGGCCTCCACGGTGTTGACCTCGGGCTCGACATCCTCCATATGCCTCTTGCCAAAGCGCTGGATTGGTTGGCACTTGATGAGGTCCCACAACAAGACATCGCCAGCCGTGTCCAGAGTGAGCACCCTCTGGCGATCGTTTAGGAGGCGGTGCTTGACCAAGCCAAACTGGCCCTCGATCGTCTCCTCGGGAAGACGCTGGATCGGCTCCGCAACCGCCACAACCGGTTCCATTAGAATCTCGGAGCCCTTCCTGTGGAGGCTCGCGCCCGATGTCGCGTTCGCGTCTGATGGGTTGAAGGGTATGCTGGGGAAGACGGCCGTGTTGGAGATCCTTAGAATGGCGCTAGCCGGGATCTCCTTCTTGGCCGGGCTGCCGGCTGGGTTCGTGGCGGCGACAGGGGCTGGGGCAGCAGTCGTGGGAGAGGACAAGGTGGAGACCACAGACGGCCTTCGCTGCCTGCGGTACTGCGTGCTGTAGGGCTCAGGCAGGGCGATATTGGGACCCGTGTCAACGTCGGACCATCTGTTGATGGACGAGCTCGCAGTGGCGGTCCAGATATGACTGCCACAGGCAACGACCTTGCTCACGGCAGCGGTCTCCTGGGCGAGGGCGAGCGAGAGGCCATCGTCGTACTCGCCATTGGTGCCGCGGACGTCGGTCTTGACGACCATGCCAGAGCGGTCGCTGCTGTAAAAGACCTCGAGATTGGGGTCCTCCGAGTACAGAGACCAGACGCTGTCGTTGTGCATGGTCAGGGTGTGCATGCAGCGGCCGGCCGTGACGCTCCAGACCTTGACCGTCTGGTCCGAGCTGGCCGTCATGACGGTATCGCCGGCGTCGTTGACCAGGATGTCGCGGATCATGCTGGTGTGGCCGACGAACTTGGTGATGCGCTTGCCGGTGCGCGGGTCCCATAGGCGCACCGTCGACTCGGGGCCGCCGTTGGCGATGATGCTGTGGTTGACGCTCAGGGCGTAGACGGAGCCCTTCTCGATCACCTCCTCGCCGCTGGTGTCGATCTCGAGCGTCTTTCCGGCGCCGCTCAGGTCCCACAGGAAGACCCTGCGGTCCAGGCCTCCAGACGCGACCCAGCTGCTCTGCTGGCTCGGCATGGCGACACGCTTGACGTAGTCGGCGTGCTGGCCGATGGTCGCGGGCTCCTCGCGGGGATCTGCATGCGGGCGCCAGACCTTGACCGTGAGGTCTGACGAGCCCGAGACCAAGGCATTGTAGTTCTGGGCGAGCACGACGTCGTTGATCCAGTGGGTGTGAGCCTGCGTCTGGCCGCGGAACTTGGTCGTCGACTTCGGGGCGGTGCCGTTCGTGGCGGCGGGCGGGCTCGAGTCGAGTGCCGAGGACGAGGGCGTGGTTGCGGCGGCGGGATTCCTCAAGTCGAGGTTCAGGTCCCATGCGCAGACGACGCCATCGCGGCCGCCCGAGTATCTATGCAACGGGTGCACGAGGAGCGAGGGTCAGAGGTCGGGCCGGCAGCAGAAGCGTAGGGGATGGTGGCTCGGCTCGGCACGTACAGGATGGCATTTTCGCGGTCGACGGCCAGGCCATTGACGCCCAGTCGATGGCCGCCGGACTGGGAACCGGCTAGCTCGAGAACTGTTCGGGTGTTAGCTACGATGGAAACAGAGAAGGGGTGTTGCGGCCGGGCGGAGCTGGCGCGTGTGTTGGCTCCCCCGAGCTCCAGCGCGGCGCAAAGCCTCTGTCTGGCGCAGACAATTGAGGAACAGAGAATAGAACAAATCACAAAAAGGGGCAAAAGGCAAGGAAACCCAAGAGACACCAGGATGCACTAACCATAACTTATCCTGTGGCGACGCGCCCTCTTAGACATGGCGGAGAAGGGATAGGAAAAGACGATGGTTCATGCGCGGCCCGGCCGGCTGGGCTGTTTGCTAAAGCTCAAGCTTGGTGCTGCGCTATCGAGATTCGACACAAAAAAGGGGCCGCCAGCACATGGAGGCTCGCCTCGGAAGGTTTTGCGGAAATCAAAACAAAACAAAATCCAGAAAAGAGACCCGAAGTCGCTGCGTAATGCTCGAGATCTACAATGAAGTTATTTTTTTGTCTTTCTGTCTTCCCTCGATGTTGTTTTTTTTGGAGGCGTCGGGAAGAAGCGAAAGAGGATTTGATGCTTTGCTGCTGGGGGCGGGGGTCGGTCCTTCCACGCCGAGCCAACAGCCAAACTGGAGACAGCACGCCCGGGCGGGCACCCGAGGGCCACGCGAATAATGAGACTTGAAGGTGCGTTGCAGCTAGCTGATCTGACGGAATCAATACTGTGCCCTCGATCTGCATCTGGCCTTCCCGGCCTGACTAGGTACGCCTGCCTGCCGCCCGCCGTCATCCCGCCAGGGCACACCTGCCATTAGGTTGGGGGCCGCGTGGGAAGGATCATCAATTGACGATGACCCCTGCACGACTCGAGGACTGGGCTGCCACATGAGCACTAGCGTTGGGGCGAGCTAGCGCGCTGCTCCTCCTCCACGTTCATTTTTAACCGAATTTCCCCGCTTCATTTGGTCGAGTTAGGTGCCTGGCCTCCATATTTCACTCGCCCCATCTCCCCATTCTCAGCAGGCGGCGCGGGAGGGAGCACAAAAGTTGAACCTGCATATGTGCAAAACATGGAATAACTTTTTCGATGCTGCTCGGAAAGAAAAGGCACAGTTGACGTGCATATGTGCCCGAACATCCGTTAGTGTGTCTGGTCTCGGTTCCTCTGCATGCTTCCACCCTTCCGTGATGATTCTTCTGGCCTTCGATGATGCTTCCAGGGCAGGTTATCCTGCTCGCAGCCGCCAGAGTTACACGCGCACTGACACTGTGACAGCACAGGTCAGCAGCACGTGCCAGGGTGCCAGGTTGCCAGACGGCTGGGTTTCCGCCCCACCGGACCTGCAGCTCACTCCGCATTCAGGCGGATCAACATCAGGAGGCAGCCTATTGGCGATGCAAAGAATTATGCCGCTGTCATTACCAGGTATACACTCCACACACTTTCTCCTGTCCACTCCGCTACCGTGGAATCCAGGGCGTCCGAGCACATAGGGAACAGCACAGCATTTTTACCGCCGTTGATTGTTGCTGTTATTGCCGTTGTTATTATTGTTCCCGTTGTTGTTGCTGCTGCTGTTGTCGGTGGTTGTGGTCGTGGTCGTGGTCGTAGTCATGATAGCAGTGGCGGCAGCAGTCTTGCTGTTCTCATAGTTACTCGGGAGATAGGGGGGCATGTTTGGGTCGTAGAGAGGGAGATCGTCCGTGTCCAGCGGCAGCTTCGCGCAGGGACGGCAGACCAAGTAGGAAGGCTGCGGCCTCGAGGCGTGCCTCCGATTGTCGCAAGCGAGCATTCTCAGTCTTTCCGGTATCTCGGGCACCAGCCGGCGCATCACGGTGTACCGCCTCTCGTCGGGCTCCGAGGGCCCCTGGGAATCGCCGCAGAAGCAGATGCTCAGCAGGACCCTGTGCTCGGTTTCGACCTGGCAGCTCGCCCACGATGTCCACACAAAGGTGCACATTTTGAGACTCTCCCGTATTGCTACTTGATTCCGGTCGATAATAAGGTGGACAGGTGTGATACGCTTACCTTTTGTTATTTTGCAGCGTCCATAAACATGCCCTCGTTTTCTTTTTGTACCTCGACGCTTTTTGTTGGGATCGCTGGCTTCACTCCAGCGTTCCGCTTCACGATCCCCTCTGCGCAACACTCACTGACGGAGCCCTCTGGCTTCGTGTGACGGCTTTGTTCGGCACTTCCATGTCACTTACCCATTTTCGCCGCGAACAAGAAGCCCGTTCCTCAAGCGGAGGGATGGACAGTTATCATACGTGACTGATAGAGTATCGTACAAGTGCAGTGAACCAGCAAGGGAGTGACTACGCAAACGCAACAATGGGACCGTAGGAATTCAAACGTTGGAAGCTCAAGCATACTCAGTACGGCCGCAGTTTCACTCCTTTTCGCTGGGCTCGGGAACTTCATCCGCATCCAACCACGGCCCCAACATGTCTTCCTTTTCCAACGGCATGGCCAGACAGGGACGGCAGCACACCCAGCTCCCCTGCGCCCTCCAGGTCTCGTTTTTATTCCGCAGGACGCCGTAAGCGCCGCGATCTTGGACGGTACCCTTTCGGACGCCAGCTGCTGCGGCCCCTTGAGCCGCGACTGGTCGGCCAGCGGGACCGTATCGAGCACGTCGTCGCAAAACGTAACGGCCAGCAGGACCTTGTGCTGGTCCGGCTGCCTTATGCAAAGCTTCCATGTCGTCCACACAAAGTGACACATTTTTAATGCTCTTTTTTAGTGCTGTTTGTTTCCGGATCCTATTCGAGTCGGTGAATGGCCAGTAGTGGTTCGACAAGGAGGTGGACTCGTGACACGGTGCTTTTGTCCTGTTCGCTGCCCACCTTGCATTACTTCGCAGCACCCATGAATATGCCGTCGCCCTCCTTTTATAACCTGGGCCCCTTTCCTGAAGTCTCTGGCTTCACTCTTGCGTTCCGCGTCACGACCCGCTCGTGTTGCGCAGCACTTACTGACACAGCCATCTAGCCTCATGTAGCACCTTTGTCCGGTCCTTCACGTCAGCGACCAATGCTTACGGCCAGCAAGAAGCCCGGCTCTTAAGGCGGAAGCACGGAAAGCCCCCCCATACGTAACCTGTAATATGGTGTGTGAGTTCAACGAAACAGCAAGGGGCAGTAGGCGTGCGAACACAGCAGTGCGACCCAGGGACTTTCACAACATCGAAGACTAGACGATGTGTCGACATTGCAGTTCAGAGACAAGGAGCTCAGCTCACATGGCCAAAAGCGCAACCCAACTTCACTTCTGACTGTCGCTCTCAGCCGGCTCATCAGGGAAAGTGAGACCCTCCAGATCCACCCACGCGGCGAAGAGGTCTTCCACCTGGCTGTCGCTTTCATCCGGCTCATCAGGGAGAGGGAGATCATCCAGCTCCAACCACGGGCCCAAGACGTCTTCCTCCTCCAACGGGGCCGCAACGCAGGGACGGCAGGGCGCCGAGCTTTTTTGCTGCTTCATGGTTTCAATCTTTTCCTTGCAGGCCGGGGTGAACTTTTCGATCCTGTCCGGCACAATGTTGCCCGACAGCTGCTGCCACCCCTCGAACCGCGACCGGTCAGCCTCCGGGAGCGCGTCGAGCACGTCGCCGCAAAAGTTGATGGCCAGCAGCAGCGCGTGTTTTGGCTTCTCCAAGCAGAGCGACCATGACGTCCACACATATTGGCACATCTTGAGTAATTCTGGTCAGCAGTAGTCGAGAAAGTAGGCGGACAAAGTGTAGCATGGTGTTTATGCTCTGTTCGTTCCTGGGTACCTACCTAGACATCTACCCAGGTGTTCAGCAGCGTTCATGAGCATGTCCTTGCCCTCCTTTTTGTACTTGGACACCTTTTTTTCCATGTCGGCGTTAACATCTCTGATATCACCATTGAATCCATCTCACTAACCCGTTCTGAGCAGCATTAATAAATACTTTCGTGTTATGCGGCATTTGCCAGTGCTTGCCATTCAAAGCCGTG
Organism: Gaeumannomyces sp. JS-464; assembly: GCA_002197995.1. NCBI lineage: Eukaryota > Fungi > Ascomycota > Sordariomycetes > Magnaporthales > Magnaporthaceae > Gaeumannomyces > Gaeumannomyces sp. JS-464. The sequence goes on along the minus strand of NGZR01000001.1, from coordinate 2,138,783 downwards.
TCTCGGAACTAGAAATGATTGTGACACTTCAATTGCGAGGAGCTAAGCTTATATCGATTGGTATAGACAGCGGAGCTAAATAATGCAGCCGAGAACAGGGATGACAAAAGAAACTGTGTAAACAAAAAGCAGATCATCCAGCATATCCTTGAGCACCACACGTCACCCAAAGGAGTGAGGAGGAAATAACGCCTAAAAGACAAGCAAATCACACAACCAGGCCAAACCAGAAGACCAAGACACAGAAGACCCCTTATGCCCTACCCACAGCCACCTCAGCATCCCCGCTAACCGTCGTGATGGAAACGGGCGAGCTGTCGCCCTTTTCCTGGTCGCCCTTGCGGGCGACAACATGCCTGTTGAACCCAGGTAGGTCCTCGCCCTTCTTGATGATCCGGACGCCTTTACCCTCGATATCGATGCGCCCGGACCTAGTGTCGATGTTGATGTCGCCCTCCCAGCAGCTCGGCAGCCGCACGCCGATGTTGGCGCTGGTGGTGCTGTGCTTGGCCCGGAGGACGCGGAGGAACTTCTCGGCGCCCGCCGGCGGGCCGCCGCGTCTCCTCGACACGGTGGCCGGCTGGTTCGGCAACGACGGGACAATAATGGACGGGCCCGTGGCGGGCGGGACATTGTACGCCCCGCCACCACCGATGGGCACGACGATGCCGCGCTCTGGGTCGCCCAGGTCCTGGCCTGGGCTGTTAAGGGGCGGCATGAGCTGGCCAGGCGAGACGATCGGCGGCGGCGGCGGTGGGGGAGGCTGTGCAGGGGCCACGGGCGGGGGCGGGGGCGGCGCTGTGCTGTACTGGTTGTCGCCCTCGACCCAGAAGGGGTCCAGGACGCGGAGGGCAGTGGCGCCGCTTGTCGACGATGTCTCGAGGTTGGCGAAACGCGACGGCTCAACCGCAAGCTCAGCGGGCAGCACGGGGAGGAGGTCGACGGCGGCGGTGCCCGAGGTGGAACGGATACGAGCCGAATACGTAAAGGCAACGGCGCCTTTAATATTTCCCGACGTCGTGTGCACGTCAACTGTGTACTCGCGAGGCGGCAGCAGCTCCTCGGCCGGCCGGGGCGGGGGCGGGGCGAGCACGTTGGCCTGCTCTGACTGCTCCTGCTGCTTCAGCAGCACCCGGCGCGCCTGGTGGACCGGCTCCCAGAACTCGACGTTTCCAGACGTCGACTTGACGAAGAGCTTGGCGTCGCGGGGTATGTCCTTATCGACAGGCTTGGGGTCGACTCCCGCCTTGATGGTGCCCGACGTGGTCTCGAGCGCCAGCAAGTCGAATAGCGGCCACGAGCCCACAATGTCGGCCGAGGTGGTCTTGATGGAAACGTAGCGGGAGTAGAGGCGGAAGTGGTGCGGGGCACCGTGGTGAGCAAGCTTGTCGAGATCGTTTTCACCATTGACCGCCGCGCCGACTTCACCTGAAACAGTGCGGACCAGGGTGGACTTTGTGACACCGATCGATAGGTTGTCGAGGAACTTCACACCGAGAGTCTGGGTGGTGACCTGGAGGCTGTCGAGCTTGGCACCCTCGGGGACAGTAACGGTGATGCGGACTTGCAGGCATGGCGACCTTTCCTTGTCGTTCCATGGAATCTTGTGCGGGACCTTGACCACCAGACTTTGTGTCGACGAGTCGAAGTCCTGTTTCGCTACGATACCCTCGTCATTGGCCTTAAGCTGGACGGTGGCTGCTGCATTGTCGTCGGTTGACTTGCGGAAAACGACGTCGCCGTAGACCTGCACGTAGGCCCCTTGCTCGGCCGTGTCTTTCAGGGTGGCTTCCTTCACCAGCAGAGTCTTGCCGGCCTCCACAGCAAGCAAGTACCTGTTGGACTCCCTAAAGTCTCCATCCTTGCACCGCGAGTTTTCCGGGAACGTGAGCTCGCGATCAAATGGCGGGTAGGCCGTGGGCGCAGGCTTCGGCGCGTCGGGCTTGGGCCTTGGCGCACCGGGGTTCGGCGGGTCATCGGGAGGTCCCAAGACGGAAGATTCTTGGGGCACCGACGGGGCAGGCGTCTACAACCGTTGTGGCCACGTCAGTTTAATTCGAATTACACCAGGAGCCCATCAATGCCCTTCTGAGCTGTGCTTTCGAGTGAAAGACGGTCGATGACTTACATCTATGACGCCGTCACGCAATGACTTCACGGAGGCGGCAAGGAAAATGCTGGTTATAGTGAGAAGAACGAGGCCGAGGGCTAGTCCTCGACAGAGGTTCGAGCGAACGAAGGGCACGCGCCTCCTTAGGCGTTGCCTCCATCTAGGCTCGGGCTGCTCGTAGAGATAGTCTTCCAAGTCTCCTCCCATGCTCTCGGGCTCCCGGGCAAGGAGCCCCTCGGACTCTTGGCGATGACCGGGCATGGCGGCGGCGGCAGCAGTGGCGACGACGGGAGCCGGACCCGCAAAGGTGTGGTAGCCCTGTTGCGGTTGGGCTGGCGAGGATTGATGGCTTGGCCGGCAAAATGGAGGCGAGTCGGGAGGGGTGGTGGTGACTGGGTTGTCTCTTGCTCTTGGCGAGTACGCAGGGGGAGCGTCCGAGGGTGGATGGTCTGCGGCCGCGGGCTGGCGATGGTGGTGTTGGCTCCGGTAACTGTGGTTGCCTTGATGGTTGGGATTGTATAGGAAACCACTTCCGCTGAGGGCAGAGTCGGTGATACTGGCAGTGCCGGACCAAGTGGGAGTGACTACGGCGGCAGACGGGGAAGACGAGGCAGACCAGGTCTGATGGTGGTGGTGAAGTTGATGGGGATGTTGAGATGACGGGTCTGGCCAAGGACGGTGCAGTGTCGCCTGGTTCGGGCGGCACTCGTCGCGAGACGATAAGCCCCTGCCGAAAAATGGTGGTGGTGGTGGCGACGAGCCCAGGGGGTGGCCGGCCGTGGTTCCGGCTGCCAATGCACCGTGCTGCTGCCGGGGGTCCAGGCCAAGGCCGCGGCCGCGCTGAGTCGCGGCTATATGGCCGGCTTCCCTTGCTTTGCTGTCCACTGTCGCGTCCTGCTCGAGCGAGGGGTCCCGAACCCAGACGTCTGGAACATGGGGAACCTGGGACGAAACGGCGCCCGCGGCGGAGCCCGCCCCCATCCCAGTCCCAGGCATCCCGAAATAGCCGTCGCTGGGCGTGAGGGCGCTTTCGTCATCATGCTGGGCGGCTCCGTCTCGTTGCTGCTGCTGCTGCCTGGACATATCCTCGTCCTGCAGCGGGTGGTAGCTGTCGCTGTTACTGCTGTAGATGTCGTCGTCCAGGCCGTAAATGGCGCCAGGATCGCCGGGCCCTTGCCCAGCGCGGAAGGCGGAGGACATGGTTTCGAAACGGGGGCTTGGGCGCGAGTCGGTGCCTTGAAACGGCACTGCAAACAAAATTCGCAGCAAGCACAGCACGCACTCGCTTGGACCGTGGGGCGCGACAAACAGCAATCAGTCAGCACCGGCAGCGGGACGGAACGTGGCCCGAGCCTGGCCCAATAGGTGTGTTGCGCTATAATGATAAAAAGGCGAATGCCCGATGGATGCAGGAGGCAGACGGCGCTGGCGACGACGACGACGCCGATGACGATAGCGACGACGCGGGGCTGGCGGACAGCAAACTGAGAGTGCGCGGGCACGACGCAAAAAGCCACGTCGATGGACGATGAGCAATCAACCGACTCTGGTCTTCTCGGTAGACTTCTCGGGAGAACAAGCTCGAGGGGAAGGAGAGAGAGAGATAGAGAAAGAAGAGGACAGCGAGAGAGAAGGACAGGACACGACACCGTTATTCCGGACAAAAACCAAAAAAAAAACCAAATGGCCAATCAAGTCTAGGGCGAAAAAAGAAGCAAGCAAGCCGTGAGACAGCCGGGAACGGTCTCGCTCCCGTGATTGATGTGATCCGAATTGCCTGCAAACCGCTGCTGCTGTGCGTATACAACCTCAACTCTGGGAACCCCAGCTGCCAGCTCCCGATTGCCTTTTTGATGCTCTGACCGTAATAAACGGCCGGAACGCAGTCAAGGCGATGGATGGCATCATTGGCCCTGGCTCTTGGTTCACCTACATAGTACTCCTCAGCCCGGCCGAGATGCGATCTGGCCGGTTATTTCCGGGCGCGCGTCGACGACAGCCAAAGTGCTGCCTTGCTTCGGCGCGCGGGGTGCATGCTGGAATGCGCAATGGGTTTCGTCAGCTCCGGCCCAACTGCTATGGGTTGACGTCCGTGATGGTTGCATCGCATGTGCCCAGAAAGGAAACTCCATTGCTTGATCGCCCCAGTCCCCGCGATAGCCCTCCCTCGCGTGCTCGCCTAATCTTGCGGGCCCAGAGGTGTCGAGGGGTGGATGGTCGCTTGCTCGAATCACAGCCCTTCGTCTTGCCTCCAAAGGGCGGCCCTGCAGGCTCTTGCGGCTGCAGTCATGGTCTCAGTGTCACACCGACCCAGCCCATCTGGATGGTTCAAAACGGCAAACCCAGATTGATGATCTTACGCGGGCTTTGCGCGGACGCGGCGAGCGAAAAGTCACATCTCTGTCTTGAGTTTTCCTTGGGTAGATTGCTTCAGGTGAGCTTAATAAATCAAGCACCGGGCATCTTTGATCACAGTGCGGCATCTCGGTCCTATTCCCTTACTCCTTCCTGTCCAGCCATGGCATGCCTCACCGCGCTGCTGTTGGTCATCACACTCTCTGACAGTCGAATGCATCGAGGCATCAAGTCATTCGTGAGCTCAGGTAATCTAGGAAGCTTTAGTTCTATGACCATGTCCGTTGAGTGGGTTCCGCATCTCCCAGTTTCAACCAAGATGAGGCGTGTGCCTCTGGGCAAACCATTGGGGGAATGCCGGATCCTGATCCCAATCTCTCGTGCCACTTGTCCGCTCCACAGCGACTGCTGCAGAAAGGGGAACGGTGGCAGAGGTAAGGGGTTCGATCGGAGGTTGAAGTGATACAGAAACAAAACAAAGAGCTCGAACGTGTTCGGTTGGTATCCTTTTCCGCATGAAATTTCAGAAAAAGGAAAAAAAAAAAAAAAAAAGCGAAAACGAAAATCAAAAGAGAAAGGAAACCGAACGGGAAAAGAACGCAGTGAGAAACGCCGGTGACGAAATATGCTCGTCTTCTATCCCTCGTCCATTACAAGTCTCGCTTGCCCAAAACGCCTCTACCATGCGACAAGGTTCGCGCCGCCATCAGATCGTGATCTCGTGATCATGGCTTTGCTGGCCCCTTCTTAGGGGCCAACGCATGGTGCTCGATGCCCACCTCGACAGGCTTCTCGCCTATCAATCCTGTGTTCGTTTTTTTTTTTTCTTCTTTTTTCCTTGCCGTTTGTGACCTGCCACCGTTACCGTCTCATTGGAGACCCATGAACTTCTTCGAGCTCTCGTATACGATCCAGGTAATGCTGAGGGCTGGCGCCACCTTGAGGAGGTTGGGGGTCAACCCCTTGTAGAGCCCCCTCACACCCTCATTCTTGATGGTCGTCGTCGTCACGTCCCAGATGCCCGTGTATGTTGGCCGGTGCATCTCGGTGCCCTGCGTCTGCAGCCGTGTGCGCAGAACGTTCAGCGGATACACTACCGTGGCCCCAATGGCGCCCGAGGTGGCACCAATCACGCCCATAGCGAGAAAGCCCGCCTCGGTCGTCTTCGTGGATGCCATATGCCCTGGCCTTGTACTTCCTCAGCTTGGTCTTGAGGAACTCGAACGTGCCCATGTCGATGGCGCTGTAAGGGAACATGCCGACAAGACCCATCGTGACTCCCCGGTATGCCGCAGGGATGCCGCCAGTCGCGTACATCCTCTTGGCCGTCTGCACCAGGAGCGCGTTGCCCGTCAGGCCGCCCTGCACTGTTTCGCACTGCAGGCGGAACTTGAGTGTGTCCAGCGGGTAGACTGAGAACTGGGCCACCATACCGGCCACACCTCCAGCTACGAACTTGGAGTAGGGGTTTATCCTGGTAGGATCATTGTGGCCTTCGAGATTGGCCAGTGTCCGTTTGGCGAACTCATAAGTGCCAAACTTGATGGCCGTCTCGGGCATGATCTTGATCACATTGAGTCCGTTGCCTTTTGCATATGTCAGCAGCTGAGTTCTTCCGACGGGAGTCGCGAGGTATCCATGGAATGTGAACAAGCTTTGCCGCCACTGCGTGAGACGCACGCCACTCCAAGCCACTTACCAGCAAAGAATGTGCGCAGACCGCCAGACTTGTACAGGCTGACCACGGCAGAAGTGATGGGTTTTGATGCCGATTTGACAGCCGCCAGTGGGTGTCCGTGCGTAGCAGCCGAGATGGCTGCGCTCGTGCTTGTCTTTGTTTGACAAGCAGGTAGACCTTCAGACGATCTAGCGGTGCCGTTGCAGTTCGCGAGACACCACCGGCGATCGCCCCGGCAACGAAGTAGCCTGGTTCGGGCAGGTAATCTGTCAGTTTCGACTCTCCTGACCCTGGCACGCCCTCGTCGAGCGATTCTGAATTCCCGATATGGCCGATGGCGAAGTGTGTTTGGAGAGCTTTGACGGCCTGATCGTGCGCTTGCGATATGGACGCCTGGGGAGCGCCGAATTGTAGGCCGGCGTTCCCCGTCCAGGCGAAGCCATGGTTGCCATGGTGGCTGCTGCTAAAGGCGAAGTTGATGCTGACGTCGCCTGCGAGGATGTCGGATGCGTGGGCCTTCGAGAAGATGTAGATGAGCGCGCTGTGTGTGTCGCGGGCTTGGTTTGTGCGCCGGGCACCACAGCAGGCCGCGGCGATTTTGTGGTTGATGAGTTGTTGGAGGCACCGTCCGGAGATGGCGACGAATGTGGGGAGGTACGCAATGGATCCACGGGAGCCGACGGTGATGGTTTGGCAAGCCTCAAAATAGAACCGAAGAGAGCGTGCAGAAGGAAGCTTGTCGTACCTAGGCCCTCGAGGGTGTCCTCGCTCACCAGGGAGTCACCCTCGGCATTGAGCGTGACGATGTGGGAATAAAACGACAAGGCCGTGGCCAAGGCAGAGCCACCATCACCGTCGTATATCTGCGTGGGCATGAATAGCAGGAAGTCACTTTGATGGTGGCTGAACGTTAGCAAAGTGCCGACCAGATTCACTCGCTCGACTGAGTTCCGCCTCGGATGAAGACGCCTCGGCAAGCCCCGGTTCCTGAACCAGAAACGAAGGTTGCAGACAGACAGCCTATGTTGTGAACGAGCACATCGAGTCGCGGGTGAATCGTTGGTGGCGGAGTGTTGGAAACTCGTGGCAAGGATGGAGCTGACGGAGAGACCTGTTCGGTTCCTAGTTTGGACAGAGCCGAACCACTGACGAACAAGCAACTAAACATCAGACCAAAAAAATGGGGGTGGGGCGCCACCCGCCATGGCGCAAATCGATCGAGGCCATTGAAGCAGCAAAGTAAGACCAGAGAAACGCGCCCCGGGAAGAAAACGAATGACGGCTGAAAGTAAAAGTTATAGCTTACCGCCATTCCTCGAAGGTTATGTAGCCATCGTTGTTCATGTCGATTTCGTCGAAGAAGCCCGTCAGTCGGCGACTCGACACGGTCAGGCCACACTTCTGGAATGCGGAGCGAAGCTCGTCCTTGTCCAGCCTTCCGTTGTTGTCTCTATCGATAGAGCGGAAAAGAACGAGCAGCTCCCGCTCTGCGGCCTCGACAAAGACGCGGAACTCTAGAGGTGCCCTAGGTCAGCCACTGAGCAATACTAGGTCCGGGGACGGCCGACCCGGCGGCAAGTTCGGGCGATGATTGAACCTTGTGGCCCCTTGTGAGCCACCCAAGCACCAGGCAGGTGCCAGGCCTGGGGTATGGGGTAGGTAGGGCCCCGGGCAGGCATGTAGCTAGAGTTACTCTGCATGCGCCGGCTGCAGCCGCTGGGAAGCAACGCACCTTCATACTGAATCTTGCCGTCGCCGCTAGTATCGACGGCCCGGACGATCTCTTTGAGCATATCGTCGGCATTCTTCATGGCTGTGTTGTAGAGTCCGCCGTGGCCCGTCAGTAACACTGCCTTCCTCGCCAGCGCCCCCAGTAGGCAGACACATGCAGCCCCGGGGAAGCCGGCAGGAGGGAAACAGGTGAAGTAGGGGTGGTGTTGTGGTGAGGCTAACGGTGGTCTATCCTCCTCAATCCTCTCTGCAGCCCCTTCAGGTCCAGCTCGCCCTTGCCCTGGGGGTCCAGCTTGCGCCAGAGCTCCTCCATGCGCTTGTCCCGGGCGTTTTGCGACTCGGCCATCTCGGCCTCAAGCTCCGAGACCAGTTTCTGGATCTTCATTGTCGACCAGCATCGCAGGGCGGGGACAGCGAATTGGCGTGGGGTGTCCTTATCGCAGCCGTGACAGTCGTCGTCGTTTGGGTGCGGGATTAAGCAGCTCGGCCTCGATGGCGCGTCAACCGTGGGGGAGCTCTACCGCGGGATGCCGTTGCCTGCCGCTATAGCTCGGGCATCGTCACCAGACGGCGCGGCAGGGGTCGAGGGCGTGGGCGACGGGGCAATGGCGGCTGCGGGCGTCCGACAAGAGCTGGGCTTGTTTCGTTGCGGCAGCGGCCATCAGAGGCTCGTCGGGGATATTTGGGGTGCGTGGTTGTGAGAGGTGACACCAGCAAGCTACGACATCGAATGCTATCGGAATCGAGATGGGCTAGAGGAACGTTGCCGTCACAGGGCAGGCGCAAGCTAGCCCAATTGACGACACCCCTGTCGCAGCAAAAAGCGAGCAGCCAAGAATCGTGCGGGCGGGGCCACAGCTGATTGAGCGCGACGGCCGGCCGGCAAGCAACAGCCAAGCTTTCAATCATGTCCACTCATCCCACACTCGCTCGGAGCCGACGGAACCTGAGTTGGTACCTTAGTCACCCACCTACCTAGGCACTCATTTACCAGCCACCCGGTTCAGCGACGAATGCACACGTCGTCCTACGTCCCGTCTAATGCACCGTTAAGCAGCAAGCCGCCAGCGTCCTCCGAGTCTTGCGGCAGCAGCATCAGTAGCCGTGGCCAGCGACCCACCCGAGGACAAGATCGATCCCACCGCGCCGCACCCATCTCCACAATGGCTGCCAACTTCTGGGAGTCGACGCAGCGCAAGAACTGGCTCTTCGCCAAGGAGCAGCTGGTCGCAAAGCGTCAGGCGCTCGAAGATGAGGAGTCAGCGCTGGTGCAGATGTACCCGCTGCCGGAATGGAGGCATATGAATATTTATTTCAACCAGCGTAAGCCACCGTCGCCCGGACAAGCATCGCGACTGCGGCCGCGTCTGCGACTAACACGCCTTGCTCTCTGCCAGAGATCAACAGGCTGGGTAGAAAACTCGGCGTCCGCCAGCAGGTTATGGCCACGGCCCAGATGTACATCAAGCGCTTCTACATCAACGTCGAGATCCGCCGCACCATCCCGCTCCTCGTCGCCGTTACCGCCGTCTACCTCGCCTGCAAGATGGAGGAGAACCCCCAGCACATCAGGTTGATCATGAACGAGACACACAAGATATGGCCAGGTATGGAGAGCCACGCCATCCTTGTGATTCGGCCTTGGAGGACACCAGCTGACCACACCCCAACAGCCGAAGCATCCGCCCTCGACGTCCCCAAGATCGGCGAGTGCGAGTTCTATCTTATCTCGGAGATGCACGCCAACCTGATCGTGCACCAGCCGTACCGCACCCTCAACGCCCTGCAAACCAAGTTCTACCTCTCGAACGAAGATGTGGCCCTAGCCTCGTCCTTCATCAACGATCACTACATGACGGACCTGCCGCTGCTCTACGCCCCGCACACCGTTGCCCTGGCCTCCATTATGCTGGCCCTCGTCCTGCGGCCCCCAGCCGGCGCCCAGGCGGGGAGCGGAGCCGGTGGCGCCGGCCAGGTCGGCAGTGTCCCGCTCAGCCTAAACCTCGCTAACGCCGCGCACATCATGCAGCAGACGGCTGCCCGAGCGGCGCTGCAGGGCGGCAGCGGCAACTCGAGCAGTAACTATGGGGGCCTCGCTATCAGTCCGAGTCGCCAGCGCCAGCAGCAACAGCAGCAGCAGTACCGCGCACAGCAGGCCAAGTCCGCCCTGGCCCAAAAGGAAGCTCAACTCAACAGGGAAAGAACCAAGCTGCAGCGCTTTGCCGGTTGGCTCTCGGAGAGCGGCGTCGACGTCGAGGCCATGATCGACTGCACCCAGGAGCTCATTGCGTTCTACGAGTGCCACGAGCAGTACAACGACAAAATCACCAGAGACCAGATTTCCCGCTTTGTCAAGGCACGAGGCCTGTGAGCTCTCCATGTTGCCTATACATGACGAAACTAGGTCGGACCTATGCCCAGGCCCGGCGTAGTCAGCGTGTTTATCCAAGCGATACATATCTAGGGGATATGGACTCGCCCTCGCGGTGGCCAATAGCGGGGTCGGTTTACATACGAGCGAATTCTCGCCGGAGAAAATCTACCCGCGACCCGATCCGGATCCCCAGCGCCAATGGGGCCGTTGCAAACAGGGAACAGGCACTGTAATACCCCATGCCACAACGCCGATCCTGCCCCCGTTCTCACAATGGTATAGCTCTGCCTCGGCGTGGTTTCCCCGGAGCGATCAATGTGGACTGTGGGCGTCTTGAGACGCGGACGGCCGCGCAGCGCCAAGGCCACATCCGCTCCCCTAAATCCCATCCAACTCTACAAGGCAAATTTAGGGCCGCGTAAATGGAGCGGGACGGGAGGCTGAACGCCCTCCGTTTTGCATGGTGTCTAGGGCCGCATGTGTAGGTATGAAACGGGCCTCGCAGGCTGCCCGTGCTTGTTTGTCCATGCTACCTCGCGGCCTCGGTTATGTCTTGGAGGGACGTCAAGCATCCTGCGTATTTTCTCCCTTTATGGAGGGGGTTAGGATAAGCTGGGCAGATTTTCGGCATTCGCTGGAGGTGGCTGCGCCAGTGGGTTTCGTCCACATCCCATCAGCACCCAAATCCGCCCAGCGCCCATAAGAATTAGGTTATGAAGTGATATTTATTATTATCCTTTGCATCTGTCTTACACTGTGTATCGGCAACGTGGACACGTCTGGGGATAGCGGCAGACACAGACCGAGGATGAGAGCAAAGAATTCCTTGCACCCACATGCATATCTGCATGTACCATAGCGCCTAATGTTGCAGAACGTTGATGGGGATCATGCTTACGAGAGGCGTCCGCAACATCCGTGCTTTTTTTGTGTTCTGACTGGTGTACTATGGATGTAAAATGGGCGTGGGCCACGGAAAAGTCGGTGGCATATGCACCGAGTCCCGTGAACTAGTGCCAAGAAGGAAACAACTTGGGACGGAGGAGCGGTGTCTTGGGAGGAAGACCAGACACCGAGCGGCATTCATCCACCGCTGTTAAATGTACTCAGTGCGCCGAGGAGGGCCGCGGACCTTTCCATGCGCGGTTATGGACAAGGTAGGCCAGTGCAGGTGCTTTTCACCAACCACCACCGTGCTTGGGAGTGGGTGTAACCGACGGGCTCCCTGGTTATTCTAGGCTTGGGAGAGCACTCGGGGACATCCCAGTTTATATGCTTCTTTAGGCGCCGGCCCCGGTTTCTGCTTTTCGCTCCCCTTCCGCGAGAGTGACGCGACGGTGAGATGCTGTGTTGTATCAACTCGGAGCACACGTCCACCTCATGTCTACACCGTGACAGCACCAACACGCAAGCAAGACATGCTCGGCGGGCGTTTTTGGCAGGACAGATATCCTCGCTACTATTACTTAAATAACGGAAAACGCTCCAGAATAACACCGGAGCGTTCCATGCCAGTTGCCCACCTATGCACATATGTACACAAGGAGCGATGCAGGATGCAGGCAATCGTCAATCCCCGGTCCCGGGCCGGCATATGTCAACGGATCCCTCCTGCGCTGCACCGCCCACAAAATACTGTCACATAAACAGCGCCACCATTGTCGACGACATGGATGGGTTTACCAACAGCAGAGGACTGGAGTCATGAACGCCATCCACACAGATAGAAGGCCTGACTAGCAAACTTGAGGCTAAGCCAATTGTTTTTTTTTCTCCCATGATCTTCAAAATAGGAAATACAGCGGGCCGTGATGATCTGCAGGTCCAGAACCGCCGGGACGGTTTGAAATTATCATACCCCCAGCAGAGGGAAACCTTGGAAGCGAATACCCAGCAATGAGAAATGCGGGGAACACAGAGCGGGGAGGGATCCGGGCAGAGGATGTTAGAGAAAGTGGTCAGGACACGGGGCATGGGGATAACAGCTGGCCTTGATATCCATGATGAGGGAGACTTCGGATACATACGGCAGAGGTCTAGCCCGGTTTTGGCTGACCTGCGCTGTGCCCGCTGGTGGCGGCTTTGAAGGCGGGCACTGGATTTTGCGGCAAGGGAGAGTGTAAAACCGCTGCCGATATGGTTCTATCAAGGGAGCTCCGTCTGGAGCAGGACTTCAATCCAAACTTATCCCTACGAGCATAGATCACAGCCAGATACGAATAGGATTGAACATGTGTGAAGATGAAAGAGGCGATATTACATCGCTCGCTCGATTCCGTAAATGAACCATCATATCTTTGCATACACGCCACCAGCAAGTCTTCTGGTCGTGGCAGACAGACAAGAGCCCCAGAAGCCGACATTGTCCACAAGATGACTCCTGGCCCAATAAATGCTCCCTGCTCGTTTGCCCAAACCCCAAGAACAGGCGGGATCCCACGATGAGTGAGAGTTGCCCAAATGGTACAGCCGAAAAAGAAATGATGGAGAAAACCAAAGCGAAAAAGAGAAAGAGAGATGAGAGAGTAGGTACTAAGTCCCAAAAAAGCACAACCATCGCGTCCCAAAAATAAAACCACGCTCGCCGTCTGCCCCCCCAGGTTATCTTATTTGCAGGGAATCTCAAGCCAGTGAAAAATAAAACGAAACCAACTCCGCCACCACCGACTGGCACCCGTGTGACCAGTTTGGTTAATAAGAGCAACGACGTGCCAAACAAGAAAAATGTCTTTGCCCACCCTGTCCAGTGTTGTCCCGTATAGAAAATAACCCGGAGGAAGAATTAACACACGAAGCAAAGCCAAGAAACGCAACGAGGCTCGCTTATCAAAGAAGAACAGGCGGAACCAAACCCGCAGCCGCATTGACAAAGAAACCCCCTTCTAGCCGTAGAAAAGGAGAAGAACTCTTCTTTTTTTTTGGTGAACTCGTTAGACCCATGAAAAAAGCCGTTTTTATCATGCGTGACTCGCCGCGCTTATGTATGTTGGGAAAAGATGTTGTAAAACAAGCGAGACCGAAAACTCCCGCCGTGCCGACGCCGATGCAAGCAAGATGAAAGAAGGCCGAGAGATGCAATGGAACCGTTCGAACGCCGTATCGTAGAGAAAAAAGCTGTCATCTTCCGGGGTCGGGTGATACCGCACCGGGTGTGGTATTTGTCGCAAATAACGCAAACAGAGGTATCGATTATCTTCGTATCAGGTCGACGTCGAAAATGTTTAAAAGATTTTCCGCTGGGAAAAAGGTATGTCGAAAAGGTTTGTACAGCGAGAAGGCGGCCAGGGAAGCCGAGGGGCCTCAGTGGACCACCGAAGAATGTCGGAAGAGACAGTCGACCCTAAGCAATGCCCCGCCAGCCAGGGGTGAAGCGAATGATGAAGAGAAGAATCGATGCCGGTGTGTTTGTCGTCAAGTCGGGCGCCCGCCAAGATGAGCCAGCTGATTAAGTGTGCGCGTAGACGACATTGCGACCACTCAAATCTTGCAAAGGCCGCGGTGGCAATGAGCAATCAGAGGCGAGTCTGAGACACCCTACCACCGACGGCCCATGCTGTGCTGCATGCGGGCGCCGGGCGAGACGGATGGCGGCGGGCTGGCCATGGTAATGCCGGTGAGGGGGTTGATGATGGGGATGGCATTACGGGCGCGGGCGGCGGCGGGCTGGTGAAGCTTGAGGTTGCCGGAGTGCTGGCTCTGGTACGTGGGCGGGATAAATGGGGGCGAAGAAGAGTTGAGCGAGAAGCCAGATGCGACTTGCTGTGGCTGCTGCGTGGGTGAGCCGGTTGGCGAGTTGCTCGCCAATGACGACCGCTCCGACGAGGCGCTGTGAATGGAAACAAGCTGCAGAGCAAGGAAAGGGGAGGAACATGTTAGTGGGACGCGTCTTCACACACATGGTTAGGCGCAACACAAACAACTTACGTCGCTCTCTGTTAGCAATGCTGGGCAGAACTCCATGTCGTCCTCGAGATCGAATGACCGGCCAGCCTCGTACTTGGTACGGAACGAAGTCACGGATGCAGCCTCGGCCAGCTCCTTCATGCTCCGGAAGCCGCGGTATTGTTGCCTCTGGGAGTTCTGCGACACGGACAGCCTCGGCGCCCTCCGATTCCGCGGGCCATGGTGGCTGTGGGATACGGGGCCGGCAGAGACGGCCGTGGGTTGTTGGCTGTGTGTGTTGAAGTGGTAGTATGAAGACATTATTTATTCAGTGTGGCGACGCGCCGTGGCCGTTGGTTGGTGTTTGGTCGGTGAAGGGCGGCAGGGGAGTAGCTTTGGGCTGGCAGCGCCGATGTGCGGGAATGGTGCCGAGGCGTGCGCTATTAAGCGTAACTCGGACAGAAAAACAACAAAATGTGATGACGCGGGAATTGTGAGAGTGGCAAGTGCTCTGTTCCAAAAGGCTCGTTGGTTGTTGGCAGATTGGTGCGCGGGCTCAATGGCTAGTCCCTCTTGGTGTGTTCAAACGTTCGGGATGGAATGGGAGAAGGGATAGATATCAGGATGCGAGGTGTGGTGGTGTGCGAGTTTTGTTGGTCAGGAGGTCGGTGAGGTGTGTTAAAAAGGGGGAAGACAAGAGAGAAGCCAGGACGGACAGAAAGTGCGAGGGACAACAGAAAAAGGCGCGCTGGAGGGGGGTGCATTGTGGGTGGGATCCACATTTCCTACAACACCGTGTGCTGCCCCCACCCACCCTTTTCTCAACGGCCAATGACAGGCTGCAAGCGGGGGCCCCATGTAAGAAGGACAGTAACCTGGCACCCTGGCCGCACCTTGAAAGCAGTGGTGCTTTGCCACCGGGCTTGTTCGAAAGTGGGCAAGCGCTATTGCTGTAATTTTGGTCACTGCTTCCTGGCCGCATGCAGGCAGCTCGAGACATCCAGATGGCTGCGTGCGCCAAAGACACCGGTCTGCGTGCGCTAAAGACACCAGTCTGTTTAGTGCTCCATCGCTCACGCCGGCAGCCTAATACAGCGTTGTGCAGCAGCCAGTCCGTCTGCGTTCTTTGGGTATTGATCCTCTTGACGCCAAAACCAGCATGTTTTTCCTGCATCCAGGATAGCCCTCCTGAAATCCTGCCGCAGCGTGCGCAGCCCGCGCATGCAAATAACCGCAAACAACGGCGATCTTCAAATGGCCATCATTCCGATGCGGGGGTGTCCATGTCCAGTTTTTTGCCAGTTGCGAGGATGCGGTACCTCAGCTGTCGCCATTTCCCTCGGCCGGTCCATTCATCTCTTTCGCATACAATGGGGTGTGGCTGGGGGGGAATGAATTAAGCCGGGCCTGGAGCTGAGAAGGCAAACGAGATGCGAACAGTAAGATGACGAATTTCGGGGCCCTTCACCATCACACACGTGTGTGCGATCCTGCGAACCAAGCTTCTGGGGATTGAGATTCTGCCCCTGGCCTGGACTCGAGGGTTGGTGCTGAGGAACCCTCATCATCCATCAACCTCCAGCCGATGAGATGTACTGTGCCGCAGGTTTGATGATCCTGCTGCGCTGTCGAGTGATCCCTTGGAACATGAAAGCATTCTCGCATCGCATTCACGATTCCCGTTCTCACTGCGAAGGAAGTGGCCCCGACCTTTTACTGCCAAGGGGCGTGCGTGTTGGATACGCTGCCTAACCCGCCTGCCCAGCCCATGCAGAGGGACCTGCATAGCGCATATATCGAACACCGCATCAGCATGTACCTACTTCGTGTAGCAATTTCATTCACGCAAACACCTGGCCCGCTGTCCACCTGTCATCCGAGAGTTTTGGAGTGGGGAAGCAAGCGAACAAAGGAGCTGCCAGATTCCCATGTTGTCCGCGCCCTCTTTTTCGACGGGGCGGGTTTCAAAGCCGGCGCTAAACCGCCTAGGCGCTGTCGTTTGCCCCCTGAGCTGCGACAAGCGGCAGACCAGGTGACCTCCACCAGTCAGCACAACGCTCGGGCCAGTTCTCGTCGGCTTGCCGCTGGCTGGCACCTTCGGCAGAGTGAGGCAAGGCCGGGCCTGGCCAGGCAGGCGACCGGCCGAGCAGGCGGAAGGACAAGCGTGGTGTGATGATGGCGGCTACGTTCGTTGGGGAAGCACGAGTTTGGATGCGGCGGATTGGAGTGTGTGACCTTGGGTCTCAGCCAACGACTTGAGCAACTGTCTGCGTTCCTGATTGATAACAAACAACAGCCAAGAAGCGTTCCATCATCCATCAGCTCATCCAACGCCAACAACAAAGAAAAAGAGCGCAGATCCCGCCGCCTCCGCTGGCTGCCCACGGAGCCACGATGCCTCTTCGGGCGTCGCCTCCCCCGTGCCACCCCAAGGAAACCGGAGCGAGAGAGGGTCACACACACACACACACACACACACACACACGAAGGACCCCGGTCGTTTTCGTCCCAAGGCGAGACATGAGGGAGGGTGGGCTGGATCGAATGCGGAAATCTCGCCACTGATTGGAACCAAGTAACCAAGTGACGCCTGGAGGAGCCCGTCATTCCAGTCGTGCGCACGGACCAGGACCTAGCACGCACACGGAAAAAAAAATGGAGGGGAGGGATTTGCATCGCCCGTGCCTTCTTTGTTCGCTGCTCGTCCCAAGCAGGCTGAGCCGGATCGGGCTGCATGCATCGCGACTGAAGATGTCACCCTGAAAAGCCGCCCACCGTGCAAATTCGGCGAAATTAGGGGGCCCGCAATCAATTGGGATACTGTGTTTGTGGAGAACAACAAACTGTCTCGCCGTTTTATTAGGTTTTGAAGCCACAATTGGGCGAATGGCCGCTCATGATGTTTGCCTCTTCTGTGCTTCGCGCCTCTGTCTTGCTGGTGGTGGTGTGGCACCTTGCATGGAGGACGATGGCGTTTGAGTCCCTCTGCCTTCCCGCTAGCCAAAGGGATCGCAGTAAAGGGTCTTGTCCGTCTGGTCTGGTGGTTGCACCGGTTTTTTGCTTCTTCTTCTTACACAACCTCTTTGGAGGTCTAGATTTCATCTAACTACCTACCCGCCCAGCCCCCCGCGAGACAGGGCCACACGAATCATTTTAACCGGCTGCTGACCATGCTGTGCGCCTCGCCGGTCGCATGGTCTCTGTGCTACCCCCGGCGCTGTGCTTCTATTCGTCGCGCACCACCCGTCCTGATAAACAGACAGACGGAGGGCGGCGGCGGAGGGGATGGAAGGCAACATCCGGCGTGTGTGCAAGTCGAGCTCACCTGCGTGCGCCGCCGCACAGGCCGCCTGCGGTCGCACATGGGGCAGCAGGCAGTCCACCTTGCGGGCGAGGCAAATCTGCAGTATGGGAATCTGCAGCTGCCCGACTGGCTGCCTGCCCCCCGGGTGCCTCGTTTCTCTCCTCTCCCCAATGACGATCTACCTCGCCGGGCTGCTTCCTAGCGGGTCGAGCTAGGGGCGGCAGGAAAAATAAAGAATGGCAGGCCTCAGAATATGCATCAACGCCTTGGTCTCATGAGGCCCCGTCCCTACATAGACAGATCCCTTTATCTCGATCAAATATTAATTTGGGGCAATCCATGTGGTGGACACGGGGTCTGGTCAATGCCTCAATGACGATGGCGGGGGCCCCTGCCGAACGACAGACATGACATGGAGAGGATGAGAGGCACAGGGACGGACGGGAAGAGAGAGTTGGCTGGGGAGGGGGCAGAAAGGTGACGGACGGGGACACCAGAAAGGCGAGGAAAGGGGGCTGGCCCAATGTCGTCTCCCGCCGTCCCCACACCACCAACGACGAGCCAGCCCGCCCCAGGCTGGTGGTGGCGACAGACTATGTACGACGGCACAGGGTTGCGACCTGCTTAGGCGCTGCTTAGCTCCGTGGCTCCCCCTAGCCGACGAGGTCGGTTCCCGCCGAGAAGTCCAACAGCGTGATTTCGTAGGCCGTCGAGTTGCAGTCGTGAAAAGCTTGGCTGGCCGCCCAGGGCGGCCGGCTTCACTTTCTTTCCTCGTTGTGTTGCAACGCGAGTTCTGGACTGCTGCTCTGGTAAGGGGAGCGGCCGCTCTGTGGTACTATTTTAGGTCACCTTACTACGGATACCACGTAGGGACCCGGCTGACCACGACCACGACGACCACCGGAGGGCCGCCCAGCCGGTCGTCCCTGGTGTGGTGTGCGCTGGACAGGCGGGCGTCCGAACATGGAATGGCTTTCTTTTTTGTGCTAGGTTCTTTGGCGCCACGCCGATTTCGACTTTCGACAGCGACCCCGCAGATGCCGCCGCGCCGCCCCTTATTTTAAACAAGCTGAGTTGTACAATCGAGCACAGCTGCATGCGCCAGCCGCTCGCTGGCATAACTAGGCCATGCCGTAGTAAGTTTTGTCTGCTCGCACGCGAAAGAGGCGGTTCGGCCAAACAGAGAATCCCAGGCTCGAAGATCGCCCTGGCCTGCACCCGCCGGCCCCCGAAACAATGCACGAAGCAAAATAGCACCCCACCGAACAAAGGACTCCCCGAGATGGGCAAGGCGAAGTCGAGGCGAGTTTGGAGGAGCCTGTTGGGAAACACCGCTTAAACATGCTGTTCGGCTGGGTTACAGTTTGCTGCAGTGTATTCTGGCGATGTGCCCAAGAGTTGCAGGAGTTCGCCGCGGCCGGCCCCAGCGGAGCAAAACCACCTTGAGCATTCAATGCCGTGGAGGGATGCACCGCAAGCGGGCAAGACGGGCGATCACGGCAAGGCATCTGAGTCGTGACTCTGCATGTCTCCGCTGCCGCTACCCTGCTCGTTAGTGCTATGTTAGGCTTCGCTTCGGCAGTAGGGAGGGCGAAGCGAAAGCCCTCTGCCCGGGCCTCTCTCTCCAGGGCAAAGTTGCCTCTCCCCATCTACATACCTATCCATCGGCAATCTGACAGAATTAAGGGCGAGGCAAACAGACCCCAAGAAAAGAGGCGGCGGTTTCTTCGCCCGTCCACCTTGCCAGGGACGGCCTCCTCTTGTGAGGTGGGGGAAACCCCGGAGATTCCCAATAATGTTCCAGATGGCGCTCCTCGTGACGTTCGCCAGTTTGCCCGGGCACCACCCCCGCAAGCCGCAAGAAGAAGAAGAAGAGCGGGCGCGCTCACGGCGGGCGGTGGCCCAAACCAACTGCAGGGCTGGGCCTGCTTTGTTCAATTTTGGCTGTGCGGCCCAGGTCGGGTTCCACACTGTGGGTATGCATTGTCCACCTCTTCCCCCCTGCAAGGCCTGGGATGGAGCCAATAGCGTCGACACAGCCCCGTGAGCCCCTCACCGCTCGTTTTCCAACCATGCTCAGACGGCTTGGCAGTGCGCCAGGCAGGGATGGGAGGCCCCACGATTGGGTCCCAGCGGACATGCAATCCTGCGGTTGTTGAGGGGGGTGTGGGTGGGTTGGGTGTGAGTGTGTGTGTTTGTGTGCAGGCAGCCTGAATATGGGCGGGCGGGGGCGTCTGCCTGCCTTCTCATTGGGAACTCTCAACCTCTGTTAGTTGCATCCCGCAGGCCTTATGACTTTACAGGGTATCTCCTTCCCCTGCTAGCCACTTCCGCTTCCCGCCCAGGGTACTCGCTAGTTTTTCCGGAGAAGCCACGGCTCAAGTACCACGTCGAGCAGAGGTACTTGGCCAGCCGGGCTCACCGCACTGGCCGTGTGGGGGAGAGCATGCGTGGTCGCTCGGGGTCCGCTCTCTCGCATCACCTGACAGCGCAGCACACACTACCCGTTTGCGCAGAGAGCGCAGCACGTTTGTCGATGTGGAGTGCCGGGAAGCGCAGGCTCGCAGGCCGGATGGTCGTTGAGAGTCACACAACCCTTCGCGTTCCTGGCCAGCCCACCGCTCGGGTCTTGCAGGCATCCAGTCCGGGGCTCCTCTGATGTGATGGAGACGGTGAGGCCCGGAGCGTCTGGACGAATCGCGCCAGCCCGGTCTCGGCGCACATGGAGGCAGGCCCATTTGTGCATGCCTGCTGTGGTGCGACGCTCCCGGAGGCCGATGCTGGTCCGCCTCGGAATCCCGCGAGGAAGCCGGCGTGGACGAGACTCGGCGTTGAGAGTGCCGCGAAATTAATAATACCCTTGTAATATTTATTACCTTGGATTGCCTGTCCGGCCAGCCCAGCCAATGATCTCTCGCATTTACTGCCCCAGCTACTAAACAGACACGCCCTATGGCTTCTCAGACGGCGCCCAATGTAACGCCCTCACTGAAACATTGGAAGAGAATAGTGAATGCGATAATACGTAGAAGTAGTGGGAAAGAAGATGGAAGGAAGAAAACTGGCTTGAAAGCTTGAAAGGAGATAGAGAGGAGAGAGAGGAGAGAGAGGAACCGCAAAATTGAGTCTACCGAGAAAGTAAACGAGGGAAAAGCGAATTAAGGAAGAATAAAAATATATAACTTGACTTTTATCCAACTAGAAATGCATTTCCTCGCATTATTTTGCACGCCACCACGCGCACCCAGCATTCTCTATCTGGTATGTCATATGATGCTTGATTGAACTAGGATATGTGTATCCCTTTCTTTCACGGACGCCCCTTCCGGA
This sequence comes from Gaeumannomyces sp. JS-464, assembly GCA_002197995.1. Lineage (NCBI taxonomy): Eukaryota > Fungi > Ascomycota > Sordariomycetes > Magnaporthales > Magnaporthaceae > Gaeumannomyces > Gaeumannomyces sp. JS-464. The sequence goes on along the minus strand of NGZR01000001.1, from coordinate 2,118,019 downwards.
TGTAGTCCCGGTCCGCCCGTTCTTCGCGGCGAGGGGCCCGCCCAGCCGTCCTCAACTTCTGGGCGTCTCGAACGCCCGCAGCTTCGGACGCCGCTGCAGCAATCGTCGCCAACGCGTGAACAACAACAACAACAACAACCCATACAGCGCTGCCACGTGCATCAACAACAATGCCCCACGATCCTCGGCGTGGCCACGCCAGGCCGCTGGACCACGAAGCTGCGCGTTCGATCTGAACGAATACCACCGGTTTCATGCAGTGGGCCCCGGCTTCCAGTCCCGCACGTAGAGCTGTGACACCCAGTAGAGGTCGTGGCGGAAGCTGTTGCTCTCCAGGACAGCCGACATCAGCGCGGCTTTGGTGGGACGTTAGTATTGCTAAATTAGCAATTGTCTGGATGGGGCAGTCTCCTGACCCCCCCAACTTCCTGACTGGTCTAGCACGGGGTATTGTACTCACATCTAGCCGGCTCCTGGATCAGCTTGGCTGTCTGGCTGATAAAGTCTACCTCGTCTGCGTCGAGCTCTGCAGCCCTGGACAGGCGTTCCAAGCCCTTGGAATCGTAGGTCAGGGAAAAAGGGGTGACCCCCTTGTTGAGGTAATGGAAATGGGCCAGCATGACCTGCATGCCACCCTGATGTTTCCTGATGCTTTCCGGGTTCGCAAACTCCTCCTGCATGGAGAATGGTATTTTAGCCGGTGGTGACTGAGGAGAGATACCACGCCCTCCGAACCTACCCTAAGGCTACACTGTCGAGCGAACTCCCAGTCGCGCCGAGTGATGACCGAGCAGCAATGGAACAGTATGAACATGGTCAGGTAGATGGTGAGCCAGTACGCCGGCTTGTTCTTTTGAACGAGGTCGTTGAGCACGCGGAGTACCGCCCGCGTCATGGGCCGGAGCACCCTTGTGTACATGATGCACTCCATCTGAGCTATCATAATGACGGGCATCGGCACCACGTTGTAAAAGATGCTCTCTGGGTCGTCTACACTCTCCGCGCCTAGCTTGTCGTCGCCGTATATGTGTTCCGGGTGGCTGGTCTTGAGGCACCCGACCCATAAACGGAAGCAGTTGCGAAGGAGCTCTTTCTCCTTCTGGGTCTAAATAGCACGGTAGCAGTGTTGACTGGTACAGCTCAGCCCCTATTCCCCGAAGCGGTGAAAGTGGCCGGTGCCCTAAGCAGCCACGACAGACCTTGGCTTTGCCCATGTGACCAAAGGCAAAGTGATATGTGGTCCAGAGGAGTGTATCCAATTTATAGATTGCGCCGTGGATGTAGGTGCCGATGCTCCTGTCAATAAAGGCTTCCAGCGCCGTGGCCGTCTTTTGTATGTCGGCGATGGCGTATCGAGGGATCGCATGCCTCTTGACGACCGAGCTGCTGGTGGTCCATATCTCCTCCAGCATGTCTCCTTCGACCGGCATGAACTCCCGTACCTCGACGGCGTATGGCGCGTCTAGAAATATCTGAGAAATAACGATTGTTCTGGTCTGCGGGGAGGCCCACGTGTCTATATCGACTAGATCCATGTTCTGCCACCTCTGCGAGAACATTTGATAGGGCCTATCTTGCTCTCGGTAAAGCGACGAATCGGTGATAATCCAACGTAGGCATGGCAGTTTGAACATGACGGACTTGTTGGATAGCTGAAGCTCCCTGCAGCGAATGCAGACCCCCTGAGGGTCTTCGGGATCCGGCTCACACTGTTAGAGGACTTGGTGTCAGTTTATCTTGGTGACAATGGCATGTGCGAAAGTGGTGCGTGATGCTGCTGACTTGCCTTGTCTCGCAGCATCCGACACCGGAGACAACACTTGTGCTTGCGGGTGAGGGCTGTCATTGTCCTCTCGTATTCGTTTTTGAACTGCCTACGCTTGCGAGGACGAGAGGACATGCCTTCTTCATCCGCCTCTAGTTCACGCCGACGTTTCAGAGCTGCTTTAGATGACAGGGCTCTCCGCCTCGTCTTCTATTGTCACCCCAAACGTCAGCAAAAGCCCGTATCAGGCAGGTATTATGTAGGCGGATCGTTTGAAACCCCCTCTGTGTCGAGTTACCTTTGGAACCGTCCATTCCCTGCTGCATGGCCCATTATGCGCCGCCAGGCGAGAGTATAGGTCACCGGCATCCCACGTGGTCCTGGAGCTATCCAGTTCTGGATTCGGGCGTAGTGGAGATGCGGATAGAGCCGGACTGGACCCTGTCGTCGGCGTAGCGATGGCATCGGAGGATTCAGAGCTCGCCAAGATTGTCGTGACGCAAGAAAGCAGACATTCGTCTGGGGAATGCGGTTGGTCGCCCAGTGTGGGTATGGCAAGGGCACTAGCAGGGTTGGGGATGGCGGTGCCCGGGATTCCAATGCCTGGGTGAACAGGGGGAGTGGGCAATTGAAGAAACGCGCCGGCGGGCCCAGTCGCGCTTGGAGGCTCGAAACTCAGCAGGCTGGTAGGATAGCTGATTCTTGGCCTCGTACAACCGGCCGGCGCGCTCGTGGGTGGCTCGGACAGGGTATCGGGAGTATCAAGAAGAACATACTCCGAGGCAGGATCAAAGCTTGTGATGTCCAGGGGCTGATCCTCCCCGGTCGAGTCGAAGTCGAGGAAATCATAATCAGGAGGCCAGCTAGAGTGACTGGTGGTGCCGATTGGATTGTCGACGAGTGTCCAGCTCGGGTCGCCGGCGATCTGAAACGGTGCCGTATCGGCGATGACATCGGGCTCCGACCGGGGATACTCGGCTAGGTGGATCTGGAGGTGCAGTGAGGGCTGATATATCCATGTGCACGCGTATGTTGAGCTCCTCCACCGACATGCCGATAAGACTTGCAGCCAGGGCCAGGTTTGCGTCTGTATTGCTACTCGCCGACCTGTCCTCCTGGGACGTCTCATCCGCAGTCTGACGAGGAGGCATCTGCGAAGCGCTGAGGCGATCTGCCGGGGTCTTGTGGCGAACGAATTAGCGAAGCTATTGAGGTAACCGAGCCGCCATAGAGTGGAGGCATATCATGGCTCCCGAGATAAAGGCACACTTACTGGCATCGCTAGCGCTGAGGATGGGTCTTACAATACCCCGGAGTGCAGGCTAGCAACCGATGAAGCAGGGGGCGGGTGGGATGACAAGATATCCTAGGGTTTGCTCATCGGTCTTTTCTCCAAGACGGATATGTTAGTGGACATTACGCCCTGAGCGCCACTTCAGGCTGTGTTCCCCGTGTTCCAATGGATGGCCGTTGGGCGTAACTCGAAGGAAAGGTCGCCAGCGAGCCACGTCGGAAAACCTTAGGTAGCATTCCAGTTTCACATCGTGTCTGGTTGGTCAGGCTGCGAGCTCATCGGTTCTGGATATTGCGAGTCACTGATTGGGTCCTGAAAATGCGACCCCAATGTGCGACGTCTGCCGCGGCCCCCAACATGCCCTTGAACCTTGGTCCCCGAAAAATGCAGCTTTGACGCTCCTCATCTGTTACGCCCGAGACATGTGTAGGCAGGTACCTACAGAGTCTGAGGCCGGAGATATTGTGTTATATGGGGGTGGGCATCGAGCCTCATTCCAGACGACAGCAGCCTCTTGCTTCGACGCTCAGGCGGATTCTTTTGGTTCTTAGCAGCAGCGTCCGCCCGTAGAAACTGGACTAGGCCAATACAACGCTCCATGCCAACACTTCGCTATTACGGACTCCGCCCTCCATAATGCTGGCCACGTCGCTGGTCCCGATGCTTTCGATATCCCTCGTTGTAACCTTCTGTTTAGTTCGCGTCAGGGATGTTTACGAGATCTTCACGCTGGGCTGCGGCCCCCATCAACGTCCATGGCGCGCTGTCGTGGCACAGAAACTCCACACGGACAAGACCAAGATACCGCGAGAATGGCGGTTGGAGCAAGGGGTGATACACCGGGCCAAGTCTCGGCGAAAGATCGCCGGCGAGTTTATAGAGGCGTTGCTCGACGCGGAGACACTCCAAATCACCGCCATGGACGTCGCGACCCTTGTCGAGAAGATGGGTGACGGAGCCCTGACCGCAGTCCAAGTGGTTAGGGCATTCTGCAAGCGTGCAGGGATTGCGCATCAACTCGTAAGAAGAGTGGCCCTGAGCGTGTTCCGGGAATGCCTCTGCGACACTAACTCAAGCCTGCCTCTTTCTCTAGAGCAATCTGCTTCTTGAGATTGGCTTCGACCTTGCCATTGAGCAAGCCGAGGAGCTGGACAAGTACTTCAGAGAGCATGGGAAACTTGTCGGGCCCCTTCACGGCATCCCCGTCACGCTCAAGGACCAGTTCCATATCAAGGGTCTCGAGACCTCTGCCGCATACGTTGGCTGGATCGGCACGTTCGAGGGCAAAAAAGGAACTGGTATGGAGAAGAACTTCGAGAGCGAGCTTATCCGCGAGCTGAAAAGCCTGGGCGCTATCCCGATCGGAAAAACAACTCTCGTGACCAGTACCTGGGCCCCTGAGACAAACAACAATATCCTGGGATACGCAAGAAACCCACACAACCAGCGCCTGTCCACCGGTGGCTCCTCTGGAGGGGAGGGAGCCATGCAGGCTCTCCGAGGCAGCGCATTTGGTATCGGAACCGACATTGGAGGGTCTGTATCCATGCCTGCATCGTTCCAAGGTGTCTTCAGCCTCAAGCCATCCGCTGGCCGGATATCGTTCAAAGGCGTCGCAGGCATCTCCCCGGGGCAGCAAGTCATGCCTGCTGTTGCGGGAATCATGGCACACTCGGTTCAAACCCTGCGTCTGGTCTTCAAGGCGCTTCTCAATACCGAACCATGGCTGAACGATCCTTATTGCTTGCCCATCCCTTACAGAGAGGCGAACCAGTATGTCCCTGGTGAGGCAGCCGAAAAGCCATCGTTCGGCTTCTTTGCCAACGATGGGATTGTCACCCCTCATCCTCCAATCTCGCGTGCAATGAACATTGCCAAAAGGGCACTTGAACTTGAAGGATATGGACTCGTTGATTGGCAGCCTCCGTCATACAACGAGAGCATCGCAATACATGTAAGACTTTCCCACATTTGTAGCAGTCGAGTTTCCGCTAATGACCCGTCGCTTACAGGGGCCAATTGCACGCGGTGATGGCTGCCCGGATGTGTACGAAGCGATCAAACTGTCTGGCGAACCCATCATACCAGAGATTATGCGCGTCTTTCCCGGTGGAAAGCCACTGCCGCCCATATCGCTACGGGAGCACGAACAGCTTGTAGTCCGTATGAAGAAGTACCGCGCAAGGTGGAACGAATACTGGCGCTCCACGGCGCAGAGAACCGACAACGGTAAGATCGAGATAGATGCTGCTGGTATCGCGGTATCTTCTCCTGTTTTCCGCCCGGATACTGACAATGACGGGCAGGTCTCCCGGTGGGCGCAGTCTTGTCTCCCGTTTCTCCGTATGCTGCAGTCTTGCCGGGCAAGTTCTACCATTCGCGTAAGTCCTGCTTCGTGAGAGCGGGAGCGCTAACGGGATATCTCGGGGACCTAACCATGAAAATAGCATATTCGAGTGTCCTAAACGTGCTCGATTACCCTACGGTCGTTATTCCAGTCACGTTTGCGGACAAGGACATCGATACTGTGGCCTCAGACTTCGAGCCGCTAACCAATGCGGATAGAATCAACATGGCAGCTTGTGAGTTATTCTATCTGCGGCCATGTTCTATTTTACGAGATGACCGTCGAGCTAAATTGCCTGAAAGATGATCCTGAAGTTTACGATGGTGCGCCAGCGAGCATCCAGCTTTTTGGGCCACAGTTGGACGAAGAGCGACTCTTATCGCTGGCGCAAGTTGTCGTGGACGCCCTCGAGAAGTACAAAAGGAGACATGGTCAGTTGATTTGATCGTATTATAGGTCGACCAGATAGGTTTATAGCGTTTTTCTTTGCGAGTTTCTTTTCCACGGGAAGCTGGGGAACGTTAAGGTGTCAAAGTTTGACTTTCGTTGCAGTTTTGGGTGGGGGGGTTTTTTTTTTTGGTCGGGTGGTTGCACATTACAACATTTTGCTCGTGGCCCCAGCATCCTGATTCTCCGCAGCATCATTCTTTGCTCATCCAATGCAGATGCTGTGTAATCTTCAATCTCCAACTGAACTAGCAAATGGCACCTCCTGTACATCGCCCAATCTTTACGCAGACGTGCTTCTTATGGCGCCTTTGACATTCAACAACCCACGGCAGACGCCGACGTCAATATTGTTCGACTTCATGCCCACATGCCTCGTCATTGCTCGCCCCATCTTGAACATGGCCACGGTCCAGCTTGGCGAGAGTCCACCGGCAGGGCACGACGGGGTACCAGGACAAGAAGGCGCCTCCAGCAGGCTTCTCGAAGGCATCTTACAACATCTCGACACCCCTGCGGCCATGAACCTTCTCCGACCTTGGGCGCGAGTGTTCGCGGTCTGCAAAGCCGGCCGGGCATCTCTCCAGTATCTGTGCCCCCAAATTCTGGGGGCTGGGTAGCACCATCGCTTGTGGCATTGACTCCGCGGAATGAGACCCTTGACCGGTCGCTGAAAACGCGACTTCTCGACGCGTGCTTCGTCACCGTCTTGGTGCAGGTAGCCGTCAGGGTGCCCTGGTGCACATTCAGCCTCGCAGACACCGCCATGTTTGACAGCAAGTCGAGAATGGCCACGAGCTTCAAGGCAAAGACGCTAATAGTCTGCCCCAGAAAAATCTCATCGTCACGGAGGCCTGTCCAATGATGGGCAGCTCTTATCCAGCAGATCGGTCCGTCCCCCAGTATCAAACCGCCCCGGCCTGCCAACACCGTTGGAATCCACTCGCCCTTCGTCGCTGCCCAAAGGCCTCGTGACAAGTCATGGCTCTCAGGGGCGATCTGGTGCTTGTCATCCAATCCCGCTCTGATGCGTTGCCCGATCCTTTAGCACGAGTCGTCGGATGCTGGACAGCCGTTTAGACGCCGCGGCCGTTGTGGCCCACACTTGGCATTGCGTCAGTCAAAGGTGTGATACAGGAGGCTGTGTTCACCGCGGCTGCGTCGAGTATCGAGAGTTTGCCTGTCGCCCGGTGGGAGCGGTGTCGATGTGTAGGCGTCGACACCTTCCGACGGGCAGGCAGACAGATCGGTTCTCAGGAGACGAGGACGAGGTACTCGGCCGTCTAGTACAGCTGATCAAGTCTGACATACCTCAAGGGTCGGCCTGCGCGTGTATCTCTACCACCAAGTACCTTGACTCAGGGGCACAACTGGGGCAAGGACGAAGAGAGGATAGATGGTGTCGGGGCCGGCGGCCCAGTTCGCAAAATCTTTGGTCACATCTCAGGATTTATATAAAGACTACCCCCGAGTGGGAGTGACTGAGAATCATGCAAAGAGCTTCCTGCTCTCCAATAACCCCTTGATCCTCTCGTATCTAGATCGTCAGCCCTCTATCCTAGCCACATCGTACCTGAACAGTTCTTCGTCCCCTAGCTCAACGCGCTCAAACTCTCAACATGTCTGCAAACATCGTCCCCGAGACTCCTGCCGGACAAGCCCAGGAATGTATGTCAAGCTTTCCTTGCTGTCTCGTCATGAAAGCGGCTAGAGCCACTAGGGTTTGCGATGCTAGGACTCGCATTTGGTCGAACTAACTCTCCCGTCACCGCCGGTAGACTATTCCCAGGGCCTCCGCGCTAGATTCATCATCGATGGCCTCAAACTGGAGCTAAATACTGCCCAGGGGGAGTATGCCAACATGACGTACGAGGTCGACGAAGAAGCCTTCCTTCGCCGAACCGCAGCATCGCTCAAGCGGGATGACCTGCCCAAGACTATGCCCGAAGGCTTCCCTGTCAAGCTGGAGGGCCCTCTGGTCTGGACCAAGGAAGACTTCGCCGACGAGTCTCAGTTCATCTACCACCTCGACGACGATGATAAGGGCGAGATCATGCGGGCTTTGGCGCACTTCAAGAGTACGTACTACATATGCACTCTTGACCCAACAAACGGTCGTGCTAACGTCTCGTCCAGTGCAGGCCGAGCAGCAAGACCTCGACGGCCATCAAGTCTCACGCGACACGTTCCCGCTGCCAACCCTGAGCGAGAAACTGCGTGCGGTCTGCGACGATGTGTACAACGGAAGAGGCTTCGCCATCGTCCGCGGCCTCGACCCGGACTCGCTCGATGTTGCGGACATGACCATCGTGTTCCTGGGCATCTCTAGCTACATCGGTGACCGCCGTGGACGCCAGGACCAGCGAGGATCTATGCTGAGTGGGTGTTCTAGATGATATGGCACAGCTGGGCTGCATGTCGTTCAAGGCTAACACGCGTGGAAACAGTGCACGTCATCCAGCGCAACGATGAGCGGGACGGTCAGCTCAGCGAGGACAAGCCGTTCCACACGGACACGGTCGCCGACTGCGTCTGCCTCGTTACCAAAAGCGTCGCGGCCGAAGGGGGCTGGGGAGTCCTGGCGCCGGCCTGGACGGTCTACAACGAGCTGGCCGCGACCCGGCCCGACCTGATCCACGTGCTCGCCAAAGATGACTGGCCCTTTGACACATACGGGCGGTCCCCGGCCTACTACAAGCGCGCCGTCATGTACTACCACGACGAGAAGCTCATCACCTCCTTCTCGCGCCGCCTTCTGTGCGGCCACCCCCCCTTCGAGAACCGCACCCCTGGCATCCCCGGCCTGACCGAGGCGCAGGCCGAGGCGCTCGACGCGGTGCACTTTGCGGCGAAGCGCCACGAGATCAAGCCGAGCATGGTCAAGGGGGACCTGCGCTTCATCAACAACATGGCGGTCCTGCACCGCCGCGAGGCGTTCCGGAACAGCGTCTCGGCCGCCCGCCACCTCGTGCGGCTCTGGCTCAACAATAGGGACAGGTGCTGGGCCCTGCCCAAGGAGCTGGACCTGGCCTGGGCGCGCATCTTTGACGACGACGAGGAGCGTGAGCGTCACTGGGATATTGTCCCGCCCACGCAGGACGGCAAGATCCTCCGGGTTGCTGGCTCTTGCGACTAGCGGGCTTATGAGGTTGTTGCCTGTCGCCTATTGATTGGCTTTCAGGCCGATATCGGGAGAGATGCCGTGATTTGAATTCATCTCCTTTTTTTGCTTTATTATTAGGTCGACAGTTTTACTTTCCCTCTCCCGTCTCCACGCTTCATTTCTTCTGACCCTATCCGCTCGTTTCTTTTCTTATTGAGACCTTACTCTTCTACCCTTTTGCCTTGGTTTATCCCTGATTTTTCAGAATGCTTTTTTTCCCCTTCTTTTTTATGTAATGCTATTTTGGAAGAATCTCAATTTCGCTTTCCTTGTAACTCACTTAACTCACTTTATCTATTTTTCTCAGCTGCCACGATCCCTCCAATACAAATGCCTATCGTTATGTTAGCTATACGATTCCGCAGAAATTAGTAGCGCACGAGCCCAAAGTTGTAAACACACTTTTGTCCTGGTAATAAGAAAAATCAATATCGTCTTCCTCTGGACAAAAGCTTCCCACACGGTAGGCACTCTGGTAGTTCACAAAAGAAGTCCTATTTCTATCTAAACACTGTTTCATATTGTGCCCTATCCTAGCTCTACATTTTTCCTGAGCTGCCGGACCGCCCTGTCCTTGTCCTAGACCAGATATTATCCAGATATTATGAGAACCTCAATCAATGGAGAGTAGCGGCATCATCCAACAAATCCTAATGGTGAAGCCGCTTTGAAATCCATACAGCTGCTGGTATAGCCTTGCTGATCCCTACTCTTTGTACATTAAAGAGAAGTCATGAAAAATGAAAAACATTAAAATTGTATCTGGTCCTGGCCCTCCAGGGTTATTCAAACCCTCTTCTTGTGGGACTTGGAGACCTTGCTGAGGCTCGGCTCGATGGCCCATGCTCCGATGTGAAGAAGTGCCACTTCATCTACCCCATTTTTACGTAAGGTAAAAGGCTCTGTGATATGCTTCACCTGCACAGCTGACAGCTCGGAGGCGGCAATCTGCCTGGTGCTGCGGGTATCCGGTGGCGGCGACGCCAGTGCCGGTTTGCTCGTCGGCCATTGGCCCTCGCTTCCGCTGTCAGAGACGTGTGGCGTGTCTTGAGATGGCGGGTCCTCATACGCACGTGAGTATGGATTATTGAAGGTGCCTATAGAATGGTCAAATTACACATCTAGAATAAGCGTCCCGCAAAGATGTAATCTAGACATACCATTGCATTCGACAAGGTTGGTGTAAGGCTTCTTGGTGGACCTGACGGGCTAGGGCGACCAGGTTGTTAGACTGGCCTTGGGGCAGGGAGAGGTGATGCATAGTTTTGGATTATCTGGCGAGACGGATTAGGAGGAGAGGGTGAGCTGCTGCCGGGGGAGGCAGAAAAGAGGAAATCAGACTTGGATATCGTGAGCGAGTCTCAGGAAACTATATACGCGCGCAATGTGACAGCAAGGACGCTGATCTCGCGGCCCAACTGGCAATAACACGGTTTCCTATAACACTAATCGTGAAATCAGGCCAGATTCCAAAGCAGCCAAGGCCATGAATGGCTGCGTACACACAGCCTCAATGATCCGGGATCGGGGCCTCGCCGGCTCCAGCAAATATTCAAAATGCTGTTCTATTGGGAAGGTCCCAGCGAGTGGTATGTGTCCACATACCCATTGGATCCACGAGATATCGACTGAGGCCACGCATCAGTGAGATTATAGCACAGGTTTGGCGGTGAGGCCTAGCCTGGGAGGGGGACCGGGAGGGAGGGCCCGAAAGAAGGACCAGGGAGGGGCCGCAAGAACACCCTCAGGGATAACACCCCAATGGACGAGGAGGAGGGCTGCAAGAATCGAAAGGCATGGAATGGACTGGAGGAGGTGGGGCTTCCACTTTCTTGATATAACGCTGCTTAATGAGAGGCTAGGAATGAAAGGCAGCATGTTGCTGTACATAGCCTCCCTCTACGTAGGCGATATGGCCAATTATGGGTACGGTTTGTTGGGGACCCGATGAGCTCGAGGTCAGATGCCAGGTATGCATACATGGCCCCCATATGGCGGTAAAGACGGCGTCAAATGCGGCTGATCGGGCGCGCTCAGTGGTGGGTAGGCGATGAAGGGGGAGTGAGGTGGCAGCGTTGCGGCTCTTCGGCCTTGACCGGTGACTTTTGCGTGGTTTTCATTGGCACCAGGCGCGCAGAGGTGGCACAGGATCTCTTGCGGTGAGGCTCAAGTGTGTGCCCTGGCCTCGCACTTGTGACCGCGGCCGGTCACGCCCTATGCGGACGCCTCTCTCGTTGATACCTGACGCGGTCGCGACGGTGGGAATGCTCGTAGCCCCCCAATCAATGCTGGCGCTTATTCGCAACCGATGAGGAAGGAAATGGGTTTCGTGGGAGAGATGAAATGGGTGTAAGCCGCGGTGATGTCGTCGTTGTATGCAAGATCAAGGATGATAAATTGACGCGACTGCTGCATGGCAAGCGCGGGGCCTGAGTTGGGGAGAAACCCTTGTCTTTTCCCTGTCAGGGGCCCCACAACCGACGCTAAAGATGGAGGTGACGTGCACTCTCGCGACGGCTGTGGCCCGCCCGAGTTTTCTGCTCAACCAAACAACGATCCGAGAGCGGTACGCCCGACACGCCGGCCCGGCTTGCTGGGACGAATCTTCCCTGAACCCCAAGAACCGGCCCGACTCGCTCGAGCCCGCCAGGTCCGGCTGGCGAATCGATGGCGCCACCGGAGGCGGCACATGCTTTTACGCCGTGCCTCTGAGCCTCCTGTCGGATGGCCTGGCGCCACACCGCGTCTTTGTCTACCTCCCAGACCAGGCCTCGTGGCCTCCAGCCTTGCGCACATGTCTTGACGCCGGCACGAGCGTTTCGCTGAGAGACGGCGAGGCCATTGCGCGGCTTGGCATCTCGCAACACATCTGTCGAGCCCTCGCCCACCACTGCCTCCTGAACCCCGGTTTTCTGGCCTCTTACAGGGACCTGCCGTTTGGCTCGCGTCTTGTGTTTGATAAAGTGGCGGCTGACGTGCGGTATATGCACCTCAGAGTCGAGCGAGTATACGAACTCGAATCCAAGGCACAGCCAATGTCGAGGCTGATGCGAGAATGGCCGGACCTGGCCTCATCTCCTGGTTGCTGCCCACCTCTGATCGACATAGCTTGCCTCCGACACGTACGGCACCTACACGACACCGTCAGCATCGCGACTGTCTCTGATGATGACGACGGCCTTGCCAGGCCCACGCGCCTGGGCAGCGGCCACGGCGACACGGTGGTGTTCAAGTCGGTCGGCTACAGCGAGAGCTTCGACCACCTCTACCACGAGCTGCGCTTCCTGCTCCAAATCCCACCGCACCCAAATATAATGCCGCGGCCGCTCGCTCTGGTGACCAAGCGATCCTCTTTCGGCGGCAAGCACGTTGTGGTCGGCTTTCTGCTCATGCACTTCCCGGCCGGGTCCATCCGCGACGTCCTGCCGGCCCGCCAGCGCGCGGGAGCGCTGTCGATTGGCTGCAAGCTGCGGTGGTGCCACCAAGTGGTCTCTGCGTTGTGCCACGTCCTCGAGGCCGGCGGCACATTCTTCTCCGACCTGCGGCCCGACAACGTCCTGCTGGACGACTCGGTTCCCGGCGGCCGCCTTGTCCTGTGCGACTTTGAACAGCGGGGTAATTGGGATGAGTGGTGCGCGCCTGAGGTGCTGTTTCGCCAGTACATCGAGAACATCCGCTCCGCGCTTGACGGTCAGGCACCAGACACGCGATGGGAAAGGCTTTTAAGCGCTTGCGCTCAAGCGCCTGCATCGCCCGATTCTGAATCTAGGGTCCAGACCAAGAACCGGGCGTGGTTCTCATTGTCGCCGGGCCAGCAAGAGAAGGCGACTGTGTACGCCGCAGGCCTTTTCATTTACTGTGTGTTCGAAGGCGTCAGCAGCGTCAGGAGAAGCCTCCTGAACGCATGGCCTGCTGAGCCTGATGTTGAATTTCCAGAGTTCAAGCATACACCGGAGGCCATTCGAGACATCATCCACCGTTGCACCACGATGCTAGGGCATGTGCAGTCGGCGATAGCGACACGACCTCCGTCAGAAACTGCAAGGAGGATAGTTCGTTCCGGCTCGCTGCTGTACCCGGATGGCCATCTCGAGCTGGACCAAGGCACAGAAGAAACGGCGCAGCTCGTGATGGATACAGCTTTGGGTTGGTGGACTGCTGAGATGGAGCGAGCAGGCACTTTCATGGAGAAGTCTCCGTGGATTTTGGAAGCGAGTGGCGCGGCTAGACCGCGGCTGAGAGACTTGCGGGAGTCTTTGAGGGCGCTTGATGAGACGGGCTGCCTTGTTGACTGAGTACTTGAGAATCTACCTTGGGGTTTTACGCCAGCAAGATAGATAATATTCTGTTTTTACTTGCCTGTATCTTTGGACGAAGCTGGGTCAACTCAATGCTGTTGTACCGGATCGAATGGACAATTGATTGTCCGGTTCTCCAGTCTGTCAAGGTTCACCGCAGACGTGGGCAGCTCCCAGGCCATGCCAATCAATGAGTCCAGAGGGAGATGATCACTTTTAGGGCCAGCGAGATCAAATATGGGAGGAGAATATTCGAGCTAAACCAGGAACAAAATACACTGCCACTAAACCCTGACGACTCGGGTCTAGAAGCGGGTCACAGCAGCCATGATTTAAAAACTGCGAGCTTTGACGTGCATCTGGGAATCATGACGTCACCTCCACGAAAGGGAGCTTGCTATCCAAGAGAGGCGCCTTCACAAAAAGACCGTCCTTCCGAGCACCCGGTACCACCTAATCGCTTCCATCTTCCAACTGACCGGTAGGAATCCTCTCAGATCTTTTCCTGCATCAAGAAACTCGACTCTCTGCGCGGAAAGCTCGGCAATCCTTCTGCTCGTTCACACACAAACACCGCATATCTTCCGCACCACCCTTCCGCTCTTCTCTGTTGAGCGAGTGACCTGTGCTACCGGCCACACCATCTTGGTCTATCCAAAACAAACCCTCTTCTACAAAAACCCGACTCCAAGATGTCGTCACGCATCCTCCTCCGCACCGCCGTCGCCGCCGCCGGCCGTCCCGCCGCCACGATCCCCAGGAGAGGCCTCGTAACGAGCCCACGGCTGGCACACAAGGAGACGTCCCGTAAGCTCCCACCTCACACCCTCATTCTCTCATCCGTTGAACCCCATCCACCACCACCAACCACCGCCCGCAACAAAACTAACGCGCCAAGCCTCGACCTCACCCCCCTCGCCAGACAACGACGAGTCCCACGACGTGCACAGGCACAAGGACGACCTGCTCAACAAGCACAAGCAGGGCAAGGCCCACTGGAAGTCGGAGCTGGCGTCCAACAGCGAGGAGGCCGTCAAGGCGGACCGCGAGGCCGCCAGGGAGGCCGGCGGCGGCGGCGAGGCGCATACCAAGGACCACCTCCGGCGCCTCCAGGAGCGCACTAAGCACCACGCCGAGAAGATCAGCAAGGCGGGCACGAGCGACGGCGACGGCATGTAAAATGTTTGGGGGGGGGGGGGGGGGGGGGGGAACTGGGGAGGTTGATACCTATGGCTGTCTTGTTCGACCTCGGGCGTCTAGGGTAGCTCACATGCGGACATTTGGGTGCGTGCAAGTCACGCAGCTTGAAAGGCTATGGTTCGCACTGAAAGAATTTCTCTGTCGGCGTTGTTAGCCCAGCAGGGCGTAGCACAAACAGGGCGCGCAGAAAAGCTCGGCGGTCAACTGGCCACAGATGGGATGGCCCGTAACATGAATGATATGCGACACAGGCGGAACGCCTACAAGGTCCTATTGAGGGATCTTCCTTTAGCTCGACGAGCAAACGTCCACGGAAAACCTTTTGCGCGGGGTAGATCTATTACAAAACACAGAACATGCCGCAACCGCTTGCACATCGCGTTGTCGTTCAAGGATGTCTTGAGTGGTATCATTACATCGAAAAGTGAAAAAACGAAACCTCAAACCATCGACATTCCCACCGAGAAAACGAACAATTCCGCCTGCACGAATTTGTTTAATATCCTTCGGCAGGCAGATATATATAGCCGAGCTGACAGATACCCAGGTCTGTACTGGAGAACTTGAACAACCCATCTCTTCCAGGCTCGTCACGACAACGAACGAGTATGACCGCTCCTCTCAGCGCGCGCCGAGACCGCCCCGTATCCCGCGTGCGCCCCAAGGAGGTCCGCCGCGTGGGCCGCCCCTAGTGGGCATGCCGGTACGGCCTCCGCGTGTGGCGAAGACTGGTTTATGGGCGGGAATGTCTTCGTCGTCGGAATCGTCATCTGATTCTGAGATGGACAAATCGTCAAAGCCGTGGTTGTCAACAAACATGCCGCCGTCAGATTCCGAGTCCGCATCTCCGAGCCTGACTACTGTAGGACCCTTAGCAACAGGAGGAGGGCGGGGAGGAGGAGCCGCTTGCGAGAGGCGAGGCGGCGGAGCGACTGGCTTCGCGGCGCTCGGGCCCAGGCTGCGTCGAGGCTCGACGCTGTTGGTGGTCGAAGTTGCTCGACTGGGCTCGCGTGAGGATGTTTGCTCTCGCGAGGATGCCTGTTCTCGCGAGGATGCCTGTTCTCGCGAGGATGCCTGTTCTCGCGAGGATGCCTGTTCTCGCGAGGATGCCTGTTCTCGTGAGGATGCCTGTTCTCGCGAGGATGCCTGTTCTCGCGAGGAAGTTTGCTCCCGCGATCGAGGTATGAAGTCGTCATCACCATCGCTGTCGTCCTGGCGCGGCCTGCCACGGGGCCGACGCTCCTCAGGCTGGGCTTCCGGCTGCTCGTCCTTACGTGCCCGGGGCGGTCTACCACGAGGCCGGCGTTCCGTAGGCTGCGCCTTGGGCTGCTCTTCCGTTAGGTGAGTCCGACTAGCCCGAGGCGGCCTGCCACGAGGCCGAGGCTTTGCAACCTCGACCTGCTGCTCGGGCTGCTCCACAGGTAGCTCCTCGCGTTGCTTCTTAGACTGCTTCTCCGGCTGATCTTTGGGCTTCTCGGGCTGCTCTCTAGGTTGCTGCTCGACTCGTCCCGCCGTCGGCCCAGGGCTCGGCTCAGATTCTTCCTCTCGCGGCTTCTCCGCCACCGGCGCGGAGCTAGATGGTGTTGATCCGGCCTCGGATCCCTTGCTTGCCTTGATTTTGAATTTCTTTCCCTTGAGCGCCATACGCTCCTTCATGGACAAAAACTTCGGCTCGGCCGAGCGGGAAGGTGTCGGCTGGTTGCCTCGAGCCGCTGAGTCTGGAGTATCCGTGACGGGCCGCTGCTTCGGTGGCCGCCCTCGCCGCCTCGGCGGCACTGGCGTGCTGGTGTCCGGACGAGAAGCAGGATGCTGGCTCTCGGAGCCGTCAAGCTCCGCAGCAAGGAGCTCCGAGATTTCTTGTACATCATCAGCATCAGCATCCGAGTCGTCGGCCTGAGTGATTCTGTCCAGTCCCTTGCTGGCAAGGAGTGAGGTGCGTGACTGGCGGGGCCGAGGCTCTTGCTCCTTTTCGACCGCTGCCGCTCGGCGTTCCGAAATTCGTGGCCCCTTAGGTCTTCCAGGTCGACGGCGGGGAGGCTGAGCGGCGCCTTCGCCATTCAAAGTCCTTAGAGCACCAGCAGCGAGATCCATCACATCCATGTTGTCGACCATGTCTCCGCCGTCCGGACCTCTTTGTTGCTTCGGAACCATAATCTCATTGAACTCGTCTTCCGGGTTCATTTCCGGTTCAATGTAGGAGACTGTCGGTCTGGCATGGCGGAGAGTTGGCTGATTTGGCTCGTATGGCAGGTATTGCCTGTCGATGCTGTTTTCACCCCCACCCGGGCCTGGTTCGCCAGGGACTGTGTCTGAGGGAGCGGCAGCTGTGCCCTCGTCTGCGCCATTGGTGCCTCCCATCGTAACGTCGCCATCCATCAAAGTCGGGTCCACCATGGCATGATAGAGAGCAGCAACATCCTTGTCCATCCTGGGCTTCTTGCGCTTATGCGACCGAGGTCCTTTGAAGTCTGGGTCGTTATCATCCAGTTGCCTAGCTCTCCGTTTGGCGGCCCGTAGCGATTTCTTGAGAAACTCCGATTGCTCCTCTTGTTGCAGATCCTCAGCCGAGAACATCTCGTACTCGTCGAACAGAATCTTGTCGGGGCTGTCATCCTGCTGGTAGTATGCCAGTCCCAACATCCTGTCGTGACCACCTGCCGGCTCGGGGTAGGCCGATGTGTCGGCAAAAGCAGACTGTTCTGCCAGATCGGCGAGCGTAGAGTCATCCGCTCCGTGTGCTGTCTGTTGATCCGATGAGCCGTCGGCAACAGGCGGAGCACCGCCCAGGATATTACTTTGGTCTCCGTAGCCGTTCGTTGTCGGTTGCTGCACTGCACCATCAACGGGCGCCAGTGGATCGACGCTCGCCCTACTCGAGCTGGCCTTGTCCGCTTCCGCCTGTTCTTTCAGCTTTTGCATGCGGCGCGAGTCTTGGCTCCTACCCTCCTCGCCAGTCGCCTTGAGCCAGTTGAGGTTGTGAATGCGGAAGTCGACCAAGAGTTCGATGCTCCTGTCGTCGGCGATCCGCTTGGTGTCGTGACCGAGGAGAGTGTTCTTGGGGGTGTACGGCGTGGTTATTCCGAGCCTCCGGCATGTGCCGCAGTTGCAGATCCCAGTGCACCTGGGGCATTTCCACCTCTCGGTTGCCATGACGTCTTGTGGCATCATGTCGAAGGCCCTGTAGAGCGTTCCGTAGCAGTATGCCTCGGTACAGCCCTGGTTCGAGCAGAAGGCAAGGCGGAAGGTGTTGTCTTTGTGACAGCACGTGTGGCAGCGGTAGATCTCGCCCGTCTTCTTCTTCCGGCCCTTCTTCTTCTTGACGGCCGTCCCTCGTCGTCGACCTCGACATCGGACGGCTCTAGCACTTCGGGCTCCTCGACCTTTGTGATGTCTTTGAATGGACGCCTGCGGAGCTGCTCCTGACAAATCTGGGCGACTGACCTTTTGTTCGTCTTCCTCCGAGCGATCTCGAGCGGGAGTGGCGAGCTGTTAATGTCGACGTATCCATCGTCGGTGATAATCATTGTGCGCCAAGTCTCGTAGTTGTCCACCAGCTCGGCCCAGTCCCACTGCTCACACCAGGTGAGGTTAGAGGTGCAGACGCACGACCGGCCCATGGCGTAGCATTCCATGCAAATGTCGTATGTATCCTCGTCGCCGTTAATGAGCATCCGAACGCAGTGCTTGCACGTAAGGAAGCGGTTGAATATGTTGGCGCGGCAGTAGGAACACGTGATGTTGGAGTCGAACTCGATGAACTCGACGTTCGTCTCCTTGTGTCCGAACATCTCACCCACCAGAATCTCGGTGAACAGAGCAAACAGCTTCTTGAAGTCCTGCATCATCTGCTTGGACCTGGCCGAGTTACGCATAATATCTTGACCAATGTCGAGCCAGCCCATGTCGTGATTCTCCTCCATGCTGCGGATGTCCTTGTAGTACTTTTTGAGGCTGTAGTAAATTATGGCCTTGTTTTTGTACTGCTCGTCGCGACAGACTAGCCTCGCCTTGGGCAGGGCCTCGTGGAGAGCCATCTCCAGTGTCTCGACGGTTGTTCGGTTCCATGCAACCTTCATCGTGCGGGTTCCGCGGTTCCAGACCTGATGGGGGGCGAGGGGGGAATAAGAATGAAATCTCCGACCTTCTGCTCGACGACGTAGACGGGAAAGGTCGCCTTCTTCCACGCGTTGATCTGGGCAAAGTGCTTCTCGATCTCGATGTCGTGGCCCAGCATGGAGAGAAAAAACTCCTTGACAACCTCGCGGTCCTTTGTCTCGGTCATGAACCACACTGAGCTTCCCGCCTTCTCGCCGTTCCCGTCGCTAGAGGCCTCGATCATGATGTTCTGGCCTAGGCTCGCGCACATCTCACGGTGGGCAGGTGTGTAGGTGCCTTCATGGCCGATGTAGCACATGAGATTCTGGGCGCGCATTTCTTCGGGAAGTGAGCTCATGAGGTCGCCGGATGGGGCGATACTGCGGTCTTCGAAAGAATCGGGGTCAGACTGGCGGCCCCTCTGGTCGATATTGTCGTTCATGTAGAACACGTTTGCGGGCAGGATCTTTTGCAGACGGTCGTGCCACTCCGGAGGGCAGTCGATATCCTTGAGGTACAGCCTCTGGCGGCGGTCGTCGCGAAAGTTGGACGGGGTCCACTGATCCGTCAGCTGCTTCATCGACCGGAGGTAGTGGCCGATAGTCATGCGCATGTCGGACTGCGACCCGATATCGCGCACTGCCTCCTCCTTCTTGTCGTACGTCGCCTCGAGCCATTGCGCGCTGAAGACGGAGCGAGGCAGCCGATCGTTCCATTTCTCGATGACTAGGGGTCTTCCGCCGAGGATGACATGGAGAAGGACGAGCTTCTCGAAGCCCTGGGGCCCAAGCCGGTGGATTTTGGCGGCCGGCACGCGCAAGACCCATTCGAAGTTTGGCGTGTTCTCCACGAGGGCATCGAGATCGAGGTTCGGCGGGATCGGGTCGAACTTTGCCTGGGGGTGCGTGGAGCTCGGCATTTTGCGCGGGTGCGCCGGTCGCGCGCAAAGCGTCAGCTTTCTATTTTGCGATTCCTCTCAGGGGCGTAGAGTCAAAGCCCATGGCCGGCGAGCCAGACGTGGGTGAGACACCGTGGGCGAGTTGCGCAAATGCGTGGGCAGCCAGTGATGCAAGACGTTTAGGCGGGGAACCGAACGGCTGGTTCGTGAGCGCGCCCGGCACAATTGAAGCGCGTCCTATCTCGCATGGGTGTGGCTGGATTCAAAGTGCACGGACGGTGTGCGCAAGGCAAGTTTTGCAGGAATATTCACCGCCAAAGGTGTGGGGAACAGTGGGGCGATTAGGCAATTCCTTGAAGACATAACGGCTTGTGGCGACGAGGCTGCCGAAACGCAAAAACATGCAGTGAATGGAAATGGTACCTAGGAGGTTTGAGAAAAGATTGGGGTGGTGGATTTGGGGCATTTGCGTCGAGACCGCCTGGCTAGCGGGGGCTGGCGTTTGCTGGAGGATCATGAAGGTGTCTAGGAGCAACGCTGCGCTGGCATTACCTGTGATTTTTTTTTTTTTTTTTTTTTTTTTTTTTTTTTTTTTTTTTTTTTTTCCCCTTCTCGCTAGCGCCGTTGAAGAAACCGTGCTGCAAGGCCCTCTGCAACATCGACCTTGGTAAGAGTCCACGGCACCAGGAACGAGGTACCTACTTTACCTAGATACACTCTATATGAGAATAGAAACATTTTACTAATCTTGACTCTTAGAACCTTCGCGCCTTCTGGGCACGTGGGAGCTGTCTCCCTGTGCAGCCCCAATGACAGCCTCGCCCATCCTGAAGCAGCTTCGGCTGACCTCATGTCCGCTGGCGAGCGCAAACTTGGCAGCCAGAGGAGCCGCTAGGACGAGTCTGAGACACACATGCAACTTTAGACCGAGGAATCCTAACCCGCGCCCAGCAGGCCTGTCGTGCTATCACGCCTCAAAGGCCGCACTCGCCCCACCAGTTCTCGACCTGGAGGCTCCGCTGAAGCCGCAAGGCCCGGAGCCGACCGCTCTCAGCGCCGGCGCCCTGGCACCGCCCAGGTCATGGATCCTATCACGTCTCCCGGCCGCATGGGTGCCCTACGGCGAGCTGATCCGGATCGACAAGCCCGCGGGACCTACTACCTCTTCTTCCCAACGCTGTTCTCAACCCTTATGGCCGCCCCCATGGCCGCCCCCATGGCTGACCCGAGCGCCGTCGTCGGGACGAGCCTTCTCTTCTTCACCGGCGCCCTAGTCATGCGCGGCGCCGGCTGCACCATCAACGACCTCTGGGATCGCAATCTGGACCCCCACGTCGCCCGGACCCGGCTGCGGCCCATCGCGCGCGCGCAGTCACTCCCTTCCAGGGCCTTGTGTTCACGGGCGCCCAGCTCCTGACGGGTCTGGCCGTCCTGCTCCAGTTCCCGACGTCCTGCTTCTTCTACGCCGTCCCCAGCTTGATCTTTGTCGCGGGTTACCCACTGGCCAAGAGAGTCACGTACTACCCACAGTTCGTCTTGGGACTCACATTCTCCTGGGGAGCAATCATGGGCTTCCCGGCTCTCGGCGTCGACGTGTTGTCCAACAGCTCGGCCCTGACTGCCATGGGTCTCCTCTACAGCTCAAATGTCGCGTGGACGGTGCTGTATGACATGATCTATGCTCACATGGACATCAAGGATGATGCCAAGGCAGGCATCAAGAGCATCGCGCTGAAGCATGACGCGCAAACGAAGCAGGTACTTACTGGCCTGGCCGCCGTCCAGATTGGTCTCCTTGCCGGGGCGGGTGTTGCCGCCGGAGCAGGACCGGCCTTCTTCATCGGGAGCTGCGGTGGCGCCGCAGTCACTCTGAGCCTCATGATCAAGCGGGTGAACCTCAAGAGCGTTAAGAACTGTTGGTGGTGGTTTGTCAATGGCTGCTGGATCACGGGAGGGGCTATCGCAGCTGGGTTGGCCATTGACTACGGTGTCCGCTATGTCCAGGACGAGAACCAGGACGAGGAGAAACCGGATCAGGGAGAGGTCCCCAGTTAAAAACCCAGACCAGACTAGATACTGTAACCCTGTATAACACAATGGACGTATACAGTTGCCTGTACAATACTAGACATGATGAAGACATGATAGACAGTCTACCCCAACCCAGTCCGAATGTCTGGTTACGCAGCGCTCCGGTGCGCGCGCGCGCAAAGTTTGCTGGCCGAGGTTGGCTGGCCAAATGGTGCCCGCGGCAAATCATAGTGTGCTGCTCTTGAAAAGTGATCTTTTTATTCGTAGACCATGTCGACCAGTGAAGCCGACGACCCTGACCCGGGAGAGAGCAATGCAAACAATCAAAAGACTCCGTGTGCCGAACCGATGACCCTGTTTTCCCTCGAGTTCATTCGCCGTGCAAGACCTCGATTCCCCTTCCAAAAAGCGATCAGAGACAGGAGACCACGACTTTGACATCAAGACCGCGATGTCGCCCTGAATCCATTCGCCGCACACGTCCTTGGGTTCGCATCCTTCCAAAAAGAGAGCAGACAGGAGACCGCGACCTAGAGTAGGCCACAATATCACCCTGAACCCATGGCCGTGCACGACCCGGGCTCCCCTTCTCCCTTCAAAGCGAGTAGAGACCTCCTTGAAGCGAAGACAAGGGTCCCAGCCGATTCCATTCGCCGCTCACGACCTGGGCTTCTCCTTCTTCTCCTTCCACAAGGCGAGCAGGCCGACACCAGAGACCTTGACGACCTTGAAACGCACACCGGGGATATCACCCTTGGCCTTGCCCTTGCGACCGAATCCAGCAAGGAGGACCTCGTCGTTCTCGTCCACGAAGTTCAGGCAACCGTCGTTGGGCACTGCGGTTTCCACCATGTCAGCCCTGCCACCAGTCTGCACCGTCCACACTCCGTCGAATTCGCAAGGTGCTGACTCACCGAAAGCTGTGACCTTCTTGCCGTTCTTGATGAGCTGCACACGGACGCACTTCCGGATGGCCGAGTTCGGCTGCTTCGCCTCGACGCCGATCTTCTCTGTATGTCCATCGCTGTTAGCTTTAGTCGACGATGCGAGGAAGAGGACGCTACGGACCTAGCACTATGCCTTTCGCATGAGAAGAACCGCCTGTTTCCCATTGTTCTTTGTCAGTATGCTGTTGGCGATGATGTTGGTGGTGGTGGTCAGAGGAGGGACTGACCAAAGGGTGAAGATTTGAACGCAGTGCCGAGCGCGCGCTTCTTGTATCCCAAATCCGCCCAGCGCTGCTCGCGGCGGGTAGTGCGCAGCTTGCGCGCGGCGTTAAGTCCTCTCGGCTTTCCCTTTCCCATGGTTGCGGTGTTGTGAAGGACGGCGATGTGTAGATGTTTTCGGGCGATGAAAATGGCGGTGATTTTGGAAAGGACCAATGTTTTAAGAATTGTGCGCACCAAAGGCAGGCGCGGCAGCTCATGGTGGGGCAGTGCGTATGTAAGCGGGCTGACTCGTGAAAGCGGGCGCCACTCCCCTTTTCTGACTTTTCTTTTCTCCCCTCAAATTCCTATATTTCCACGTTCTCCTAATCCCCCCTGGTTTTCTTTTCCTATTCTTATTCTCCTTGGATATCCTTTATCTTTTTCGGGGGGGGGGGGGGTTTTTTTTTCGCTATTTTTATCATTTTTATATGGCTGCCTTTTGGAGATTGACTACCTTTCTGTGCTACGCAGCGATGCGATAACATAACCTTATGCCTCGCTAGGTTGGCGGGACCGAGCCTCAAGCCACTTGCGGTGTGTGGGTCCACTCTCCCTAGCCCCAAAGACCCTCCACACCCTGGATCAACTACATGGAGGGCAGATATTTGCTCACACCATGCCACCACTGTTTCCAAGCAGATATGGGTGTCGGCCAGGAAAAGCCCGTGCCTGAATCAGAGAGAACCATAATCCACTTTGTAAGCAGTCTGGTGCTTGTCAGCTTCGACGAAACACCGTTGTAGGTGGTGCAATTCTGGAGTCCTTGCTAAGTGCCGACAATGCGTGATATTTAAAGGATTATGACTGCTTTTACGCGCAGGTGGTCGAGAACAAACACCCTGCGCTACAGTCTCGGCCTCTCGGGATCAAGCAAAAGAGCATCCTAGCAACCTGCAACTATGTCGCGAGGGCCCGCGGCGTTAAGAAGCTTGGGCTTATCTCAGAAGCCAAAAAGCTTTGCCCAGACCTGGTCGTGGTCAACGGGGAGGACTTGACACCCTTCCGGGACGTCTCCAAGGCCCTCTACCGGATGCTGAGATCCTTATGTGGTAGCAACCTGAAGGCTGAGCGCCTCGGCCTGGACGAGGTCTTCCTGGATGTCACCGACATTGTCGCGTACAACCTGCAACTGCTCAACCCCCATGACCTCACCCACTCTTTTTTCTGCCTGTCTGAGACGGACCCCGAGCTCGGCTTCGCGTTTGACGCCACAACGTTTGCGGGGTGCGTTGTCGCTCCCGGAAACAAGCCCCTTGAGGACGACACTTCCGCCTTGTCCCGTTTTTCATCGCAAGAGGGACCGCCTGCCAGCCGCCGGAGGCTACTGCTCGCGTCACACCTGGCCTTTCACTTGCGCCAAAAGATCGAGGAACAAGGATACACCTGTGCCTGTGGCATCTCGGTCAACAAGGCCCTCAGCAAGCTGGTCGGGAGCCTGAACAAGCCCCGCAACCAGACCACCCTTTTGGCACTCAGCCAAGGGGATTTGAACTCCTTCCTGGACCCGTACCGCCTTCGCAGCGTGCCCGGTATCGGAGGCAGAATGGTTAGCGTGCTGGAAAGCCATGTCTTCCGCTCGAAGGAAGCCAGCAGCAGGCATGCTGGTGGTGGCAGGCCTGGTACGGCAGCACATCACAAAAAGGAGAACGGGGACAACGAGGAGCCCCTGACTGTGGGCCAGCTGAGGACTTGCCCTGGGGTGGGTCCCGAGCTTCTAGATAATCTTCTTCGCCCACTGGGGATGGAGAAGGGGATAGGCGAGAGGACCTGGGCGCTGCTCCACGGCCAGGACCTGTCCGAAGTCAAGGCAGCGAGCGACATACCGACGCAGATCAGCATCGAAGACACGTATGCTAGCGCAGGTTTAAACACCACTGCTCAGGTAAAGCGAGAGCTCATCAAGATCTCAGCCTCGCTTATCGTGCGGATGCGCGCCGACCTGGCCGAAGATGTCGACAATAATGGCAGCGGTGCAGCATACGCGGCAGCGGCAGATGCTGCCCAGAAATGGATCGCCGTCCCCAAGACCTTGCGCCTCACAACACGGCCTAGACACGACGGCTCGTTAGAGGACCGCGAATACAATTATAATCATGGTCGTGTGAGCCGGAGCCAACCCGTCCCCGGCTTCCTGCTGAATCTCACGCACCCCGTGGACCAGCTCGCGCAACGCCTCGCCGAAGAGAACCTTATGCCCATGTTCCACCGTCTTGCGAGTCCCCGATCGACGGGCGGCGGCTACGACATTGGACTCCTGAACGTGTGCGTCGCCAATGTAACTATGGCCGCCGGTGACGGCGCCGGCAGCAGCGGCCGCGACATCGCCGCCATGTTCAAGCGACGTGATGAACTCCGGCGCGAGTTCATCGTGCACGGTGATGCGCCCGGAGAGGAGCAGCAGCAGCAGCACCTTCCTCCCCGCCAGTTCCTACTAGTGACCCGGCGATACTTCCCAACAATGACGTGAACGCCCAGAGACTGGGCTTTTAGAGACGTCTGTGCGAAGCGGCGTTGAAGACGATCTTTTCGAGGGGACGATGAGATGGACCTCTGGGATGGCCATGACACCCAGTGCTGCCGGACGTGTGGTCACGCCATACCGTTTTTTGCCCTGGAGGCGCACTGCAGATACCACCTGCTAGACGATGGATGAATTGCGCAGCTGAATAAAGTGCTGGTGTAGTCGTGATGTGTGCGCCTTTCCATCTAGGATCTGCGCAGGTGCGATGGTACCTACCTCTACCTACTTGACTACCACCTAGCAGAGTTCCGATGCCAAACATTCAAAGCGACCGCCAATGGAGTCGCCAGTCCCTGCTTCCCTCTTCGCAGCAGTGGGCAAGCCAATCTCTGCAATGAAGAAAAGTCGGACGCTCAGCGAGCCGTTCATAAGGGATCAAAGGTCCAATATAAAGTCTTCAAACTGAGTTCCAGACTGATCTACGAGCAATGCCAGTCCTTTAAAAGGCACGTCTTTAAGCGAATCGAGCCAATGTAGTCCTTCCAAAACAAGCCTTCAGCGAGGCCCGTGAAGGATATGCTCGAGAGGGGGCATTCGTGTTAGCACACTAGTTCCGCGACAGGTGAAGTGAATCACTGACCAGGTTTGTAGCAGAAGGCCTTGCCGCAGCCAGGCAAATCGCACTTATAAGTGCGTCCAGCCTGAATCCGCGCCTTCTTGGCCAATGCCTGCTCAATGGAGGGCACTGCCTTGTGCTTCTCCCGTTCATGGCGCAGAAGAGCAACTTTGGTCATGTAAGGACCATAACCAATGCAGCCGGGATAAAGTACACGGGAAATCGCGCCTGCTGTCGAGATCCTCATTCTTGGTCTCTTGGGATGCCGCGTGCTCGACCGTTCGCTCGGGATGATCTCTCTGCCAATGAGCGGCGAGTTTCTCCATCCTTGTAAACGCAGACGGGGATGACGATGACGACGACGACGAGTACGAGGAGGACGAGACTGAGACCCTCTGGGACTTGTCCAGCCGTTCGAGCCTGCCGCGCGAGCCTCGTTGGCGCCCGGCCACTTGAGCTTCAGACCTTCATCCTTGTCTCATAGCCTTCATCCTAGGAGAGAGAAAGAAACTCCGGAGACGGAGAAGGTGGGGCTAAAACAAGCTGGACGCTCACGGGATCCGAGGGTGGGATGCACACGAGGCCCGCGTTGCCACGCCAGTCTTCAAGCCCCGCCCCCATTTGTTTGGGCAGCAGCGATGAGCCGTCCGTGGCGAGGACACTTTTTGTTTCTAGCTATTGAACTCGGCTTGGTAGCCTGTTGCTTTTGCAATCGCCACGCGTCTTGACGCCGCAGAAGATGAGACGCGGTGAAGGCCGAGATTGGCACTATAAGCGGACGACCCTTTTGCAAAACGCGAGATTGAGGCTGCGCAACGGCGTCAGCAGAAAGGAGTCGGCATTTACCAGGCTCCAAAGGAGCGGAAGTGACAAGGCAGGCTGGCGAGGGCCGAAGTGCCTGAAGCAATACCAATGGGTTCGCCCATAACCCGGCGCCAACGAAGTCCAACCGGGCAACAAACGCCCGTTGCGACAAGGCCTAGTGATAAGCACTAGCGCAATAGTTAGGCCAAGAACGGTGGGTTGGGAGGGAAATGTACCAAAGTCGGTGGGCCGGAGCGAGCAGCACGAGGCGCGCAAAGGAGCAAAGGGCATGTTATCATCTTGGTTTCGCATTACGTCGATGATTGTGCCCGCATCGATTATGGCGATTGCCGCGCCAAATACTGCCGACACAAGTTTCTATATGGAGCGGAGTCATGCCGGAGTCATCCTGGTCGAGAGGCCCCCTGCTGGTGCGGACCGACTCCTCCGGCGCCGGCCGCCGCAGCTCTTCAGCAAGCGGCTGCTACTGCCCGGGCACGCCTGTGCCGGCAACTTCACGACCTTTTTCGCAGCTCCTCGACAAGCGGCCGCTATAAACCCGTAGAAGCTCAGTCGAGCCTGAGAATTACGAGTTGAGGGGCTGGCAACTCGTTCTCGTAGTAAAGAGCCAGCTCCTTTAAGGCTGGCGAATGTGTCATGACGACGAGTTGATAGTGGCTCGCTCCAGTTCCGCGAAGCAAACGGGAGCACTTTAGGACATGGCCATTAGGGGAAACGTTGGGAAAGTAGAATAATTTGGAAAAAGCAATAGCAGCACCGGTTAAGGGCTTAGGGGTCACCCCTGAGCCGTCTCAAAGCCTAAATAGGAGCGCGCGACCTCCCACACACTCTCGACCCTTTCCCTTCCTTTCTTTCCTTGTCCTTTAGAATAACATCACTTTAGCTCCTACTAGCCATCACTTATGAGCCCAGCGTGTTGCACCAGCTTCCGTTCCGGTAGCATCACAGTTCGGATCTTAATGCGAGCGACATCTGGTCCGCAACCAACATATTCTTGTTGGGTTTTTGCCCTTGTCTTCTCCAGATCCACGTCGTAGCTAGGGCGGTGTCTATTCCAGATATTTGTTTAAGGCCGTGCTAAGGAGTCTGGGAGAAGCCCAATATTCCATCTTATTCGAGACAACTATACGTGGAAAAAGCATCGCGCTATCCTGCTCCTTGCCAAGTTCCAACTCGGCATCGAGCTTGGGGGTGCCGTCCACAGTTCCGAGCCGCGGCGCGCGAGTTCGACAATCAGCACCACAGATCGCACCCTCTCCAACGTCGTCGAGTTCGTCCGGGATGCGGTCCGCCGCTAGCGACAGCGACAGCGCGTCGCGGTTCTTCTGGTCCGTGTGCTCGCGGTACTCGGCCATCAACCTCCCGGAGAAGCTGCAGAAGCAGCACCAGAAAACCCTCACTTTGAGCTAGGAATCGAGCCCATCCATTTCACAAGCAACAGCCCCTGCCCCCACGGCATGATATGTGTGCACTTGCCGCCCCTTCCTTCCCGATTCTACTACACCTGGACCGCTCGGCCTCTTGGTCTCCAGCCACACCTTGAAGTGGCTGGAGTGAGGCGGGACAAGCATTGTGACCACAGCTGTCATTTTATAATATTACCTAGGTAGGTACCTATATGCGAGCATGAGACGCCAAAGGGCTTGGAAAGTTCCCTCTCTCGGCTCCTGTTTCGGGGAGTCGTGAAAGCCCGTCATGGAAAGCCTGTGGGCGGCTCGGCGGCCACTGCGGTATGAGTGGCATCTTAGTAGGCCCAGCCCCTTTACCCAAAGCAGCCGGGCGTAGACACGCCGCTAAGTTCTCGACATCTGGAGATCGTCTCCGATCGCGACACGCAAAGCTAGCCGAAATAGTCCTGGATCAAACACACTAGCTAGGGACGCACGTGGGGTGAGTACACGGAGCCTGCATATAATTGGTCAGAGTGACAAACGAAACTCCCTTTCAGGGCACAAAGACAAACACACAACTCTGGAGCAAAATTCTTGGTGTGTAGCGTGAGAGCTGTCTGGCTGCTTGGGAAATCGCTATTCGATGGGGGTACCTGTAGGAAAACGAGGGCACAGCCCTATTGCGGCGTAGTTGACAAGGCTACATGCATCGCGGGTCAGCGAAGGAGAATCCAGGGGCTTCAGTCGACCGGGAGCGAATGAACGAACATGCACCAACAAACCATTTCAGCAGCTAAAGTTACAATCAACAATATGGCACGTTGAGGGACCTAGCTAGTATATTCCCTTCTCCACCCCTCAGCGGTTCCCAGGCCGTCCAGATATTTCCCGCCGTTCGATGCAATCATGGAGAAAGATGTCATAAAGCAAAGAAAAGCAGCACAAATAAATCCAGCTAAGCTCCCTGGATCCGTCGTGGTATCGAGGGGCTGCCTCGCAAGACCGACGCCGTATGACTCCCTGTGATCATCCCCGCCTCGTTGCAATAATGCTAGACCAACCCGGGTATGTCGTAACAATAGCTTGGGAAGCGCTTAAATCCCTGGTTACACGCTTCCCTCTGCGAGTTCCGAGCCAAAACTCCGTCCCGGCTGTACCACCAAAAACGCCTGTTGTGTAGCACCAGTACTCCCATGGAGCCCCTTGTCTTCCCCAATTTTCTCCCTGCTATTCATATCGCAGGAGAGAGTGTAGCCGAGGAGACGAAGATGCCGTCTACATATCCTCCACTGCTTCACAATGCAGTATTACACACCGCCCAACGTAACCCGCTAGCTAAAGGCGCGGGACGCCTGCCTTAGCTCCTCGTTGCCTTGCAAGATCTCTTCGAGCCAGTCGGCCGCCATTGTCAGCATGGTGCTTTTGCTGAAGCCGCCGCCCTTCAGCCCAGGCACCAGGTCGCAGAGGTTGTCAAAGCCCTCCTTTATCAAGGTCCGCCGCTTCTGCTCGCTCCTGATGTGGTTTTCGCGCTTCTGCTCGTCCGTGAGGTTCTCCCGCGGGGGCTTGGCGGCGGCGTTCGCGTTGGACTTGCGCCGTTTGCCCGCTGCGACCTCCGATGTTGGTGTTTCGGTCGCGCTGACGTCTGCCTTAGTCTTCCGTTTCCGGGCGGGCTTGGGCGTTGCAGATTGCGGCTCTTCCTCCTCCCGCTCCAGATCCTCGGCCTCATCCTTAGCTTTGCTCTTCCGTCGTTTCCGTGGCGGAGCGGTGGTGTCTGGCTCGGCCTTGACCTGGACGGGAAGGGGCCGCGACTTGGGCTTCAGCGGCGAAATCGGCCGAGTGGCGACGGGGCTCGAGGGGCGTGTGGTGGCGGCGCTGCGGCTGACTTCGAAACACTCGATATACTTTAGGCGTTCGGTCTCGAGGGCCTCACCGGTCTCCTTGGTTGAGTTAGGGACAAAGCCGACTTTGTTGAAGCTCGCGTCGGAACCCCAGCGCACCTCAACCGTTGGGGGGTTGTTCGGCCTGGGCGGTGTCAATACCGTCTGTCTCACGCCACCGCGGCCGTTGAAGACCATCTCCGGATAGACACGATTTTGCTCCTCTACTGTGGGGGCCTGAGAGCCGCGCCGGTTCTCGTCTCTATAGCTGACGACGCCATGATTTCGGACGTGCTCCACTGGGGCCTCGAGAGACACACTACGGCCATATGAGTTGTGATTATTCGAAATGCTTCCATGACTGTGGGGTCTTTGCATGGAGCTGTTCTGGAGGAGCGTGGCAGCGGCGAGCACATCGGCGGGGGTATGCTCTAACTCTAGCTCGAGATGCGATGGCTGCTGTTGCTGGTGTTGGTGGTGCGGATGTTGTTGTGGTGGTGGGGGTGGCGGTGGGGGAGCCGGCTGGATCTGGGGCGGAGGGGGCGGTGGCATCAAGGCCGAGGGGCTCGACAGCGGCTCGAAGGTCACATTGGTGAGGCTGTGGATCGGGGAGCCGAGACCGACGCCGGGATGCTGGCCAAAGGTGGTAGCGGTGCCCATGAACTGCGGGGGTAGACTCAGCCAGTCCTCGCTGAAGTTGAGGCCCTCGCCGAAAGAGGTCCCGGCAAAATGGTCCGAGGTCATGTCCTCGAAGAAGCTGTTGAGAAACCTGGCATCGTTCTCGTTGAGGAGCGGAGCTCCGGGGGCAGGCTCGGGGGCATCGAGAAATAGGAATTCCTGGCTTGGATCGAGAGTGTCTGCGGAATGCCCGTGGCGGCCTGGTCAGCGGCGGCAGTGGAAATGAGCGAGACACCTGGCCGCAGGGAGCGGAGCGCCACTTACATCCGAACGGAAGGTCGGGGTCTGACGGCTGCGTCGAACCCATCCTGGGACGTTGGATGGCTAGCATGGGTGCGAGTTGTCTGTCCGCGTCGCTGCTTCGGGGCGGGCGGTGTCGTCGAGACCAGGAGCGGGCAGGGTAGAGACTACCGGCGCGCGAGTGCGACAGCAGTCATGGCCCAAGCAGCCTGTGCCGGGGAGCGGTTCGAGGGGCTCGTCGCAGGCGGGCTTCGTCGGCAGCCTGGCGGCGGTCAGAGGCGCGGCGGGGAGCGGGGAGGGAGCTGGGCGCGGTAGAGCGCAGTCAACACGGTGGTGGCAGCGTAAATCCTCAAGTCGATATCGCCAGGCGGTGGCTGGCGAGCGCAGTTGGCTTGCTAGTGATTTTTTTGAGCGGCAGGTGGGGTCTATGGTGTGCTTTTGGGGCATGTGATAATTGAAATAAAAACAATGCGCAGCTTCGCAACCGCAGCCTGCCAAGGGGGCGACCGAATTATTAGGTACGTAGGTAGGTACCTAGGTACCTTATTGTCGTAAACCTAGGTAGCCAGATCAAGACCAAGGTTCTGACAGCGGAAATATGAAAAGGAGCAGGGCCAATAGAGAGTGGGAACAGAAAGGAATAAAAATCACAAATCGTGATTCTTTGCCCTTTCCCCCTGCCCAAGTGTTTTTGCCGCTGGACAGTTCATTCAAGAGTGGATCAGCACCGAACCACCCTGCTTGAAGCAACAACACGTAGTATTTATTAATCTGATGGCGGAAAGGCGCTTTGGGAAAGGCAAAGCACCGCGTTTGCACTTTGAGGTCGACAATGGCCTTCCCAGGAGAGGTACGAGGGGGAAAAAACAGAGGGCTGAAGGCACGAAGGCGGGCCGGTCTTAAGGAGCATTTGCACGCAAGCCTTGCCGTGCAGAAAAGCCTGGGGTAATTAGATGGGCTGTGGGGAAGGCAACGGGCGACTGACTGATTTGGGCAGTCTGGCCGCCTCTAACCCATTTAATTTCTTGCAAGCATCAATGCCTGGAGGACGACAGCTACTGTGACTCGCGGGAGCCAGATCCGAGGGCTGGCCACAGAAGGCGCCGTGATCGTCTGCACCCTACCGCCTGGCCAGCACCTGCGATGGCTGAAGGCGTCCAAAAGGCGCCCTCTCACAGCGCGGTACGGCATACGCGCGGCGTGTACGCCTTACGGGCAAGGGCAGCTCTTGGGGTTTCATTGAAAAAGGCCCGCCCCTGCAGTCCGACTTGAATCTTGCAGCCCCATCCCGCTGCAGTCCTGGAAGCTGAGAGGCCCCGGCTCAAAGACCGCGGGCACCAGACTTCGCCTCGCCTGATGCATCGTCACATGCCAAATCCAGTTTGACGCCCACGTGAGCTCCACGGTGGACCTCGCGACCTAGGCCCATTCCAGTCGCGCCCATGATGGCTGCACCCCCTTGTGCGATGGTTGTGTTCGAGCGCTCTGTGCGAAGCGCGCCAGCGACGCGGGCAGCGAGCATCGAACATCGCAGGTATTTGTTTATGCGGTGCTGGCCGCCTCTGTTCCTGGGGTAACTATCTCGAGCTTAATACATAAACCGCCAGATTGGAACGCCTCCTTGCCGCCAAAGCCACGAGGCGTTGCGACATGATGACATACCTTACACAACTCCCCGATTCGGCAATCAAGGCACGCAAGCATTATCAAGTGCACGCGCATTGCAGTGCAGCAGGCAGAGCTCAGGCTATCTAGCTGGTCTACTACGTAAGTGTTCATCTAGCGCGAGAAAGAAGAGCACTTATCGCCAAGAGATACCTCGAGTTGCCATCCAGCAAGACGCGAAAAGAGATATTGCAACGTGGATTGTGTTACTCGTATTCCTTGGTCCATCTACCAATACATTCCCCTACCCTTTAATTCAGTTAAAGCCTTTCAAGTCGTCGCCGTTGCCGCCCCAGGTCTCGTACCGGAACCTCGGTCAGAACCCCACACATCCTTTGGCGGCCCATCCCTGTCGCATCGATCTCGGGATGTGAGCACCTGCACATGTATCATACCTGCGCCAGAAAGCAGCGCCTCGGCTGCCTGCACGCTTTGTACGACAAGACATCCGTCTGTTGTCCGCCAACAAAGAAGGAAAGGCTCCGATTTCCAGCTCCCCAAAACGAACGGTCGTCATTGCAAGCCACGCGGAGCCAATCGGACGTTGCCAGGGTTGTTGGCCGAGATACAAGACAAACTAGCCCGAGTCTAAGCGCATGACGCGCCGCCGCACTCCCTCATCTGCACCTGCCCCCTCGTCCGGCTGTTCGATGCCTCGCCGACGCCACACCCAACTGGATAACCTGATCCGTCGTTGAGCCCATCCGTGATTGGCCCAGGGAGCCGGTCCTCTCCTGTGCCAGCCGGCTGCCATCATCCATCCCAACAGCGGGCCCTCCCTAACTAACATCTCGCCGACGCGTGTGCGCACGCCACACATCAGCCCAGCTTGGCTTTTTCTCCCTAACGCTGCGCGGCGCGCCTGGACGCAGCCAATCCCGCCCCAACATCTGCGAGCTTTCATCAACACTGCCCGGGCTCGTCTCAACTGACCCTCGCCAGTTTCTATCCTGTGGCCCTCCTGCCTTGGGTTCCCCGCTCTGGCGTGCTGCGATCCTGTCTCGACATCCCCGGGGCCGGGCCGACTGCGGTGCTCGACTCTGACCGTGGCCCCTGAGTAGTCGCCGCCCATCTTCGTAGTCTCGAGCGATGGCGCGGCATGTCGAGGCCCCCAGGGCCCCTGAGAGGGCGGCATGGGACCGCAACGTGCCGCCGCTGCTAAGGCCTATGCTGCGCGCCTACGTTTTGGGGTATGGCTCTTCCGTCGCGCCCCGCGTCTTGACGCTGGCCATCCAGACCTTTGCGAGGAGGCGGAATCTTAAGAATACGGCGCAGCAGCCCCGGCCTCCCTTTCTCCGCGCCCTGATACATATCCTGTGTGGTGGTCTAGACCCGCAGAGGTTTCCCACCTTCTGCGCACTCCTAGTTGGCGGCACCACGCTACTCCAGGCACGACACTCTTTTCTGCAATGTCGCAAAGTTCTAAGCCTAGACCCTGCTCTAACACACCCTGTGCTCCGCGTAGGTGCCTCTAAGTCGCGTAGTCGACAAGTTACTGCAGGCCTTATCAGAACCGGCCCGGACAAGGTATGCACTTGGAGCCTCTCCGGCCGAACCACAACACCACCACCCATCAGCGGGTGTCGACAGGCCATATTTCTGACGCCCTTCGTTGTATCATCCAGGATTTCGCGATGGCTTGCGGCCTTTGTGGCAGCCTGGTGCAGTCTACGAGTCCTCCAGTCCAAGCATAGCCCAGCCTTCACCGACGTGGCCGCGCCCTCGGCGGAAGCTGGGTCGGCAGGGACGGTGCGCTGGGCTGGGCGTACGCTGGATCTCACCCTCTTTGCCGCTGCCAGAGCTGTCGATGTGATGGTAGGCGAGCTGTGGTCCCAGCGAAGGAGTCGACGAATGGCCGCCGGCAAGTGGACAGCAGTATGGGCATCTCCTGATATGAATCTTCCAGCCTGACCGTGGCCCATATACTAACCAGTTTCTCGCCGGTGTTACAGGCTGAGCGCCTCGTGGAAAGAACCACGGACCCGGCCATCTTTGCAACAGCGTGTGCTGCTATAATGTGGGCCTGGATCTATCTTCCCGACCGTCTTCCTCCGGGATACAACAAATGGATAGGAGCCGCGGCCGCCGTCGACGTGCGTCTGCTCGAAGCTCTCAGGCGATGCAGGAGCGGCGAGCTGCTCTACGGCCAGGACAATGGGCAGGCATCTCTGCTGCAGGCCATGTGCGCCGATTATAAATGGCCGCTCCATTGGGGCGACCCAAGCCGATCGATACCGTTCCCCTGCGAGATGGTGCACATGGGCGCGGGCCCTTCGTGCGAGCGGCATGCGCTCAGCCGCTTTTACCGCTCCTGGCGCTGGTCCATGGCGACCTATATGCCTTTAAACCTGCTGCTGGTCGCCCGCAACCCGAGCCTGCGGTCCCTGGCCCGGGCCGCCGTCGCGGCCTCGCGCTCCTCGGCGTTCCTGGGCACCTTTATCACGCTCTTCTACTACGGCGTCTGCCTCGCCCGCACAAGGCTCGGCCCGTCTCTCCTGGTCCGCGGGGACCGGGACCTGGCGGCGCGGCAGCGGATCGACGGCGGGCTCTGCGTCGGGGCCGGGTGCGCGCTGTGCGGCTGGAGCATCCTGATCGAGCACGCAGGCCGCAGGAAGGACATGGCGCTGTTTGTGGCACCCCGGGCCCTGGCCACCTTCTTCCCCAGGCGCTACCCGCTCGACAAGCAGTGGAGGGAGACGCTGGTGTTTGCGGCCAGCACTGCTGTCGTCTTCACCTGCGCGCTTGAGAACCGACCACGGGTTCGGGGAGTCCTAGGAAACGTGCTCGGCTCGGTGCTGAAGGCATGATTCTCGCGGGTGGTCGCTACCACCAAGCGGTGTACTATATGAGGAACAGGGTCTTGTGTTGCTCTCTAGAGCATTCCAAGCTCACCTTTGATTTGCTGCGATCAAGTTGATAGACTTTGGTTAGAGGATTAATGTAGGTTTAAGAGGGAGCAGGTGATTACATCAAATGAATAATCGAAGGATTCACTATGAACTCGGGAACATACCGCCCAAAGAACGAAGGAATCCTCATGGTTACCAGAAAGAGGTTGTCATTTCGGTTCTCCCGCCTCCCCAGATGCCGCCCCCGCGTTTAATGCACGTGCCTCTTCGTGGGTGCCCAATAAGAACCGGGTAATTGCCAGGCGCGGGTGCGCGGTCAGTCAGAATTTTCTTCAAAGTCAGCCTCCGTGCCTCCGTATCGGCGTCTCAAACCCGCCCGACCCCTTGCTACATTACGTAGCCCTTCGGGTCAGGATCCTGATTCTGTCCCCCGGCTGCCAGGAACCGGGAGAGCGACTTGCCAGCGGTGCCAGCCCACTCGAATTGAGTTAGAACTTGGACTTTTTGCTCCTGTCAATTTCCACGCCGATTGCCTCAAGTGCCTGGCACCTGTCCATCCTGGCACCTGTCCATCCTGGCACCTGTCCAAGCGGTCGGGCTCAAGGGGCGGCCTGTCCCAATTAGGAAGTATGCTCGTAAATCTGGAGAGAGACTCGGGCTGGTACTGGTCCCGTAACAGTACATTCAGGAGACCGCGATGCAACCCACCCTGAGAAACTAGGAGGAAGAGCTTACCTACCTGGATCGGTAGATTTAAACGAATTTTGTCGGCCTGCCGGTGGCTGCGAGTATCTTGGAGGCTCGGACCCTTTTTCCGCACATGCACGGTGTTGATGCTGCCCCGCATCGGCGACCGATCTCGGCAGCGTATTGGATCGTGCCTGTGCAGCTTTGCATGGCGTTCCCCACTGAACTTTTTGACACTGGATTTTAGGTGTTTGTAGGTATGACTCCAATAGAAGACGGTAAACTTTTTGACTCGGTGCTATTCATCCTCATCCCTTCTTTCTCTCTCCAACTTCGACATCCAATTCTTTGCGAATACTGGTCAATTCCTCCTGACCATCCCTTGCCGAGAAGATCCTTCACGGCACCATTGACCCCTCACTCTCACCATTGACATCGGATCAGACGCCCTCGTGCTTCCGCCACCTCGCCGCCGCTCCAGAGACCGCCCTAGCTGCCTCGCCTCCTCGATCACCACCACTTCTTCAAAATGTGTCCCTCTTGCGAGCCTGAGCAGTCCAACGGCCATGCAAATGGAAGCTCCAACGGCACCAACGGCTCCAATGGTCCGTCAACGTCCCAAGCCATGTTAGCTGGAAGCCTCGGCTGGAGAGCCCGCCGCTTCCTCCGATGACGGCGCCGCTGACCAAACTTGCAATGACGACAGGCTCCCACCCCGGCATGACGGGCGTCGAGAACCGCCAGAACAGCCGCTTCCAGCAGCGGAACCCCTACGCGCCCGTCGGCGACTTCCTGTCCAACGTGAACAACTTCAAGATCATTGAGAGCACCCTCCGCGAGGGCGAGCAGTTCGCCAATGCCTTCTTTGACACTGTCAGTGCCTTTGGACGTTGCTCCAATGCCATGCCAAACATCCCTCGGTGCTGGTGACACACGGGCGGGGACATACTCTGACCAATTCTCGTCACCGACATTCAGGCCAAGAAGATCGAGATCGCCAAGGCCCTCGATGACTTCGGTGTCGACTACATCGAGCTCACCAGCCCGGCGGCCTCGGAGCAGTCGCGCGCCGACTGCGAGGCCATCTGCAAGCTGGGCCTCAAGGCCAAGATTCTGACTCACATTAGGTGTCACATGGACGATGCCCGCATCGCCGTTGAGACCGGAGGTACGGTGCCAAAGGGTGACGCCCCACGTCTCGGTGAGATGCTAACTTGTCGTCGCAGTTGATGGTGTCGATATCGTCATTGGCACTTCATCATTCCTCATGGAGGTAAGTCTCGGCAACCGAGCCTCTTTTGTGGTTGGCGTGAAAGATGGTTGATGCTAAGCCTTCTCTCATGCTCCAGCACTCGCACGGCAAGGACATGACCTACATCACCAACGCCGCCATTGAGGTCATCAACTTCGTCAAGAGCAAGGGAATTGAGGTCAGGTGTGAGTAGCACCTCTGTCCCGCCAAGCCTGTTGACAGGCTCTCCTTGCATTGGTAATGGCGCTTGCGTATCTAACACTGGGTGACATATAGTTTCGTCTGAGGACTCGTTCCGCAGCAATCTCGTCGACCTTCTCAGCATCTACTCGACCGTGGACAAGATCGGAGTCAACCGAGTTGGCATTGCCGACACTGTTGGATGCGCTTCCCCACGCCAGGGTAAGCTCTCTCTACGTCGCTTGACCCCTCTCGCGCACTTGCATACGCTAATTCTCGTGCTTTTATAGTTTACGATCTTGTCAAGACCCTGAGGGGCGTCGTCTCATGGTAAGCTGCATTTGCCATGTGCAATCCGTGCTTTAGGGCGCGTCCGATCACGGAGCGCTAACATATTTGGCCAGTGATATCGAGACCCATTTCCACAACGATACCGGCTGTGCCATCTCAAATGCCTTCTGCGCTCTCGAGGCGGGCGCCACTCACGTGAGTCTACATGGCTGCCAAAATGGTAGTTTCTTGCATGGAGGACGCATACTAACGGCTAGTAGATCGACACGAGTGTTCTGGGCATTGGCGAGAGGAATGGCATCACGCCCCTAGGAGGTAGGTTTCTGAATTGCTTCACTTTGCTCAACGGCTCGCCGAGCATCCTGCTAATCGTCACCATGGGCTACTAGGTCTCATGGCCCGCATGATCGTCGGGTCCAAGGACTACGTTCTTAGCAAGTACAAGCTGCACAAGCTCAAGGAGATTGAGGAGCTTGTTGCCGAGGCTGTGCAAGTCAACATACCCTTCAACAACCCCATCACCGGATTCTGCGCCTTCACCCACAAGGCCGGCATCCACGCCAAGGCCATCCTAAACAACCCATCGACTTACGAGATCATCGTATGTGGTCTTGAGCCCTCAAGGAGCGAAAGCCGCCCCATCTATTGTTGGAATATTACCGTCGCTAACTCATGCTTGACAGGACCCGGCGCTGTTCGGAATCACGCGCTATGTGCACTTCGCTAGCCGTCTGACTGGCTGGAACGCCATCAAGGGCAGAGCGTCGCAGCTCAACATCGAGATGACGGATGAGCAGTGCAAGCAGTGCACAGCCAAGATCAAGCTTCTGGCTGACATCAGGCCAATCGCTATCGACGACGCCGACTCGATTATCCATGCTTTCCACCGCAGCATCGTGGCCGGAAAGCCTCTCGAGT
This sequence comes from Gaeumannomyces sp. JS-464, assembly GCA_002197995.1. Lineage (NCBI taxonomy): Eukaryota > Fungi > Ascomycota > Sordariomycetes > Magnaporthales > Magnaporthaceae > Gaeumannomyces > Gaeumannomyces sp. JS-464. The sequence continues at coordinate 2,079,343 of NGZR01000001.1, read as the reverse complement.
CGCTGGGGAGCCTGCTGCCCAACATGACCGCTGAGGAGAAGACTGCGCTTGCCAGCATGGAGAACCGCGGTCGGGAACTGGACATGGCGGATGCGCCCCCGGCCAAGAAGGCCAAGGCCGAGATTGCGGCCTAAGACCAGGCATCACCGGCATGGCGGGTTGGGGCACAATTGCATTTGACACTTACCGGCTATTGCGCCGATGAAGTGTAAAAACAGGACACCAAAAAGGGGCGCCAAAAAATCTAGTGTTTTGGGAAGGCAAACCAAAAAAGTATCATACCAGGTTCAGGATTGCGTGGCTTTGTTTTTGCTTGGTATCTAAATAGCTTAGCTACCCGCCATTTGAGATATATGAAATGATTTTACGTTCAATGTTTCGAGGTGCACCCAGTCGGTATACTCAAGGTGCAGAATTGTTAGTTGAGGCTGTGAATCGAAGGCACCAGCGATCAGTGACACGAGGCAGAAGTTAAACTTGGTTGAGAATTGAACCCATGTGAAAGCGAATGAGTTGTGCTCAAATTATTATGACAACAATGGGAAGTAAATATCTTATTGCCCAAGGCTACAGAGGCTGCAGGATTGTAGCCAGGAGCTCACGCCAAGTATGAACACGCAAACCAAGAGGTCGGACCTGATAGTGGAGAAGATCTGACCGTAGCGCAGGACGGACTCGGCATAGCTCCTAAACGGGCCTGGCAGGAAGCTGGCGATGGTCCAGACGATGCCGGACGGCGGGGCCCTGGCGCGGTCGAGGAAGAAACGGGACGTGATCAAGACGGCCTCGGCGGTCGCGAAGCCCCAGAAGAACAGGTGCCTCCGCTCGGCGTCGCCGTCGAGCAGGTCCGGGATGCCGTCGGCGCTGGCCTGGGCGGCGCGGTCGCGGGCCTCGCGGGTGCCGGTGAAGTTGCTGAACAGCACCATGTACAGGCCCAGGCCCAGGGCGACGGCCAGGTGGAGCAGGCGCCAGGCGACGGCGTACGTGTCGACGGGCGGGGCTGCCGCTTGTTGCGGGGTGGCGGTGCCGCTGCCCATCATGCCGGGCGGGAAGCCGGCGCCGGCGCCGCCGAAGGGGTTGCCGCCGAGCCCGCCTGGCATGCCGCCGCCCATCATCTGCGAGAGCAGCTTCATCATGGGGTCCTCGGCGTCGGCGGCCCCGGGCGGCCCCGGGGATGGCGAGGCGCCGGCGCCGGCCCGCGGGTCGAGGCCGAGCATCAGCTGGCGCAGCTGGGCTTCGGACAGGTCGGCCGACGGCGGCGGGGCCGGGGGCGAGTCGGCGGCGGGCCGGCGCGGGGTGGCGCGCGGGGCGTAGTAGTGCTCCGAGATGTCGACCTCGGCAGGGTCCGCGTGCTCGGCGGCCGGTGATGCCGCAGCGGCCTTGGATGGCTGCTCTGCGGTCGGCGGCTGCGGGATCGGGTCTGGTGGTGGGAGGTTTTTGGTGTTGTTATTAGCTTTTTGGCTGACATGGTAGGCGAGGGTGGAGGGGCTGTTATCGAAATGTGTTTACCTCTCTGCAGGCCGCCGCCAAGGCCCGTGATCTTGTTCAGCCTCGCGCTGCCGCCGGCCTTGATCTTGGCCTCCCTGCGCTCCTTACGTATCCTCGCCTGCTCCGCCGCCCTGGCGGCCGCGGCGTCCTCGGGGACATGGCGCCGGTGCCGACGCCCTCGGTCATCTTTGCCTGTTGGGAGAGGGGGGGCGGCCCGATGTGGGGCGGGCGTTGTTGGCGGATTGCCGATTTTAAGCCACTGACCGAAGTGGCCGCACGCGAGCTATTTTGGATTGGAAAATGGGTTGCTTTTTGGGGTTTTGTCACGGTGATGTGAGATGGCGGGAGGCGAAAGGTCTGGGGGCGCGAGCTACCACCTATGAAGTTGCTACACCTGTCGCCTGGATGGTGGGTTGGCGCCTATTGTTATCTTATCGCTAGCCGCCTTAGCCGCGCTGTCCGCCGCTTGCCGTCTACCTAGGCGCGAGCCTGGGCTGCCTTTCTTTAGCAAAAGAAGATATAAACTCTTGTCAGCTGTTCTTAGGTTTTATGAGGGCGAAAGATTTAAAAAATTATAATTCTTGTATGTTCTTATTTAGGTACGCCTCAGTTTGGATAGACCTGAAAAAAGATGTTCCACTCCAAGTCGCTCACGTCCGCCCGCAGTCTTTCCAGAACATGTTGTCCGAGATGTCTGCTCCCTGCTGCAAGAGCACCGTGCAGCCACCGACACGGGTCGACAATCCTGCTTGGCCAGAATGAGGTGCATACCTAGGGCTAGTCATTCCCCAAAAACGCTATAGCGCACGCAGCTCAAGATCTTTTTCTTTCTTTTCCTCCGGGCAGACGTTGCTTTGATTGCAGCGACGATGACGGCGGAAACGGAACAATTCCCGCTGACTCACAGTCAGAAGAAGGCCCTGAAGCAAGCGTTCATCGACTCTATTGATCGTGATGCCGTCCTTCGCCTAGCGTCGAGACACAGACAGTGAAAACCATGTCGGTTTTTCAGAGACAGCTCCAATGGCTCCTTCAATATCTGCTTCTTCGTCGAGTTCGATGACGACGGCGTCAAATTGACCCTGAGGTTCCCCATCGTTCCGGGCATCTATAACGTCTGGGACAAGCTCCAGAGCGAGGTCGCTACCATGCGGTAAATAAAACCCGCCCGAAATGGTCCACCTGGTGTGGGTTCCGTCCGGCTAACCACCCGGCTTATCACCAGCTACATCGAGGAGAATACCACCATCCGGGTCCCTCATGTCCACGCTTTCGGTCCATCTCAAAATAAGGATCAGGATAATCCGACTGGGCTTGCGTACCTGCTCCTCGACTTCATCCCCGGCACGCCCCTCGATGTCAATTGGCTCTGCTTCGACGTCGACGGGAGAAAGAAGGCCACACCAGAGCAGAAGGAGCGGTTTTACGCGCAGCTTCTCCTCGTTTTTGCCCAACTGCGCCAGCTGGAGTTCGACGAGACTGGCTCCCTAATGCCTAACCCCCAGGACAGCTCCAAACCTATCGTCGGTTCAATGCTTTCCATCCCTTGAACGAGTTGCAGTGTGGCTAGGCTATTCAAGAGGGAGTCACGCCCACTCCAGCCGCAAAGTTCTCGTCCGCCATCGACTTTGCCTTCTACCACTACCATATCCTGCGCCAGACGTATGAATTCCCTGTGGAAGCCTTGACGCTAGATGGGGCGCGAAAGGAGACTTACATCTTCAACGACCTGTCCGGCTGTCTATTCGCTCACTTCGACCCTCGCTGGAACCGTGGCCCATTTGTACTGTCCCACTCTGACCTGCGTTGGCCTAACCTGATCGTGGACGACGACTTCAACATACAAGGGGTCATCGACTGGGAGTGGGCCCACACCATACCGCTACAATGCTTCGCACCGCCTTTCTGGCTCGGCGCAGTTCCAGCCGAGCGGCCGGCAGGCTATCCCTGGTCGAAAGAGTATGCCGTATTCCACCGTATCCTTCTAGATCAGGCCGTGAACTCCACTTCCTGTGCCCGTCTTGCACAAGACTGGCCTAAAAAGTTCCCAACGTTGAATATGGCTATGGCCCTCCTTCTCCGGCATTACCATTCGGTCCTTGAGATATACATTAACGGCTACATCTCTAATAATCTTGAGGACTGCCTGGACCGGGAAGAAAGCATCAAAGAGTATTTCGACTCGCGTGATGATGACGGAGGAGGGCTCAACTTCGAGGTGCGGCGGCGGCTGAGGCGGTCGGAATGGTATACGGAATACTTGAAAGAGAACAATCTCGAGAACCAACTACCTCAGGGAGAGTGCGAGGGCGACACAGTTAACGACGGCGACGAGATTAACTAGAGCGACAAGATTAATGAAGGCGGCAAAATCAACGATATCGATAAGAACAATTACGTCAACACTAACGACAACGGCGGCGACAAGGGACTCAATACCTAAATTTTGGTCTGTCTGGCTTGGATACTAGCTCAACTGGCCAGAGTTCAACTCCAATACTCCTCCTCGATCTACCAGTCTCACCTGGCGGCAAATTCCCCGGATTTGTGCATTCAAGATGCACCAATTTCGATCTTGCGGTCCGGAACGGAAACACCTTGGGCCGTTTTCTCACTCGATTTAACTTCGCTGTGGTCAACCGGGCCCTCTCTGTTCCTTCCCAGAAGCACATCCGCCTTGGGCTTCCTCCGGGATTCCCGATCACCTCGCCTTGCTTTCGGAGAGATTTGGCGTTCCCTGATAGTGACGATGCTTGTGCCTCCCATAGCCCAGCGGGAAGATGATATCTGACAGATCGATCAGGACACCACGCTTCCAGTTGTCCAGAATTGTCGTGTCGTAAAACTCAAACCCGACGGTCCACAGGAACTCCATCGATGCCTGTATCTCCTCCAGGTCCACGGAGTTAGGATCGTTGTCCCCTTGTTCCGCCCCGATATACTCGTACACGATTGCGAAGTACTCCCGGGCGGGATCAGTGGGCCCGCGACGGTTCGTCAAAATATTTGCCGCTCAGCCTTAACCAGCCGAAGCACTTTTCGGGTTTTCACCATGGAATCCATCGTGCAAGTGATGTCAATATCGACTGGGATACGCGGCTTTTTGCGGGCTTCCTGGGAGAAGGCGTAAAGGTTTTCGATGGCCTCGGTGCCATCCCTGGGCTCGTCGAAGAGCTGATACTGCTCATTTGGCCGTCGCCATCCCCGAGGTCTCCCAGCGAGGCCTCGGTCATCTGCAGAACGGCGGCGTTCTGGAACTCGCGCTGGGCCGCCCAATAGTACATGTTATCAGGCGGCTCATCGTCCCAGAACTTGACAGTAACAAGCAGATAAAGTCAGCGTCCAAGATACACGCACGGCGAAAAGATGGGGGTTGATATTTGTACCAGCTTGACCACAAAAGGGCCCTGGTCGCCGAACGCGACTTTCCAGCAGTAGCCATCGTATCCACCGCCAAGGCGCTCAAGCCACCGGATATCTTTCAGCTCGAAGGGGCACTTGCGGAGCAGCGGCTTCTTCAGGTCCGCCCACGAGTAGCGGGCCGGTCCGCTCATAGGCTCATCCGTGTAGAACGGGGCCCTCTTCGGCCTCATCCAATATTCATGCTCTCGGGCTGCCCTCTCTTTCGCCTCCTTCACTTGCTGCCTCAACGCGGCCTGCCTCTCCCTCTCTCTGGCGGACACATCCGCCGACCCAGACTCGTCGTCACTTCCTAGGTCGTGGGCCGGCCGCTGATCGGGCTCAGGGGTAGGACCCACATTAACTATCCGTGGGCCGTTGGACGCCAGTTGGACGGCATTCGGGGGCACAGACGTTGGCGGAGCGTTCGTTTCTTCGACGGCAGCCATGATGCCATGGGACTTCCTGTCTTGTTAGCTCCAGGCAGGCACTCGTGGTCCGTGCGCCGATTGCAGGCGCGTGGCAGGCACTCATTCCAATGGATAGCCCAAGCCCCATCATTCTTTCATTCTTCCCAACCTCGAAGCCCTCGACCAGGCATCCGCCCGCTCAGCTCACTGGATATCGACCCCGACCACGGGGTTGATCTCGACGACGTGCACACCTCGTATTGCGGCTCGAACCATTCAACAACCGCCATTTCGCAGATGCTTGGCCTGACTGTGAAGACTTCCGATGATATCCCTGAGCCAAGGCAGGTTACAGTCGGTGGCACTGCAATGGATGACAGGCGCGCAACGCAAGTAACAACAAGGACAAGACAGAGCCTGGTGGCCTGCGGAAAAAAAAAACCCCCTTTTTTATGTTAATCAAATATTTTGACCCTACTACTAGCGAGGGGGCCTCCGTGCTCTCCCGGTTCCAAAGAGCGAGCCTTGGCCGACAGCACATCTTCATCAATGGAACCCCCCGCGAACAACCGCATTGCAAGTCACCAGAGGCGCGGCTGTTTGCCTAAGCCCGCGCACCCAATGACATTGGCCTGGTGGAATCCTGGAGCTGCATAGGTTGCCCGGCTGTGCTGCAGGTTCCCGGTCGCCTTCAAGCAGCAATCTGGCGGTGCGCGCGGGGTCTTTCTTTCCATTCCATGGAACCTACGAGCATCTTCCCCTCCTCCCTAACGGCACAATGCGGGGGTGTTTGCTCTGCACGCTTGGTGATATGAAGAGCAACCTGCGCCAGAAAACTCGATGTTTGTCTAGGTAGAGCCTTGCCGTCTGCCCTGCAAGCGCGGGGAAGAGTGTCGTTTAACGTGGCAGCCCGTCCAGAACGTGACAGGAGTTTGCCTCGAAGTTGGCCCGGCTGCCATCAACACCACCCTGTCATCCCCAAAAGGCCTATTGTACCATTGCGCTCTGGATTCAGATACTGTAGCAGGTATGCCGGGTTGCCCTGTCCGTTTCTATATCCTTGGGCACTGACCTCTTCCCGAAGCCGCGGTTTGCAGAGCACCTCAAGATCGAGCAGGATGAGGCCGTTCAACAAGGACCGCTTGATCGAGCAGATGGAGGAAGAGCGCCAGGAGTTGGAGGATACTCTGGACGACATCGAAGCTGATGGCGAGCGCTTCGAGTGGTACGCAACCTTGCATATTCATCCATAATGTCGATCGCCACATCTAACCCAATATTTCCATCCCCGGCTTTGCAGCCCCAATGAGCTTTGCAATAGCAGAGTCTGTAGCAAGTCGTGCTTCGCTCGCGGATGCTTCGACTGGTGCCTCACTCACAGCCACCCTTCCGTCGAGGAAGCACACGGGACGGTTTCCGTTACGGTCGTGACTACTAATAAGGACGCAGGAGGGAGCGTGGTGACCCGGGAAAAGGTTCAAAAAATACGGGTTTGCGGGTCTGAGGGTGCAAAGGCTTACCCAAGAGATTGTAACATCATCACCTCTTCATCTCTGCCGGTGGATGGCGGCCCGGACAACGCGCTATGGGAAATTGAGGAGGAGCGGCGCATGCGGAATTGCATGTCTCGCGAATCACCCTGACTTCTCAGTCTTGTCTACATTGGTCAATCCAGCGAGATCAAGTGGATGTCTTGGAGCTGGCCTTCTCTCGTCGCGATGGATGCCCCCTTTTTTCCCTCACCGTACAAGGTACCGTCTCCACATCAAATCGGTCTGCTTCTCCGACGATTTCCTCCTCGCTTCGAGCAGGCCACTTACATACATTAACTCTACTAGATGGGTTCGCTTCAATCCATGATTTAAATATGACCCTATCAATGTGATATTGCCTAAATAGCCCAGCGTGCTACGTCGCTCCTCGGGCTTGCACCTTGCACTGGCGTGGTATACAAGACCCCTCAATCTCGGGCTGTCCGCTGTTTTTTTTTTTTTTTTTTTTTTTTTTTTTACCGACGTGGACTTGTAGATGTTGTCGACCAGGGTTGCAGAGCTTCAACCCTGAGACTCGCGCATTGCCGTGGAATGGTATTCGGTAAAGTCTCTTGCTCATTCGACTGTCTGCGCTGCTCCTCCCGGCGATGCACGTGGCCAGAACCGCTACGAGACACACACAAAGGAATATTGGGGCTAACCTCGTGGCCGCCGGGCTTGCAGATCTCGTCAGGCAACGTGATAAAACCACACATGCTTTGGTTGTTGTTTTCTCCGAAGCGGCGCGCTGGTACGTTGGGCGGCGCAGCCCACGATTCGGCCAGGATCTGCAGAAACAAAGGTCCCGGGCGGGATTGATGTAAATAGCGTCGTTTCGGAGCATGTTCAAAGTCACGTCCGCATCAGGGACCCAAAGTCCAGGCAGTGGCGCCCCTCAAGACACACAGCACGAGTGACGACAACACAAGACCAAGCTTGGTTATCAGCAAGAAAACGCCTTCTTTATGTAAATCAAAATTTTTACTCTGCTGCCAGCTCCCCATCTTAACCTGATCACATGTATTCTTCTCACCTCTTTTTGCTTCTGCTCGCTTTATAAGAACCGCTCCCCTGAAAGAACCACCCGTCCGACCAAGTCCTGCCGCCTACATTTAAATCCCGCCTCGCCCGTGTTGCTTCAAAGAAACAGTCCCAAAACACCCGCCACTCGCCCGTCCGCTGATAACTCTGAGCGATTCGAAATCCGTCTATCAACACCGGGCATCAATGAGTGTTCGTCGCAGGAAGGTCAGGGAGTAGCCTTGCTCATGCTGATGAGACGCTTGACGCCGACCTGCAAGTACATCTGTTAGTAAACCGTTTCCGCGTTTCCTATGGTAGAAGGGAACCGATGAAGCTTACCATCCATTGTCCGCACTCATCAGTCTTCTCCGTCTGGATCTGAACCTGAAGGCGATGTGCGCCGTCGTAGTCCTTGGATTCAATGGCAGCCGCGATCTGGGCCAGCTGACCAATGGTCTCCGGCCTGATGAGCTCTTCGTTGTTCAGGTGGTCAAACAGGATGTTCAGCCGCTTCTGCGTGTCCTTGACCTGCGGCGCAAACGATGCCGGCGCCTTGGCAGCTACACGTTGCATATCCCGGCTGAATATGTCCACCAGCGGCTGCACAGCGGCAGGGATGTGTGACCTGTCGCCCGCGGGGTGCTTGGCTTTTGGAGGCGCCGCAGCACGCGGGGGCGGCGGCGCGTAGGGGTGCTCGCAGCCCCTGGCGGGGGTCCAGCGTTGGCCCCGGGGGCGGCCCGACGGGCGGAGGACCACCCTGTGGCATCCCCGCGTTGTATGGCGAGGGTGCGTAACCCGCTTGGTGGCCAGGAGGAGCCGCCGAGGGCTGCTGCGGCGCGGCAGCATACGGGTTGGCAGGCGGAGGTCTGTTCATAGCTGGCGGGGGAGGCATCGAGCTGCCTGCCGGCGCACCGTGCTGCGGCTGCTGGGCTGCCGGGGCTGGCGCATACTGTTCGACGGCGGCGCGGTCGAGGCAGCAGTGCTATACGGAGATGCGGTGCGTGGAGGCGGCGCATGCATCGCCATGCCAGGGCCAGGCGGAGGGGGCGCATAAGACGACGTGGCTGTCGAGGGTGGCCTGTTGGGCGCGTGGGCGGACGGCGGCGGACTGGTAAGAGGCGGCGAGACCCGGGGAGGCGCGGCGCCCGCCTTGGGTGGCGGAGGCGGAGGCGTGGGGGCACCCCTCTGGCCGAGGTAGGGGCTCTGGGGTGGTGGCGGAACGTGACCCTGCTGCTGGCTGCCGAAAGGAGCTGTGACGGGCGCGACGCTCGGCGTTGACCGGCGAGGCGGGGGAGCCTTGGTGACCATCGGGACGTCGTTCCAGGTGCCCACGTCCTTGACGATCCTAGGCGGTGCGGCTGCAGATGGCGTCGTGTTCCGCGGAGGAGGCGCTCCGTAGGCAGGCTGTGGCTGCCCGTAACCCATCGCTGGCGGCGCGTATCCTCCGCCCGTCTGCTGGGCCGGCGCGTAGGCTGAAGCCTGCTGGGGCGGTGCGTAGGCCGAGGTTTGCTGGTAGGGGGAGGCTCCGGAAGGCGCGTACGGGGAGGCCGAAGGAGCATAGGGGTTGGCCGCCGGCGCCGCCGGTGTTGGGGCGCCGTACGGGTTTTGCGATGGAGCTGGCCCTGGAGCGCCGTAGGGGTTCTGCGGCGCGGCCGGCTGGGGAGACTGGTACCCAACAGGAGCCTGCCTCGACGTGGTGCGGGCTGCCGGGGCCTGCGTCCTGGCGGCAGTGGGCTTGGTCTGGGCTTGGCCTGTCGCAAGTCGCAGCCTATTCCTCGCAACCTCGGCCGCAGGGTATGCCGCAGGCACAAGGGAAAGATATCTCTGAGCCACAGCCAGCTGGCCATGGGCCGCCACGATGTCGGCGTACTCGGTGTACTTGTCGTACAGGGCCGCCAGCTTCCAGTCCGACGTCTTGTTCGTCTCGGAGTCCTCGAACTTGGTGACCTGGCGGAACACCGTCACCTTCTCGATCAGCTGCTGCAAGGATCGGGCGTGAACCGAAAAGGTGTTATCGCCCGTCTCCTCCTTCACCTCGGCCTGCTCAGTCTCCTCCAGCGCGGCAATCCAGATGTCCACAACCTTCTCAAGCTTTGAGCCGACCAGGTAGCAAAAGGAAGCATCCTGGCGGGAGCCCGACTCGAGGATGCGGTCGCCCAGCGCCTCGCACAGGTCCGGGAACTCCTCGGGCTTGGCGAATGTGCACAGCGTCGCCATCGTCTCCTTCCAATCGGCAAGGTCTGCGTTGTAGACGACGTCCCACAGATTCTGGTTGATGACCGATCCCAGCAGGCGCAGGTAGCTGGGGGTACCCTTCTTCTGGCCGATGTAGGCCGTCTGGACCTGGTCCACGAGCTCTTTCCCTCCACAGTTGGCAATTAGGAACGCGTCCGCAATGCGGTCTGCCTTGATGCATATTTCGACAGCCCTGGTGAAGTTACCAAGCATAATGGCCTTGGTGACCGAGTCCTCAAGGGATGTGTTGCCCTCGCGTAGTAGATGGAAAGGGCTCTCCGTCTTGGCACCCTTGGTGGCGGCCAGACCGGCCAAGAAGTCGTCTCCTTCGGCTCCGTCGGCAAAGAAGGTGGACAGGCGGTTCTTCTTGTGTCTCTTAAACGACTCCTTGGGAACCGGGGCAGGTGTCTCGCCCGCATCCTCGGCGGCCTCTTCGCCCGCGCTCTCCGGAGCCGCATCGTCCTCTTCTGCGACAGACAGCCCCAGGTACTCGATAACCTGCTTGCGCGGGTTCTCGGCAACCAATGTCTCCATGAGCTTCCAGTCCGCCGTCTCCTGCTCCGTCTTAGCCTCCTCGCGGTGTGATTCGCAGATGGCCCTGAGGTCGCCCGCCTTCAGCGCCTCCTCGAACTTCTCCGTAGCGGTGCCGACCTCAGAGTCCACGGCAAAGTGCGATATAGTGACCTCGGACGACCTGGGCTGGCCGGGAGCCGTCTGTTTCGGCTTGTAAACCACAACTTTGCCGCCGAATCCGAACGAGGCACCGATAGGGCGCTGGTACCAGGTAGGGGCCTTGGCCAGAGTAAACGAGGCGCCCTGAGGCTGCGTCTGAGCCTTGGTGAAGAAATCCTCGCCGTCCAGGTTGTTCTGGGCTGCCGCCTGGGCCGCCGTGGGGTTGGTGTTCTGAAGGGTCTGGATTGTTATCTTGCCATCGAACGAGGCGGTGGCCGAAAGGTTGGGGTTGGTGGGGTTGAAACGAGTGAGGAAGGTCCAGTTGGTGACTTCGGGGAACTCGCCGTACCGTTCACCGGTCTGCGGGTTCCAGACAATGGTCCTGTTGTCCTTGCCGCACGAGAGAAGGATATCGCTGTCCTGCTGGCACCAGGAGACGGACAGCACGCCCTGCTCGTGCCCCTGAAGAGTGCGCTCGGGCGCATTGGAGTTACGCAGATCCCAGAGGAAGATGACGGGCATGGTGTCGTCGGGAGTAGCCGTCAGAAGCTTGGTCGAGTTGTTTGGATCCCAAGCGATAGCGCTAACCGCCTTCCGGCTGTTGTTCAGCGTCAGCGACGCCTTCTTCGTCTTCAGATCCCAGACCGTGACGAAGCCGCCAGAGCCGCCAGTGGCCAAAATATGCGGGACCTTCCTGTTCCAGGCGACACATTCGAGGTCCTGGGCGGCGGCCGTCCCAAGCCGGAAAGGGTTGGATATGTCGTTGACATCATATATGAACAGCTCCCCCTTGGCGCCAGCCGTGGCCAATATTTGGGACCTGAGAGGGTTGAACTGCAGCGACTTGATGGCGCCCGTGTGCTTGGTGGTGCGTGAGATGTGGGCGTCGTCGTCGCCGTCGATCAGCTTCTCGGCGTCCCATAGGTCCAGCGAGCCGTTCTCGAGCGCACCGGCAATGATGCCGCGTGGGTAGTCCTCGTTCGGCGGACCCCATGCGATGTCAAAGAACCTGTGGCGGGGCTGTTGTTAGCAGACTGACGGGAATCGCATCATGGTCGCACAGTAAATGGTGACCGGCCGTGGTTGCAAGAAACACCAATTCGTACCTCGAGTCCGCACTGATGCTAGCAATGGGCTGGAGCTCCAGCCCCTGCTGTTCGTCGTCCAGCTTCAGATCCCAGAGCTCAAGCGTCGTCTCGTCCGAGAAGTCGGCGTCGACGGCGCCGGCGCGGGTCCCCGTGACCAGCAGGGGCTTGGCAGTCCCTGAGACCAAGCAAAAGCCGCCGTCCGCGGTATTTCCCTAAGCCTAACCATGGCAGCAAGGTCGAATGCGCCGAAAAATCTGGATCTGGGCTGTCGAGAGGTTGGCGATGGGCAACACTTGGGCGCCCTAGACTCGAAATCGCAAAGATGGGTTGAGGCCAGCCGTGTGTCTGATTTCGGCTGGCGTTACTTGGATAGATGGATGGATGGATGGGAGAGCGTGCCGCTCCGTAGGGGGTGGGAATGCCGGCACACAGAAACTGACTTTGTTGCAAAGAAGACAACGACGTGTGAGGTCGCCGGTGAGCAGATGTAAGGGGGCGAGGCCAATGGCGGGCAGCAGGACACCTTTCGGATGGCACTGGGGTGCCCCACCTCCACCTCCCAGTCCGTGCCCCTGATAGGCTGGCGACAAGACAATGACAAGGCAGCTGCGCCTTGGGAACAAAACTCCTGTGCTCTGCAACTCTTGTGAATTGGTTGATATAACTTTTGAAGAACGGCGCCGCTCCTGGCAGTGCCCAAAATGACGGACACAACCCGTTGGAAGGCCACCCTCTACGTGGGCGGCCTCTCTAACATGGTCACCGCTACCACGCTCCACGATGCTTTCATTCCATTTGGCGAGATCGCCGACGTGAAGCTGCCCAAGAACGACAACCCCAAGTCCGCCGAAACCCACAGGGGCTTCGCATACGTCGAATTCGAGGACGCCGACGATGCCAAGGAGGCTATGGACAACATGGACCAGGCCGAGCTCTTTGGCCGCATCATCAAAGTCCACGCCGCCAAACCGCCCAAGAGCTCACAGGAGGGGCTTGGGAGCAGGACTGCCGTGTGGGAACAGGTACGTATTTCGACCTAGCGAGTCCCTGATTTGCGGCGCCCGGTCCGTGACATAGAGCACTAACCCGTGACTATAGGAAGGATGGATCGCGCAAAATGCCGTCAGTGACGAACCAGCAGATCCATCGAATGGGGTCGAGCCCAGCGCACTCGTGGATGACCCGATGCAAGGTCTCGAGGGTCTTGATGTTGCAGGTCCACGCGCCGAGTAGCCAACCGCCTACGCGGAACATTCTATTTTCTTGTACTGCATAGCAACGGCGTTGGATTGGCGTTTTTAATGCCCAAAGGAAAACGGGTTCACATTAAACAAGCATTTGAAGTCGGGGAATGTCTCTGCTCTGTGATGTGCCAGCCGTATGCATTGCTAACCAAGGCGGATGATATGGGAAAGGCAATAGCGTTTTGACAAATAGGCGTGAATGCGTGAGCGCGCAAGGCAAAGCAACACATCGACCAGCCCGGCCCTCCATCCCAAGCCTCCTGGGCGGTGCCTCCACCCGTACTCCAACGTTTGTTCCTTTTATCTCACATCCTCCTCTCCCCTTAGTGCGAAGCCTCCTTCTTCTCCTCCGAGTGCTCGGCCGAGTGGTCCGAGTGATGCGCGCCCTCGTGCTTGTCGGCGGCGCGGTTCTGGCGCTTCAGACGGATGGTCTTGTCGGTCATGAAGTGTCGTAGGCTGGAATAGGTGGCGGCCACCAGGGCAAAACCGACGACGACACCTGCGGCGCATCAGTCAACAAGTCTATCCACGCGACCAAGTACGGGGCGCTGTGTCTGGCCGGCCCAGTTCACTCCTCGACGATGCGACCGACTAGGCCCCTAGATAGACATACCGAGAGGGAACAGCTCCGGGGGGATCTTCCGCAGGCGGCGAAGACGCTGCGAGACGGTGTGGGCTGGCAGCGATTGAAAAGTTAAATCGTAAGCCATTGGCCTTTCATATCCAGACGGGAAGCTCGACAAAATGGCGCTCCGTCAAGGTAGGCGCTTGGGTGGTTGGTGGCATACCAGCTTGCTCCTCCTTCTGTGGGAACCGTTAGCATGGTCACAGTGCAAGCATCATAACCAAGATAGGAGGGGCCATACCGGAACCGGCCGCATCAGGCGACGCGTCGGCTGGAACATGCGGAGCGACTGCGAGGGATGCATCTTGCAGGGCTATTGACGGAGGAATGGGGGACTAATTAGAGACGAATTGACACAGCAATTTGCGCCCTCTTTTGCTGTGGTCGGGTCAAGGGGAAGTAAGTTGCTTGAGGTCCAAGGAAGCTCGGCTCTTTGCCAGCCTGACGTTGGAGCGCAGATTCTCGCCCACCATTCGAATCAGGCCATTGCGGGTCCCCTCTTTGCACGGGCCAAGATTGCACGTGACAACAAGAGGCAGCATCGTTCGATGCCATAACCGACGCCCGCTTCAATCTGAGCACAATCCGGCAGCAGCAGCACCAACCCGACCAATTCGCCCGCGACAACATCAAACAAGCATTCATCATGTCTGACGACGAGCGCGTTACCAAGCCCTTCAAGTTCGTCACCGGTATGAGGCCCGGAGACCCAAATCCCGCCGCTCTTCGGCCGCCCAAGCGACCAGGGCCCGGCTAGGACCGACGAAAAGCTAACTCGCTGACTGCCCTGCAGCCGGTATGGACCTTTTCTCCCAGATGACAGCCAGAAGAAGCGCGAGCGCACCGACAGCAGCGAAGCCAACGACGATGTTTATCAAATTGCTCGTTTCCTGACGTTCTCTGATCCATGGCTTTCCTTGTAGGCGTTGATGCGCGGTTCCCGAACACCAACCAGACCAAGCACTGCTGGCAGAACTACGTCGACTACCACAAATGCATCCTCAGCCAAGGGTGAGGACTTTGCTCCTTGCCGCCAGGTTCGTCCACGCAAAGCCGGGCGCTGCCCGCGGCAGTCCGGTCCGACCCGAGGACCACTCCTCACTAATAGTATCTGCAGTTCTGGCTTGCCTACCGGTCGCTGTGCCCCAGCTCTTGGTACGAGCGTTGGGATGCGCAGAGGGGTAAGTTTGCGACAAGCCCCCTTCTCATGACCTGCGCTCGTACGGCCCGCTAACATGTCCATATGCAGAGGCTGGCAACTTCCCCGCTCGTCTGGAGTAAGCATCGGGATTGTGGTTTGGGAGGTGCGCGGGATATGGATCACCAGAAGCGGCTATAGAAGAGCTTCACTGCGACCCCGAGTCAATAGATCCTGATGGAGTGCCTATGCTCGTGATTTGGTGGCTCCTAGGTCTCTATTCTATGATTGCCCGCACGACTGGGTATGACAACGGCAGTGGAGACACTCAAGTTGTATTCCCGGCTCAGAAGATATATCGTATCGGCAAGGGTACAGATGTGAACGATCAAGTTTGTCTAGGTGACGTTGAATATGCCAGGAAATATGACGGTCGAGCCAGGCGCCGGTGGTGGCAGGCTCTCATTAAAAGCCGCAAAACAAAATCATGGTATCAATCCGCATCGCTATCCCATAAACGCCGACTCCAAACTCCCGTTCCCAGTAGAAAATGACACGCGGGCAATCTGGACCATCAAGTGGGCCACTCAGCTACTTGCCGCCATCCTCCTCATCGCTCGACGACATGAACTCGTCGTCGTCATCGAATCCAGCAAACCTCTTTGTCTTTGAGGTAGATGCCTGGATGGTCTTCTTCTCTGGCTCAGATGGTGGCGATGTTGCGGCAGAGCTTCCTCCTTCCTCTACCATCTCTGCATCGCTTGAGGATCCAGCCTCATTCTCGGACGACTTTGAGGCCGCACTGGGCTTGGCGACAAGGTTGTCGGTGAAGTTTCCGGCCTTCATGGCGGCCAGGACGGCGTCGCGCGTGCGCTCTCCTGCCTCATCCTTGTCCTCAACCCCTTTCCATCCAGGCGCCCCTTGCTGTGCTTGATTTCGTGCTCCTTCTTTTCCGTCATCTCGACAATCTGCTCCCATCGCTTTCTCCTCTTCTCCTTTTCCTTCCTGTCCATGTCGGGTTTGATGGCGAGGTACTCGGCTAGCGCCTTGGCTTCAGTGACTGTGCGCACCCTTCGGCCATCAAGGCTGCGACTGGAGCCGTTGTTTTCTCCTTGGCTCTTCTTCTTGGATGACATGCGACCACCGGCTGCGCGCAGCTGGGAGCCGAAACCACCCTTGCCACCCAGGACCGGGACCGAGAGGCGCAGTGGGAGGAAGTCATCGTGGGAGTCTTGGAGAAAGCTGCCAACGCTGAGTGAAGAGGTTGGCGATATCTCTCTCCTGGCATGCGTTGTCAAGATAAGGCGGTGGTCTCTCAGGGGCAGGCGGTTCTCGATCTCCTCCCACACGTCCGATGTGGCGGCTGTGGACTGGAGCGGGAAGGAAATCGTAGACGATGCGCCAAGCCCTGGAAAGGCCGAAACGAGGATGTTAATGATCGGCGCCATGATGAACAGTGGCTAGGTGGATGTGATAGTTGATTTCCAACGATTCCAGGAGCAATGCGCTAGAAGAAGCGTCGCTGGTGAGAGAAACTGACCGAGATAGGCACCGGAGAAACACCGCCAGGAAGGAACGCCACAAAGTGGAGAAATGAGGCTTGCGTCCCCACATTCTCGGAGGACGGTAGGAGGGGATGTGGGTACCAGCGCACCTGCCAGCCGGGCACACAATAATTAATTTTGCATTATCTTGTTCTCTCTGGAAACTCTGGAAAAGACGCCGGCCCTTCTTCTCCTGACAAGATCACGAAGGGAAATACACGACAACGACGACCAGTACCGACAAAATGCTTATTCCTAAGCAAGACCGCAAAGCGATCCACGAGGTACGAATTGGTCTCTTTCTCGCGCTGCGCGATGAGGGGCGGCGCAAGGCCTTCTAGGACATGCCAGACAATTACTGACTTGCCCCATCCTGTAGAGCCTCTTCCGTGAGGGCGTTCTCGTCGCTGCGAAGGACTTCAACCTGGCCGAGCACCCCGACATCCCCGGCGTCAAGAACCTCTATGTCATCAAGGCTTGCCAGTCGCTCACCTCCCGCGGTCGTACGTCTGCCCACCACCCGATGCTCCAAGCCAAGCTAACATCTTCTAAAAGTTGTCAAATCTCGCTTCTCTTGGCAGTACTACTATTTCACCCTCACGCCCGAGGGTCTCGACTACCTCCGCGAGTGGCTGCATCTGCCGGCTGAGATCGTCCCGGCCACCCACATCAAGCAGCAGCGGTCACATGCTCCTCCCCGCGGCATGATGGGAGGCGAGGGCGAGCGCGAGCGGAGGACGTTCGGCGGCCGTGGCCGTGGTGGCGACCGCCCCGAGCGCGGCGACCGCGATGGTGGCTACCGCCGCCGTGATGCTGGTGAGGGCAAGGAGGGTGGTGCGCCTGGCGAGTTCCAGCCTCAGTTGTGAGTGCCCTCTCCCCACTGCCACTGCGGGGCCAATTCGCGCCGACGACGATGTTTGCTCCATACAGAATGCTAACTTGCTCCCCAGCCGTGGCGGATTCGGCCGTGGCCGTGGTGCTCCCCCCTCATAAACTGCTAGCTGTCACATTGGGACAGCGAGTTCCGCTTTGTTCTTGGGGTACTAGATGTACTAGTCGAAACGGGGTTCCGGTCATGGACGCACACAAAATACGCGTCAAGGGACTTTGATGGGTTGCCTAGGGAGTTTGGACTTTGGAGCTTTACGATCCTCGGGGGAAAATCATTTGCATTACACGGCCCATTTAACTACGGTCTTCAACAAGCGTGCTGCCGACAACAGCTTTGGCAGTCAGACCTGGGCAGTGTGAGGCCATCTGCTAGTGTCCGGTCGAGTCTCCGCATGGGGGCCCGGCAGGCCCTCGCGTCTCACTCACACATTCGGTCCATTTTCTAGAATCTGAGCCAATTTCCTCTCGGCTTCGACAACGGGCATGTCTCGCCGGAATCTCGACAAGTCTCGGTGGACTAGTGTAGACCGTTAAACTGTGACCAAGGTGACTTTGGGCGACTACTGTCCTTCAGGATCGACATCACATGCGACCGATCTGTCGGTGCAGCCATTTTCCATATTGTTTAGTAGATCTGACACCCTATTGGCCTAACCACCTACGCTCATGAACGTGGTTGCAGTTGGGGCGCATGGCAATATCACTACAGTAAAAGCCCATACTATGTTAGGTTGGTTGTCGTCTCTTCGCGTCCACGACGGCAGACCCCACAATCGCACCCTTTTAGCAGCAAACAACAAACCGGGGCATCTCTGATCTGCCAATTTGTGAAGTGCGGCGCTGGGAATGTCTCGGCTAAGGTCAAAGCTGTAATTAGCACAGGTTGACTTCACATATAACGACGGATCACTTGGTCCTACCTCTGGAAGCAATCCGAGAAAATCCGACCTAGGTACCTGGGTAGGTCCTACCTACCCACATATTTGCACAAATTACCGGCTATCGGAGACGAAGAAGAATAGGAATAGTGAGAGGAACGGCCATAAGAGTGACCAGAGGAATGGCGTTCTCAAATGCGACTGTAGCGCAGGGGCGAGAAAGAAGCCTATAAAAACTTGGCCCAGCTGGTATCTTTTCGCTGAAGCCTCTATCTAGGTATCCATGCAGCGGTACAACCGTGGACCAACGAAGCTCTGCCACATGCCCGCATGGGTCGTTGGTGAAGCAGCAGGACGAGGAACCGGAGCAGGAGTTTGTATTTAAGGCGAAAGCAGAGCAGGGTTTTGGGCCGAGACCGGGACTTTGGCAAATATCAAAGCAGCGAAGCGGCAGCTGAGGCGATAGGGCTGAATGATACGGGCAGTAAGGTTCGTCTGCTGTTTCGAATGCGCCTGCAAATCAGAGGGCTGTCGACAGTCGGGCTAACAACCTTCATGTGCTTAGTTTTCCCGGTCCACCCTACCAGGCTAGTATCCGTTCTTGCTCATTGGGTGTGTTGTCTATAATCACGATGGACAGATGGTATATTTGGACCTTTCTGATATGGATTTCCAATGTCGGATGCGGGGCATGAGGCATGTGCGTTTTGCTTGACGGCGCGCAAGTTGGCGCCTGGCGCCATGTCGAGTGGGACCCGTCTATTGTTGTATTTCTTCCAGCAAATTTACTAGAGGCCGCCTTGTTCTCAAAGAAGATACCTGTTTTGTACTTGATAGGTAGACACCGAGTCACTTTGAACCACTTTGAGATGGCCAAATTTCCTAGCAAACAAGTCACTTTGACCAGCTCTGTTAAAGCCAGGTCTATGTTAATTCTTTCGAGGCATGGAATGATAGAAGAAAATGATCTGCATAGTACCTAGGTAGTTTTGCAACCAAGGAAAGAAGCCCATGCCGAGACGGTGGAAAGGAGCGGGACGGGGCGGGACCGGGACCGGCAGTTGGAGCCGGTGTGGCTACGACATTACGTAGGCGGCGGGGTCAAAGTCGGGGTATTACTGCGGCCACACGTGTCGTGGGGCGACCCTCAGGGTCCTTATCGGCACGAGGTACGTAATGCAGGGCAGATGGAGTGGACGGCTTCGAAGTGCTGAGTATCTGGTTGTGTTTGCACATGCTGCAAGTCTGGGCTCGAGCGGCTGAATTCGGGCTGGGTATGTTCCTCCTGCATGGCTCACGGGAGGCAGTTGGGACATCCAGACTGTCGGGTCCGTTGAAGATCGATCCTCGAGGATGCACCTGAGCATGGCACCGCAGGGACAGGGCCGTCCGCATCGTGTCGGTGGCTGCCCATGGGGTTTAGTAGCGTGGTGCTCGCCCCTGCAGGAGTCGCAATTTTATGGGAGCTAAGGCAATGTGCGGTGAAGAACGTGGAGACGTGCACAACCAAACAATGTTGCTTGCAAGGGAAAAGTGGAAGCAGCAATCGCAAACTTTTACCTGGTAACAGTCACGGGCACTTGACCCTCGGTCTTTTTTTTTTTTTTTTGGGGCAGGGTCCTTGGTCTGTTTTATCAAAGCCCGGCTTGATCTCAGGCCCTGTAGCGTGGGTCTCGGCTTTCATAAAGCGTCTATACTAATCGGAGGGATTGGTGTTCTTATAGGGAGGCGAGCAAAGGAAAGAAAAAGATACAAGTCCATGCTCCCGAATGGTAGACTCCAAACTGGATCTTTGAGATCTTAGCTTCGTCCTGTGGTGTGATGTTCGCTTAAAAACTCGGGCTGGGGCACGCTCGTCGCACGCGCTGGGACAAGAGAAAACTCGTCAGGTGTTTCGACCCGTGCGTTTATCTCGAGCCGAACTCAAAGCCAAACGGGGACGACATTTCATTGGTATTTAGAGACGCTCCTGCCCGCTTTCGTTGCCTGCCTCAGCCGCCCGCTTGGCAGGCTGGCCTCTGTACCATGAATCCATTCCCATTTGTCCGCGTGCGCCTGTAGATGCCAGTGGAGCTCCAGCGCACCTCCGCAGACACCGCCCAAGCCCACCCGATGCAGCAGGACCGACCGGCCGACCGGTCTCTCCCACTAACTGCCTCGCTCGTCGAACGCCGCCAGTCGCCTGGTCTTGGCTCTCTCGCAGGACAGAGGGACGCCAGGGCGGCCAAGCCTGCCTTGGACTCGGACCAAGAACCCACACCGACAGAATCCGCCTCGCGCCAACGGAGGACTCGATCCATGACGGTTGCACGGAAATGTAACTGCCCACCGCGCCGACCCCGATCCAGTGCAAGCAAGGCCTCTCTGTCGAGCAGAAGGAGCAACCGGCGCCAAGATGGAGCAATTGCGGGAGAAGCCCCTGCCTCCCCTTCCTCCCCCGTCGCAGCCACGCTCGCCTTCGCTGCTCCAACGCCCGACAGCGAGTCCCAATGCTCGCCACAATCGCCAGTACCTGCAGCCAGACACCAATGTGCCCAGCAGCCCGAGCCATCGCCGCACAGGGTCGGGCGCCTCAAGACCCGGTGATCAGTCCAGGAATTCAAGCCACATCAGAGACTTTGAGTTTGTCGACGGCTCGCAGCTCCAGGTCGAGTCCTCGTCCGATTCCGACGACTTCCGGCCCACCAACCGTCGCCGCCCAGCACAACACGGACGCTCAATGAGCCACCCATTCCCCTCGCTCTTCTCCGGGAAGAAGAAGAAGAAAGCGTCACGCCCTGCTGCCGGCACCGGAGGCTCCCGGTTTCTCGACTCTAGGGAAAGCGACGACGACAGCGACGACTTGGTGCCCGGGCCCAAGGCCCCCGCCGACCAAGCATACCAGAGACATGGCCAGTCAACCGGAAGCAAGGACCTCGCCACAGGAAACTGCATGACGTGCGGTTCCCTGGTGCGCTGGCCAAAGAGTCTCGCTGTGTTCAGATGCACCATATGCGTGACTGTGAACGACCTCAAGCCAACGGACCTCGGAGCCAGACCGACCGGAGACCCCAAACACGACCACCACAGCGAGAACGACCAGGGGTCCACATACGGTAGGCCTCACCACAGGCACTGACCTGCCACGACATCTGCACATTATCCGCTGGGGATAGATAAATGGCTTGTGCTGATTATGTATCTTGTGAATACTTCCAGCGCAGCCAATCTCACTCGAACACACCAAACTGTTGGTCAGGACCTGTTTGCGCAACTTCATTGCGTCATCGCTCTCCCAGCGCGCCGGTGCCGGTGGGAATCTGGCGCCTCAGGGGCTGATGCCTCCTCCAACTGATCATGGAGGAGCGTTCTGGGATCTGGATGCAGAACCCCGGGACGACAATGGCGGACGGCGTCTGTTATCCAACTTCAATACGCCGGGGCTTGTAGAGAGCCCCCTCGAAGAACCGGACCCGTTCGACTCGATAGACAGACGCCGTCCGCCGAGGTCGTACTCCACATCATATACTGATCAACGGCCGGTCGTCCAAGGGGTTCCTAGACAACCCAGCGGTCCAGCTTCGTGTGCGATGCCTGGTGGTGGCATTGAGGTAGACCCAAGAAAAATCTTCAAGACTCTCGAGGACTACTTGGTCACGTGCTTCTCATCATGGCGGTCTTTGAACTCGTCTTTTGGCGGTCCTAGGCCGTCGAATCCCAGCGCAGCGGTAAAGGTCGAAGAGGTCCGAAGACGAATTCGTGCTCCGGATGTGCAGAGCCACAGAGGTAGCGGCTCGAGCTCAAGCCAGGCCGATTGCCCGATCACTGAGCTGGACCCCAAGCTGCTCCTTTTGGGAGACTTTGCGGAAAACGGCATGTGGTGGACCGGGGGACAGGATGGTGGCTTTCCCGGTCGAGCGAGGCCTGGGACGTCCGGCAGGACTGAAGATGCGCCTGTGCCTGCCACTCCTAGGTCCCTGAACATAGAATGGGCAGAGCTGGATGAATGGTACGGCACTATCATAAATGCTGGCCAGCCATGGAAAGCCGTGTACGACGGCATGGTTGCTGCCGGGGCGCTGCAGCCGGCGGCGGACCCCGCTCTCCGAAAACTCGAGGCACAGATCCTAGTCGCGCAGGAGCACGCGCAAAGGTTACTGCTCAAGGCGACCGAAACGTTGCTCAAGCGACCTGGTCGGCCCTTGGTTGAGCCGGCTGACCTTCGATTCTTGCTACTCATACTAGCGAACCCACTCCTCTCGGCCAAGTGTCGGATGTTCACGGGCCATTACGGCCGTCTGACTGATAGGGAGAGGAACAACGCTCGCGGCGGAGCTGGTGTCACTCGCGGAAATGGGCCTGCGGCTGGTCAGCACTCTGGAATCATCAAGCGAGTCCTCGGCATGGTCTCCAACTCGTCCAACGAGTGCCACAATCAGCTCATCAACTGGCTTGCGAGATACCCAGAGCCTCGGTTTATGGAAGCCAAGGATGTTGTGGGTGGATTCCTGGCATACCGTCTGATCCGGCAAAAGGAAAAGAAGCAAGAGGTCAGGGTCGACGTCACTGGTGGCCTCATACCTAACATGTCGGCCGGCCGCTCAGCCGCGGCCCTCCATGCTGCCCTGGGACAGTCGGGCAGGCAGCCCAAGAAGGGAAAGGAGGTTCCCCAGAAGATCGTTTTCAGTGACGATTGGCAGATAAAAGCTACTGCTCGTGTGATGTCGCTCATCTTTGCGGCAAACAATCTTCGTTCTCCCCTCCGGAATGCGCGTGCTCTCTCGAACGCGCAGCATGGTGCCGAGATGGACAGGGCGAAGGGTCTGGTTCATGCTCGTGGTCAGCTTCTACCCACCTCGGACTTCTACATGACGCTCCTTGACGACTCGGACCTCATGACCGACTTCGAGGCCTGGGAGAGCCGAAGGGCTAGGTTCTCGTTCTGCCAATATCCCTTCCTCTTGAGCATCTGGGCCAAAATCCAAATCCTAGAGCATGACGCCAAGCGGCAGATGAACAAACAGGCCAGGGACGCCTTTTTTGATAGCATCATGCGTCACGGGAATTTTGAGCAGTACCTCCACCTTAGCGTACGCCGAGACTGTCTTGTTGAGGATAGTCTGAGGGCTGTCAGCGAGGTTATTGGCAGCGGCAGCGAAGACATCAAGAAGGGCATCCGCATCGCTTTCAAGGGCGAGGAGGGTGTTGATGCAGGCGGCCTCCGGAAGGAGTGGTTTCTCCTTCTGGTGAGGGAGGTCTTCAGCCCCGATCATGGTATGTGTTTCCAGGCCGGGGCTTTCCCCTCCCCCATGACTGGCTTTGTGTTCTATGGAAACTCGTCTAACTGTAGAGCTTTTATCTACATCCAGGCTTGTTCATTTATGATGACGACTCACGTTACTGTTATTTCAATCCCTATTCGTTCGAGACATCGGCCCAATATTTCCTGGTGGGCGTGGTACTCGGCCTTGCCATCTACAACTCGACCATCCTGGACATTGCACTCCCGCCTTTTGCATTCCGGAAACTGCTCGCGGCTGCGCCCCCGCTGTCGCTCAAAGCACCATCGCCCCACCCCAGAACTCTCATGACCTACACTCTCGATGATCTGGCAGAGTTCCGACCCCGGCTCGCTCGGGGCCTGAGACAGCTCCTTGAGTATGACGGTGACGTGGAGTCGACTTTCTGCCTAGACTTTGTCATCGACGTGGACAAGTACGGGTCGGTCGAAAGGGTGCCCCTAACGCCAGGTGGCGAAAACAAACCGGTGACCAACTCAAACAGGAGGGAGTACGTGGATCTCTACGTTAGATATCTCCTGGACACGGCCGTCTCCCGGCAGTTCGACCCATTCAAGCGTGGATTCTTCACGGTGTGCGGCGGGAACGCTCTCTCGCTGTTTAGACCCGAAGAGATCGAGCTCTTGGTCAGAGGATCTGCGGAATCGCTGGACATAAGCGCGCTGCGAACGGCAGCTGATTACGAGGGCTGGAGTGGCGACGCCGAGGACACGGAGCCGACAGTGCGCTGGTTCTGGGAGCTGCTCGAGGAGGCCTCTCCGTCAGAACAACGCAAGCTGCTCGTCTTCATCACGGGCAGTGACCGAATTCCCGCCACGGGGGCTGCCTCTCTGGTGATCCGACTGATCTGCCTCGGAGATGACTGTGAACGATACCCACAGCCCGAACCTGCTTCAACACTCTGACGCTCTGGCGGTACGGGTCCAAGGAGAAGCTGGCTCGCATGCTCTGGGACGCGGTCCACGAGAGCGAGGGCTTTGGCCTGAAGTAGAGGAAGAGTCTAGGTGCTTTCTTCCTGAAAGCTACGCTTGATTCATCTTACCTCGCTGGTGCACCATCTCCAGCCAACGCAAACAGGGGTATTTGTCCGATACGCGGACGAGAAGATACGACAAGGTTTGGTCGAATAATGTTGACTCCAATGGGCAGTCGAAAGCGTTCTTTCTGATTCGATATATTGTACTCATTGATTGATGGTTCCGAAGAACCACTGTCAGCACCCAGTTCCAGCCCAGCATTCTATCGATGGCTGAGTCCTAACTTACGTCTTTGCTTATCCATCCTTATGCACTATTTGGAGCGGACTGCATCTTTGAACCCAGGAGTTTTGTTACGAAGGAAGAAGACATGAACATTGTTACATAAAAAAAAACCAAAGAAAGAAAAACAAGCATCGACATACCATCAACAGAGACAGCCGCTTTTCGTTCATTTTTGCTAAGATTAGCCTACAAATGACCTCAAGACAGGATAGTGTGGTATGTAGGTAGGAGTCTGCCGTTACTAAACAGCGGAGGGTGGTTTTCATGACAGATCGGCCACATATTCTTTTATACAAGGAGTAGTAGATACACGCACGAGGGGCTTTGAAAGCCCCTCTACCTTGCGCCCACAGTGCCGACCGCATCCCAGGCGGCAGTTGATTTGCTGCTACCACATCATGCCGCGTGATGTTCCCCAACCAGACCCTCGTGCCGTCTACATGGCGTTCGCAGCCTTGATGGCGTCGGCCTCCTTCCTGGCGCGCTCGAGCAGGGCCTTTTCGCGCCTCTGCTTCTGGATGTAGTCGCGCACGAGGGCGCGGTCGGCGTCCCCTTGCCGCCTGACGGCGGCCAGCTCGGCCATGTCCTCCTCGTCCTCGGGCCCGGGCCTGACGGGGATGGCGCCCGTCTTGGTGACGAGCTCGGCCAGGATGGCGTCCGAGTGCATGTGCGTCATGTCGATGGTGACGACGCGCTCGCCCTCGACGGGCGGCGGGGCCTGCGCGCTGCCGTCCCAGGCGGAGCGGCTGGCGGCCTGCTTTTGTTTGGCTTCTGTCGCTGCTGCTGTTGCCTCCGAGGTCGTTTCTGGTGTTGTAGAGGGTGAAGCTGTGGTTGTGGTTGTGGTTGTGGTCGTGGTGGTGGGGCTAGGAGTGGGAGTGGCGGCGGCGGCGGCGGCCTTCTTCTTGCTCGAGCCGGGGGCGGACTGGCGCAGGTAGATGGACATGGTAGCGGGCTTTTCGTTGTCGCGTGTCCTGTTGACCACCATGGGGACCGAAGGGTTCCAGTACTTTAACCTCGGGAGGTTGTCGCGCCAGAATTTCCTACAACATTCGGGAGAGGAGGAGCGTCAGCTCAGAGATTAGGGACGGGGCGTGTCGTCCGGAAAGCAGCGTTTTTTGCGTACGTTGGTCCGACATGGCCCTTGTCGTTTTTGATGCCAAACTCCATGTGTATCCTGGTGATGTTGGCCGGCAGGACGGCTCCTCCTGGGCCGAATTTGAGGGCGTATAGCTGGGGATGCGCCTTGTGGTTAGCTGCCAGGAGCCAGCGGCGGAGAGCTTGCCCGGAGCTGGAGGACGGGAAATTGTACCTTCTATAGTTCCATAAGTCAGCATCACGATGTATAAACGGACTAGTGAAGAAAAGGGGAAACGCGGGGGAACATACGTTCTTGAGCGCACGCATGCGCTTCACGACCGAGACCATCTTGGAAGACTGCGCGAGGGCTCACCGGCCCCTCGGGATTTGGCCAATTGGGTTCCGGTACGCGGTCCGAAGCTGCTCTCGTGGCCGGCAGGTCGGGGGCTTCGGCGTCGTCGTGGTCGGCTTCCGTCTTGGAAGGGCGTGGGGGAGGTGCCGCTGCCGCTTGCTTTGTCCCGCGACCAGGGCAGCAGTTTTTCCTGCAGGGGTCTCCGCCAGCGCGGCACAAGGAGAAGCACCCGTTCGATTGGTGCGGAGCTGGTCGTGCAGGGGAGACGTGACCCACCAATTGTGGGTTGGGGGAACGTCATTGGCCGTTGCACTTTTTCTTTTTTTCTCTAAGATGCGACAGCTTGTGATCTTTGATCTTTGCTCATGGATATCTCGTTGTAAAACACAATTCTTTTCCGTTTCTTCCCTTTCCCTAGAGCTGGGTACTGTCCCACTGCAGCATGCAGTCGGCAGCATGGCTCAGGGCATCGCTTGGTTCTAGCGGGCGGAGGACGGCGCTCCTGTCCCAGGCGGCCCCGCTCTATCTCTGTCCAGCCGTCCGCGGCTTCTCTTCCGCCTGCCTCTCTTTGGGCCATCGCCGCCCGCTGGTCTGCAGGCAGCGCCAGCGTAGAGGTACGCCTGCGCAAGGTGCTCTCCTGCGACACAGACTGGAGGTGCGCCGGGCTCACAGTCTGGAAGCAACACCACGCCGAGAGACAGAGGGGCTCGACAATGATTTGAAGCTGGCGCGGGCACGTGAGGTCCTGTCTGGCCTGCCGCCTCAGTGCACCGGCTGCGGCGCCCTCACGCAGACCGTTACGCCAGGCCGGCCAGGCTACTATAACCCTGAAAGGAAAGATGTCAAGCTGTGTAGCGGCCTGGAAACACCGCCGCCCAATGTCCTAACGAGACACGAGAAGGAGGATTTGATAGTCAAGGCGGCCCTGCAGGCCGTCGAGCCCGAGAAGCTAGAAAGCTCGGGGTGAACGTCGCTGCCCTCACGTCAGACCTCTCCAATCATAAGCCCAAGCAGCGGCCAGACCTGCCTCCGCCCCTCTGTGATCGCTGCCACAACTTGATACACCACTCGGAGGGCGCGCCCATCTTCCACCCCAGCCTTGAGGCCCTGCGTGAGACGATAAACGAGTCGCCGTACAAGTACAACTACGTCTACCACGTCATCGACGCGGCCGACTTCCCCATGTCGCTGCTCCCCAACATACACAGCCTGCTCGAGGCCATGCCGCTGCGGTCGCAGAACCGCCGGTCCAGGAGCGGCCGGTTCTACAAGGACCGCAAGATCGAGATCAGCTTCGTCATCACGCGCTCGGACCTGCTGGCGCGCAAGAAGCAGTTGGTTGACGGCATGATGAGCTACCTCAGGGAGACGCTGCGCGAGGCCCTGGGCAGGCGCGGCCGCCGCGTCCGCCTGGGCAACGTGCACTGCGTGAGCGCCCGGCGCGGCTGGTGGACTCAGGAGCTCCAGAGAGAAATTTGGAAGCGCGGCGGCGGCTGCTGGTTCGTGGGCAAGGCCAACGTCGGCAAAAGCCGCCTGTTCCACGTCGTCTT
Organism: Gaeumannomyces sp. JS-464; assembly: GCA_002197995.1. Taxonomy (NCBI): domain Eukaryota; kingdom Fungi; phylum Ascomycota; class Sordariomycetes; order Magnaporthales; family Magnaporthaceae; genus Gaeumannomyces; species Gaeumannomyces sp. JS-464. Next base: position 2,051,656 of record NGZR01000001.1, on the reverse strand, counting down.
CCCCAAGGGCACCATGGGACAGCCTCTGTCCAAGCATCAGATAACGGTGCCGTTGGATGCGAACTCTCAGGGCCGCGACTTGAGAGAGTCGGCCATGGCGGAGCTGCTGCCCCCTCCCGAGGCGGCCCCGGAAGCGGAAGAGGATGAGGTGGAAGAGCTTGACGAATATTCGCTGCTCCCGCCCGCGCGCCGCGAGACGGACTTTCCCGAAATGCCGCTCGTTTCGTCGCTGCCCGGGACCACGGCATCGCCGATCCGGGTGCCGTTTGGCAACGGCAAAGGCGAGCTGATCGACCTCCCTGGCCTGCAGCGCTCACGACTGGAGCAGTATGTCAAGCCGGAGCACCACCGGTCGCTGATTATGAGTAATCACATCCGGCCGACAAGGGAAGTGATCGGGCCGGACAAGTCCTTGTTGATAGGGGGCTTCATCCGCATCACGCCTGAGTCGTCGTGGCAAAGTATGCTGTCATGGTCATTCGTGCCGCTCAAAGTGCACCTCACAAGCACGAAGAAGGCGATAGCGGTGCAGCGGCAGACAGGCGAGATCAACGTGGAGAACATAGCGATTGAGAGGGCGGCCGAGACGACCAAGCTCGCAGGCACCTACGAGCTCCGCTGGGACGTGACCAAGGAGTACGCGGGCCCGCTGACGGCCAGGGACGCGGGCAACATCCCGCTGGACCGCCTGCCCTTCCGCATCCTCGGGATCGACATCCTCATCGAGGGGGTCGGCTGGGTGGAGCTGACGGTGCAGGTACGGAAAAAGCAGCTGATCCCGAGAAAGCGTGGAGGAAAGCCCAGAGAGGTCTTGAGATCCAAGAGACGCAGCGGAGACGAGATCCGGCAGACTCTAGACCTCTCGGAGCCGGGCGACAAGGAAGACGCCCTGGCTGCTGAACAGGTCCGGGAAGACGAGGACGACGTGCCGGAAGAAGACGACGACGACGTGAACTGGCCAATGGTGCAGGTGTATACCCCCGAGGGCAGGTTTGTGAGCGCGCGACCGCCGATGAAGGCGAGTCTGTGCTGCTTGCCTCGCAAGCCGGATAAAGGACGGCCCAGGAGGAGTATGAAGGGCGACAAGAAGAGGGCCAAGGCGGCGAAGCGGGCGGCCACGGCGGGTGCGTGATTTTGGCTTACGGGGACCATGTCGTGTACTAAACTGTGCGATAAAGTAAGGAGCATGTCAATGTATATATTTAGAATGTATATATAAACACAAGATCCCCATAATGATCAACCCTGGGCTCGTACTTGTTCTGGACGGATCCTTTCGAAGCAATCGAGTCGTCCACATCCAATCAAATCAAAAGTGACTTTTGAGGAGGCTTCGGTGATGTGCCGGCTTGGCAGGCAGCCAAAGTCTTGGCCTTCACAGCGCTCGGCTCTGGAGCCCCGGCCCAAGGTTTCAGCCCACCCCAGTGGAACGCCCCCAGGCGAACAGGCACCACACGTCATTCTCTTTGGTGGGCTGGCCGTCCGACGCGGGGGGGTTTTGACAGCGCAGCTTGCAACCTTTACGGGAGCATTCCACAGACTGCTGCGGCGCGCTACCTGCTAGTGGTTCTTTGTGTGTTTGTGTCGTGTTGGTGTTTCTATGGGCGTCTGTTTTTTTTTTTTTAATATGATGTTTTATTTATTGCTGCCTTTTTTTTTCATATAACATTCGATCCTCTGCAAAAATCGAACACCATCCTCTAGTAGCAACAGAACGAACAGGGTCTATCATCTATCCTCCCCTGCCGCCGCCGCAGTAGACCACCCTGGGTTCTTCTACCTCTACCTCACCTCCCGGCAACAAAAACCAAGTCAGCCATGGCCTCGAGCCAATACAGCGCCGGCCCGTCGGGGCCTCGCACCCAGCAGCGCTCGGCGGCGACGGCGACGACCCAGACCATGACGGAGACAACACCCGCGCCGCCGCCGGCGACGACGACAGGAGAAGCCGCAGCGACGCCCATCCTGCGCCTGCGCGGCGCCCCCACCTCGTCCGGCCGGTCGGTTCAGTGGGCCGAGGGCGTGGTCGACAACGAGGGTCTGGGGCGCAAGTCGTCCAAGGGTATGTGTGCTGCCTGCCTGCCTGCCTGCCTGCCTCTGCTCTCGCTTCTTCTTGTTCTTCTTCTTCTCGCCAACCCCTGCTGACAATGCCCACCAAAAAACCAAATCCAGTCTGCTGCATCTACCACGGCCCCCGCGGCGTCGACTCGTCTAGCGACGAGTCCTCGTCGTCGTCATCATCAGACTCGGACACCGACTCGGACGACTCGACGCGCGGCGGCGACATGGCCCAGGCCGTCGGCGGCGGCGGCGGCAGGAAGAAGCCGGCGCGTCGCCACCACAACCACCACAGGCACTCGGACGACTGCGGCCACGGCCGGGGCAGGGACGGCGGCGATGACGGCGCAAAGGACGGAGGCGGAGACGGCGGCGGGTGCCGCCGCCGCCGCCGCCGCAGGAGGCCCAGCCCCAACGCTTACGAGAAGGTGCCCAAGCCCAAGCCGCGCGCCGACGGGGCAGGGGCTCCCGGCGGCGGTGGCGGCGGTGGTGATGGCGGGGGTCCGGCGCCCGCTAGGACATGAAGGAGGAGGGAAAGCGTGCAAATCATGGTAGCTCACAGAGATATCCCGATCCGCCCCGGGGGCCATCGTCCAAGTTGGTCTCGCAGCGGTCTCGAGCCTGCGCGGTTCGTAGGCAGGCGCACCTATACCCCTTTTGTATCACGAGACACGGCCAGTATTTTTATACCCTTATTTTTTTTTCTTGCCTTACTACCGTTTATCCTTCGCTTTCTTCTTTCTAGTTGCCTTCCCCTTACTCCCAGGGGATGCCATCTGGCACAGTCATAGATCCTGTCACCTGCGGCGGAAACAGGGCGTAGATCGGAGTTCACGGCGGTAGGGCGCTTTTTTTGAGTTCAGGGCGTATTGGCTTGTTCGGATGAAAGCAAACCCAAGAAAACCTACCTGTCACAAAGAAACCGCCCAACAAAAAGGGGCAGACGCAGCGGGACGCGAGGAAGCATGGTCAAAGCAGCATGCATAGGTACCGCTGACAAGAGCTATACACATCTTTGACATGCAGCATCAGTGATTCTAATAGCCACGACAGCGACGGCTCCGTGCAGGTAAATATATGCCATTATTTGTTTAGCCAAGAAACAAAAAATAGATCCGGATCATCCGTTTGTTGCTAATACCTCTGCCAATGTCCATGCACATCCAAATATGGCGGGAAGGCGTTTATGATGCTAATATGACAACCTCCTCTCCATGTACTCCGAAAGAACCTCCATTTTCCCTGCCCTTACATGATACGCCATTTGTAGCAACCTGACTTATTAAACCCGAGGGAGGGAGCATGTGACCTGGCGACTAGCCAGAAGCGCCCACGAGGATGGCGCGTGGCTAGGCATCCATTGACAGCATGTCCCCCACACGCTTCATCACCACTCTTCACCGCTGCCGTCTTCCCAGTGCTGTTGTACATCATCATCGACGAAGCCAAGAGAGGGCCTAGAGGGTTACCTCTTCCACAACAATCTGGCGGCCTGAACGGCCGGGGTTCACTATACCAAAAGAAAAAAAGAAAAAAAAGAAGAAAAAAAAAGGACTTTCCAACATTAAAGCAGGGGAGCGCAGACGACACGATAGTGGTTTGGGGAAGTTTGAAGACCAAGAGAGAAGAAGAAGAAAGAGGCAAAGACATAAGGTAAAAACAGATCACCTTTGCTTTCTTTTACTTCAACGAACAACAAGAATCTAGCCAGGACTCTGGGCCGTCGCGCTCAGCGTGCTGGGTACCTGCTTTCGGATCAAGCCCCGGCTGCCGCGCTGCTCGGACCTCGGCACCCCCTGGATCGCCCGTGGCTCCTTCATCAGTGAAGGGTCGAGCCTCGTAGGAATCCGGGTGACGACCGATCGGTAGTCGCCGGGGAACTTGGCGTTGGGCAAGGGCACCGACGCCGTCCGCCAGATGTGGTCCGTTGTGTCGCCCAGGTACCCTACGGGAATCCTGGGCGGCCCGAGCAGATGGCCTGCCCCCGACGCCGCGTGCGACGCCCGGATCATGGACAGACGCGAGAGCGACCCGAGGGCCGGACGGCCACGCGCCTTCTTTGCGAGGATGATCTCGTCAAAGAGCCGGATCTCCGGATTGCTGGGAGGTATACGCTCCCGCTCGTGGATGAACTCGTTGAAAGCTGCAGGTAAAGAGGAGTATCTAATGTCAGCGATATGGCCGTTGTGTCATGGCTGGATGATGGTGAATGAACCTGAGAACTCACCTTGAGTTTCCCTCATCATCACTATGTACTCCTGTTGTTCGTGCGGCAGGCTTCTGATGAAGCCCTGCATGTCGAACGCGGACAGCTGGCCGTTGGCTTTCTGCTCCCTGCTCGGCCGGACGAGATATTTGCGATAGGTATACAGCAGGCTGGCCTGGCACCGGACGAAGGCGGCGCGGACTCGGTCGGCGTCGAAGGCGGCAGGGCAGACCAGGCAGGCCACCGACAGGCAGCGGCCGTGCGAGAGACAGTTGCAGCCCGCGCACTTGAACAGGTCGTCGCTCTCGCACCGGTCGTCACAGATGTCGCACGTTGGGCTCGTCTCCCCGGGGGTCCAGTTGAAGCAGTGGCCCTCGACCCAGATGGTAGTGTCTGTGCTGTGCACCGGCTGCATGAGCATCTGTGGCATCACCGTCGACGCCGCCAGCGTCGACTGCGCGTATGTGGACGGCGCATACCCGCCGAACGACGACTGCGAGTCTATCGAGATGGCCGAGACTGAGAGGCTCTGCGCGTGTCCGTTGAGTATCGGGAGGCTGGGCTTGTGCAGCGGGCCGCGCCCGACGTCCACGCCGAACGAGGAGCTGCGCCGCGACTTCTCGTCAAAGTGCGTCGACCGCTTCTCGCGCAGCACCGCCGAGCCGGCAAACCCAGAGTCGCTCCTCGACACAGGCGTCGTGGGCATGGGTGGGAAGTGCGTCGACACGGGAGACAGCGACGATGGCGGGCTGTTTTTGCTGGATCTGGCCGTTCCCGGCGGCTCCGCCTTGGACAGCTCGTTCTTGGAGTGCACAAACGCGTTGAACAGGGGCGGCCTTGGTGGCGACAACGGGTCGGCGTCACCAAACGCTGCCGAGTTTTGCGAGACCCATTTGTTAAGACTGGATTTGGGTGGAGTCGAGGTGAAGATGGACGGGTTCTCGGCCGAGAATCCGTCGTAGGGAAAGGACTCGACGGCGTAAGGAGGAGGTCCCTGGTGCACGCCGTACCTCAGCGCGTGCGGAGCGGCCGCTTGGAGCAGGGACAGGAGCTTGCGGCGGTTCTGGCGCGGCAAGCGGATCGGCTGTGCTGTCGCATCGATCGTGTCCTTGTCCAGATCGACCAGGACGTAGTCGTCGTCGGGAAGGACGATGTTCTCGTACCGCTTTTCTATCCCGATGATGTAGGGGCAGGGCGCGTCGAGAGCCTGCAGCAGGCGGGCTGGGAGCACCGGGATGAAGACGCTAGCCCACTTGAGTGGGTAGAGGAGGCTAGCGAGGGCGTGGCAGGCGAGGTGCAGCATGGCCGTGTGGGAAGAGACGAAGATGATGCGCGACTCGGACATGGCATACTCGAACACTGCCACTACGTTCTCGAGCGAGAGGCAGCGGAACAGGGCATACAGGTCGGTGCTCCGCGAGCCCGGCAGCTCGTTGACGGCCTCGTTGCGGGCGAACATGCGGAGCTCCCGCACACCCAACTCGACCTGCGTTTTGGAGCTGATGGGGCTGAAGGCCTCGGTGCACAAGTTCACCACGTAGCGCTCCAGAGGCTGCCAGCGCCCGACGCGGGGCGAGCTTGGCGGCACGCGCAGCAGCGCGCCGTCAGTCATGGGCACAACGACGGCTCGCAGCCACTCCTTCCAGAAGCCCATCTTGGTCGCGTCACGACCCAGGACGCCATATGCCCGAGGTGTCCACAGGCCGCTCTCTCCGGCTGTGAGCCCATCGATCTTGGATGCGGCACCGTGTCTCAGAGGCCGCAGCATCTCCGCCATCAGGCCGATCTTCTCCTCGACCACGCTGATTTCCTCGTCCAGAGACTCACGATCCGAGGATCCCGACGGTGCGCCCGGGAGCTCTGCGAGCAGCTGTGAAAGATGCGCGCGTTCCGCAGCCAGCCGGTTGCCAAGGCTCGCGGCCAGCTCGCGCTCCTCGTTGGACATGTGGCTCCGCCGCCACTGCTCGCACTTCTTCTCGATCTGCTCTGCAATATCGGCCTTGACTGCGGTCCACACGATGACAGAAACGCCGTAGATTTTGCTGTTGTCCTCGGCCGTCATGGTGAATCCGTGCCATGTGGACCGGGGGCGCTCGTCCGACGACACAATCTGGATGTCGTTGGGGAAGGCGAACATGGGCACGTAGTCCGGGAAGCGGCCCCTGCGTGCCAGCTCGTCGGCCGCGTCCTTGGGTGGGTACCTATCCAGCAGTGTCGGCTCGAATCGGCGCTTCAGCGGGTGCATGTCAGGGTCGGTGTTAAGAGGCTCGGGCGGTGGGATGACCGAATTGTAGTTGCTGAGGCGCTTGGCCGTGCGGATCGACGCTGCTGTTGGGTTTCGAACTGACTTGTTAGCTCCCAGTTGTGTCTGTTGTGCTCATCTCGTCCCTCCATCCACTCGCTGCTTACCCTGGGGCCTCGGCGTGAGGGGCTGCTTCCTCATGCTGTTCATGTCCCTAAAACTCATCTTGCGTCGGATGCTACCCTTGATGCTCTTGAGCGGGCTCATTCTCCCACTTTCCATGGCGTCTTCAGCCTTAATCCGCTCGGCCCGCGTGTTCACCATGGGCGGCCGCGTCTGCAGCTTAGCACCGGCGCTGAAGGTCAAGTCGTCGAGGAAGTTCTCGCGCTCCGAGGCGAACTTGAACAGGGCTTTATCGAAGTCGAAGTCGTAGCCAGAGTTGCGGTAGTCTGCTGGCGGGGCAAAAAGTCCGGCGCCGTTGGTGTTCCCGTTGGCATTGGAGCTTGCATTGGCGCTGGAGCCGGCGTTGGCGCTGCCATTGCTCCCACTGTTCCTGTTGCTGCTGCCGTTGCTGTTTCCGATGCCGTTGCTGTTGCCGAAGCTGAGGCTGAGGTTGAACGTGGGGGATAGGGGGCTGCCGGCTACAGGGCGAATCGTGGCGCTGCTCCTGTTGCTTCGTGTGACCCCAGCGTCGTTGCTGTCGTCCATGGGCGAGAACTCCATTGCAAAGCAGTCGAAAATGCTCTTGGAGAGCCGGTTGCCGCCCGAGTTCTGGCGCGAGTGGCGGGCAGCGGCGGACCGGCTCGTCGAGGCCGGGTTCGCCGCCTCGCTGGCCGATTCAGCCTCGCCATCCTCGGTTATCGTCTCATCGACGGTTGGTGACTGGAACCGGGGCCTGAGGGACCGGGGCATCGCCGTAGGATATCGACTCGATCCCGGCGATCCAGAAGTAGTGTCGGCGAGAGGGGTTGACGAGCCCTCCATGTCAACGCATCTGGTCGGTCGCCCGTCCCTTCTGTCGGTGACCCGCGGCGGGTAGGAGCAGAGGCAGAAAAATAAGGGGAGAGTCCGGTGCCCCTCGCTCTCAGAGAGCGCGCTGTTGCCCCCTCCAGCGTTGAATCGGCGGCGTTGTGGTGACCCCCTCCACTGCCGGCGTTGGTTTCGTCCTTTTCGTCGAGGTGCGGAGGTAGGTCTCAGTCCCTAGCACCGTGGTTGGCTGGCGGCTGGTCGGTCGGTATTTCCGTCGCTTATCCCCGCGCCCCCTTTTTTTTCTTTTTTTTTTCTCTGCTTCCTTTCTCTTTTTCGATTCGGCCACTGGGCTGCCTGGTTTGGCGTTTTTGTTGCCGTCTTGTTCACTTTTTATTCGCGTTGGAGTCGTATCTTTCCGTCCTGCGTTGGTTCTAGTCGAGACAGCGTGCAACCTTAGCTCGTGGTGACTGGTTTTCCTTTCTCGGTTCGGCTGCTGCTGTTGCAACGTGAGGAGAAATGTCGGGGCGTGGTTCCCGCCGTGGGATTTCTTGTCGGTTTCTTGGAGCCGTTACCGCGCAGCCAAGCGGCGAGGGGGAGGAGGCGACAAATCGGGTTTTCTGCGGCGACGCTGGGTTTGACTAGGCCAGGGCGAGCGGCTAACCGAATCTGCTGCAGGACTAGCTCGACAGGACCAGATAGCGTCGTCTGTCGAGATGGCAGTAATGTGCAAAGTCAGGGCTGGTTTCCCAGGCCTTGGAGGTCAGGGGGACCGAGATGTGACGGAAAGGTACCGAGCTTGTGCAGAGGCCCGACTAGACTAAGATAGCAAGCACCAGGTTTGTTGCATGCATCGGCGGTGGCGGGACAGGAGGGGAAAGACGGGTCGACAGGACAGGGGCGTGGGATGGATGCCACTGCAAGGTGCGGGTGGCCCAACACGAGGCAGGCAGGCACGGAAGAGGAAGTGGAGGGTTTGAGGTAGGTGACAAGTGACAGGACAATGCTACCGTGTCGTGGCACGCATCAAGGCAAGGCACATAGATGGATGATGGGGTGCACCAGACGCCTGCTCTCCAACTGAGCTTGGGCAGCCCTGGCAGCGCCTGCAGGCCTCGGACGGGAGACCACGTTCGCACTAATCGAATTGATGTCGTGGCCGCAGGTGGAGAGAGAGGCCAGCCTGAGGGCACAAACAAAAGCTCGCTGGCCTGTGAAAAAAGGGACTGTGAATTTGGCCAATGGGTCCTCCGTCGCGTCTCCTGCCGGCTAGCGTGCGTGCTGTGCGAGCCCTGTGCTGCAGCAAAACGATGATGCATGTACGACCGACTTGTACGACCGACTTGCACAACCGACTTATCCTGTGGCCAAATTACCCCGACTCCAGTGGATATCAGGCCATTGGAAACATGGGATGACAGGAAAAGGTCCGCGGTGGCGGTGAGCCTAAGCAGGCAGGCCGGCCTGTTCGAAATCTCCCGAAAGCACGGGTGGGTTTGCTTAGCCCGAGCATGGGTCTGCAGGCGGGTAGGCCGCGGTGCTGTCCGTGCCTCCACCAGCCTGCGCCCTCAATCAACGATCAAAATGTTGGATCAGTTGAAGGCACCACACGGCCAGCGCCTTTCGCTGCAGCCGGCCCAAAGCGGTCAACGATCAGACGTCAGGCTCCCACCTCCGAAACCACGGTTCTCATGGGCGCCACGGGGTTCTCCGACGGGCGCCAGGGATCAAGTAGCTACATACCTACCCGCAACAGTATGTGCCCTCGCTAGCCATCCATGTCCTGGGCTAAACTAGTGGCTCTGTTGTGTAATCAGAAATAAGGGGGCTTCTGGAAAAAGGGAAGCAATGAGGCAGGATACCTATTCGTATGCTTAACAGCCACACCCGCTATGTGTTGTGTGCTGTGCGCCCGGGGCTCCCGATGCCACCTACGCCATAGTGCCAAAGCCGCTGTGCTGTCTCCGGCTCTCCAGTGTCTGGGTTGATCGCTGCCCAGGGCACGGCATGTGGCAGCGCCCGCCCCACCACCACAAACCGCGGGGTTCCTGGCTCCCTGGCAAGAGCGAGAAAAGAGCCAAGCCAGCCACCAATCCCAGATCCAACGAAGAAGAAAATAAAAAAAGCACTTGGAGTGATGACTGCCCCAAGAACAGTCTAGCTGTGGCAGCCACCAGCATGCTAACTCGGGCAGGGACAGAAACGAGATGATTGAGGCGGTTGAGCCGACAGACCAGGCCTGGCGTGTGCTTTACCGTGCCTACGTCCCCCAAAATTAAGGCTAGATTGGGTGCTGATTGCCTCGATTGACCATTGATCCCCTGATCGCAGCCGCTATCTACATGGAAGAATAAAAGAAAGGAAAAAATCGATCAATGCCCCTGCCCGTCCCTGAACGCGCGTGTCAGTGAGGCGCGCCTGGTGTGTCCCCAGGCCTGGCCCTCTCGACCCCAATCAAGCCTCGGACGACAGAGCCCTGATTGACGGCTGAGTGCGTTTGCCTTTGTCGCGTCGCGGTTTGGGGGCCCAAAGCCTTCGTCGTCGTCGGCACCGTCGGGTCGTCTTTTCCCCCCAGGGTCGATGCCTGTGCCCCAGCCCTCTGCACCCCCTTAACGTATTGTTCCGAAATACAACAGTGCAGGGGTAGGGGAGGGAATTGTGCCCTGGAACCAAGGGGTTGGTGGACATGACATGCACGGGCGGGTGGCTGGGCAAACAGCAAACAACAAAACCAAGTATTGCACGAGAATTCACGGCGGGTGGGTAGGTGAAGCCGTCTGTTGGACTGCTGCGCCCAGCACTTACTGCCTACTATTATATTTAGATTGGGCATCGCCGGATGCGACGCCCGTTTGGAGTTGGCATTCTTTTCTTCCTTCGAGCCCCACACCCCCAACAGATGGGAGCACTGGACCATCCGCGGGCTGCGGCTAAGGTTGTTTGACACGAAAAATCCTTTTTTTTGCATTTCTGGCATGTAGCCGACGGGCGGCCACGCTTCCTATTCGGCTGCGGGCATTTTCATAATCTTGTTGAAACCCCCGCGGCAAAGCAAGGCGGACCTTTGTGCCCGTGTGCCCCCTTTACCATGCCTACCACATTACACGAGCCTCCCCTTCTCGGATCGGAAGATGGCAGCACTCAACCGCCCAGGTCGCGTCCCCGCCGAGCCCGCCTCCCCCAGCGGCGCTTCCAAGGGACGCCGACGCCGGCCGTTTTGGTGCTACTCCGGACGAGAGACGGGATGCAGGTCATTGGGATAGAGGAACACAGGAGAGCAAGCAACCGAAATCATCCTTCCTGGACTTGGCTAGGAAAGAGGACGAGGCAGACCGAGGCAGAGGGGAAACAATAGACGAAGCGCCAGAACCTCATTTCTTCCCCTCCATCACCCGCCTTGCATTGGAAATCAAGCGCCGGTGCGGCACAACAAAACTGTACCGTATCCATGGTGGTGCAGCGACGATCCCTCTTGACGGCCCGTCCGGTCCTCTTGGCTTCCGCCAGGATCAGGAGACCATAGCATTCGGACGCCAGAACTCCCTGTGACGTGCATATCGCCTGCGGCAAAGTTTTCTCGCGATTTGCGTTCGCTTGCCATCTTCATCTCGGGTAATTGCCTCAGTGTTTTGTGCAGGCGGTCTACGCGCCTCCTCAACAACCCGCTACAGTGTAGATAGGCAGGCGGCCGGATACGAGACGGCTCATCACATGCTGTTGTCTCCTTGCGCCAGGGGCTAGGCGCTGAACCTGGTGCCCAACTTTCCCGTCGACAGGAACCCCCTGTTTCCCATCTCGCCCCTCCAACCGACCCCAAGATCCCGAATATCACCTTCCCGTCGACCAAACCGGCCGGCGTCGGGGGTCCGTGGACCACGAAGCAGATCTGTTCGATCTCAGAAGGGTGGAGAACGGGCTTCTGACTCCCAGCCGCCTCCCAGTTGCAGTCGGTATAGGTCAGTCCGGGCTCGAGGTCCAGCACGGCGCGCTCCAGCTGGATCGGGTCCTCGCCGCAGTTCTCCAGCTGCGCCTCGAGCACCCACCGGCGCGCGGGGAGGATTCCTTTTCCGCGCCGGCGCTGGTTGGCAGCGCGCTGGCCTTGGTGCGCACAATCAGCGACGGCTTGCAGATGAACTGGTACAGCTTCCGGAACGTGCGGGTGCGCCCGCTGGTGTCGGTGGCCTCGTAGTAGCTGACGGTGACGGCGAGCACGTGGTTGCCCTCGTCCTTGAGGTCAAAGCTCACCACCTTCTGGAGCGTCCCGCCGGGCTCCAGGTCGACCCCGCCGGCCCCGCCGGTGCCGGTCCTACCGGCCGCGTGGTCCGGCCCGAGGTCGAGCTTGGTCACGTTGGCCGACGCGGGCGTCTTCATCTCGGCCTCGATGCGCACGTCGCGCACCTGCTTTGCCCTGACGGGCGGAGCCCCTGGCGGCGCCACAAGGGCGTCATGGTTCGCGCACAGCGTGCAGCTGAACGTCTCTCCGACGTAGGCGGACCCGAACGATGGCGGTAGGTTCAGTATGGGGCTCAGGATGAAGGGCTCCGAGTTGGTGTCATCCTCTGAACTGTAAGCCAGAGACGCTGGCGCCGAGGCCTCGCCTGCCGACCGGGTTCCGAGAGGAGACTTCACTGGAAACTGGGGAACGAGAGATGGGCGGGACAAGCTGGTGTGCCATGTCAGTGTCCTATACCTCGACAGCCGTGGGCGTGGACATATGTGGAGCCTAGCAGCCCGACATACCGGAGCACCTTTAGTGATATAGAATGCGGCTCCTTGATGGCATCGGAGGGATATCGTTGGTGGCTCATTACGACACTAGAGGCACCAGAATGCTCGAAATTCCTTGCCCAGAAACCCTACAGAGGGATGCCTCAGCGGTAGGTATCAGCTAGGATAGATAGACTGCACGACGCCCCCGGGCTGTCAGCGTAAGCTCCCTGATCTGGGCATCATACCGTGTGGCGGAGGACGACTGGGCTACTTGGCCTGTGATTCCCTACCTGACACCTCTACAGATTTGAAACACGGTCGCGGGCTGATGAAATCACGCTGCCCGGCTCGAGAACCAGGCCCGATGGTTGTCGGTGTTTGTGCGTGTACTTTACGTTGGCAATGGAGTTAGTCGGCTAGCATCAGCAGTCAAAAGTCCCTTAGGTTGAGGTTCAACTTTCCAGTTGAGGCTGGCTGTTGGTGATTGATTGAGTGAGGTGACAGTGAGCCCGTCTCACGCTGGAGACAGGTTGCACGGGGTTCCGCTCCTTGGGAGACCTGGGGTGGTGGATTCGGTACTTCCACAGCGGGGCCTAGAGATTCAATTCATGTCCACTGATGGAGTGGCGCACTGGACACCACTAGAAATAGCCAATGCTGAGAGACTTGACAGATGCACGTCTATTACCTGGCATCATTTTACTTTTTATGATGGATAATGTTTTGCGCAGTTTATTTTTCATTTCGATCACCTCGTTAGTCCTTTCGCCTCTGAGCAGGTAATGTTGATGCGATCAGTGATGGTGACGGAACAGGGGAAGGGGTTTTGTTCTTTTGTAGGGGTCAGCAGAATTCAGTCAACGACCGAGTCGTTTTCGAGCGATTTACGAGGGATGACGAAGTTTTACACGATATCGCGTGAGCCGAATGGTGCCAGGTTCAACAAGAGAGCGCCATATGCGAAGCTCAGCTTGTAAAAAAACGTCGCGAGGTAGCTACTGCGTATTCAATCACGTCACAAACAACTTACACCACAGATGTTCACGGGGCTGCATTTGATGCCAACCAACATAGATACACGCCGACCAGATACATGTGCTGCTCTTCCACGCGGAGTTAGCCAGGGGGAAGCTGGCTTGCGTCGACAACATCATCCGCCTCCTTGATGAGCGCCTCGTCCTCGGCCCCATACAGGGGAGACCGGGGCAGAGCCATAAGTCCGGTCCTAGCCGACTCGAGAATCCCAAACGGCTCAATAAGTTTCAGGAAGGACTGAATCCTGGAAGGCTTGGCGGAGCTGCTCACATGTGTCAGTAGACGAGGTTTGGCTTGCCAACGCACGACGAGGCTGTCGACTTACACTTCAACCATGCAGCTATTGGTGCTGATATCCAAGACCTTGCCGCCGAACTGGTGCGTAAAGTATGTGATGCTCTTGAGGTGTTCGTGCTTATGCCTAAGCGCCTCGCTCGTTGCCAGCTTGCGGGGATGGAAGTCCCGGGCCAGCTCCGACAGCGTCTGCTCCGATGCGTCCTGCACCCCGGTGACGTCGGCATCGGCGGTGGTGATCTCGCGGTGGTGGGCAAGGAGCTCCTCGAAGTACTCGGGGCCCAGAATGTTGACCTTGGCGAGAAGAAGCTCGCGCTGGACGAGCGCGGCATTGGTGTAGTCCAGAACGGCCCACACCGGGACCAGGTCCTCCAACTGCCGCCTCGCCTGCTCGACCACGCCGTCCTGGCCGGTGAGAACAATGGTCATGCGCGACAGGTCCTCGACCTCGGTGCTGCAGACGACGAGGGAATCGATGTTGAAGCCGCGCGCAGCCAAAATACCCGAAACGCGCGAGAGCACTCCGGGCTCGTTCTGGACGAGACAGTTGAGGACATGTCGCTTCGGGGCGCCGTGGACGGAGTGGGAGTCTCGTAGAGGATGTTGGACACGGCCGCCTGGGCCGACCATGACGGCGTGGCGTCGCTCACGGGGAGGGGTGCCTGGCGGCGGCGCAGAGCCTTGTAAGCAATGGCCGACGTGGAGCTGCTATACCTCGCCGCCGGCCTAAGGGCGGCGGTTGAGGCCGCCCGCCATGACGAGAGGAGCAGGCCCCGGGAAGCCATCTGCTCCGCTTCGGCCCGAGTTTCCCGTCCTTATATGCGGACAGACAAAGGAGGAAGGGGAGCCTAAGTATCTAGGGGTTAGTCTTATTGCAATTGATATCGCCCGAATCTCTTCAGGCGCAATTGTCGGTTGTTCGTCCGGTGACTCACTGTTGGGCGTGGGCTGAGGTGTGCGAATCTACCTAGTGAGCTGGATGGTTGTGTGGATGATTGGGATGGCCAAAGAAAAGTGAGTCCCACGCCGAAGACCGGAGCTGTGAGTGCCCCCCGGGCGGTCAACGTCTTGCGCCTGGGCGGGCAGCGCTCAGCGCTCTGGAACGTCTTCGTACCAGGCTTCACATGCAGGAACCTGCGGACATTTGATTGGTGAACCTGTCAGTAAATGTGGGGTTATCTGCAGTAGGTAGGTACCTAGGTACCCATGGAGTTTTTTTTTTTTTTTTTTTGGATTTCGTCCCTTGCTTGATATTGTCAGCCTTCCAACCTCCAACCAACCTCGGGCGTTCTGCATTGTTAAACTCGCCATTCGCGTGCGGTCCTTCCCCCGCGCACGCTTAATTGGCGATTTCTTATTGACCGGAATATCCCAAGACATCCACCTGCTCGGCCGTCCAGCCTCCCTCCGCCCGCGCATTTTGGCGCAACCGCGACGAACCCGACAACCACCATGAGCGACGGCGAGCCTCGGAAGCGCTCTCGCTTCGACCAAACCGAGCCCGACCCGCCGAGGCGTTCGAGATTCGATCGCAGATCACGCTCTCCGCCCGCCCGGGGATCCGAGCCCGCCCGCGACCGGAGCCCTCTGCCGCGCGCCGCTCAGAGTCCAAGCCGGGCGACGAGTCCGCGCCCGCCCTTGACCCGGCCGCAGCTGCAGGTCCGTTCACCGTCGCGTCAACCCCCAAGCTTGCAAATTTGCTGACACACCTTCCAGCCGCCGCTGCTGCTAAGATCCAGGCACAGCTCGAGGCGCGCAAGGCCAGCCAGCATGACAATATCCACCCGAGCAGATCCGCTGCCATCAAGGCGACGGCGTCCAATACGGGTGCGACCATCAATGGCGAGATGTATGTCGCGGACGGCGACTACATCAAGGACATCGAAGTCAACGATCTCCGCAACCGATATCTTCTGACGAAAGGCGCGACGCAAAAGATGGTAAGGAACTGGTGTCTGCTTCTAAGCTGATATATACAGTGCACGACTGCCGGAGACCACACCTTCCTCCCGCCGTCTTGTCTTTGGGCTGGGAACAACTGCTTACGCGAACAAGCCACAGCTCGCGCGAGGCACAACCCTCTCTGGCATCTGCTGACCTTATCTGCTCGAATATAGATCAAAGATGAGACTGGTGCTGGTACGCTCTGTCCGAGCCCTGAGACTCGTATGCCTGTTCTGCGGAGTGCTCGTTGACCACTGATTTGTGTCTTTCAAAGATGTTACGACCCGAGGCAGCTATTACCCGGATAAAAGCATGGCGACACCTGCGGTAGTTCACTCTCCACGCCGCCGTCCGGGACGGTTTCATCGCTGATACGCGTCTTCTAGAACCCTCCTCTATACTTGCATGTCACCAGTACATCCAAGGAAGGGCTCGAGGCGGCTGTTGCCAAAATTGAAGAGCTCATGAAACAGGAACTCCCCAGCTTGTTGACGAGCGTAGGTTCCGCCGCCGTGAGGAGCCGGTCGTCGAGCGTGACGAGCTTGGACGAGTAAGTTGCATCTTGGTTGATTGCACCTTGACGCTGGATATCTGTTGGATGGGCTTGGGCTCTAACTGTTCAATAGCGCAAATGGCCCGAGGAGAAAATCCCAATCGGGCTCGAGCCCATCCCTGGCTTCAACCTGCGCGCACAGGTTGTCGGGCATGGTGGCTCGTACGTCAAGCACATTCAGCACGAAACTGGCTGTCGAGTCCAGATCAAGGGCCGCGGCTCTGGCTTCATCGAGTCGGCTACGGGTCGTGAGAGTGAGGAAGAGATGTTTCTGCACGTCGCGTAAGTCCTGTCTACTATCCATTGCTATGGCCTCGCTCAAGTCCCCTGGCACACCCACACCTGTTCTTAGGCTGCCCAGTAATTTGCGCCGCTTGCTAAAACCAGCTATAACTCCAGTGGCCCGGACCCTAAGATGGTCGAGAAGGGCAAGGAGATGTGCGAGGACCTTCTTAGCGCGGTCAAGGAGCAATACGAAGAGCATAAGAACAACGCCACGGTTTGGCGGCGATCGTTTCGGCGACCGTGACAGGGGTGGCGGTGATCGCTATGGTGGCGGTGATCGTTATGGCGGCGACCGTTATGGCGGAAGAGGCTTCCGTGGAGGAGATCGCCACGGTGGTGGCTATGATGACAGGCACCGGGACGATGGCGGAAGCCGCAACGGCGGAAATCAGGGATACGGTGGCCATGGCGGGCACGGTCCCCCAACAGGACCCCGCGGCGCGCCGCCTGGTGCTCCCTCCGGTCCTGCCAACCCGGGCGGCTCTGGCCACCAAGATCAGCATAACATACACGGTCAGCATGGTCAGGGTCAGTACAGCGCACCCGTACCTCCGGCGACCAGTGCCCCGGCCACTACTCAGGCTACGCCTGACTACGCGCAGTTCGCCCAGTACTACGGGGGCGTTGACCCCTACGCGGCCTACGGTGGCTACGCTGCGTAAGTACCCAGTCCATTGCCTTGATCGGGACGTCCGAAGACCAGGCCAGCATCCTGTCTAAGCAAGAGCACCGAGCTAACTGGGTTGCAGATACGTGCAAATGTACCAGCAGTACTATGGCGCTGCGGCTGCTCAGGCTGGGCAGCCGGGCGCGGCCGCTGCCCCCGCACCGCCGTCGACTTCTCCTCCTCCGCCGCCACCTCCTGCGGCTGCGGCTCCACCCCCACCTCCTCCGCCCGGATCAGCTCCCCCTCCTCCGCCGCCGCCGCCGCCGGGTCCACCCGGCGCAAGTGGCGGGTACAGCGCAGTAAGTTCCTGATCTGTTCCTCCCCCGATCCAGTCATTTGCTGATATCGCCTTTTAGGTTCCTCCTCCGCCCGGCCTGTGAGCACACCCGTGTTTGTGACGGTTCTACAATCTGGCCGTATCTGCATATGTGGTCGAAGACAGTAAACACGAGACACTACTCGTTTGTTATCATGACTGTGTGGCGGACGCTATAAAAAAGTTCAGGTCTCTCTCACACCTCGAATGACTGCGTTGTCTTGAGTTTGGAAGGTTAGCTTCTTTCTGGTGGCTGCGTTGACTTACCCCATAAATTTCGACAGTCCAACCTATGATGGTCACATTGAGCGCTTGAGGGTCATTGCCTTCCTCGGCCAATTTTTTTTTTTTTTTTTTGCCCACGAGCCATTATCCAACTTCGCCAAATCACCTCATGATGGGTTGCGATTGGCCTTGGTTCCTTTCAGATAGCTTTAAAAAGAAGACTAAAAAATTTAATGTCGGTCTGTCGTGGGATTTGAATGTCATCTATCAAGATGCCTAGAACGAGTATTCCCGTGGAAGCCAGCTCTTCAAGGCATGGTCTTCCATGCACGGGAAGCATCTACAAGAGGGCCCAAGTACCTGGCAGCTGCCAAGAGCGGGCTGGCACATGGAGAGGTACCCCGTCACGTCTTGTGGGTCACGGGGCACGCGTTCCCCAGAATTGAATTGAGGTACTAGGTGGAGCTCAAGACCCGCGGACCCCAGGCGCTCCCGCCCACGCCGCCCAACACCACACTTCCATCTGGCGCCGATGACTGGGCGCCTAGCATTCTTGGTCCCCACGTCATCAGCATTCCTACCACTCAGTTGAGGCCAAGGTCTGGACCGCCACTTCAGCTCGCAGCAAGGCAATAACACAACGGGCTTGAACTTGGCACAGCACAGCCCCGTCGTCCCTCCGCATTCCTCTATCTCTAACGATCAGATTACCGCCGCTCACTCGCACCCGGTTTCGCATCGCTCCCCAGCAATGCCCGCCTAGCCATCGGTCGCCCACGACTCGGAAAGCCGCGAAATGTCTGACTCGGAGAGATCACCGCTGCTGTCTTCGACCGTCAGGTCGTCGACCATCACGGCGGACACGTCCCCGGAGACGACGCCGCTCTTGTCGAGCCCCGCCGCCGGGCTGCGCTACGATGGGCACGAAGATGCTGCCTCGATCTCTTCGACCAACGCGTCGCAGGCGACGTCCCTGAAATCGAAGCGCCGACGATGGCCGTCCATCATAGCCATCGGCACACTTGCTCTCCTGGCGATTACCATCATGATGCTCGCCTTCTTCGTCCCGGCCGCTGTTGAGCGGTACGCCAAGGAGGCCGCCGTCCTCGAGCCCACCAACTTGTCGATCGAGTCCATCACTTCCGACGGCGTCCGGGCACGCATCCAGGCAAACTTCCGCCTCGACGGCTCGCGCGTAAAAGACAATGGCGTTCGGCGCGTCGGGCGCCTGGCCACCTGGGCTGTGAGACAGCTGGGGACCGAGGCGACCAAGGTCGACGTGTATCTGCCCGACTTCGACGGGTTCCTCCTCGGGTCCGCCGGGCTGCCGCCCCTGGTCCTGAACCTCGTGGATGGGCACACTACCTCGTTAGATGTCCTCGCCGACTTGATTCCGGGCGACGCCGAGGGCATTCGCACCATCGCGAATAAGTGGCTGCGGGGGAAGCTCGACACCATCCGCTTCCGCGGTGTTGCCGATGTCACCGTGAAGTCTGGGTTGATCCCGCTCGGCACGCACTCCGTGTCCGAGTCGCTCGTGATCGAAGGTCAATATCTCTACGATTCATTTGCCTCGCTGTACTTTGGGGAAAAGTCGCTCTTCTAGTCACTTCGAAAGAGAAAATCAAATCGTTCCACCTCCTGCCTGCCCAGTGGTGCTTACCTATCCATTTTTCTCACTCCTGAACGCCCACCAACCCGCCGCTAACGCGTGTATTGTCTCGACAGCCAACAAACTCCCGCAAGTTCCTGAGTACAACATCACCAAGCTGAATTTCGAGCAGACACCCCTGCCGGATCGTGGGACCACGGCCATTGCCGCCGATGTTGCCATCAGTGCCTTCAACAGCTTTCCTGTCGAGTTCAACATCCCTGAACTCGGGTTCGATGTCCTGGTGCCAAACTGTGACCAGGCCGATCCGTACATCATTGTCGCTGCTGCGAAAACCCACCAGGTCACCGTGCGAGCCCGATCTGACGTGGTGGTGGAGGGTCGGGGAACCGTCGAGCATCTCCCCGAGGCTCTCACAGCGGCCTGCCCCGGCTCTGGCTCCTCTCCTCTCGACCTCCTGCTCGATGATTACCTCTCAGGCGATTCACCAACAGTATATGTCAGGGGAGCGCAGAAGCCGCTGCCTGGCACTCCTGGCTGGATATCTGAGATCCTCGCCAGCATCACCGTACAAGTCCCCTTTCCAAGCGCAGGCTTGTGACAACCTGATCGGGATTTCTCGCTCGAGAATGTCCACTTCACCATGCCTGACCCCATGGCCGAACCCGATAGCCCAGACGCGAACCCCAAGGTCTCGGGGACTATTCTTGTCTTGGCAGGGCTGCCATCAGAGATGAATTTCGAGGTCAACGTCACCAGCATCAGGGCCAACGCCGATGTGTTCTACAGGGGTGGCAAGCTTGGAGAGCTTAACCTAGAGGAGTGGCAGCGAGCAAACTCTACTCAGGAGCCAGCCACGAAGCACCACGAGGCCACCCTCAGGATACAGTCCCGAGTCGATGACGCCCCGCTGAACGTCACGGACGGAGATGTCTTGACTGACGTCATCCAAGCGCTCTTTATGGGCAGCAAGCCTGTCGAACTGGACATCAAGGCAGCCGTGTCGGTGAAAATCCGCACGGTTCTAGGAGATCTCACCTTGAAGGATGTCCCTGCGGAGGGAACTGTCCCAGTAAAACGTCCGTCCCTGTTCTGATAGTGTTAGTCACCTTGGGACTCGCCATGCACCTCTCTTCTGATGCCGCAGCCCTCGCCCCTTGTTCTTTTCTACTCCCCCTTCAAGATTCCTTGCCCTCGCGCCGCAATTAATAGACGCTCTCTGCGTAAACGGCTTGTTCCACACTTTGAAATTGCAATACTAACTTCAGGGAACTATCAACAGCGTTACCCAAAGGCACATTCAGCAACTTGGATCCCAAGGTCAACAGCATTCGGATTACGGAGACGTCGTATACGTCGGTCTCTATAGAGGCACTGGTCAACGTGACGAACCCAACAGACTACACCGCAGACATCCCTTTTATCAACATTCATGTGTTGAGCAACGGCTCTTTGGTCGCTGAGGCGACGGCCGAGGACCTACGCATTTCTACCGGAGTCAACACCAACCTTCGGGTCACAGCTAGGTGGAAACCCTCTCTGGGTGGTGACCAGGGAGTGGTGGATGGACGCAATCTCATATCCTCGTATCTCTCCGGTTACAACACAACGCTTATGCTCAAAACGCACAAGGAGAGCTTCCCGTTTCAGCCGCTTCTGGGCGAGGCCCTCTCTCGAGTCGATCTGAACATATCGGCACCCCGCCTTAAATTGCCTCCAGGAAAGGATGGAGACGAGTCTCAGCGATTCATTCGTGCCGCCACCTTCCATGTCTTGTCGTCGACAGCAGTCTTCACGCTACTCTCGCCACTGGAGCGGAACACGCTGTATATAGACAGCGTGAACGCGACGGCTCTCTACAATCATACCGATCCGGTCGGCACGATAAACTACTCTTCTCCATTTGCGGTTCCCTCAGGAATCTCTCAAACGCCCAGGCTTCCGGTAGAGTGGAGGTTAGGCTCGGATGGGTATGAAAAACTCAAGCGGGCGCTTGGAGGGAGGCTGAAATTGGATGCGCGAGCTGATGTTGCCGTGAGACTGGGCAACTGGAGGGAAACGGTATGGTACGAGGGTAAAGGGATAGGTGCCGACATCAAGCTATGATGCACTAGAGCCATAGTTGGTGTCTGCTCCACCAGTTTTTTTGTTTTCCCTTCACGGCGCAGGCTCTCTGTCTTTCTTTTCTCCCACCGGCTTGATTTGGCGTTTCGGATATCTTTTGGTATATCACACATCGCACATAGACCCCTATATAGGATCTTCTCTAATGTGTACGTCCCGAGATTGGAAAACCTTGGAATCACCGAATAAACAGGTCACGTCAAAGCGTCTTTCCTCTGTCAACCTCTCTCTAATGGAGGGACTTGACAGTAAAACTAGGAACCTACCGACCCTATGTACCTTCAAAAATCAGTTCTTCGTATTGACGAGCTTGAGGCCTGGAATATGACGTTTTATAATTGTACTCTGTCTTCTCAGGCTCGGATGGGAGTATGATTTCCTGACCGGTCACCAGACGGGTACCTACATGTCTTCCCCGCTGGCCGGGCACTGCGACGTGGTTGCGACTTGGTTTACAAACGGGCATGTGACATAAAATACCTTGCATATGCTATCTCTGGGCCCCATGGTCCAGTATGGTGTGAACATATCAGTAGTCGATACTAGTCTCACCACTACACTACATGTTTTCACCAACTGATGTTTATCCCTGAAATAAGTGCGTAGACCCCAACAGGCCCAGCCATACTTCCACCAAGCGTGCGTAGGGGGCTGAATCTTCTACACGGTACCCAAACGGCTGGCTGCCTTGGGGTGGCGCCCAACAAAAACGCGGGGGCTTTACCAGGATGTACGTGAGGGAGCCACACGACGGGATCCAGATAAGCCAAGCAAATCCTCCGCTCTTTTCCCAGTTGCCTCTTGGGTAGCACACACAGCCTGGTCCACTGTTCGCGTGGAGCCTTTTGACGTCAAAAACCGACCAGGGAATGGCGAGGCGGATGAGGCGTCGGAATACGGACGAAGGATGGGGCAGACGGGCGAAAGAGAGTGCGGGTAGGTGGTAGCTATCTCTGATCACGGGCTTGACTCGAGCTTGGAGGCTCACCCAGATAGATGCCTCTTAAACACTGCGCCTTGGTGAGAGAAGAAGACGGAGGCGGCTCGGTGGTGTGTCTGTGGTGCTGTCGGCCCCTTTCCCGCATCTTCTCGCGAAATGTGTATTAGCTCCTCGGGAACCACCAGGCATTGTCGGAAAGCCGTTTGTGCTACTTAGAAATTCGGTCGACCGCTGGTTCTCTGATGTTGCTGTTCTCCCATCTGCTTTGTCTCATTTCGACGATCTACTGCCTTCCATGACAAGCCAGAAATACCATATCATGCTCCCATCAATAGGGGGTGCTTCACCAGCCCACCACAGCTCACCCGCGCCGTGGACGCCCTCGGCAGCTATATATTCCCTGGGCTGTCCGATGCCGTGGTCCAGACGGGCCTGCCACCGCTTTGCCTCACCCAAAGGTGTTACCTGCCACTTGTTCTCCGCGAGAGCCTGGGCAGCTGTTGACGCAAACAACACACCGCCATGGGAGAGCGCTCCGGGCCAGGAAACTGGACGACCTGACTTCCATCTCAGATTCTCGTCATATCTACGGCCTACCTGCTGGCAGGAATTCAAGCAAGGGCTTGCATTTATTCCCTCGATTCTATTTTTTTCCGGGCATACCACATTTCTCTATCAAACACCTGCCACAATCATCAGGGCAACAAATCTGAAAATCACAACCACCCCGACCTAGCCTCGCCTGGCAACATCGCGAGATACAGAACTCTTCGGATCCTGCCAATACCTTATTGTTACCATCCTCTCCGCACACAAACCCTTCCGGTGGTCTCTGTGTCTTTTTGAGGATCTCTTCTCGCCGACAACTCTTGTCTCCCAACGGCACATGCTCCGAACTGCTCTGTCTCAGTCATCGGCTACAGCCTCGGGGTGCTATTGAATATCGTCTAGTAAGTTGTTCCTGGCTGTGCGCTAGAGCACCTCGCCGGGCATAGAGATGCATAGATTTGCCTGTCGGCTAGTATCTGTCCCACGAACAGATCTGGTCTATCCTTGCTCTGGCCGCTCCCTCCTTCGACTCTGAATAGCATCATCTCATCCCGTTACCAGTCAAGGCCTTGATACGGCAATATGGCTCATGCATCTCCCACCCGCCAAGAAGAACCCGAAATAGATGCCTGTACTGACATATTTTATCAAATCGGGAAGGCAAGACCTGGTGGTTGAAGCAGCAACGGGAAACTGCAGTGGGTGATAACCCCGGCCACTTATCTTCACCCCCTTGGGAAGGAGCGCTTGACCACCTGTCTTGCCCCTAATGGTACACCCTGATAGCCCACCACCTGCCGAGATGGCGTCACCGCCTTCGACTTCCTCGACGCCCGAGCCGGCACGGGAGAGCAAGAGCGGCCTGGACGATTCTGCTCATCTAGGCCCCAGCTGCTCGCCCGCGTCGGCAGTGCGGCCTCCCCGACTTCTTCCGTGTCACCTGCCTAGCCTCGACACGTCCCCTGCCAGCCTGGCCAAGATCCCCCCTACGCCGTCTCCCAGTGCTGGTGAAGCCTCAGCGACCGACGTCCCGTCGTCCAAGGACATAGCTGCCAGCCCAGACTTGCCGCCATCCCCTCCCATCCCCCCTGAGCCCGAGCCAGACGGGCCGCCGCCTCCGATGGGGCCCAAAAACAGGCCCCCAGTTCCCAAGCGGCCGACAGAGCTTGGCGAGCTGTTGACCTCGGAGCAGATGACTGAGCTCTTCTATCTCGTTGTCACCATTACCAACATAATGCGAGACAATATCAGCCGCAGCCTCGAACCCTCTCCTACCCCTCCGGCCGAGGGCCCGCGGGGTGCTGGCGCCGCGAGTTTGGCCATCCCGCCTAGCTATAATATGAGGGGCCTTGGGGTTGAGTTCGGAGAGGGCAAGACTCTGTCCCTGACGGGCCAATCCAAGAGCGCCGCCTTGGTCATCGACGATGCCTCATCTAGCGCCGGATATTCCACCGTCACACCGACTTTGGAGGCGTTGCAGAGAGACGTGTTGATGGTGCACCGTCGCTGGCAGTCGAACGTGTTTCGGAGGTTCGGCGAGGTTACCATCACCGGGTCTCCAGCCTCGAAGGAGAATGCCCCGCCAGGACCTGGCCCTCGCGGCCCAAGGGCACTTAGGGGCGGCGGCAGGGCCGTCAGCAATAAGATGATACAGCAACCGGCGGGAGCAGAGGACGGAAAGCCTGCGCACAATGGTAAGTTCTCCCAGGTGCCCGTCCCTTCGTAGCCGTTTACTAATGGACTCAGAGCCGCAACTATCCATGACCGGTAGCGACAACGTGCTCAGCCAGCTCTACCGGCCGGTCCCGAACGAGCTGACGAAGCTACCTCTCGGAAAGCGACGTCTGATCCTGCATTCAACAATGCTCCTCCTGCTGTCTCTCGAGTGCTACTTGCCGTACTCGCGTATCCTGATGCTCAACTTGGCGACGTCTCTAGAGATCCCTGCTCATGTCTTGGCCTTGGACGAAGTCCGGGTGGTCAAGGGCTTGTCGCTCCTGGCTCAGGAGGCGTGCCCAGAGGACGTCCCAGCAACCAGGAAGGAGGATGAGATCAGATACCCTCGGCGCCACATGGGCCCAATCAGCATCGTATCAATCTTCCTCACGCCCTCTCAGCCATTGGCATCGGCTGGATTCCCGGCTATGGAGGCGTGACGCCCACGACTGCCGCTGCATTGCTGGGCTCTGTCGTTGACAGCCGCATCGCAGTCGGTACCGTCTTCGGATTTTATGGCCCTCGAGGCGCAGGCAAGACGGCGGAGACGTACAATAAGGACGTGGCTGACTTTGCGTTCTTGCCATTTTACGCGCCTGCGGGTGCCGAGTTCACGTGTGCACGGGGGTTGGGGCGGAAAACCGCAGACTGCGCGTCGTCGTGGCTGTCAGCGGGTGGCTAATGGAGAAAGACGACGCCGTGAAGGTCTGGTGTGCCCTTGGGTCGCAGGCAGAGACTTATGGCGTCCGATGGGAGGCGGAGCAGCTCGACAGGCTTGGCTGGGCGCTGGAGACGGTGGCAAAGAGCGCTGCCTGGTCGGAAGCCAAGAAGGTGATTGCCGATCGTCGCAAGGAGTACCCCGACTTTACGCCCCTGAACCTTCTGACCGACCGAGCCGTCATCAACATTCACGAGGGTCGCTGGCCTGCCAGCCTTCTCAAGGTCAGCAAGATCCTCGACCACCCTTGGAGCAACTGCATGGCGCGTGCCGACAAGACGGGCACCACTCTTGCCGAGGCTATCTTGCACCGTATCCATGGAGACCGTGGCGTTACCCTCATCGGATACAGTCTTGGGGCGAGGGCCATATACACGTGCCTCATGACCCTGGCGGAGAGGAGAATCTTTGGGCTCGTCGAAAACGTCGTCATGATGGGAACCCCTGTCCCTGCAGACCCCACCGTGTGGTCTGCCCTTCGGAGTGCCGTGGTGGGAAGGGTGATCAATGTCTATTCCGAGATGGACTACATGCTTGCCTTCCTCCATCGCCACAGCTGCACTCAGTTTGGCGTCGCGGGCCTGCAGCGTATCGACAAGCTGGCTGGCGTCGAAAACGTCAATGCTAGTGCTCTCATTACGGACCACATGAGGTATCACTACCTCGTGGGAACCATCCTTCAGGACCTGGGACTGGAAGACGTCGACGCAATCAAGGTCTCCGAGAGGGAAGCGGAGCTGAGAGTCGTCGAGGAGCATCTGGACTACGACAAGCGTTGCGGGCACGTGGAGACAGCTGAGCCGATAGTCGACGAGGAGCCCGACTCAGCGCTGCAAGCCGTGAATGCCTCGCAGATGAACACGCGCGCTCCAGGAGCCCCAGCTACGCGACCTAGGAGGTCTAGGGGCCGGACCAGGAACAAGAGCAGGAAGTAGACGGCTAGCCTTTGAGATGCCAGTCTCCTGTAATGCGCGTTGAAGAACGAGAAACTATCGCCAGATCCCACCGTACTCTCCGGTGATTTTGTCTCAGCACAAATCATCGATCCAGGCCTGGAGCGCGGGGAGGCTCTTGAGGGTCTCTGGAGCAGCGGCAACGCTTCTGCTTTCACGTTCGCCCAACTCGCTGGGCAGGCAACTTGCCTCCCTATAACGCACCCACCAACAGTCACAACCACACTTCATCAAAACTGGCTACTGGTTATCCCTGGCTAGTGGGACTAGCAATCAGATTCTCGAAGTCGAGATCGCGACATCGGAGATCCTGGCCTACGTGGCGGCTGGACCAATCTCGAAGCTTACAGGGATGCAACACTGTAGCCATGTATTTGTATATTGACGGAGTTAACCTGCCCTTTCCTTGTTCTTGTTCGTGTTACTGTTCAACCCCCTTCCCAAAGCACCCACGAAAACCACGAGCACCATGATTTTAACGAAGGAAAAGAAGCCGTTGTATTTTTCTGCGCAAATCACACGGAATTACGCGCAACAAACCCACCCGTCACCCATCACCCATCACCATCACAGCAAGGAGAAGAGTACAAGCCACAGCTGTGCGCAAGCTTTTATACGGAGAAAGAGGCCGCACCTTTTCGGAGTTCATTTACGGGTATTATGAGAGCGTGGGAGGAGAGTAGTATTTGTGGTAGTTCACGTCATGTCAGGCCCCAAAAGGTGCGGGGTGAGAATAATGTTTGGAGGGAGAAGAGGAAGGGGGAGGAACAGAACGAAGTTGAAGCGGCGATTATCTTTCCTGGGGATTATTTTCGGATATGCCGCCAGATCAAGAAAGCCTTTACGCGATCCAGTAGGAGTTAAGCCGGGGCGACAGACAAGGACTTTGTGTCGTGGAGGTTGGCTCATGTGCCACCACAGATAGGTACCTCTAGGCACGCAGACACCAGCATTGCTTTGTCGATCCTACCCGATTCGTTTTCGTACACCATTCGATCCGGGCTCCTCGCGTACTATACTCCTTCCACCTGGCGACAGTAGCACGCAACATCGCTCGAGACCCCAGGGATGCTCAAGTTTTGCCTCTCAAGCATGGGAAGGAAACACGGATGAGCAGCACGATGAATGCATATTTCATCAAGGATCTACTGCGCCTCCTGGCGACTCTTGACAACAAAGTAGTTTCCGGCCCTGCGCGGGGCGGTCTGCAGGACGTCCCAGGGCTCGTGCGTGGTCGCGGCGGCGGCGGCGGCCTGCTTTATCCTCCTCGGCCTCCTGCTGCGGCCAAAGGGGCGCTCCAGGGACAGCTCCTCGCGCAGCTGGCCGAGCCCGACGGTCTGCTCCCTGCGGCCGGCCGGGGTCTCGTCGTGGATGGACCGCAGCGGGGCGACGCCGGCCGTGTCGACGGCCT
Source organism: Gaeumannomyces sp. JS-464 (assembly GCA_002197995.1). Classification (NCBI taxonomy): domain Eukaryota; kingdom Fungi; phylum Ascomycota; class Sordariomycetes; order Magnaporthales; family Magnaporthaceae; genus Gaeumannomyces; species Gaeumannomyces sp. JS-464. Next base: position 2,024,132 of record NGZR01000001.1, on the reverse strand, counting down.
GGACGTCCCGGACGAAGCGCAGCTGCGCCTGCAGCGTCCGGATCATGTCGCCCTCCTCGTCCCTCGAGGCCGGGAGCGGGAGGGCGGAGAGGTGGAGGAGGTGGTGGAGCTGGGCTGGGGTCATTGTGGTGTCGGAGGTGGCGTCTGGTGGTGATGTTGCTGCTGTTTCTGGCGGTAGCAGGGACCTGACGGACCATGTTGGCCGGGACAGGATGTCGGCGAAGTCTGGGGTTGCGTCTGCTGCGGCCTTGCTTGAGCCGCGCGCGAGACAGTGCGCTGCCATGGCCTGCCGCAAAAGAGGGGCGGCGCCTCGGCGGACTGGTTGGGACAGAGGCCCCATGGCCCAGAGCCTAGGGCTTGAGGTGCTGAGCGATGCCATGTTTTCCGATTCCAGCCCTGATCAGCTCGTATCCACGCGCATGGCCGTTCACAGACTATGCGTCTAGAAGGGATAGAACGAGTATCTGTCACGTGCTCATGGTTCTTGGACGTCTGGGCGAGGCTGATGGGATTGACTTCCACTCGCAATGACTGATTTTCTGGTGGAGCTAAAAGGTTCATGTCGTCGTACGCTAGTCTTGATCAGGTATATATTCTGCCAATTTGGGCGGTTGCCGCTCGCTAGCTGGATGCTTTGGGCAGTTATCCACTACCGCGGTGGCAAGTTACCCCACTGACGCAACGTCAGAAACGCCGTGGCGCTGACCTCGCATCATTGCGAGGCAATCCCCCTAGTCCGGTCCACCTCGACGAGACGTGTTATCGACGGCGACTTTAACGACCTACACAGACCACATAGACACCTACTGCACCCACCAGCTACCCATCCCGACCACCAGCTCATCATCGTCGTGCGCAGCTCGACCAGCTAGCTTTCAAAGATGGAGGACCCCCGCGCTCTGCTCCAGAAGGTTGGCCCCGCCTCCCGCAGCCCACGCCGCGCGCCATCACCATCGCTGTTGCTAAGCCATGCCTCCTGCAGGCAGACAAAGCCCTCGCTGGGGCTTCTGGAGGCTGGAGCCTCTTCGGCGCCAAGGAGGACAAGCTCCTGGGCGCAGTCGACATGTACATCGCCGCCGCCAATGCCTTTAAGATGCAAAAGGCCGGTCAGTAGTTTTGGGAGGGCGAATCCGAACGTCCCAAAGCCTTGGCGTCCTCATTTTTGGGATTCGCTGACGCAATTATGGGGTGGCCACTCCCGCATGCAGACCGAGAGGCCGGCCAGACGTTCGAGAAGGCGGCGCAGATCCAGAACTCCAAGCTGAACGAGCCCGACGACGCCGCCAACACGTATATGGACGCCTTCAAGGCCTACAACAAATCTAGCCCCGAAGACGCAGCCCGCTGCGCCGAGATCGCCATCCAACAATACTGCAAGAAGGGCAACTTCCGCAGGGCGGCGACCCTCAAGGAGAAGCTCGGCGAGCTGTTCGAGCTCGACCTCGGCGACCTGAAGCGTGCCATATCCGCGTACGAGGCCGGCGCCGAGTGGTATGAGGGAGATGGGGCTGCGGTGTAAGTCTTCCTTGCTTGGGCTATCTGTATTTGGCTCCCGAGGGCGGGCGAATCCCCAGGGCTAACACGTTCAACCCCGTGCAGGCTCTCCAACAAGCTGTGGCTCAAGGTGGCGGACATCGCCGCGGTCGACGGCGACTACTACAAGGCGATCGAGGCGTACGAGAAGGTGGCGCAGGCGTCCATCAACAACAACCTGATGAAGTACTCGGTCAAGGAGTACCTCCTCAAGGCCGGGCTCTGCCACCTGGCGACCAAGGACATGATCTCGGCCACGAGGGCGCTCGAGAAGTACGGCGAGATGGACCCGGCCTTCCCGAGCCAGCGCGAGTACAAGCTGCTGGCCGACATCTGCGAGGCCGTCTCGGACAACAACCGGGAAAAGTTCGAGGACGACCTGGCCGCGTTCGACAGGATGACCAAGCTGGACAAGTGGAAGACGACGATCCTGCTGAGGATCAAGGAGCAGATCGAGGAGGCTGACAACGAGTTTTCCTGAGGTGTCCCCACCTTGCCGATTTTATTTGTCTTCTTGTACGTCGATTGCCACATCTGCGCTGCTGTTTCTCTCGGTCCTCTTTTTGCTTGTTTACTGCTGCCAATACCATTTCCTACGCCCCGGGTATCTGCTACATGTCATTTTTAGCCTTGTGGGTAGCACTCAAAGAAAGCCATCTATAGGTCATTCAGCAACTGTGGGGATCTGGTTGACTGATACCGCTGGGCTGGCTACCTAGACCGATCGCGTGGCCAACTACCTTTTATTTTTTTATTTTTTTTTATTAAATTTTTTTTTTTGTAGTCCAAGGTTGTGTTCGCTTGTTATCGGTCCCTCGTTTCGTTTTGTCTAATGCCTTTTTAGAAGTACATGAGAAGTGCAGGCTAATTCCTCACAGGTTGTGGTGTGAAGAGCTCGGAAATCCATGGAGGATCCACACGCGTGGGGAAGTCTAGGGTAAGTGGACCTTGAGAAAAGAAAGTGCAGGGTTGGGGAGGGAAAAAAAAAATGGAGGAGGGTGTCGCTTATCGATTATCGGAGCGGGGATCGACAAAAAAAAAAAAAAAAAAAGTTCTTGGTGCGCGGCCATCCCCGCCCTCGAATCGGAGTTGAGATCGACTCCAGCGCGGTGAACAGAAGCGAGGCTCCGAAAGACCACTGCCGCTGGATCGAGCACAGGGCTTTCACAATGGCATCGGCGTCGCTTGTTGAGAAATTGGAAAAGATCCGTGACCCGAACCTGGAGAGCCAACGTCAGGTGTGTGGTTGAGGAGCGCAGGGAGTCGCCTTGGGTCGCCGCCCTCAAACTGCCTGGGTCTTCCTGCTGGCAACGGCGGCCTCTCCAACTTTTTCACCACCCAAGCTAACAACATGCGCCCACTGCCTTTATAGACCCGGGTCGTCCTTGCTGCTATCGATGAGACTCTGAAAGAACAAAAAACCGAGCCCACCGCAACGGGCTACTTCGCCGTCCTCCTGAGCCTCCTCGGCCGCGCGTCTGCAGGGGAGTCTATCGCCGAGGACAAGGCTATATCGCTGGTCTACCTCCTGGATCTCGTGGGCCCCTTCGTGCCGCAGCCACTCCTCCGAGCCAAATTCACCACCATCTTCACACACCTCGCCCCGGCGCTTGCCCGCCAGGATGCGCCAGCCCCCCTGCTCAGGCCGTCCATCGGCTGCCTGGAGACCCTGCTCCTCGCCCAGGACTCGGGATCATGGAGCCTCACAGTTGTTCAGATCGGGCCCCGGAGGGCAGTCGCCGGCCTCCTGAACCTGGCCATGGAGCCCCGCCCCAAGATCCGGAAGCGAGCCCAGGATGCCCTCAGGAACGTCCTCAAGAGCCCCCCGCCGAGCCCGTCCCTCGACCACCCGGCAGCCGACATGTGCGCCGAGACGGCCATGCAGAGCCTGGCGGACAGGGTGGCGCTGGCGCGCAAGGATAAGAAGGCCGCGCAGGCCGCGCACGACCCGGACCTGATCCATGCCCTCCAGCTCACGAGGACCATCGCGTCGGCGTGCGGCGGCTGGCCCAGCAAGAAGATCGAGCCGCTCTGCGAGCTGCTGCTCGGTATCGCCCGTAGTGGGAGCGATCACCTGACCATGGCTGTGTTTGACGTCTTCGAGATGATCTTTGAGGGCATGGCCGACGAGGTTGCGCGCGCCAAGCTGCCCAGGCTCCTCGAGATCATCTCGGAGCTGCACCCTTCGGCTAACGACACCCACCTCCTGCCGCCGTGGATAGCCATTCTCTCCAGAGCCTACGACGTGTCTGCTCAGATGGAGCCGATGGAGACTTTTCAGGGACTGCCCGATATCTTCGCCTCCATTGCAGAGTACCTGGACTCGCCGTCGGAGAACATCCGGACGTCGGCTTCGGAGTGCCTGATCTCGTTCCTTGCCAATGCATTCCGCCAGAGGTCCTCCTGGAGCCTTCCATCTTTGACGAGAAGGTGCTGGAGAAACTCGGCAAGACGGTTGAGGGCCTTCTCAGTGTCAAGTACCAGGCCGCCTGGCCCCAGACCTTCAGCGTGCTGGGCGCAATGCTCGATGCGCTGAGGTGGAGGGCAGATCCGCTGCTAATCGGGGTCGTCAAGGTCGTCGGCGAGCTTCGCGCAAGCGATGCGTTCCTGGGCAAAAAGGAGGCCGACGAAATCCTCGGCAAGGCCATCAGGGCCATGGGCCCGGCGACGGTGCTGGGAGCCCTGCCCCTGAACCTCGCAAAACCCAGCAAGAACCAGCCAGGCCGCGTCTGGCTGCTGCCGCTCCTCCGCGACTACACGGCAAACACGAACTTGGCCCACTTCCGGTCCGAGCTCGTCCCCCTCTCGGAGCTGATGTTCGCCAAGGTCCTTGAAAACGGCACTGCCGAGAAGACCATGACGGTCAAGATCTACGAGACTGTTGTTCAGCAAATATGGTCTGTCCTGCCGGGATACTGCGATCTCCCCCTGGATCTGTTGGAGTCGTTTGACGAGGGGTTTGCCCTGCAACTGTCAAATCTTCTTTACCAGCAGGTAGACCTGCGCCTGGATATTTGCCGGGCACTCAGGTGCCTTGTCGAGTCTAGCCAGGCCGTGACCTCGATCGAAGGCCCTGAAGACTTGGTGCTGCAGAGTCGGGTATCGAAAGAGCAAGCACAGAAGAACCTTGATTTTCTGGGCACATTTGCGAACAATTTCCTGGCTGTCCTGTTCAACGTCTACAGCCAGACCCTCCCCCAGACGCGTGGGCCAATACTGCAAACAATCAACGCGTTCCTGAGCATCACTCCTGCCAAGGAGCTGGGCGAGACCTTTGATCGTCTCTGCAAGGCGCTCGCCGCGGAGTCCGAGGAGGCCGCGGCCAAGCCGGCAGCACCCAAAGCGCAGAGGAGTGCCGATCAGCTGCCCTCCAACACGCACTCTTTGATGGACCTTGTTGTCACCATGTCAATCTACCTACCCCGAGAGAACTTTCCGGAACTCTTCAACATTGCATCGGTTGTGATCTTCAAGGACGACGACCCGCAGTTGCAAAAGAAGGCCTATAAACTCATCCCCCGCCTCTCCGAGTCGGATATTGGCAAGCAGGCTCTTGTGGCGCGCCACCAGGAGCTGCAGACACTCTTGCTCTCTAGCGCCGAGAAGGTGTCTGCCCCTGCGAGGCGCGAACGACTGGCGGCCATCGCCGCACTCCTTCCCTACATCCCCAGCAACTCGCTCCATTTCATCCCATCAATCCTTCCCGAAGTCATCGTCGCATGCAAGGAGCACAACGAGCGCGCCAGGAATACCGCGTTTGACCTACTCGTGCTGATGGGTCAGAGGATGTTAGCAGAGAAAGGGGTTGCCATTGACAACAGCAAAGTCCCCCACATGCCCGAGGGCGCTCCTGCGGCCACGGCCAGCATGGAGGAGTACTTCACGATGCTGGGCGCAGGCCTTGCAAGCCACACGCCCCACGTCATGTCGGCCTCGGTCACCGCCATCACTCGCGTGCTCTTTGAGTTCCACGACGAGGTGGCGGCCGACACGCTTGAGGATGTCGTGAAAACCGTGGAGCTGTTCCTGACCTCAAGCAACCGCGAGCTGGTGAAGAGCATCATGGGCTTTGTCAAGGTCTGCATCACGGGCCTGCCGATCGAGATGATGCAGCCTCGTCTCGAATCGTTGATTCCCTGCATCATGACCGCAAGCCACGAGCACAAAGGTCACTTCCGGTCTCGTGTGAAGCATCTGCTCGAGCGGCTGATCAGGAGATTTGGATTTGAAGAAATAAATAAGCACTGCCCCGAGGCGGACCGGAAGCTGATCAACGGCATAAGGAAATCCAAGGAGCGGAGCAAGAAGCGCAAGGAGGCGGCCAAGGAGAACGGTGAGGCCGACAGTGGCGACCACCAGACCAAGCGCCACAACCAGTTTGAGAGCGAGTACGACTACGCCCTGTTCGACAGCGACGAGGACGACTCGGCCAGCTCGGACGACTCAGACGACGAGATGGCGGGCGCCAAGTCCGGCAGGGCAAACCGCAACAAGGGCGGCAAGGCCTACATCGTGGAGGACGAGGACGAGCCGCTCGACCTGCTCGGCCAGAGCGCCCTGGCAAAGATCTCGTCGACCAAGCCCATGCGGATGCGCAAAGCGACCAAGACCAAAGCCAAGGTCGACGCGGACGGGAAGCTCATCCTCGGCAGGGACGACGACGACGACGGCGACAGGATGGACGTTGAGGATCCAGCCGAGGCGGGCGAGGGCGGCGGCGTTGGCGCCTACGTGGCCGCGCTCAAGGGCAAGGACGTGCCCAAGAAGGGCCTGCGCGGCAAGCTCAAGTGGTCCAACAAGCGGTCCAAGGACGACGACGAGGAGGAGGATCTGTCGGATGGCGATGCTGCTGCCGCCGCCGCCGCCGCCGTCAAGGCTAGGAAGCCCAGTTTCGGAAACGGCAGGGGCGGTGGCGGCCGTGGTAGTGGCCGCGGTGCGCCTGCGGGCGGCAGGGCGGGCAAGGGCGGCATCGCGTCGGGCCGGCGAGGCTTGGGCGAGGGCAAGCAGCGCGGGCCAGCAGGCCATGGAGGGGTTGCCAAGTCCCCGCGCAGCAGGGGAGGAGGTAATGGGGATAAATACCGTATTAGTTTGTTATTAGTCTTGTTCGTCTCGGGCGCATAGAATTTAGCTGGGTTATCAAAAAATGATTCGATACAGTTTGTGCGTCACTTTTTCTCGGTGGCTGGTTAGGCCCAAACACTGTTGTAGTGCATAGTGTTTCGCTCCATGAGCCTCGCCCATACATACCTTTGTTCTGCGCGTGGTTGCTCACTACCCCTGGCGCCTGGCTCAACTGGGATGAAGCACTCATGTAATATGGTGATAGACCCGAGATGACCAGGACGAATGGCGGGATGCCCGGATAAAGGAAGACTGATAGAAAATGCTGTTCATGAAACAACAAAGAAAAAAGTGTGTATAGATAGGTATTTACAAGCTTAGGTACCCAAACGAAAACAACTCCGAACGCCCATGTCTGCGGGACAAATGTATATCCGTCTACCTGAACTTGCTAAAGATAACGGCGACGATAAGCAAAACCAGGACGGTGATGATGGCGATGGTTATTATGCGATTCGTAGCCATCCTGTGCGTGCAGTCATTTTGTCAGCGGGGCAAAAACACTCAAGTTTCTAGGGGCATCAAGGAGTGAGCGAGTGAGTGAGGAGGGTGGGTTCTGCCATTACCTACGGGCCATGCCCCTCAGCGTCTTGACGCTCCGGTCGACATAGGTCTCGCTCTGGACGAGCATGTCGGACGTGTGCTGGATCTGCTGGCGCTGGTGGGCCAGGTCGCGCAGGGTGCCCGCGCCGACGACCTCGGTCTCGAGCGCGAGGGCGTGGCTGTCGCGCAGGCGGCGCGAGCTGCGGTCGAGGCGGTCGGTGCCGGCGAGCAGCTGCTCGCGCTGCTCGCGCTGGGCGTCGCCGAGCCCGGACGAGGCCGGGTCGTCGTGGTAGCGGCCGCCGAGCAGGGCGGCGCGGTCGTCGGCCAGGGCGCGCAGCTTGCGGCGCGACGCGTCCACGTCCGTCTCGTAGTTGCGGAAGCGCTGGTTCACGCGGGTGCGGGCGGACGAGGGTATGTTCTTTTGCTTCTCGAGGCGCATCTGGCCGAGCTGTTTTTTGTTGTCCGGGTATTTCTTAGCATGGCTTTCTTTCGGTATTGGTAGATGGAGGACGAGCCCGCTCGCGCTGTAGTAACAAAGGGAAAGATATATATAGAGACAAAAAATAACGTACCAACTCGTCGGCCTCTTCCAGCGCCCGCTCGGCCTGGCTGATTGCTGCCTTGCGCGGCTCGCCCGACAGCTCGGGGATCTGGTCCAGCTTCTGGGCGAGGTCGGCCTGGACGAGCTTCAGCTCGGCCTCGTAGCTGCTGAAGAGCTCGGAGCCCGCGTCGGTATCGATAGGGTTCGACATGGTTGGTCCGCGGCGGCTGAGGTGGCCCGGGGAACCGAGGTTTGGCGTCAGGGGGTGGGCGGCCGAGGGCGCGCGGGAGGCCGAGTCTCTCGAAGAGGTTGGGCTCGGCACGGCAAGAGAGAGGACGGGCTTCGGGGTGCTCGGAGAATGGAGATTCGAAGGCGGGTTTGCTGGTGAGTTGGTGTTCGATGCGTGATTGATGCTTTCGCTGGCGGCGGCGATGGAGGCGTTCCGTTCTCGTTGACTTGATTGGTGACGGGGATGGATAGAGTAAGGCGGCTGGAAGTGGACGAATCCCAGATGACGAATGCACGTACGAGCCACACGCACCCGCCGCCACACATGGATGGATGCATATGGCCCTCCAGTCCAGCCACCGAAGCCGTTGCTGTCAAAGCGACTCCACATGCATGCCGCCAGCCAATAAAAACCTCCCGCTGGGTGGGGTCATCGTCCTTGGGTGGCAGTGTGGCAGCCTTTAAAAGCCGGGTCGGGTTTTTCTCGCCGAAAAGAAAACTCTTGTTCCCTTTTCTCTTCATTATAGAAAGTTGAACCCCCGTCGTTGCAGAATTCAGGCCCGAAGCTCCTACAAAAACCTAGTGGGCTTCGGGTTGTATCAGCCGGGCAGATCAAAATTGGCGCTCCAAGAATTGGATATTCAAGGCTGCCTCGGCAGCCAACTTGGTATTCGATCCCGTTGAGCCTCGACATGCCCTCAATCTCGGTGTCTGCCAGCCGGTCGACAGACCTGGAGTCAGCTGGCTCGATGGCAGTTGGCAGGCAGCTTTACACGTTTCGTGTAGCAGCAGCAGATGCTGGCCAGAACGGCTGGCAGGCTGTGCGGTTTCTTGTTTCCAGTTGATTCCCGATCCTCTTGCACCTCGACGTGGCCGCCCTCGGCTGGCTCTATCCGTATGCTGGGTGACGTGCTCAAGGAGTCATGGTCATACAGTGCCGTCGCTTGCCTCAGACAAGACGTCTCGGTAGGCAAAGGGAAAGGTCCTATGGTGAGCGTAGTACGCGCGGGGCCGATGGAAGGCAAGGCTTTACGCGTCACTCCAGAGAAGTTGGAAGTCTCACGGCAGGATTGTTTGCTTCTGGGCCCAACTGCCGAGTGCTTGAGTTTTTCTTTTTCTTCACCAACACTCACTCCTTTCGTGCAGTATTGTTGCATAGTCACTGCCGCCAGCTCTTGGTTTAGTTTGCTTTGGAAAAATCAATACGAGCTGGTTGCGCTGGCTGAGTCACATTGCTTAGGGCGTGCGCAATCGACGCACGAGATGCTGTTGGTTGGGGTATATATCCCATCACATATTACCCAGGGGTGAGCCGGCGGCAGGAGGGGAACCAAAAAAAAAAAAAAAAAAAAAAAAGGGACAATGAACGTCGCGAAAGGCTTGCGGGGTCTCACCGCCCCGAGACGCTGTACCACACGACATGGCACTGGTCTGGGCCCCCGGCCGCAGCAAGATCGGAGATCTAACGGTCGACCAGCGCATCTGGCCACGGCAGCGGTGTGCGAGGGGGTCACCGCAGCCAAGCATGCACTCGCACACTGGAAAGGATACGGCCGGGTGGGTGGCGTTCTGGGCAGGCGATCGAGGGCCAGAGCAGAGGGCGGGGGGCTGGCTTCCGCGCCGTGGCGCAATCCCTTGCAGGCCGCTCGTCCATCACACTGATCTCCGCCTCTCGGACTCTCAGATCAGATGCAAGGGATGGAGCGAGGGAGGGGCCGTCGCTATCCGGTATTGGCTGGGCAGGGCTGCCCCGGCCTGCAGCCGCAAAGAACGACATGGCTGGGGCCAGGCTGAGGCAGGACTTGTTATGTTTTTTTTCCCCTTGCCTTTTTTTTTATATGTCGTCAGCACGTACCTGGCAGGCGCCCGGGCCACCAAAGCATGGTCATCGTGTCGGTCTGACCTTGACTTCCCTTGTTTGGCCAGTTTTGGTTGGCTCCTGTACGAAGCCTCCTGTCCAACCCATGTCTCGCCCGCCGCGGCCGTCGACCCTCACATTGCTCAAGCCCCTGATCCACTATATGCGACGCAATCCAAGTGCCTGGGACGGGAGTTTTAGATCTGGGTGGCCCGTCGCTCTATCTGTCGATACCAAGTAACTGGGATGTTACTATTTGACAGCAGCTCAACCACAGGGCCCCGTCGCTTGTTTCCCAGATGCAGAGATCAAGCATGCGACCAAGACCTGCATCATATACAAGACATCGTCGACTCCTTTGCCAACCTACCAAAGCAAAGGCCATGGCTTTCGGTCCCGAGATGAGTTTGGTCCTCCTTGGTTGGCAGGTCGCTCCTTCCCAGTTGGGAGCGTCGGGCGGGACCAACAGGTGTACAGCCCGGCCTGTGCTTCTTTACAATGCGTGCGTACCAAATGCCTCTTGCTCCGCCTGTCTTGTGGGAGGCCCAGCTGCCTTCTCCTTCTGCCTGCATCCGCAGACCTACATCTTTTCCTCTCTTCTTTGATACCACCCGCCGCCCAACTGCCATCTCCCTCCTCCCGCATCAAATAGAGATACCAGCATGCACATAAAGGCACCTTGAGTGTCTCGGCCGTAGGAAATCCACAGGACTCGGGACTCGCTTACGTCGTTCCCCTCCCGCCCGCCTTGTCACACCACATACTTCCTAGAATCCCAGCATCCGAGACCGAGTCTCGACCTGTGTTCATGTCTATCCGCCTCATCCACTTGTGTCCTCCAATCTTTCACACCTCAGTTTCAAAGGCCAACCGTCCTCCCTCTCAACCATCTCTGCAAGCCGCCCAAGTTAAATCTGCCTCGTTCCTCGGATACAACTCCACCACCTCATTATCAGATCCAGCCCTCCGAGAGACTCCAGCCCAGCAGCAGACATGACGACCACCAACCCCATGCTCATTTTGCCGCCACCCGGCCTCCCGCACCAGTACTGGTTTGGTATCTGCAAGAACAACCCTGATCTGCCCGCCTGCGCCGACGTCGACAACTTCTACGACTACCGCATCCTCCTCGTCCCCAATGTCGTCTTCCTCACCATCTCCGTCTTCTCCCTTTTGGGCTTTATTGGCGTCTACGTCGGTACCACCCACAAGCGGAGCAAAAGCTACGGCCTTACCTTTTTCATCGCCATGGGCTTGGGCGTCCTGGCCGAAATACTGGGCTATTCGGCCCGCATCTGGTCCTACAAGAACCAGTGGCTCAAGACGCCCTTCCTGATGCAGATATGTTGTCTCACTGTGGCTCCCGCTTTCCTTGCCGCCGGTATCTATCTCTGTCTGCAGCGCATCGTCTACGTCTTTGGTCCTCGGAACAGCCGAATCCCGCCCGAGTACTACACCCGCATTGTAAGGAGGACACCCTCTCATTCTCCCAATGGCAGCACACAAGCTAAACTCGCAAACAACCCTCGTTCTAGTTCATCCCTTGCGACCTCGTCTCTCTCGTCCTGCAGGCTACTGGAGGGGCCTTGACCTCCGTCGCGGCACAGAACAACGAGCCGACTACCAACGGAGACAACATCATGATCGCCGGCCTCGCCTTCCAAGTCTTTACGATGCTCTGCTTTATAATTTGCGCACTCGACTTCTTCTTCCGCGCCTGGAAGCACTCTAACAACTCTGGCGACACCAGGGCCAATAAGAGCGGCTCCATCAACAGCCACGACGAGCACGAGGCCCGGGCAAAGGTCCGTTCTAGCCTGCGTTTCCAGGGCTTCCTGGCGGCCCTCGCGCTCGCCACCGTCTGCATCTTCTGGCGCTGCGTCTATCGTGTTGTCGAGCTGGCCGAGGGCTGGGACGGCCCGCTTATGGCCCGCCAGGATCTCTTTATCGGTTGTGAGGGCGCTATGGTTATTGCCGCCTGCCTTGCCCTCAACATCTTCCATCCGGCCCTATCCTTCCGCGAGATGCTTTCGGGCGACGGCGGCCTTGGCGCCAGCCGTAAGAAGGACCCGGGGCACCTGGCGCCTACGGGACGCGTCCCGCCCGACGAGGAGGTCATTAGCTACTGCGGAGGCCCCGGAGACTTTGTGCTCGAGAACCGGAAGCAGGATGGCGTCCACGGCTCGAGCGTCAACGACTCTGATGCCCCGTTAGACAACAAACAGCACGCCGCTGTCTGATAGCGACGTCAGGCATCTAAGAAAAGTGCGGGTGCATAGTAGCTGCCAACTGTTATGGTGGGGCCCCTGAGGACCCAAGCTTTGTGTCAGATGACGATCCCGCTCGCACGCTCAACAACATGGAACAAACCGGCGACTCCCCACTCGGTATCTGGTTGTCGCTAGCATATAGTTCGTGTGGCTGTTTCTTTTTCTTTTCGTCTCGTAACCAGAGGACAATATTGGGGCTTGGAACCCCTATTGATCAGATTGAGGTGCGGCTGTGCGACGTGGGCGATGCGCCAGACCAAAGTCTACTCGGATGTTTTACACTTGATTATTCTTGGAAAAAGCGATGTTTCGTTCACGCCCTCGTCTCTGGCTTTATCCCCTGGCACTCAAGTAGTCACATAATCTTAACATGATCGAATAGAGGGATAAGATTATTGCAAGAGAGTCAAGAAGGATAGATAAGGTGGGCGGGTTAGGTAGAAACATGTAACAGAAACAGTACGGTCGCCGCCGCCCTGCCAACCAGCCCAGCCCTGCGGAGCCGCAGTGAAGCGTATGAAAGAGTCATCTATGCTACCTAACCCAACAGGTTGCCCGAGTTTGCCGGTCCGTGTCGTTGCTGCCGTCCATCCGTGAGTGTCGTGTGTCGCTTTATGTTTCCCTCCCGCTCAGTGGCCCAAATTCCCTAGATGGAAGCCAAAAAAAAAAAAAAAAAAAGTAGTAAAAGGAAGGTGTTGTGAAGTTAAAAGGTCGTGATATTTTGGGGCCGTATACCGATACTGCCTTCGAGGCGAAGGGTTTTTTTCGTGTAATTGTGTAAGGAGGGTAATACAAAAGCGGAAGTGAAAGAAAGAGAGAGAAAAAGAGAAAAGGAAAATATTTTTGTTGGCCTGCCTCCCTTAACAAAGTAAGAAAATAGACGAAGTCAAGGTTTCATAAAATGATTGAAGGGAAAAAACGACAAGGAAGGTAGGCCCATTGTCAAGAATTGTCAAGAGGGCGCGTGATAAGACCCTAGACGAGTCCTCAAAGACCGCAGAGCGAGGTCGCCGTGCCCAGCTTGGCCTTGTCAAACTCTAGCTTAATGGTCCACGACGGCAGGCGGTAGCCCATCTTCTTCATGGCGTACTGCTCGTGCTTCTCGTGGGTGTAGTTAACGGCCGGCTTGCTAACGAGGGCGCGGATGGGCTCCGGGTGTCGGAAGCGGGGCGTCATGCCAAACAGGGCCTCGAGGCGCTCGTGGGTCGGCTCCCTGTTCCAAAAGTAGTCCTCGAGCGAGCGGGGCAGGGGCAGGCTGCTCTCGTGGATCGGCGACGAGTAGTCCTCCATCAGCTGGGCCAGGCTGAGGACCTTGACCTGGACCTCGAGCGGGTTGATCTGGCGCGGCGACAAGGCGGGCAGCAGCTGGGCGGGTGCCTCCTGGAGCGGCCTGCCCTTATAGCGGACCATAACTACGACGTTCTCGAAGTAGGTCCAAAGCCGGAGCAGGATCCACTGGGTGCGGACGGTGGGGGCGGCGACCTCGGTCGAGCTGTTCCTGCCACCGCTGCTGTTGCTCCTGCTCCGGCGGTAGTACCCGTTGCTACTGCTGCCGTTGGGCGGGCTCTGCGGGGTGTGGCCGTCGTCGATGGGCTTGTAGTGGGCCCCGTCGCGGCAGACGGTCGGCGGCCAGATCTCCTGGAGCGCCATCCTGTAGCCGGCCGAGTCGAGCCCTTGGATTTGCAGACTGAGCATCTCCACGGGCAGCGCGTCGCGCAGTATGAGCACGGTCCTCCGCAGCGACTGGTCCAACGGCACGAGCATATGGCGGACGCAGATGGGCGTGCAGCTCGGGGCGCGCCAGAACTCGTCGCACTCTGTGGTGTTTGCGGCACCACCAGGTGTGCCGCTGTTGCTGCCACTCCTCCTGGCCGGCAGGAGAGGGAGAAGCACCAGGCCCTTCTCGTAGCTACATCCCAGCACCGCGTACACATATTCGGTCGAGAAGACAGCGCTGCGATCTGTGTGGGGTGGTCGCACAAAGGTCGTGGTGATCCAGACCCCCCTGTTTGTGATCTTGTACTCGGGGTAGGGCGAGCCTGGGAGGTAGTGATAGGAATCGAGGGAGTGATACCCTGGCAAGTAGCGAACTGGGCCGGGAGTGCGGCGAAGGGGCCGGTGCGCTGCGCGGGCGTCAAGTTCAGTCCCGTACCGCCGCCTTGGAAGCCCCAGGCCAGCAGGGAGGCGTCGCCAGTGCGCTTGAGGGCTTTCGCTTGGAGGCGGCGGAAGGCGGCCTCCTTGCCCTCGCCGTACAGCGGGGTCATGTGCACATCCAGCAGACCCATCAGGCAGTAGGCTACGTCCTCGGGCCGCGAGGACTCACGCCTGGCAGCCCAGGCGATACAATGGGCGGCAGAGACGGATTTTGGGTTGCTGGTGCCCGTGAGGAAGCGCTCGTCGACCTTGGTGATGGTGTGAAGGATGTCGCTGAGCTCGCGACGGGTCGACAGGGAGTTGAACTGCGAGTCGAAGAACCTGACCTCGGGCGGGGCGATGAGCTCGATCAGGGCCCAGCTGCGGCGGAACCAGCGGGCGCGCGAGAACTCGACTGGGTTGGCCTTGATAGGCCACAAATCGATGGGGACATCGTCGAGGAAGGCCAGACAGGTGGCGGCGCGCTGACACCAGCCGTAACTCGAGTTTACAGCCTCGTCGACCTCGGCGGAGCTGCTGCGGTTGACGCAAACGTTGTGTATGTGGGCCCACTCTATACGGGGATAGACTTTGTTTAGCGCCCGTATGAAGCTGTTGATCTTGTGAAAGCCGGGCTTGTCCTGAATGGCCTTGGACTCGTCGACCAGGACGGCGTCGCAGTTAAGAAACAGCCTGTCGGCTCGGGCATGCTGACGCACTCGCTGCCACTCGAGGTACGTGACCTCATTGACGCCGTCTCCAACACTGCGGGCCGGGTCGGATGGCGGCGACTGTCAGTCACACAACACGCAAGCCTGAAATCGGGCCAAGGGGAGGGGTGCGGGCGAACCACCGTTGGCCGCCTTCTGGACTCTCCCGCAAGCAGGAGACAAGACGAGGGAGGGGTGGTGGGCCGCCCTTGTCCGGAAAGACGGGCGTCGGTGGGTTCGCCCGGAGAGTGACAGGATGAGGCTGCACTGACTGTGAGAAGATGGCGTAAGGGGGAACTCGCTCGCCGGTGAACTCGTGCAGTTCCCGGGTGTTCACGTTGAGGAGTCGCATCGTAGATTATGGAGGTGTGCACACATGCCTTGGGCGTGGCAATGGGGCAACACAAGCACGGGCACAAGCAGGCACACACAAGAGGAAAGGAAGAAAGGAAGAAAGGAAGTCCGGGACTCTGGACTACGAACTGGGCGGGGGCGCTGGGACAGATCCGCCTGTCCCACGCCTGCAGGGAAAGGAGGTTTGTTGAAGAAGGCAACCTTGCACCAAGTGTGCTCGGCGGCAACGACGAGGCAGGCGGCGGTGGTGTAGTGCCAGTGAGTGACGGTTGTTTTGGCGGCGATGTCGACTGGTCGCTCGCCTCTCACCGGTTTCGCGTGGTACGAGTGTGGGGCCAGGCTCGAGAGCTTCGCGCGCTTGCCGAGCAGCAGCAGCAGCAGCAGGGGATATAGCAGCAGGCACGCTGTGTGATAAGCGACAGCAAACGACTCGAGCGAGACGGCGGAAGGCCCGGAACGAGCGGGTAGGGGTGGACACGAGACCGGTGAGGATGCAGAAGGGAAGACGAAGAGGACAGAACGAAACAAGGCAGAAACGAGGCGTCGAGGTGAGATTAAGTCAGCCCAAGGCGGGCTGGGGAGGAGAAGAGGAGATCGAGTCTTGAAAGACAACCCAGGGGGGTGGCTTCGATCGGAGCATGTGGTCATAAATGAGAACAGCGGAGGGACAGCCGCCAGCAGCAACGAGCAGAGAGCCAAGGACAAGTCCGCCCCCACTTGGACGACGAAGGACGGTCCCCGGTAGGGCAGAGGCCAGACGGCACCGCGCCAGCGCTCTATCGTGATGGGGTGGAGCATCTGGGCCGCCCGATGGATGCTGCCGAGTGGTCGACCAGACCTGACCCCAAAGAGAGGGGGAGAAAAAAAAGTACGTACTCAGTAGTAGTTCCGAAAATAAAAGATAAAAGAAATAAAAAAATAAGAGTAAGGCCCAAAGGAGCGAGTAGCCCAGGGAAAATGGGGCACGCCATGCCCAGGACCACCCCCTGACCCTGCCCCGTCCGTCTAGGAGCCACACCTCCACGTCAGGATGGGGCGGTTGTACTCTTTGTACCGTGCATGGTTAGTGGCCGCCCCTTTATCCGCGACCCTTGCTGGCGCCGAGGGTATGTGCATGCTAGAAGAAAATGCAAGGGAGGGATCACGGCTTGGAAGGTTGCATGTTGAGGGCAATGTCAATGTCGAGGGGGGTCAGCAGCCAGGCCCCAGGCACGCCAGGGTGCTGGGTGTGCTCGGGAGGGGTTGACAATTAGGCTCGGGATTTGCACGGGGTCGCTTGCGAGAAAGGAAGGCAGGGCCGATGGGTGCTGGGTTGGCTGGCTGGCTGGCTGGCGGGCTGGCTGGCATCCATGCGGCCATGCATGCTCACGTCCTGTGCTGCTGGCCGTCCTCGAAGAGCTCGTGTTTGGTTTTGTTTGTTTCGCCAAGCCGGACAGGCCAGGTCAGGCCAAGGTAAGGAGACGGGGGAAGATGCAGCAGGACGGGTAGGGGAAGGGCTTGGAGAGGGTGTGGTGGGTAGGTAGGTGCCTAGGTAGGTAGTGGTGGGTGGTAGCGGCGGGTGTGGGGAGAGGCGGGCTTGCTGTCACTGAGGGCTTTCGGGCGGTATATTGCCACCGCTGACGGCGTGCAGTGGACAGGATGTCGTGCATACGAAGTCGTGGACTGTGTCATCTGTGTGTGTCGCCGGAACGGCCTCCGGGACAGCCGAGCCGCCCTGCCACGGCCACCTCCCAGCAGCCGTCTCTCTACCTGGGCTGTCCTGCGTCGCACGGGGCCGGCAGCCCGCCTGCTCGGTTAGCACGTTAGCATGTTAGCACGTTAGCACGTCAGCAGCGTCCTACGGTGTAGTAGTCGGGTCGTTGGCTTCCTTGGGCCTGCTTGGCTTCGACAGCTGGAGACGGCCATCCGTCGCGCCGTGCCAAGCGCCGATGCGCGCCCTCTTCGTTTTCGCGAGCTGCTGATTTTCATCACATTGCCAGACACCTGCACCCAGGGAGAGCAATGCGAGGATCCGTCAAAATTGAGTTGTTTTATTTCATGTTGTGGCACAATTGCCGTTGCCTTGGCTGTCGTTTGTTCGCTAGGCTCAGAGAGTGTGTGCGAATTGAGCGTGACAGAAAAAAGAAAGAAAGAAGGTAGAGGGTACGTCAGCCCGGTCCTGCAGGCGAACGAACGAGGCAAAACGGAGAAGAAAAAAAAAAGCAAAAACACACGCAATGCGCACAGGCCAATCCCCCAACCCAAACAGCAAAACGCATCTCAATTATTCACCGGGTTCGGCCCGGAGCCAGGGATCGCAGCTGTCACAAATACATCGCCCACCATGTCGGCAATTGAGCGAGCGCCCTCGACAAGCCCTCGACGGTGCCCCTGGAGGATATCAGAACCTTCGCTCAGCCCACCTGCATCCCCCAGCACTCCATCGCCACACCGCACCCGCGCCGACTCGGCGCACGCAGGCGGCGATTGGGGGAATTGGGATGTACGGTGTACCTGCACAAGCTGCGGGTGCCCGTGTGCCTCCCACCTCGCTCAGATCTAAGCTTTGCTGTCAATGGCGCACGCAGGGGCCAACCTGAGAACAGGAGTGGGTGGGGCCTTGCTGGAGGTCCCCTTTCTTTTAGCCCTTTTTTAATTTCACCAGTTCCCCTTGCATTCTTCCTTCTTTCGACGGTGTGCCGCACTATGTGTGCCTTCTTCCCTTTTCTCCCTCTCGGCTCACGATCCGGCACGCTTGGGCTGTCAACCAACAAACCCGATCAGACGCGAGAACAGGACAGGAGAAAAAAAAAGCAATGCATTGCCGCCTAACAATCAGGTATGACAAAAAGACCAAGGGAGAAAGCAAAACTGCGCCGTCGAAAAGAGAAAGCGGCCCCAAATCTCCCAAAACAGCAGGACCCAGCGTGTTTGGTGGTGTGGGGTCAGGGTTTCCGCTTGGCCTGCCGGGAACATGAATTGGACAGACACGGGGAAGGTCTCCTTCATGAATCGAAAAAGAAAAAAAAAAAAAAAAAAAAAAAGGTGCCCGTCCTGGGCGCGCCCGCATAATCTTGCTCGTCGCCCACCGACGGCTCCGGGGCCCGGTGCCCGTCACAAATGACAGAGGCAGCTCGCGTTTGTTCGTGGCAGGAAACACAAGCGTGGCAAGCAGGCCAGGCAAGGGATCAGCAAGATGCAGGGACGCAGGTGAGCACCCGAGCCAAAAGCGAGCGGCCAGCAAACATGAAAGGCAAAATGAAATCCCTGGGAAACCAGTCCAGGCCGTGCCCCCTTCCCTCTGGACCCTGTTCCTTTTTTTTTAGTGGATTAGGCCGCCAGCCGAGGCGGAAAGTTCTGCATTCCGACTGGATCAATAGCGTGGGTCCATTTCAGGCCCCACGGCCTACGTGATTGTGACTTGGTTCCTGCCACGTCCGGTCAACAGCCACTCGTCAGACGGGCTTCGCTACCAGTCCTGGAGGCCATCTGGGACGGAGTCGAGGCGCGGCGCCCCCGGTAGGTGCGTGTGTGCGTGTGACCCAAACCTGCCGCATTCACACCCCCACAAACGCAAACGCAAACGACACAACACAGACGCTACCCAGACACCAGGCACAGCCAACCCGAGGTACTGTCCCTTGCGTGCTGACCTCAGATCCATGTCAGGCACCCCCCCAGTCGCCGCTGTTGCCGGGTGCTGGCTTTGATCTGTTGTAATCGCAGCGAGCCAGCCTGGTGTCACCGCCTGCTTGCCACCCAACCAGCCGGGATCGAATCCATGTCGCTGCATGGCAAAGGGAGGCACCTCGTCAGCCTTTGCTTTCCATCTTTCTCGTTGACGCTAGAATGAGGTGAGGTGGTGGGAGGGCGGGGAGGGTTGTGTGGAGAAGCTGGGAAGGCCCAGGCTACCTGCGCGGGTCCCCAATCAAGTCGCAATTCAATGTTAATTAACAATTAATTCGCAGTGGAACGTGGAAGCACGGCCACCCAAGCAGCACATCGGCAAACATGGGAAAACAACGCACCGGCTCGCATCCCCGTTGCGTGCGAGTCTTGGGAGTGAGACACTTGGGTTGCCACCTCAACGAATACGGTCGGGTCGGGGTCTTTTTCATGTTTGCCCGCCTGCCTGTGCATATGTGGGCTAGCGGCAGACCCGCCGGCTTGCTGCACTCTCCTTCCGCCACGACCGGCCAGATCAGACCGGGGCGGAATGGTTCACGGTCCGTCGATTGAATACTTGTGCCTAACATAGTTGTGCACAGGCATCGCGCACTCTCTTTAGCCCTGATCCCTGGCAGGTTCCGCCCTCCCCCAGGTCTTCCCGCCCGCCTCCTCCTTGCTGCTTGCTCGGTCATGCTTGTTACACACGACATGGGATCCTGCCTGGTCCAAGAGAAGGGACGACGGGATCCCAAGACACGTCCAGGGGCTGACGATTGGCGGGTTTGTCATTCCCCCGCTCCCAGGGAGGAGGATAACGGCATCGTCGATAGTCTGCGTGTGACAATACGCCGTGACACAACGCTACCCAAGGCCGTTGGGAGCACAAAAATGATTCCTGAAGCCAACAACAGAAAAAGGCACTAGATGAAAAATAAAGGGGCGGAGAGATTGCGTGTGGATGGCGACAGGAGTGATACGTGTTCCACAGGACGACCGTCTCCGGGGCTTTTCCCTTTCCTGCATGGATGCTGCATGACAGAATGGAGGAGCTAGACGATCTTCGTCTTGATGCGTCCGGTGGTATTCTGGGCCTGTGGTGCGACTGCCTGGGTGCCGACCTAGGTACTAGTGACCACCGGGTACTGCGACTACTGCCACCATTCGCTCCTTCCGCCTCGCACATGCAATAGCCCGCTGAAGAAGGGAGAGAAGAAGAAAGAGGCAGGCGCGGGCGCCATTGGCCGGCTTTGTCGTCTTCTGATTGGCCCCAGCCGCAAGCCAGCGGCAAAAGACATTGATTCGCATGCCGAAGGTGCAAGCCAGGGCAGGAAATGTGCGTGCAAGTACTGCACTGCACTGCACTTGCATCAGGACCGTCACATAAGCCAAGGCGCTTTGGTTTTGCCTTTTGGACGCCTAACCGCAGGCCGCCCGAGAGGTCCTCAGGTCGTGCTGGGCTGGGATCGGATCAGATCATGCTTTGGCCACTCAGAGGATTCAATGGCCGCCCACCACCACCACCACCACCACCACCACCACCACTAACATGGAGCGTGAAGCAACCTACCACCTCCTCCTGCTGCCACCACTGCTGCTGCTGCTGCTGCCACCACCACTACCACCACCACTCCCCTGCCCGTCCACAGCAGAACGCAGGACGACTGGGGTGCAAGGGAGAGGCAAAGCAGCCAGCCACGCCAGCAAGCAGCCAGCCAGATGAGATGCAAACATGCAAACGCGGAACAGCGCCAGCACCAGCTGGAAAGGCATGCATCGTCTGCTGTTCATGTGCCGCCCGATGCTGTCTGCTGTCTGCATCTCCTGCCCCGGCCGCCGTCCCCTTGATTCCATTCGCTGTGTGTCCCTTCCACCCCCGAGCCACGCTGGCTGCTGCTTGCTTGGTCTAGCTCGCTCTGGCAGGTACCTATGTAGCCGAGGGCGCGGGGTGGCAGTCAAGCGAGAGCGTCCCATGCAGCGATGCGAGTGGTCGAGGATACTCGCAGCGGCGAGCATCCAGTGAGTGTGTCTGCAGATCCCCCGCGCCCCTTGCCCCTGGGCTCGCCCTCGAGACGAAAACTCGATCTCGGCTTCCCGCCTCCGGAGTCAATAGTCTCCCTCGCCTGCGACGCCGGCGCGCTCTCTGCTTCCCGTACGGACGTGGCCTACCGCCCAGTCAGCCTGACTGACTGGCCGGTCTCGTCCCTCGTCCCGACTTTCCGACTCTCTCCTGACTCTTTCCGCATCCCTTCTCAGCTCTTCTGATCCCTCACCCGCTCCCGCGCCCTCATTTCATGATGCGGGCTCCAGCCTCGCTGCTTCGTTTCGGACGTGAGAGTCCGCCTGCAGCTCGCCATGGACCACTCCAGGATGCCGTCTCGCCTGCCGTCTCCCGAAATAGAAAGGAGTCGGCCACGGCCATGGACAGGTGTGCATAAGCGCGGCGCCCGACAGGGAGGCGAGCAAACACAGCAGCGAGGCCAGCGATTCGCCCCGAAGCTTGCTGTCCCGATCTTTTGCTCGTTTGTGAATGCATCTGGGTCACCTGCCTATCCCCTCTAAGGGTGGCAAACAAACATGGAGCCCGACGCGTTTCCGTAGTCGCCCCCTATTTCCCTCGATGCTCGCCAACCACACCACCACCCCCGCGTAATTGCGCCCTCTGGATTCGACGGCCCAGCGGGAGGGAGGGGGGCCTGCTTTGTAGTAGCGTGCAGCCAAAGGCAAACACCCGGGCGCCTCTGACCGTGCAGCCATGTCCGAGGCCTGGAGAGAGTAGCAGGACACAGGCAAACAAGCCGTTAGCTCGATTAGGCGCCTCGACGGGTCTTGGCAGCAATAATGTCGCTATCCTATCGTATTCTGTCCATCACTGCCAATGTTTGCTTTTTTTTTTTCTTTTTTTCTCAAAATGCTCGCAACCCGTCGTCACCCGCCCGGGACGTCGTCTCCCTTTCTCTCCCAGACTCTACGCTGCCCCTATCCGCCGCCGGCGGCCTGTCCATCTGGCCTCCCTACGTATACGTGTCGTGTCGTATCTCGGAAGCAGCCCTTGTCCCCTCTTCACACCCCCTTGGCATGTCACCTCTGTCGGGTGGTACCAGAACGTGGACGCGGCGATCAGGGAGGGACTTTTGCTCTGCGCTCTCGTTCCCCACGCTCTCTCCCTTTTCCTCTCCTTCCCACGTCCTTGTCTTCCCCCGGCCGGCGGCGTCCCCCTGGCCGGTACCGGTACACTGTGTGCATGTGTCGCTCTGCGGCCGACTGCGAGGCGAATTCTCCCGCGCCAATTCCGGGTGCAAGCCTGCACCCGAGGTTGACACGCTGGCCGCCGAAGGTCGCGCGATAGACAGATAGTATCTCCCCTTGGCGATGTACCCCGTGCCCAGCGTCCTATGCGACGCGCAAACATGTCGACTCTGTGCGTCTGTGTGCTCCTGTGATCTGCTCCTTCTTGGGTCCGTAGAGATTGCTCCCACAGCACAGAGGAATGTGTCTCCAGGCACCACGGGAGGCTGGTACGAGTATAAAATACCTCGTCGTGGCGCCGTTTCTTTGTTTGCGTGTCGATGAAAGATCAGAATCAGACGCCGCCAATAGTCCGCATCACCAGAACTACACCCTGCCTTTATCACTTCTTGTTTGTTGTCTTTGGCCGCACTCCCTCGGCTCTCTGCTCTTCTTGTTCCGCCCAGCCTTGCCTTGTCTGTGTTTTATCTCTCCTCACACCCCCAACGCCCACCCACCCAGTGCAAAAGATGGACGGCCAGGCACAGTCCTCGGCGGACCAGGGCGCCCAGTTCCTCCCCGGCCTGCCGCGAGAGGTGGTCCGCATGATCGCCGACTTTTGCGGCGGCGACGCTGGGGCGCTGGCGAACCTGGCTCTGGTCAGCCGCGAGTGCAGGGCGCTCGCCCGGGCCTACCAGTTCAGGACGCTCCGCCTCGACCTGTCGGAGCGGTCGCGCGGCCTCGTCGCCTTCCTGCTGCACGACATCGCCGAGCGCGAGACTGCAGTCGGCCCTCGCCGGCGGTCCAGGCCCGACCATCAGGGAGTGCGTCCGCCGCGTCGAGATCGGCATGGTCAACCTGGACCTCTGCTCCCTCACCAGGCACCACCCGCACCTCCCGATCGAGGATCTCGAAGACCTCCGGGAGCGGCAGCAGGCTTTTGTCGCCCGTAAGTTTGCGACCTACCTAGGCTGCTACCTGGCCACCTCTACAGAGTGCGTTCAAGACTACTGAGGCTAACCCCTGAAAAAAAAATGTCCCTGTGCTGTAGAGCTGGCCTTCCTCCTCCGGCCCGGCGCCCTACCAAACCTCGAGGCCCTCGACACGGGCCCGCGCTTCTGGCTACTGGAGCAGCCCTTGCTGAACCGGATTCTCTACTCGAACACCATCCGCAAGCTCTACTTGCGTGCCGCCACGCCGGTGGGAACCCTTATCACTGTGCCCCCGCCGCCGCCGCCCCCGTCCCACACGCCCACGCCCGCTGCTTTGCACAAGGTCGCAAGCGGAAGCGGCAGCAGCTCTTTCATAAGCACGGCCGGAAGCAGCAGCAGCAGCAACAGCAGCAATGTTGCATACTCCATGATCCCCAGCCCACAGCCAGCCAAGGTCGAGACCCTTGAGCTGGACCTCTCGGGCGACCCGAGGGGCGGGCCCTACTGGTGGGACGTGTCGACGTTCGTCGCCGACATTCTGGATCTGTGCACCCCGTCCTTGCGGGAGCTCCGTCTCCGGTGCCTGCACGGCGGCTTCTTCTGGGGCGGCCACAGCATCATCAGCGTGGGCACCAGCAGGCTCCGCATCGAGCTCCCCAGCCGGCGCCAGGTCCCCCAGCTCCCCAACCTGGACCTCCTGTACGTGGACCGCCTGGCGCCCCTGGGCAGGTCCCTCCTCACGCCGATCCTGGAGAGGGCGCCGGTCCTGCGCACGCTGGTCGTCGACGTCTCCGACGAAGAGATTAGGCGCACGCTCGTCGGCCTGGGCCGCCGCCCCCTGAGCTCGCTGCGCAACGTCATCTGGTATGGCAGCGGCGGCAGCGGCGGCAGCGTCCCCTGCACGCTGCCCGACGATCTGGAGGCCGCGGCCCTGCTGAGGCCGTTCAACCGCATCAACGGCTTCTGCATCGGCGGCAATACTGTCGTGAGCGGTTCGCTCGCCGCCCGCCGCATACTGCCCATCTTTGCGTCCCCAAGGAGCAGCCGCTTCGGCTCGCTCACCAGGCTCTCGCTGGCCTTTGACGAGGCCGGCGCGCCCGGGCCGGTGCTGGCGCAGATCGGCCGCATCCTGACGCTCGAGGCGCTGCACCTCACGGCCGCCACGCAGCCGACGGCGACGGCGGCGACCATCATGGCACAGCGCAGCACCGCCCCTGCGCCGGGAGGCAGCTGGCTGGTCAGACACGCCGTCGTCCGCAGGCACCTCGCGAACCTGGACCGGCTCACGACGCTCTTGTTTGGCGGCGACGACTACCTCCTGCCCATTGTCGTGCAGACGCCTCCTGGGGGCGGCAGCCGCGGCCACCGCGACTTCGGCGCCGGCCGCCGGCGCTACTACGTCCACTACCCGCCGACCTGGCCCTGGGCAGGACTGCAGCCAGCCTCTGCCTCGCCCGCCGTCCCGCGCCGCCTCGGCGGGCGCAAGGTCCTGCGCGCCTGCTACACCTACCGGCGGCTGAGCGCGACCTACGCCGCCCCCAATAACGACGCCACCGCCGCCGCCGCCTCCGCCGCCAACACCTCGGGCCACCACGGCCGCCACCGCTGGCACCAGCGCCAGCAGCACCCGCCGCCGCCGCCGTGGTACTGGCAGGGGTACGTGAGAAAGGGCCACTCGCAGCGCATGCTGCACGAGGTGGGCCGCTACGCCGAGCTGTTCCCACACCTGCGCACCGTCCACGTCGGCGGCCTGCACCTCGTCCGGGACCAGGACGGCGCGTTCCAGAGCACCGCCGCCGCCGCCGCCGCCAAGCCTTTGGACGCGATGAAGGCCATCTTCGACTTCTCCCCGGCCGTCGAGTCGGCCCCGCTCGGCGACGAGTCGGCCCTGGGGCTGGACAAGTACCCGGGCCGCGCATCCAGGGCGTACCCGCCGCTACGGCCGGACTCGTCCGAGAGCGATGAGGACGAGAACGACCACGGCGGTAATCCCCGACCCAGGACAAGCGGCCGAGGAGGCCTGCCTCCCTTTGGTAAGCCACTCATTATGCTTCTCCCCGCCTGATCCTAGGCGCCTAGGCACACGCTTTGTCCAAAGAACACTAGCTGACCAGCGCATTTCCAACGCCGCAAAACAGTCCCGCTCCGCCAGTTCTTCTGCGAGACCTGCTTCCTCGTGTCGCACGCCAACCGCGGCCGGACCATCGGCAACATCGTGCTGCCGCCGCCGGCGCTGCTGACCGAGTGCCTGCACCGGTCGCCCCAGCCGGCCGCGGGCTACGCCGCCATCAGGAGCTGGGCCGCGGTCGTGGGCGCCAACCCCGCCGCGGCCGCGGCGACCGCGGCGGGGCGCTACAGCTACGGCTTCATCCGCGCGCCCCCCCCGCCACCCGCTGCCCAACAACCTGCTTCCCCAAGCTGCCGCCTGGGCGGCGGCGGCTGCCGGCAGCAGCAGCAGCAGCGTCGGGAGCATCGTCAGCAGTGGCATGACCGGCAGCAGCAGCGACTCGGAGGACGAGACCATCCTCGACACCGTGGAGCGGGATGACGCGAGCTCTCAGAGCTCCGAGTAGGGGAGGTGTGCCGGCCAAAGCTGGCCCGGCCCTGTCTATGTTGCTCTTCTTTTTCTTTGCCCCTTTTATATATAACGACTTATGACCCCTTTTCACCTTGTTCTACCCCTGTTTTGCACGCGCCCATAAAAAGGAAAAAGGAAGGGGAAAAAAAGAGGAAAAAAGTATCAGAGAAAAGCACCCGACAAAAGTTCACGAGGGCACAATCACTTTCTACTTCCGGCGTCCGGCGTTTGGCGTTCACGCCACTGCCTCTTGTGGCCTCTTGGCCACTACCCGCCACTCCCTCAGTGTTCCCTTTGTCATCTGGACTTTTCTGCGGGCGGGCGTGATGGGGAGTGGCTTCAAAATGTTCAGTCTGGGTGGCGTACTGTATTTTCTTTCAGCGCCTCGTTGATTTCCCTGGAGTGTTCATCCATCCCCACTTCGCTGGCGGGTTGGGGATGGAAAGGAAAGGCCCCAACTACTGGGTCATTCTGTTACTTCGAGAGGGATCTTCACTTGCGGCGCGGATTAGCAGGGTCGGCGGTACTCGGCGCCCTCCCCCTGCCTATCCAACATGTGTATATGTAGATTGTGAAATTGCAATCCAACCCCCCTTGTAAATATACCAAAAAATAACCCCCAGCAGCCTTCCTGCTGTTGTTGTTCAGTCCAGGTCCGGGACCGGCAGGTGATCCTCCAGCCTGACCTTTAGCCCCAGCTTCCTCAGGGCCTCGAGGGCGTTCTCGTCGCGCAGCCGCGCCGTCTCGTCCTCGGTCACCAGCACAAAGTCGTGGCGGAGCAGCCACGTGCCCTCGGCGACGCCGTACTCGGCCGCCGTGGCCGCGTCGGCCCTGTCCAGGTCGACGACCAGGCTCTTCTTGACGCCGAAGACGGCGTCGGACTTTTCGTACGGGTCGCCGCGGAGATAGAGGGCGCTTTTTTGGGGGGGATAGGGATTTATGCAGTGTCAGCAGCACAACAGGAGATGAAAAGAAAGCGGCATACATAGCATGTAAGACAAAAGAACGTACGTGATCAGCTTCTCCCACCCCTCCTTCTCAAACATAAAGTGCACGTGCGCCGGCCGCCAGCAGTGCCTGCCCAGGCGCGCCAGCAGCTTCCCGACGGGCCCGTCGTTTGGGATGGGGTAGCTGACCGGCCTGAGGCCCCTGAACCAGAACCTGCCGCGCTCGTCGGACCGCATGACGCAGCGCTCGCTGGGCTCGTCCTTGGCCGCGTGCTGCACGTCGTAGTGGCCGGAGCTGTCCGTCTCCCAGATGTCGACCTTGACGCCCGCGACGGCGTAGCCCGCGCGGTCGCGCACGCTGCACACGGCCAGCATGGGCTCGCCGGCCGGGTCCGACGTCATGGAGGCGCCGTTGGGCCAGCTCGGGCGCGTGGTGGGTGTGGAACGGCCCCAGGACGGAGCCCTCGGTGCAGCCCGGCGGGGTCGGGTGGTTGACGTTGTCGACGAGCAGCGACAGGCCCAGGACGTCGGACAGCAGGATGAACTCGTTGCGCCGGTCGTCCGAGATGTGGCCCGTGGCGATCAGGAAGGCGATGGCGGCCGTCCACTCGTCGGTGCTCAGGCGCGTCTCGCGCGCAAAGTCGTGCAGGTGCGTCACCAGCCGCTCCATCAGGTACCGCAGCCGCGCGTCCTTGGCCTGCGAGTTGATGCGGATCGTGTTGGGCGTGATGTTGTCGATGGTCAGGTCCAGCAGCTCCGGCACGCTGGCCGTGTCTGCGGCGGGGGCCGACGATGATGCCATTTTTTCTTCTTTTTTTTCTTCTGGTTTTGTTATTCTTGTTCTACTTGTTCTTGAGATGGCCACAACTACCACGGCGTGGAGCATTCACTGCCGCGGCCAGACGACAAGATTATTATATGCAGAAATTAGGTACCTACACAGGAAACCTGCAACTTTCTCATGCCACCAAAGTCGGTAGTCAATCACGAATCAGAGGCTCGTGATGTCCAATTGCTTGGTAGCATCTGATTTATCCACTCCCTGCCCGTTATGTAATTCTCGGTAATCAAAACATGGAGAGGCCTGGGAGCTGCGAACGGCAATTGAGCCATGCTGCGGACTATAGTTGATGTCGACTGCAATCTATGGAACAGCCGAAAAAAAAGTGGTGACAGAGAGAACACTCAAAGTCGAGTTTTTGGGCTCCTGGAACGGGGGACTGACGCGATACCCATCCTTGCCAGAAGAAGACGACCATGCGAGATCGGCCCATCCCCCAGCCGCCGTTGCCGTCTGGGGAGCAGCGCGCGTCGTTGCTGCTGTGCAAGCCTCCATCTCTGGCCAGGCGGCATCGCATCCATCTTGTCGTCTCTCTGCGGGCAGCCCATCAATGCGGGGTTTGAGCGACCCACGGTGCCACGGCGGCCAGCCCCTGAGACACACGGAACGCCCGTGTGAGGGAAACGGCCCAGGGCGACTGGGATACCGGGTGGATGGACACAGACAGCCACGGCCTGTCCGTCCTGCGAATGCAGATGCCCGCTCCATCCATGCCTCACGCTCTCTGTACTTGGTCGAGGTACCGGTACATGCGATTCTGTGAGGGCGACTTTTGAAGCAGATGCAGGTAGATGCAGGCTCCCGATTGGAAGGACTGGGATCCGGACTACACCACACCTCCCCAGCAAAGCAAACAACACGAGGCCCCAGCCCATCGCCAGCCCTGCATCTGACCAGGCTACGGGATGGATGCACTCTGGCTGCCTGCCTCCTTCATCTTTACCGACCTTCCTCAACATGGCCATCTGTGCGACCACCGCTTTCTCTAACGGCCGATGCAATTTTCTCGATAGCTGCCCTGCAACCATCCATGGGACGATGCATGGATGCAGACCTAGCCAGCCAAGAGCCATGCAGCAGCATGCCGCTCATGCCCACGCCTGGGTGTGTGTGTGTGCGTGTGCGTGTGCGTGTGTGTGTCCTGTTGGGTGCACAAGACTATTGACAAGAAGTTTCCCCTTAGGTTCTAGCGTCTACAAGTCAAGAGTTGCCTTTTTGGCGCCGTGCAGGCCTGCAAGGATCCGACATACCGGTGACGGTGCGTCGCGGCCAGCGTGGAATAGCATCACAAATCACAGGTCGCCGCTGCAGAATCCCGGGCCGTCGTCATGTGAACGCGATAATTATTCCCCCACGGGTGCTAGCTTGTTTGCTTCCTCGCTTGAAAATGACTGCATGGGGGATTCCGCCGACCCCCGTCGGACCGACTTGGTGAGGCATAGATGAGCTCAAGCGCCACAATGTCGACGAGCAAGCACGTCCCGGCCGGTCCGGAAGTTCAGACCTCCGCACCATCGTCATGACCATCACCATCCCTCGCTACCCGGTATCACGCGAAGACGCTGGGATGCTGGCTCTCGAGGCACGGGCGCCTGTTGGTTGTTCGGCCGTCCTCCGGTGCCGTGATGGAGGGATCTCTGACTTGTCGCGCGAGGCGTCCGTCGTGTAACAGGAAGACACTCGCCTTCCTGGTTGGGAGAAAGGTGCGGAAGCATGACCGATATGGGGCGTACAACAGGCAGTCTTTCCTGGCGCATGGTCTGTGATGAGAGTGATAGTGCAACATCTGTGATGGCGCGATGGTGTAGCAATGGAATGGGGCAAATGGATAATCAGAGGTGCACAGAGTGCTTGCTTGGTCGTCATTTGCAGGGTCTTAAGCTGCTCGGAAACACGGACCAATTTTTCTCATCATGTGGGTAGGAAGGGGCTGCTGGGAAGGGAGAAGGCAAGGAGGTTGGCACACGAGACAAGTGGTGATACAGCATTCCGCCAGAATCCTGTTCACCGATGAGAGGGAGAAGACTGTCCACGCTGGCTAGATCGACCAGGAATCGGATGCCGCAGACCCAAAGGTTGCGCGCGCCTAGTCGCGGGTCAAGTCTGGGCTGGCAGACCCCGTCGTGGCCGCACTGGGATGGGGAGGTCTGCGCTCGCAGGACTGTGCCGCATGCCACCCACAACAGACCGCCCAGGTTCAACAGTGTTGGGATTGTTCCATGCATTAGAGAGACGAGCGGTGCCCTCCAACCATCATCTCCAAGAGGCGAGCCAGGACGTCGGCGGGTGGGCGTTGAAAGGAGTGAAATGCGTGGTTTGCAAAAGGTGAGGGAGCCCAAGCAAAGATTTTATTGGCGAAGAAATTTCTGTCTCGCTTAAAAAACTGTCCCAAAAAAAACGTGACCTAAGAGTGGGTCATGCCCCGGGGCCTCTCCAAAGAACCGGGCCACCGGCAGAGGCGATCGGCCGGGGGTAGGCGCGCCTGCAGCGCCGCGATGCGGCGGCGGATCTCCTCCTGCAGCAGTAACGGCGGCAAAGACCGCCGCCGCCGGATTCTCGGTGTGGAAATGAACGGCCGGAACGGGGCCGGTCGAGCTCCAGGGGCGCGAATACCTGCGTGCTTGTGGCTGTGGTTATTGTTGTTGTTGCTATTGTGACGGCTACGCCGGAAAAGAAGAATATCACGATATCCAGATTCTCCTGTGAGAAAGTAAAGGCGAAAATGGCACATACTTTAGGCAAGGTTTCCTTTTATACGCGATGTGCTCTTCCCGCTCGTTCCGGCCGTGCCGGCCGTCCATTTCCACAAGGAAAACCCGGTGGTCGCCCGGTGGCGATC
Organism: Gaeumannomyces sp. JS-464; assembly: GCA_002197995.1. Classification (NCBI taxonomy): domain Eukaryota; kingdom Fungi; phylum Ascomycota; class Sordariomycetes; order Magnaporthales; family Magnaporthaceae; genus Gaeumannomyces; species Gaeumannomyces sp. JS-464. Next base: position 1,993,831 of record NGZR01000001.1, on the reverse strand, counting down.
TCCACCGACGTCGGCGCCGCCGCTAAGAGGCGGTTAAAAAGGCCAGAATAAAGAGGAGGCGATGGTGGTGGTAGTGGTGGTGGTGGTGGAGGAGGAGGAGGAGGAGAGGATCAGGGCATACTGCAAAGTGAATCCACTGTACTTTACTGTGCTCTGACATTGCTTTGATACTGTGCGGCAAAGTGAACCCCACGGTCCCGACAAAAAAACATGCACCTCTGCACTGCACCAGGGGTACCACTTACACCACTCGCAATACCTGCACTGACAGCACCACATAACCAAAAATGAAAGTTGCCTGGATGAAAAATTGAAGGATTCAACTTGCAACTATTTCGCTATTTTTCTGGCTTTTAATTTGAGGTTGGTTGTGTTTGTTGCGGAAGGATTTTAAATGGTTCAGCTGGTGCACTGCAGAGGTGCACGTTTTTTTGTAGGGACCGGGACCCCTTGCGGGGGTTCTTTCTTTTTGGAATTTGGGGATTATGTAAGCGCCTCCTCGCCCTTGCCATGCCCACACACCGGGCCCCACCCGCCTGCTTTTTTGCCCACACAAACCCTATTCTCAGAATCACCAAACCCTCGTCTTCATTCTCGAAACCTCCTGTTCTCGTCCTCTTCTTGAAATCTCCAGCGCCAACTAACCTCTGCCCTCCCAGAAACACCGCCAAAATGAGTATGACCGCCTCCCGATCCCGCACCGAATCGACAAGCGACCCTGACGAGTGATTTCTGTACTGACGAATCCCCCGACGAACAGCGAAGGGAACCTCCAGCTTCGGAAAGCGCCACAACAAGTCGCACACCCTGTGCCGTCGTTGCGGTTAGTCCCCCTCGACTCCTTCACCCGCGGCCTCCATTCGAAACCCCACGCTGGGCATGTGGTGGGAACGGGGAACTTCGTGGCAATTGCAGGATTGCCGCCCCTCTGCGTTGGGAATTGGGGCTTGGAGACCATGCCATCGTGGTGTTGGGGCTGGGTGCTGGACCTTGAGGGGCAACGGGAGACTGACAAGAAACCTTTTTTCCACCACGCATAGGTCGCCGCTCTCTGCACGTCCAGAAGCACACCTGCGCCTCGTGCGGCTACCCTGCCGCTAAGACCCGGAAGTGTACGTTTTCCCGCCCTCACCCACGATCCGACACGAAAGAACCTGGCGACGGAATACACAGGCCACGACTCGACGTGTTGGGATGGTCGCGTCAAGTGCTAACCACAAGAACGCGCTGCCGGGAACAGACAACTGGAGCGAGAAGGCCAAGCGGAGAAAGACTACCGGCACCGGCCGCATGCGGTACCTCAGCACCATCTCCCGCAAGTTCAAGAACGGCTTCCAGACGGGCGCCCCCAAGGACTCGCGCGGTCCCAACTCCGCCGCCGCCACTTCCTCGTGAAGCAGGGCTTGTCGAGATTAGGGGCGGGGCGTTTGACGGTTTCCTATTCTTTGTGAACTGAGCAAAGACCAAAAAAAGAGACTTTTTTTTTTCTTCCTCTCGAGTCACACACAAACAACACACACACACACACACACACACAAGCAGTCCCAGGCAAAGGGACTGTTCCGCGCCAAGACGGAAAGGGCTGGGTTTTGGTCGTCGTGGTCGTCTGGTTGCTTCAGAAATGGGAAAGGGGGGAACCACTCTTGACCGTGTGTGATGGTCAAGACTGGTCACGGCGTTTAAGCATATCTCGTTCGGGCTTCCTTCTCGTCATCATCAAAATAAAGTGAAACGACAAAACGAAGTGTTCGATGGGTATTATATCTTTGCTTGACGACCTTGTTTCTGTATGTGCTGTGCTTTGGACAGGCCTGGCCGGGGAGGTCCTTTTGCTTTTTTTTCTGCAGGGGCGCTGATGGCCCAGGCCAACTCACTGCCCTCGCTCAAACACCCTGACGCCTCCGTCGCCTCCAATGTGATAGAGATACTCGTGCTCCTCGACGGCCGGCCCCACTCCGGGACCGCCGTCGCCGCCTCCGCGCGTGATGCGCAGCACCCCGCTAACATCGTTGGCGGCGCCCGTGTCGAGCAGGCGCAGGCCAAGGAGCATGTCAGCCTCGTGCGCCAGCGACAGCGCCAGCGACGCGTGCGCGCGCTCCAGCGCCGTCCGCTGTGCCGCGACGAGCGGCCCGTCCGCCGCCAGCGTGACGACGGTGGCGTGCGCCCGCTCCCTCAGGTCGAGCAGCATGCCGCGCAGGTCCGCGACGCCGGCCGAGGCGGAGGAGGAGGAGGCCGCCGCCGCCGCCGCCGCCGCGAGCAGCAGGTCCGGCTGGTCGACGATGAGGACCAGCTTCCTGCCCGGCGGTCCGCCGCCCCGCAGCGCCTCGAGGGCCGCGAGGAGGGATGCGGCGATGCCGCGGACGCCCTGGTCGTTGCTCCACGCGAGGCTTTTGCTCGGCTGTGGGCCGTTGGTGCCGGGGTGGACGGGGGTGCTGGGTCGCCGCCCGAGAAGAGGCCTGTCAGGCCGTCCACGAAGCTGAAGCGGCCTTTCCTCCGGAGGGCCTCTAGGTCTATGCCCTACAAGGAAGATGTCAGCATTTCTATGTTTTTTTTTTTTTTTTTTTTTGTATATGCTGTAGAAGCTTTAGATAATCCGCGTCTAGATCATAGCGACGTGGGATGTGATGAGAAACGGGCATTAGAAGAAGAAGAAGAAGAAGAAGAAAAAAAAAAAACCTACAAGCCTGCCAGCACCGTCCCTCCAGAACGAGAAATCCCGCATGAAGCTGACGAGGAGGACGGCGGTGCTGTCGTCGCCATCGCCACCGGCCTCCCCAGCCCCGGCGCCGGCAGACGGCGACCTGCCCAGGAAGCTGGACATGTACCGCAGCACCAGCCAGTTGGTGCTCGTGCCGATGACGCCCGACAGCACGATCAGGGCCGCCTCGGGCGGGAGCGCGAGGTACTGCTCGAGGAGAGGGGGAAGTCTACTTGTCATGCTTCCGTTTTTTTTGGATTTTCTTCCTTTTCTTGATCTTTTTTTATATCCTCCCTTTCGATTTGGCCGCAAGCAAGAATCTCTTGTAAGTGCCCTCCTCGTCCTGCCCGTGATTGCGGGGCACAGAGAATTTCGTGCACAACTTTATCCACCCCACCGGAACATGCATAAATCGTTCATAGTCGTGTGTATAATATGCATATTTTTTACCTGGGCCTGCACAATTCTCGAAAGGGGCTCGACCCTCAGGAAGGTGGATGGACGAAAGAGCAACGACTGCTGAAATATCAATCTGTGTTTTGTTCTATCATTGACCTAAAGGCCTGTCTATCTACTCATTTTGTTCCATACTGTTTGCATCCTTTAGGTTGAAAAGCACTGCCAAGCAATGAAGAATAAAGACGAGTCGTGTTCTGACTCCACGTTTAGGCTGAGGGGAAAGGGGGGAATTCAAGGATATCCATACCAAGGCCCGTGAAATGGTGAAGCACCCAGCTGCCAGTTTCCCGGTAGGCCTTCAGCGCCGGGAGTTCTTGACCCAGAACCTCTCCACGTAGTTCTTCCTGACAGTCCACATCCTCGCGCGCTTACCAAACACGTACATGGGCACTGTGGTCAGCAAGGCCATGACGTGGATGATGCCCAGACAGACAAACACCGCCTGGCTTCCCTCGGCAACGAGCCAGCGGGTGAAGAAGAGCGAGAAGACCATGCCGTGCAGCACGTTCTTGCAAAAGTTGAGCGCCACGAGCGCCTCGCCGCTGTACTGTCGGTGGCTGTCCACCACAAAGATGATGGCCATCGTCGAGCCCATGGAGCAGCCCAGAGAGACGAGCCCAAAGAAGGCCGTGGGCACCATCCAGTGCTTGCCCGCCTGCGCCGACCAGCCGAACCCCACGAGGCCGAGCGCCGTTGTGATCAGGACTGGCAGCGCCATGATGAGCCGGAACTCAGGCTCGTAGATGCCTCCGTTGCGTCGTGCCATCTGCAGTTATTTGCCACCAGTCAGACCAACTCTATATGGCGAGGTTCGGGAATTATGAGCAAAGACTTACAGCCTTCACAATCACGTCCGAGATCTTGCCGGCGACAGCGGTACCAAGCATGCCACCGATGAGCGGCGAGATGTACGTGAGGCCCGTCTGGAACTCGGTGAAGTGATACGACCCTTGGATGAAGACGACGGCAACTGACTGCGACAGAATGACAAGCCAGCCCATGGAGCAGCTGTAGACCAGTGCCGCCCAGAGCACGGCAGGGTACGAGAACAGCACGAACGGCCTCAGGGCCGCGTGTAGCCAGCTGTCCCGGCTCAGTCGCCCGTGGTATGGCCGGAGCTGCTGCGTAAACGTGCGCGCCGGCATCCCGCGCATCGCCGTCGTGTACGAGACCCGTCGTGGATCCCCCGCCGATATGGGCATGTCGTAGACGGCCATGACGGATGAGGATCGCCGCGGCAGCCCCTCCGGCGCCGTCCTAAACATTGTCAATGAGCTGACCGAGCCCGCCGAGCCCGCTGAAGCCATGGGGATACTCATGCTGAGAGCTTGCCTCTGCTCCCCATTATCCACAGCTACTGTCGGTGTGGACGGCGGCGATACCGAGCACACTGAGCCGGCAGGTTGGTCCACGCCGAGCGCCTGTTGCTGCTTCTCGATGTCCGCAGCCACGGCGGCATCGCTCTGGCATATGAGTTCGTATTCTTGGTCGTGGTCGACATCATGACCCTGCTCTGACCCCGCCTCCTGGCCCTGACACAGGAGCTGAGGGTGAGCCGGCTGGTTTTCATTACTGGCTCCTCGGGCCACTTGTGTCATGCTGCTGCGCGTCTTCTGGGGCCTCCTTCTGGCTCACCCATATTGCGACATAGCCGTCGCCTGCGTCCATTTCCTGGCGCTCGTCGCCAGAGTTTTCCGACTCCATTTTCCACGGTAGGACATACCCGTCCTCGGGCTGTGCGACGTTGTCGGGGTGTTGGGCTTGTTCGTCATTCTGTTGCTGATCGCTCTGCTGCGAGTGGTGGTCATCCTGCGACGGGCTCTCAGGGTGGCCATCAATCTGGTCGCAAAAGGCCTTGAGCTCCGGACTAATTAGCGGGTTGGGCGAGCGGGGCTGCTCAGAAGCATTCCGGCGGCCAGAGGACTGCGCACTCTGGCTGCTTCCATAGCTGGACGAGCGAGACAAGTCTGCCGCAGCGGTTTTGCAGCCAGAGGACTGCTCTCCCCGGTTGTTTCCATAACTGGATGAGCGAGACGGGCCTGCCGCAGCAGTTTGGTAGCCTGACTTGCCTCTGCTCGAATTGCTACTGTCATCCTTGTCTGAGGTCTCTGGAGGGGTTCTCGGCGACCACCCCGGCATCATCTGCCATATTGAGTAGTTTCTCTTGTAGCCCGTGGCCTTCTGGAGCACCTCGCTAGCATGTTGGCATACCGCGGGTGGTGGTGGTATGACGGGGAAGCCGGCGACCGTGTTGGGACCGCCGCCGTGGTCTATTTCCATGCCGCGAACACGCACCACTCTGGATTTTTTACCGTCGAGAATCAGGAAGTAGCCATGGTCGTGGGAGTGAGTATGACGCCCGGATGGTCCGAGGCTGGAGCGACTGCCCTGACGGTTGATTGGGATCAGCGATACCTCGTCGTCTGCAGCCTGGGCCGAAGACGATGGATCTGGGGCAGGAGGGACTATGGTGCTACCCGACACGAGGGAATCCCTTCTGGAGTCCTCAGCTGTCGCCACGGCGGTTTCCGAGGCCGTTGGGTCGGCCCGGTCACCGGGGTAGTAGGGAGGGTCGACAAAGTGAGCGCGTTTATCCCTCTTGTCGACAGACAAGGGCGTAGGAACGTCTTCAAGCTCTCTTGGCGATCTTGGGGGGATTCCGCTCGTGGATCCAGGGGTCGATGGAGATAAACTGCCAGATACGATACTGGCATTTGACCTGCCACTCACGACGCTCGAAAGTCTGCGAGCCAGCGCCGAGGGCCACGATGGCAATTCTTGCTTTGGCGCCCGGCTTCGGTCCCAGAAGGACTCTGGCACAAAAAAGAAGAGCAGAATACCACAGAGGGCAATCACTATGGTAGTGATCCTGCATGCAAAAATGCAGCCTTGTTAGCAGAACTCCTGGGAGCAGCCTGCGTTAAGGTAAAGGAGCCAACCTACCAGAACACCCATCGCCAGTTGAGGCTCTCTATGATGGCGGCACTGACGAGCGGGATCACGTTTTTGCCGCTCAGAAGCAGCAGGGTGTAGATTCCGATGCGAAAAGCCTTCTCGTGCAAGAAGAAGATCTCGCCAATGGTGGCGCCAGGCAGGCATTCGACAGGGCTGACTGCCATGCCCTGGAAGAGGCGGGCGAAAACGAGTGAGGTGAAACTCGGGGACAGAGCACACCAGATGGAGCAGATGACGAGGGTCACGGCGCTGCCGAGATACACCGTCCGCTTGCCGAAGAGAATGGCTGTTGGCGAAGCGATAACTGAGCCAACTCCCAGGCCCAACATGAACATGCCCGTGGTGAGAGGGACATCGGCAATCTCGACGTGGTACTACAGCAAGACGTCGGCGTTAGTCAAAGGGAGGCCGAAGGAGTAAGATGGCGCCGAGAACAGTATAGTATAGCTCACCTCTCGCGCGATGGCGGGGAAGCCGGCAGCCAACAACGGAGTCAAGCCACCGCCAACCAGGCAGTAGAACCCGACCGTGACCAACGCAAGGTTCCGTCGCCAGGGGGACCAGTTCAGGGGGTCGTTGGCTGATTCCTCTGGTTGCGGGTCCAGGATCATCAACCCATCGCTCGTTCGCTTGGGCGGCGTGCCTCTTCCACGCTCCTGTGGAGGGTCGGCAAATCCCCAGGGAATTCCCGTCGGCAGCGTGGAGACGGAGCTCCTCCGTGGGATACTCGACAGGCCTAGAGGCTCGTCGTGGTTCTCTAGCCAGCAGACGCACGGAGCCTGGGGAGTCGGGCATGTCAGTGAGTCTGGATCAATGGCCAATGGCTTCTGGGGCTCGAGGACGTGCTTACCAGGGACATCAACAGTTTCTCTGTCATTCAGCATCCCGAGAGCCCATCTCGGAGGGGTGTCTTCGGACGCTGGCATCGTCGCTGTGACCTCCGGCGTTTCTCTCTAGGCAAAGTCGGAAAGGGCCCTCCAACAGTCTCCGGATGGGGTTCCGGTGCCTGGCATTCGGAGCTGCTCCAAGGGTTATGACAGGTGGTACAGGAGCTTGAGGTTGTTGGCCCGAAAAGAGGTGGAAAGGAGTCAAAGAGAGCAGCGTGGCAGCAAGGCGTCGAGGAAACTGCGGTGTCTGTGAGCAGATCGATGGAGTTACGCAATAAGCTGGTATACTGGTAGGAATGATAGGCAAAAGAGGGTCTCGATCTAAGGTAGACAAGATGTTTGCGTAGTTCAAGGGTATGTATTGTTCATGATGGGTGACTGGTTGTTGCGGACGAGAGGTCGATGGCGATGTTTGTTGGGAGATTGGAGACTTTGGTCAGGGTCAGAGGTTGCACGCAATAGTTTGTTGGTCTGGCCATGAAGACTGGCCTGCTATTGCAAGGGAAGGCTCAAGGCGCCATCACGGCTGCCCAGGCCGTCGGTCTTTCCTCTCGAGGTAGGCCTCCCTCCAACACGCGAGTGCATCCGGGCGAGGAGATTCTCATGACAGCAAATATTGTCTTGGCATGAAATGGAATCTTGGGAGAGTAGGAACGACCTGCAAGAAGTAGCGTCTATGACGGGATGCAAAGCTTGTTGCCCGGCAGGATCGTCAGAAGAGAGCGGGATGCTCTTCCCCGTATGCCCACGGAAAAATAGCCTCACCCATTGTCTGTCAGTTGCAAGTTCGACCGCGGCAACTGGCAGATGAGCCGCTACATTTTGGGATTGAAAATGGAGGGAAGGCGTCTAGGAGCGCTACTCTCCATGATCAGCCCCGGGGAGTCGGCAGATAGAAGCATGGCTATGCCCACGTACGCATATGTGAGGCGAGATAGAGAAGGAGCGGAAACACGAACAGCTAATCCAAGCGGGATGATTCCAGTCCAATCCACTCGCGCACCAGCGCCTGGGACATTGGGTTTATCGCGCGATTAAGAAAGACTGCAACAGTTTGGACTGGTGCCCAGTTGACTGACATGCTCCTGGGTTCGCCTGATGGTAGTGACATAACCTCTCGTCGACCTGAAAGCGTCTGGTGTTCCTGTGCGTTCATAGAGATAAAATTCGAGGGGATGTTCTCCAAGAACGGAAGTAGCTACCCTTGTGGGCGATGGAATGGGATACATAAGTACACTGGCTGGCCTCAACTTCCCTGATTGAATCTCTCGGACCATGGGAGGATCGGATTCCTCGCAATTTGATGCCTCAATGGCAGCTCCGTTGCTCGTTTTCGTTTGCTCTTGAGTTTTGGCGCCGGTCGAGGAGGATGGAAACCTCCAGTGTGCTGTCAGACCCAACCCAGACAGGCCGGGGTCCCCCCGATGATATCATCCTTCAGCCCCTAGGAGCAAGCTCCAAGGTGGGCCCAGGAAGCCACTTCAGCTCGCAGGGATGAAAGAGCTTGAGTGCACAAGCGGTGGCCAGAGTGCTAACTGCCTGATTCTCTCTCCAATCTTTTTGAACCACGTGAACGTCCATACCAAAGGTTGCTCTACACAAGCCGCGGAAAATAAAATCGCAACCTAGATCGTGCGTGAAGCCTTATAAACCTAATGGCTCTTTTCTCAGCTCGCCCATTGGGCCTCGCGGCACGGGGCGCTTGCAGCCTTCCGAAGCCCAAGATACACAGCAGCAGTACCTTCGTTCCCGCCGCAAGCTTCTCGACCTCGCGTCCGCAAAAGGCAAAGAACCAGATCTTCTCTGCGTACGTCTTGCTCTTCGCCTGCCTGCCTAGGCACCCACACATACATGCGCGCCACTACGCACCAACATAGACTTACCAAAAAAAAAAATTAAAAAAAATCACGCCTGCCCCTTAGAATCCGCAACCCAGACACCTTCAACACCCACATCCTCCTCTCCTCCTCAGCCCGGGCCCCACTCGTGACCTTGTGGACCACTAGCTGGTGCCCCAGCTGCAAGGCCGTCGCTCCTCTGCTACAAAGCATCGTGGAATCCGGCGTCGGCGAAGCCGAGGGCGGCGTCGCCTACGCGCCCGTCGAGTTCGATAGCCCGGACATGCAGAAGGCCAACCTGGCCCTCGATTATATGATCACCAGCGTCCCCACCCTCCTCAGCTTCGACGCCGGCGAGGCCCAGCTCGAGACCAGGGTCGTCGATGGCAGGCTGCTGACCGACAGGGCCTTTCTCGAAGACTGGGTCCGCGCCGAGGCCCTCAGGCACGGCGGCCGCGGTGGCGGCGGTGGCTTGCCCGGGCTGAGCTTCTTTGGTGGGCTGTTCGGCGGCTCCAAGTGAGACTCTAGAACTCCCCCAGGCAAAACACGGCATCGCTTGACACAAAATCATCACCGGCAGTTGAAAACACTGCTGGGTTCAGCGTCGTTGTCCATCATTTTTATTAGGGAATCCATCCCGCACGGCTTGGCACCAGATTCGACAAGAGCGAAAACAGCGAAACGACAGCGTGCAACCTTGAAACATTGCAACAGGAAAGTAAAGGTGGTGAGCATTTCAGGAGCTTTGCCACCGTTGAATAAAGGAGAGGAGAGAACATGGGAGAAGGAGGGAGGAATAGAACCAGCACGGCCACGGCCCGGATCCTGCCATCAGGAGGGGCTGTAGTAGAAGACCTCCTCGATAGGCTTCCACCACGACGGCTCACCGGCCTCGCTGCTCTGCGCTCCCGGCACAAGGGACTCCTGCCAGCCGTCCGTCATCTTCCACCACTCGCGCACCTTGGGGTTCTCCCGCATCTTTTCCATATCGCCGGCGTAATCGTAGCCGACGTATTTGAAAGAGGCGAAAAGGATGTTGGACTCCTCGTCGTGAAATATGCTGTCTGAGCCGGGGCATCAGCAAAGAAGGAACTCCCAGGTTGTCGAAAGGCAAGCAGGAAAAACGGAGTCGGGGCTGTGGGAACCTACAGTCGACGATGTTGCAGGCCTTGATTTGAGCCAAGACCTCAGGCCAGACCTTGGCATGGACCTCCTTGTACTCTTCCCGGTGCTCGGGCTTCAGCTTAACAATTTGAGCATATCGGCGACCCGGATTGCGCCTTTTGGCCTGCGCCGTCGGCGACAGCGGGTCCTCGCGGGAGCCGGTTGGCGAGGTGGCTGTTGGCAGCTGGACGTTGGTTGGCTTGCTCCACATCCTGGCGAGCGCTTATCGTCGGGTCGTTTCTCCTTGGTTTTATACACTCTCTGGACGAGTCTCTCGTCTCGCGTCTGGGGAGCCGAAGCTGGGAAAACGCCACTGGGGAAGGGTTCCCCCACAGGCTTTCTCCCCGCGCAGAGAGTCCTTTTGGCGCTGCACTGAGCCGACTTGAGAGCAAGAAAGGCTGTTGGGAAGAAGCGAAGTCAGCGTTAGGCCAAGGGGAGATCGCCCTAGTGGCAGGATTTCACCTAACCTACAAAGGTGGAGATGAATGCGACCGACTTGCGAGTCGCGTGAGGGCTTTTGGGAGGAATTGAAGAGGAGAAGGAAATAGGAATACCAAGTACGGGCGCGGGTAAAACTGGTACCAGAGTCGGGCAAGCTGCCGGCGAGATGGTGGGGAGGGGCACAAGGAGCTTGATCTGGGCCGTTGGGGAGGGAAGTGGAACGGCTCTCGTTTGGGCCGAACCGCGAGTTTAACGAGCCTCCCTTTTTTTCTCTCTCTCTCTCTCTCTCTCTCTCTCTCTCTCTCTCTCTCTCTCTCTCTCTCTCTCTCTCTCTCTCTCTCTCTCTTTCTTTTTCTTTTTCCTTATCAAACAACCCGGCGAGGGGAAGCCAAGGAGGGATGACCAAGACGTGGGAGCCAGAGCAGACGGCTGCGGATTTGGGCAGTAAGCCAGGAACACGACACGCACGCAGTCTCCGAAAGACGGACCCCAGTCGAAGGAAGTGGCAGGCGCGACCTTGGAGCTAGTGGACGCCGATGGCCCCGTTTCGTCGAGGCGGCGGGAGAATGCCAACGGGAGTCCGGAGGCGGGTGGGAAGCTCGCGTGAGGGGTAGGGATGGAGCTCTGCTAGTGGCTGGAGCTACTCCCTGCTGGCAGCTAAGCTTGCTGGAACCAAAGAAGTGCAGCGAGGTGTCGAGGTGGGGGAGGGACACGAAGGCGCGGAAGAAGCAGCCGAAGCGGGCGAAACGATGCAGGGCGCTTATGGGAGAGGACGGGCGGCGCGCTGCCTAGAAATGCTCGAGCACGACAGGTACGGCTAGCTAGGTACTGGCACGGCTTCTTCATCGGGCGCAGGTACGGTCCGTGTCGGGCGGCGGTTGGTCCACCCCACTAACAAGCGGGCGGGCGGCGTGGAGCGTAGCACGGTATGTAGATCTTGGACGACAAAACTCCCCCGCTTCAATGTTGCAGAGTCGGGACGAGGAATGGGCGGAGAGGTGCGATAGGAATAGAAAACGCGTCGAGAATCCAAAAACGTCAGAGACAAGATTGGAAGAATGGATGTGTGGTATTTATACAACAAAATGAGATGGGATACAAGCCCTCCAATCTCAGTGCCCTACCTACGTACCGGAAGCAGCGGAACCACCACCACCACCACCCCACCACCACCACAAGGCCACGTCCCCCACGTTCCCCAGAACCGCCGGTGTCGGGGGATCCTGGCGCTTACAAAGTCAGCTTATTCCCATGGACACTCGCTCGTGTGGCCTTTACGGGCGAGGAATGGGGTGTTCCATTCCGTCACACCTTGACCGAGTCGGGAACTTGAATTGGCCAGGGAGGAGTGATTGTGTACCTAGGTTGCTCGGGTTGCACAAGCTCATAAAAATGCCGAGACGTGCACAAGGAGCTACTGCAGGCATCCTAGGAATGGATGCGGACGGGCGGGTTTGTGTTGCCCGCGTCTTCAGCCTCATTGATCCCCGCCGGGGTCAGGGAGCACAAGGTCTGGGGAGTGCTTCACTGGGCTTCTTCTGTACCTAGGTAGTGCACAGAAGCTTGCGCAGATTGCGTCGACGCACAGCACGCCTACATGCGCTGGACTTGACCATTGTCCGAGTCTGCTTGCTGGAGGCACAGAGCACTACTTCCATTGACCATGTTGCTATGTCCAGTCTCCAAAATAACAACGTATTTATAACACCCCGACGACTGCAGAACAAGGCAGGTCTAGTGTGAGATTATTTTATACAAAAGATACGCAACGGAGCACATATAATTCGGGCACACCGAGTTGCCCGCCTCATTATTTCCATCCCGTGAAATCACCACCAGATACCAAAAGAAATGAACGTCCCTTGCACTGACTGGCCCATTGTGATGTTTGTGTGCATTCTTCCCATGCCCCCAGTCTGTGTTCTTGCCCCCGCCGTCGATACCAACGAGTTCGCGTCTTTTGAACCTTTATCTTTCTGTGAAAATCACCAGACATAAAGAAACGCCCAGAAAGGGACATGGAGTTACAACAGATAAAAGGAGAGAGAGAGAGGGGCGGGGATTGAGGCGCCGTCATTCCCATCAGCGCGACGTAAAATGAGATTCGTCCGGGCAGGCCGTTTATTCGGATTACAAGGATATGTGTTGGTCGTATCCCGTACAACATGATAAATAAAACAGACAGCCATGGTTGGTAGAAGGGAAGGCCCCGATGGCCGTCGCATCAGCACGCTCGGGAGGGGCAACGTTGCGTGAAATGGCGAGAGTATGGAGCCTGCGCGTGTCCGGAGCAAATATAAAAGCATAGCGTCTCGCGTCTTCTTTATTTGTAGAAGGCCTCGATGAAGTAGATCAAAGCGAACACGAGGAAGGCAATGGCGCCGCCCACAGTAACTGTGACGAAGTAGACATGCGTTAGCGGACATGAAAAGAGCTTCGAGTGCAGGGGCAGACAGCCAAGAAACAGAACATAATAAACGTACCAACTTTGAGGCTGACCCGTCCTGCGATGGCCCTCCCGCCGATGACGGCAACACCGGTGCAGCAGGCGTGACCCAGCACGGCACCGAGCGTGACCCACCAATAGTCCTGGCCCGCCGCCATAGCGATAGTAGCGATCTGGCTACGGTCACCCCACTCGCCCAGGAAGGTCATGACGAACGTCTGCACCCAGGCCGGGCTGAGCAACAGGGAGAGCAAATTGTTGAGCCCCGCCAGCGCCGACCCGATGGCGCCACCACCAGCCCCGGAGCCGCCACCCCCCGCCGCCTCGACGGGCTGCGGCTCCGGCTGCGCGACGACGACGGGCTCCGCGGCGGCGTAGGGAAGCGCGAGTTCTTAGACCTAGGCTTGCGTTCGCCACCGCCCATCCCCATCTCGAGAGCGTATGGGGAGACGGAGCCGCGCCTGCGACCCTGCTTCCGAGCCAGGTTCTCCTTCTCCTCGAGCTCGTGCTCGACCTCCTGCATCTCAGCCGAGACGCCCTCGTCGGGGCTCATGGCCATGCCCTCGCGCAGAAGACGCACACCAAAGATGAGGAAGAGGCCTGCGGCCATGAAGTTGGTCAGGCGCTTGGGCAGCAGCGACGGCACCGTGTGACCCATGACGGCCGAGAGGACCGTCATGGTTATTAATGCAGCGAATGCGGCCGTGAAGACGACGAGCCGGTCGTGCTTCATGGCCATGAGTGCTGCCACCAGGAAGGTCTTGTCGCCGACCTCGGAGAAGAGGATCATGGTGAGGGAGAGGAAGAAGGAATGGAGGGGCCGGATAACGCCGCTCTCTTCGGTTACGAGTTTGGGAGTCTTGCCCGCGACGGGTGCCGTCTTGGTGTTGCCCTTAGTCAAGTCAAGATGGTCCTTGTGGACAGAGTCCGGTAGTGGAGGCTTCCTGTCGTGTGTCTTTCCCGGAAGATCGCTTGGTTTCTAGCACAGTAAGGAACGGGTTAGTTGGCGAAGCGCAAGGGCGAGTAAAGGGTATCAAGGAATACTCGATGCCGGTCAGCATATCGCATTCGACGTACCCCCAAGCCGCTGACATCGTCGGCTGAGTCTGCTTTGCCCTTGTCCTTGGTGGACTTTTCCTTCTCCTTGGAGTCCTTCCTGGAGGGCTGGCCGCTCAATATTTTCTCCTGCTCGCTGTGGGGAAGCGGCGGCGCGGCCTTTGGGGTCTCGGGCTTGTTTTCGACTTTCTCGCCAGTCTGACCCTCCTTGGCCTTGCGTTGCTTGTCCTTCTCGGACACGCCACCGGTTGTGCCTGTCGTGCCGTGCTTGGGCTGAGCCCGGTTCTTGTCGTCCATAACGCCATCGTTGGACTCGGGGATCTTCTTGCCATCGACGACGGTAGGGTCCTTGGGCCGGTCCTTAAGCGGCGGAAGGTCCTTGGACGTGCTCGTCTCCTTGTCCTTCCTCAAGTTATCAATGTCGACAAAAGGCCCCTGATGAGGCCTCCCGTCTTTGCCGTCGACGGGCGCATCCTTGGTGCCGGACTTGACATTATCATTCGTGCTTGGCGGGGCGGCGACCGGCTTATCCGCGGCGTCCGCTGTGCCTGCGGCGAGGGCGGCGGATATGGCAAAGGATGAAAGCAGAAGGAAGAGCGGCGATCGTGGATTCCGGAGTCTCATTGTGCGCAGTTATGGGATGGCGTCAACCGAGGTTGGCGCCGCGTCGGGATTTTTGGGCCTCGGGCGTTGCGGAGCTTGCTTCCTCTCTCGATCAGGAGAGGAATGGCAGAACAACAGGGTGACGACTCGAGCAAGACCTGCAGATGTCCCGCGTACCGAAATCTTGCGGATCCCGCGATGGTCGATGACGTGACGGACGAAATGCCTTTGCTTCGTCCAAGGCGTCGCTGCAAAGGTCGGCCAAGTGGCGCGTGGTTCGTCTGTCTTCTACCCTGGGAGGAAATCAAGCCGAACGCGTTTGCTCGCTGCAACGGAGAACAAGGAAAAAGAAAGATATAAAAAAAAAAAGTATGAGACCGTTGATAGATGGCAGTGGTTGTGGTGGAAAGAATGGAAGAACCGAAAGAAAGGAAAAAATTGGACGTGATTCCCTGGATCACAGCGCATGGATCGGCTAGAATGGGGCCGCAAAAAAAGGGTCGATTGATTGAATTGCCATCTGGGGCTGGCGGACACCTCCTTACCCGTTGCAGGGGACCTCAGCAAGCCTTGTGCCCCATCTGCAGTTTAGGCTCTCCCACTTGGCTCCGGCTTGGGCGGGACCCGACAGGACGGGCGGGCATGCCTGCACGTTGCGGAACGTAATTTCATTAATTGCAGAGTCGTTTTCTTATGTGGATGTGTGGCTATGCCAGGAATGAGCCGTCTTGCCCCTTTCTTACGTACACTTTAGTGGTAAGTACCTGAGGAATTCGATGCATATGGAAATGCGATTGCCGGCCAAGACACTGGCTGGCTGCTGCCCTCAATCCATTTGCTCATCCATTCATCCAGCGACCGTGTTCAGTTCCCGAATCGTCAAACTGTTTGAAAACGCCCGCGAGGCGCGACAAGTCTTTTTTTGGCGAGGGATCGGCCCTGGCTGGCTGGAGGGGTTGCCGCCGTCTGAAAAGTCGACATGCCACATCATGTTCAAATCAGGGGTAAACTCGGCAGCGGCCACTGGATCTCAGGTGTTGTGGGGCCTGGCGTGCCCCTGAATCGCGTTTTCTCGAACCTTTGCGTGCTTTGGTGAGTTGACTGGCTTGGGGCTCGAAGAGAAGAAGCGTGTGAATGCTTCCGAAACGATGGCAAAGAGAAGATGGCAGGAGTTGGATAGGTAGGTACCTAGGTAGTATCGCTGACCCTAGCTTTGGAGTTTGGATTTAGGGGACCTCACTTTTATTTCAACTCCCGGATCCCTATCTTTGATACATTTTATCTATTCCCTTTTCCGCACAGGTATTACTCGTTTGCTTCCTATCCGCTGTTTCTTTGCTGTTAAATATTCGTTTTATCGCTATTGAATTTTCTAGCCTCTGCAAGTTCCAAACAGACGAACCTACGCAGGGACACGGGCGGTGCCAACATCCACCCGGCGCCCTATTGAACATATCACGTGACACTGGCTTGGCACATCCACCCGGCACCCTGGTTCCCGTCTGCCTGCCCCACCCAACTTTGACCCTCGCAATCAACAAAGACTTGCTTCAAGAGATCAAGAGAAGAGAAAGGAAAGACATCAGGCGCGAGGTGCCGACTTGACATTACACAACACCCAGGCAGCACATACCGTCGCCCCAATGGCTTCCCTCGAGCCGCCTGTCGCGTCGCACTTTGCCAATTCGCCTGTGGCCTCGCGCACCAGAAGAGGCACGGCGACCGGGGGCCAAGCACCAAGACCAACCCCAACCCTAGCCGATCACCAGCCTGGCATAGCCACACTCGCTGCCGCGTCCCAGACGGACAACGTCTACGGCGCGAGGAGGGGTCTGCCTTTGGAGTTCCTTGTTCAGGACCAAAGTATCCGAAGCATCAGTAGTGAGCCGTTGGACCAGACTCGCTTCGACCAGTCGCATGATGTGACCCGACGCATCAGCGCGTTCCCCGTTGCGACGCCCTACTTCGGACGATGTGCGTTTCGTTGGCCGTCCACTGCTCCTCTTCGTCTCATTGGTCTCACCTCGTTACGTACTCGGAGCGCTACTCCCGACTCACACTCCCAACAACTGACACTTCGATATAGTCAATCAACCTACAGCAGATGGTTCTTCGTCTGTGGTCGCAGACTCACAGGAGTCGCCTTCAGGAATCGGACAGCGAATCATGGCCCGTGGAAGCCTCCGCACTAGCGGCAGAGCCCGCGCGTTCAACAAGGGTCTCCCGCGGCTGCTGGACGCCGCCAAGGAGCTCCATAACCTGCTGTCCCAGCGCGGGCCGTCCCTGAACGACCTCGACTTCGTCGAGGAGCTCGAGGTGGCGCGCGATCACTTGACAGCCATCAGCAAGCTCTACCGGAACAAAGCGAGTGAGTCCCACTTCATCAGCAGCTTTGACATCATCACCCTGCTCTTGCATCCTCCGGGCAGCAGTCAGTATTCCTATGCCAAGAATATTGCTTGCATCGCGAACCTGGGCGAGTTCTCGTGCAGCCTGTTCTCGCTCCACGCCCACGAGGCCGGTAGGGTACCTGTGGAGCTGTTGTCTCAGCTCGACGCCTCCAGCTTCCCCTTGGACTTCACGCCGGCTGCCCTCTTCGACCGGGATGACTGGAAGAAGGGGACCATTGTGCTTGCGGTCGACGTCCGGACCCAGCTCGCAATCTCCAGACTCCAGACAAATGGCGCAGAAGGATCCCCTCAAAAGGTGCTGCTTGACGTCTTCTGCACCAATGAGGTTGAAAGCGGTCAAGATCTGGGCGCCATTCTAGCGAACAGCTCCCAGTTCAAATCGCTCCCAGGATGGGATCCAGCTAAACTCTCGCACCTGGAGCTGGACGTGGATCAGATTCGGGAGGAGTATATGGCAAGGTGCCAGAACATGCTACATCTCCTAGGGGCAGGGGACACCGTCACACCCGAAGTCCTAGCACAGATGGTCAAGGAATTCCCGCCGGGCAAGCTCGTGACAGATCTACAGACTTGGATCGACGAAACGACATCAGAGCTATTCGAGAGCGGCATCCTCCCCAACTCGCAAGTGCCGTACGCTCAGGCTGAGTACGGACATGGCGGTGTGTCCCGCTTCGGCCCGCCGCCCGCTTCCCAAGAGAGCATCATGTCGGATGTGAGCATTAGCATGATCCAGGAGTTCGTGAAGGCGAGGGACTCTCGCCCGCACGCGACTCAGCCCAGTCAACAGCTCAACGGCCGCAACGCGGCTGGGGCCGCTAGTGCCGTCAACGCCAATCCTTCTCAGGCACCCTCAAGAAAGCGTGGGCGGGCTGAGTCGGACGCCGGTCCGACCCAAGACGACGACGACAACGATGCATTCCGGTTCGACAACCGCGGCACTATTCCTAATAGTCAGTCAATGCCGCCGCCGCCACGGCCACGACCCTCGACCCGGGCGCCGGGGAACTCTCGCAGAGGGACTAAGAGAGTCCGAATCGAGGGGGATGTCCCGGTTGACCCCAGCCTGACTGAACATTCCCCGTCGGCCGGGCCCAGTCAATTGCCGTCGGGAGCCCGATCACGGTCGAGAGCTCTACAGACGATGGCTCCTTTGCACACGGTGACGATGACGATCGTTCACGCTACAGCAGCACCCCGGCAGTGCCTGACATTGAGTGGCTGTCGCAGCAGTCCAAGGCCGTGTCGCTGGAGGCGCGGCAGAGAAACCCGAAGACGCCGCAGAAACGCACCGCGTGGAGCACGCACGACTGCAACCAGCTCATTAGGGCTATCCGCGATCATGAGGCCAAGTGGAGCAAGATCGCCGCGCAAATAAAGAGCGGCGAGATTCCGTTTGACCACGAGCGCGACCAGCAGGCACTGCGGGACAAGGCGCGGCTCCTGAAGGTGGATATGCTGAAGTATGTGATGGTGCACCTCTACCATATTCGTGTTTCAGTCCGAAACTAACGTGGCGCGCCCCGGCTTCTCTTCTCAGGACCGACCAGCTCCTATCGGCTGGCTTTGACAATGTCGTGTTGGGCCGGAAGGAACGCAGAGCGGTCGAGGAGGTGGGCAGAAACCCCGAGCGCAAGGAGGCCGATGTGGAAAACGGCGTCCCTACCAACACGACGATACCACTCCGCGATCGTCCCGAGGAAAGCCAGGCGGTCGCTGCAAATGTGCTGCCCGAGGAGCAGCAGTCACGCTCGCCGTCCGAGGAGCGCTCTCAAGATGATCCTTTGGCCGATCGTATAGTCGACTAGAGATCGGCCATAGACGAGATTCGGGCCGACACCTTCTAAGCGCCGCTTGGTGATGATCAAGAGAAGCATGAGAAAATGGAGGGTATGGGTGTGTGTTGCCAACTTGTCAGTTAAAGGGATGTATCAGAAGGAGAGGGTCTAATCTTTTTATTTCAGGCGAAGGGGATATGCAAAGGGACGGCTCGGTCAGGTTGCTACGGTTTCTTTTATCTCTGGAGCAGGCCTTTCAAGGCCGGGCTAACGTTGTATTATTTATGTAACTATATCCTTCATCTTCTAAATCTCTGGCAGTTGACAAGCCAGCCCAGCCGCCGGTCCATCTTTATGTATTCCTAGACATTCTAGCCTCTGCCACTCATCTGCTCTCTAGATGGTTCTAGGCGCGTAGATCGTCTCTCGTAATTGCTGACGTTCTTCTTCGTTGGCCTTCTTGGCCTCAGTTGCAACTCCAGCTTTGAGGGAATGGCGGCCACGGCTGCTGCTGCTACTGCTGCTGCTGCTGCTGCTGCTGCTGTTGCTGTTATAGTATGGCGCATGTCGACACGTCACGCAAGAGACGGGATGATGGCCATTCCCTTGGTACCTTTATGCTCGGCCAGATCCTGCTGAATCTTGTAATACTGGCCATTCATTGTTTGAAGGGACCAGTGTCGAGAACGGGTTCCGCCCCGTTCAAATCCCCGGCCAGGACGCCAGAAGTCTTATTTTTGTGGCCGTGAGCGCCCTGATCTCTAGCCTTTTCTATTCACCTATCTTGGTCACCTTTATCCCCCAGCCGCCGCGTCCCAAGAACCGGTACGGATAAAAGAGACGCCATCTCCAGCTATTGCCTGCCTACATCGTAATCATTCATGCCTCTACCGGCCACTGGACGAGAAAGACAAACTATTGCGAACAAAATATGCGTGAGTATAAGCGCGGCCCTGGCTTTTCCCCATTCCGCTGAGTGGATAGGGATCTGAACTCGGAATGGCCATACACGAAGAGGGAACTCTGATCGAAATCAGCTCACCAAGCGACACCCAGCTCCTCTCACCCAGGCCGGCGCGTCCGCACGCAGAGCCACCCACACATCAAGACATGATAAACCCAGACTTGAGCCACCAGCCGCGCTGCCCGTAGACTCCCTAAGACATCTCATCCCGCCCGCGGCAGTGCAGACAGCTCCATTCTTCCTGGGTGTTGCCGGCCAAGGCCAACAAAAATAGAGCAAAGCGAAGTCCCGCCACCGCCACGGCATGGCAAAGGGGCAACGAAAAGTCGCCCGTCACTTGGACTCCACGTAGCTAACCCAGGCGTCGTCCTCCAAGAACCTCCCCTGGCCCCGCGCCTCCATCAGGTCCGAGATGTTCTTGGACCCGTAGATGGACGGGCGGATATTCAGTGCGTTGCCACTGTCGATCCCAAGGATGGTGAATGCGTCTGTTTTTTTTTTTTGTTTTGTTTGCAATGTTAAACAGACGCATCATCGTCATATTTAGCAAGAGAGCAAGAGAGCAAGAGAGCAAGAGAGCGAAGAGCAAGAGAGCAAGAGAGCAAGAGAGCAAGAGAGCAAGAGAGCAAGAGAGCAAGAGAGCAAGAGAGCAAACAAGCAAACAAACCAACCATCCAAAAAAAAAAAAAAAAAAAAAAAAAAAAAAAACGGAAGAGACCTTACCGGGCTTGTAGTAGATCTGAGTGTTGGCCGCAAAGCCCAGCTCCTTGAGCCGGCCGAGCACGCGCCCGACGTCGTCCAGGTCGGCAAAGTCGCGCGTGTAGACGCAGACCAGGCGGGCCCGCGCCAGGTCCGGCGGCGCGACCTCGCCGCCCGCCGCCACCTTTGCGGCCACGCCGAGCTCGCCCGCGCTCGTGGCGCGCGCGGCCTTGGCCCAGACCTCGTTGACGTTTTGGGGACTGACGAAGAGCATCCACTTGGACGAGATTGGCGCGCATGTTTAGTTTAGTGCGAACAAGTGACACGAAGCCCTCCTTCCAAGGACGTTGTTGGTCCACCCAGGAGGGTTTGGGGGCAGCGTCGCATACCTTGCCGGTCGTGATCCCGAGCCGCTGCGCCAGCTCCAGTATCTCGTGGACCGTCTGCCCCCGCCGCGGGGTGATCTTGCGGCCGGCGGCCACCTTTGACTTCTCGGCCGCCCTAGCCGCGTCGGCGAAGCTGGCGAGGCAGGCCTGGTCGACAAAGGTGCCGTCGGCGTCGTCGTCGTCGTCGCCCAGGGCCGGTCGCTGGCGGCGAGCGGGTTGTCGACGAAGATCCAGGGGAACCCGGTCGTCGTCGCGGGCGGGAGCCGGGCGACGAAGGCCGGGATCGTCTCGTGGAGCTGCCAGGCGTTCAGGACGCCGGCGTACCGGTTGCGCGGCGCGGGCTGGGTGCTGCGCGGGTCCGCCGCCATGGTTATGTTTTCCTCGATGTCTTGGAAATGCAGTCAATGTTGCGAGTGGTGTCCGCCCAGCTGCTAACCGGAACCTACTTTCGGTGGAACAAAAGAATCGAGACCCCAGGCAGGTAGGTCAATGTAAAATCGGAAATGGTCGCGCCGGCTGGCGTTTGTACGACGTGATCTTGTCAGTTTGTCCCAGATGTGATTGACTGTACAGATTGGCACTCTGAAATCGTCCTGGCTGGCTCATATCCATCCCATGGTTGCCTGCGCGCACGCACGATGAGTTTGATGGGGCGAGGATGACGGACGGGCGACGGCGAGTGTTTGTGGGCTGCATCGCTGCTGCCGCTTTTTGGTGGCTCAGGAACTCAAGTTTTCCAGGCACCCGCCCGCGCTTAACCAGTGGGTGATGGTAGCAATACGGTATTGGACAGTCGGGTGCGACTGCCCGGTCAGCCTCCAAGCATGACCACAAAAAATGCACCAGCGCATAACGGGCGAGATGAATATAATAGCCGAATCCTTTCTTCTTTTGAGCTCCTCGCTCCATAAGGGAGCCCCGAGGGTGGAGATTATCGAGGCTCGCTATTTACTGACCGAACTGTCTGGAGGCCAAATTAGGAGGCAGGGCACGAACACCGAACAAGAAACCAGGATAGGCTGAAATGGCCCCCAGGCCACTCCTTCAACCCAAAAGCACTCACCTCCAGCTCACAGAAAACCAAGCGGTTTCCAGGCTGCCCAGGCTCACAAAGAGGCTTGAGGCCTGCGTTATATACTGATGCCCCCCCGGAAAACAAGAACAAAATGAAGATGAAAGGCGTGGGGTTCGGAGGAACACGTCCACGGGTGTATATCGCGAAGAAACGGAATGAAAAAAAGATGCGAGATGGCGAGCGTAAAACATACAAAACTCCGTGGTATGGAACCGACCATGTGGTCGGTAACTGAACACTAGAAAGAAAAAAGTAGGAAATAAAGGAAATAAAAGGAAAATACCACCAAGTCCCATTTTTTTCAAGGTAGAAAAGAAACTCAACGACAACAATGCTGTTGGATAATGGCTGCACGGAGCCAAGGTGCAAAAAAGGAGTGCCTCCAAAATCGAAAATTAAAAAAAGAGGCAACTTCCGCAAATGCTGCTTATACCATCGTAGAATCTCTTCCCATTGTAGGCGAGAAGCTGGAACGGTTGACGAGAATCAAATTGGGGAATCGGGGATGCCGAGGCCGCCAAGAGTGTGAAGATGGTAGGTATGTCATGTTTGTTGGGGAGCAGCTCATACGAAGCAGCTGCCGGTTCTCATCGAAGGCGACATCGATTGTGACAGGCAAGAGGAACGATGTCGTGTCTCGGCGGGGGCGGAAGGCAGCCGGCGGTGTTCATTGGAGGTATCGTTGAGCATGTCTTCGGGACTGGCGGATGCTAGTCTGCTCGGATCGGAATGGGTACTCCTGCAAATTATCGTGGATGAACAAGCTTTCGGCAGTGAGCCTGTCTGGCGTATGGGGATGGACGGAAGGAAATCTATGTCCGAATGATGCATGGTGTCAAAAAAACGATCGAGAACCCAGCAGGAATCGGCGTCATCGTCGTGGTATGCCCTTGGCCTTGTGTTTCGAATGGGTGGCGGGTTGGTGTTGCATGGACAGGAAGGATGGACGAGGCAAACGCTGCCAAGCGCCGGTCGGCTTGACTAGATGCGCCCGGCTGGATAGGCGCTGCCGGGAATCATGCCGCCGCCGGGGCCCCTGTTGGGGTTGCCCCTGGGGCCACCGAGGCCGGGAATTTCAAAGTCCGGATTGTTGTTGAGAAGCACATCATTCCGGTTGGGCACTGGTCGCCTCTGAGGTGGTCCCGAGAAACCCGGCATCAGGTTCGGGGGCGGCGGGTTCCAGCGCGGGTTGATACCCCGCTGCGAGATGGATGTGAAGTTTGACTTCTCCGACTCCGCTGGACTTCGCGCGCCTTGCGGGATGTCGTCATAGTCCGTCGCTCCGTCGTTAACTTGGATCGGAGGCGGTGTCGGCCTCCCTCTCGGCGCGCCTCCTGGTGCACCGCCTGGGCCTGAGGGCTGAGCAAAGCGGGGATCAACGTCCTCGTAGTAGCCGCCGCCATTACCCGCGGCAGGCGGTGGACTCCTGCTTTGGTCTCCCGGAGCATCTGGGTTGCGCTTAGCAACATGAAGCGGCGATGGCACCCGGGGAGAGTTCCGACCTGCTTCGTTCCAGCCTGCCCTTGGCGGAACATATCTGTCGGAGAACGTCAGCGTCGATCTTTCGTCAGTGAAATCATAGGGCAGGCAGCTCTTACTCGTCAGAGCTGTATATGCTCCCTTCGCTCATGACAGTGTTGTGGCGCTGAATGGGCCCGATGCCCTGCTGAAGCCCTACCATGCCAGCGATGTCGGCGTCGCTATCCCTGAACTGGCCGTTGTTGTTGTGGTTCTGGTTGTTGCCGTTGGCGAAGCCGCTTTGAGGCGGCCGTGGACCGCCGGACGAGGCATCCATTTCGACTGCCTGGCCGGGACGGGGGCTAGGAACGGAGCTGATGCCGTCGTCGACACAAGGGAGAGGGGGAGGCGACTCGGCCCGCGGCAGATCGTCGCGGTCATCAGAGCTGTATGCGGTGTAGCCACCAGCCGAGACGTTGGCTGATGAGTTGTTCATCCCGTAGCCTCCGGGCGCCGACGGCGGTCCTGGCGACATTCCCCTAGGACCGGGGCCGTACGGCCCGTTGTAGTTATCTGGCGGAGGAGGAGGCCCTCTGCCGTCGAATTGATAGCCAGGTGGTGGCGGACGACCTCTCGTGGGCGGGCCGTAGCCTCCCCTTTGCGGAGGTCCATATCCTCCCCTGCCGTTAGGCGGCGGCCCATAACCTCCCCTACCAGGTGGGCCATAGCCCCTCGGCCGCCCGGCGGACCGTAACCATATCCGCCCCTGCCTCCTGGCGGGCCGTAGCCTCCACGGCCTCGGTAGCCTCCCGGAGGACCGCCACGACCCCTAGAGTTCATGCGGTCAAAAGAGGGACCTCTGCGCATCCCGTAGGCATCGACAGGGCCGTCGATGAGGTTTCCGTATTGGTCGCGCAGTCCGGGGTTGGACGGAGATCTCGACGGTTGCGGCGGCGGCATATTGTACTGTGCGTCCCCTAGGAGCATGTCATTGGGCGGCCCGTTGGGGGAGCGGTTGGGAGGGCTGATCGAGGTCAGGGGTACCCTCTCGTCGCTGCTCTGGTCGTCCTTTTTCTCAAAGGTAGCAAAGCCCGGCAGCTTGTCGACACCGTTACCATTGGCGCCGCTCAGGACCGGGACGGTCGGCTGCTTCGTCTCGGAAGAGGGTGTGGTGCCAGGCGTGGGTGGCTGGGCCTGGCGGTTGTAGAAGTTCTCGCCACTCATCTCGGCATTCTCTTCGATGCGCTTCTTGCGGGCTTTGCGGCTGACGAGGGTGCGTCGCATGGCACACGATACAAGCCCGCTCAGCATGACCAAAACAGTGGCGGCCAGAACGAGGTAAGAGCCCCAGGCCAAGTGCGGCACGAAAAGGGCACATCGATCAGGAAAGCGAGCAGGCAGATGACGGTGTCGATGATGCCGACAATGAAAACAATGAGGAGATAGCGGGCCGAGTGAGCGGCCGAGTGGAAGTGGGCAGCGATCGACATTCCCAGCATGATCAGGGTGATCAGCGCGGCGACTGGGTGGATGATCAGAATAGTCGACAGCGTGCGCCTAGCGGGGGCTGGCAGGTCGAACGTTGAGTTGTCCGACTCAGCCAGCACCCGGGAGAGGCCATCGTCGTAGCCGATCTCAACCGGGCTACACTGATTGCCCTTGCACCAGCCGAAGACGCCAAAGGTGACGCCAACGTACTCGCCCAGCGGGATCGCCTTGATGATCGGGGTCGAGACGACGGATATGACCAGCAAGCCGAACGCCGCAGCCAGCAGGACCGACAGCGGCGTTGCGGGCCGTAACATGGTGGCTTATCGGGTCGTCGGAGGCGTCCAAGAGAGTTCGAGGGTCCAGCAGCACGGCCGGCGTCGTCAAGACGCGGCGGGGCGGGTGCAAAGGCTCCTCCTCCAATTGACTTCCAGATCGCGGTCGAAGCTGGCAGAGAGCGTGTGAGGGTTTTCACGAGGTACGTCTTCGCGTGATTGAGCCGAACGAGCTCTCGGGATGCATGTGGTGATGTCCCGGTTCGAAAGCCTCGAGTGTCGTAGTTCGGATTCGTGAGCAATCGAGAATGATCTTTGTTGTCGAGTTGCCTGGTTGGCCCGATTCAATTGCGGCTCCTAGGCCAGCGCGTTTCCTTTCTCCTTTTATTTCCCCCCAGCGAACTGGAGAGAACTGAATTAAGTGCGCCGTCTTCCGATCCAGCAGCCAGCCGCCATCAGCATACAATGACGACTAAAAAAAAAGGAACAGTAAATAAGAAAGAAAAAAAAGCCTCCACTTTCTGATCGAGAATTGTTGTCGGACCCGTCACGCTTTTTTCGTTGCGCGCGTGGATTTTCGGGCGATCGACGAAGACGACCAAGTGTTCGTGTTGAATTGCGGTTGTAAGGGGGAAGTCTTGGGCAGTTGAGACGGCGTTGGAAATTCCCAGGCTGGTGGTTTGGGAGTGACTGGGCCGGGCAGCGCTGGAGTCTGCCCTGCCCCGGCTGGCGGTGCCTGCTGGGTTGCTGGTCACTGCGGGTGCGTGCGACGGGTGTTCCTGTCGCACACGCCCACGCACCCACCAGGTTGCTTCCACCCAGAAGAAATGACCCCAGCTCGCATGAGGGTCTGGGCCAGTGAGAGTGCCTGTTGTGTCTCGAGGACCCACAGCATGGTGAAGTCGGTGGGGGTGATGTCGGGCCCACTGGCTGCAACAGGGCCCCCCCTTCCTTGTCTTTGTCTGCGGGTGACTGCGACTTTTTGAGGAGGCGAAGACACCAGGGGCGTCTCGATCCTCGCCATGGGCTGCCCGAACGGGCTAGACTGTTGGGTTTTCTCGGACCTCTGCAACAGCCACAGAGATGTTATTTTATTTTATTTTTCCCTTGTGCATTCTGCCCGGAGTCAATGCCCAGGACACCTTCGATTTACTTTTTTTTTTTTTTTTTTTTTCTTTTTTTTTTTCACTCTCGTGGCACACTGGGCAGCCACGCCAGTCAATCATTGGTGATCGCCCGTGGACTTGCCCCGGTCTCTTCTCGGGCCTCACGCTCACACGCTGTAATTTCTCGAGACCCCTCCGCCTGTCTGGAGGACAACGCATGTTTACGTGCTTGCCGACGTGCTCGATGGAGCTCAACGCAACGTCGGGCCCTCTTCTTCGGGTGTTGGACCGACGCGAGGCGGGGACAGACGGGCAAATGATCACCTGTCTAGGAACCACAACAAGATAACGGCTAATTAAAGCAAAAAAGCGGTCGGTTAGGCAGGCGCGCGGGCAGGCACATGAACGGGCATCCCGATTGTCGTGGACGGTGGCCACTGAAATTGCGGTCCTCTTTTCTCGCCGGCTCCCACGCAGCAGTTTCCCGCCCAGGCTAAAATGGCGGGCGCGGGATGCGGCGGCGGGAATGCAGCGCAGAGAATAGAAAGCTGCCAGTCAATCCATGATCGCGGGCGGCGACAAATTCATGTGCGACGTCGGGTGTCGTGCTCGACAAAACGTGCTTGAACTCGCAGATGAAGAGAGCGCAAACTTGCCCAACCCGCACCTGCAGCTGGCGCGACAGGGCTCTGCACGGGAACATTTGGGTTCGTGCGTCGAAGCACGTCCCGAGCACCAAAAGCCGCATACGAGAAAAGGACAGACACATGCACAGCCGCCCGGAGCTAAGCCTGCCAGAAGTTTCACGACACTGGCGCTGGGCTCGAATTCTTCTCGGGGTCTGGTCCTCGCCGTGCACCCTCTCTTTGTCTTTGGCATTCCCTCCATCTTTTAGCCCAATTCTCAAGCCCCTTTCCTTCGCTTCGCTAGTCCCCTTCCCGCATGTCGACTTCAAAGTGCTTGCATTCACACTATCCATGTGCAGCGCTAGGCCCGGGGTTCTTCCCGCGGTTCCCTGTCTTGATCGTGACTGGCCCCAGCCGCGCCCAAGAAACGACACGTGCCCGATCGCCAAACCCATTCAATCAGGTTGTGTGGTGCAAGGCATACCAAAAGAGGAAAGAGAGAGAGTGTGTGTGTGTGTTGCAAGAGAAAGACGTCAGATGCAGCGGCCACCATTCAACGTTTGCGTGCAGTGGTGCAGCAGCTGAATGTGGTGTGATGCAGGCCAAGTCCACCAATAGCCACGCGGCACGGCACAGAAGCAAAAAAAAAAACCTGCCTGGCCGTGCCCGCCAACCCTTCCAACCCTCCCGTGCCCTCCCTCGCCTCCCTCAGAATGTCCTTTGGGCCAGCGTGACAAGCCTTTTTTTCGGCCGCAGGACAACCTAGATCTTCCATCATCGTGCGTCGCCCAGCCCCGATGAACCCAAGGGGTGTGGTGTGGTCGATTCGCCTTTCCTGGGGGAGCACTGCCACAAGCACCAGGGAGGACCATTGGTGACGACCAGCGCCTGATAGCCAATCAATCGCCGGGCTTCCAATCCCTCTTGCCATCGGCGGCGTACCGGCTCGACTTGCCACACGTCTCGGAGTCAAGCTGGCGGCAACGACTAGCTGGAAGCTGCCGCACGAGCCGTGGCGTGGTTCTTGGTTTCGCACAGCGACACAGCGGCTGCGTTTCTACACCGAAGCAGTTGCAGATGGCAGTCGTGGATGGGGCTGTGCTGGCCAGCCTCGTCACCAATCTCCCTCGGACAAACAAGGGATTGAGAAGCTGGCCTCTCAAAAGCCTTTCGTTCCGCGGCACTTGGCGCGTCGGAACAACGCCCGCCGCCCTGAGTAGCGCAAGCGGTGTGCCCTCAACTTGCCCACGAACCAACAACGTTCAATCGGCATTGTCGCCAGCGGGGGGCAGGGGATCCCTCTTCAGGGGTATTAATAGATGGGCGATGGCATTGACAGACCGACGAATCCCGACAGGCAAAGCCCCGTTGCAGGTCGTCTTGTCCACTGGATACCCATGCCTGATCCAGGCCCCAGGCATGGAGCTCGAGTTTTCCTGCAGCTTTTTCGTTTCCACGAGTGGAGCAGCTGCGCGGCAGTTTTTGGCGCACCCTGGACGAGCGGTCTGGGTTTGTCGAGACTGAAACTCTTGCCGCATCCAAACGCCGCAGCGGCTACGGGCCGGGAAGCATGTTGCGCACACACCCGCCTGTCTGCGTAACGTGTAGATTGATTCGTTGGTTTTCCTGGGACTTACCTTTGGTTTTTGCGTCTTGGGTTCTTGTCCCGTCGACTTGCTGCGGAGCGCGACTCTTGCTGGAAAAGCTTCTTCTGCATGCGCCGAGCACGCCTAGCCTCTAGAGGTCTCCCTAGGGCCGGACCTGTGTTGACATGAAAGGGGACTGGATCTGGGTGGGTTTGCCGACTCGTAGCGCGAAGAAATAAGAGGGCGCATGAATACGGTGAAAACCAAACAACATATAAATAAGCCGATACAGACACCATACGCGATGATATCACCCGTGCCGAAGATCTTTTGATCGGGGATCGACGCTTAGAATCGTGGTCCGGGCCAAACAAAGTTGGGATGGCTTGGTAGCGTAGGTAGCTTCGCAATAAACCAGCTCAACTCGTACCCGATCAACTCTCCTCGGCGGGAGCTGAGGCCAAGAGATGATGAGCCCACATTCCTATCCCGTACCTCAGTTGTAGCATCTCACGTGTACGTCGTGTATGTATTTCCAGCCAGACACTGTCCTATAATTCAACATCGAATATGGACTGGCCCGTCCTGCACCTGAGCACCCGAGTTACAGGATAAGCAGATGCTTACCCGCAGCATGGGTTGCGCCGGGCCCGATCCAGGGGCACAGCACGTGTGTGCGGGTCCTCTGTGCCGCTGGCTCGGGCATACATTAGGTGCTGGCGGCCTATTCAATCGCACGGAGATAGGACAGAGCGCCGGGTGGTGGATTTGGCCCGAAATCTCCGGTGGAATTCGGAGCCACCACTTTGGTTAGGGACGTCATCAATGGAGCGACGCCAAAAATGATGAGCAAAGCAGAAGAAAAAAAAAAAAAAAGGTTCATTCCATTGCCCTCTTCCACCTCGCCTTAGCAATTGAGCATCGCGCATTTCCAATGGCCTCAAGTCGGTAGTCCAGCCTCCTTTCCCTTACGTCCTGTGCACGCGCTGCCTTCCTTACAGGGGCCGCCATGTTTCCCCATGGCATCGCCCGCCTTCGCAGCGGCGTCGGTGCCGGCGGCCGTCATGTGCTGCTGTCGCGCTGCACCGCGTCGCCCCTCCCCCGGCGATTCGTCCACCTGCCGTCGCGCCCGTCCCGGATCCTCAGCTTTGCACTGGCGGGCAGCGGTCCCCGCGCGACGACAACAACCCCTGCCACCACCCCCGCAGCCGCCGCGCGCTCCCTCCGCACCGCCCCCGCCGCCGGCGCCTTTCAACCCCTGGTCCCTCCGAGCCCCGCCTCACTCGGCCGGCCGCGCGCAGCCCGCACGTACGCACGCACGCGGCACTGGGGGCGGCGCCTGCTGATCCTTGCCGCGGTCCTGGGCGCGGGCTACGCCGCCGACCGACAGATCTGGGCGTCGGGCGTCGCGCGGTCGCTGCGCACTTTCGCGACTGGATTATTGGTCGCGCTGGACTACAAGCTCAACTTCCGGGCCGAGCCGCTGCTGCCGTGGTCGAAGGAGGCCGCGCCGGTCGAGGACGTGCACCGGCGCAACGCGGAGCGCCTGTCGGAGCTGCTGCACGCCAACGGCGGGCTCTACCTCAAGATCGGCCAGGCCATCGCCATGCAGAGCGCGCTGCTGCCGGCCGAGTTCCAGCGCATGTTTGCGCGCATGTTCGACGACGCGCCGAGCGTCGGCTGGGCCGAGGTCGACAAGGTCGTGCGCGAGGACTTTGGCGGCCGCTCGCCGCAGGACGTGTTCGGCGTCAGCTTCGCCGGCGCCGAGGGCCTGGGCGTCATGGAGCGCGAGGCCCGGGCCAGCGCCAGCGTCGCGCAGGTCCACTGGGCGCGCCTGCCTGACGGGAGGGAGGTCGCGATCAAGATACAAAAGCCCGACATTGCGAAGCAGATTGGGTGGGATCTATGGTCGTTCAAGTGAGTGTGGCCCCATCCCTGCTGGACCGGCGTAGGGCTGGACTGTCTCTCGAGGTTTCGGCTTGGTCGGGTTTATGCCCAAAACGTACGAGTGCTAACCGCAGGCTTCAATTCACCTTTCTAGAGTCGTTGCATGGGTGTATACTTGGTGGTTCGAACTGCCATTATACAGCATGGTGCCGTTCGTCACGGAGCGGCTGGAGCTCGAGACGGACTTTATCAACGAGGCCAAGAACTCCGAGACGATGCGGCGGCTGATCCAGGAAGAGCCGAGCTTGCGCGGGCGTATATACGTGCCCAAGGTCTACGAGGAGCTCAGCTCTAAACGCGTCATGACGACCGAGTGGATTGAGGGCGTCCGCCTCTGGGACCGCGACTCCCTGACAAAACCCTGGTATGGCGGCAACGGCAAGGGCACCCCGGGCGTTAACGGCGCCCCGCTGATGCCCGCTCCCGACATGGCCGCCGTGCGGGCCGAGCTGCGACGCAACCCGGACAGCAACCGGCTCAAGCCGGAGCGCGAGGGCTGGAGGGGCCGACGCGGCACGGGCGGGCTCGGTCTGTCCAAGAAGGAGGTCATGGGCACCATCATCGACCTCTTCTCGGCTCAGATATTCAAATTCGGAGTGGTACATTGCGACCCCCACCCAGGCAACATGTTTGTGCGGCGCCTGCCGAGCGGTCGGGCCGAGATCGTGCTTATCGATCACGGCCTCTACGTTTACATGTCGGAAACGTTCCGGCGGCAGTACGGAGAGTTTTGGCGCGCGCTCATGACGTTCGACAACGCCACCATATCTCGGGTTTGCGGCGAATGGGGCATCGGCGGCGCGGACCTGTTCGCCAGCGCGACGCTTATGCGACCTTACGAAGGCGGCGACGGCACATATCGGCGCCAGCTGCTGCTGGGCGAGGGCACGGAGCACATGACGGAGCGCGAGCGGCGGGTCGAGACGCAGCGGCGCATGAAGCAGGCTGTGCGCGACATGCTGGCCGACGAGGAGCGGTGGCCCAAGGAGCTGGTTTTTATCGGCCGCAACATGCGGATCGTCCAGGGCAACAACCAGCTCATGGGCTCGCCCGTCAACCGCGTCAAGGTCATGGGCCAGTGGGCCAGCCGCAGCCTGGTCGAGGACCAGGGCCGGCCGTGGCGCGAGAGGCTTGCCGCCGCGTGGAGGCACTATGTGGTCCTGCAGTCGGTCCTGGCCGTGTCGGACGTGCTCTTTTACTTTTTCAAGATCCGCCAGCTGCTCGGCCTCGGCGGGGGCATGGAGGACGAGGTCGAGGCCAGGATGAAGAAGATGGCGGGCGAGTATGGCGTTGAGCTGCAGCATGACGTGTTCCAGGGGTGAGAGCGGCGAGTGGTCTCTCTTTTGGCTCTGCCCATCTTTCCCCGACAGCCCCGGCAGGGTGGGTGGAACAGGTTCATCAGCTGTCATTGGAGGGCAGGCGGGCGTCGACAGAAGGCGAAGGGGAAGGCCCAGTGGCTTGGCTGGCTAGGGGCTGTGCCGGTCTTCTCCACTCCACGATCAATGCGGATAGGGGGGTTTTAAACTCCCGGGATGCGATGTTTGTTGTAAGATATATGCTAGAGATGGTGGTATCATGGTTCTGCGCATGTAGACGGGGAGGCGGCGTCTAGGGGCATTTCTATGACCTGGTTAAAGGCTGATCGATACCCAGAGACACAGGAGAGACATGAGCTAGCAGATAGAGCTTGATATATGCTCTGACGGACCAGGAAGAACCGCCCCAGACCCCATAAACTGCAAGCTGACTCAGTGACAGACTGCATCACATCCACTACCCGTCAGGACGACATTGCTTTCTGGCAACACAGTTATCCCCTCATCAAATATAAGCCCAGAAGTCCGTAGACTCCGTCCTGGTGGGTTGCCGGCTACTATCCGCAAGGTGAATAGATTGGATCCCCGAGGCAGCAGGAAGGCGGACGGGCTGGCAGGCACCGGGGCGGTTGAGCCGGGCCAACCCACCCCAGCCGGGCGAACAGGACCTAGGCGGCTTGCGAGTTCCAGGTCTGTTTGCCTGCGGGCATAGCACAGCCCAAAGGGTACGGCTGCGTGTGGTCTGCACTCCCTCTGGCCTGCGCCGCGAGGGTCTTCCTTCGTGGGTACCACACTATGGCAGCCCCGGCTGGGAGGACTCAGATATGAGATACAGTTTTATCGGCGCCCATTTTGCAGCAGGGGCGTCAGCGCTACCTCGTTGGCGTTTGTCTTCCAACGGCACGAACCCGCTTATCCAGGGAACATCTTGTTCCCGATCATCTCTCGAGCGGAGCCGTGGATGGGAGACAACGGCCTTGTCCAGGCAACCAAAAATGGAGAGATGATGTCCATTATCGCGGGGGAAAAAAGGGCTCGGCTTCTTGACTTTTGCTACTGCGGATTCCAGGAAGAAATTCGGCAGGCATCCGCCCGGCACTTCAGATGCGGATATTTAGCGCAGCTGCTCGCTCCTATGCCAAAGCCGAAGCTGGGGAGGAAGCCGAAGCCGAGTAGTGGAATGGAGCGGCCTCCCGCCATATCTATGGCCGACTCTTCGTTTCTTTCACGCCTCAGCGGGCCCTGCCGGTTCCTTCCGCGGCCCTCAGGCGGGCGTCGGCCGTAGCCCTCGCCGGGGCCATGGCCGCGGCTGGCTACACCAGTCGCCGAGCCGGCCTTTGACTGGCAGCTGCGGACGACGGCGCAAAGTGGGCCGCCTCCACGGCTGGCTATTTGCGTGGTCTGCGTCTGGAGCCTGGTGGTCGGTGCCGATGGTGCTGCCGACACGCGAGCGGATCTTCTTGTTGGCGTCGTGGCCAAGTCTGAGGCAAACATACTCATCACAAATAAAAGAGGCCCCGAGACATCCTGGTCGATAATATCTCATCAACGAGGACGGCAGCCATCTCACCCCAGACACTCGGGCCGCACACCACGGCTTTGGACACGGCTCCGAACGCACTCCAGTGTCCAGAACCATTTTTCTGCTTCGCGACGGCGAACTGCATTCCTCTTCCAATCCTCGCTAAACGGCGAGCAAAGGTCGTTGAAGTCAACCAGCCTGCCCCCACGCCAGTTGTCGGGCTTGTACGGCTCCAAGGCAAAGCCCACGGCGTAGAAAAAGTCGAGGTGGGCTTGCCCAACCGCAAGGTCCTGCGGTGTTCCTGGCACGAACTCGTAGACGATGGCCCAATGCCAACCAAAATCCTCGTCCACTTCCTTCCAAACCGGGGGGTCAAGCTCGAGAAGCGCGTCCCGTTTGACTCTCGTCCACCCGTAGCATTCGGGTAGTGCTGGGAATGGCGGCGGCGGGGTCCCATCCTGGCATGCTGTGCTGTGTGACTGGCGTGCTGCGTCACTGAATGCGTAGAAGTTGTTGATGGCATCCCTGGGTGTTCTGGGGCCCTCTTTGATGAGAATGGTTTGTTCGGGATCGGCTTCGATGTGTCTCATTGCCCATTTGATCTTTTCGATCAGCGCAACGGTGCGAGACTCGTCTTCGAAGGCCACTCGACGGGCCGGAATCCGTTGTCGTTTGGTACTTTTCGTGGTTTAGGACGCTGAGTACGCCAGAACTAGGGAAACGTTAATATTTCCCGCCCGGTAGAGCGAATCAAGGCGGCAAGAAGGATGTGCAACCTTGATGGCGACAGGATCGCCATCATCAATGGTGGCCTTGTAGACTGTAGACAACGCCCTCTTCTCCATGGCCGAGATACTCAAGCCAGTCGATTTTTGAACCGCCTTTGGGGAACTGGCGTAGTCTGGCTTGTCGAAAGTCGCGTCGAGCCGTTGGCGGAGGACCTTGGAGGAAATTTTCGTCAATTGGTGGCGGATCGCCGAGGCCGCCAGTTGCTTCAACGCTGCTGTTGGCCGCGCTGCACATTTGCCGAACAAGAGACTGAGTGGAGATGAGGGAAGTGAGAGGAACAGCATGAGACCAGGAAATATCTATACATTCAGGGGAGGCTGGCCTCGAACGCGTGGACAATGCAGATACCGCTGTTCATCCGCTCCTGCATCTCCCACCTCGCCCACGCCATGCCCAGATGGAGGGGTCTTCCACTGCACGATGTTTAGCGCCGGCAGCACAATGCTGGAGCGATTTGTCGCAAAATAACCTGCCACCCCGCATGGCCTTGGTCGAGATCGTGGCTAGCAGCAAGTACCAACCGTCAAAGATAGGACCAAAGGGCCTGGCGATGATCGACCGGGCGATGCAAGACGGCACGTTCCCCAAATAAAAAAGGTGCACTCGATATAAACTACATAACCAGGAAAGTTAAAATAGCGGAAAGAAAAAGAAAAAAAATTAGGAAATAGGAAAAAACGGGCAATTATAGGAAATAGGATAGGAAATAGGATAGGAAATAGGAATAGGATAGGAAATAGGATAGGAAATAGGATAGGAGATCTCCAGGATAAGTTCGGGCAAAAGGGCGCATTCCAATTAGCGTCATCAGAAGTGCATGTTTTTATTTGGGCGCCGTGGACGGCAAGGTTCTCAGGCGTCCTGGCCACGACGCGGCTCTGGGAAGAAACGGGCGACGCAGGACCGACTTCAGCTACCTCGGCCGCGCTGGTTGACCAGATGCGGCCGCGGTTCTCAAGACGCTCAACGCGGCGAGCTTCGGCTCAGGCCTGAGCCTTTTCCACTCTCTCCAGTCGCGTTATCCGAATCGTGAACAGAACGTGAGCATCGGGTTGGGCGAGCTAGAGGTGACACGGTGAGCGTCGGGCACCACCAACCGTGCCCGGCTTTTAGCACCTGCATCGCCAACATCGCCAGCGTCGCTGCGTCGCTGCCCGGCGGCGGCAGGCTGGGTGTGACAGTAACCGGCAGATTTTGACCCATCCAAAAAATAATCGGGCAGCGCCCTGCGCCCAGCTGACCAGGAATCCGATGACGCTGTGCAGGATGGCTCCGAGTGCTGCACTACCCAACCTCCCACGCCCCCCTCCTCGTCTCCTCTTCACTTCCCCAAATCCCAGTCTCCCGCTGCTCTGCACCGTTCTACGCCCCGTTGCGTCGGTATCTCCTCTGCCGTCTCTTCTCCTATCCCCAGCATCTTCCGCTGTTCTTCATAGCTTTTGGTATCGTCCTCGAGTTGTAAAACTTCCCTTCCTGACTTCCCTCCACCTTGGGTGCCCTTTCGTGTCTGCCATATATTCCCCTCTGCGATGCCTCCAACAATCCTCTCGGAACTGACCTGACGGAACCCCGTAGTAAACAACTCGGGTACTAAAGGGGGAGCGAATACCACGTCCGCGGACTGGCCCTATGTGTCCGCCTGGGTGCTGTGGCGAGATTTCAATGCCGGAACCCTGTACGGGATTTATAAGGATATCGTCGACAAAGAGTGGCGAGATCCGCCGGCATACCCCAAGGGTGAGGCGTTCCAGTTGGTTTCTCTGTGCCTGCAGGGGTTGTAATGAGGAGCACCTCCGCACCCCGCTCACCTCGTGGCGAGAGCCGTTGTAGGCCGGTACTGAGACAGGAAGGGAAAAAAAAACGGCAGGTTCACGCTTCGACCTCGAAATATTCGACGAAGACTCGCTGGAACACAACGTGATCTCCAAGTTACTATTACCGCCGGTTAACGACGCTCTCGAGCACGCACGACGCGTCATGGGAAAGCACGACAACTTCGACCTGAACGTGGGCCGGAGCGGTCGCTGCTACTACAACTGGGATAACCGGTTCCATCCCGATTGGTCGCTGGTCTCCCCGGCACACACGGTCGGCAATGAGATGTACATACGCTAACCTCCTCCCTGGCGACACGAAGGTTTCGAAAAAGTGGCACAGTTCCTGGTACCACAGCCGCGAGAGCCTCTGGAGCGACCCGGTCCGGCAGGTCTCGAGCTATTGCAACAAGACGTCCACGCGGTACGGTTTCATCGTTACGGACGCGGAGCTGGTAGTTTTCCGATGCTCGAGGGAGAAGATCGGACCGGGGATTGGCGCGAACCGGCCGGCCCGCACTTCGCAGGCGGCGGTCGGCCACGCTCGCGTTGCGTCTGAAGACACGGAAATCTCGTCCATACTGCAGTCCGTGTCCATCAGCTCCTACCAAGAAACAGGCACGGCCACCGAGTTCGCGCCCCCGGAATACCAAGCGATTCCCTGGGCAAACCACGGGGACGGAAAGAGGCAGCTGACAGTGCGGCTCGCGCTTTTCTACCTTGCTATGATGGCAGGGTACGGGCCGAGCTCCATCCACACCGAATACCCCGATTTCGATTCTTGGTGCTATGGAGACGATGGTGTGTACGTTCACAACACATCGGGCATGCGCCTCGGCAAGAAGCCGCCCAAGGCGCCCATCCAATAGCCCGTTCGTGAGGACAGCGGCCCAAGGTGGGTGACGTTCGACGAGGTGGATTATATCACGAGGCATTCTGTACGGACGCTGATTTCGACAGGCAGCGGGAACAGTACTTTTACGTTGATGAGGGAAATAGGGTGTTTATCACGGAAAGTGTGATTGTTTTCGACAAAGTTGCGCAAAATTGGGGGCACTTCCGAGGGTTGGCTTGGGTCGAGGCGGGGGTGACTGAAGGAGAAGACCAAAGGAAGAAGCGGAGGAAAAAGTGAAAAAAAAAAAAAAAAAATCTTCTTTTTTCTTTTTTCCTTTTCTTCCATTTTGCTTTGTCGCGTTGGGGATCATAATGCGTTCCCCTCGGTCGGCTCCTCCCCAAGGCGGAGAGGGCTGTGCTCCGTTACCTGTTCGAATATTCCAAATCGTACACTCCGTCCTCCTTTTTCACTTTCCGTCCGTAACACCCCTGCTGCCACTGCAGTAGATGCGGCGGCACCAAATCAGAAAAGTCTACCAGGATGCCTGACCCACGCCAATTGTCCTCCTTGAAATGAGCAATGCAGAAGCCCACCAAATAAAAGAAGTCGTGCTGCGACTGGACCACATCGTCATCGAGGGCTCCTTGGGGAACGAACTTGTATACTATCGCGTAGTACCAGGGTAGCCTCGTCTGAAGGCCCCGGTAGGGACCAAGCCTGAACTTGCGCGCTAGCGACCATACAAAGTCGCCATCCAGCCGCATCCAGCCCAAGCAGTCGTTGATTTGGGCCTTGGGAGCAAACGGCTCGAAGCCTGGTGGCCGTTCGAGCTCGGACTGGTACTTTTCCGCATACTCCCTGGAGAACGCGCGCATTGTTGCAGCGCGTCCTGGCGGGTCTTGGGCCTGGGGTGGAGATGGATGGGCCAGTCGTTCGCGGCCGCCTCCCGCAGGCTGGTCGTCATTATCTCCAGGACGGCGCAGTTGATGCACTCGCGCTCGAATGGCCACACGCGGGCGCCCGGCCAGGTGCTCCACTCTGGCTGCGGCGGCAGCTCGTTGAGGAAATGCTGTCGACATGGGGCGCAGGTTAGCGGTCGCCGCAGCGTCAAGACTGAGCCAAGGCCGGGCAACACCGTTCCCAACTCACCACTTTGACCGCCACCTCCTCGTCGTCTTTTGTCCGGCACCGGAAGACCATGCCCTCCTCGCCGGCGCCGACGAAGTTCCGGAACCGAAGGGACTCGAGCGGTTGCGGGTACTTCCTGAGCTTCGGGTGCTTGAAGTTCTCCCATTCGTATGGTGGATCGCCCACCTTGGGCTCGTGGGAGAGAAATCTGGGGGTTTTTTTTTCATTGCAGGGGCGTTGAGTTCTGGCGGATTGGAGGGAGAGCATCCGATTAGGATCGCGGGCTGGAGACGCGACAAGATCTTGGGCGAGGGATGCGGGATGGCCTCAGCTTACAGTAGGTAGGGCCAACGGCTGAGCCCGCGTGTGGGCCAACGGCTGCTGGGCAAATGCGCTACCACCAACAAAAAATCGCCGAGGCCACTTGCCACACTGGACACTACCATTCCAACCAGAACGCTGACCGGAACGCGGTGGGGATAGATCGAGGTGCACGCGTGTCGATTCCCGCTACTTCCCTCCGATGCACAGATGGCCCAGGAAGGCAAGCCCGAATACCTATATAGTCATCCCCGAAAAAAATTGCCCCCCAAGTCTGGATTGAGTGCCAGCCCTGAGCTGCCGCCGCTTCAACCTGAGCAGGGGGCGGCACAGGGTGAGTCACAGGTGATCAGCCTGAGTTAGCACTTGGCATCGTTTCAGCACTCGGGTAAACTTGCCTCAAGTCAAATGGCAATGCCACGCTTCTGTACCCCCTGCAACGCATTTGCTTCCAGGCTCCAGGCGCACCCGGCACGCGTCTGCTTCCAGGCTCCGGGCGCAATCTGTCTCCACCGGCCCCCGTTTCCCGTGGCTTGCACCAGGTTCCCGGCCTGGGCGGGGAAGGCGAAGCGGGGTGGAGAACCGGCGAAGCCAGACTTCAGGCAGCATCTCGCACAAACCAGGCCGCGGCGAACTGCGATGAACAGAAGCAACAAATTGCGATGAATAGAAGTAGCAAATAGCTGTTGAAATGCACTGGCCGTACAAGGCGCGGCAGGCACGTTACAGGGGATGTAGAAAGCACAGTACAATTGGATGCCCGAGTTATAAAGGTTTAGCTCTGCAGCGCTGCGATACAGCATGCAAGGCCTATATCTGGTACGCTGAGAGGTGCTGAAGGCACTGAAAGTTGCTTGTAGATGCCCAAGTGTATTGATCCGCGAGGGTCGCCGATTGACTGACTTCCACTGGGTTTCCGGTATTTTCCGCATCGGAGGCGCTATAACTGCAGGTCCTTCTGGAGGCTTTACAGTGGGATGTGCAGGGGGCCCGCGCATAGGACGGGTGTGAGCTGGTGACCAGGACTTTGGTCGCAGTTCCGGGTCGCAGGCTTCAAGTGCAACAACAATCCATTCGCTTCACCGGACCGGGGATCCGATGCATGAGCGTCAAGAGGACAAAGCGGCAAGTCAATCGTTTAGTCATCCGCTCAGTTAATCATTCAGCCAGCCGCGCCCTAGGTTCATCTGTGTCTGCAGGTCCCATCGTGGGCAGAATGCCCGACGAAATGGATGAGATGACCCCGCCAAATGATGTTCTCCTTTCCACTGCGTGTCTCCTCGATCACCTTCCAGGATCGCGCACAGGGCTGCTCGCGTACTCGATCTCGTGCGACCAGGTCAGCGATTTGACCGAGAAGGCGAGTCGCAGCGCAGCGCACCCCGCAGTAGGTCCAAGCCGGTTTTGAGGACCCACTCCCAATATTTTTAGGGAGTGCATGTGCGGAATTCTCTAGGTGACCACTAAAATACACCTAGAAGCGCTATAAGTTTTTGACGACCAGCCAGGCTGCCACTCTCCACCAGTTTCAATTCGTACGAGCTCGCGGCCGCGGCCAAGCAAGCCGGCCCCGGCGTAATCCTGGTCAAAGAAAGTATTACCGGCAACCAGACGGTGGGCGTATCACAAGACCATCGTCGGCGCCGCCGGCTCGTCCCTGACCGGCGTTGGGCTGCAGGTCAACGGCGCAAAAACGTCATCATCCGCAACATAGAGATTTCCAAAGTCTCCGCGGACGGCGCCGACGCTATCGCGACCCAGAAATCGACCAACGTCTGGGTCGACCCCTGCGAGCTGTCGTCAGACCGGGACCACGGCAAGGACTTCTACGACGGCCTGCTCGAAATCACGCACGCGGCCGATTTTGTAACCGTATCCAACACGCACTTCCACGACCACTTCAAAGTCTCACTGGTCGGGCACTCGGACGCCAGCAACCGCTGAGCCGACGTAGGCTCGCGCCTACCGTCGGTGCGCTTCGGCACGGTGTACGTCTTCAACAGCCTGTTTAGCAACGTCGAAAGTTCGGGCGTCAACACGCGCATGAGCGCCTAGGTGCTCGTCAAGTCCTCCGTCTTCGGGCCGGCCAAAACCCCATCGCTTCGCTCGACAGCGATACTAAGGGCGGCGCCGTCGTTAAGGACGTGGCCCTTAGCGGCCGCCAGGACACCGCCCCAGCCGGCAACCTGACCGCAGTCGCCTATCAGTACAGCCTGCTCAGGTCCACGGCCGTCAAGGACGCCGTGACCGCGTCGGCCGGACAGACGCTGAGCTTTTAGGAATCGGTGCCTCGGCACACACGTGCCTTGACAGGTTTAACAGGAGCGGACGTACGCCGTGATGTCTGTCGATGTTCTCCTAATGGAACTTTCTTTTGATCAACTCCACAGTCTTGTGGATGCCAAAGTGCCCGGCTCTGGGGTCATCATAGTGTTGAGACAGAATATTGGCCCTCAAGGCCCCTTGTGCGGGAATGGCCATCCGCTCTCTGTAATACAGGACGTCGTCCTTATTCAAATAATAGACCCTGGCTCTGGCGCTGTCCTTAGCCACGGCCTTCAGCGCGACGATCCCCTGGTCCTTTGCCTGCAGATTCCAGACTAGGCGATATAATATCATGCGGCTGGGTTCATCAGCCCCTGGCCTTCTCGATGTGCAAGAGGTACGCAAGGAGCGATTCCCTGTGCGCGCGCTCGTAGTCCCGGTCCGTCCCCGTCCGTGCGTATCGCACTTGCCCGGCCGCCCCCAGCCCCAGCCGGCGGAGGCGCCTGGTGGAGGCTAGTCAGCCCCATTGGCAGAGGGCGGCCAACTATAATTGATAGCGAACAGTCTTGCAATCTCGTGATGCCTCCCCCCTCCCGTGGGCTTGAGTCACCTCCCCACTGCAACCACTCCGAGGCGCCGCCGGATCGTGCACGTTTGGCGGGAGGGCAAGGAGGGATGGGTTAAATGAGCAGTTGGCGGCAGGCAAACCATGTTTTCGCCCAGCTTGGCTATTTAACACATGTGGCTCCACCTGGCTGGTACTGAGCATCCCTGGATCATTTCCCACATTGATAGAGGTGCGGGGAAGAAGAGGTCTATGACTGTGATGTGTTGTAGTGTAGAAAAGGCAGTGGGCTGGCTGAACGCATTGTGTATGTATCCTGGAGGCAATATTGTTGGAGGGGAAAAGGGAGGGCCTGTGTTACGCATTCCTGAGCGACGTAGACGCCGACGAAAACCCCCACTCCGAGGCAAGCAGCTTCTGCAAAGCGCGCTGGTTCACCCGCGGATGGATGCTCCAAGAGCTCATCGCGCCGGGTGTAGTCTACTTCTACCAGTAACCCAGAGCTCCCTCCACATGTCGTAAACCTTACCCATGCCGGGGCCTGCGACCGGAAAAGCCTTATCCACCTATGTGGCTCCATTTGCCTCGGACGTGGGATTCCTTCACATGCATCATGCAGGATTGTCACAGGAAACATTTGGGGTGTGAGATTTGCAAGGCCAGGCAGCGCCAATAGCACTGTCCGTTAGAACAGCTTCGCGGCGGAATGCTGTTAACCTGGCCTTTCGATGAAATGTTGGGCTGCGCGTCCTGTACGGCAGCAGAGATCAGCAATGCCGGTGTGCTTTGCCAACCATTTGCCTGGCATGATGGCACACTGGCTCCTTCTAAAGACCGAACATGTTGACCAATAGTGTGCCTGCCGGCGAGGAGCTCGACATAGTGTGCGAGAGCTAGAATAGGGACCAAAGTTGCGGGAACGAGGAAGAGCAAATGGTGACAGCTACTTTGGCAACGAGTGGAGATGCGATGGAAAGTCAGCCTTGCTCGACAAGCAGGCATGCGGCTCGCGACACACGCGAGTCAGGCCGGCACCAAAGCCGCGGCAAAGCCAGGCCGCGGCGGGCACCTCGTCTTGCGACAGCCAGATGCGCGGGCGGAGTCAGGAAACGGACGAGTCGCGGCCGCCTTCACGCTCAACTGCAAAAGACTTCACCAGGTCGGAGGGCGGCCCAGCCAGGGCGAGGCGGCCCCGTACAGGCTGTCTTGGGCAATGCGGTCCCGCCTATTTTATCTACCCCTCCGCTTTCAACCCTCGAGGGTAAAAGCGTCCTGCGCGACTGGCAGGGAAGTTATGGATCAGCGATTGGGGATTACGCGCAGTTTAGGCGCGTAGGGATGCAAAGCCGAGTAGCTGTCGTTTGATCGGCAAGGTTGGTTCGCAGCGTATGGTATGGACAACGGCAAAATGGATGTCTTATTCCCCTGTTTGCGGAATATCCTAAACAAGTCCACCCTAAACAAAGTACTGTTTAGTACCGTCCTTATCACGATCTTTTAACCAAATAAGTGCGTCGTTCCGTCGCGCTGGGCAGCAGCAAATGTGATTCACGCGGACCAGCGCCGAGCTGCGGCGGAGAACGACGCGGAGCACGACACGGTATCCGTGCACGCTGCCGCGCGATCACTTCACGCTCGTGCACGGCCCTACTCCCGTCATTGGGGACTGCACCAACGCGTCTTTAGAGGTGATCTCGGCGCTTCTTAACACCTTCCCTTAAAAAAATCCTCCTGTTGGACCCGCTGTTAGGGTGCCGCTAAGGTACACGGCCATTTTTGGTACTGGTCCCACCAAAATGAGCCGGAATCGTTATGTGGGCGCTAACAAGCCACTTGGCTTTGTTTTGCCCGCGTTCGCCGGCGTCCTTTTAACAACGACGACGACGACGCAACTGGGCTAAAGGTGCAGAAAGGGCTCGCAAAGGTTTCGGGGTGCCTATTGCCAGCTGGGAAGGTCCTGCACCCCTCGCAGCCCAGGGCGCGCCTCGCGCGCGCCGAAATCTTCGACAATCGGATTGCTCCAACCTCCACGCATTACCAGACCGCCCTTCGACTTCCCTATCGCTTTCGCCGCACCGGACAAGCCGAAACGATTTCGAACGCACAAAAAGACTGCTGGCCGGCAAGCAGTTAGCTACTTTGAACGAAAAGCCGGCCCGGCCGCCGCCGTCCCCCGCCAACCACGGCCGCCGTTTCCCCAGTTCACTTCCCCTAGCACCACCACATTTTCCCTAGCACCAGCACCACGGCACCGGCCGCCGCCCTCCCTTTCACCACATTCGCAACTCCGCGATTAACCGCATCTAACGATACGCACGGCGCAAGATTGGCGTATTTGGGCATTTGTTTAAGCACGCACGCGCGAAATTTGCTTTAACGGCACGCGCCTCTGTTTATTGCCACGCCGGGCTATACGTATGTATAGGTGGCATCGCACGCGCAAAGTTTTCGCGCGGCTTTGTTTCGCCAGCGTAACCGTAACGGCCTACGGGACCTGCACCACATTAGCAAACCGCGCAGCCTGTCGTTCGATACGCGACACAAAAAGCACACCGGGCTGGAACTAGGCCCTTCAGCCCCTGAATTTTCTTTTTTTGGCTGGGCCCAAATGGAAGGCCATTGCGGTCCTTCGCCCGGTTTTTACTTTATTCCGGCACATTGCCGGCCGACTGCTTTTTTTACCACCAACAGCTGCGCTTACAACGCCCTGGCGTTTATTCGCCCTATTTGCCGATTGCCCGCTTACCAATAAAAAGCGCCGGAATGCAGCCCGAACTCCGTATGCCTTTGGGTTTAAAACTTATTA
The DNA here is from genome assembly GCA_002197995.1 of Gaeumannomyces sp. JS-464. Lineage (NCBI taxonomy): Eukaryota > Fungi > Ascomycota > Sordariomycetes > Magnaporthales > Magnaporthaceae > Gaeumannomyces > Gaeumannomyces sp. JS-464. The sequence goes on along the minus strand of NGZR01000001.1, from coordinate 1,950,124 downwards.
GCCGCCTCGATAGCAACATATAGCCTAGTGTTAAGCTTAGGTAGCGCTAGCACGTCGTATGCCCTTTGGAAGGCAGGGATTGGTAAATCCCGATTTACCGACGTTAAATATACTTACTTACTTACTTACTCGGCGCTTTTTAATCGTTATGTTTTGCGGCTTGCCTTGTTACGGCGTACGGAGCTTTAACTGTTTTACCGTTAATATTTTATAGATAAAAGCTAAAAAGCTTGGTGGAAAAGCCGATATTTGTGGCAAAAGATATGGCTAACACTTTTTAGCAATCACAGCATTTTACGCTATGCCGCCGTGGATCACTTTGGAAGTTTAATCGATCCTGGGATTGTATCTTCGTCGAACATTTTAACGTAGGCTTAATAAAAACGCTAGCTGGGTCCTTTCGCCCGGGCAACCCAAACCTTGCGCTTAGTACCAAAGCGGACCGTAACTTCCAAGGCCCCAATAGCGCGCTAAGCGAGCCTGCCTTTCCGGCAAAACGAGAACTTTACAGCCCCGGTAAAAAGCGAAGCGTGGGAACGGCGACACACATTTTAAGTGATTTTCACGCCTTGCTGCTTGTGCCTCTTTTACCTTCCCCCGAAAAATTCTTCTTAACGGACCCACTGTTAGTGGCCGTTAAAAAAGCCCGGCTATTTTTGGTACTAGTCCCACCAAAATAAATCGGAAACGCTATGTGGGCGCTAACAAGCCAATTAGCTTTATTTTGCCCGCGTTCGCCGGCGTTTTTTTAATAACGACAATAACGACGCAATTGGGCTAAAAGTGCAAAAAAAGTAGGCTGGCAAAGGTTCGGGGTGCCTATTGCCAGCTAATGGGAAGGCCTGCACCCTTTACAGCCCAAGGCGCGCCTCGCGCGCGCCGAAACCTTCGATAATCGGGGTGCTCCAACCTCCGCGCATTACCAGGCTAACCGCCTTTCGACTTCCTTTTCGCTTTCACTTCGCGCACCGAGCCGAAACGATTTCGAAATGCATAAAAAAACTGCAGGCCGGCAAACAGTTAAAACACATTGGACGAATAGCCGGCCCGGCCGCCGCCGTCCCCCGCCATTTTAGGGACTCCTCGTTTTTACCATTTACGCGACTCTTTTTAGTCGACCGCACTTACGACACGCACGGCGCAAGATTGGCCTGCTTAGGCTTTTGCCTAAACACGCACGCGTAAAATTGGCTTAGGTCTTCGCGTGGCTTTGTTTGCCAACCGTGAAATTGTACGAAACGCCGTACACCACGCTAGCAAACCGCGCAGCGTATCGTTAACACGCGATAAACACATAAGGAGCACACCGGGTTGGAATTAGGCCTTTTAGCCCTCGAACTTTTCTTTTTCGGCCGGGCCCGGGGGGGACCATTGCGGCCTTTCCGCCTAAACCCGACTTTTACTTTATTCCGGCACTTTGCCGGCCGATCGCGTTTTTTTACCACCCGCGGCGCTTATTACGCCGCCCGCTGCGCCTAAAGCGCTTTGGCGTTTATTCGCCTTACTGCCGATTGCCCGCTTATTAACAAAAAGCGCTAAAACGCGGCCTAAACTCCGTATGCTTTAAGCAAGCCTTTTTTTTTTTTTTTTTTTTTTTTTAGCTAGCCTGCTTTATAGTTTAATTTGTTAGCCGCTTTAATAGCAATATGTAGCTTAATGTTAAACTTAATAGCGTTAGCACGTTATATGCTTTTTAGGAAGCAAAGATTAGTAAATCCCGACTTGTTAACGTTAAATATACTTTTTTTTTTTCTTTTTCTCTTTTTTCTTACCTTTCCCCGAAAAATCTTCTTATTAAACCCACTGTTAATAACCGCTAAAAAACCCCGGCTATTTTAATATTACGGGCTATTAAAATAAGCTGGATGCATAACAGGTTTTAACAAGCCATTTAGCTTTATTTAAACCGCGTTTTCCGACTTTTTTTAACAACGACGTCGGCAACGCAACTAGGTTAAAAAAGCAAAAAAAGTAGGCTAATAAAAGTTCGGGGTGCTTATTGCCAGTTAATAGGAAAGCTTGCACCCTATCGCCCAAAGCGCGCTTCGCGCGCGCTAAAAACCTTCGATAATCGGGGTGCTTTAACCTTCGCGCATTACCAAACCGCTTTTCGACTTTCTTTTCGCTTTCGCCTCGCGCACCGAGCTAAAACGATTTCAAAATGCATAAAAAGATTGCAAGCCGGCAAGCAGTTAAAACACATTGGACGAATAGCCGGCCCGGTCGCCGCCGTCCCCCGCCATTTTCGCGACTCTTTATCCCTACCACCCACGCGACTCCTTTTCGGTTAACCGCACCCACGACACGCACGGCGCAAGTTTGGCTTACTGTATAAGCACGTACGCGTAAAATTTTTAAAATTTTAAGCGGTTTTATTTGTTACTTGTATTATGCACGGCTTTAATCGTTTTACGATTAGCAAACCGCGTAACGTATTATTAACACGCGATAAACATATAAAAAGCATATAAGGTTAAAATTAGGCCTTTTAACCTTCGAACGAACTTTTTTTTTTTTTTCGGCCGGGTTTAAAAAGGATCGTTGCGATCCTTTTCGTTTATACCCGGCTTTGCACTTTTTCGGCACTTTGCCGGCTGATTGCTTTTTTTTACCATTAACAGTAGCGCTTATAGCGCCCCGGCGTTTATTCGCCTTTTTGCCGATTGCCCGCTTACTAACAAAAAGCACCGAAATGCGGCCTAAAAACCGTGTGCTTTAAGTAGGCCTTTTTTTTTTTTTTTTTTTTTTTTTTTGCTAGCTTGCTTTATAGTTTAATTTGTTAGCCGTTTTAATAGCAACATATAACCTCGTGTTAAGCTTAAGTAGCGCTAGCACGTTATATGCCTTTTGGGAGGCAGGGATTAGTAAATCCTAATTAGCTAACGTTAATATACTTTTTTTCTTTCTTTTTCTCTTTTCTCTTTTTTTCTCTTTTTTCTCTTTTTTTTCTTTTTTGCTTATGCCTTTTTTTAGCTGCTTTTCCACCCCCCTCCCCTTCGTAACCTGTTTTAGTTTTTCGCGGCGGTTGGCAAAAAGTTGTAAGGATTAACAATCGGAAAGCACTTAAACCAAGCTTATAAAAACGCCAAATTGGCGGGAATCCTGCGAACGGTGCAAACGAGCACCATACGGATTCCTTATTTCGCTATACGTAAAATTTACCAATACGTTAATTTAAAAGCAAAGTACTTTTTTACGCCGCCCCGGTCGCGACGCACTTGCAAAGCGCCCAGGCTTACTAACACGTACGAAGCACGCCAGTCCGTGTTAAACGCGCTTCGACGCGAACCGCGACTTAATGCGCGCGTCGTAACCGTAGCCCGTGCACCAATTCGTCGCCAATTAGCAACTCGGCCCGTTTGGAAAATGTGTCGCGCGACCTGGCAGCACCTCGTAAAAACTTTAGGTTTGGTTCGGAGCCGCGGGAAAAAAAGAGAAAAAAAAAAAGTATATTTAACGTTAGCTAATCGGGATTTACCAATCCTTGCCTCCCAAAAGGCATATAACGTGCTAGCGCTACCTAAGCTTAACATTAGGCTATATGTTGCTATCGAAACGGCTAACAAATTAAACCAAAGGGCAAGCTTAAAGCATACGGAGTTCGGGCCGCATTCCAGCGCTCCTTGTTAATAAGCGGGCAATCGGCAAAAGGGCGAGTAATTGCTAAAACGCTGTAAGCGCTGCGAGCGGCGTAATAAGCGCCGCGAATGGTAAAGAAAAGCAATCAGCCGGCAAAGTGCCGGGAAAAAAGTAAGGCCGGGTTTAGCCGGGAAGGTTCGCAATAGTCCCTTTTTAAGCCCGGCCAAAAAAAGAAAGTTTAAAAGCTAAAAGGCTTAATTCCAACCCTATATGCTCCTTATATGTTTATCGCGTGTTAATAATACGCTGCGCGGTTTACCAGCATAATGTACGGCGTTTCGTACAACTTTACGGTTGGTAAACAAAACCGCGCGAAAACCTTACGCGTGCGATGCCACTTATATAATCGTATAGCCCGGCGTAATAACAAACAAAAGCGCGAGCGTTAAGCTAATTTTACGCGTACGTGTTTAAGCAAAAGCCTAAGTAAACCAATTTTACGCCATGCGTATCGTGGGTGCGGTCGACCGAAAAGGAGTCGCGTAAATGGTAAGGACGAAAAGTCCCGAAAATGGCGGGGGACGGCGGCGACCGGGCCGGCTATTCGTTTAACGTATTTTAACTGCTTGCCGGCTTGCAATCTTTTTATGCATTTCGAAATCGTTTCGGCTCGGTACGCGAGGCGAAAGCGAAAAGAAAGTCGAAAGGCGGTTTGGTAATGCGCGGAGGTTAAAGCACCCCGATTGTCGAAAGTTTCGGCGCGCGCGAGGCGCGTTTTGGGCGATAGGGTGTAGGCTTTCCTATTAGCTGGCAATAGGCACCCCGAACTTTTGCTAGCCTACTTTTTTTGCTTTTTTGGCCTAGTTGCGTTGCCGACGTCGTTATTAAAAGGAGTTGGAAAACGCGGTTCGAACGGGCCAAATGGTTTGTTAAAACTTGTTATGCATCCGGCTTATTTTAGTAGCCCGCAATATTAAAATGGCCGGGTTTTCCTAACAGTTATTAACAGTAAGTCCGATGGGAAGAATTTTTCGAAGGAAGGTGCCGCGGGAAAAAAAAAAAAAGAAAGAAAAAAAGAAAAAAAGAAAAAGAGAAAAAAAAAGTATATTTAACGTTAGTTAATCGGGATTTACTAATCCTTGCTTTTTAAAAGGCATATAACGTGCTAACGCTATTTAAGCTTAACACGAGGCTATATGTTGCTATTAAAGCGGCTAACAAATTAAACCATAAGGCAAAGTAAAAAAAAAAAAAAAAAAAAAAAAAAAAAAGCCTACTTAAGGCACACGGTTTTTGGGCCGCATTTCGGCGCTTTTGTTAGTAAGCGGGCAATCGGCAAAAAGGCGATAAACGCCGGGGCGCTATAAGCGCTGCTATTAATGGTAAAAAAAAGCAGTCGGCCGGCAAAATGCTGGGAAAGTGCAAAGCCGGGTGTAAGCGAAGGGGATCGTAATAATCCCTTTTAAACCCGGTTAAAAAAAGAAAGTTCGGGAGTTAAAAGGCTTAATTTTAACCTTATATGCTTTTTATATGTTTATCGCGTATTAACGATACGTTACGCGGTTTGCTAATCGTAAAACGATTAAAGCCGTGCACGATACGGGTAATAAACAAAACCGCTTAAAATTTTAAAAATTTTACGCGTGCGTGCTTAAACAAGCCATAGCGTGTTTAAGTAAGCCAAACTTACGCCGTGCGTATCGTTAAAATGCGGTCGACCGAAAAGTCGCGAGGATGGTAAGGACGCGAAGTTGCGAAAATGGCGAAAACGAGGAGTCGCGAAAATGGCGGGGGACGGCGGCGGCCAGGCTGGCTATTCGTCTAATGTGTTTTAACTGCTTGCCGGCTTGCAGTTTTTTTATGCATTTCGAAATCGTTTCGGCTCGATGCGCGAAGCGAAAACGAAAAGGAAGTCGAAAAGCGGTTAGCTTAGTAATGCGCGGAAGTTGGAATAATCCGATTATTAAAGGTTTCGGCGCGCGCGAAGCGCGTTTTAGGCTGTAAAAGGTGCAAGCTTTCTTATTAGCTGGCAATAGGTACTTCGAACTTTTGCTAGCCTACTTTTTTTGCACTTTTAGCTTAATTGCGTCGTCGTTATCGTTGTTAAAAAAACGCCGGCGAACGCGGGCAAAACAAAGCTAATTTGCTTGTTAGCGCTTACATAGCGTTTTCCCGATTTATTTTGGTAAAACTAGTACCAAAATGGCCGGGCTTTTTAACGGCTATTAACAGTAGGTCCGTTAAGAAGAATTTTTCGGGGGAAGTGGAAAAAAAAGAAAAGAAAGAAAAAGTTTATTTAACGTTAGTAAATTGGGATTTACCAGTTTTTGCCTTTTAAAAGGCATATAACGTGTTAGCGTTACTTAAGCTTAACATTAGGTTATATGCTGCTATTAAAGCGGCTAACAATTAAACCCGAAAGCATACGGGGGTTAGGCCGCATTCCGGCGCTTTTTATTAGCGAGCGGGCAATTAATAATAGGGCGTAAAATACGCCGGGGCGTTGTAAAGCGCTGCGGGTGGTAGTAATACTGTTAGCCGGGGGTATGCCGGAAAAGGGGTAAAGCCGGGTTTAAACGGGGAAGGGTTTTCGGGACCTTTTTTAAGCCCGGCTTAAAATGCGGGGATTAACGAGCTTATTGTTAATCCTAATAGTACAAAGGAAAAGGTTAAATATCGGCTTTTTGGGCTTTGTTGTTATCGTTCGGCGATAGTGTAATAGTTGGTAGCTTTAACGAACGAAGCAAAAGCAAGGGCTTTTAAAAAAGCCGTTTCCAATATCCGGGCTTATCGAAACCGGGGGAAGGTCCGCTATAAGCCATTTGTTTTTTGCCGTTTTAACCAACTTGTAAAATACAAAGTGGGAAGGGGATTTGTTTCTTCCATAGCGGCACGGGTTATCGTCTTCGTGCTGAACTTTCGGTAATACCAGTCGAAATCCTTATAGCCGGTGCGTGCGGCTATTAGCCGTTACAATACCTTTCGGTACAGTTGCAACGCTTTGGGCGTGTGTTGTGGTACCGGCGGGAGGCTTATAGCTTATACCGATTTGGAAAGTTGTTTTTAAACCATGCGTTCCGGGCGTTCCGGGCTGTTTTCCGGGCCAAAGCTTTTACTCCCGCCACCGTTGGTTTAGCGTGTTGGGGGATCGGGAGGGCCGTACTTAACTTTGCTTCGATATCGGCCTCCTCGTTCCCGGGGATTCCCGTATGCCCCGGGGACTAACGAACGTGTATTTAGTACTTGTTTATAAAGCAATGGATTTTTAAAAGCCTTTTGCGAGCTATTAAAAGCCGTACTTAAAAAGCCGTTAACCGCCGAAGTGTTATCGAGCACAATGGAAAGTGCAATTGCGAAAGCTCCAAACGGCTTTACGGAAGCCCTTCGGGCCCCCTCCGCTTCGCCGTCGAATACTTTCGCCGGGTGCGCTAACCGGCCATGCCCGGAAAGTTTGCGTTACCGCCGCGAAAAAAAAAAAAAAGAAAAAAAAAAGTATATTTAACGTTAACTAGTCGGGATTTACCAATCCCTGCTTCCCAAAAGGCATATAACGTGCTAGCGCTATTTAAGCTTAACATAAAGCTATATGTTGCTATCGAAGCGGTTAACAAATTAACCATAAGGCAAGCTAGCAAAAAAAAAAAAAAAAAAAAAAAAAAAAAAAAAAAAAAGGCCTACTTAAAGCACACGGTTTTTAAGCCGCTTCCGGCGCTCTTTGTTAGTAAGCGGGCAATCGGCAAAAAGGCGATAAAGCCGAGCGCTGTAACGCTGTTAATAGTAAAAAAAGCAGTCGCCGGCAAAGTGCCGGGAAAGTGCAAAGGGTGTAGCGGAAAAATCGCAACGGTCCTTAATTACCCGGCCGAAAAAAAAAGAAAGTTCGTTCGAAGGTTAAAAGGCTTAATTCCAACCTTATATGCTTTTTATGTATTTATCGCGTGTTAACAATACGTTACGCGGTTTGCTAATCGTAAAACGATTAAAGCCGTGCACGATACAAGTAATAACAAAACCGCTTAAAATTTTAAAAATTTTACGCGTGCGTGCTTATGCAGCAGGCCAAATTTGCGCCGTGCGTATCGTGGGTGCGGTCGACCGAAAAGGAGTCGCGTAGGTGGTAAGGACGAAGAGTCCCGAAAATGGCGGGGGACGGCGGCGGCCGGGCCGGCTATTCGTTTAATATGTTTTAACTGCTTGCCGGCTTGCAATCTTTTTATGCATTTCGGAATCGTTTCGGCTCGGTGCGCGAGGCGAAAGCGAAAAGGAAATCGAAAAGCGGTTTTAATAATGCGCGAAAGTTAAAGCACCCCGATTGTTAAAGGTTTCGGCGCGCGCAAGGCGCGCTTTGGGCGATAAGGTGCAAGCCTTTCCATTAGCTGGCAATAAGCACCCCGAACCTTTGCCAGCTTACTTTTTCTGCTTTTTTAGCTTAATTGCGTTACTAACGTCGTTATTAAAAGAAGTCGAAAAACGCGGTTTAAACAAGGCCAAATGGCTTGTTTAAAACCTGTTATGCATCCGGTTTATTTTAATAGCCCGTAATATTAAAATAACCGGGTTTCCTTAACGGCTATTAACAGTAAGTCCGACAAAAAGATTTTTTCGAAAAAAGGTGCGGGAAAAAAAAAGAGAGAAAAAGAGAAAAAAAGTAAGTAAGTAAGTATATTTAACGTTAGTAAATTAGGATTTACCAATCCCTGCTTCCCAAAGGGCATATAACGTGCTAGCTATTTAAACTTAACATTAAGCATATGTTTACTATCGAAACGGCTAGCAAATTTTAAACCCGAAAGCATACGAAGTTCGGGCCGCATTCCGGCGCTCTTTATTAGTAAGCGGCAATCGGTAAATAGGGCGAATAAACGCCGGGACGTTTGTACGCGCAGCTGTTAGTGGTAGAAAAAGCAGTCGGCCAGCAATGTGCCGGAATAAAGTGAGGACCGGGCGGAGGACCGCAATGGCCCTTCATTTAAGCCCAGCTAAAAAAATAAATCGGGGTTGGGAAGCCTATTCCCAGCCTAAAATGCTCCTTATATGTATTTCTTTTACGCATCGGCATCGATAGGCTGCGCGGTTTGCCAACGTGATACAGGTCGGGTTTTTACGGTTACGCTAGCAAACAAAGCCGCGATAAGACCTTACGCGTGCGATGCCACTTATATTTCAATATAGCCCGGCGTAATAACAAACAAAAGCGCGTGCAGTTAGGCAAATTTTACGCGTGCGTGCTTAACAGGCAAATGCGTGCTAGGCAGGCCAATTTTGCGCCGTGTCGTCGGGTGCGGTCGACTAAAAGGAGTCGTAAAGGCTGCGACTAAAAAAAGTGCGTTGCGTGTGGCGGGGACGGCGGCGGCCGGGCCGGCTATTCGTCCAATATTTTTAACTGCTTGCCGGCCTGCAATCTTTTTATGCGTTTATCGCTTCGTCGCGGTGTCGTATACCCGCGAGGCGAAAGCGAAAGGAAGTTTAAAAAAAGGCGTTTGGTAATGCGCGGATATTAGAGCATCTGATTGTTAAAAATTTTGGCGCGCGCGAGGCGCGCGCCTTGGGCGATAGGGTGCAAGCCTTCCCCTCGACTGGCAATAGGCACCGCCATACCTTTGCCAGCCATTTTCTGCTCTTTTGGCCCAGTTGCGTTGCCGACGTCGTTATTAAAAGGAGTCGGGCAAACGCGGGTCGAACAAAGCCAAATGGCTTGTTAAACCCTGTTATGCAGCCGGCTCATTTTGGTGGGCCCAATACCAAAATGGCCGGTTTCCTTAGCGGCCACTAACAGCGGGTCCGACAGGAAATTTTTCGGGGGAAGGTGTTAACAAACTGGAGGACACACGCGGAAGGGCTGTACGGCTCGACAAGATCCCAACAGTGGAGTAAGTGAGTAAGTGAGTATATTTACGTTAGTAAGTCGGGATCTACCAGTCCCTGCCTCCCAAAAGGCATATAACGTGCTAGCGCTACTTAAGCTAAACATTAGGCTATATGTTGCTATCCGGCGGCTAGCAAAATTAAACCCGAAGGCACACGAAGGTCGGGCCGCGTTCCAGCGCTCCTTGTTAGTAAGCGGGCAATCGGCGGTAAAGCGTATATATACGCCAAGGCGTTGTAAAGCGCTGCGGGTGGTAGTAGTGCGTTCGGCCGGCGAGTATGCCGGTAAAGGGGTGGGGCCGGGTTTTAGCTGGAAGGTTTTTGGGACCCCTAAGGCCCGGCCGGAGGTGCGGGGAACTAACGAGCCTATTGTTAGTCCTGGTAGTACAAAGGAAAAAGGTAAAAGGTGTAGGAGAATAAGAAAAGATGTATGCGGGCTTTTTAGCCCTATTGTTATCGTCCAGCGATAGTGTAATAATTGGTAGCTTCGGCGAACGAAGCAAAAAGGAAAGGCTTTTAAAGTAGCCGTTTCCAATATCCGGGCTTGTCGGAAGCCGGGAAGGGGTCCGCTATAGCCATTTATTTTTTACCGTTTTAGCCAACCTGCAAAATACAAAGTGGGAAGGATTTGTTTTTTCCGCAGCGGCACGGGTTATCGTTTTCGTGCTGGAACTTTCGGTGGTACAGTCGAAATCCCCGTAACCGGTGCGTGCGGCTATTAGCCGTTGCAATACCCTCCGGTGCAGCTGCAACGCTTCGGGCGTATGTTGTGGTGCCGGCGGGAGCTTATAGCCTTATACCGATCCGGAAAGTTGTCTTTAAACCATGCGTTCCGGGCGTCCCGGGCCGTTTTCCGGGCTAAAGCTTTTACTCCGGCCACCGTTGGTTTAAAATGTTGGGGTATTAGCAGCCGATCCCAACTTTGCTTCGGCGTTTGCCTTTTCATTTCCGGGGATTCCTATATAGCCCGGGACCAGCGTACGTATACCTGGTGTTTATTTATAAGGTAATGGATTTTTTTAAAAGCCTTTTATAAACTATTAAAAGCCGTGCTTAAACAGCCGTTGGCCGCCGAGGTGTTATCGAGGCACAAGTGGAAAGTGCAATTGCGGAAGCTTTAAACGGCTTTACGGAGCCCATCCGGGCCCTTCCGCCTCGCCGTCGAATACTTCCGCGGGATGCGCCAGCCGGCCGTGCCCGGAAAGTTTGCGTTGGCCGGCTTGGTATATTACCCAGCCGTATCCAACTGCTCCGTTTTTTGCTTTGGACCCGTCGCTATATATTATAACGTCGGTGGGTGGGAGGGTGCAAAGCCACGCCGTAAATGCTTTAGCGGCTGCTTGCTTTTCTTGTATGGCCACCGTAAGCCCGTATATTTATAAGGAGGTAGGCCGGGCGGGTGCAAGCCGGAAAAGTCCGGCCGTCCTTTGCAAAAAGGTTGCAAGCTTGCCGGGTAAGCCTGCTAGCCCTCGGGCGTTAAAGGCCGGCTTGGCCGCTGCGGCCAAGGTGTTCTTCCGGAACCGTATTTATACGGGCCGCAAAACGGAGGCGGGCTTGTTCCAAAAGCGCTTGGCGTTTGGGATGCCGGAATTCGTAATGCAATGCGTTTATCGGTGTGGTTTTCCAAGCTGGGACCATGCTTAAAGGACGCGGTTAAAGCTTTATCGACCCGATCGATTAAATGGCCTTGGCGGATAATTTGCTATTATGCCGGCTTGTACGAGTGTGGTTTAGTTTTACTTTTACTATACTCCTCGGCCTTGTATAAAGCCGTAGGGATTATAACCGTTGTAACGTTTTATAAACCGAATGTGCCGGTATCCCTTTTATCGAATTCGTAAGCTTCGGAGGTGGTTGCAACGTTTGGGCTTTTGCAGCCTTGTTTTCCACGTGGGTTTTAAAATTAAGCTTTTGGTCGAAAAGGACCCTTAACCACCGTAAAGCTTTTATAGCTTGTTATATGGTAAAGCCTTCCGCCGTAACCGTTAGGGTTGTGGGATTTTCCGTTTGGAAAAATGCATAAGCTCGCACTTTCCCGGGTCGAAAGCAACCTTATTAGCCCTGCTTAACGTAGGATTTTCGTAATCGTAGCTTTTGCTTTACGAAAGCACTTCTTCGAAGTGCTACCCGTTACGCAAATGCTTATATCGTCCGCGTATTCGTACTTAACCGCTTTTGCTTTGGGTAGGATTTCGGCCATATAAAGCATAAATAGGACCGGTAACGCCGGTAACCTTTGGGGTAGCCCGCAGTTCGGGGAAAAAGGGGGTGCCGTGGCGTTTTTTAAACGCATTTTAACCACCCTGTTTCCTGCAAAAAATAATACTTATCGTACTAACGTTAAATTTTAGCCTTGGTTTAAAAGCCTTTAAAAAAGCTTCCGGCGAAGTACGGCGTCGAAAGCCCTTTTATACATCCATGGTAATAAAAGCGGCCGTTTTTATGCTTTTAAAAAGCCCGTTTCACTCTCGTGGGCCACGCACTGCCGTTAAATCGATGGCGGCCTTTTTCGGGGTAGCCCCGGCGTGTTGCGGGGCTATAAGCCCGTATTATAATGCGAGGATGCCATCCGCGAAGCTACTAGCCGCTTTAGCCCTTTCCCTAAGCACGGGAGTAAAGCTATCGGGCGGTAGGATTTTAGGTTCGTTAAATCCGTTTTATTCGGCTTTTTTAGCATAACCATTTCCGCTGTGCGGAAAGGGGCTGGGTAGTGCCCGGCTTTAAGGCAAGCTTTGAAAAAGGCCTTAACGTATTCCCTTATTGCCGGCCACGCCGTTGTAAATAGCTTAACCGTTAAAAATCGACGCCGGGGCCGTGTTTGCCGTGTTAACGGTGCATTTTCGGCATTCTTTTAAAAGGACGTAAAGGTTTTACGGGAGTTATGCGGTTTTTAAGTAGCCTTTTGCTGTAACGGGTTTTTTTGTAAGTCGTCTCCGCCGTAAACCTACGAAAGATCTTGCGGCTTAATGCTTCCGCTTTATCTTTTAGGGCTATTATAACCTCCCCGTTAATATTTAACGGGGAAGCCGTATAACGGGTTGTAATTTATGCCACTTTACAGCACGGTATACGCTTTCGAGGAATCCATTTCTTTTAACACGCTGGCCTAATGCTATTTTTTAACCGTTCGAACCGTTGCTTTTAAAGCACGGGCTTCGGCCGTAAAAGCCGCCGTTTCCCATAGCTTTTGCAAAGTCCTGTTAAGCGTTAGCGCACTTTTCGTTCCATTAATTGGCCTTTTTTTTTGGCTTTAAACCCCCGGCCGAAAGCTATTAACGCATTTTTTATAAGTTTTGTTAATGCTTCGGCCGTTTTATTTAGGTGTTCCGCAATACCTGGGTTTGTAAATGGTGGCAAATTGCCGGCCCCGTTATTACGCGTTTGCGAAAAACGGTATTTATCGTTTAGTAGCGTAATACGCCGGCATCCGGAACGAGTTATTGCGGTTAAGAATTTCGATCCGTATCGAGCGGTAGTCCGAATCGGTTGCTAGCGAAAGGTCGATTTCCGTTGTTGCTAAAAAGGCGTTGGAAAAGGTAAAATCCAAAACGCCCTCGTCGTTATGCGTAGGTTAGCCTGGGTCGGGTAGGAAAAGGTTATAAGTATTAGCCTATTGGGTTATATCCTAGCCTTTATTCCTATTACTTTTAACCGGATCCCACGCCGAAAACCTTGCGTTAAAGTTTCCAGCTATAATGCATTTTGCCGTTAGGCGCTACGTAGTAAAGGTTTAACGAGGGTTCCGAAGGGTTTTTTAAAGGCCTATTACGTTAACGAAGGTGCACTTGGCGACGGTAAGCCAAAGATGTCCCGGGTGTTACCTGCCGGCCGGTCCGCTACAAGCCGAAACCCCGGGTTTTTCCGTACGTAAATTATTACCCGAAGCTTAGTTTGGTGGTCGTGCCAGCTATTTACCGGAGTAAATAGCTCGTACGACGGGTGGGTGCAAAGCATAAGCTTCCTTTTCCACGCGCTAAAAGGCTTTTGCATTAGCACCACGTCGATATTTTGGCTTTAAAATAGTTAAAGTAAAATAGCCCCCGCTTTCCAACTACGTCGAACGTTCGCTTGGGCGGCGGTTAAAGCACGGCGTTCGGGGCGAAGCCCCGAGCGCCGGGCCCTATTGCCATACGTTTGTTATATCCGGTTGGCTGCTGGCATACGTAAAAGCGGCGTTGGTGTATTGGGGGTTTTAGCCTTAAGGTTGTTGGCCGGCGGTACCGTCGGTTTCCTCCAAAAGGTTTCCGGTTATTTCGATAGCCCTTTCGGGCTCGGGGAGGTCCAGTTTTATATCCGCTAGTATTTCGTATTAGTTGTTAAAACTAACTTTAAGCCTTTTAGCAAGGTGCTTTCCTTTGCCGGCCGTACGGGCCGCGCCTTCGAAGGCCAGCGGATTTGCCGGGCTTACCTCGGCAACGTCGGCGGTGGCAGCAGCGGCAAGAACGGCGGCGGCGGCGGGGTAACGGAAGCAGCGGCGTTACCGGTACCGGCCGCGGGATTAGCATTAGCGGTAACGGTTACAACGGAATTGTCCGTAATAACCGCGGTTGCAGGAAAGGGGCGTTGGCGGTGGCGGCCGCGGCGGCCGCGGCGGCGCGGGCGGCGGTAGCGGCGGCTTCCACCTCTTTTACCGCCGCCCGGTAGGCTTGTGCCCCTTAATTTCCTAACCGCGCCTTTTTCCCCACGGGTTAAATGCTTTAGCACTCCGTTTACCCGTACAAGCTTTATAGGGCAGTTCGGGTAGTCGGCTAGGTACGAGCCCGAATAGTTTGCGCATTGCGGAAAGGCCGTGCACGGCGATGCGTGCCGGCCGTCGTTTACTTTCCCGCACCGGAAGCACTTATCGGCCCGGGCACAGTTGCGAGCCACGTGAAAGCCGTGGCAGCCGGGGGTATGTTGCGTAACCGGCGGGTGTCGTTGTACGCGGCGTGAAAAAAACGTAATCCCTTAAAGCCTAAACCCGGTTACGCGCGTGTAAAAGGATATAATCCATAATATACGCCTTTGGTAATTAGCGCCGGCCGGAAGGCTTAACGCTTACTGGTTTTAGCCTATTTGGGCTTCGACTTCCTCCCGGACCAGCTCTTCCGATACCGGGACGCTTTGTCCGAGGCCGTTCGTTAAGGACGTGGGGCATCCGGAAATCACGTAGTTAAACCAGATTTCGGGCTTTTCGATCCTTTCGGCGTTATATAAACGGCCTAATTCGGATCGATGCTGCAAAAGCCGGCTTTATATCCGCCGTTTTTGCTTTTAGCACGAACCAGTAGGGGTTCGATAAGCTTCCGGGACGTCGGCTCGTAAACGGCAGGTCCCTGCTATCGGCAAGGGCTTTGCGAATACTAAAGCCCGTTTATTGGTTGGCCAAGCCTGTTTTTCCTCCGGGATTTTAACAAAAACCCGGAAATCGGCTTTGGGCCGGGCGGGAGGCGGGGCTCCCGGGGTGCACGGTTTTTTAAAGCCTGTGCGGGTTGCTGGGGCTGCTGGAGCCCTGTTCGGGCCGCCGCCGCGTAAGTGGTCGGGGGCGGGCGTTGCGGGTTAAGCGCGTAAGGTTCCGGGGCCTCGTAGGGTTTCTTTCCCTTTGGGCCGGCGTTGGCAGGCCGAAAAGGGCTTGTTTGGCGTATTCGATAAAACAATCCTTCCAGCCGTTGGCTTCGGGGATTGCCTCCATGGGAGGGAAGCGATGCCGGCGTCGATAAAGCGGGCGAGGGTTGTGCAAATTAAAGCCGTTTGCTGTTGCTTGCGGCTGTAACTCGCAACAATTTCCTCCGCGGCCGCCGCAGCCGACCCGAGGGGTGGGCGCGTAGGCCGGGGGTGGGAAGGGAGGGGAAAAGAAAGGAAAGGGGCACCTGTGCCGGTGCTGCCGTCGTGGGTGCCTTCCTGGCCCTGAACGGGCCCTGTTGGGTGTTGCGAATTCCGCAACGGGGACGGCGTGGTCGGGTGCGCTGACGCGCGGGGGGCCCGGGTGGCAGCGACGCGTTCCTCCGGGCCGTTGGGCCGACGAGGAGGGCGCGCGCCACCCTATTGGCCGAAGGGGGGGCTGTTGGCAACGGCATGTTGCCGTCGCCAGCGCCGTTGGCGGGCGTGGTTATTGGTGTTGGGTCGCTAATTGGCGGGTGTTAAGGATTTGTATGCAATTTGGCAGTGTGCACTAACAGCGCAATGCCAAGAATTGGTGAATTCGAGAAAGGTGATCCAACAGTGGAGGTGGGCCGACTTTATCAATTACCTCGAAAAGGGACGAGTGGATCCAGCTATCCAAATCCACCAAAGTTGGATCACCCACAACCAACTGCATCAGGGATATCAGGAATCCCCGGTTTCGTTCCTTACCAAGTGGCAAGTGTCCGCCCAAAGGATCGAGCCCGCGACCTCGTGGACAGACCCCCAACAACTGCCTCGACTTGCACGAGAGTTCTCCTTCCATTTGCAGGACTGGCTGCAGGACGAGTTGGTGTCAGACGCGCAAACCAACTGGGACTCCCCCAGGAACGTGCCAACACAGCAGAAAGGAAATGGGCTGTGAAGAGAAACAAGTCCAATAGGGGGATGTCCGACCATCGCCCCTACCAGAAGCCCCATCGGACCCCACGAGCCTCCGGGCACTACACTCGGGAAAGGGACGACAGGGACGGGCGCCCAAGCCGGTCAGAAGACCGCCGGCACAGGGGACGGAGCGATTCGCGTCGGCCCGAGCCGAGACGGCAAGACTCCCGCCGGTACGAGCCGAGACGACAAGACTCCCGCCGTTACGACCAAAAGCCAAGGGACCACCGTGCCTCAAAGTCCAGCACGCCCCAGCCGAAACAATCGTCAGGCTACGATGACAGGGCAAAAAGGACGGACCACGCAGGCCAGAAGCCTGGCAACTGCAACAATTGTGGGAAGTCCGGCCACTGGGCAGTCGACTGCTACTCCAAACCCAAGGAGGTCAAGGCAATCGACGCCCATTACCCCAACGACGAGGAACTCGACTACGGTCGCGCCAGTAGCGGTGGTTACGAAGATGAGCGCGCCCTAATGCGAGACGAGAGCTACTGCTCGCAGTCCAACTCGGATTCCGAGCCGGGAAACGAGTCCAGCCGCTAGGTGACCCCTACCTTTGCGGCTTCGACATTTTCAACATAAGGGGGCATGGCCGCTCGTTTCGAACGGGCATGAACGTTCAGACCATGAACCGTCCAGCCAAGGTGCTAGTGGACTTGGACACAGGCGCAGCGGCGAACACAGTGAACTATAAGTTCATCCGGAAGCACAAGCTCCCGGAGGCGCACCTGCCCCTCCCCGAGTTGATCGGCGTGCAAGGCGCGCCCATTAAGTGCTACGGAGCGTACCGAATGACGCTAAGGGCATAAGACAGGAAGGGCCAAGAGCGGGATATCACAGCGCTCTTTTACGCCATCCGGAGGGGCGCAGACTCCCCAGATGTCCTTTTAGGACACCCGACGATGGCAGAAGAAGGCATCGACTTGTTTAACGCTGACCAGTCGTGGGAGTTTGGCACCACCCGGGTGCCCGAGCCAGGCGAGTGGGCTGCCGCTGTCGTGGCAGGGTCACCAGCATACCAGGTCCAACTTACCAGGGCGGTAGTGGGGCACGTGATAGCCGCTTACCACCAACTGAGCGCCCACGAGCCGGCAGTCCCGGCGTTGGATGAGGAGGACGAGGAGGAGCTGGCAGAGCCGCTCGACCCTCGACTGCAAGCCTACGCCGACGTGTTTTCCAGCACGAGGGCGAAGAAGCTCCCACTGCTGGAAGGAGCCGAGCATGCCATCGAACTCGAAGAAGGAGCTAAGCCTCCAGTGGGTGCCTTGTACCCAACCTCGGAAAAACAAGCAGCAGCACTTAAGGACTACGTCGAGGAGAACCTAGCGCTAGGAAGGATCAACCCCTTAAAGGCAGACGCGGGCTTTCCAGTGCTGTTCGTACCCAAGAAGGACGGATCTTTACGCTTGTGTATCGACTACCGAGCCCTAAACCGGATCACGCGCAAGAACCGCTACCCATTGCCCCTTATATCCGACTTGATGGATAGGCTGGCAGGAGCCAAATGGTTTTCCAAGTTGGACTTGCGGGACGCCTACCACCGCATCCGCATTCGGCAGGAGGACAGGTGGAAGACAGCATTCCGCATTAAGTACGGGCTGTTCGAGTACACCGTGATGCCGTTCGGGCTGACCAACGCCCTATCAACCTTTAAGCTTACATGCACCGAGCATTGGCAGGCCTTATCGATCACATTTGCGTGGTGTACCTCAACGATATCATTGTATTCTCCCAGTCGGAGGAGGAGCACGAGCGGCACGTGAAGCAGATTTTGGATAGATTCCGGTTGCACGAGCTGTATGCGAAACAATCCAAATGCGAGTTTTTCAGGGACCACGTCGACTTTTTGGGATTCCGCGTATCCCGGGAAGGTATTTCCATGGACCCTGAGCGCACTAAGGCGATCCAAGAGTGGCAACCCCCGGAGTCCTATAGGGACATCCAAGTATTCCTGGGATTTGCGAATTTTACCGCAAGTTTATCCCTGGCTACTCCCGAGTGGTAGCCCCCGTAACGGAGCTACTAAAGGGCAGCCAAAACCGGGAAAAGAAAGGGATGTTTAACTGGCCACCCGCAGCAGCTCGAGCTTTCGAAGGGCTTAAGGCAGCGTTTGGGAACGCAACCATTTTTAGGCATTGGGACCCAACTAAGGAGACGAGGGTGGAAACGGATGCTTTTACCAAAGCCATTTCCGGAATTTTGTCCCAGCTAACGGACGGACGATGGCACCCCGTGGCCTTCTACTTTCGCAAGCTGACCGACGCGGAGCAGAAGTGGGCCACAGGACAGCAAGAACTGTTGGCCATTATCGAGTCCCTCGAATATTGGCGTTAATATTTGGAAGGCGCATCCAGAGTGTTTACCGTCCTGACGGACCACCAAGCCCTGAAAGGAGTGATTTAGGCCCCAGCCAGAGACCTCCGAGGCAGGCTGGCAAGATGGGTGTACAAGCTGTCCCAGTTCGATTTTAACATTGAGCATCGTCCGGGCAAGACCAACCCCGCGGACGGTCTATCCAGGAGGCCAGATTATATGGGGGGAGAGATCACATACGAAGACGTCGTCCCATCACTCGCGGCCAAATTAAACTTGCTGCCGCACCTGCCGGGTAAGCTAACCCAACGAATCGCTGCACTGACAATAAACGAGAGTTGTCCAAACGTCGTCAAACAATATGTCCAAGCTGCAAGAGAGATTCCGACCTGGGGCCGCGACCCGCAGAAGAGGCAACGCGCCCATTGGAAAGGGAGTAGTCACGGCGTAAACCCTCTGAACTATCTGTCCCGGGTCGACGCCCTTATAAAAGGGAAGGACGAAGAGCAAGTACCGTTAAGGCCTCGCCCGAAGCGGGCACGTTCGGAGGTCGCCGAGAATAACCAGCCTTTACGGCCTGGGCTGCAAATGGCCATGCAAATCCCCATCGCAGCCTTCACTCGCGTAAAGAGACGAGAGTGGCAGGAAAAACCTGGCCCAGAGGGTGACCCAGAAAGGTTAGCGACTGCTTAGCCCCGGGCAGAAGAAGAACTGCTGGCAGAGGAGCTTGGAGCTGGGAGCGTTGTTCATGACCAACTGCTCCCTCGCCCTGTTATTATCGAACTAATGAAGGACGAAACGGCCAGAGCCGACGAACCAGGCCGAGCAACATACCAACTGGTCAAGCGGTTGCAAACGCAGGATTAGGAGGTTGTCGCATTGCGTGCCTTGGTGAAGGACGGTGCCGGGATCCTGAGAGATCATCCCGTCCGGATAGACGACGCCGCGCAGAGCCGCGAAGCCACGCAGAGACGTGATGCCGTCCGGAGAGGCGACGCCGCGCAGAGCCGCGATGACACTTAGAGACGTGATGCCACGCAGAGACGTGACGCCGCCCAAAGAGGCGATGAGGCCAAGAAAGGCCGAGACCCCCACAAAGGATACCATGTGAACGAGGACGGAGTCCTGTATTTCCGGGGACGCCTGGTTGTCCAGCCCAAGGGGCACTCCGAGCCCAGATTATGGCACAACACCATGACGACCCCCGGGCGGGCATTTCGGAATGCACAAGACGGTGGAACTGATTAAGCGCAAGTTCCACTGGGAGAACGTGGACAAGGACATCGTGGAGTACGTCGCTCCTGCCAAGCGTGCCAGGGAGCGAGAGTGCCAAGGCACAAACCTTACGGCGAGCTCCACTCCCGTTACCTAAGCATCCCTTCCAAAAGATCAGTTTGGATTTTATTACAGGGCTGCCGGAGTGCCCAACGTCCACAGGCCAAACGTACGATGCTATGCTCGGTAGTGGACCGCTTCACCAAATACGCCAAGTTCATCCCCACGCGGAAAACGATTTCGGCCCCTTCCCTTGCCCAGGTGCTATGGCAGCATGTCGAGTGCCAGTTCGGCACCCCCGAGGGCATCGTGAGTGACCGAGACTCGCTGCTGACCAGCCACTTCTGGACGGAGTATCGGGAAGCGCTCCAATCTGCTCGCCGGTTATCCACTGCGTTCCATCCCCAATCCGACGGCCAAACCGAACGCACCCACCAAACGCTTTTGCACTACTTGTGGACGTCGATCGACAGGGAAAGGTACGGATGGGCAGCCGTGCTTTACGAGGCCGAGTTCGCCTATAACAATGCGAAGCACGAAACCATCGGAGTTAGCCCCTTTAAGCCCTCTATGGGTCAACCCGCGCATGTGCGAGATCGTCACAAACCCGAAAGAAACCAAGGTTTAGGGAGTGCTGGAAAGGTTGCACCACATCCGGCGGATACGTGCCGACATGAGGGCGAACCACGCCAGAGCGGTGGAAGCCCAGCGACGGTATTATAACCAAAAACGACAGCCCCAAGAGTACCACCGGGGCAGATCGTTGGGCTGTCCACCCGGAACTTTCGGTTCAAAGCGGGGAAACGCAAACTCGCACCCACCTACATCCGTGTCCCTATCGTAAGAAAGGTGGGAAGCTCCGCCTACGAAGTCCAACTGCCAGCCAAGTATCGTCGACTACACAACGTTTTCTCCGTCACTTTGTTGGAGCCGTGGGACGATTCCAGGCCCCGAGTTTCTAGCTCCGCCCTTCCAGAGTTGGAGGAGGAGACCGAGGAGTGGGAAGTAGAGGACGTGGTCGATGTGCGAGAGCAAGACGGATCTCGCTCTTTCCTGGTAAAATGGGCAGGCTGGCCGGCCGAGTACAAAACGTGGGAACCAGAGGAGCACTTGGGCAGCGCGCAAGAGTTGGTTAAAAACTACCTGAAGAAAAAGCGCAAGACTCATCGCAAATGGGACGACCCCGCGCCGGCAATAAGCAAGCAACACGCAGGATAGGGAGTGAGCTACTCAGCCTCCGAGGACCGCGCTGCCGAAGAAGACTCCTCGGACTCGGACGACTTTTCCGCCGCACCATCACCACTATCCTCCGCCCCCTGAGCTCCTCAGCCGGACGCACGATAACCTCGGCACCTGTGGTCCGGTACAGCGTCAACTCGCCCGAGCGGTCGTAAAACTGCACCACATCGCCAGACTCCGTCCCCACCTCACATCGCCAGACTCCGTCTCCACCTCACCATCCGAGCACTCCTCGAACTCCCCACCGAACCTCTTGGCGATGTCCTTCGGCGAGAATGCGCAAAGCGAGACGATGCCGATCATCCTCGTGTCGAAGATCGGCAATGCGACGAGAGACCCCAGCAGAGTGCGCCGGGATGGGAGGTAACGCGAAAGGCGGAGCAGACGCCAGTCCGGGAAGCGGAATAGACGGCGAGAAGCGAACGACCGTCGGCTTGAACTCCGCACCGTGATCGCGAGCGTTATCGGCCATGAGAGCGTGGACGATGTCGAGCTCTTCAGCATTGAGGACGAAGAGGTCGCGGCGGAACGCCGCATTGGCGTCGGCGTCGTAGGACATGTTCCTGTGAAGGTTAGCAGCGCACGCTCGGGACGAGCGAGCCGGAGGGGAGGACGAGAACACACAGCACCGCTCCTGCCCTACCGGGAACCCGCCCGGGCCGGCCCACACGCCGGACGCCACCAAGATCACCTTGACCTCGTCGCCAGGCCAAAAGTGAGGCCATTCCCAACGCCTATCGAGCACCAGCCGTCCGCCCGCGATGGTGAAGCACCAACAACGCTGGTCACAACGCATCTCACCCTCGGGTTCCTACCAGTAGGCGCTGCCGAGACGTCAGCGCCCTAGAAGGGGGATAGTGTAAGGGGATCTGCCGTGACGACGGCGGATCACCGCCACAGGGGGTGGCCCCAGCCCCGGAGGACCCACGCTACGCTGGGGCCTGAGGCACCCAGGCACGGACACAAGGCCCGCGTTACTTAGGCAGCTTGTGGGAGGCAATTAGAGTATTGCCGAGGACAAGCTGAAGTTGTCGTATCTAGCCTATAGCAATATAGGCCTTCAACCCCTACCGATTGTTCTACTATCATTGTGATCACCTCGTACAGGCCTTCGGCTTACCCCGTGACACATAAACCCGGCAGGCGCCATCGTCCGCCAGGACTGAACTCGTTTCGTGTTGCCAGGAGGTCGTGATCCTTTTCGAGCTCGCATTTTCTCACTTGGTCGGTATTGAGACGCTCAATATCACTAACGTGGAGCAGACCGCTGAAGTAACCTTCGCAGTCTTTGGAAAGCCCCTCAATGGTGCTGACTAGGTTCTGCCCCAGTTTTTCAGCGTGTATAGTCGGCGGGCGTGGTTAGGGAGCGGGCGGCGCGTTGCTTTCCGACGGCGGACGGATAGGCTGGCTTTGTTGGAAGTGCGTTAGGTTGTACCGCACTCGTCGTTCCGTTGGCACCGTTTGCCAAACAAGGTGGTTTGAGGGTGAAGACGGGTGGTTGTTGACGCTGTCAGCTTGCGCAGTAGGATCGTTGCCCGTCGCCGCTGATGACGCTGTCTTTGCATTTGCGGGCTGCAGTGGCAAGGGGAGAGGATCTGTATCGGCAGTGCGAAAACTGCGGCCGGAGTTTGTGTCCTTGGCCGTAGATGACACTGGCAGCAAGGCGTCGGGTTGGTGCCGAAGGGTTGAGGCTCGTTGGCCAAGGGATTGGTTCGCGTGGAGCGGCGCAAAGGCGCAGATTTGGTCTGTAGGGTGGTTAGCATTTATTTGACCACTGCTAGTGTTGTTAATGCGACTTACAAGTGCTGACTGTGAATTGTTGCTGTTGTTTGAGTTCCTTGTTTTCGGCAAGCAACTGATGGAACTTGGCCCGCAGCTCAGCGGTTTCACGCATGAGGGCTTCGACTTTTTGCGCCTCTCCTTGCGCGCCTCCTCCTCTTTGCGCGCCTTCTCAGCCTGCGCCTGGATCGAATCTGGGTTGGGTGGCTGCTGACCCCATTCTTCCAAAGTTCGCTGACGATTTGCCGGTCGAGACTGTAGATGAGCCTCTTTAGCAGCGCCTCCGGCGGTTCATCCTTCGGGGGAACGGGGCCAGCGCCGGGCCCGGCGTTGTCGGTGCGTTTGAGGGGTTTCGCGGTTGAACGAACATCAGCGGGGAGACGATCAAGATATTTGCGAGGAATGCGGACGGTGCAGTATTTATCGTCGTCGGACTCGGCGGGCATGGCGTCGGTGGCAGGTTGACTGATGTTAGGTTATCCTGTCGTTTCATGATTTGGTGGTTGGCAGGATGATGCGCGTGTGGGGGTGTGTTTGGGAGTTGCGTGAGGCGCTAAGCCACGTTAGTCGCAGATCGCGTAAGCCACAGATCCCTTGCGCCACCCACGAACCTGAAGGTTATTCTACCATCCTGTTCCCTGCCAGAAGAAGAAAAGAAGAAAAAAACGGAAAGTTAGCGCACGCAAGTTTTGGCTCGCGCGGCACTCACCAACACTCCTCACGCGATCAGCGGTCCAACTCGCGAGGCAGGAACCATAGGTGCAGCGAACCTGTTGTGAACCTGGTTGCGTTGGCTGTGGCCTAATTGAATAGGACGATGGATGGCGGGGGATGGATGGTGGAGCCAATTTCACAGGGTGTCGCGGGTCTCGTAGCCCACATGTTACGGCCAAGACCGCAACAGGGCTGTCAGGAAGGGTGGATACGTACGTCACAGGAGCGCCGCCTGAGTCACGTGGAGATAGACAAGATAAGAAAAGCAATTACCCGATCACCAGGTGAGCAGAGTGATTAAGGTTGATCGCCTCGCTCACCAACTGAGCGAAATGATCGGGACAAAGACAGCCGGGGCCACGGGTCAGCTAGTCTTTATTGAGGCTTCGGCACCAGTCAATCTAAGTTGGCCCCTGAGCAACCCTCAGGGTAAGCAATCAGACAGTCCTTCCCAGACCACCAGAGATCACGTGTCCGACATCACCACTGCCCACCAGCCTTCACTGCAGGCGCCTTACCCTGATTGTAATACCATAACGGTTGAGCGTCCACTGGCATCCTGCTGCACGGGCCTAATGCGCAAGGACGCGCGAGCCCCACGACCTTCTCTATTTTATGGAAGAAAATATTCTGCTTGTCCACTTACCAGTTTTATCGAAGCCATTGTCCTCATGAAGATTTTATCAAGGAGCTCGGGGGGGGGGGGGGGGGGGGGGGTGTCAGTTATCAAGTCGTTTCCGATCCACTAAGATACGGCAGCTGGGGCTGCGGCGGCCGGCCATTCCCTAGAGCTGGCACGAGCAGTTGGCGTTGCCCAAGCATGTTTGCTCAAGGGTTGTTTGGTGCGGAAGTGATGTTGGGGCCGGGACGGTTGGTAATGCCTTTTTTGCGTGGCGTTTGTTGCCTAGGAACAAGCCGTGGGTTATTCGCTCCTTCCTTTTGCACGGCTATTGCCTACTTTCTGCCGTGCAATACGAAAATTATTTCTCCCAGTCTTCTTCCATTTCCACCACACTTTTGCACCTCAACCTACACTTATGTAATCTCCCGTCTACCCTCTACTCTAACTACTCTACCTACTCTACCCTCTCTTTACTCGCGCGGCTCTCCTCTCATCAAAGCCTACACGCGATCATTAATCAGCTCGCGCACTCGGCCTCTCTCTCTCCACTGCTAGTCTAGTCGCCCTGCCCTTCATTTTGCCGCTCAGCTGGTCGCCTCGCGCGTGTGCTTCGGTCTACTTAGTGCAACCTCCATCTCCTATACAATGCCGCCTCGCCATGCTGTCCACAAGACGTTCCAGAGCCTTGACTTCGGTCCGTTTCCGGTTCGTCGCAGACGTCAAGGTCGGGGCGGCTTCATCATCACGATCCAAGGCTCCGTCCCTTTAGTCGCAGGTCTCGTGCGGCGTCGCGCTATCTGGGTTTGTCTTCCTCTTCCCTAACTCTCTTTTCTTTTTTTTTTTTTGCTTAAAGCTAGCCATCGTTAGTTTTCCCATATGCGACGTGCTCATCTGCGTCGAGTCGGACGCCAACGCCTCCAGAATCTTCGCGCCTGCTTGTGATAAAAAGCAGGCATTGGTCGTACGTTAATGGCATTATGCCGAGCAGCTCCCAGTGGTTCAAACCGGCGAGTCGTTGTTTTGGAAACAAATTGGGCGTATGCGGAGGAAATGGGAAAGAAAAAGAAGAAAATATATCTAAGGGGGAGAAAAAAAGGGGGAGAAAAAAAGGGGGAGAAAAAAAGGGGGAAAAAACATTCATTGACCCTGTTAAGCATAATCGATCTGGGCATTCGAACGAGGCGCCGATTACATGATGCCTTTCGGCAAGAGTAAGATAGCCGGCGCCGCATTATGTTCCCTTATTACACTGAGGTTCCTTTCGCCCATTTCGCGGACCTCGGAGATGTTGCCCTATGACCAGCCCGGCCCGTTAGGCCAGCTTCGCCCACCGAGATACCACCGGGAGATTCGCCCGCGGGGAGGGGTAACACAACGGCTCCCCTTCACGGGGCCGTGATGCCAGCCGATATTGGCAAAAACGAAGCCCATTTCGTGTATTTGTCTACGATGACTAACATGGCGTCCACTTTTCTAGACCCATGGAGGACCGGCCGTAGCCCGGTGATGAAGTCCGTGGAGATTTCTTTTCCTGGGCTTGCTGATCGTATTCAGGGACGTCCTTCCTCACACCCTTCCAATGAAACTTGCGGGCGAGAGGCTCATAGGTCTTATTTGCACCGAAGTGGCCCGCGGACGGGTCGTTATGGTACAGCCGCAGCAGCTCCTTTGTCACGCTAGATTGTTGGGGCACGCAAAGACATCCTTTGAATCGGAGCAGACCCTCCGCGTCTGCCTCCTGGACGGGGTCGACAGGCGGGTACTTTGCCCCCTGTCGGCTACCCTCCTGTGCCTGGACGCGCTGCAATATCAGCCGCGTCTCTTCGTCCTTGGCCTGCATTTGTGCAATAAGCGTTTGCAAAGGCTCTGATGAGGCGTTTTCTAGGCGGCACTCTCTCGCTGCACACGCTCGTGCATAAGCACGTGTAACGTACTGGAGTGAGAAATTCCATTCCTCATCTACTACTGGGCTCCGTTTTGGGCTGCCAGCATAGGACTGCTCCCTTTCAGGGACGCATCATCCCGAGCCTGTTGCGCTACCTCTTCTCCCTCACCTGCCTCAGGGACGCCGGCAGGTTCTTCAACGTGGTCACCGGCACCGCCGCCGCCGCCGCTGATCCGAGAAACACGCACTTTGGTTGGGTGCTTCAGGTGGCCAACGTGGCCGCGGCGGATATCCCTCGGCCTGTGACATGTGCTTCGTGAAGCGGCTACGCATGGAGGCCGGGCCGCCGTGGTACGAGGGGGCCCGCCTATCGTCCACGGAGCTGTACAAGTTGCTCACGTCTAGTTGCGGCGTGGCCGACATGCCGCTGGCCACGTCTACCCTCGGTTTCCCACGACCCCGGGTCCCGGGTAGGGCGGGCGGCCGACGCCAACCTGCGCGGGGATCACCTACAGTCAATGCGGGGGTCACGTGCCTCTGTCTAGCAGTCGCAGTCTATCGGCACAGGCTGGTTCGTCGATGACAACAGTATGCTGAGCGCCTGGTGTTCCGACTCCCCGGCCAGCGGGGCGACCCTCTGCATCGCCAACAAGTACAGCGTGTACATGGTTGGGTAGAACGAGACGAGCTGCGCCGCCATCGCACGCGCGGCCAACATCACCGAGCCGCAGCTCAAGGCCTGGAACCCTATTCTCAACCTCGGCTGCCTCACCCTGGCCAAGATGAGCGGTAGCACCTTGTGCGTGTCCGCACCGGGCCATCAGTGGGATCCGCCTGCCAACGTCAGCATCACGAGCGGCCCCGGGACAGGGGCCACCGCAGTTCCCGTCCCCGGCGGCACCACGGACTGCTGTGCAAAATACCACCTCGTCCTGCCCGGCGAATACTGCAACCAGCTCCGCCTCAAGTACGGCATCTCCCTGCCCGACTTTGTGACGCTCAACCCGGCCATCAAAGAGAACTGCACCAACCTCTTCGCCCGGAAAGCTACTGCGTCCAGGCCGTCGGCGACATCAATACGTACTCGGGCCGCCCTGGGCACAGCTCCACAAGGCCAACAACAACAGCACCCGCGGGGCCAAGCACCGAATGGGAGTGGCCGGGCGTTCAGCACGGACCACAGTGACCATTCTATATAACCCCTGCCTTCTTCATGGATCCCTTCAGCAGATTCTGCATGTCCTCGGTATTGGGCGAACCCCGACGCTGCACGTATTTTACCTACCTGATCCACGTCCCACCTACCGCTGTCCGTCCTGTCCCCACATGCGGCTCTTTGGGCTCGCTGGTGCTCTTTGCCTGGTTGCCTTGTTTTGCCCCAATGCATAGGGCGTGCCATACGCAGCAAAGGGCACGCTGCCCAACAGCACTCTTGTAACTCAGACCTACACCGCTGATCCTTCCCTCTTACAGCCACATAACGCTCGGATTCCACCAACCTTTGGCGACGCGACAGCATGTCGGTGTGGCCCGCGGAACCTCTCGACTGGCCAACGCGTACAGGGACTCCAAGGCGTGGATCGAGACTGCCCAGCGAGAGGGCACCCGCCTGCACCAGAGGACCGACAGGGCGGCGAGGCAAAGGCCCCCAACTTTGTGCCCTACAGCTCACTGTAGGAGTACTGGGACAACGCCCGGGTCTCATGCCTTTTCCGGGAGCCGGGGGTCGGCATCCCCTCGGATATGGTGCGGGAGAACCTACTCTGGACGCACTCGACGCTCGTCAAGATGTCCAACGACAGGCACTCGTACCCATCGCTCATGGTGGGTCTGTTCCAGGACAGGGGGCTCAACAACGGCAAGCTGCCGCTCTCGCGCGACCAGTCAAAAGCCCTCTTCCACGACTACACCACGGCGGACAAGGCGGCGGGCTGGACGACAGCGTTACACACCGCCGCCGCGGCGTCGCCCACGGTGGGGTTGCCAACGCCTCCCGCAACACAGGAACAAGACCCCAGTATCGCAGGGCTGCCCGCGGGAACACAGCATCGACCGAGGAGAAGATCAGAGTCCGATTCGGTCGCGCCGCACTGCTGCATCCTGGGCCGGAAGCGGCCGAACCAGCCCCGAGCCGAGCAGGCCAGCCAAGCACCCCCTTGTAACGGTGGAATACATCTGTAACAACTGGTGCAGCAAGAAGCTCCAAAACAAGTGCCGGCCAGTCATGGACAGTTCCTGGAGGAGGTTAAGCACGTGCTCGACGGACGAGATCAGGTAATAACCAGTCCCCCTCCCCTTCTGTGGTCTGTCCTGAAATCCAACTAACCGAAAACAGATCCTCCTAGTCAACGACTACTCGAATATGCTCTGTCACGCGAAAGACGTGCAAAAAGCGCTAAGCGCCATCATCACGGCGGCCAGGGCTATTAACCGCGACGGACTTGGTCCGGCTCCTAAAGGCCAACCGGGCTGGGCGGGTGCCCAACATTGGCACCAAGGCATGGCTCAAGCCGTCTCGGCCATACCGGAGGACGTGCTCGACAAGAAGTCGCAACTGCCAGGGTCGCCGCCGTTGGCGCACCTCGGCGGCGGTGGCGGCGTCGTCGTCCCGGCGTAACGGGCCACCGACCGGGCCGGTTCCTGGCCAGGCTGCCCGGTTTGGGCGGCAGCCCTAGCGGGACAAACGTCTACATCCTGACGGCTGGCGAGTGGGGCGGAGGCGGCGGTAAGACTCAGCTGCTGCAGTTGAGGGACAAGACCCTGGGGGTCGCCGACAAGATCAAGTCCTTTATACGCCCACAGCAAGAGGCCGCGGCCGCCAGAACAGTCACACCGTCATACAGATGGTCTCGTTTGGCCACTCCAAGGTTGGCCTAGAACGCCTGCAGCTGCTCAACGACGAGCTCTTGCCCCTGCCCCCCTCGGCAGTCGGTGGTGGTGCGGGTCCGGCCGCCGACGACGGGTCCGACTGGGACATTGTCGACACGAAGCCGCACACGGCGGCCATGTGGAGTATCCTACTCGGGGCGCTGGACAAGCAGGAGGACGCCAGGTCGGAGTGCGGCCGTTTGGCCCTGTCGGACGCAGAAGACCTTTTGTCTCAAGCGAAGCCCGAGGATATGCCGGGAAAGAAAGATACCGAGCGACGCAGCGGCAAACCGACCCCGCCGGAAGTCCCCGGAACCGTTGGCCACGAACCAGGCCCGGAAGCCGGCAGTGGCCAACCTCAGAGCCCCGCCCCCGTAGCAGATCCCCGAGCAGCACTGGCTTCTCGAGACCGCCAATGGATACACACACTGCTGGCCCAGTCCTTTCAGCAGGTTGCCTCGGAGTAATACTCTTGGCTGGAAGAGTTGAAGACCTTGGATACCTCTCCTCAGAAATTGCCAACGAGCTGTTGCAAAGGGAAATCTACGGACCCTGGGTTTTTCGGCCTGTTTCACTCCCTCCTGGATCCTCACTTGTTCATGGCCATCACCAAGCCCCTTGCGTTCACAACCACGGCCAGGTCCAGTCTCCAACAGCACCACATATACAGGAGAAGGAAGAGATAAATTTTACTGGCAGAAGACCCGGGCGGCGACGGCCCAGCTTTCACTGCACGACAGAGCATTGAGTACCTGTGCGGGTTAGCAGGGGTGAGGCCGGCCGCAAATGGGAGAGCCGAGACCGAGCTGGGGCACGGGAGCTTCGATGAAGGCCCAAAGGCCGTCAACGAGCTCGACGACATGGAGTCCGACACCTGCGAGATACTGGAAAGCCTTGCGGATGCGGCTGGAATGCTCCAGAAACTCGGTGGATGCTGCGACTCCTTCACGTTTCTCTACTGGCGCCCCGAAGACGTCGAACTCTATCGAGTCTCGTTTCGGTCATCAGCCGGCTCCATCAGTGAGTGCCTCAAGGATTCGGCCGGCATCCTCGATCTCGTTTACGAGATGGCGCCCTTTCTCAGCAACGAGGCGGCCTGCGAAGCCGGCCTCTCGATGACCCTTGGCCGCCCGGCCCGGCCGCGCGGTTCCTAGCCCCGTGTCTTCTTTCCTCCGCCCAGGGACACTGCGGGCCAATACACCCCTTCCATCTCGACACGCCTCTGGATACCGTGCTGCTCACTAGAGCAAGTGGGCCAAGAGATGGTAATCCCCCCATTTTATTCACCCCATGTGGCTCTTTGGTGGAATCGACGTAGATTGTAGATTGGAGATATGGCGAGGGGGCCGTTATTCGCGTTTCATGTGGGGTGGGAGCGGGGGAAAACGACCTCAGAGTTGTTGCAGTGCAAGCCCACCCGCAGGCTGGATCTGGTTGCGTGCCCAGAGGATGCCTTAGACACATGGGGGCTAGGGGAAATCCTGATGCGTGGCCCTCAACAAGCGATGATCAGGCCCAGCTATTGCTACACTAGAGCGAAGGGCTGATCTTGACAAGCAGCGCCCGGACGCGGTTTAGCCGCAAGGAGAAGGCCAGGATCGGGGCGACGGTGAGGGAGAAAGCACTGAGGGAGAACACATTCTGCCGCGGGGGACCCAACCAAGCGGCTGCGCGAATCAGCCCCAAAGTTTGGGGAGCTCTGCCGATTCTGGCACCTGGGAGCGAACCGGGAACCAGATTACTCTTGGTCTCCAGGCCGTCTTGCTGGCGCAGCAGGCCCTGCCTCTTCCGCCTGATTGGTCGCCGGCTCACCTGGGTCTGGCCTCGCCCGCCGGCGCTGGCTGCCGCCACTGCGAGTACCAGACGACAAGCAGCGGCCTCGTCGTGCGGCACTTGGCGAAGGCTCATGGCCGCCGGCGGAACGACGGTGACAAGACTTGTAGCGAAGCGAGAGATCATCTAGGGCTGTGCCTTTCCGCGCCCGGAGACGCTGTCCCGGGAGTATGTGTGATCCCGTTTTCGTGTGTCTGTTATTCGCTATACCTTGTAGGAAAGAGATTACTTCTTGCCGCCCGCCTCGCGCCGCTCGATGAAATGCACCGCTGCCGACCCCACCACCGCTGCGCGCGACGCCTTCTGTGCCCACCAAACCACCCACTCGACTGCCAACATGGCCATGACCAATGCCCCTTCTCTTTTGGCCTCCTCCTCCCCGTCCTCCTCCTCGTCCCTTTCCTCGTCGTCCCCTGTGGCCCTTCTCCGCTCGACCGGCACCGGCGCCCTGACCGTCGCGGCCAACCATTCGCGGTCGAGCCCGTGCAATACCGCGCCCAACCCCGTCCTCTTAACCCATTGGTTGGCAGACCACCGCGACTGCTCGTGGATCGACGCGGCCGTTTCCTTGACCGCCTTTTGAACCGTGCACACGACGTCTTGATCGCCTCCTGCGTGTCGCCGCCGCTCCCGCCGCCCGTGTTGACGTCTCCACTGCTGCCGGGTGTCTGCCCTGCCGGTGCCATCTCGCGCGCGTCCCGGCAACGCTTCTGGATATGCTCCTTGCTCCGTCGTATGTACCCGCACTGCGTGCACTTTTTGCCGTCCGTCGCCACTGGAAAACCTGGAATGGCTGGGGCCACCCCGTCCGGGTGTAACGGATCTAGGCCTGCTAAAGAGTCAAAGGCTGCAGTAGAATAGGCGGTAGAATTGAGTACCTAGAGTTAGGCGTAAAAGGGAGGGCTTGGTGCGTTGCACCCGACCCACGCGATCCAGGCGGTCAGGGCTTGCAGAATCGGGTTGGCTGTGGAGGTCCTTGCGGGCCCGCCACTCCTCCTACTTAGCTGCAGCCGTGGACTTCTGTGCAGGCACATTGGCAAACGCTCAACCTCAATACGGCCTAACAAAGTGGCCCTCGGCCCTCCGTAAAACCAACACTGAAGTGCATCGTCATGGGAACCTATCACACGGCCAAACGCGCGCGCGACGGGCCCGTGGAAGAAGCCAACGATTACGCCGCACGATTTTGTGTATTGTAAGTTGACCGAAATATCAGAAGGACACGGAAGGGTGTAAGCGCGCATATCGTATGACTGCAAGAGGCCGACGAGGTGGAGGGGAAAGATCAACAACTGCGTGGATGTGAAGCGCCCATCCAAACACGGGCCCACGTCTACTGCTAAGGTCAGTAGGTATGCCCCCATGGCACTACGGGGATAAGAATGGTGATAATGGTTGTACCTAGGTCATCTTGTGGAAGTACCTGCCCTTGGGTACCAAGCTGCCTAGAAGCAGATGGGCGAGCATATGGAGACGAAATGCATCTTCCTTGGGCGGCTGCTTTTTCCGACCGAACAGGGACTGGACAAACAGTATTGAGGCAGGCTGACCGGCTGGTTCGGACACAACTGAGGTGCTGTTACTGTGACGGTCGGCTGCGGTCGACGTCGCACGCGCCTATATGAACCTCAATGTCGAGCCACACGTCGTGACTTGGCATCGTACCCTTTTGTGGGGTGTGTGGCGTAGGTTCATCTCAATCGCTACAGTTACCATGTGGATCTAGTTACACAATAAGCGCCAGGCGTTGGCCGCCAGAAAGGACATGGCTTGGATATGGAGTCATGCTAGCAAAACATACTGCTCCCGAACTGTCGTATAGCGGTTACCACACATAAGGGCCATAGAGCTGGTCAGTTTCCATGCAATTAATTAGAGCACGTAAACATCACTCACTGTCACGGCACCCAGGGGTCACGTGACCAGGCCTCACGCACGGGCCCCCCAGGCCACATTAGATAGCAGATCTCCCAGGGCCGGCCTTTAGCCTGTTTCTCTACCCTGAATACCATCTTGCCTTGACTACTGCTTATCCGCCCTACGTGCCTTGATACTCACCTTCCAGTTACGCGCCGTTTGCGGCTGCTCGTTCTGGAGTAGCCTGACCGTGCTGACTGGTTCGTGGGACATATTATTGGTTTATCGAACCCGAGTTCCAAAATGTTAACCAGTACAAGCAACCTTGTAATGGTAGCGCCCTCCTTTAGAAAGGTGATAGAAGCGATTACGCGCCCTCGACCGTTGGCAGTTCACTTCGCCCACTGGATCCTCGTGAGGCAAAGGAGATCAGATCCGTTCGTTTATAAAAGACCGCTCTCCCCCTTTATTCCTTATCCAGTCCTAATCACACCGCAACCCTTTACACTACACCATACACCTCTACAAAGCAATTGACTGTTTAAGTCTATTTTTTTTTATCCATATCGACCCCGTACCTATCAAACCAACCTACCGAGCACAATGGCAGCTTTTATGGCCCAGCTCCCCACGCTCCCCGCCTTTGACGAGGCTCTTAAGACTTTGGACTTCTAAGAGAGTCGCAAGCTGTATGTTAATACACTAACTAAACGGTTATATTAGGAAACAAAACCTTTGTTGGCTGACCCATCTTTACCATACAGCTACAATAGCCTCAAAGACGATAAGGACCGGCCCGAGGTTGCCGACAAGCACGTCCAGAAACTCGCGGCTCTTTTCGTCCGCCATAACGCCGAGAAGAACTTCGGCATCCATTTCATCCATGGCCACTTCCAGATCCCCGAGGGATCCGTTATGGTCGGGACCAATTTCGAGAACCCGGCCATGCGCTGGGCCAAGGTCGCGGACATCACCACGCTCGACGCGTCGTCGATCCACGGGCACATCTTCGTCCTTACCGAGAGCGGCTACAGCGCCTACGAGTTCCAGCACGGCCCCCTGCCTGATCTGACCGGCATCGGGCAGGACTTCCTCGTCGACTTCTCTCGCTATATCGCGGATAACAGCCTTACTGGGCTTATCGGCCGCCAAGTTCTCGGATGCGGAGGCGCCAGCGGCCACGGCATGTCCGAGCTCATCCTCGACTACGGCACCATCATGCTGGACTCGTCGATCGTCAAGAACACCATCGTGAGCCGCATCACGGGCTGGACCTTCGAGTCGCACCATGGAAGCCCCCGCGTCTGCACCGCCAGCGAGAGGCATGCAGAGATGACCACCGGCAACCACAAGGTCTTCAACGCGGGCAAGCCTCTCCCCAAGCTGGAGAATGTGGATGACCTTAATGCCGCCCTTGTCGAGGCTGGTGTCATTTAACCCAAATGCCTCCTTCCCTTTGGGGTCTTTGCCTCTTTCCTGGCTCTGTTCGTTTAACCGGCTGGGGTCTCGTATTTCCTTATGTAATATAGCTGGTGTATCTTCCTTTTGACACTTAACACTCTTTCCAAATTCTTTTGTTTTTTCAGGCCGGTGTTTCCCGGCGGCACTCAATAAACCACTGCAGTACTTGCTCGGTCCGTTGGGCAGTCCAGTGCATTTGCAGGCGTTTGGGAGGACCCTCGGGCGCCGACCGGGCCGGCAAGACACTCGAGGCAGGCCGCTTTTTAGTGGCAGAGGCGTGCGTTGCCTGCAAGGGAGGTGCCGAGGGCGGTGCAGTCGGTGCAGGCGTCGCAGTCGGTTGGGTAGCCGGCACAAAAAACTCGGCGTTGATATCAATATATTGACTATTGTCGCCTCCAAAGTCGATATATTGCGACATCTTGAGGGTTATGCAAAGGGTCACAGACTAACGATGATACAAGCAAAAAGACTGTGATCTCGATATTCAGCAACGAGCTTTTCCAGCAACAGAAACCCAGCCCTTCACCGCTAAATTTGGCTTGGAGGGGCTTGGATCCCTGTTCTTTGGCAATTCAAGTGCCCCACAGATACATCTTGGCCTCGGGCCCGTGCGATGTACCTTCGCACCGGCCGGTGCAGCCGATCACGCCCATGTATGGTGGGCGGCTGTTTGTCGACCGGGCTGCAACTGGCGGACAATTGCATTAGCGCCTCCGTATTGCAGGGGGCTTCGAACTGAACGGGGGGAGGTGGGTCTAGGTGTAACGACTCCATAGAGACAGACACCCCAGGGCTTTCTAGCGGGCGCCTCCGAATGGCTTCAACAGATTCTTACTCACTTTATGGGGCTCTGCCGCTGAGGGACGTCGGCTTCCAGACGGGCTGGGAGGTTGGAAAACATGGACTCTGCTGGCTTTCCCTTTCTGCCCGATGCCCCCGACTCTGACCAATGGTAATGCCGAGAACGACACACCATTGGATACATCAAGTCTATGGCACCGTAAGCCGGCGCCCGCCAGCTGGCCCGGACGAAGTGAGATGGAAATGCGAATAACGCCTGCTTCTGCGGTAAACGACATGTTCCCATGC
The DNA here is from genome assembly GCA_002197995.1 of Gaeumannomyces sp. JS-464. NCBI lineage: Eukaryota > Fungi > Ascomycota > Sordariomycetes > Magnaporthales > Magnaporthaceae > Gaeumannomyces > Gaeumannomyces sp. JS-464. Next base: position 1,915,202 of record NGZR01000001.1, on the reverse strand, counting down.
ATCCAGCCGCGCTACAAAGCCCACGGCGGTCAGCTATTTGTGTGCCTTCCAGGTCCGAGCCAACCGTGGTGGCCCCCCAAGTCGGAAATCGAAGGCACATGGACATGATTCCGCATCATTGCTCGGGTAGTTGCAGGCCAACCCGATGCCGTAATAAGGGAATGCAGTAGAGCTGCGGTTGATGGCAGCGTGATTGTACACGGTTTCTTTAAAAACCCATGGAACACTCGTCTGTAATCGTAGTCGAATGTCTTCTCTGCGCATTGTCGTTTCGACTCTAGAGAGATCCTGATCTGTAGTCCAGCCCCGGCCTGCCACCCGCTGTACTCCCATGCGAACATACATATGGCCCGGTGAGTTTGCCGTCTTTCTTGCTGTCATCCACACCACTACCTAGTGGCTCAACCGTCCCGTGAGGCTAGGGTGTCACCGGCCAGGCTTTGGCTCCTGAAGGGCCCCTTACACGGGATAAAAGCACCACCAGCACTCAGCTCCTTCAAATATCATGCTACGATACCTCCCGTCTCGGAGCTGATTGTGGTCGCCGGTACCTTTAGCACCTCGTACCACGCCTCGACCGAGGCCGGTCTCCTGGCCGCTTTATTTCGCCGGGGCAGCCGGAGGAGCTGCCTCCTTTTCCTTCTTGTCCTTGTCCTCCTTCTCCTGCTTCTTCTTCTTCCAGCAGTCGTCGAGCTCCTTCCACTTAGCCTCCTCGTTAGGCCTGAGTTTCCCCGGGAAGAACTCCTGCAGCAGGGCGCGGCCGACGTCCCTGTACTCCTTTTCGACGTCCAACAGCGTTTCCATCACTCTAGTTTTGCCGAAAACGTCGACAAAGGTAACGGGGATGCCGAAGTTCTCGGGCCGCCGCGACGCGCCAGCGACGTAGACGTTCTGCAGCATGCCGACGGCGCGAGGCAAGGAGGAACCAGGTGTTCTCCTTCAGGCCCGCGGCGGTGATGAGCAGGAGGATCCAGAATGCGCTCAGGGCGAGGAGCGCGACGCGGGTGAAGGTGTTGGTGACGACCAGGATGTTAGCCTGACCCGACGCCAGGTCTTCGAAATTGAAGCCCCGACCCCTGCTCAGCACGACGATGGCATGCTGGGAGCCGTTGCCTCGCGTCAGGATGTAGTTGTGATTCGAGTTCGGGCGGCAGGCCCACTTCTCCTTCTTCCACTGCGGGAGGAGCCCGGTTAGGACCGAGAGCAAGATGCCAACCACCGTGACCAGGAGCACTCCCCAGTCGCCAAAGACACCACACGGGATCGCTGCGATGCCCAGCTGCAGCGCCATGACGGGGAAGCCGACCCAGTAGACGCGATCGCGCTTCACCGTGCCGGCCGGGGATTCCGTGCTCGCCTCGTAGACCGAGACGATCAGGCCTGCCATCGGCGGCCGCTGCGCGTTCTTGTCCGTCTTCTGCAGCTCAGCCAGCCTTTCATCCAGGACCTCGTCCAGCTTGGCCTGTACGCGATCATCCCGCCAGTAGATGAAGTCCCGCACGATCCTGCCCAGTATCCAGCTTGAGTTCTCGCGATTGTATCCGCTCTTGCCGTGGATGACCTTACATTTGCAGTCGGGGTCGGGCGGCATCAGCTTGTTCTCGCCGACGGCCGAGACGAGGGCCATGATGGAGTAGGCGACCCATCCTATGCGAGCGCGCGCGCACAGAAGCGCATGTTAGCGGGCGAGATCGCGAGAGCATCGAGAGCATTGAGAACAGGGAGGCAAGGCAAGATAAGGGCAACGCGACGCGACGCGACGGGTGACGAGCGGAAGCGAGAGGCGGGCGCACCGAACGAGAAGGACACGGGAGTGAAGCCCGAGCCGGCGAGCTGGGCGAGGGCGCGGCCGACGACGTCGCCGCCGAGAATGAGCAGCACGCTGAAGACATCGCCGGGAGTCACCCACTGGTTTCTGAATTCGCCTGCGGGCACCGACGGATCGAAGATGACGTCGCGTGGTGTCAACCACCGAGCAAAGGGCGCCATAGAGGAGGGATTGGATTGCGACGGGGCGTTGTTATCGTCGTTGTCGCGGTTTGTCAATTAGAGGCATGTCGTGAATTAGACTGTGTTACCGGGCTGGGCCCGCACGGCCAGCCACGGCCAGCGGCCGTGGCGGTGCGCCTCCAGGTGGCTGTGCCACCGCTCCTGCAAAACCGCGGGCCGCAGCGGGAGTTGCAGAGCAACCCTCCCTCCCTTAGTAACACTCGTAGCAAGGTGAAATACAGCCAAGTCCCTACAAGCGTGCGTTACGTTGTAGGACCCTTACAGACTGTTAAATGGAGAAAACCGTTCGAAGTTCCCTTGTTTTGAGTCCAGCAGTAAGCAACAGGCAATGTCAGCTTTAATATTACTATCGATATTGATAAATATAAAAAACCGGGGTTTTTACGTAATACCCGACCAATATAATAACGTTATTTTCGGTTTTTTTTTTTGGATGGAACGGCAAAATATACGAATATACCCCCCAAAGGAAATTAAAAATCGAAAATATAGGAATGATAATATAAAAAAAACCCAAAGTGTTGGTAGGAGTAGGTACTTGTGACGGCCCAAGGCAGTTCACCGCACGCCGCAGGTATCCACGTGAGCACGCGGACTCCCTTGAGCTGGAGGAAAGCACCGAAATGAACGAAGACGTTTTGGAAAACGCCCCGGAAAACGCCGGCGCGGCTGCTAGCGTGGCAGCCGGCTAACAACCCTAGGAATTGAGCAGCCCTACCTCTTTGCGACGCGTCTGTTTCCAGGCTCCAAGGCGCACCCGACAAGCGTCTGCTTCCAGGCTCCAAAAGCACCTGTAGGAGAAAGTATTAAAAGAGATTGACTTCCCAGCAGCGCTATACCGTACAATAAAATGGCACAATCTTATGCCCGACATCTGGCTCCTTCTGTTAAACATCAACGGGAAAGCGATAGTAGCCCTAAAAAAAAAGCAAAGGCACTGGGCCGCAAAATCTTCCGCAGGTTTACGGCCGAAAATGACCTGCAAAAAAACCCGTTGCAATAGGGGCCCACCCATAGGACCGCACAATTCTCATAAAACCCCCACGTCCTTATAAAAAAATGCCAGAAATGCACCATAGGCACGGCAAACACCGCCTTTAGCGTCGACTTTTTATTAGTTAGATTGCTTATAACGGCGTAAACGGCAATAGGGAAATACGTTAAGGCTTTACTCGAAGCATGCCTAAAGGCCAGGCACCACCCAACTCCTTTTCGTACGGCGGAAATGGTTATAATGCGAAAGCTAAACAAGTCGAACATATCGAACCTGAAATCTTACCGCTCAATTGCCCTGCTTTCGTATTTGGGAAAAGGGTTGGAACGGTTAGTAGTTTCGCGAATGGCATTTTTTACGATACAATACGGGCTAATAGCTCCATAACATGCTGGGACAACCTTTAAAAAGGCCGCCATTAACCTAACGGCATACGTAACTTATAAAGTAAAACACGCACTTTAAAAGGGCAAAATGGCCGTTTTTATTATAATAAACGTGCAAAAAGCTTTTAACGCCGTATTCCGTTAAAAGCTTTTTCGAAAACTGCTAAACCAGGAATAGGACCCAATATTAATACGATAGGTGTTATCTTTCGCTGATAATAAGGTAGTTCAAATGCGTTTGGAAAACGCCACGGCAACCCTCTTTTTTTTAAACTACGGGCTTTCTTAAAGCTTACCAGCCTTACCAGTCCTATTTATACTATATATGGCCGAAATTTTACCTAAAACTAAAAGCGTTAGGTATGGATTTGCAAACGACCTTAGCATATACGTAACAAGCGACTTCCTAAAAAAATGCTCCCGTAAAACAAAAGCTATAGTAACGGAAATCCTACGCTAAAACAAAACTAATAAGGTTACTTTCGACCCGAAAAAGTGCGAACTAATGCATTTTTTCTAAAAAAAAAAACCCTATAATACCGGCGGTTAAAACCGAAAGCCTAACCATACGACAAATCGTAAAAAGCCCTGGCAACCCCGCAACCTTACGTTAATTAGGCGTTTTTTTCGACCAAAAACTTAATTTTAAACAGCACGTTAATAATAAGGCAGCTAAAGCTTAAAACGTCGCCAACCATTTCCAAAGGCTTACTAGTTCGGTAAAAGGGATACCGGCACATACGGTATATAAAGCCGTTATAACGGTTATTATCCCGATAGCATTATACGGGGCTAAAGTATGGTACAAGGGCAAAACTAAACCATACCCATACAAGCCCATACAACAACTACACATCCGATAAAACCACTTAATCGAACGAGTCGACAAAGCTTTGTTGGGATTAATGCTAATAACAAAGGGAAAAGATAAGCAGAAAAATAAGTAAGAAAGTCCTATCCAGCAGGGCAAATAAAAGGGAGGAAGTCCTATTTAGCAGGGCAAGTAAAAAGGAGGTAGTTGTATTGTAATAAATGTAAGCGGATAGTGGATAAAAAGAAAAAGAAATCTTTTTTGGATCCCTTAAAGGGATAGGTTTTATATATACACGTTGGTTGGGCTTGTGCCGAGGCCCTTTAGCGTAGCTTTTAACCTAAAGGCTTGCAGTTAAAACCGAGGTACTATTTGATAAGCGAGGCCGAGGCCGAGGTTTATAAGCTTAGCTTTTGGCTTGTAACCTTGGCCTATAATTTTAACCCTTGGCTTATGGTTTAACCTTTGGCCTGTGGTTTTAACCCTTAGCCTATGGTTTGGCTTTTGGCACGCCCGTGGCTTTGGCTACTGGCACGCCCGTAGCTTAGCTACTAGCACGCCCGTGGCTTGGCTGCTTGCACGCCTATGGCTTGGCCCGTAGCCAGCCCGTGGCTTGGCTTGTGGCCAGCCCGTGGCTTAGCTAACGTAATTACTACCATGGTATATAGTATATACCAACAAGCTTTAACCGCATCTTTTCGGGCGGTAGTGCCAGCTTAAAAAACCATACCGACGAAAGCCTTATATTACAAATCTGGCATCCTAAAGGCTGATATGCTTTTAAAACAAATCCGCCTCCGTTTCGCGGCTCGTATTAATACGGTTCCAAAAAACTACCCTTTGGCTACGGCGGATAAGCCAACTCTTAATGCCTGTAGGCCTAAAGCAGGCTTACCTAGCAGGCTTACAACCTCGTTATAAAGGACGGCTAAACTATTCCCAGCCTGCATTCGCCCGGCCTACCTTTTTTATAGGTATATAAGGCTTACAATAGCTATATAAAAAAAGCAAACAGCTACTAAAACCTTTATAGCATGGCTTTATACCCTCCCGCTTACAAACGTTATAATTTATAGCGATAAGTTTAAAACGGAAAACGAAACAGTTGGATACGGCTGGGTAATATACCAAACCGGCCGACGCAAATTTTCCGGGCACGGCCGGCTGGCGCATTCGGCGGAAATATTCGACGGCGAAACGGAAAGGGCTCGAATAGGCTTCCGTAAAACCGTTAAAGGTTTTCGCAATTGCATTTACCACTTATACCTCGATAACACCTCGGCGGCTAACGGCTTTTTAAATACGGCCTTTAACAGCTTATAAAAGGTGTTAGGATTAATGCTGATAATATAAAGGGAAGAAATAAGCAAAAAGATAAGTAAGGAAGTCCTAACCAGCAGGGCAAGTAAAAGAAAGGTAGTTGTATTGTATATGTGTAAGCGGATAGTGGATAAAGAGAAAGAGAAATCTCTCCTGGATCCCTTAAAGGGATAGGTCCTATATATACACGTTGGTTAGGCTTATGCCGAGGGTTTAAAACCCGGCTTTCGTTTTAAAAATAAAGCTAAGGCCGAGGCTAAAACCGAGGTTTGTAAGCCTGGCTTTGGTTAAAAGGTAAGTCCTTTAGCCCGGGGTATTTTAGCTTGGCTGCTGGCACGCCCGTGGCTTTAGCTATTGGCACGCTTATAGCTTGGCCTATAGCACGCCCGTAGCTCGGCCTGTAGCACGCCCGTAGCTTAGCTAACGTAATAACTACCATAGTATATAGTATATACCAATAAAAGGCTTTTAAAAAAATTTATTGCTTTATAAACAAATACTAGGTACATGCTTAATAGTCCTTAAGTTATATAGGAATTCCCAAAAACGAAAAAGCCGACGCTAAAACAAAATTAAGCACGGCCTTACCGATCCCAGCACACGCCAATCCAACGGTTGCTAAAATAAAAGCTTTAACCTGGAAAACGGCCCGGAACGCCCGAAATGCATGGTTTAAAAACAATTTCCCAGATCGGTATAAGGCCATAGGCCTCCCGCCGGTACCATAACACACGCCCGACGCGTTATAACGTAGTTTACCACCGAACGACACACATTACCGAGCGACACACGAATCGCGAAAACGCGACACATCTTCTTTTGCTTCCAATTCCTCCACCGACAAGCATGCTAAACCACAGCTACGAAAGCCGATTAATTCTCGCTTTCCAAGCTTTGCGATCAAACCCAAAACTAAGCATCCGGGCCGCCGCTAAAATCTACTCGGTCGCGTTTGCCACTTTCGCTAAACGAAAGCGCGGCTGCCTGCTCGACGCGATAGCATGCCCAACTTTTACAAATTAACGGAATCCGAAAAGGAGGCGCTTGTTAAATACATACTCGAGCTGGATTTTCGCGCATTCCCTCCCCGGCCTTTTAGTGTTAAAGATATAGCCAACCGATTGCTCGCCGAACGCGACGCGGGCACCATCGGGACCAACTGGGTCGCGAGGTTGGTTAAACGCCGCCCGGAGCTCGGTACGCGCTGGATTCGAAAGTACGACTACTAAAAGGCCAAATGCGAAAATTTTAAGCTCGTTTTTGCTTAATTCGACTTTATGCGGAATATTATGGCCAAATATAGCATTTTGGATAACGATATTTACAATTTCGACGAAACCGGCTTTTTTATAGGCATAATCGCCGTCGTTATAATTATTATAATATTAAAAAGCCGTAGTAAAGCAAAGCTGGTTTAGCTTAGCAACCGGAAATGGGTTATAATTATTTAAAAGGTTAATTGTTACGGTTAAGCGATTTTTTTTTTATTATCGTTAAAAGGTAATACTATCTAGCTAATTGGTATTCGAAAACCAGCTTTTTACGCGATTAAGTTATTTTAACGAATGTTAACGGGTAAACTACGAACGAACTTAGTTTGGAATGGATTCGGCATTTCGATAAGCACATTACAGCTCGTAAAAAAAGGTCCCATCGTTTGTTAGTGCTGGACGGGCATAAAAGCCACCATTCGACGAATTTTAAGCTTTATTATTAAAAATATAACATTATTACGCTTTGCATGCTTTTATATTCGTTTTACTTTTTTTAGCCGCTTAACGTTAAATGTTAGCCCGTTAAAAAAAGCGTACGGTCGATAAGTCGAAAACCTAATAAAGTTATACGTTAACCACGTAATTAAAGTCGATTTTTTTTTAGCGTTTAAAACGGCATTTTTTAACTTTATAACCGAAAAAAATATTTAAAAAGGTTTTCGAAAGGTTAACCTTGCTCTTTTTAATCCGGATTCGGTTTTGGAAAAGCTAAATGTAAAGTTACGGATTTTAACTCCCCCGAAGGAGCTTTTAAACAACGCCGAACTTTGGACTTTTAAAACGCCTTAAACAGTTAGGGACGCAATTTCGCAATCCGAACATATTAAAATTCGGATTTCCAATTATCGAAGCAGCTTTTCGTCGTTTATGCTATCGGTTGTGAACTAATTAACGAAAAGGGCTAAAGCAATTATACATCGGGTTAACCTTTTAAAGGAAAAGAATTCCAAATTACGAAAGGCGAACGAAGCGTTAAGCAAACGCCGAAAGGCCAAAAAAACACGTGTTCGGTAAAAAGGGTTACATATTGTTAAAAAAATACAAAGTGTTTTAAATCAGGAAAAGCTGGATAAATAGCTATAATAAAAAATGCGCGATTATAGGGGTTAAAAAAGGAGGGCAACGACGATTCGTCGGCGATGTGGCACTTGCGGTAAAACCGGACATAATGCGCGCATTTGCTAAAAGGAAGTAAAAACGTTCGATATATATAGTTCCGAGTAGTTTAAATGAATTGCTGGCGTTGTTAGGTTGGCATGCGCGTTAATTAACCGAAGGTCGGGTGTGGGTGTGTCGCTCGGTAGTGTGTGTCGTTCGGTGGTAAACTACGTTAATTATACCGGAAAATATTATAACGGCTAATAGCCGCACGTACCGGCTACGGGAACTTTAACTGGTACTACCGAAAATTCGAACACGTAAACGATAACCCGTACCGTTATAAGAAAAACAAATCCCCTTTTTACCCGGTATTTTACAAACTGGCTAAAGCAAAAAAAAAATGGCTTAAAACAAACCCCGCTTTTGCTTTCGATAAGCCCGGGTATTGGAAAAAGCTGTTACAAAAGCCCTTTTTTTTTCGCTTCGTTTGTTAAAGCTACCGATTATTTTACTATCGTTAAATGATAATAGCGGGGTTTTAAACCTGTATAAAACTTATTTTCCAAATGTTTTAATTTTTTATTATTTTTATTTTTATTGTTACAGTTATTACCTTTCCTTTTTTTTATTCGAACTAATAGTAAGCTCGTTAATTTTATACAACTTTAAGCCGGGCTAAAAGGTGGTCCTAAAAACCCCCGCCTAATTTCGCCACATTTTTGGCATACCTGCCGGCTAAACGCATTACTACCATCCTATTACAGTGCAACATTTAAGTCTTGTATAAAAAAACTGTTATTGCGCGAGGAAAAAAAAGAAAGGTTTTTAACTACTTGGTAGCGGGAAGCAGTTTATATATAAGGTTAGTAGTGGTTTAAGCGTAAGCTAAAGCTTATTTCGTAATAATACCCCAACCTAAAACCGCAGTTATCCTTAATTGCAAATTTAATAGTGGTTACGTGTGGTTATAAAGGTTTCGCGACCATTTTAAACGCGCTATGCCAATTCCTCGGTGCTTTTACGCCGAGTTTTTACTTCCTCCTTATTTTTCCTTACCCCGTTTCCAGTTCCGTCCTTATCCCGCTTCCGGTCGCGGGTTGCGTTTGGTTATGTCGCTTTTTTCCTTTTCGTTGGGTTTTTATGCCCGCTTGCGTTATGCTTTTATTCGTTATCCCCCCGTTTTTTCGCTAAGTTTCTGTTACGTTCCTTTTTTTTCCATTTGCTTTGCTTCGTTTTCGTCGCGCCCCGACAAGTTTTCGATTAGCGATAATAATAGCGTCGTAACGTTATGCTTTCGCCGCTTTTCTTTTGGTTTCGCGCCGCTTTATCGTTAGCGTTTTTACGCGCGCAAACTTCCTTGTTAAGCTTGTTTCATTCCCGCGCACCCGCTTCGCCTTTCGCCGCGCATTTGTTATCGTCGCGATGGCTTTCGTTTTTTTTCGTCCCGGCGAGGTATTTGGCCGCGGTGCCGCTTTTATTACGCGCATTTGCATTTTTTGCATGCGGACCGCTTTAAAGCGTATGCGCACTTTGGTTTCCGCCCGCGTTGCGCCGTCGTTCGAGCAAATAGTCGAGGCGTTTAAAATAACGTGCTATTTTACGAACGCTAGCCGCAAATCGGCTTAATCGGATTTTTGCGATTAATGCAGTACCCGTAATAAGCTTTATTGCGAAGTACGTGTTATCGCTTTTATTCCGCTAATTTTTTGCTAATATGTTTTTAGCTAGCCATCGCCGTTTTTCCGTAGCGATTTAAAAAACCTCGTTCGCTTTTGGGCTTTTAACGAGTTTTTTTTTTATCGCGCTACCGTTTACCACTAAAAGCTTTGCCGCTGGGACGCCGCCAAGCACGTGGACGATGGTAATAACGCTGTTAATGCCGATTTTAACAACTATACGCTGTTTAATTTGCGGCGTTTTAGTGCCGTGTTTAAAGCGATGTATTTACTGCTCGACGCGTTTGTTCGCGCCAATTCCCAAAGCGATAAGCAGCGTGGTGCGAGTGGCCCGAAAAAAGGCCGTAACGTTAGTGGTTTTTTATAGTTTCCCTAAGCGATCGCTAGCGTTAACCGCTTTTATTTTCTTGCAATAAAAGCGCATTAAGCGCGAGTTTACTACCGTTTCCGCCGAGGCGCGCGAGTAAGCCAACTTTTTTATCCCGCCGGGCGAGCGTTTTAATCGCCGCGTCGATTGGCAATCGCTTCGCCAAATATAGTTATAATGCCTTTGCGTAACTTATAGCTCCGTTATTTTAACGCTGTAATATTAACGCTATATTCGTGCAAGCCCGCTTTCGTAATACTAACGACGGTAGCCGTTTATAAAGGCTTGCTTGTCGTTGTTTTATTAACATCCTTTACGAAAAGTGAAATAGTTATAACGCGAAAACGTTTCGTCGTTTTTAAAGCGTTACGCGAGTTATTATTCGTTGTAATAATATTATATATGGTATGCGCTATAAAGCCGCGTATAACTTTATTAATTGCGTTAGTAATAATATTATGGAAAAAACTCGCGCGTTTTTCGCTAGCCTCCCGTTAACGGACATTTGGCGGATTAAGGATAAAAGGGTGGTTTATAGTGTTACTTTTCCGGATCGCGACTATATGTCGGATAACTTTTTTTTCGATTTTAACGCTAATAAATCCTTTTTCGCCGGCTTTAAAAAAGCGGAGTTTAAAGGTAACGGTAGCGACGTTACGGTTAATAGCCGGGTTATCGCCGAAAACGGTAACGTTTTGGCTAATATTAATAATAGCATATGGTAATAATATGGAACTATGTTTATCCCGGTATAGTAATATAGTTTCGTTTTAATTTCGTTTGTTTCCTTTTGTTTTAGCGCTATTTATTAGCGTTTTTTTATAATAGTTTAGTTAAATTAGGGAATTAAAATTGCGGTGTTTTTTTTCGGCTTGCCTTTTGGTTTTTTAGGTAGCTATTTCGTTTTAAAACGTTATGCGAAGCCGGGCGTGCGCCGTTTTTACGCTTAAGTTGCTATTAATAACCGCTATTATAACGGTGGCCCCGGCTTATGCGAGTAGCGTTTGTAAAACTCTTGGATTTTATCGTTCGCGTTTTTTAAATCCCGCGATAGCTGCTATATAAGCGCGTATAATGCTGCCCATTTAACTTTATATTGCAGGTTTTTCGGCGTGCTTTTAAAGTTTAAAATGTAATCGAAATACTATCGGGCCCCCGTGCTTTTGTTATTTTCGTTTAGGTATTCCGCCAGTTTTAAGCCATTTACTTTCCCCGCGTACTGCTTATTAATTTAATCCTGCTCGGGCAGTTTTAGCTTTTTTCGCGCGATTAAAAATATATGAAAAACGGGGAAAATTTTGTATTTCGCGAGCAGTTAAATTGCAAAAGCGCGTAGGTAAACTTTTGTTACGTAAAACAAGCTTACCCATTTGTCGCTAAATTTAAAAGTGGGGCGTAAAAACGCTATGTATTTCGTATTTACTTACATTTGGTCGCTAATTTCGAACGTGCCCGCGTTTTAGCGATAGCGGTTCGCCGCTTTTACGTAGCGTTTTTTTAATGTTTTCGCTAATGTTTTAACAAATTCGAAAACCTTTTCGATACGGTTCGCGATTATAATAGCGTTATAAATTTCACATTGGATTGCTAGCGTATTACCGTTTTTTCGTTTTATTTTCGGTTTTGTCCTTATATGCGGGTGTTATCCATAATTGGCGAAAAAAGGGGTAACGTGCGTGGTTTTTAACATTTAGTTATTATTAGCAAACTTTTTAATTGGCAGCTAATTTACCTAATCGTTTTGGTAAAACGAGCAAAACGCCCGAAAATATTGTTTTATATATGCGTTAACGATTTCCGTTTAGCTATTAAATTTTAAATAGTATAACGACGAATGGCGAAAGGCGATTCCCAAACGTTTCGATAATTTTTTCCAAAAAACCGATATAAATTAAGTGCTTTTATCGGACATAATAGTGTTTAGGGTTTCGTAATAGCGATAAACCGACAAAACGAAAACGTTTGCTAAAACGTTTGCATTTATAGCGCCGATAGGAATATAATATTTCATTTTTATTAATCGGTCGATTATTATTAAAACGTTTTCGTGCACGACGCCGTTTCGTTCGCATTTCGGCAATAGCCCGACGAAATTTATAAAAATATTTGCTTACGGCCGGAATAGCACCGGGAAGGGCTTTAAAAGGCCGTTTGGTAAGCTTTTCCCTTTTTTAACCATTTTGCAAAAGTGGCATTCTCGTACGAAAGCGTTAACGTTTCGTTAAAAACCCGGCCATATGTAAATTTTGCAAATAAGGTCGTACGTTTTCGTTTTGCTAGGGTGCCTTTTTAGCGGTAAGCTATATGTGCGGTGGAAAATTTAAAGTTAAAATGCGTTATTAAACGGGATTTATAATCGTTTGCCGATGTAAATTTAACCGCGAATCGCTAAGCAATTGGCAATAGCGATTTTATATTTCCAAATCGCGTTAAAAAATTGCTTTGTCGCTAGGTTTCGTAGCGCCGCTAATATGGCTTATATCGTTTCGCATTTAGCGTAAGCGTTATTAATATGTGTGTTTATAAATTGCGATACGTTTAATCGCCGTAATGTCGGTTGTTTATATGCTGGCCCGTTAACGGCCTATCGCTAGTTTTCCGCTTGCCATACGCTAGCTGGCAGTAATATGCGGTGCCGAAATGCGATTTTATCGTTTGTTACGTTTTAAGTGTTCGCCGGTTTTACGCTAGGTAGCCGGGAAAGTGCGTCCGGCATTACGGCTGATTTTCCCGGTTTATATACAATTTGGAATTTAAAATCGCTAAAAAATTTCGATTAGCGAACTTAACGCTGGTTTAGCAATTTGGTGGTAATGAAATATTGGAGGTTTTTATAATTTAACCACATTTTTATTGCTTATTCCGTGCTTTATAATTTTAAACGCCACTTTTTAAATGCCTTAACGATCGCTAAAAGCTTTTTATCGTAAATTTTATAATTGCATTTCGCTGGCGAATGTTTTGCTAAAAAAAAAGCGATTAGTCGGCAAATCCCTAGTTCGTCGATTTATAACAGCATTTCGCCCGACGCCCAGTTAAACGCGTTTGCTTTTACGATAGTCCTTTTGGTAAGGTCGTAAAAGGCTAAAGTAATCGTTAACGAAAAGGCGTTTTTTAATTATCGGAACGCCGTTGCAGCTTTATTCGTAAAAGTGCTTAGCTAGCTTTTATAGCTTATTAATATTGTAAAAAGCTGCGCGATTTTGGAAAAGCTTTTAATAAACCGTCGGTAAAAGTTGGCAAAACCGACGAAACGCTAAAGGTTTTTTAACGATTAAAGCTTTTACCAATTTTTAATCGCTCGAACTTTTTCCTCGTCCATCCGCATCCTTTACGTTATAATTACTAAGCCCAAATATTTCGTTTTTTAAACGCTAAATTCGCATTTTCGAATGTTAATTGTAAAGCCGGCGTTTAAAAGCTTTTGCACTATTTTTTTAACTTATCGTTAGTGCTTCGCTTGCGTTTCGCTATATATAAGCACGTCGTTTAAGTATGTTATAGCGAATTTGTTTAGCGAATCGCTTAGCGTATAGTTAATGTAATGTTAAAACGAACTTAAGGCTTTTATTATGCCAAAATTCGCAACGAGGCATTTGAATAGGCCGAACCTCGTAATAAACGCGGTTTTCCATTCGTTTTTTAAAGCGATGCGTAAACGGTTAAATGCTGCCGTAATATCGAGCTTAGTAAACCATTTCGCTTTCGACAATGCGTTTAAGGTTTTTTTAATAAGTGGGATCGGGTAACGGTTTTTTAAAATAACGTTATTTAAACCTTTGTAATCCACGCATACCTTTACTTTTCCGCTAGGTTTCCGCGCGAAAAGCACTAGTACGGCGGCGGGGATTGGCTAAGGCGTATAAAACCCTTATTTAAGTGCTCGTTTAAGTACTTTCGCACTATACGTAGCTTTTCGGGTAATATAGCGCGGTAATAGCTATATAGCGGCGTTTATCCGGCGAAAAGCTTAATTTTATAATCGAATGGCCGGTATAATAGCAATATTTCCGCGTTTTTAAACGAAAAACAATCGGCTTGGTTTTTTAATTTTTTAAGCAATTTATCGAAAATTTCCTGCATTATCGCTAGCGTTATTTTTTTCAAGTACTTTTCGATATCCTCCTCGGATATTTAACGAAAGTGCGGTGCCTCGTCGATTTAATTCTGGAAGCTTTTTAATTTCGGGGTTAACGGGTATCGCGTAAAGCGTTATTTAAAGTAAGGATAGCTCGTAAAAATGTCGCTAGCGTTTTTTTTAACGATTTACAAGCTGCCCCGCGGGTTGATAAAGCGGTTTATTATTAATTCGAAAAAGAGTTTTTTTAAAAATGGTTTTCGTTTTATTTGCATTTTGGTTGCCTATAAAACATAGCGAAATTTAAAGCATTAAATATTTTAACTTCCAAATCGGGTATAGCGTAATGGGTTTTTGCTATTATTTCGCCGTTAATTAACAAAATGCCCGCTTTTTAATCGATATCGGGGTTATAGTGTTATAGTTAAAACAAGCCCAAAAAACGTTAAAGCCACCCAACGGCTAGCAATACATAATTAGGGTTTCCAACCTGCTAGCGAACTAATGTTTAATTTAAACGAATTCGGTAAAGTATTTCGTAACTTTTCCGTTAGTAAATTAAAGCGGTTTTAATCGTAAAAGCTTTTATCGTTTTAATTAATATTTACGCGCGAAAGCGTTATTAATAAATGCTTATAAAAAGCACCCGGTGTTAATAAGCGATCGATACGGGATAATTCCGGCATTGTTTGGGCAAAGGTACGTAAAAAAGGAAAAAGTTGTATTAAGGCTTATTATGTTAAGAAAAACTCCGTTTTTTATGTTTGCTTATGTTAATTGCCTTTTAATATTTCGCGGGCGATTTGGGGTAAGGCTTACTCGTTTTTCGACGGTGTATCGCTAATTTTCGCTGGGCATTCGCGGGATATGTGGCCGTTTTTCCCGCAATAAAAGCAAAGTCGTTTAATTTTACGCTTTTGCCTTTTTTCCGGCGTAATTTAGCGTCCCGTTATGCTAATTTTGCTAAAATTCATAACGTCGCTGGGGTTTTGCTACGCGGCATGTCGGTTTTATGTCGATTGGTTGTAGCCTTTTTGGCGATAGTTGTGGTTTGCGATATTATTAAATAGGTTTCGAAATAGCGCCACCCATTTATCAAAAGCGCCGGGGCCGGAACGCAGGTTCGGAAGCATGGGCCGCAAAAGCGCGCTTAGCTCGCCGCTAACCTTTGTTTTAAAAGCTTCGACGAGTTGTACATCCGTTATATCGTATAAATCGGCCAACCTGTAAAATTCGTTAATAAAATCCCCATAAAAGCTTTTGCCTTGCTTAAGGCTGGCGAAGTGGCGTTAAGCGGCTTGCGCGGCGTTGGCGGTAATATACACCGGGTTTAAGGTACGGAAAAGCTCGTCGATAGTAAACAGCTAGCGGGTCGATGGGTTAGCGCTATTAGGCATACGGTTTTTAATAAGGCTATAGGCTTATCCCGAAAGGAATTGTCCGGCGTATAGGACCTTTTCCTCCTGTTTTAGAAACGCGTGTTCGTTTAGTGCAAACTTTGCTTACAATTGGGCTTTTTAAAACTCGTACGCTTTTTAGCGGGTTTCGGGCAATAATTGCCCATTTAAAAATGTTAAAGGGTTATGGCCTTTTGGTCGAAAAGATACGGGCTCGTCGGTAATTATGTGGTGTTAAACCGGCGGGGCCCCGTCGTTTTTTAAAAGCGGTGTAAAAGTCCTGGTTATAGTTAGGATGTGTGTTTTTAGGCTAAGCAGGGTTTTTTAACGCGCCGTTTTGGCCTTTGCCAATTGGCTTTCCAGCTTTCGGATTTGGTTTTAGCTGGCGTTAAGTCGTTTTAGCATTTGGGT
Source organism: Gaeumannomyces sp. JS-464 (assembly GCA_002197995.1). Taxonomy (NCBI): domain Eukaryota; kingdom Fungi; phylum Ascomycota; class Sordariomycetes; order Magnaporthales; family Magnaporthaceae; genus Gaeumannomyces; species Gaeumannomyces sp. JS-464. The sequence continues at coordinate 1,899,377 of NGZR01000001.1, read as the reverse complement.
TTCGGATTGGTACGCTGCTTCCTTTTCCTTTTCGTATTGCGCGCATTTCGCCGTTTTTTCGCTTAAGATTTCCAACTGCCTTTTAACGGTGTTTAGTTATTTCGCTTAAACTTTGCTTAATTTTTTAATTAATTTCGGGCATTTTTTTTATACCATTATTTAGTGTTTGGAAAATGCCGTGTATTTGGTTCGACATTTTTTAATTGCTGGTTATTGCGCTAATAAACGCTGTTACGTTTACTACCTCGGCGCTTTTAATTAGCGATTTTAGTAAAGGATATTTAACGAAGGCATTCCCCACCGTACTTTGGTATATTATAGTGCTGTGGTATCGTGGTATCGTAATACTGCCGTCGTTCCGGTGTCGATCCGTCGGCGTGGTTTTGGTTTGGGTATAGTTCCGTGGTATGTTGCGTGTTTTGGTTGTGGTGAAAAGCGGTTACCGCATCGGCTGGTTTTCGAGGGTTAGCGTAACAAATTGTTATAATGCAACATTTAGGTTTTGTATAAAAAAACTGTTATTGCGCGAGGAAAAGAGAAAAAGGTTTTTTAGCTATTTGGTAGCGGGAGGCAGTTTATATATAAGGTTGGTGGTGGTTTAAGCGTGGGCTGGGGCTCGTTTCGTAACACATCCGCTACGCTTATAACGCCCCGGCGTTTTTACGCCATACTGCCGATTGCCCGCTTACTAATAAAAAGCGCCGAAACGCGGCCCGACCTCCGTATGCTTTCGGGTTTAATTTTGCTAGCCGCCGGATAGCAACATGTAGCTTAATGTTTAGCTTAGGTAGCGCTAGCACGTTATATGCCTTTTAAAAGGCAAGGACTAGTAAATCCCGATTTGATAACGTTAAATAAACTCTTTTTTTTTTTCTCTTCTTTAACCACCTTCCTCGAATTCACCAATTTTTGGCATTGCGCTGTTAGTGCACATTGCCAAATTGCATACAAATCCTTAACACCCGCCAATTAGCGACCCAACACTAATAACCACGCCCGCCAACGGCGCTGGCAACGGTAACATGCCGTTGCTAACAGCCCCCCCTTCCGCCAATAGGGTGGCGCGCGCCCTCCTCGTCGGCCCAACGGCCCGAAGGAACGCGTCGCTGCCACCCGGGCCCCCCCGCGCGTTAGCGCACCCGATTACGCCGTTCCCGTTGCGGAATTAGCAATACCTAACAAGGCTCGATTAGGGCCAGGAAGGCTCCTATAACGGCAGCACCGGCACAGGTGCCCTTCCCCCTTCCCCTAACGCCGGCGTACGCGCCCACCCGTCGGGTCGGCCGCGGCGGCCGCGGAGGAAATTATTGCGAGCTATAGCCGCAAATAACAACAAACGGCCCTAATTTACGCCACGCTAGCCCGATTTATCGACGCTGGCATCGCTTCCCTTCCGGCGGAAGCAATCCCCGAAACTAACGGCTGGAAAGATTGCTTTATCGACTACGCCAAACAAGCTTTTTTTCGGCCTACCTACGCCGGCCGAAAAGGAAAGAAGCTTATACGGGGCCCCGGAGCCCCCGCAACGCGCGCTCCCAGCCATTTACGCGTCGGTAGCCCGGGAGGGCTACTAATAACCCCAACAACCCGCACAGGCTTTTCGGGGCCGTACGCTTTAAACCCGGGCACCCCGCCTATTAACAAGCCCTAAAGCCGACTTTCGGGTGTTCGTTAGGATCCCGGAAAAACAGCAGGCTTAGGCCAACTAACAAACGGGTTTTAGCATTCGCAAAGCCCTTACTAACAGCAAAAACCTGCCGTTTACGACGGCCGATGTTTTGGAAGCGTACTAATCCCTTACGGGTTCGTGTTAAAAGCAAAAGCAATTTAAAGCCGGCTTTTGCAATACCAATCCGAATTAGGCCGTTATATATACGCCGAAAAAATCGAAAAGCCCGAAATTTAATACAACTACGTAATTTCCGGCTGCTTTACCTTTTTAACCAACGGCTTTAAACAATGCGTCCTCGTATTTGGATAAACTGGTTCGGGAGGAAGTGGAAACCCAAACAAGGCACAAACCGGTAAACGTTAAGCCTTTCGGGGCCGGCGTCGACCACTAAAGGCGTATATCGTGAATTATATCCCTTTATACGCAAGTGGCCGGGTTTAAGCTTTAAGGGATCACTTTCTTCTTACGCCGCGTATAACGATACCCGCCGGTTACCCAGCACACCCCTAGCTGCCACGGCTTTTACGTGGCCCGCAATTGCGCCCGGGCCGATAGGTGCCTTCGGTGCGGGAAAATAAACGACGACCGGCACGTACAACCGTGTACGGCCCTCCCGCAATGCGCGAACTGCTCGGGCCCGTACCTTGCCAACCACCCGAACTGCCTTATAAGGCCCGTACGGGTAAACGGAGTGCTAAAGCACTTAACTTTTAAGGAAAAAGGGGCTGTTAAAAGGTTAAGCGCACAAGCGTACCGGGCGGCGGCAAAGGCGGCGAAAGCCGCCGTTGCCACCGCCACCGCCGCTACCGCTGCTACCGATAATACCCTTCCCGCAACCGCTACTACTACGAGCGGCTCCGCCGTAGCCGTTAATTTAACGGCAAACCTTATAACCGCTACCGCTATTATTGCGGCTACCGTTATTACCATTAACGATACCGCTAATACAACGGCTAATACCGCTGTTAACCTTACGGCTAATACCGTTATCGCCGTTACTCCAGCCATCCCTATCGCCGCTGCCACCCCTGTTGGCCCCGCCGTCGCCTCCGCCGTTATAGCAAACCCGGCAGGCCCGCCGGCCCCGGAAGGCGTGGCCCGTACGGCCGGCAAGGAAAGGCACCTTGCCAAAAGGCTTAGGGTTAGTTTTAACAACCAATACGAAGTACTGGCGGATATGGAACTGGACCTCCCCGAGCCCGAAAAGGTTATCGAAATAACCGGAAACCCCTTAGAGGAAACCGACGGTACCGCCGGCCAACAACCCTAGGGCTAAAGCCCCCAATACATTAACGCCGCTTTTACGTATGCCAGCAGCCAACCGGATACAACAAACGCATGGCAATAAGGCCCGGCGCCCAAGGCTTCGCCCCGAACGCCCTGCTTTAACCGCCGCCCAAGCGAACGTTTAACGTAGTTGGGAAGCGAGGGCTACTTTATTCCAACTATTTGGGAGCCAAAATATCGACGTGGTGCTAATGCAAAAGCCCTCTAACGCGTGGAAAAGGAAGCTTATGCTTTGCACCCACCCGTCGTACGAGCTATTTACTCCGGTAAATAGTTAGCACGACCACTAAACCAGGCCTCGGGTAATAACTTACGTACGGAAAGACTCGGGGCTTCGGCCCGTAGCGGACCGGCCGGCAAGCAACACCCGGGACATCCTTTGGCTTACCGTCGCCGGGTGCACTTTCGTTAACGTATATAGGCCTTTAAGGGACCTTTCGGAACCTTCGTTGGACCTTTTACTACGTTAGCGGCCCAACGGCAAAATGCATTATAGCTAGGAACTTTAACGCAGGGTCCCCGGCGTGGGATCCGGTTAGGGTAATAGGAATAGGGGCTAAGATATAGCCCAATAGGCTAATACTTATAACTTCCTCCTACTTACCGACCCAGGCCAACCTACGCATAACGATGGGGGCGTTTTGGATCTTACCTTTTTAACGCCTTTTGGCAACAGCGGAAATCGACCTTTCGCTAGCAACCTTGGACTACCGTTCGATACGGATCGAAGTTCCTAACCGCAATAACTCCGTTCCGGACTACCGGCGTATTACGCTACCAGATAAATAAACTACCGTTTTTCGCAAACGCGGTAGTAACGGGGGCCGGCAGCCTGCCGCCATTTACAAATCCATGCACGGCGGATTACTTGGATAAAACGGCCGAGGCTTTAATAAACCTGCTAAAAAATGCGTTAATGGCTTTCGGCCGGGGGCTTAAAGCTAAAAGAAAAGGCCAACTTAGTGGAACGAAAAGTGCGCTAACGCTTAACGGACTTTGCAAAAGCTATGGCAAACGGCGGGCCTTTTACGGCCGAAGCCCGCTTTTTAAAAGCAACGGTCCGGGCGGCTAAAAAACAGTAATGGGCAGCGTGCTAAAAGAAATGGATTTTTGAAAGCTATACCGTGCTGTAAAGTGGCATAAACTTGCACCCGCTATACGGCTTCCCCCGTTAAATATCGACGGGGAGGTTAAAATAGCCCCAAAAGATAAAGCGGAAGCATTAGGCCGTAAAATCCTCCGTAGGTTTACGGCGGAGGACGACCTATAAAAGGACTCGTTGCTGCAAAGGGCTACTTAAAGGACCGCACAACTCCCGTGGGACCCCCACGTCCTTTTGGAGGAATGCCGGAAGTGCACTGTTAGCACGGCAAACACGGCCCCAAACGTCGACTCCTTAACGGTTAAGCTGCTTACAACGGCATGGCCGGCAATAAGGGGAATACGTTAGGGCTTTTTTCGAAGCTTGCCTTAAAGCCGGGCATTACCTTGGCCCTTTCCGCATAGCGGAAGTGGTTATGTTAAAAAAGCTGAATAAAACGGATATAACGGACCCAAAATCCTACCGCCTGATAGCTTTGCTCCCGTGCTTAGGGAAAGGGCTGAAACGGCTAATGGCTTCGCGGATGGCATCCTCGCATTACAATACGGGCTTATAGCTCCGCAACACGCCGGGGCTACCCCGAAAAAGGCCGCTATCGATTTAACGGCATACGTAACCCACGAGGTGGAACGGGCTTTCCAAAAGCATAAAACGGCCGCCTTCGTTACCATGGATGTATAAAGGGCTTTCGACGCCGTACTCCGCCGGAGGCTTTTTCGGAGGCTTTTAAACTAAGGCTGGGATCCAACGTTAGTACGATAGGTATTATTTTTGCAAAAAAACAGGGTGGTTAAAATGCGTTTGGAGGACGCTACGGCACCCTTTTTCCCCGGATTGCGAGCTACCCAAGGTTACCGGCGTTACCGGTCCTGTTTATGCTTTATATGGCCGAAATCCTACCCAAAGCAAAAGCGGTTAAATACGAATACGCGGACGATATAAGCATTTGCGTAACGGGTAGCACCGGAAAAGTGCTTTCGTAAAGCAGGGCTACGGTAACGGAAATCCTACGTTGGGAAAAGGTTAATAAAGTGGCTTTCGACCCGGGAAAGTGCGAACTTATGCATTTTTCCAAGCGGAAAAACCCTATAACTTTAGCGGTTATAACGGAAAGCTTACCATCCAACAAGTTACAAGAGCTTTACGGTGGTTAGGGGTTTTTTTCGACCAAAGGCTTAACTTTAAAGCCCACGTCGATAATAAGGCTGCAAAAGCTTAAAACGTTGCTAACCACCTCCGGAGGCTTACGAACTCGATAAAGGGATACCGGCACATTCGGTTTATAAAGCCGTTACGACAGTTATAATCCCACGGCTTTATACGGGCCGAGGTGTGGTATAAAGGCAAAACCAAACCACACCCGTATAAACCAGCATAACAGCAATATATTCGCCAAAGCCATTTAATTAAACGGGTGGATAAAGCTTTAACCGCGTCCTTCCGGGCAGTGGTTCCAGTTTGGAAAACCGCACCGATAAACGCTTTGCATTACGAATCCGGCATTTAAGCGTTTAAGCGCTTTTAAAACAAGCCCGCCTTCGTTTCGCGGCCTGCATAAATACGGTCCCGGAAAAGCACCCCTTAGCCGCAGCGGCTAAGCCGGCTTTTAACGCCCGAGGCCTAAAGCAGGCTTACCCGGCAGGTTTACGACCTTTTTGCAAAGGACGGCCAAACTCTTTCCGGCTTGCACCCGCTCGGCCTACCTCCCGTATAAATATACGGGGTTTACGATGGCCATATAAGAAAAGCCCGCAATCGTAAAGCTTTTATAACGTGGTTTCGCACCTTTCCACTTACCGACGTTATAATATATAGCGACGGGTTTTAAAGCAAAGGACGGGCAGTTGGATACGGCTGGGTAATATACCAAACCGGCTAACGCAAACTTTCCAAGCACGGCCGGTTAGCGCATCCGGCGGAAAGTATTCGACGGCGAAGCGGAAGGGGCCCGAATGGGCCTCCGAAAGCCGTTTGGAGCTTCCGCAATTGCACTTTCCACTTATACCTTAATAACACCTCGGCGGCCAACGGCTGTTTAAGCACGGCCCTTAACAGTTTACAAAAGGCTTTTAAAAAATCCATTACCTTATAAATAAACACCAGGTATACGTACGCTAGTCCCGGGCTATATGGAATCCCCGGAAACGAAAAGGCAAATGCCGAAGCAAAGTTGGGATCGGCCCTGCCAATACCTTAACATTTTAAACCAACGGTGGCCGGAGTAAAGGCTTTAGCCCGGAAAAACAGCCCGGGACGCCGAAACGCATGGTTAAAAACAACTTTCCGGATCGGTATAAGGCTATAAGCCCCGCCGGTACCACAACACACGCCCGAAGCGTTACACTGCACCGGAAGGTACTGCAACGGCTAATAGCCGCACGCACCGGCCACGGGGATTTCGACTGTACCACCGAAGTTCCAACACGAAACGAACCCGTGCCGTTGCGGGCGAAATAAGTCCCCTTCCCACCCTGTATTTTGCAGGCTAGCGGGGCGGCAAAAACAAATGGCCTATAGCGGACCCTCCCCGGCCTTCGATAAGCCCGGATATTGGAAACGGCTTTTCCAAAAGCCCTCCCTTTTTGCTTCGTTCGTTAAAGCCAACCATAACTACATCGCCGGACGATAACAAAGGGCCCAAAAAGCCTATACTTAACCTTTTCCTTTGTACTATTAGGATTAACAATAGCTCGTTAATCCCCGCACTTTAGGCCGGGCCCAGGAGGTCCGAAAACCCCCTCCCCCGCCCAAACCCGGCTTTAACCCCTTTTCCGGCATACCCGCCGGCAACAGCATAACTACCACCCGCAGCGCTTTACAACGCCCCGGCGTATTTTTACGCCCTATTGCCGATTGCCCGCTCGCTAACAGGAGCGCCGGAATGCGGCCCGACCCCCGTGTGCCTTCGGGTTTAATCTGTTAGCCGCCTTAATAGCAGCATATAGCCTAGTGTTAAGCTTAGGTAACGCTAGCACGTCATATGCCCCTTGGGAGGCAGGGACTGGTAGATCCCGACTAGCTGACGTTAAATATACTTTCTCTCTCTCTCTTTCTCTCTTTGCTACGGTCCAACAATAGTTTCCTGGCCCTCGCCACCGCTACATCGCCCTTTACGGAGGAGGTCGCGAAATCGGAGGCGATGTTATGGTGCGGCGTGCCCTCCGTGCACTTACAGCCCTGCCTCTCGTGCCCGTTAGGTGTATAAGACCCCTATCGCAATCAAAACAGCGGTTTTGATTGTCCTGGCTTTTTAGCAAAGGTGGAAGGGTCTCCCTTTATCTAACTGCCCTAACAGGCGACCGTTTTCGCGTGCGATACCAGGTCGTTTTCGTAAGCCAGGCGGGCGCGGAACAAAAGGCCGTACGCGAACGCCGGCGGCCGGCGGTGGCTTGCCCCTAACGCGGCGAAATCGGCCACGCCGCGTCCGACAAGGTCCGCTCCTACAAAGACCAACCAGACCAGGAGTGACTCCAGCCCCCGCCCGGAAAAGCGATCCACAAAGCCGTGCCATAGTGCTACGCTTGGCGTTCCCCTGCTGGCGTCGATCACACTCCCCGGTCGGGCGGCCATGCGCCCATACTCGTCCACGATCCGGTCGTAGCACCTCCTCTCGTCCGCAGACAGGCCATGCCCGACGCGATGCGATATCTATTGTCACGACGTGGCATTTAAGCCTTGATTTGTGCAGAACGTGTGGGAATATTAAGCTGGAAAGGAAAAAAGAGGTTAAAGGAGAGGTGTGGCCGAAGGCCACACCTTTATCCTGTCAGTCCTTCCTTATCTAATCTCCAGCCAATCGGCTATCAACTCTATCAACTACCACTGGCAGTGCCGTGCCATAACATCTGCCGAAAGCGTGGGGGCGTCCATTCCAACACGCTCGTCGGAGGCTCTAAGCAGGCGAACATGGTTATCGGGAGACTTCTGGTCCCTCGTAGCGATGCGGACACCTATAGAAAGCCGACGGGGATGGCAGTCCAGCAGCGGCGTTAACGAGTCCGTCAAAGCCCAATGCGAGCTTGCGCCATCGTTTCGCTGCACGCACGCCGCCAAATGGGCATCCGCGCCATCCCGACATCGTCTTCCCAGCCCCAGTACGTCCCAGCGGCGGCTAAAAGCCAGGGACAGGTTGGAAGCGTCGTCCGAGCTAAACCCAGTGTTATTTGCAGGACCTGGATGCCGACCTGCCGACCAGCGCGCATATTGCGACGGCTCGGCTGCTGGCTATGCGCGGGGCCGTGGAGCAAGTCCCAGCCGCGATCGATGCAATTGCATTTGTACCACCGCATGCGGTAACACAAGTGTAAGTCAATGGCTGGAAATCTTTGTACACGTGCTTGGTCCAGTCGGACGGCATCGAAAACTTCTTGCAAAGCTGGCATTCGAACTCGGCCGGAAAAGACTGGGCGCCAGGGAGGAGCTCGTCCTGCCCTGGAACGTTGGTGCTCCGCCTTCCGCTAAACAACAACCAAGCTCCCGATTGGCAATCAATCCCCCAGTTTGCCGGCAGCTTTCGGGCCGCGACCCGTCGAGGGACGGACCCGCCAAAGTCGGAAATCTTAAGGCTTAGTTTCGTCGACCGGGAAATCGTGCGGCCGTACGTCGTACTGTATAACGCCGGGCCGCCTCGATGCGTAAGCGCTGCGCCTTGGTGCGATGGATCTTTTCGAATAGCAAGTTTATCTGCTTTGTGCTAATTTTATCCAACCAAAACCGGCAAGGAGGCGACGTTCCAATAAAGAAAGAAGTTGGCGTCACGCGGCCCCGACCGAACCCCTTCCTTCGGGATGCGAGTGTTAAATGGAGGCGCAGCAGCTGTGCGTAATTTGCTAGCTCCGCTGCCTGCTATAACAAAAATACGATGGATGTACCCTTAACTCCGTTGCCTTTCTATTTCCTCCGTTTCAAAAAGCGTTTCGATATGGTATATTAACGCGTTCGGGGCGCCGTAGTGCTTGACAACAAAATCGTGTGTCACGGGACCAGACTATGGTAGTACCGCCACACCATGAAGGCAAAAGAGGAACGTTGTTGTAGCTGGGGCTACAACCGTGCAAGGTCCTTATTAAGGAAAGACTGCACCGTGACATCGTGTTAATTTGTTCTAGGCGCCACCTGTGCAGTGCTGCTGCCAGGCTTGCCGCGCCGGATTGGACAGGACGCCCTAAAGTATTTTCGTTAAATTACCGCCCCCACGCCAATGGCTGAACAGGTTTGCATCGCCAAGACTGCCATGCTCAGCCCGACCAAAATGCGAAGACGATTGGCTGTGGTGTGTTGTTAGGCAGGTGTGTCGGGCATCTAGCTGGCCCCCACCACCTTCCTCTCCTTTTCGCGAGTTTGCACTCCCGGAAACGACGGGCCTTGGTCGTCAAACCATCAAACATTACGATTACCTGCACTGTGCTTCGGCCTAGGCCGCCTTCCTGGTTGCTTCGACAATACAACGGATGGGGAAATTCAGGAAACTGCTACGCCGCTTGGGGCGGCGTCGCCCCAGTCCGCCTCAAGAACCGAGCCAAACCCCGCCCCAACCGGGCCCCCCGAGAGCCCGCCTCGAGAACCAAGCCAAGACCCGCTCCAACCAGGCCCTCCGGAAAGCCCGCCGCCAGTCCCCCCTTCCCGATGGAGTCAAAGTTCTGCACGACTGTCCCGGTGCCACGGTCGACATTTGCTTCGTCCACGGCTTGACCGGGAACCGGGATAGTACCTGGACCGCCGACGGGCAGTCCACGCCCTGGCCAGGGACCCTTCTACCGCAAAAGCTTAAAAACGCCCGCATACTCATGTACGGATACGACGCATACGTGTTACGACGATCGGCTGCATCGAATAATCGGCTAAAAGACCATGCCAAAAACCTTTTAAACGACCTGACGACAGATAAAGCTAGCTGCGAAGCGCGGTTTCGTCCCCTCATTTTCCTCGCCCACAGTCTGGGGGGCCTTGTCTGCAAAAAGGCTATTTTGCATTCGCGAAACCATCCCGAATCTCAATTTCGCGACATATTCGATTGCACCAAAGGCATTATGTTTATGGGCACCCCTTACAAGGGGTTTTGGATGGCCGATTGGGGTCGGATACCAGCGAGGGCTATTGGCCTTGTCAAGTCTACCAACGAGTCGCTCTTGGGGATCTTGGAAACGAAAGATCAGTTCCTCGAATCTATTCAGGGCCGGTTTTTGGACATGGTACGCGAACAGCGGGAAAGCGGAAGGCGCCTCGAGGTCACATGCTTCTTTGAAGAATTGCCTTTGTCTGTCGCCGGGACAGTTGTATCCAAGGAATCCGCTACTTTCGAGGGCTTTACTTCGATCAGCATCCACGCCAACCACAGGGACATGGTCAGGTTTTCCTCTGTGGAAAAGAACGGGTTTAAAAGGTTACTTGGAAAACTGAGCAGATGGGTGGTAGAAGTCGCTTCCGGTAGGGACAAGCTGATAACATGCAGTTTTAAGATGGAACTTCTCAGCTGACTGTATGCCTCTGAAATCCAAGGCCCCGGATCCGGGAACCGTGGGCAGCAGGTGGAGAGAGAGAGAGAGAGTTTATTAACGTCGCTAAGTCGGGATCTACCAGTCCCTGCCTCCCAGGGGGCGTACGACGTGCTAGCGCTACCTAAGCTTGACACTAGGCTACATGTTGCTATCGAGGCGGCTAACAAATCAAACCATGGGGCAAGCCCAAGGCACACGGAGTTCGGGCCGCATTCCGGCGCTCCTTGTTAGTGAGCGGGCAATCGGCGAAAGGGCGAAAGATCGCCAGGGCGCTGTAAGCGCAGCGGGCGGCGCAATAAGCGCCGCGGGTGGTAGAGAAACGCAATCGGCCGGCAAGGTGCCGGAGTAAAGTGAAAGTGTCAGAGGTGGCCTGGAGTCACGTGGGTGGCAACTGGTGCCCCACAGCTCTAGGCCTATGCACTGGCCCTAGTATTTTGGCCTGCGGGCGCCCTAGCCCGCGATCGAGTAGAGTAGTCAAGCAACAATCACCAATCACTTTGGGTGCCTGTCGTCGCGCACCTCCATCAGAAAGCCAGGCGGAGGGGCCGCAATGGTCCCCTGGGCCCGGCCAAAGAAAGAAAAGTTCGGGAGCTGGAAGGCCTAATTCCAACCCAGTGTGCTCCTGGAGTGTCGCGTATCGAACGACAGGCTGCGCGGTTTGCAACGTAGTGTCAGGCGTACCGTTCAGGCCACGTTGGCAAACAGAGCCACGTCAAGATCTTGCGCGTGCGATGCCACCTGTACATATGTACAGCCCGGCGTGGCAACAAACAAAGGCGCGTGCCGTCAAAGCAAATCTTGCGCGTGCGTGCTTAAGCAGGTGCCTAAGCAGGCCAATCTTGCGCCGTGCGTATCGTTGGATGCGGTCGACCAAGGAGGAGTCGCGAGTATAGCGGGAAAGGCGGCGGCTGGTGCCGTAGTACAACGGCGGCCGTGGTTGGCGGGGGACGGCGGCGGCCGGGCCGGCTATTCGTCCAATGTGTTCTAACTGCTTACCGGCCTGCAGTCTTCTTATGCGTTTATCTTTTCGTCGCGTGTCGTGTGCCCGCGAGGCGAAAGCGAAAGGAAGTCAAAAGGCGGTCTGGTGATGCGCGAATGTTAAAGCATCTGATTGTCAAGATTTTGGCGCGCGCGAGGCGCGCGCCCTGGGCGATAGGGTGCAGGCCTTCCCCTCGACTGGCAATAGGCACCGCCATACCTTTGCCAGCCATTCTCTGCTTTTTTGGCCCAGTTGCGTTGCCGACGTCGTTGTTGAAAGGAGTCGGAAAACGCGAGCAAAACAAGCCAAATGGCTTGTTAGTACCCTGATAGTGCTTCGACCATTCTTTTGGCGGGCCACACACCAAAATTGGCCGTGTTCCTTAGCGGCCACTAACAGTGGGTCCGACAGGAAAATTTTTCGGGGGGAAGGTGGAAGAAATGTCTGATGTATATAGTTCTGAGTAGTTTGAATGGATTGCAGGCGTTTGGGGGTTGGAGTTGGAGTTGGTTGTCCGGAGGTCGCGGTTGCGTGTCCGACTCGCTGATGTGTCCGACTCACTGATGAACCACGTTAGGTAACCTTGCCACTAATACCACATCCCTTGTCTACAATAATTACTTATGTAGCCCGAACGGCAGAAAAAAGACAGGTTAAAAGAGGAGGTGCCTCGAATATCCTCCCACACATGATCACATTGGAAGTGTGAAGGATGGAGCGGCAGCGAAAATAAACCTCGGTATATTTAAGGTACTAAACAGTTAAGAGACAGACGGGTTTGTGGGATATTACGCCTAATCCCATTCCGGTAGGTGCTTTTTAGCGCAAACACCATTTTTGTTGGGTGCTGTAGGCCCAGACTCCAAGACGGGGCTGCTCCGAGACAGTTTCTGGAGCAGGCATGGATACCTCGACGCGGCAGACATAGCGCAGGGAGATTCTACGAGGCACAGAGTACGCTGGGAGCTGGATGTTGTACTTGCTGTGCTCCGTCCAGGTGGTCTGTTGTATTGCTTCGATGGTGGAAGGGCGCGGGGGTGTCCGTATCCATGATGCCCATAATTGCCGCGGTCTGGTAGGGGAGCATGTCCCGTTCGAGACACCCGGGCCAGAGGACGGCCCATCGCTGACCGGGTCGAGCGGGGGGAGCATCCCCGAGCAGGTCCCGAAGCTCCATCCTGAAGGTTGACCCGAACCACGGTACCTTGTAATCCCCAGGGTATCTGGGCGTCCACTTCCGGTCGTCTGTAATCTGCCGAATCAGGATGGGCGAGCCAGGCTGCAGTAGGCTGTCGCTGGTGAACTCAAATCCCCCAAACTGGACGGGCAAGCCGCCGCCGTTAGGGATGATGACAGCGTGCTCGGGTCCAGGCTCCGAATGTGGCTTACGCATGCTGATGAGATCGGGCACCTGGCGCAGGAACGTCCTCGGAGCCCAGCGGTAGCCGTCGACGGGAAGCCGCGGGTGGTCGTGGAAGATGATGAGGGGTCGAAGGAGCCAACCAGGTCGTAGAAGCAGGCCATGCGCGCGGCACCGTCTCGGTTGAGAATCTCCCTCGCGCCGCCGCTCCCGAGCCCAAGGATGCTGGCTACGCACACCGACTCGTCCTCGGACCGGCTGGTCTCGCGGCTCCGCAGGTAGCGGGCGCAGGACCTCAGACGTGCCGCGAGATCGAGATGCTGCGCATCATCGATCTCCACTGCGCGATAGAACCTCTCGAGCTCGACGGCACAGAGCAGCCGCAGCGGCGAGCACAGGTTCCGGGCCGCGTGATGGTCGAAGACCTGCAGCTCAGCGCGATTCATATCCTGGAACGACTCGGCGCCGTCGAGGAACTGGAAGAAGAGGCTGCGCGCCAACTGGCCCTCCTGCATCGTCCACAGCCGGTGATGCCAGTTGGAGAGGTGAATATGCACGTACTTGTCGACCACGTCGGCCGAGCGCGGCAGCCCGAGGAGTTTCGAGTCGAGCACGAGCACGCGGCTGGCGAATCGGTAGATGTCTGCCATCTGGCTGATGGCGTCCTTGCGGAGGTCGCGTGTCCGGTCTCCTTCGGGGTACCGGTTTTCGTCTCCAACCGGGACGCAGAGCGTGTCGAGCCAGAACGGCACCGTTCCCATTCCCTTTCCCTGTGGCCATGGTTTGAAGCCGACGCGCCAGAGCTCGTCGGCCAGAGACTGGATCCGGGACAGCTGACAAGCCCAAAGCGAATTAGACTTGTCATTGTTGCCTAAGCCGTCAGACCAGCTGTTGTATTATGTGTTAGCAACGATATTAGGTACGTACCCAGACATAAGGAGGCTAAAAACGATTGAAACATGATAATCAGGTGGCGAGGAACGCGGTATACTACCCCAATAAATAAGAGGATGGATAAATAGGCACTTACACGTGTGATATCGCCACGTATTCGTTCACGGTACGATCCCCCGCCGAGACCCGTATGGTTTCCCCGTCCCACTGAAGAACCGGGATTTGTGCATTTTGAACGAGCCTGATGGCCTCCTTGGGGCCGAAACGGCCCGCATTCACCTTCGCAGCCGGTTACATGTGTCTGTCGGTACTCGTGGTAATCGACCTTTTGGCAGTAGTCGTTGCAGATGGCCACGGTACAGTCGGAATGGTCTCCGGCACGGTCACGCCGGCGGGGACATGCAAAGCTGCCAAAATAGTAATCTGCGCTGATGGCAGCACAGCTCATGGACTCGGGGAAGAAAGGCGAGTCGCTGACACACCATCCGTTACTCCGAAGCTGGGCTTGCAGGACGGGACTCGGGCCCCAAGACGGCATCTGCCGATGTCGTAGCCGTAGACCGCTGCCGCGGCGAGCAGAGACTCTCGGCCATGGCCATGACGGACAGCTCAACCAGCTGCATGCGGCTCTTGTGCAGCCCCGCCATGGCCTCGCCTTCGCGCTGGAACTTGCCCAGGTAGTAGAACGTCCAGTTCAGCATCTCCTTGATGTTTTCGCCCCGTATGTCTCTCGGATTGTTGACGTCAAGAACAACGCGCGGTCCATCGGAAAACCCATCCCGCTCCGCCCATCTCGCGACCAGATCGGGCAGCCCCGTGGTGCGGACGAACATGTTCTTCCCCCCAACCCTTGTGGTAGTAGTGGTAACGGCGAAGGGTCGACAAAGTCTCGAGTGCGAACCGAGATCCCGACCCTCCCGAATATGGAGATGAGGGTTCCAAAGTAGAGCCACGTCTGGAGCGCCTGGGCCAGTTCATGCTGGCTGAGCTTCTTGAACGACAGGTCGCCCGTCACTTGGTTACGCTCCCATCCCTTGCGGTCCCAGTAGCTCTTGAAGTTGTAAAGGATATCGTCGTTGGACCTGGAGGTTCTCGCTTCGAATTCTTCGCCGCCGAGGTACGGGATGTTTATCGAACTTGAGCCGGCGCGAGAGGGGAGATGCTCCATCTTGCAGAGAGATGGTAGCACTGGCGGGCAAAAAGCCGAAGGTGTTAAATCGAGGCAGCTTCTACAGAGTCCGGAGCGAAGAGTCCGATCACATTGATGGAAATGGCGGGGGTAAATGAACGGCTGGGGGAAGTGATTGTGAATGCTCTCGGGAGGATCGCCCCTGCGCCTAGGTATGTTAGGCTCTCAGGCCCCACCACGCAGAGGTCGCAAAGCGTCCGTCTTCGTCGCCCACTGCCGGGCACCTCTTGGACGAGTTCCACGGTCACGCACCAAATCCAGGCGGTCAAATATTGCCCCGACACCGACACCACCCAGCGACTAGTAAAATTATACTTTAAAAAAAAAAAACCCTTCGCATGCAGCAGCAGAGGAATATGCGGGAATTTGCCTCATCTGTTTGCAAATGTGCTCAAACCTGACTGGCCAAGAGCAGCCAGCCAGCCGCAATTCTTCCTGCCCGACATTGCCCGACTGCAAGACCTGTTTGGGCTGCCTTGGCTGTCGGGCTGCCTTTGCTGCGCTCATCCGTGGAACCCTTAATATGCAATGCTACACTGAGTGCATCCCAGCCGTGGGGACTTGTGAGGCTTTGGCGAGTGACAGTGACAGGATCTCAGCCGCACGCGGGATTATGCGGGTGCCCTCCCCCAAAAACGCCCCTAACAATTATGGAAGCGAGTCACAGCACTCATCACACTAGTTTATTGGAAATAGAACGCTGTGATCGGCATCTCTGAACCCAGCCAATGGTAGGGTCCAGTCATTGCGGCAAAGTGCAGTGTCCAGAGGCGTTTCGTTGCGCTGCACATTCGCCGAGCCCGTCTTTAGCTTTCAGCTTGTGCTTTGGAGGCCTCAGCTCAGCGAGTGACGGGAAACCGGTCAAGCGTAGGGGTCGCCACAGATGAGATGATGATGTTAGTTGCGTTTGTTCCAACCATTTGCCGTCTGGTTCGCCTGGTTCGCTGGACTGCCTACCTACCCTGGCTACCTACCTAGATGCGACATCGGGGTGCGCTGTCGGCCTATGGAAAATGCATACTGTGACAGTGGATATCACGCCTCTGTTACTAGCAGCTGCGGGAGAATCATGTCAAGTATTAATAAGCTCTGAAATGGGATGCCGGCTGGTAGGTTCTTGCCTAGCTACACGAAAGAGAACGAGAACGTGAACGAGAACGTGAACGTGAACGAAAGAAATGCCCCAGGCTCGTCATCCATTCTCGGATCAGACGCCCCTGTAACCCAACGGCTGCACTGCCGCGTTATAATCCGCATTGCAAATGAAAGTCTGCCCGCACTGAGGGTTGCCGCATATGTTCCGGGTGCCACCAGATCCACCAGAGGAGCCACCGGAGTAAGTCGGGGCACCCCTGTCCGATCACCCCCCTTTCCGATCAACAATGTAACCCCGCCGCGGGGCATTTACCTTCACCGCTACTTGTGTATTTCTTCACCAAAAAGCATCCGTTTGGCTTCATTTTAGGTTCATTTTGTAGCTTAAGCAATGGAAAAACAATATACGGAAGTGCAAGTCGATAAGGCCTGTCGTTTAATCGAGGGCGGCATGCCAATCCGGCAGGCCGCTGCCGCACAAGGGATACCCTTTAGTACTTTTTACGGGAGATATTACGGTGCAAAACCTACCAACAGGGCTAACAAAAATCCCAACGGCTACTCCTAAAAGAAAAAAATCACCTAGCCAAATGGGTGGCCGTGCAGGCCGCTTTAGGGCTCCTACCAACCCACGGGGAATTGCGCTTTTTTGCCGGCCAGATTTTTCGTAACGCCGGCGACCTTAAACCTATAGGGAAGCATTGGACGGACGGTTTTTTACGCCGGAATCCTTAAGTAGGGGTTTATCGAGCCTAACGCATCGAAAACGCGCGTATAAACGGTGCAATAACCGATATAATACGAATTTGGTGGCCCTAACTAAGCATCCCGGAAATTGCCGCTATCTCGGCAAAATACAAGCATAACGTTAACGAAAGGGGCCTGTAAAAAGGTCGCACGGGTAACGGCCTTGTATTAAGCTTTGCAGAAACTCGTCCTTTGTATAAAAAAAGCCCGGATTTCGTGCTTAAACCTTTTTTATAAAGTGTATTTCGGCTTCGAGTAACCAGCTTCGTCCCTTTATCATTTTTAAAGGAAAGCATTGCAAAACTAATAGTTTCCGAAAGGAAAAGGCTTTTTTAACGACTGGGAGTTTACTATAACAAATAACGGCTGAACTATTAACCGTATAGCGGTAAAATGGCTGCAAAAAATATACCTCCTTACCATTAAACCCGACCCCTTTTAACCACGTTTGTTAATCCTAAACGGCTACAAATCCCACGTTATAAAAGCCTTTCAGTATTTATGCTTTTAAAACGACGTTTATCTTTTATATTTACCCGCTTATTCCTTTCACGTATTGCAGCCTTTCGACTTAGGAGTTTCTCTCCCTTATTAAACGGGCTTACCGGCAAAAAATAAAAGCTTAAAGCTTAGTTTTGCAGCTTTACAATTGTAAAAAAGCGACTGTTCCTTACAAAGTACAATGCCGTACGAAAAAAAGGGATAACGCCTGCAAATATAAAAGCAGGGTGGGCCGCATCGGGCTTGTGGCCGGTCCGGATTAGCAAACCTTTTATAAGCCGCCTTTTGCTCGAAAACTCCAACACTAAGCGTTTAGTAACCCCAACGACCTCGCCCACGCAATTAAGGGCTTTAAAAAAGCCTAAAACAGTCCCTATGGGCTGCTAAAAGGACTGGAAAACTCCTATAAAAAGTCGGGAGTTGGCCTCCTAAATGGAGGATTTTACGGCTGCAATCCGGACCACCCCCACAAAGAGGCTTTTCCTTCGGAAGGTTCGCAAAAGCTTTGTGCTAAAAAACCTCGAAATAGCTAATTATTAGCGAAAAATCAGCTTTTTAAAGGCATAATTAAAAGCTACCTAAACCCGGAAAAGGAAGAAGGTCGTGCCGGACCCCAACGAGACCTTCCTTTTTGGACGGCAGGTTTACTTGGCAAGGGAAGGGAATCCGGAAGAACAAATACACCATCAGAATCAGCGGGAGATTTTGAACAAGAGAGTATACAGGATTGTATAGTTGTTGGCTGAAAACGCCGTAAATTTGGCGTTGAAAGGTGGTGTTGTTATTGGGCTGCGGCAAAATTTGAGTGATCGGACAGGGGGGTGATCGGACAGGGGGTGCCCCGACTTAGTGACTGGAGGAGCTGGGATTGCCCCCCCCCTTCGATCTCGTTGACTTTGTTAATCAACTCGCTGTCATTCTGGGGGGATATCCCCCACCATCCCTGGCTCTTACTGCCTATGTACTTGACCCATGTTGGAGTATTTCCCTGCATCGACAAGCACTTCTTCTTCTTCCTAGTCTTGATGTATATGGTGCTATTTACAATAGCATCAGCATCATCATGTGGGATTAGAGTGTGGTTCTTGCAAGACATGTCCAAAGGTGCCGCGTAAAAGAGACATACCCTGAAGGGCCCGGGTCCACATGGAATCTATAAGCCGTTGACGACACCACAACGCTGGCGGGGGCCAAATACTGGTTGTGCCCTTTCAGCCGGATTGTCGAAGTATCGGTTGCATCCGTCTCAATTCTGAATACCTGCGAGCTTAGTGGGTGGACTTGTTCAATCGTTTGCCCGTCAGAGTGCCGCTGCTATCCGGGGCCAGTAGGCGTCCCGTCTTGGCATTGACAAGGCGAACACTTTGGACACCCATAACCTCAGCTTGGCGGTGGATTCTGAGATTGTGCTGTTGTAAGGAGCTGTGTTCGTCCGAAGAACTGGTGCCGGTCGCAAGGTTTATAGCAATATGTTGTGGGATCCTAAAGTGCTCCGTCAAACTCCTTTTTCCCGCGACTACGAGGCCGCCGGTGATGCCACACCCATCACTTGTCGTTCCCCGCGAACACGAGGTTAAAACCCACATCCCGTTAATGCCATTCAATTAATTAATAATTTAACCCACCTTGCCAACTTTGGCAAGCCTGGTTGCTTGAATTCACGCTTACATGCTCGCCTTTTTTGAAACGGGCTATTGTTTAGCTCGCATAGCCACACCTACTTTTCCCCTTCCGGTATCAATCACCACTATCCAAAGCGGACGGCATTTCCAACTCGGCCATTGAATTTTTCAGGTTTAGCAAATAAGCGCCAATAGAATAGTTCCGAGTGGAATTCGGGGTATGGTGGGCGCGATGCTTGTTCCTTTTTCTATGTACATGGAGTTGATTGTCAGGGATCCCGATCCAATAGCCGCCTTTCCCGCCTCGAATGCCAAACTTGGTGGTTGTTATTGCTTTTCGCTCGCCCGGGTTATGTGGTATACCCATTCCCGATCCACACTTAGGCGCTGCTGGGCAGATATGCACGCCTGCCATATCCCCTTAATGCTACCTAATAATTAATATTGTAACCCACCCCGCCCACTTTGGCAAACTTGATTACCGAGATTTTAAACGGGCTGTTGTTCAGCTCGCATATCCACGCCAATCTTTACCTTTCCGGCATCAGGCCACCACATATTTTTAGGTTTAGCAAATCATGCATGCAGTTAAATTTCGGGAATTCCGACCTAAAAGCCGCCCTTCCCGCCTCGAATGCCAAACTTGGGGGTTTTCTCATTGCTTTTGGCTCGCCCGGGTTAATGTGGCATGCCCATTTCCCGATTCACGCTTGGGTGGTGCTGGGCACACCTGCACGCCTCGGTTTTTGGCCTTAACCATTTTGTGGTGTACACGTGGCCTCCTACCAAGCCCTGGTTCATACTGTGGTCGGATGGGTAGGTTTAAGCCCACGGTCATGTACAAGTGCGCTAGACAGGGGCAGTCGACAGGGAATTAAATGGGTACTTTTTTATGCAGAGCTCCGGTTAAAAGAATGAGTAAGTGAGTGAGTGAGTATATTTAACGTCAGTAAATCGGGATTTACCAGTCCCTGCCTCCCAAGGGGCATATAACGTGCTAGCGCTACCTAAGCTAAACATTAGGCTACATGTTGCTATCCGGCGGCTAGCAGAATTAAACCCGAAGGCATACGAAGGTCGGGCCGCGTTCCGGCGCTCCTTGTTAGTGAGCGGGCAATCGGCGGTAGGGCGTATATATATACGCCAGGGCGTTGTAAAGCGCTGCGGGTAGTAGTACGTTCGGCCGGCGAGTATGCCGATAAAGGGGTGGGGCCGGGTTTTAGCTGGAAGGTCCTCGGGACCCCCAAAGCCCGGCCGGAGGTGCGGGGAACCAACGAGCTTATTGTTAGTCCTGGTGGTACAAAGGAAAAAGGTAAAAGGTGTAGGAGAACAAGGAAAAGGATATATGCGGGCTTTTTAGGCCTTGTTGTTATCGTCCAGCGATAGTGTAATAATTGGTAGCTTCGGCGAACGAAGCAAAAAGGAAAGGCTTTTAAAGTAGCCGTTTTTAATATCCGGGCTTATCGGAAGCCGGGGAGGGGTCCGTTATAAGCCATTTATTTTTTGCCGTTTTAGCCAACCTGCAAAATACAAGGTGGGAAGGGGATTTGTTTTTTCCGCAGCGGCACGGGTTATCGTTTTCGTGCTGGAACTTTCGGTAGTACCAATCGAAATCCCCGTAACCGGTGCGTGCGGCTATTAGCCGTTGCAGTACTCCGGTGCAGCTGCACGCTTCGGGCGTATGTTATGGTGCCGTTAAAAGGCCTATAGCCTTATACCGATCCGGAAAGTTGTTTTTAAACCATGCGTTCCGGGCGTCCCGGGCCGTTTTCCGGGTTAAAGCTTTTACTCCGGCCACCGTTGGTTTAAAATGTTAGGGTATTGGCAAGGCCGATCCCAACTTTACTTCGGCGTTTGCCTTTTCGTTTTCGGGGATTCCCGTATAGCCCGGGGACCAACGTATGTATACCTGGTGTTTATTTATAAGGCAATGGATTTTTTTAAAGGCCTTTTATAAACTATTAAGGGCCGTGCTTAAACAGCCGTTCCGCCGAGGTGTTATCGAGGCACAAGTGGAAAGTGCAATTGCGAAAGCTCCAAACGGCTTTACGGAGCCCATTCGGGCCCCTTCCGCCTCGCCGTCGAATACTTCCGCGGGATGCGCCAGCCGGCCGTGCTCGGAAAGTTTGCGTTGGCCGGCCTGGTGTATTACCCAGCCGTATCCAACTGCCCGTTCTTTGCCTTAAACTCGTCGCTATATATTATAACGTCGGTGGGTGGGAGGGTGCAAAGCCACGCCGTAAATGCTTTAGCGGCTATTTGCTTTTCTTGTATGGCCACCGTAAGCCCCGTATATTTATAAGGGAGGTAGGCCGGGCGGGTGCAACCGGAAAAAGTCCGGCCGTCCTTTGCAAAAAGGTTGCAAGCCTGCCGGGTAAGCCTGCTTTAGGCTTTCGGGCGTTAAAAGCCGGCTTGGCCGCTGCGGCTAAGGGGTGATTTTCCGAACCGTATTTATACGGGCCGCAAAACGGAGGCGGGCTTGTTTTAAAAGCGCCTGGGCGCTTGGGATGCCGGATTCGTAATGCAATGCGTTTATCGGTGTGGTTTTCCAAGCTGGGACCACTGCTTTAAGGACGCGGTTAAAGCTTTATCGATCCGATCGATTAAATAGCTTTAGCGGATAATTTGCTATTGTGCCGGCTTGTACGGGTGTGGTTTAGTTTTACCCTATACCACACCTCGGCCCTGTATAAAGCCGTAGGGATTATAACCGTTTAACGGCTTTGTAAACCGAATGTGCCGGTATCCCCCTATCGAATTTGTAAGCTTTCGGAGGTGGTTGGCAACGCTTTAAGCTTTTGCAGCGCTGTTTCCCTGGCTTTTTTAAGCTTTGGTCGAAAAGGACCCCTAACCACCGTAAAGCTCCTGTAGCTTGTTGTATGGTAAGGCCTTCCGCCGTAACCGCTGGGGTTGTGGGATTTTCCGTTTGGAAAAATGCATAAGCTCGCACTTCCCCGGGTCGAAAGCAACCTTATTAGCCCTGCCCAACGTAGGATTTCCGTAACCGTAGCCCCTGCTTTACGGGAGCACTCCTCGGAGTGCTACCCGTTACGCAAATGCCTATATCGTCCGCGTATCCGTACCTAATCGCTTTTGCTTTGGGTAGGATTTCGGCCATATAAAGCATAAATAGGACCGGTAACGCCGGTAACCCTTGGGGTAGCCCGCAGTCCGGGGAAAAAGGGGGTGCCGTGGCGTCCTCCAAACGCACTTTAACCACCCTGTTTCCTGCAAAAATGATACCCATCGTACTAACGTTGGATCCCAGCCTTGGTTTAAAGCCTTTAAAAGCCTCCGGCGAAGTACGGCGTCGAAAGCCCCTTGTACATCCATGGTAAAGGGCGGCCGTTTTATGCTTTTGGAAGGCCCGTTCCACCTCGTGGGCCACGCATGCCGTTAAATCGATGGCGGCCTTTTTCGGGGTAGCCCCGGCGTGTTGCGGGGCTATAAGCCCGTGTTGTAATGCGAGGGATGCCATCCGCGAAGCCACCAGCCGCTCCAGCCCTTTCCCTAAGCACGGGAGTAAAGCTATCGGGCGGTAGGATTTTGGGTCCGTTAAATCCGTTTTATTCGGCTTTTTTAGCATAACCACTTCCGCTGTGCGGAAAGGGCTGGGTGGTGCCCGGCCCTAAGCAAGCCTCGAAAAAGGCCTAACGTATTCCCCTATTGCCGGCCACGCCGCTGTAAGTAGCTTAACCGTTAAATCGACGCCCGGGGCCGTGTTTGCCGTGCCAACGGTGCACTTCCGGCATTCCTAAAGGGACGTGGGGGTCCCACGGGAGTTGTGCGGTCCTTTGGGTAGCCCTTTGCTGTAACGGGTCCTTTTGTAAGTCGTCCTCCGCCGTAAACCTACGGAGGATTTTGCGGCCTAATGCTTCCGCTTTATCCCTTGGGGCTATTATAACCTCCCCGTTAATATTTAACGGGGGAAGCCGTATAGCGGGTGTAAGTTTATGCCACTTTACAGCACGGTATAGCGCTTTCGGGAATCCATTTTAGCACGCTGGCCCAATGCTTTTTTAGCCGTCCGAACCGTTGCTTTTAAAGCACGGGCTTCGGCCGTAAAAGGCCCGCCGTTTCCCATAGCTTTTGCAAGGTCCCGTTGGGCGTTGGCGCACTTTTCGTTCCACAGGGTTGGCCTTTTCTTTTAGCTTTAGCCCCCGGCCGAAAGCCATTAACGCATTTTTAATAAGTTTTTAATGCTTCGGCCGCTTTATCCAGGTGTTCCGCAGTGCCTGGGTTTGTAATGGTGGCAAGTTGCCGGCCCCCGTTACTACCGCGTTTGCGAAAAACGGTAGTTTATCGTTTGGTAGCGTAATACGCCGGCAGTCCGGAACGAAGTTATTGCGGTTAGGAATTTCGATCCGTATCGAGCGGTGGTCCGAATCGGTTGCTAGCGAAGGGTCGATTTCCGCTGTTGCTAAAGGGCGTTGGAAAAGGTAAAATCCAAAACGCCCCCGTCGTTATGCGTAGGTTGGCCTGGGTCGGTAAGTAGGAGGAGGTTATAAGTATTAGCCCATTGGGCTATATCCTGGCCCCTATTCCTATTCCTTTAACCGGATCCCACGCCGGGACCCTGCGTTAAAGTCCAGCTATAATGCATTTTGCCGTTGGGCGCAACGTAGTAAAAGGTCCAACGAGGGTTCCGAAGGGTCCCAAAGGCCTATATACGTTAACGAAGGTGCACCTGGCGACGGTAAGCCAAAGGATGTCCCGGGTGTTGCCTGCCGGCCGGTCCGCTACGGGCCGAAGCCCCGGGTCCTTCCGTACGTAAGTTATTACCCGAGGCCTGGTTTTGGTCGTGCCAGCTATTTACCGGAGTAAATAGCTCGTACGACGGGTGGGTGCAAAGCATAAGCTTCCCTTTCCACGCGCTAGGGGCTCCTGCATTAGCACCACGTCGATATTTTGGCTCCAAAATAGTTGGAGTAAAGTAGCCCCCGCCTCCCAGCTACGTCGAACGTTCGCTTGGGCGGCGGTTAAAGCACGGCGTTCGGGGCGAAGCCCCGGGCGCCGGGCCTATTGCCATGCGTTTGTTGTATCCGGTTGGCTGCTGGCATACGTAAAAGCGGCGTTGGTGTATTGGGGGCTTTGGCCCTAAGGTTGTTGGCCGGCGGTACCGTCGGTTTCCTCCGGGGTTTCCGGTTATTTCGATAGCCCTTCGGGCTCGGGGAGGTCCAGTTCCATATCCGCCAGTACTTCGTATTGGTTGTTAAAACTAACCCTAAGCCTTTTGGCAGGGTGCCTTCCCTTGCCGGCCGTACGGGCCGCGCCTCGGGGCAGCGGTTGCCGGGCTTACCTCGGCAGCGTCGGCGGTGGCAGCAGCGGCAGGAACGGCGGCGGCGGCGGGGGTAACGGAAGCAGCGGCGTTACCGGTACCGGCCGCGGGATTGGCATTAGCGGTAACGGTTACAACGGAATTGTCCGTAGTAACCGCGGTTGCAAAGGGCGTTGGCGGTGGCGGCCGCGCGGCCGCGGCGGTGGCGGCGGCAGCGGCGGCTTCCACCTTTTTTACCGCCGCCCGGTAGGCTTGTGCCCCTAATTTCCTAACCGCGCCTTTTTCCCCACGGGTTAAATGCTTTAGCACTCCGTTTACCCGTACAGGCTTTATAGGGCAGTTCGGGTGGTCGGCTGGGTACGGGCCCGAACAGTTTGCGCATTGCGGGGGCCGTGCACGGCGATGCGTGCCGGCCGTCGTTTACTTTCCCGCACCGGAGGCACCTATCGGCCCGGCGCAATTGCGAGCCACGTGAAAGCCGTGGCAGCCGGGGGTATGTTGCGTAACCGGCGGGTGTCGTTATACGCGGCGTGAAAAAAACGTAATCCCCCAAAGCTTAAACCCGGTTACTTGCGTAAAAGGATATAATCCATAATATACGCTTTTAATATCGACGCCGGCCCCGGAAGCTTAACGTTTACCGGTTTATGCCTTATTTAGGCTTCCACTTCCTCCCGAACCAGTTTATCCGATACCGGGACGCATTGTCCAAAGCCGTTGGAAAAGGTAAGGCAGCCGGAAATTACGTAATTGTATTAAATTTCGGGCTTTTCGATCCTTTCGGCGTTATATAAACGGCCTAGTTCGGATCGGTGCTGCAAAAGCCGGTTTTGGATATCGGCCGTTTTTGCTTTTAACACGAACCCGTAGGGGTTCGGTACGCTTCCGGGACATCGGCCGTCGTAAACGGCAGGTTTTACTGTTAATAAGGGCTTTGCGAATGCTAAAGCCCGTTTGTTAGTTAGCTTAAGCCTGCCGTTCTTCCGGGATTTTAACGAACACCCGGAAGTCGGCTTTAGGGCTTATTAGTAAGCGGGGTGCCCGGGTTTAGGCGTACGGCCCCGAAAAGCCTATGCGGGTTGTTAGGGTTATTAGTAGCCCTCCCGGGCCACCGACGCGTAAGTGGCTAAAGGCGCGCGTTGCGGGGGCTCCGGGGCCCCGTATAGGCTTTTTTCCTTTTCGACCGGCGTAAGTAGGCCGAAAAGGGCTTGTTTAGCGTAATCGATAAAGCAATCTTTCCAGCCGTTAGCTTCGGGGATTGCTTCCGCCGGAAGGGAGGTAATGCCGGCGTTAATAAATCGGGCTAGCGTGGCGCAAATTAAGGCCGTTTGTTATTATTTGCGGCTATAGCTCGCAATAATTTCCTCCGCGGCCGCCGCGGCCGACCCGACGGGTAAGCGCGTACGCCGCCGTTAAGAAAAAGGGGGAGGGGCACCTGTGCCGGTATTGCCGTTATGGGAGCCTTTTTAGCCTTAATCGGGCCCTGTTAAGTGTTGCTAATTCCGCAACGGGGACGGCGTAATCGGGTGCGTTAACGGGCGGGGGGCCCGGGTGGGGGCCGCGACGCGTTCCTCCGGGCCGTTGGGCCGACGAGGAGGGCGCGCGCCACCTTATTAGCCGAAAGGGGGGCTATTGGCAACGGCATGTTGCCGTCGCCAGCGCCGTTAGCAGGCGTAGTTATTGGTGTTGGGTCGCTAATTGGCGGGTGTTAAGGATTTGTATGCAATTTAGCAGTGTGCACTAACAGCGTAATGCTAAAAATTGGTGAATTCGAGGAAGGTAACCGTAGCAAAAAGAGAAAGAGAGAAAAAAGTATATTTAACGTTAGCTAGTCGAGATTTACCAGTCCCTGCCTTTTAAGGGGCATATAACGTGCTAGCGCTACCTAAGCTTAACACGAGGCTATATGTTGCTATCGAGGCGGCTAACAAATTAAACCATAGGGCAAGCCAGCAAAAAAAAAAAAAAAAAAAAAAAAAGAAGGCTTACCCAAAGCACACGGTTTTTGGGCCGCATTCCGGCGCTCCTTATTAGTAAGCGGGCAATCGGCAAAAGGGCGAATAAACGCCGGGGCGCTGTAAACGCTGCTATTAGTGGTAAAGGAAAGCAGTCGGCTGGCAAAGTGCCGGGAAAGTGCAAAGCCGGGTGTAAGCGGAAAGGATCGCAACGGTCCCCCCCTAAACCCGGCCAAAAAAAGAAAGTTCGGGGGCTAAAAGGCCTAATTCCAACCCTGTATGCTCCTTGTATATTTATCGCGTGTTAACGATACGCTGCGCGGTTTGCCAATCGTAGGACGATCGAAGCCGTGCACGATACGGGTGACAAACAAAACCGCTTAGGATTTTAAAAATCTTGCGCGTGCGTGCTTAAGCAGGCCATGGCATGCTTAAGTAGGCCAAACTTGCGCCGTGCGTATCGTTAGGATACGGTCGACCGAGGAGGAGTCGCGAGGATGGTAAGGACGCGAAATCGCGAAAATGGCGAGGACGAGGAATCGCGAAAATGGCGGGGGACGGCGGCGGCCGGGCCGGCTATTCGTTTAATGTGTTCTAACTGCTTGCCGGCCTGCAATCTTCTTGTGCGTTCGAGTCGTTCGGCTCGTAAGTTCGCGAAGCGAGGGCGACAAAAGTCAAAGGGCGGTCTGGCTGGTGATACGCGGAGGTTGGAGCAATCCGATTGTCGAAGGTTTCGGCGCGCGTAAGGCGCGCCCTAGGCTGCGGGTGCAGGACCTTCCCAAGCTGGCAATAGGCACCCCGAAACCATTGCCAGCATTTGCTGCACCTTTGGTCCAGTTGCGTTGCCGTCGTCGTTATTAAAAGGAGACGGAGAACGCGGTTTAAAATAGAGCCAAATGGCCTGTTAGAACCTGTTGTGGTGCCCGGCTCATTTTGGTAGCCCGCAATACCAAAATGGCCGGGCTTCCCTAACGGCCACTAACAGTGGGTCCGATGGGAAGAATTTTTCGGGGAAGGTGGACCGTAGCAAAAAGTTTGTAAAAGAGCGGGTGTTTCGAAAAAGCTTTATCGAGCCGGACTTGAAGCTGGTTTTGGAGACGCCAGCTATCGTAGAATCCAACGAGTATATTAACAAGCTCGAGCTTAAAAGGGGCATATGGCGCTGGCGCTGGTCTTTTCCCGCGAGCATTAAGGTGACCCTGGATGAAGTTTCCGTCGGGCATGGCGGCGGCGGCAGGCTTTTAGTCGGCGGCGGCGGGCTCCTAATCGCCGAAGCCTATCCTCGACCTGCTGGAGTCGTGCATCTTTGTTACCTTTTTTATCCTGATGCGGCATTAGCGCTGCTTGCGTCGATGTAGGCGGAGTTTAAAAGGAATCGGGTTTCGGGTGTAAAGCTTTTTGGGAGGCGGCGTTTTTTTTTTTCGGAGGGATCGGGGTCGAATATGGGCCGTTGTAAGGTTCGTCGATGGGGAGGGAACGCTCGCTTGCCACGTCGTCGGCTGGGACGCTTTGTTGCATGGATGCAAATGCCTGCCGTTGTTAGCTTGAGATTTAGATGAAAAGCAAGGATGGACGGCGAGTTTTGGACGGCGAGCGTTGGCGCCCTGTGGGCTCGCAATATGGCGGCACGGGCATATTCGAAAAAAATTCTAACCTGTGTTGTCGCGGCTTCAATCGTGGTGGATAAGGTGATAGTACGTGCGCCCTGGTGCTCGAGGGAGGCGTGCGAAGGAGGCGCTGCGTTACGCAGCATGCTGGTACCAAAGATTCCGTCGACTCCTTTCCTGCCAGCGACTGCTCGCTGCTAACCGATAGCCGAAGCTGAGATGACGTTATAATTTTGGCGTATTTCTACTATTTTCTAGCGATGCGCCCGCACTTTGGGAAATCGTAGGGTGGGCTCCGGTTTGGATCCGTGCAAACCCAGGCGCCAAAAACAGCGCGCGCAGGACAGACGCCAGCGCCTACTGGTCGACTCAGCCGTCCATAGCAACGCTAGCCCTCGCGCGCCCTCCTTCGCCGTGCTGCGCCTAATCGACAGGTAGGACCTGGCCGCTGTACGGGCTGGTATCCAAAGCTTTATGTAGTACGTCCAATAGGTCCTATAAAACCACGAGTGCCTCCCTACGCTGCAACGCTTATAAGAAGGATGGTAACCCCGACAGCAGGCAGTTGGAACGTGACGTAATCCTGGTTACTTTTGCAGCCTATTTCGAGCCCTCCGCCCTGTGGAGCAATTGCAAACACTCGCATACAGAAACCGTCGCCTCCCACGTTATTTTTTAGCGCCTAAATGTATCGCAAACAGCCTTTGTTTCCGTCCACTGGCGAGCCGCATCCCCGCATGTCCAGTACTTGCTGTGGTTTAGATCGCGAAGTATCGACCATTGCCTGCGCCGCGTGTATGTTTTCTGTGGTTTCGGAGCTGCTTGGGAAACCAGTGGGTGCCATTAAAGTAGGAGCGTTTGGATGTCGTCGGCATTCTTATCCGGTACTCGCGAGTCAGGCCCCTTGCGGCTTTGTAAAAGGCTGCAGGCGCGGAACTCGCCGAGTTGTCTGCCTCGCCAGGGGGTACTGGCTGCTCTGGCCCAAATCGCGAGGTGTTAACTGCTAGATGCTCGGCGTGTGCGCTATGTCTCCTTGTTTCAGAACACCTGAAAAAGAAATGCAAAACGCACCGCAAGTGGGATGACCTTCCAGCAGAACAGGCGAGGTAAAGTACATAACAACGTGGGTTGTCCACCATCATTCGGCATCAAAAGACCAGACCTCGGAAGAGGAAGGGTTATTACTCTCACTCTCTCCCTCCCCTTCCGCTACCTCTTCCGAAAAGTCCGCCACGGGCGTTACCGACGCGTTGGTACCGTTGGGACGGACCATGCACACCCACCGCTGGCCCCACTGGTCCTTATACTCCACACGGGTAAGGGGACCGTTCCAGCCCATCTCCTTATCCGAATCGCCATCCGACTCGGGCTCCGAATCGGAGTCGCCACGGGACGCCGGTCCCTCTGCCTCCACCCAAGGAGCCGCCGTTGGAATGTCGACGCCATCCCGAGTCGATAGTATGAGCCAGAAAGCCACGGGCCGAGGCCGAGAATTCTTCTCGTTGCAAACCGAGCGGCGCAGTCGAAGAGGAGGCTGGCTTAGGTTAGCCAGCATCCGGTTAACCTCCCCGAGCTCCGCGAAGGTCGCATGGTTGTTAAACATACGGTGGAAATGACGAGATTCCTCGCCTTCGGCGACCAAGTTGGCCGCCCGAACTTCCCAGAGCAGGTGCTGAGGCGAAGGAAGGAAGTACTCGTAGTGGCCGAGAGTCCAAGGAAAGAGACAGTCGTCGATAGCCGAGGGAACCAGGACAGCGGCGCCGGACTCGGAGCGACCCCCTTCGTTAGCCTCATAGAAGAGGCCGTATCGAGCGGCAGGATGAGTGGTAACAAAAGCGCCATGGAAAGAGAGAGTGAGTGAGTGAGTGAGTATATTTAACGTCAGTAAGTCGGGATCTACCAGTCCCTGCCTCCCAAGGGGCATATGACGTGCTAGCGCTACCTAAGCTAAACATTAGGCTACATGTTGCTATCCGGCGGCTAGCAGAATTAAACCCGAAGGCACACGAAGGTCGGGCCGCGTTCCAGCGCTCCTTGTTAGTGAGCGGGCAATCGGCGGTAGGGCGTATATATATACGCCAGGGCGTTGTAAAGCGCTGCGGTGGTAGTAGTGCGTTCGGCCGGCGAGTATGCCGGTAAAGGGGTGGGGCCGGGTTTTAGGCTGGAAGGTCCTCGGGACCCCCAGGGCCCGGCCGGAGGTGCGGGGGACCAACGAGCCTACTGTTAGTCCTGGTGGTACAAAGGAAAAAGGTAAAAGGTGTAGGAGAACAAGGAAAAGGATGTATGCGGGCTTTTTAGGCCCTGTTGTTATCGTCCAGCGATAGTGTAATAATTGGTAGCTTCGGCGAACGAAGCAAAAAGGAAAGGCTTTTGAAGTAGCCGTTTCCAATATCCGGGCCTGTCGGAAGCCGGGAGGGGTCCGCTATAGGCCATTTATTTTCTGCCGTTTTAGCCAACCTGCAAAATACAGGGTGGGAAGGGGATTTGTTTCTTCCGCAGCGGCACGGGTTATCGTCTTCGTGCTGGAACTTTCGGTGGTACCAGTCGAAATCCCCGTGACCGGTGCGTGCGGCTATTAGCCGTTGCAGTACCCTCCGGTGCAGCTGCAACGCTTCGGGCGTATGTTGTGGTGCCGGCGGGAGGCCTATAGCCTTATACCGATCCGGAAAGTTGTCCTTAAACCATGCGTTCCGGGCGTCCCGGGCCGTTTTCCGGGCTAAAGCCTTTACTCCGGCCACCGTTGGTTTAAAATGTTGGGGTATTGGCAGGGCCGATCCCAACTTTGCTTCGGCGTCTGCCTCTTCGTTTCCGGGGATTCCCATATGGCCCGGGGACCAGCGTACGTATACCTGGTGTTTATCCATAAGGCAATGGATTTCTTTAAAGGCCCCTTGTGAACTATCAGGGGCCGTGCTTAAACAGCCGTTGGCCGCCGAGGTGTTATCGAGGCACAAGTGGAAAGTGCAATTGCGGAAGCTCCAAACGGCTTTACGGAGGCCCATCCGGGCCCCTTCCGCCTCGCCGTCGAATACTTCCGCGGGATGCGCCAGCCGGCCGTGCCCGGAAAGTTTGCGTTGGCCGGCTTGGTATATTACCCAGCCGTATCCAACTGCTCCGTTCTCTGCTTTGGACCCGTCGCTATATATTATAACGTCGGTGGGTGGGAGGGTGCAAAGCCACGCCGTAAATGCTTTAGCGGCTGCTTGCTTTTCTTGTATGGCCACCGTAAGCCCCGTATATTTATAAGGGAGGTAGGCCGGGCGGGTGCAAGCCGGAAGAAGTCCGGCCGTCCTTTGCAAGGAGGTTGCAAGCCTGCCGGGTAAGCCTGCCCTAGGCCCTCGGGCGTTAAGGGCCGGCTTGGCCGCTGCGGCCAGGGGTGTTCTTCCGGAACCGTATTTATACGGGCCGCAAAACGGAGGCGGGCTTGTTCCAAAAAGCGCCTGGGCGCCTGGGATGCCGGATTCGTAATGCAATGCGTTTATCGGTGTGGTTTTCCAAGCTGGGACCACTGCCTTAAGGGACGCGGTTAAGGCTTTATCGACCCGATCGATTAAATGGCCTTGGCGGATAATTTGTGTTGTGCCGGCTTGTACGGGTGTGGTTTAGTTTTACCCCTATACCATACCTCGGCCCCGTATAAAGCCGTAGGGATTATAACCGTTGTGACGGCTTTGTAAACCGAATGTGCCGGTATCCCCCCTATCGAATTCGTAAGCCTTCGGAGGTGGTTGGCAACGCTTTGGGCTTTTGCAGCCCTGTTTTCCACGTGGGCTTTAAAATTAAGCCTTTGGTCGAAAAGGACCCCTAACCACCGTAAAGCTCCTGTAGCTTGTTGTATGGTAAGGCCCTCCGCCGTAACCGCTGGGGTTGTGGGATTTCTCCGTTGGAAAAATGCATAAGCTCGCACTTCCCCGGGTCGAAAGCAACCTTATTAGCCCTGCCCCAACGTAGGATTTCCGTAACCGTAGCCCCTGCTTTACGGGAGCACTCCTCCGGAGTGCTACCCGTTACGCAAATGCCTATATCGTCCGCGTATCCGTACCTAATCGCTTTTGCTTTGGGTAGGATTTCGGCCATATAAAGCATAAATAGGACCGGTGACGCCGGTAACCCTTGGGGTAGCCCGCAGTCCGGGGAAAAAGGGGGTGCCGTGGCGTCCTCCAAACGCACTTTAACCACCCTGTTTCCTGCAAAAATGATACCCATCGTACTAACGTTGGATCCCAGCCTTGGTTTAAAAGCCTTTAAGGAGCCTCCGGCGAAGTACGGCGTCGAAAGCCCCTTGTACATCCATGGTAACGAGGGCGGCCGTTTTATGCTTTTGGAAGGCCCGTTCCACCTCGTGGGCCACGCATGCCGTTAAATCGATGGCGGCCTTTTTCGGGGTAGCCCCGGCGTGTTGCGGGGCTATAAGCCCGTGTTGTAATGCGAGGGATGCCATCCGCGAAGCCACCAGCCGCTCCAGCCCTTTCCCTAAGCACGGGAGTAAAGCTATCGGGCGGTAGGATTTTGGGTCCGTTAAATCCGTTTTATTCGGCTTTTTCAGCATAACCACTTCCGCTGTGCGGAAAGGGGCTGGGTGGTGCCCGGCCCTAAGGCAAGCCTCGAAAAGGGCCCTAACGTATTCCCCTATTGCCGGCCACGCCGCTGTAAGTAGCTTAACCGTTAGGGAATCGACGCCCGGGGCCGTGTTTGCCGTGCCAACGGTGCACTTCCGGCATTCCTTAAAGGGACGTGGGGGTCCCACGGGAGTTGTGCGGTCCCTTGGGTAGCCCTTTGCTGTAACGGGTCCTCCTGTAAGTCGTCCTCCGCCGTAAACCTACGGAGGATCTTGCGGCCTAATGCTTCCGCTTTATCCCCTGGGGCTATTATAACCTCCCCGTTAATATTTAACGGGGGAAGCCGTATAGCGGGTGTAAGTTTATGCCACTTTACAGCACGGTATAGCGCTTTCGGGGAATCCATTTCCTCCAGCACGCTGGCCCAATGCTGTTTTTAGCCGTCCGAACCGTTGCTTTTAAAGCACGGGCTTCGGCCGTAAAAGGCCCGCCGTTTCCCATAGCTTTTGCAAGGTCCCGTTGGGCGTTGGCGCACTTTTCGTTCCACCAGGGTTGGCCTTTTCTTTTGGCTTTAGGCCCCCGGCCGAAAGCCATTAACGCATTTTTAATAAGTTTGTTAATGCTTCGGCCGCTTTATCCAGGTGTTCCGCAGTGCCTGGGTTTGTAAGTGGTGGCAAGTTGCCGGCCCCCGTTGCTACCGCGTTTGCGAAAAACGGTAGTTTATCGTTGGTAGCGTAATACGCCGGCAGTCCGGAACGAAGTTATTGCGGTTAGGAATTTCGATCCGTATCGAGCGGTGGTCCGAATCGGTTGCTAGCGAAGGGTCGATTTCCGCTGTTGCTAAAGGGCGTTGGAAAAGGTAAATCCAAAACGCCCCCGTCGTTGTGCGTAGGTTGGCCTGGGTCGGTAAGTAGGAGGAGGTTATAGTATTAGCCCATTGGGCTATATCCTGGCCCCTATTCCTATTACCTTAACCGGATCCCACGCCGGGGACCCTGCGTTAAAGTCTCCAGCTATAATGCATTTTGCCGTTGGGCGCCAACGTAGTAAAAGGTCCAACGAGGGTTCCGAAGGGTCCCCTGGAGGCCTATATACGTTAACGAAGGTGCACCTGGCGACGGTAAGCCAAAGGATGTCCCGGGTGTTGCCTGCCGGCCGGTCCGCTACGGGCCGAAGCCCCGGGTCCTTCCGTACGTAAGTTATTACCCGAGGCCTGGTTTGGTGGTCGTGCCAGCTATTTACCGGAGTAAATAGCTCGTACGACGGGTGGGTGCAAAGCATAAGCTTCCCTTTCCACGCGCTAGGGGCTCCTGCATTAGCACCACGTCGATATTTTGGCTCCAAATAGTTGGAGTAAAGTAGCCCCCGCCTCCCAGCTACGTCGAACGTTCGCTTGGGCGGCGGTTAAAGCACGGCGTTCGGGGCGAAGCCCCGGGCGCCGGGCCCTATTGCCATGCGTTTGTTGTATCCGGTTGGCTGCTGGCATACGTAAAAGCGGCGTTGGTGTATTGGGGGCTTTGGCCCTAAGGTTGTTGGCCGGCGGTACCGTCGGTTTCCTCCAGGGGTTTCCGGTTATTTCGATAGCCCTTCGGGCTCGGGGAGGTCCAGTTCCATATCCGCCAGTACTTCGTATTGGTTGTTAAAACTAACCCTAAGCCTTTTGGCAGGGTGCCTTCCCTTGCCGGCCGTACGGGCCGCGCCCTCGGGGGCCAGCGGATTGCCGGGCTTACCTCGGCAGCGTCGGCGGTGGCAGCAGCGGCAGGAACGGCGGCGGCGGCGGGGGTAACGGAAGCAGCGGCGTTACCGGTACCGGCCGCGGGATTGGCATTAGCGGTAACGGTTACAACGGAATTGTCCGTAGTAACCGCGGTTGCAGGAAGGGCGTTGGCGGTGGCGGCCGCGGCGGCCGCGGCGGTGGCGGCGGCAGCGGCGGCTTCCACCTCTTTTACCGCCGCCCGGTAGGCTTGTGCCCCTAATTTCCTAACCGCGCCTTTTTCCCCACGGGTTAAATGCTTTAGCACTCCGTTTACCCGTACAGGCTTTATAGGGCAGTTCGGGTGGTCGGCTGGGTACGGGCCCGAACAGTTTGCGCATTGCGGAAGGGCCGTGCACGGCGATGCGTGCCGGCCGTCGTTCACTTTCCCGCACCGGAGGCACCTATCGGCCCGGGCACAGTTGCGAGCCACGTGAAAGCCGTGGCAGCCGGGGGTATGTTGCGTAACCGGCGGGTGTCGTTGTACGCGGCGTGAAAAAACGTAATCCCCCAAAGCCTAACCCGGTTACGCGCGTGTAAAAGGATATAATCCATGATATACGCCCTTGGTAATTAGCGCCGGCCCCGGAGGGCTTAACGCTTACTGGCTTTAGCCCTGTTTGGGCTTCGACTTCCTCCCGGACCAGCTTCCGATACCGGGACGCTTTGTCCGAGGCCGTTCGTTAAGGACGTGGGGCATCCGGAAATCACGTAGTTAAACCAGATTTCGGGCTTTTCGATCCTTTCGGCGTAATATAAACGGCCTAATTCGGATCGATGCTGCAAAAGCCGGCTTTGGATATCCGCCGTTTTTGCTTTTAGCACGAACCCAGTAGGGGTTCGATAAGCTTCCGGGACGTCGGCTGTCGTAAACGGCAGGTCCCTGCTATCGGCAAGGGCTTTGCGAATACTAAAGCCCGTTTGTTGGTTGGCCCAAGCCTGTTTTTCCTCCGGGATTTAACAAAAACCCGGAAATCGGCTTTGGGCCGGGCGGGAGGGCGGGGCTCCCGGGGTGCACGGTTTTTTAAAGCCTGTGCGGGTTGCTGGGGCTGCTGGAGCCCTGTTCGGGCCGCCGCCGCGTAAGTGGTCGGGGGCGGGCGTTGCGGGTTAGCGCGTAAGGTTCCGGGGCCCGTAGGGGTTTTTTTCCCTTTGGGCCGGCGTTGGCAGGCCGAAAAGGGCTTGTTTGGCGTATTCGATAAAACAATCCTTCCAGCCGTTGGCTTCGGGGATTGCCTCCAGTGGGAGGGAAGCGATGCCGGCGTCGATAAGCGGGCGAGGGTTGTGCAAATTAAAGCCGTTTGCTGTTGCTTGCGGCTGTAACTCGCAACAATTTCCTCCGCGGCCGCCGCAGCCGACCCGAGGGGTGGGCGCGTAGGCCGGGGGTGGGAAGGGAGGGGAAAAGAAAGGAAAGGGGCACCTGTGCCGGTGCTGCCGTCGTGGGTGCCTTCCTGGCCCTGAACGGGCCCTGTTGGGTGTTGCGAATTCCGCAACGGGGACGGCGTGGTCGGGTGCGCTGACGCGCGGGGGGGCCCGGGTGGCAGCGACGCGTTCCTCCGGGCCGTTGGGCCGACGAGGAGGGCGCGCGCCACCCTATTGGCCGAAGGGGGGGCTGTTGGCAACGGCATGTTGCCGTCGCCAGCGCCGTTGGCGGGCGTGGTTATTGGTGTTGGGTCGCTAATTGGCGGGTGTTAAGGATTTGTATGCAATTTGGCAGTGTGCACTAACAGCGCAATGCCAAGAATTGGTGAATTCGAGAAAGGTGCCATGGAAAGAGAGAGTGAGTGAGAGTGAGTATATTTAACGTCGGTAAGTCGGGATCTACCAGTCCCTGCCTCCCAAGGGGCATATGACGTGCTAGCGCTACCTAAGCTAAACACTAAGCTACATGTTGCTATCCGGCGGCTAGCAGAATTAAACCCGAAGGCACACGAAGGTCGGGCCGCGTTCCGGCGCTCTTTGTTAGTGAGCGGGCAATCGGCGGTAGGGCGTATATAATACGCCAGGGCGTTGTAAGCGCAGCGAATGGTAATAGTGCGTTTGGCCGGCAGATACGCCGAAAATGTGGCGAAACCGGGCGGGGTCCTTAGGACCACCTTTTGGCCCGGTTTGGGATTGTATAAAATTAACGAGCCTACTATTAGTCCGGATAAAAAAAAAAAAAAGGTAATAATTGTAAAAGTAAAGGGAAAAAAAATAAAAAATTAAAACATTTAAAAAATAAATTTTATACGGGTTTAAAGCCCCGTTATTATCGTTTAACGATAGCAAAATAGTCGGTAGCTTTAATAAACGAGGCGAAAAAAAAGGGCTTTTTATAGCAGCTTTTCCAATACCCGGGCTTGTCGAAAGCAGGGGCGGGGTTTGCTTTAAACCACTTTTTTTTTCGCCCTGGCCAGCTTATAAAATCCAGGTAAAAAAGGGATTATTTTTCCTATAACGGTACGGGTTGTCGTTTACGTATCCGAATTTTCGGTGGTACCAATTAAAATCCCCGTGGCCGGTACGTACAGCTATTAGCCGTTACAGTATTTTCCGATACAATGCAACGCGTCGGGCGTATATTATAATACTAGCGGAAGGCTTATAGCCTTATACCGATCCGGAAAAATTGTTTTTAAACCATGCATTCCGGCGTCCCGGGCCGTTTTCCAGGCCAAAGCCTTTATTCCGGCAACCATTGGATTAACGTATGCTAAAATCGGTAAAACCGTGCCTAATTTTGTTTCGGTATTAGCTTTTTCGTTTCCAAAAAATTCCCATATAACCCGAAAACTACCGAACGTGTACCCAGTATTTGTTATAAAGTAATAAACTTTTTTTAAAAGCCTTTTATAAGCTATTAGGGGCTGTATTTAAAAAGCCGTTAGCCGCCGAGGTATTATTAAGGCATAGGTGGTAAATGTAATTGCGAAAACTCCTAACGGCTTTATAAAAGCCTATCCGGGCCCCTTCCGCTTCGCCGTCGAATACCTCCGCCGGATGCGCTAACCGGCTGTACTCGGAAAGTTTGCGTCGGCTGGTTTAGTATATTACCCAACCATATCCAACTGTTCCGTTTTCCGCCTTAAACCCCTTACTATAACTATAACGTTTGTAAACGGAAAGGTACGAAACCATACCATAAAGGCTTTAGCAGCTGCTTACTTTTTATATAGCTATCGCAAGCCCTATATATTTATAAGAAAGGTAGGCCGGGCGAATGCAGGTTGGGAATAATCCAACCGTTTTTTATAACGAAATTGTAAACCTGCTAGGTAAAGCCTGCCCTAGGCCCACGGGCATTAAAAATCAGCTTATATTCGCCGCAGCCAAAAGGTGGTTTTCCGAAACCGTATTAATACGAGCCGCGAAACGGAAACGGACTTGGTTTTAAAAGCATATCAGCTTTAAAATGCCAAACTCGTAATATAAGGCTTTCGTCGGTATGGTTTTCCAAACTGGCACCACCGCCCAAAAAAAACGCGGTTAAACTTTATCGACCCGTTCGATCAAATGGCCTTATTAATATACGTAATTGCTATATGGGCTTGTATGGGTATGGTTTAGTTTTGCCCCTATACCATACCTTAGCCCCGTACAGTGCCGTCGGGAGAATAACCGTTATAACGGCTTTATATACCGCATATGCCGTATCCCTCCTACTAAACTGGTAAGCCTCCAGAAATGGTTGGCAACGTTTAAACTTTAACTGCCCTATTATTAACGTGCTATTTAAAACTAAGTGTTTTGGTCGAAAAAAAAACGCCCAACCAACGTAAGGTTGCGGGGTTGCCAGGGCTTTCTACAACTTATCGTATGGTTAAACTTTCGGCTTCGACCGCCGGTATTATAAAGTTTTTTTTCCAAAAAAAAAATGCATTAGTTCGCACTTTTCCGGTCGAAAGCAACCTTATTAGTTTTGCCCCAGCGTAAAATCTCCGTTTATTATAACCCCTGCTTTACGGAAACACTTTTTTAAAAAATCGCCTATTACGCATATGCTAAAATCGTCCGCAAATCCATTACCTAACGCCTTTAGCTTTAAATAAAATTTCGGCCATATATAGTATAAATAGGACCGGTAAGGCTGGTAAGCTTTAAAAAAGCCCGCAATTTAAAAAAAGGGTTGCCGTAGCGTTTTTCAAACGCACTTAACTATACTATTATTAGCGAAAAATAACACCTATCGTATTAGCATTAGGTTTTATCCCTGGTTTAGCAGTTTTCGAAAAAGCCTTCGGCGGAATACGGCGTTAAAAGCCCTTTACACTTATTATAACAAAAACGGCCATTTTGCCCCTTTAAAATACGTGTTCCACCTCGTAAGTTACGCATACCGTCAAGTTAGTAACGGCCTTTTAAAGGTTGCCCCAGCATATTACGAAACTATTAGCCCGTACTGTATCGCAAAAAAGCCATCCGCGAAACCACTAACCGTTTTAACCCCTTTCCTAAATACGAAAGCAGGGCAATTGGGCGGTAAAATTTCAGGTTCGACATGTCCGACTTGTTCAGCTTTCGCATTATAACCATTTCCGCCGTACAAAAAAAGCTAAATGGTGCCCGGCCCTTAGGCATGCTTCGAACAAAGCCCTAACGTACTCCTCTATTGCCGTCCACGCCGTTATAAGCAATCTTATTGATATATATTATATACCATGGTAGTGATTACGTTAGCTAAACCACGGGCTGGCCACAGCCAAGCCATTGGCAGGCCACGAGCCAAGCACACGGGCTGGCCACAAGCCAAGCCACGGGCTGGCCACAAGCTAAGCCACAAGCTGGCTACAAGCCAAGCCACGTGCTGGCCACGGGCCAAGCCATAGGCGTGCAAGCAGCTAAGCCACGGGCGTGCTAGTAGCCAAAGCCACGGGCGTGCCAAAAGCTAAACCACAGGCCAAGGGTTAAAACCACAGGCTAAAGGTTAAACCACAGGCCAAGGGTTAAAACTACAGGCCAAGGTTATAAGCTAAAAGCCAAGCTTACAAACCTCGGCCTCGGCCTCGCCTGTCGGATAGTACCTCGGCTTCAGCTGCAAGCTTTTAGGCTAAAAGCTACGCCGAGGGGCCTCGGCACAAGCCCGACCAACGTGTATATATAAACCTATCCTTTTAAGGGATCCAGGAAAGATTTTTCTTTCTTTTTATCCACTATCCGCTTACATTTATCACAATACAACTACCTCCCTTTTACTTGCCCTGCTGGACAGGACTTCCTCTTTTTTACTTGCCCTACTGGACAGGACTTCCTCACTTATCTTTCTGCTTATCTTTTCTCCTTATTATTAGCATTAATCTTAACAAACCCGTTTTGAACCTGCTATTACGTTGGCGCCTAATAACGGAATGCATTATGGCTGGGGATTTTAACGCTGCTTTTACGGTTTGGGACCCGGCTCGGGCAATAGGAATAGGGGCAAAAAGATAGCCCAATGGGCCGATTTTTATAATTTATTTTTATTTACCTACCCGGGCAAGCCCACGTACGATTAAAGGGGTGTATTAAACCTTGCCTTTACTAACGCCCCGTTAGTAATAGCGGAAATCGACCTTAACCTAACAACCAATTCGGACCATCGCATTATCCAAATGGAAACCTTTTACCCAAATAACGCTACCCTAAACTGCCGGCGTATTACGCTTTCCGAGAAAAAACTACTAATGTTTGCAAACGTGGTAGCAATAGGGGCCAGCAGCCTGCCACCATTTGCGGGTTTATATGTTACAATTTACCTGGATTAAACGGTTAAGGCATTAATAAACCTGCTAAAAAATGCGCTGGCTATTTTCGGTAAAGGGCCTAAAGCTAAGGGAAAAGGCCAACCGTAATGGAACGAAAAGTGTACCGCCGTATAAAAGGATTTGGTAAAGGCTACGGTAAAAGGCGGGCTGGCTGCGGCCAAAGCCCACGCTTTAAAAGTAACGGTTCGGGCAGCCAAAAGGCAATATTAGGCGAACGTGCTAAAAAAAAATCGATTTCCCGGTAGCGCTATATCGTGCTATAAAATGGTATAAATTTACGCCCGCTATCCGGCTTTTTCCGTTATATATTAACGGGGAAGCGATAGTGGCCCCAAAGGAAAAAGCGGAAGTATTAAGCCGTAAAATCTTCTGTAGGTTTACGGCTAAGAATGACCTATAAAAAAACCCGTTATAGCAGGGGATTTTTTAAAAGACCGTACAATTCCCGTGGAACCTTTACGTTTTTATAAAAAAAATGCCGGAAATGCACCATAAGCACGGCAAATACGGCCCCGGGCGTCGACTTTTTATTAGTTAGATTTTTTATAACGGTATGGCCGGCAATAGGGAAGTACGTTAGGACTTTTTTCGAAGCATGCCTAAAGGCCGGTTACCACCCAGCTTTTTTTCCGTACGGCGGAAATAGTTATGTTACAAAAGCCGAGCAAATCGGATATGGCGATCCGAAATCCTACCGCCCGATAGCTTTGTTTCCGTATTTTAAAAAAAAGGGCTGGAACAGCTGGTAGCTTTACGGATGGCGTCCCTTGTACTATAATACGGGCTTATAGCCCGCAACACGCCGGGGCGACCCGAAAAAGGCTGCCATCGATCTAACGGCATGCGTAACCTATAAGGTGGAACGGGCCTTTTAAAAGTATAAATCCGCCTTCGTTACTATAAATGTCCAAGGGCTTT
Organism: Gaeumannomyces sp. JS-464; assembly: GCA_002197995.1. NCBI lineage: Eukaryota > Fungi > Ascomycota > Sordariomycetes > Magnaporthales > Magnaporthaceae > Gaeumannomyces > Gaeumannomyces sp. JS-464. Next base: position 1,858,642 of record NGZR01000001.1, on the reverse strand, counting down.
CGACGCCGTACTCCGCTGGAAGCTTTTCCAAAGGCTTTTAAACCAAGGCTGGGACCTAACGTTAGTACGGTAGGTGTTATTTTTTATAGGAAATAGGGTGGTTAAAATGCGTTTGGAAAACGCTACGGCACCCCCTTTTTCCCCGAATTGCGGGTTACCTTAAAGGTTACCGGCATTACCAGTCCTATTTATACTTTACATGGCCGAAATCCTACCCAAAGCAAAGGCGGTTAGGTATGGATACGCGGACGATATAGGCATTTGCGTAACGGGTGGCATTTTGGAAAAGTGTTTCCGTAAAGCAGGGGTAACGGTAACGGAAATTTTCCGTTAAGGGAGGGCTAACAAAGTGGCGTTCGATATGAGGAAGTGCGAACTTATACATTTTTCCAAGCAAAAAAATCCCACAATTCCGGCTGTTACGGCGGAAGGCCTTACCATATAACAAACCATAAAAGCTTTACGGTGGTTATGGGTCCTTTTCGATCAACGGCTCAACTTTGGCCCGTATGTCATCATAGGGTTACAAAAGCCTAAAACGTTGCTAACCACCTTAGGAGGCTTACGAATTCAATAGGGGGGATACCGGCATATTCGGTATATAAAGCCGTTATAGCGTTATAATCCCGACGGTTTATATGGGGCCGAAATGTGTATAGGGGCAAAACTAAACCATACCCCCATAAGCCGGCATGATAGCAAGTTATCCGTTAAGGTCATTTAATCGAACGGGTTAATAAAGCCCTAACCGCGTCTTTTCGGGCAGTGGTTCCAACTTGGAAAACCATACCGATAAACGCTTTACATTACGAATCCGGCGTTCCCGGCGCCGAGGCGCTTTTGGAATAAGCCCGTTTCCGTTTTGCGGCTCGTATAAATACGGTCCTGGAAAACCACCCCTTAGCGGTAGCGGTTAAGCCGACCTTTGATGCCCGTGGGCCTAGGGTAGGCTTACCCGGCAGGCTTACAATTTCGTTACAAAGGCGGCCGGACTTTTTCCAGCATGCACTTGCCCGGCCTACCTTTCTTATAGGTATACAGGGCTTGCGGTAAATATAAGAAAAGTAAGCAGCTGTTAAAGCCTTTATGGTATGGTTTCGCACCTTTCCGCCCACCGACATTATAATTTATAGCGACAGGTCTAAGGCGGAAAACGGGGCAGTTGGATACGGCTAGGTAATATACCAAGCCGGCCAACGCAAACTTTTCGGGCACGGCCGGTTGGCGCATGTGGAAATATTCGACGGCGAAGCGGAAGGGGCCCGAATGGGCCTTCGTAAAGCCATTTGGAATTTCCGCAACTGCACTTACCACTTATGTTTCGATAATACCTCGGCGGCCAACGGCTTTTTAAGTACCGCTCCGGACAGCTCGCAAAGGGCTTTTAAAAAGGTCCATTGCTTTATGGATAAGTTACCAAATACACGTTCGTTGGTTTCCAGGCCATACAGGAATTCCCGGAAACGAAAAGGCCGACGCCGAAACGAAGTTAGGCACGGCCTTTCCGGTACCCCAGCATACCAAACCGACGGTAGTTGGCGTTAAAGCTTTAGCTAAAAAAATAGCCCGGGATTTCCGGAACGTTTAGTTTGAAAATAACATACCGGACTAATACAAAACTATAGGCCTCCCGCTAGTACCATAACGCATACTCGACGCTTTACAGCTATACCGGAAAGTACTATAACGGTTAATAGCCGCACGCACAGGCCACGGGGATTTTAATAGGTACTATTGAAAATTTAAATACGAGGACGATAATTTGTACCGCTGTAAGAAAAACAAGTTTTCGTCCCACCCCGCATTTTGCAGGTTGGTTAGGGCTACGGAAAATAAATGGCCTATAGCGGACCTTTCCCCGGCTTTAAATAGGCCCAGGTATTGGAAACGGCTGCTGGAAAAGCCCACCCTTTTTGCCTCGTTCGTTAAGGTTACCAACTACTATACTATCGCTGGACGATAACAATAAGGCTTTAAAAGCTTATATACAACCTTTTCCCTTTTTTTCCTACACTTCTTACCTTTTCCTTTGTACTACCAGGACTAACAGTAGGGACGTTAGCCTTTTACGATCCCCGGCTGGGCTTAAAGGCGGTTCCAAAAACCTCCGGCCTGGCCTCGCCCCTTTTCCGGCACATTTGCCGGCTTAACGCACTACTACCCCCGCAGCGCTTACAACGCCCAGCGTATATATACGCCCTATAGCCGATCGCCCGCTCACCATTAAAAAGCGCCAAAATACGGCCCGACCTCCGTATGCCTTCGGGTTTAATTTTGCTAGCCGCCGGAAAGCAACATGTAGCCTAATGTTTAGCTTAAATAGCGCTAGCACGTCGTATGCCCCTCGAAAGGCAGGGACTGGTAAATCCCGACTTACCGACGTTAAATATACTCCTCCTTCTTTTCCCGCATGCTTTCGCATTTATTTCATTTCCTTTAGCCGTTTAACGTTAAGTGCTTCGGCTTAATAAAGCGGGTATACGGTCGACAAATCGAAAACTTAATAAGGTTACAGGTTAATTACGTAACCAAAGTTAAGTTCCTTTCGGCGTTTAAAACGGCATTTTTTAACTTTATAACTAAAAGAAATATCCGAGGAGGTTTCCGAAAAGCTGGCTTTGCTCCTTTTAATCCAAATTCGGTTTTGGAAAAGCTGAATGTGAAGCTACGGATTCCAACTCCCCGAAAACGCTTTTAAACAACCCCGAACCTTAAACCTTTAAAACGCCGCGGACAGCTAAGGAAGCAACTTCGTAATCCGAACATATTAAAACTCGAATTACCAATTACCAAAGCAGCTTTCCAGCACCCATGCTAGCGGCTATGGACCAAATCGTAAAAGGGACGAAGGCGATAATGCATAAAGTGGCCCTTTTTCAAGCCGAGATGTCTACGTTTAAAAAGGCGAACAAAGCATTAAGCAAACGCCGGAAAGCCAAAAATCACGTGTTTAACAAAAAGGGTTACTTACTGTCGACGAGGTACGAAATGTTTTAAACCAGCAGGAGCTGGATGGACAGTTATAGCAAAAAATGCGCGATTATGGGGGTTAAAAAAAAGGGCGACGACGACTCGTCGACGATGTGGCACTTGCGGCAAGACTGGACATAATGCGCGCACTTGTTAGGAAAAAGTAAAAATGTCCGATGTATACAGTTCTAAGTAGTTTGAATGGATTCCTGGCGTTATTAGGTTGGCATGCGCGTCGAATAACCTGAAGTTAAGTGTGGGTGTGTCGCTCGGTGGTATGTGTCGCTCGGTGGTATGTGTCGCTCGGTGGTATGTGTCGCTCGGTGGTAAACCACGTTAACTTTAATTAATATAAGGTTATAAGGTAAGCTACCTTGGTATATATAATAATTGTTTTTAACAGGATCCATTTTAAACGTTTTAATAATTCCGCTATTCGAACTTAATATTATAAAATTTATAAGGCTGGATATGCACGGTTTAATAAAAAAATAAAATAAATTATTTAATTTAAAATAAGCGGAAAGGGATAATATATAGCTGTAATAAGCTTATTAACATGTTAAAAGGTAAGCGAATAAAACATTTTTATAATATAATTCCATTAATATAAAAGGCTGCATTTTTAATTTTACTGTCACACACCTTACGTTATCGTTATTAAACATCCTATTATCGTATTTATTAAGCAGCGTTTAATATATCGATTATATTTAAAAGCCAAAGCGTAGTTATAATCTTTGCATAAGTTTTAACACCAGTTAAACCATTGCAATTAAGCTGCAGCCAGTGCAAATTGCATCGTTTAAAAGCGGCGTTAATTAAAATTAAATAATTTAAAATGTGTTGGTATATACTATATACCATGGTAGGTATTACGTTAGCCAAGCCACGGGCTAGCCACAAGCCAAGCCACGGGCTAGCCACAAGCCAAGCCACGGGCTGGCCACGAGCCAAGCCACGGGCTGGCCACGAGCTAAGCCACGGGTGGCCACGGGCCAAGCCACGGGCGTGCAAACAGCCAAGCCACGGGCGTGCTAAAGCCAAACCACAGGCCAAGGGTTAAAACTACAGGCCAAGGGTTAAAACTACAGGCTAAGGTTACAAGCAAAAGCCAGGCTTACAAACCTCAGCCTTGGCCTCGCCTTTCGGATAGTACCTCGGCTTAGCTGTAAGCTTTCGGGCTAAAAGTTACGCCGAAAAGCCTCGGCACAAGCCTGACCAACGTGTATATATAGGACTTATCCCTTTAAGGGATCCAGGAAAGATTTCTCTTTCTAATCATCCACTATCCGCTTACATTTATCACAATACAACTACCTCCCTTTTACTTGCCCTGCTGGACAGGACTTCCTCACTTATCTCTCTGCTTATCTTTTCCCTTTTTTATTAGCATTAATCCTAACAAAATGCGATAAAACCTATTTGCTTGCTGCATTGCTTCTCGTTTAAAATTTTGTTTATTAGCAGCACTTTGGATAAAACACAGCATAATAATTATTAATTAAATGTGAGATAATTACCTTGCAGTTAATAACTGTTAAAGGCAGGGATTAGAAATGCTATTCCAAATCGGTCGCTTAAACAAACGATATATGGTGTTAGGAAATAAACCAATGCAAAGAACGCGGCTTATCGTGGCTAACGAGGTTGTATCGTTAAAATAACATATTTCGCGAATAACCCCGCCACGTATGGGCGGGTTATAGCGTAAACCTGTTATAAAAAACGGGCCTGTAAAATGATAAACGCCGACCGAAAACGTTATCCCTTTAAGTGCTATAAGGTAACACACCGTTAAAAGTGGTAAAAAAAGCTTACCAGCACCCTTGTTTCTTATAATACGGAGGGGGTACAAATTTGCAGTTAGCAAAGTAGGAGCGTAAATAACGCCGTTTTAATTATGGATTTTAATAAATCGTGCTTTTATAATGCTATTATAAGAAGTTAATAAATCCGACGGCATAACTTACCATAATAAAGCTTATTAAACGCCTAGTTAAAGCTATCTTAAAGCCTATAAACGCAAGCATGGTACGCCCGCGCGTAAATTTAATAATACACGCCGGAAATCATTTTAAACCATTTGCAATCCGTTGTATTAACCTTATTTTTCACCCTTTACCGCCGACATCGTTAAATCTTTTTCTGCTTTTTTTCTGGCTGGTTAATAAAAGAATAAATGCGTTGGACCAACGATTTCGAGCCGGATTCATGTTTTAAACCGTTAAAAGGCGCGGGTGGTAAAAGGTTTCGAAAAACTACCTGGCAGCCTACTAACGTAGTGAAAATCTATTTACTTTAAACATTTTAATTTATATATCAGTTAGGTTTAAAAAGGATATAAAAACGTATTGGGAAAAGGGTTAAAAATTTGCAAATTACCCGTTTACTCGGTTAATACCTCGCAACAGGTTCCAATTATTATACTGGCGCTTTCAGATTTGGCACGAAAAAATAAAAACCGAAAAACAGGTAAAAAACAACGCGCCGGTATACTAACACGTGCGAAAACATTTTAACTACGTCCAATTTATATCGACGGATTTATTAACGGCTGGAACGTTAATTACACTTGACGAAGCGATGGTAAAGTATTAAATAAAAGTACGGAAAAAACGATTATTCGAAACAAACCTACGCCCGTTAATTTCCGCGTTTAAATTATAACGACGACTTTTAACTACTTTTTTAATTAGTTTTAGCATATTAACGAAATGGACCAGTTAACCTCGTAAACGTACCTCGGAAAAGCTCGAAAAACCTTTCCGGTAAAATAATTCCCGAGTTTTTATTAAATAAAACCCAACGAGTTATTTGGACTTTATTACGGCGATTATAAAAAAATGGCTAAAAAAATCGATCCACGTGTTTTTTAACAATTTTTTTGGATTTTTTTAATTTTACCTTGCCCTTAAACGACTAAGTATCGGTGCGATAAATACTGCGAGTTTTAACAGCGGCTTTTTTAATTTTTTAATCGAAAAAAAAACGACGCGATCGCGAACGAGGGCACCTACCTTAAGGTTGGAAGCAGTTAATATTAATTATTAACGGGAAAGTTAATTAAATCGTATGGAAAAATAACGGTTTTATTACCTTTTTTAACCGTTTTTACCGATAAAAAAAGCCTTTAAAATATTACGCAAACGGCCTAAAAAAAACCTTAAAAGCCGGCGCTGCCACGCGCCGCGCTTTTAATAATAATCCTATTAAAATTTTACCAGTGCCGCCAGTAATTTAAAAATATAATTATAGTATAAATGGCGTTAATCGCGAGAATTAATTGCGTTCCTTGTATTTATTTAACCACTGCTTTTAACGAGGTAGTTGGCAATCCCTCGCCTAAAGCTTCCTGCTACAAGTTATATGCGTAAATACGTATATTTTATAACGCGACGGTTCCGACGATAAATTCCCTCGGTGCGAGTTTTAAATCGATTGGCGACTCTCGACAGCAATGGCGCTATTCGATTATTTCAACGGTCGGGCGGGCTCGAAAAAAAAGGCGCGCGCAATCCCGGATCGGAGTTCTACACAGTAATTTACAATCAGCGAGGCTCGGAATCACAATTTTAGGCATAAAAGGAAAGCCTCGCGTTGCAGCGCGTGCCGAGGGATCCAAAACGGTATTAAAAAAAGGCGCGTATTGGTAAAGGGCGACGGCAACGCGCGCACGATACCGGCTACGAGGTTTGGCTGCCTGCGCTGCGACGTACCCTTTTATAACAATAACTTCTGCTGGTACTTATTTCATGGTGTGGCGCCCTCACAAATGGAGGTACCGAGGGAATAAACGATTCTGATTGGTGCGGCGATCCCGATCTGCAGTGTGTTGTCTTGTGGCACTCAAGGGGATAGGACGACAGGAAGGACTGATCGCGGGGCGCTAGGTCTGTCGGCCAAAAACACCAATCGAGCTGCAGCCAGCGCATTGCCTGCATGTCGGGAAATCCATCCAGGCCCAAATAGGCAATTGATAAGTCAGATGCATCGTAAACATTGCCCCCAGCCAACCAACCAACGAGCAGCCGCAAAAAAATGCGGAGGCTGGGGCGGCTCGCGCTAGTGGTTATGCGTGCATACGACCGAGACTGTTACTTTCACATCGAGAGAATCTATCCAATCACCGGGGTGACTCACTCAACTGAAAGGCCCGGTCATGCTTATCTCCCTGTCGGCCACTATGCGGCCGCTGATCTTCAGCCCCGGAAGCATGCAGCCGTACGCGCCAATGAGGAGGCAGGAGTCGGTGACTCGGATTGCAATGCAGACGGAAGCGCGCTAGCTTCTTGTCAACTATTCCGTACTGGCTGCTTTCCTGCAACCTGCAGGTTGGGCATTAAGGCCGCCAGCATGTGGCCGCCGGCGACCCCTAAGGGGTTGACGAAGTTGGCAGCAAGGCTCGGATCATTGATGCCCACCTCCCTCCCATCTTTATTCATCTTCGCTTTTGCTCCGGTTTCTTCTTCCAGTCCACTCACGAATATCAGCATCCTTGCCTTTTGCTGGTTGATTTTCCCTCGAGTAACTTCGGCCTACCGTCCAGATGGACCATCTACTCATTCCGGCGGGCTCGGAGCACTTCCTCAAAGTGCCATACAATGTGGATGAGTCCGAGCACTACGACGATCGAGGCTTCTTTGATTTCCCTCAGCGCAGACGTTGGATGGAGCAAGACCTCTTCGGGTCGATAACTTCGGCAACAGGAGCGACGAAGAGATCAACTCCTTCTTCCAAACTTGGCTCTTCTTTGGAATGGGTATCGAGATCCTCAAGGCGGCGGGGGTGGCGGCTCGTACGAGGGACTTCTTGCGTTCGGACGGCGACGGCACCGGCCATCATCTTGTCAGCACGAAAGACCTGCCCGCCAAGATAGTCGAGTGGAGGCGCGCTGGCCTCTGCCCCAGGGGGTGTCGCCAAACTGCACCTGCAAGAGTTGGATAAACCCGGACGACAACAGATGTCGAGAAAAAGTCTGCTGGAAGAAGTTTCCGCACGCCCGGGATTCGAAAGCGTGGGACACCACCAACCGAATTCTGGAGCGCGCCCGCGTCTTCACGGATCGCTATTGCACGTGGACCAAGAGCCGCCGCGAGGCCGACTCGGGGACGACCGTCTGGCCGGTTCGGGAGGATGTAGCACGTCGATACTGGCGCTGGGACACAGTCTCCGGGCTGCTGCCATCAGCATCTATGATATCCCGAGAATGGGAAACGAATGGGGTAGTGGCACTTCGTCCCTGCTGAGAGGGATTCTGTGCCAGAAATGGTGCAAGTACGACGCTGCTCTGGTTATGGACGAGCTCCAGATCGACGGTCAGTACTACCTCGCCGCGTCGCGAGGCCCGTTGCAGACGTATCTCGACGGACATGCCGAATGCGACGACGGAAGGTGTCGATTCAAAGTGGAGGAAGAGACGTACCGGACGAGACATGCGACGGACTGTAGTGCCAAGGATGGAGGGTGCTGTCCCGTCTACTTCTGCTACGGTGCCTCGCGTGCGGACGGAAAGGGCGAGAATGCAGAGGACTGGCCAGTCCCCTCCCGTTTTGAAGAAGACATGGTTCGGATCATCGGAGCGGACGGCACTGTCGGGGCGGCGGAAGGCCTCGACATTCGAGCAGTAGGAATTCCGGTCGTAACGTGGAATGAGGAGAAGGAGGAAGTGGCGATCGCGGAGTACAATGAGACGAAGGGACTGACGCCGAAGTATGTGGCGATCTCTCATGTGTAAGTCCAGTCCCCGGCCGATGCATCTTGCGTGACGTTACCTATCCGGCAGTATGGCGACCCGGAACGACTGACGCTGACGTCGGTGTGTCTGATCCCTAGGTGGCTTGACGGGATAGGGAACAAGCACATCAACTCCATTCCCAAGTGCCAGCTCGTCTCTCGCATCCAGAAAATGGTCGACGAGACCCCCTTCCCGAACCGACCGAAAGATAAGAAGATCGGGTTCTGGCTGGACACGCTATGCGTCCCTGTCAGGGAGTCGTTCCGCGACGAGAGAAATGGTCGATCCAGCGCATGCGCCACATATATCAAAATGCGTCTGCCGTGCTCGTGATCGACTCGGGATGTGCCGGGTAGAAGCTACCGCATCGGTGCCGGATCGATGCGTCAGCCTCTACATGTCGAATTGGCAGCGCAGGCTCTGGACCTTCCAAGAGGGATGCCTTGCCAAGGAGCTACTTCAGATTTGGCGAAACGACCGAGCACCACCGAGAACTGACGCGCAAGCGCGTGGCCTTCGAGAAAGACTTGAACGATAGGGGCATCTACAGTTCGTTTTGTGCGCTGGCAGACTCCAAGGTGACCATCCACTTCACGTTCATGCGACAGGTGGTCGACGGCTTTGTAGCCGGCACGGAATCAAGACGAGAAATTATGTGGATGCTCTACCTGCCGCTGGCGGACGCCTTGGGACCCCGACAGACCACCAACCTGCCTGACGAGACGGTGTGTCTGTCCACCATCCTCGGCATGGATCCCGGGCCGTACCTCGACATCCGCCGCAGAGAACACGAATCCGACGAGAGCCTGGCGGAGCGCCGGATGGAGAAGTTCCTACGACAGGTGAAGCAGTTCAACACGGGCCTGATATTCGGCGACTACGCCGCATGAGTCGGAAGGGCCTTCGCTGGGCCGCGGTCCCTGCTCGGTGCGCGAACTTCGTCCATCGGAACGATCGGGGACCAGCTGAAGGGACGCTTCACGAAACTTGGATCCGACAAGGGACTGGTGGTCTCGTATCCGGGCACGAAGTGCAAGCTGGCCGACATCCTCTCGGCGAGGGAGGGAGGGCTTCGGAGGCCTTCCTGATCTCGGAGAAGGGTGCTGCTCCGGCTGACGTCTATTACTCCATTGAACTTCGGCCGAGTGGTGCTTCGTGGGGCAATCATGATACGAATGCCGCCTACGGCCTGGTTTTTGCTGTAAAGCCTGGAGCCGGGGGGGAGACTGCTGCTATGGTCGGTAGCGATAGTCGTTTAAGGGATGATGATGATGACGACGACGACGACGACGAGACGCAAGTCCGATTTCTTCGCTTCGAGTGTACCGCCATCATCAGGGCACGACAAGGACGGGCACCTCCGAATGCTCTCGTCCTCCCATTCTACGGCAAGGAGACGCAATGGATGATCATGTGACATCGTCGGTCCTTTCAGGTTGACGTGCCTGGCTTTACATGTTTAGGTGTCGGATTGGATTGGACGTCGATACATGCTAGGTCAAGTTCCAGAATCAAATTCCCTCAGTCCGAACTTGGCGTGAGTGCCGTGAGTTGCCGACATATCGAGCCTCCCTATACTAGTTGCCCAATACATGTGAAGATATGTCACGGGGTAAGCCGAAGGCCTGTACGAGGTGATCACAATGAAAGTAAAGGATCTGTAGGGGGTGAAGGCCTATATTGCTATAGGCTAGGTACGACAACTTCAGCTTGTCCTCGGCAATACTCCAATTGCCTCCCACAAGCTGCCTAAGTAACGCAGGCCTCGAGCCCCCCTGTCGTGTGCCTCAGGCCTCAGCGTGGCGTGGGTCCTCCGGGGCTCGGGCCACCTCCTGTGGCGGTGATCTGCCGTCGTCACGGCAGATCCCCTTACAAGATACGTGGACGGTACCAATAAGTCAGAGAACTCCGTCAGGTATGTCGTATCTCCTTCCATATAAACCTTGCAAACTCGTCGCCTTTATAGTATGGTATTTCTGAGGCGTCGTGAGAACGATGGACGGTTGGCTACATAATTAGCTTAACACTACTCGCCGGTGGGGGCGATTCAGGCCGCAGATTACCTTACCGTCCCGGCCTTAGAACGAGAGACAGCATTGGTGCCTCGCGAACCTCTTTGACATGATCTTATAAGCGGGCCCCGTGGATCCGCCGGGCTGCTTGGAAGGACCGGTACGGGGTGTCTCTTAATAGTGGTGAACAGGATGAATTGCGGTGCAGGCCAGGCCCGAAGCGCTGGGCGTGCACAGAATCTACAGGTCACAAGGATTATAAACGTTAATCCGATGGGTTTAAACAGGGGGGTTAGCCAGGGTATAAGCCAGGGGGGTAGGGGTACACAAACTGCTATATAATTAATAATAAAAATCAATATATTTCAATTAACGTGATTCACAAGCGAGTCGGTCAAGCAAGCGAGTCGATCACTTAGAAAATGCATATTAAACAGCGTTTTTTTTCAACTAAATAACTCGCTCAATTTACGTTTAAATTTTACCAGGTTTTAACAGGTTATATTTAATTATATAGCAGATTTTATATTATATTAGTAATATTTATTATTACTCCTTTAAAGTTAGTTTGCATATTTGCACAGTGTATTATACAGTGTTACGAACTAAGCTTAAAAGAGTAATAGGAAAAATATCACTGATTTAATATAAAATCGGCTATATAGGTAAATATAACCTGTTAAAATTTGGTTAAATTTAAACTTAAATTGAGCGAGTTATTTAGTTGAAAAAAACGCTATTTAATATGCATTTTTTAAGTGATCGACTCGCTTGTTTGACCGACTCGCTTGTAAACCACGTTAACCCTTTAATAATTAATATAATCACCTCCACTAGCTTTCACCTTTTATAACCTCCGGATTATAAAACGGGCCAATTTTTTTAAAAAATTAATAAGTGTTATAAATTGGGCCTGGTGGCCCAATTCTAATGCTAAGGCTTTATTTTATAGCTTGTATATAATCCCCAGCGCGTGGCCTCGCATCGTTAGTTAAATTCCTTCTTTTGTTAGCTTTATTCATCACCTTTTTTAGGCCCCAACGCGACCCCTACTTTAGGCTACCCTATAACATTAAATAAAGCTTCATTTTCGGGTCGACCGCGTATTTATACCGGAAATGTTAAATTAACAGCCCTACCCGACGGGTACTCGCCAGCAATTACCGCACCCACCGGAATTAACAAGGGCCGGGCTTAAGCCCTGGCTGGTGAAAATGCGAATAAAAATGGCTATCGACGGGCCAGCGATTAAGGGCGGCCAGGTCCAATTTTTTTACGTTTACAGCCGTTTAAGCGTATTTAAAAGCAGTACTTTAATTATATACGTACTTTCGCCGAGGCCCCGAACTGTTACGACCATACCATAACGGCTGGAAAGAAACAGGAGGGCTGGGGTTAAACCCTAACGTAACGCGTTAACCCCGCGAACAGGTGGGGGAGAAGGAGGAGGAGGAGGAGGAGTAAGTCGGGGCACCCCCTATCCGATTACCCCCCTGTCCGATCACTTAAATTTTGCCGCAGCCCAATAATAACACCACCTTTTAACGCCAAATTTACGGCGTTTTCAGCCAATAACTATACAATCCTGTATACTTTTTTGTTTAAAATCTCCTGCTGATTTTAATAGTGTATTTTGTTCTTCCGGATTCCCTTCCCTTGCCAAATAAACCTGCCGTTTAAAAAGGAAAGTTTTGTTGGGGTCCGGCACGACCTTTTTCCTTTTCCGGGTTTGGGTAGCCTTTAATTGTGCTTTTAAAAAGCTGATTTTTCGCTAATAATTAGCTATTTCGAGGTTTTTTAGCATAAAGCCTTTGCGAACTTTCCAAAGGAAAAGCCTTTTTGTGGGGGTGGTTCGGATTGTAGCCGTAAAATCTTCCATTTTGAAAGCCAACTCCCGACTTTTTGTAAGAGTTTTCCAGTTCTTTTAGCAGCTTATAAAAACTGTTTTAGGCTTTTTTGGAGCTTTTAATTGCGTGGGCGAGGTCGTTAGGGTTATTAAACGCTTGGTATTGGAGTTTTCGAGCAAAAGGCGGCTTATAAGAGGTTTGCTAATCCGGACTAGCCATAAGCCCGATGCGGCCCACTTTGCTTTTATATTTGCAAGCGTTATCCTTTTCTCTCGTGCGGTATTGTACTTTGTAAAAAACAATCGCTTTCCTACAACTGTAAAACTGCAAAACTGGGTTTAGGCTTTTATTTTTTGCCGGTAAGCCCGTTTAACAAGGGAAAAAACTCCCAAATCGAAAGGCTTTAATACGTGAAAGGAATAAACGGGTAAATATAAAAAATAAACGTCGTTTTAAAAGCACAAATATTGGAAAACCTTTGTAACGTGGGATTCGTAACCGTTTAAAATTAACAAACGTGGTTAAAAGGGGTCGGGTTTAGTGGTAAAAAGGTATATCTTTTGCAGCCATTTTACCGCTGTACGGTTAGTAGTTTAACCGTTATTTGTTATAATAAACTCCCAGTCGTTAAAAAAGCCTTTTCCTTTCGGAAACCATTGGTTTTGCAAATGCTTTCTTTTAAAAATAATAAAAAGACGAAGCCGGTTACCTAAAACCGAGATACACTTTATAAAAAAGGTTTAAGCACGAAATTTGGGCTTTTTTTTATGCAAAAAACGAGTTTTTGCAAAGCTTAATATAAGGCCGTTACTCGTGCGACCTTTTGCAAACCCCTTTCGTTAACGTTATGCTTGTATTTTGCCGGGATAGCGGCGATTTCCGGAATGCTTAGTTAAAGCTATTAAATTCGTATTATATCGGTTGTTGCACCGTTTATACGCGCGTTTTCGATACGTTAGGCTTAATAAACCCCTACTTAAGGATTCCGGCATAAAAAACCGTCCGTTTAATGCTTCCCTATAAGTTTAAGGTTGCCGGCGTTACGGAAAATCTGGCCGGCAAAAAAGCGCAATTCCCCGTGGGTTAATAGGAGCTTTAAAGCGGCTTGCACGGCCACCCATTTAGCTAAGTGATTTTTTTCCTTTAAAAGTAAGCGTTAGGATTTTTGTTAGCCTTGTTAATAGGTTTTTATACCGTGATATCTTCCGTAAAAAGTACTAAAAGGTATCCTTTATGCGGCAGCGGCCTGCTGGATTAGCATGCCGCCTTCGATTAAACGACAGGCCTTATCGACTTGCACTTCCGTATATTGTTTTTCCATTGCTTAAGCTACAAAATGGATCTAAAATAAAGCCAAACGGATGCTTTTTGGTAAAGAAATACACAAGTAGCGGTAAAGGTAAATGCCCCGCGGCGGGGTTACATTATTAATCGGAAAGGGGGGTAATCGGACAGGGGGTGCCCCGACTTATTTGTTATTAAATTTCGATAACGGTATAAATACGAACGTCGTACATTCGCAACTGGGCGAGCTTCCCGAAAACGGTTTTAAAACGTTTTTTAACTTGATTTTGGACAAGTTTCGTATAACGACGTTTCGTCGAGTACTCGCAGGAGCGTATTACTGCTGCGTTAACTGCCGCCTGGTCGTTCATTTTGGGTTGCTTATCGTTGGGCCGTCCATAGATAATTTTCTAAATTTATCGTCGATTATTTTAAGGGCACTGAAACCCCAAGGAAGAGGACGGCAAGACAGACCTTAATAAAGTAAATTGCGCAAAGAAAGGAGGGCTGACGCATTTAAAACAGAGAGCGCAAAAAAAACGAGGTTTCGTACTCTGCACTCAGCTTTCCCCGTGCTTCCAGGTCCCGGGTATGCCCCACTAGCTATTCGCAATCCGCGCCTGCTTCCAGGTGCAGCTTTGCCTTTGCAGATCCCAAGGCGACCGGTGTTAGACAGAGTAAGAAGCACCTTTTGCCCAGCGTCAATCGGGGTAGTCAGCATCACTGCTCTAAATCAGTCTTGCGTCACTCCCCGCTCAGGGATGCTCAGGGATAAGTCACCGCGATACCACCTCCTGCGGAACGCACGGCGGCATATTCACCAACGTCGTTTCGACCTCCCCCCACCTTATCGATTTTATTCTATACATGCATGCTCCCGCCGCACATGCGCCGCCGCTGCGCTGTCAGGAGAGGGGACCAGCTCAGATTGGCCAGAGGCCTGGTTCCTGGCCCCGTCCCTTCCTGCTATGCCCGGGCGCCCATTTTCCGGCTGTCCATAGCCGCGCTATCGGCGGGGGAAAAGGGTGACCGTCAACTGTGATTGGACTCAAATTTTGAAAGATGAGGCGCCTGATATTACAAGAACGAATCAGCAACAGCCAGTCCAAGGCCAGGACCGTAACCAGATGCGTAACCAGGGTGATACGCCAGCCACTTGTTCTTAAGCATGGGTGACAGCGACACCAGGCAAACATACCCATGCTGCATGCAATATGAATGGATGGATATACTTTATACCGATATGGACCTAAATTCCTGGTTCCCATTAGGGACAAGGGCATTGTGGCTGGCCATAAGGCTCGATAATGCAAAGGCCGTAGCAGAGTGAGTCACACACGAAGTGGCTTTGCAAATGGAGCAGCTCCATTTCAGGATGGACACCCCGCAGCAAAGCATAAGAAGACGCCATGCCCCCGCGAAGGAAGGATTGGATTCCTTTCCTTTTCTTTCCACACATTAAGCCAGCAGCTTTCAAATTCCACCGGGAGGAACAGCAAAAACAGGTTCGCAGCCATCCCCCGTGGTTTATGCATCCGTGGCAGCAGCACATGCTAACCAGCGGTAACTATTTAATAGCATTACTCGAATATGGAGGCCGCGAAATCAGCAGGCCGGGTAGGGCCTGGAGTCCTATGTCCTCACACTGGTGAGCTCGTTTATGAGCTTGGAATGTTCATTAATGGGATTTTCCCTAACATTTGTTGGGACCGCGACGGGCCGGCTGGTAAAACACCGACCTGGGAAAGTGTTAGTAAAAATTGGCCGCTGGTAAAGCGAGGTCTAGGGCTAGACAATAAGAACGGGTTCCAACAGAAATGGGGTGCCATAACGACGGAGCAGCGGATGCGTGTTTTGAAGCAATTGTTCGAGGTTGCCCGTGCAGGGGCTTGTCGTACGTACATTCCTAACTATCGTTGTGGCGAACGGGTTTGCTAACTTAAGTGCAATTGCGGATCTTTGTAATTGTCCAAAGGATGTGGCAAAACAGCGCCTAAAGGAACGTAGTTCGTTTGTTAATGGGCACTGTTATACGCAGTATTATGGGCTGGTGACAGCCGTTAGTGCAAATTTGGAATCTTTTAACGGGTTCCCCGTGAACTGGTTTGTTGTTATGTTTTAAGGGGAATGTTTACACCTTAAAGTGTTATTGAAAAGATGGAGGATTATTTAAGCCACGGGGGCCGGTGTGAATAGTATTACATAAAAGCCTAAATAGGAAATGTCGTTTTTAATAGATGTGATCCAGTGCAAAGTGATGTAAGCGTGATCCAAATGTGATTTAAATAAACGTAGGCCAGAAGTAAAGTGATGTGATTTTCACCACGAAAGATACGTTCCACTGAAATAATCACCACAAAAGTGTTACGACCAAGACAGGGTGTGGAGGGGCCCAGCGGTGGGACACCAAAGGAGGGTGGCCCAGGGAAGGACCCTTACCCCGCGCCCTGGCTTAGTCAGGAGTCACGTGCACACGCCGGTAATAAGTTTGATAATGTCGGAGTTAAACATATCACTCCTAGCACCAGGTGATATGTACGATCGGGACAATCGCAACATATTACACATATTAGACATATCAGGAAACGGCGCAGCATAAGAACACGGGTACATAAGGGAAGGATTTCCTACTGTGCTAAATGGCTTTAACTAAGGCCTCGGCATTAGTTAACCTAAGTTAGCTCCTAGGCACCCCCTAGGGCAAGCAATTAAAAGTTGTCTTTTAAACCCCCTAAAGTTTATCTAAAACCCCAGCATAATTACTGTCCAAACCACCCCTAAGGTGTCCTACTTTAGGAGCAAAAACCCTAATTGTAATAAAAAGATGTTTAAAGCTACGGAATGCAGTAAGTCGGGGCACCCCCTGTCCGATCACCCCCCTTTCCGATTAACAATGTAACTGTTATAAAGGTGCAATGCAGGCTTAAAAGGGTTAGTTTTTATTATAAAAGCTAATAATCTTTCATGGCCTTAAAAGATGCTTAAAAAGCTAGAATTTGCTAAAGGGGTTTATAAAAATGCAGGGATTAAATAGCCAGATCCTTGTGGCCCGTGCGGAGTGTTCGCCCACTTACGCCTCTGCCGTTAGCCCGATTAGTAGCCTCATTTGGATAACTGGCTCCACTGCTCCGGCGCCTACTTCCTGCAAGCGTTCGGTCCTTCGGGCTTTTGTAAAGCTTTTCCCAAAAGTTAAGGATGCCTTCGTATAACACAATCCTTCTTTTCCTAAAGGCGCGCCCCGAAACCCTTTTAGGTCCTTAAGTTAACCGTGGCTTTTTGCGTGCTAAGGGTTTCTGGTCGGCCCTTTTTTTGGTAAAGGCTAACGTGGCAAAAGGCACGCGTTCGTCCTTAGGCTTGTCGGGGTGTCGTTAATGGAAAGCCACGACTTTAGCTTTGGCTCCCTCGCTATTTAAAGTGCTCCTAAAGCTCCCAGGTTTATATCTCGTTCTTTCGGGTATCTTTCCCACTTTACGCGATATAACACCTTCTTTTAAGGGCTAACCATGGATTTTTCCACCCTTTCGACGGTGTATTTTCCTTTTATCGGGGGAGCTTTTCGCAAAACCTGGTTAGAGTTAGGCCGTGCTTAAATGCCAGCGCGGTAAAGCTTTATAAATAACACGTGGAAAGCGTCGTGGATTTTCCAAGTTTTTGGCAAGGTTAAGCGGATTGCGGAAGGGGAAATCACTTTTGAAATTCGAAAAAGGCCGAGCATTTTTAAATCGAGTTTTTTAATAGGGCGGCGAGTTTTAACGTGGCGGGCGTTAAGCATAACGAGTTGTTTTTCGGTTAAAACCGGCGAAAAGCTTCGCTTTTTGTTTGCTTAGTGCTTTATTCGTTCCCGTGCTTTTTTAAAGCAGCTTTTGGCTTTTTGGTATACTTGGGTTATTTAATAGCTGTAAAGCTTACTGTTTAAATTCCTCGTTCGACCCGGGAGTAAAAGATTATTAAATATTAAGTAATATTTATAATTAGCGAAAAAGGGAATAACGGTGGTATTTGCAAAAAAAGTATTATTATAAACAAATTCCGCTATGGGGAAAAGATCGACCTAATTAGTTATTTTGTAATTAACGAATAAACGGAAGTAAGCTTCCAAATTTTAGTTAAGTTTTTCGGTTTATTTATCCGTTTAAAAGTGGAAAGCCGTGCTTATTTTAAGCTTAATCCCGACCAAACGGAGGAAATTTTTCTATAAATGGCTTGTAAACCTGGAATTTTTGTCGGAAATGATATTTAATGGTATACCGTGCAATCGCTAATATTTTTAGCGAATATCCGGATAAAATTATCCGTTTTTTTACCTTTTATTTTAAAAGGTACGAAATATGCCATTTTGGTAAATGGGTTTACTATTACCCAAATTAAATTATAATTATCGTTTAAAAAGAAATCCGTAATAAAATCCATAATTACAGTTTTTTAAGGCTGGTAGTGCAGCTTTATAAGTTAAAAGGGTTTAAATGGTGCATGTTTAAAAGCTTTGTTTTTTTGGCATTTTAAGCAACTTTTTACGTATTCCCGGACGCCTTTTTCGATATTTGGCCACCAAAAGTGGTGGCGCGTAACCAGCTCGAGGGTTTTATCCATCCCTATATGTTTGGCGACTTTTATGTCGTGCTCGGATTTAAAGACTTTTTTTTGTAAAGCTTTTGGCATTTACAGTTTGTTTTTGCGGTAAAGGAGTTTATCTTTTACCTTTTTATCCTTTCCCGGCCTTTATAGGTAACTTTAGTACTCGGGATCCAATTCGCCGGCTTTGCGGATTTTATCGGTAAATTTTGTGGTTTATTTTATTTAAAAGGATATTATAAAGTTTAGCGGATGCGAAAAGCACTAACGATGGTTTTTAACCTTTTTCCGTCGTATTTTCCGTCGTTAAGGCCGCCGTTTTGGTTTCGGGGAAGTGTTTTTTTTGCAAAATCGTCGTAATCGGCTAATTCTCACTCCCCCCTTTTTTAAGCTTGTGTTAAGCTAGTTTTAACAGCACGTCGGCCTTATTATTTTGCTTGCCCGGTTTATAATGGATTATAAAGTTGTAATTTAACCATTGTTAAGCCCATTTTGCTTACCGCTTGTTTAAAACTTTAGCGGTAAGGAAGTATTCCAAATTCCGGTAATTTATGTAAATTTTTATCCGGTGTTTGGCTTTTTTAAAATAGTAACGCCATTTGCCAAAACTATCGACAATTGTTAAAAGCTTTTTATTATAAATCTCGTAATTGATTTCGGCCGAGGTTATTTTGCGGGAGTGGAAGGCGACGGGGTGAAGTTTATTAATAGCGGGATTTCGCTAAAAAAGTATTGCGTTATAAGCAAAATTTAAAAAGTCGGTTTTCATTTATGCAAAAAGCTTTAGGTCGAAATGTTAAAGGATTGGTGGTATTGTAAATGCCTTTTTAAGCAATTCGAAAGCTTGCTGCATGTTTTTAATCCATAACCATTGTGCTTTAAAAAGGGAGTTGGCTATAATTAATAGTCGAATAACGGACGAGAAGTTTTTAATAAACCTTTTATAAAAGTTAGCGAAGCCGACGAACGATTGGTAGTCCTTTAATGTTTTTAGGGCTTTTTAATCGAGGATGGCTTAAACTTTATCGCTGGATATGGAAATGCCTTATAAGCCGATAATGTATTTTAAGAATTCGACTTTTTGGGTTAACTAAACGCATTTTCGGGGAGCTACGGCGAGGTGGTGGTTCGTAAATCGTTGTAGGATTTCCTTAACCAGTTCGTCGTGCTGTTTTTCCGTTTCCGCGTAAATTAAAAGGTTATCGAAATATACCAATAGGCTCGCGTTAATTAGGTTTATAAAAATGTGGTTTATAAGGCTTTAAAAGGTGGTTAAGGTATTAATAAGTTTTATTGGTATAACGGTAAATTCGAAAAGTCCGTATTTGCAGCGGAATGCCGTAAGCTATTTATGTCCCTTTTTTATGCAGATTAAATTAAAGCCGGTTTTTAGGTCGATTTTTGTTATCCATTTCGCGTTTCGCAGCTTGTTTTAAAACTCGGTAATTAAAGGGATAAAATAGCGGATCGGTATTATTTTAAAGTTAAAATCCTTATAGTTAATAACGGGTTGTAAAAGGTTTAAAAGGTCCTTTTTTTCGGCGAATAGCAAAAGGAGCCGACGGCGGAGGTTAACCTACGCATTCGTCCTGCTTTTAGGTTTTTTTAAAGCTAAAGCTTAAAAATTTCCAATTTTCGGGCATTTATTTAATATAGGGGTTTTTATATAGGTTTGGTTCCTTTTTTAAGGTTAATTTCGTAGTTTTAAGGTTAGTAATCCGGTAAGCGCATAGCAGCTTCGGCTATTATAATAAAAAGGAATTCCTTAAACTTTTTCGGCACTATATTAAGTTCGCCGGGGGGCTTAAAGTTTCGTAACTTGTTTTTAAATTTACCGGGGGGCTTAAAATCCCGGGGAACTGTAGTGCGTTGCTTAATAAAAGCGATGGTTGCTAGTTCGGTAATTAGGATGTTTTCGGGCAGCGGTGCTTTGGGCTTCCGGGCTTTTAGCCGATTGCATTTCCGATATCCTTTTAATTCGAACCGGATGTATTTTGGTCCTTCGAAAAATCCCAAAGGTTTATATTTTTTAATCCATTCGTAAAGTATAAAAACGTCGAAGTCGAAATCGAAAAGGCTAATTTCGAATGTTTTTTATCGTTCGGTAGTTTTAATGTCGTAATACGATATTAAAAAAAAGTTGTTTTCCTTTTACTTTTATTAAACCCCTGTAAAAAGCTCCCATAGCTCGGGGAATAAGCCGGTCGGTAACGTGTTTAAATAGTAAAGCCGTAATTTAATCCGAAATAACGGTAATATCGCTTTTTAAATCGAGAAAAACTTTAATAAAAATTTCGGGGTAACCTTTTAGTCGGATGTACATATCGACGATAAACTTTCTTTTTTCCATTTTTGCCCCGGTTTTAGTTAAAGCGATTTTAAATTATTAGCAATCGAAATCCGATTTCGAAAATTTTTTAAAATATTAATCCGTAACGGGGGATGCTTATCGTAGCCGGGTTATAGCCACGATTTTAGCTTTTTTAAGTTCGTAACCCGCGGGTTCGTTAAAAGCGACCCTTTTATTATTAGCCATTTTAGTTAAAAGCGAAGGGAAATTTTTACCGGTAACGTTTTTTTTTGCGAAACATTTTAAAATATAGTAGTTTTCCCGTCCACATTTCCAGTATACCGCTTTTGCTTGCTTTTTTTAATCCACGTCCTTTTAGTTAACACTTTCCAATGCTTGCTTAATAAAAAGCCAAATATGGTCCTTTTATCGCTTATAGCGGCTTTTTTAACTGCCGCCGGCTTTAAAAATTGGTTTAAGTTATTGGCTTTTTTAAATTTATTATTACGAGGACGGCCCGCGTTTAAACGCTTTTATGTTAAAGCGGGCCTTTTTTTTTCCCGATTGCGATTTTAACCCCGGGTTTTAAAGCATAATCTTATGAATTTTTCCTGCTTATTAAATAGCAGCTAAAAATTCCTCGTTCGTATTAAAAAGGCCTTTCCGTTATAAATATACAAAACGAGTAATTTCCTTAAGCAAAGTGCTAAAAATGTGTTTCCGGAAAGTAACGCCGGATTATTGCACTGCTTTGTTAAAATCGAAAAGCTCGGTAATATATTGCACGGTATTACCTTTGTATTTAAGTTTTCGCATTTTTCGGGCGTTACGGTAATGCTTAATAGCTTTTTAAAACGCTTTTAAAGCGCGAACGAATAGGCGCGCCAGTTGTTTTCCAGTTTTACTCCCCGAATGGACCTTATACGTTGGTAATGCCAAACTTAAACGTTTTCGGTAAAAAAAAACCCAACCTAGTTAATTTTTATAACATTATTTGGGAAGCTATTTACGTAGGTTTTTATATAAGCTATAACGCGGAATTACTAAGGTTTAAATGCCGCTAGGTTTTTTCCCGCGTACTTTTTGGGTTTGTTAAGCTAAACTAGATTAATAATAGCGGTTAAAGCCGTAAATTGGTCGAAACCGCGACGGAGCTTCCAAATAATATCCCGGAATCCCGAATCCCTAGGCCATCGGGACATTTTTCGAGGATCGCCCCGTTTGTTCCCGTCGTAATCGTTTTTATTATTTAACGACGATTTTAAAAAGTTCGATAGGTTTTCCAAAGCTGCAATATAATTAGGGGGTTTGTTAAGCGGTCCTTAGGGAGGGGCCCCGGATAACCCACTTAAGCTGCCTAAATGGCGTGGCCCGGCGGTGGCGGCGCGGTACTATTAATAGGCAGCAGCGGCCGTGGCCCTAACTTGTTGCTTTTGCAGGTTGTTAAAAAATAGGGGGTCGTTTTTAGCGAAACTTTATTTGGAAAATGCAAATTGTTTAAAGGCCAATTGTTTTACGGAATTTGCTTCCGTTGTAAAAAGCGGGATTTCGGTTTAAGCCTCCTTTTTTATTAGGGTCCCGTGCTAGGATAAAAGTGGTAGCGAGCTTCGTTGCAAAGCGAAGTAAACCGTGGTAAACCTTAAGCGAATGCCTTGTTTTTCCAAACGTCGTGCCTTTTTAAAAGTTTCGCGCATAAAAGGTTTAACCTAAGCCAAAATGCGGCGTTTTAACTTTGTAAAATCGCTTAAAATAGCGGCTTCCTTAACCATAAGGTTTCGAATTTAAGTTTCGGTTTGCCCAGCCTAGTTCGTAACACTTTATTTAAAAAAGGAAAAGCGTTGGTAAAGTTTTTTAATGTAGGTTTGCTAAGCCTCGGAAACTTATCGCAAATATGTTAATGCGTTATTTCGGGCACGGTAGTCGTAGGTAAAAAAGGCGATAGCGGTTTATATTTGCTATGCGAAAGCCTAACCTTTTTGCTTTACCCGCTGCCGGAATTGCTTTTATTATTCCTTCGTAATAGCGATTTCGTTTTGGTAAAGCGATATAATAGTTTGGTAAGTTTAAGCCATACCCTCGTATTACTGTTTAAAGGTTTGTAAATCGGCCCGTTTTTCGAAGCGTTTCGAGGTGATATCGCGTCGTAAAAAGGCGATCGCGTTATAGGCGTCGATAAACCTATATTGCACTTTTTATACCTAAGCTAATAGCGCGGGAAGGGTGGCGATTTAAATAATAAAATAAGTCCTTATAGCGTCGTTAAACGATAAGGGTTAATATAGGATAAAAGCGCTATCGGCATTAATTATAAGGATGTTAAAAGCCTTTTGCGACCCTGGAATGGGAACCGACGGTCCCGAAAAAGGGTTTTGGGGGTCCGTTTATCCTGCTATTGTTAATACCGGGCCCTGGTCTTTTTCCTTTTCCTCGAAGCTGGATTTCTCCGGGTCCTCGCTAAAGGACGACTTTGGAAGTTCCCGAGGGAAGTAAACGCTAAAGCGGGTTGTTAAAACGCAAGCGGCTTGGGTATAGCCGTTTGCGGAGTCGTAATAGGATCCGTATTAAAGCGGCCGATAAAGATTGCCGACCTATGCCTATAAAGGAATGCGGGTAAAATCGCGTAAAGCAGTGATCTTCCAAAGCTTAAGAGGAAAGATAGTAAATTACTGCAAGCGGTCCTAAATGGAAAAAAGATTATTTGTTACAAAAGTGCAATGCAAGCTTAAAAAGGTTGGTTTTTATTATAAAAGCTAATAATCTTTCATGGCTTTAAAAGATGCTTAAAAAGCTAGAATTTGCTAAAGGGGTTTATGGAAAATGCAGGGATTAAATAGCCAAATCTTTATGGCCCGTGCGGAGTGTTCGCCTACTTACGCCCCCGCCGTTAGCCCGATTGGTAGCCTCATTTGGATAACTGGCTCCACTGCTCCGGCGCCTATTTCCTGCAAGCGCTCGGTCCCTCGGGCCTTTGTGGGGCTTTTCCCAAAAGTTAAGGATGCCCTCCCCGTGTGACAGTAACCCCGCCGGGGGCATTTACCTTTACCGCTACTTGTGTATTTCTTACCAAAAAGCATCCGTTTAGCTTCATTTGAGGTCCATTTTGTAGCTTAAGCAATGGAAAAACAATATACGAAAGTGCAAGTCGATAAGGCCTGTCGTTTAATCGAGGGCGGCATGCTAATCCGGCAGGCCGCTGCCGCACAAAAGGATACCTTTTAGTACTTTTACGGGAGATATTACGGTGCAAAAACCTATTAACAGGGCTAACAAAAATCCTAACGGCTACTCCTAAAGGAAAAAAATCACCTAGCCAAATAGGTGGCCGTACAGGCCGCTTTAAGGCTCCTACTGTTACGGCTAGACTAATGGAGGCACGAAGGCCTTGCATTGGCGCTATAAACGAAGATTTTACACTAAAGAGAAAGGAAAGGAAATGAAGCTCGTTGCGCTGGTGCGACCCGCGCCTAAAGTGTCGCGATTTGTAGCTTGTATCTGCCCCGCATACCCCGCAGCGGTGGCGGTGCCATTAGTCGTATGGCTTGTGGCGGGACCGTTACACTACCCCTTCCAAACCTCGTATCGCGAGTGCCACAAGCGATGCGAGCCGGCAGTTAGTTATAGCGTACCAACCTGGTCCGTTTCCTTGCCGAAACCTTAACTGGCACGTTATTATTAGGATGATTTGGGTCGAAACGGTTTTCGGCCGCTGCACGCATCCATTCCATTAATCGTTTCGGTAGGCCATTTGCCTTTAAATGCAATTTGTGAAAATCATTTAATGCCACCGGGGAGTTTTTAAAGTTCGCGGCGGGATACCAAATGTCATTTAAGTCGTAACACCGCCAGGCTGCTTGGTACTATAACTGGCGTCGTAACACACGTAAGCGTTCGATTCGTTCAACTTCGAATTCGGCTTTTCCGTTAACGTCCTTTAGCGGAA
The DNA here is from genome assembly GCA_002197995.1 of Gaeumannomyces sp. JS-464. Taxonomy (NCBI): domain Eukaryota; kingdom Fungi; phylum Ascomycota; class Sordariomycetes; order Magnaporthales; family Magnaporthaceae; genus Gaeumannomyces; species Gaeumannomyces sp. JS-464. The sequence continues at coordinate 1,833,990 of NGZR01000001.1, read as the reverse complement.
GCGGGGTTTAATGCTGCTAAGGCAGCGGGTTTGTAAATGCTTTACGAAGGCGGTCGGCGTGGAATAAGTTTTTAACTTTGTAATTACCAGGTAAATCGAGAACATATTATAAGCCTTTCACTTCGAGAATGCGAAACGGTTTTGCAAACGGTAAGTTTAACCGGGCCGTCGAAGCGGCCGTTAAAAAGCCCTTTTTTTTAAGGAACATGTAAAGAGGCTCGCCGCGATAGTGGCGGGCCACCGCCACAACAAGGAGCTTTAGCCCTGTTTACGGGCCCGAGCTACGTAAAAGCCTAAAACACCCAAACACGTAACAAGGGCCTAAAAGGGGCCACGCTACTTAGGCAGCTTGTAAAAGGCAATTCCCAAATTGCCGGAACAAGCTAAAGTTGTTATATTTACCTTATAGCAATATAAGCTTTTAACCCCTAATCACCGTTTACGGTTATCGTATTTACTTCGTACAGGCTTTCGGCTTACCCCGTAACATTCTTCAGCTTTTGCCATCTTTTTAAAATACGAGCCGTTTACTATAAACGCAAACAGTTAATCGAACACGACGCCGGGCACGGCAACTTAGGGAAAGCTGCTGCCCCGTGTTTTAGCGCGACTTATTACTCGCTCGCAAACGGCACGTCGTTAACCCGCGATCCCTTTAAAGCTCGAGGAAAAACTTCGAAACCTTTTCGAGCAGGGAGGCAATTACGCTTTGGAAAACCTCATAAACCAAATGCATTATAGCTCCCGAAAGCGGAGCTACGCTTCGAATTCGCTTACCTCCCTATTAAAAAAGTCGAGCTAAAACGATACCCCCGAAAACGACCACGTTCGTAACGAAACCGACGATAACCGAATTTATAACGACCGTCGCGACCGGATTTCGTTAAAAGCCGCGAAACGATCGCGTTAAACTTACGGGTTACCGAAATATAGGCATAAGGAGGAACGCTATCGGGAGCACCGTTAAAAGGAGCTAACCACGCGTAAAGCCCGTTTTTTAAAACGCAATTAACCTCGTTTTCGTAACCCCTCGCGTTCCACCTAACGCGCGGAATCCCGCGCTTTAGGGGTATTATATTACAGCTACCGGGGTAAGGAAAAACGGGAACTTTTAGCGGACCGGCGTTTACACTCCCCGAAAAACCGCAACCGCAGCACGCAGGATTCTTAAAACGGCAATTTACAATTTGCTAACCTTTTTAAAAAAATCCTTTTCGATAAAAACAAAAATCACACACCTTTTACCCGTTATACAAAACTTTCAATATATAACGTAAAAACTTTAAAACTTTACGCTTCCTTTTCGAAAGTCCGGAATTAAATCTAAAATATTAATAAAAAAAACGCGTTATATAACAAAATTGTTATGGCCGGCAAAAGGTAAAAGGGGCCTACTAGCGGGGCAGGGGGACCCCCACCTTTATCGGCACGATAAGGGAAGTGGGGCTTTTGCAAAGCTTTTTTTGCAAGCTTGCCCGCCCGGCTTCCGGCTTTCAACTTTCTCTTATACATAATTTAACCTTACTATATATCGCAATCCAACCAATCCTTACTACTATTCGCGATAAGTGGTAGCAAGTTTCTGCTTATTGCAAAATTACCAATCCCCGCCTTTTAAACTTGTTTTCGGCTCGTTTGGAAACTTACGCACTTTTAAACGCGTTTTATTTCCGGCTCGGTGCGTGCGTTTTTATTAAGCTTATTTTCGGCTCGTTTAACGCTTAGCGATACCTTTCCCTAGCTTTTTAATTACGGAAATCGCACTTTTATAATCCTAGGCAAAGCTTAGTCGAAATTAAAGTAAAATCGCCTAAGGTTACCACGCTTTGCCCGGCTCCCCGCGACCGACCCGATTGCGCGCTGCTTATTTTCGGCTCGCGCGCGCAATCGAGCAGGTTTGCACTTTTACTTTTCTTATACCCGCACCGCACCCTCCCTCGGCAAGCTATTTTCGAAACCGAAACCTCCTATTGCCCGCAAATTGTTAAGCGGCGAAAAAGGATAAGCTAAAAAGTTTATTGGAGCCCTCCTAATGGCAACCTCCATTCGACTACCCGAATTCCCGACGATTTTAAACGTTTCGCTTTGCGACGATAAGTTTTTTAAAAATTTATAAGCTTTGGTTTATCGACGGATTACTTTTACCATTTGCGAATAAATATTAAAACCTTTAAAACAGTAAAAGTATAAGCGAAAAGGCATAAAGCAATAGCGAACGAGGCTAACCTGCCCTCGAAAGGTAAAAACCCGGATACGGGCTAACTACCGCGTTTTCCCGATTAAACGGCGCTTTTACTGCTACCGAAAACGTTACGTTTTCGCGCTCGTTTGCTTTTATACAAAAATTTTAAACCCACGTTTTAAACGATAGCGATAAAAAAGGAAAAGCGGATATTAAAAACAAGGCTTTTAACGACAGCGTTATCGCCTTTTAAGGCTAACGTTAACAAAAAAAAAATTACACCGTTAAATTTAACAAGAACGACGACCCGCGGTTATACCATTTCGGCAAAAGTAAAGCTTCGGCCGAATGGTTAAAACGTCGCCAAAACCGCATATATAACAACTTATCCCAATAAATAACAGGAATGCAAAACCGTTTCGAAACTACTATTACGCAGGCTATCGGCAAGTTTAGCTCGAAAATGCAAAGCAATTTTAACGGTATCGATAAAAACTTCGGCATTTTGTTTAAAAATTAAAAGCAGCTTACTTTTCGCATTAATAACGCTCGTAAAAATATATTAAACTTGCAAATTTAAATAAAAGCGCATTTAAACGCGGGAAAATCTGGCTAACGCGTTTTTTCAAGCTTAACACGAACGAAAACCGCCGTAAAACAAGTGCTTAAACGTCCCTCGGTTTAATAACATTTCGGCGTTTTAACGCTTATTATAATAGGCTTAACCCTGGGATTGGTAATAGTAAAAACCGCCTATTGGAAATCGCAAACGATAATTTAACCGACGATTTCGAAGTAATAGCGCGGCGCTTTTATAAACTTACTAGATAAAATACGTTTAAAAGCGCATTTACGCAACTCAAAATCCGACATCGTAAAACAAATAACAAGCAAATCCGGAAGTTCGACCAAAGCACTCGAACGGCGGCGTTAGCACCGGTTTTTCATAATCTTTAGCAAACTTTCGGATAAAACTTCTAGCAACCGGTACGTTAGCCAGTTTAGCAACAATAGCAGCAGTAAACTTAGCTGCCCTTTTATTTTATACCTTTTAATACCGGCGTTACCACGCCGGCATAAAAGGCGACGAACCGCTACTTCGAAATAGCTTACGAATAACCTCGCTTTGGATTAACGCGAGCTTTAACTTTAACGTTTACCGCGTTTCCCAATTTGGGACGCAATTATTAATAGGAAGCTGGACCGGCAATTTAACGCCCGCTTTTTCGATATAAGTAATAATAAAGCAATATAAGTTATTTTAACTAACTTTTGTTAGCCCAGCAATAGCTAACTTAAAACTTATGCATTTTCGATTTCGCAGCTTATTAATAGCAAGGTTTTAACAATTTCCAACCTTTTAGATAATTAATATTTAGCATTAAAAACGGTCCTCGTTTTAAACGAAAAAACGTTGGCATTTTTAAGCTCGACTATAAAAATTTTAAGGATTTTAGCACCGTTATTAACGGAAAAAACATTATTTTTACAAATAGCTTTTCTTTTAAAACACGACTAATAAGCTTTTTAATAAACCCCGTATATGCTGCATTTAATAAAAGTTAATTTAAGGATATATTTTTTACGTTATTGGAAAGCAAAGCCTTTATTTGGTAAAACAGTTAAATTTTTTTTTACGTTTAATTGGATTTTTATAGTTAAGGTTTTTTCGGTATAATTACCGCTATTAAACAACGCTTTTTTCCCAACCGCATAAAAGCTACTAAAAAGTTTTCCGAAAGCATTATTATTATTAAAAACGTCGCAGTTAACCCCGACGCTTTTACAAATTATATTACTAGCAAGTTTAAACACGCTCGCATTATAAATCTTTGCACCGAAAATAGTTAAAACTGGTTTGCGGTTATAGCCTAAATTTGGTCCTTATTTGGCAATAACGTTAAAGTTTACCTACGTTAACCTTTTTTTAATAAGTACATCGGAAACTATTTTTTCGAAATCGAAAATATTAAACTTATGCTTTTTAGCGTTACAATTTAACGCTACCCGCATATTAAACCGGGCTATAACGATTTCGATTCCAATTTAAACGCTAATTATAAAAAAAAGTCCCGCAAAAAGGATAAGCATTCCAAACGTAACAAATATCGCGATAAAAATAAATCCAAAAGCAAGTATAACGGCAAATATAAGCCGTTTAAATACGAGGCTCGTAATAAAAACCGCAAGCATAAAAGCCGTAATAAGGATCGTAATAAAAGCCGCGATAAAAACCGCAATTATAAGGATAAAAAGGATTTTAAAAAGTCCTATAATAAAAAGAAGGATAATAAGGTTAACCTAATTAAATCCAATTTAAACGACGATTTATTTAACGAAAAAAAGCAATCCTTTTTTTTAACACGAATAACTCCGATTTTATTTATAACGTTTTCGAAAACATATTAATTACTAATTGCAAACGCTATAGCGAAAATTTCCAATCCCGTAATAAGCTGTTTAAACATTTAAAAAACTGCGAAGTTAAACCCTTTTAGAAATTTAACTTCGTTAATTTTACTATAAAAGACGTAATTAAGGAAAGCAAACCTAAAAAGGCTGTTTTATCGCATTTGGGAGGCTATACTTATTAAAAAATCATAATTCGCGGAACCTTTAACGGATTGGATATACCCATTTGCATTAACATAAGCTCGGGACGTAACCTTGTTAATAAAGCTTAGCTTAAGGAATTTTTTTTTAACGCCGTGGTTATTAAAGTAAATAAAAAAGTCCGACCTAACATTAAAAACTGGGATTTCGAGCGACCTATAAAAGCCAAAAATTACGCTACCTTTTCCTTTTTTGCTAAAAGCGTTAAAAATAACGGCTTTCCGGGTATTACAACCAAAACGGCCAAAGCGTAAATCGTTAATAAGCTGAATTCAGGCTGTTTATTAAGCATTCCCTAATTTAAACCTCGCCGTGCTTAAATCGATTTCGGCATTAACCTAATGCATTTCCCTAACGACGATTTTGCCATCCCTTTTACCGTTATTCGCAAAGGCAAGCCCGTTTTAAGGAAGGTCGTTAGCAAAAAAGCCTTTATTTTAGCTTTTGGAAAAACTGCAGCGATCCCCGTTAAATACGCAGCTTTTTTTAAAAGTCGCCCTTTTTTAATGGCCGGCATTTACCTTTTGGCAATTAACTTTATCGTCGACTATAAAACTTTTTAAATTTGCTTTATGCATAACATTACAAATAAAACAATTATTGTATTTCGCAAAACTAAACTCGCGATAATTTAAAAAAGCTTAAACCAAATCCGGAACAAAATCGATTACAAGCAAGCCAAATAGCTTTTTAACAAAGCCATTTACGTTTAAAACCTAACGATAAAAGCCGAAAAGGCTTTGCTAATGGAAAAAAACCAGAATTTTATTTTTTTAGCTGGCCCGGGCAGTGCTAAAACGTCGTTAAACCCAAAGTTTTCCCTTAACGACGAGGTTTGGTAAGCATTACTAAAAGGCGATTAAGCTGCGCACGATATTGCTATTAACGGAACATTGCCGACCGAAAACGACGCGCTATTTAAAAAGCAGGAAATAATGCTTAATAACCCCGAGCCATTGCCTAAAATCCCCGAAAAAAAGTTAACTTTCGGTATTAAGCCCCCGAACGAAACCCTTTACATTACCCTAGCTAACGGGATTTACATTTATAACGGCGGAACGCCGAAGCAAACCTAAATAATAAAAAATTTGTAAAAAGTTTTAAATTTGGGAGAATAATAGCAAACAAATCGAAATCCCCGAAAACGAAATAATACGCATCCTTTTCGTTGACGGATACGAAAAATACTTAAGCTTCCGTTGCCGTATATACCCCGTATTAAAAAAGGAAAAGGACGTTATCGACGAAATTTACGATAAGCTTTACGAATAAAGCCGTATAAATTATATGAAAAAAGCAGCCCAATTTGCCTTCCCGTGTTTTATTATTTAAAAACGCGTGCACGGCAAAAACAAAACGAAGGTCGTTGTTAACTTAAAACTTTTTAACAAAGCTATTATCCCCGACGCTTACCTTTTGCCATTGTAATAAAACGTGGTCGATTTAATCCGAAGCAAGCTTTACATTATTATCGTAAACGCCATTTCTTTTTTTTTTTAGTTTTTAATCCATCCTAAAAATAAAAATAAGCTGGTAATTGTTAGCCACCGAAAATTGGAACGCATAAACGTGGCGATAATAGGCTTCCGCAATTTACCGGTTTACGTGCAAAGATTTATGGACGGTTTTTTACGCTTTTATAGCAAATATTGCAAAGCTTTTATTAACAATATTATTGTTTTTAGCGACACTTTCGAAAACCACGTCCGGCATTTAAAAACCATTTTTAGCTTATTTTAAAATAAAAACATTGCTTTATCCCTCGGCAAGTTTTTTATAAGCTACCCTAGCGTTAAGCTTTTAAAATTTTACATCGATTTTTTTAAAAAAATTAACACCGAAAACCGTATTTAAAGCTTTCGAAACTGGGAATTGCTTATTAATTTGCAGGATTTCGAAACTTTTATTAAAGCTTTCAAATAGCTCCGTTGCATAATCCCTTATTACGGACGCCTTATTAAACCTTTTTAACTTCGAAAAATAGCTTTACTAGCAAAAGGCCGCAAAAAAGGACGAGTCGTTTTTAACAACCACGGTAAGCGAGCGGCTTACTATCGCTCGGCGCATTTTAAAAGCACTAAAACCGAGGTTTAATCTTTTAAAGCGGTTAAAGCGATGCTTTGCACCAAAATTAAGCTTTACCACGCTAACCTAAAAAAGCAAATCATTTTGCAAATTAACGGCAGCTTTAAACGTAGTTTTAAAGTTATGGCTTTCCATTTTAAAAACGGCTACGTTTGGAACCGCAAATCCAAAACCATCCCGGCATATGCTATTAAGCCAATTATGTTTATTTTTCGGTGCTTTTACAAAAAAAGCTTAATTACGGCCTTTTAAAGCTCGAAATCGCATGCTTCGTTTAGGCTTGTAAAACCCTCCGTATTACATTGCACTCGAGTAACAAAAGGATTTTCGTTTTTACAAATTACGAATTAATTGCGGGCATCGTTAATCGGACCATTTTGCTAACGTTTTTTACCGAGCGTATTAACCGACGGCTAATTAACGCGTTAATTTACCTTTTCGAGTATAACTTTAAAATATTACACATACCCGGCAAAATAAACCTCGTTTTAAATGCCTTATCCCGCTTACCTACGGCTACCGACGACGAGGACCGCTAAAAAACAAACGCTTCGATTTTTAATTTAATGCATAACCACGTTTTAATGGTCGCTAAAGCCCGAATGGCTAAAACAATTCGCCAGCGGTTCGCAAAAGGTTATATTAAAGATTTAATATACCGCAAAATTATGCTTAACTTTGCTATTCCTTAAAGGTCGAAATGCACGATTAAAAGCAACGAAAGCGTTACTAATGCTTCCAAAATCGGGCATTTTTTTTTAAATAGCCAATTACCTTTTTTATTTATAGGATAACGACGGCTATAAGCGCTTTATAATCCTAAAACCCTTAATTGCTAACTACTTGCGAAAAGTGCACGATAATAAGCACCATTTCGGCCAGCTTTAAATGCTCGGCGCTTTTAGGGACGTGCATTTCCGGGCCAAAAAACGCTAAATCGAACAGTATATTAGCAAATGCTACAAATGCAGCATAAACCGACAAAACAATCGGCTTTCTATTAGGACCCTTTAGCTTATCCAAGCCCCTTTTAAGCTTATAAGCATAATTACTATAAATTTCGTAACCGTACTCCTTTTAATTCCCTCGAAAAGCACGTTTTAAACCTAACGAAATTTCGACTTTTATAATACGCTGCTAACAGTTACTTGCAAAACGTCCAAACGCACGATAATTATCCTTAGTTATAACGAATATATAACGCAAATATAAGGTAAATAACTCGGCCGTTAGCTATTTCTAGCCGACTAGTCCTGTTTTAAGGCAATTATTTCCGATAGGAACCTTAAATTTACCTCCGCCTTTTGAAATAGTTTATAACGCATTTTTAAAACTCGCCTTTAAATAACGGCCGTTTACCATCCGCAAGCTAACGGGCAATTCGAACGCAAAAACCAAACAATCGAGCTGGCTATCCGTTATTACTTAACCACGACAAACGACTTTTAAATCGACGTTATCTCCTTTTTATAATGGAATTTAAACAATGCTATTATAACGGCGCTCGATTGCAGCCTTTACGAGTATTTGTTTGGGTTTAAAATACCAAAACCTTTAAAGCTTACAATTTCCGCACGAATTTTCCAAAAAGTTGCAAAACTCCGCTTTATGCGTAGGCACCTTCGCAAAAACGCTTTATTTGCGATAAACGTCGCTGCCGCCGAGCAAAAACGCATTTACAACTCTAAACACCGCTATAAAAAGTTTAACTTCGGCGACCAAATTTGGCTTAATATGGGCAAGGCGTACAAAACTAAAGGCAAACACCTCGCTAATAAGGAAAAGCCTAAACGGCAAAGCCCTTATACCATTATCCGCAAGGTTTCCCTTTTAGCTTATAAGCTCGATTTTTTTAGCACCTTTACCAAAATACACCCGGTTATTAGCATCCAGCACTTTACTCGCTACGATTGCAACGACGATCCTTTCCAGCGCGTACTTCCGCTTCCGGGCCTTATCGAGTACGATAACGATAAGGAAATCGACCTTAACGCCCACCTCGGAAAAGGCGACATTTTCGAAATGGATAAGATTTTTAACCACGAAAGCACTAAGCTAAAGTTTGGAATTATCCGTACCAAATACTTAGTGCGTTAAAAGGGTTACGGCCTTAAAAGAAACATTTAAAAGCCTTTAAAAAAGCTTAGCAACGCGGCTAAAGCCGTTAAAAAGTACGAGGATCGCCAGGCCGACGCCCGAACCTTCGAAAGCAATAGGGCTAAAGCCTAGGCTTAGGTAAAGCCTTCGAAACGCTCCGCGCGCAAAGCAAGCAAAGATTAAAAACCTTATTAATTGTATTTACCCTTTTTATGTACAATAGTTATCTTTTTAAAAACAAGGAGTTTTTTTTTTTATTTTTTTTTTTTTTTATGCGCCGGCACTTGTTATGGCCGGCAAAAGGTGGAAGAGGCCCACTGGCGGGGCAGGGGGACCCCCACCCTTATCGGCACGATAAGGGAAGTGGGGCTCCTGCAAAGCTTTCCCTATAAGCCTGCCCGCCCGACCTCCGGCACCTTCCTCGAATTTACCAATTTTTGGCATTGCGCTGTTAGTGCACATTGCCAAATTGCATACAAATCCTTAACACCCGCCAATTAGCGACCTAACACTAATAACCACGCCCGCTAACGGCGCTGGCGACGGCAACATGCCGTTGCTAACAGCCCCCCCTTCGGCCAATAGGGTGGCGCGCGCCCTCCTCGTCGGCTTAACGGCCCGGAGGAACGCGTCGCGGCCACCCGGGCCCCCCCGCCCGTTAGCGCACCCGACTACGCCGTCCCCGTTGCGGAATTAGCAACACCCAACAGGGCCCGATCAAGGCCAGGAAAGCTCCCATAACGGCAGCACCGGCACAAGTGCCCCTCCCCCCTCCCCTAACGGCGGCGTACGCGCCCACCCGTCGGGTCGGCCGCGGCGGCCGCGGAGGAAATTATTGCGAGTTATAGCCGCAAACAATAACAAACGGCCCTAATTTGCGCCACGCTGGCCCGATTTATCAACGCCGGCATTGCCTCCCTTCCGGCGAAAGCAATTCCCGAAGCCAACGGCTGGAAAAATTGCTTTATCGACTACGTTAAACAAGCCCTTTTCGGCCTACCTACGCCGGTCGAAAAGGAAAGAAGCCTATACGGGGCCCCGGAGCCCCCGTAACGCGCGCCCCCAGCCATTTACGCGTCGGTAGCCCGGGAGGGCCACTAATAACCCCAACAACCCGCACAGGCTTTTCGGGGCCGTACGCCCCAAACCCGGGCACCCCGCTTACTAACAAGCCTTAAAGCCGACTTCCGGTGTTCGTTAGGATCCCGGAAGAACGGCAGGCTTAGGCCAACCAATAAACGGGCTTTAGCATTCGCAAAGCCCTTACCGATAGCAAAAACCTGCCGTTTACAACGGCCGATATCCCGGAAGCGTACCGAACCTTTACGAGGTTCGTGTTAAAAACAAAAACGGCCGATATTTAAAGCCGGCTTTTGCAGCACCGATCCGAACTAGGCCGTTTATATAACGCCGAAAGGATCGAAAAGCTCGAAATTTAATATAATTACGTAATTTCCGGCTGCTTTACCTTTTTAATTAACGGTTTTAAACAATGCGTTCCCGTATCGGATAAACTGGTTTAAAAGGAAGTGGAAGCTTAAACAAGGCATAAACCGGTAAACGTTAAGCCTTTCGGGGCCGGCGTCGACCATTAAAAGCGTATATCGTGGATTATATCCTTTTATACGCAAGTGACCGGATTTAGGCTTTGGGGGATCACTTTCTTTTTACGCCGCATATAACGATACCCGCCGGTTACCCAGCACACCTTTAGTTGCCACGGCTTTCACGTGGCCCGCAATTGCGCCCGGGCTAATAAGTGCCTTCGGTACGGGAAAATAAACGACGACCGGCACGTACAACCGTGTACGGCCCCTTCGTAATGCGCGAACTGCTCGGGCCCGTACCCAGCCGACCACCCGAACTGCTTTATAAAGCCTGTACAAGTAAACAAAGTGCTAAAGCATTTAACTCGTGGGGAAAAAGGCGCGGTTAGGAAATTAAGCGCATAAGCGTACCGGGCGGCGGTAAAAGAGGTGGAAGCCGCCGCTACCGCCGCTGCCGCCACCGCTAACGCCTTTCCTGCAACCGCGGTTATTACGGACAATTCCGTTATAACCGTTACCGCTAATGCTAATCCCGCGGCCGGTACCGGCAACGCCGCTGCTCCCGTTACCCCCGCCGCCGCCGCCGTTCCTGCCGCTGCTGCCACCGCTAACGCGGCCGAGGAAAGCCCGGCAGGCTTACCGGCCCCGAAAGGCGTGGCCCGTACGGCGAATAGGGAAAGGCACTTTGCCAAAAAACTTAGGGTTAGTTTTAACAACTAATACGAAGTCTGGCGGATATGGAACTGGACTTCCCCGAGCTTGAAAAGGCTATCGAATTAACCGGAAACCCCCCGGAGGAAACCGACGGTACCGCCGGCCAATAACCTTAGGCCAAAAGCCCTAATACACCAACGCCGCTTTTACGTATGCCAGCAGCCAACCGGATATAACAAACGCATGGCAATAAGGCCCGGCGCTCGGGGCTTCGCCCCGAACGCCCTGCTTTAACCGCCGCCCAAGCGAACGTTCGACGTAGTTGGGAAGCGGGGGCTATTTTACTCCAACTATTTTGGAGCTAAAATATCGACGTGGTGCTAATGCAGGAGCCTTTTAGCGCGTAAAAAAAGAAGCTTATGCTTTACACCCACCCGTTATACGAGCTATTTACTTTGGTAAATAGCTGGCACGACCATTAAACCAAACCTCGGGTAATAACTTACGTACGAAAGGACCCGGGGCTTCGGCCCGTAGCGGACCGGCCGGCAGGCAACACCCGGATATCCTTTGGCTTACCGTCGCCGGGTGCACTTTCGTTAACGTATATAGGCTTTTAAAGGACCTTTCGGAACTTTCGTTAAACTTTTTACTACGTTAGCGTTTAACGGCAAAATGCATTATAACTAGGGATTTTAACGCAGGGTTCCCGGCGTGGGATCCGGTTAAAAGTAATAGGAATAAAAGCCAGGATATAGCCCAATGGGCTAATACTTATAACCTCCTCCTACTTACCGACCTAAGCTAACCTACGCATAACGATGGGGGCGTTTTAGATTTTACCTTTTCCAACGCCCCTTTGGCAACAGCGGAAATCGACCCTTCGCTAACAACCGATTCGGACCACCGCTCGATACGGATCGAAGTTTTTAACCGCAATACTCCGTTCCAAACTACCGGCGTATTACGCTACCAAATAATAAACTACCGTTTTTCGCAAACGCGGTAGCAACGGGGGCCGGCAGCCTGCCGCCATTTACAAATCCATGCACGGCGGATTACTTGGATAAAACGGCCGAAGCTTTAATAAACCTGCTAAAAAATGCGTTAATAGCTTTCGGCCGGGGGTTTAAAGCTAAAAGAAAAGGCCAACCCTAGTGGAAGAAAAGTGCGCTAACGCTTAACGGGACCTTGCAAAAGCTATGGCAAACGGCGGGCTTTTACGGCCGAAGCCCGCTTTTTAAAAGCAACGGTCCGGGCGGTTAAAAAACAGTATTAAGCTAGCGTGCTGGAAAAAGTGGATTTTTCGGAAGCGCTATACCGTGCTGTAAAGTGGCATAAACTTGCACCCGCTATACGGCTTCCCCCGTTAAATATCGACGGGGAGGTTAAAATAGCCCCAAAAAATAAAGCGGAAGCATTAGGCCGTAAGATCCTCCGTAGGTTTACGGCGGAAAACGACTTACAGGAGGACCCGTTGCTGCAAAGGGCTACCTAAAGGACCGCACAACTCCCGTGGGACCCCCACGTCCTTTTGGAGGAATGCCGGAAGTGCATTGTTGGCACGGCAAACACGGCCCCGGGCGTCGACTTTTTAACGGTTAAGCTGCTTACAACGGCATGGCCGGCAATAGGGGAATACGTTAGGGCTTTTTTCGAAGCTTGCCTTAAGCCGGGCATTACCCTGGCCTTTTCCGCACAGCGAAGGTGGTTATGCTAAAAAAGCCGAATAAAACGGATATAACGGACCCAAAATCCTACCGCCCGATAGCTTTGCTCCCGTGCTTAGGAAAAAAGCTGGAACGGCTGGTGGCTTCGCGGATAGCGTCCCTCGCATTACAATACGGGCTTATAGCTCCGCAACACGCCGGGGTTACCCCGAAAAAGGCCGCCATCGATTTAACGGCATGCGTGGCCCACGAGGTGGAACGGGCTTTTTAAAAAGCATAAAACGGCCGCTTTTATTACCATGGATGTATAAGGGGCTTTCGACGCCGTACTCCGCTGGAGGCTTTTTCGGAGGCTTTTAAACTAAGGCTGGGATTTAACGTTAGTACGATAGGTATTATCTTTTGCAAAAAACAGGGTGGTTAAAATGCGTTTAAAGGACGTTACGGCACCCTTTTTTTTCCCGGACTGCGGGCTACTTTAAGGGTTACCGGCGTTACCGGTCCTGTTTATGCTTTATATGGCCGAAATCCTACCCAAAGCAAAAGCGGTTAAGTACGGATACGCGGACGATATAAGCATTTGCGTAACGGGTAGCACCCCGGAAAAGTGCTTTCGTAAAGCAGGGGCTACGGTAATGGACACCCGCCGGTTACGCAACATACCCCCGGCTGCCACGGCTTTCACGTGGCTCGCAACTGTGCCCGGGCCGATAGGTGCCTCCGGTGCGGGAAAGTAAACGACGGCCGGCACGCATCGCCGTGCACGGCCCTTCCGCAATGCGCAAACTGTTCGGGCCCGTACCCAGCCGACCACCCGAACTGCCCTATAAAGCCTGTACGGGTAAACGGAGTGCTAAAGCATTTAACCCGTGGGGAAAAAGGCGCGGTTAGGAAATTAGGGGCACAAGCCTACCGGGCGGCGGTAAAAGAGGTGGAAGCCGCCGCTGCCGCCGCCACCGCCGCGGCCGCCGCGGCCGCCACCGCCAACGCCCTTCCTGCAACCGCGGTTACTACGGACAATTCCGTTGTAACCGTTACCGCTAATGCCAATCCCGCGGCCGGTACCGGTAACGCCGCTGCTTCCGTTACCCCCGCCGCCGCCGCCGTTCCTGCCGCTGCTGCCACCGCCGACGCTGCCGAGGTAAGCCCGGCAGATCCGCTGGCCCCCGAGGGCGCGGCCCGTACGGCCGGCAAGGGAAGGCACCCTGCCAAAAGGCTTAGGGTTAGTTTTAACAACCAATACGAAGTACTGGCGGATATGGAACTGGACCTCCCCGAGCCCGAAGGGGCTATCGAAATAACCGGAAACCCCCTGGAGGAAACCGACGGTACCGCCGGCCAACAACCTTAGGGCCAAAGCCCCCAATACACCAACGCCGCTTTTACGTATGCCAGCAGCCAACCGGATACAACAAACGCATGGCAATAGGGCCCGGCGCCCGGGGCTTCGCCCCGAACGCCGTGCTTTAACCGCCGCCCAAGCGAACGTTCGACGTAGCTGGGAGGCGGGGGCTACTTTACTCCAACTATTTGGAGCCAAAATATCGACGTGGTGCTAATGCAGGAGCCCCTAGCGCGTGGAAAGGGAAGCTTATGCTTTGCACCCACCCGTCGTACGAGCTATTTACTCCGGTAAATAGCTGGCACGACCACCAAACCAGGCCTCGGGTAATAACTTACGTACGGAAGGACCCGGGGCTTCGGCCCGTAGCGGACCGGCCGGCAGGCAACACCCGGGACATCCTTTGGCTTACCGTCGCCAGGTGCACCTTCGTTAACGTATATAGGCCTCCAGGGGACCCTTCGGAACCCTCGTTGGACCTTTTACTACGTTGGCGCCCAACGGCAAAATGCATTATAGCTGGAGATTTTAACGCAGGGTCCCCGGCGTGGGATCCGGTTAAGGGTAATAGGAATAGGGGCCAGGATATAGCCCAATGGGCTAATACCTATAACCTCCTCCTACTTACCGACCCAGGCCAACCTACGCACAACGACGGGGGCGTTTTGGATCTTACCTTTTCCAACGCCCCTTTAGCAACAGCGGAAATCGACCCTTCGCTAGCAACCGATTCGGACCACCGCTCGATACGGATCGAAATTCCTAACCGCAATAACTTCGTTCCGGACTGCCGGCGTATTACGCTACCAGACGATAAACTACCGTTTTTCGCAAACGCGGTAGCAACGGGGGCCGGCAACTTGCCACCACTTACAAACCCAGGCACTGCGGAACACCTGGATAAAGCGGCCGAAGCATTAACAAACTTATTAAAAAATGCGTTAATGGCTTTCGGCCGGGGGCCTAAAGCCAAAAGAAAAGGCCAACCCTGGTGGAACGAAAAGTGCGCCAACGCCCAACGGGACCTTGCAAAAGCTATGGGAAACGGCGGGCCTTTTACGGCCGAAGCCCGTGCTTTAAAAGCAACGGTTCGGACGGCTAAAAGACAGCATTGGGCCAGCGTGCTGGAGGAAATGGATTCCCCGAAAGCGCTATACCGTGCTGTAAAGTGGCATAAACTTACACCCGCTATACGGCTTCCCCCGTTAAATATTAACGGGGAGGTTATAATAGCCCCAGGGGATAAAGCGGAAGCATTAGGCCGCAAGATCCTCCGTAGGTTTACGGCGGAGGACGACTTACAGGAGGACCCGTTACAGCAAAGGGCTACCCAAGGGACCGCACAACTCCCGTGGGACCCCCACGTCCCTTTAGAGGAATGCCGGAAGTGCACCGTTGGCACGGCAAACACGGCCCCGGGCGTCGATTCCCTAACGGTTAAGCTACTTACAGCGGCGTGGCCGGCAATAGGGGAATACGTTAGGGCCCTTTTCGAGGCTTGCCTTAGGGCCGGGCACCACCCAGCCCCTTTCCGCACAGCGGAAGTGGTTATGCTGAAAAAGCCGAATAAAACGGATTTAACGGACCCAAAATCCTACCGCCCGATAGCTTTACTCCCGTGCTTAGGGAAAGGGCTGGAGCGGCTGGTGGCTTCGCGGATGGCATCCCTCGCATTACAACACGGGCTTATAGCCCCGCAACACGCCGGGGCTACCCCGAAAAAGGCCGCCATCGATTTAACGGCATGCGTGGCCCACGAGGTGGAACGGGCCTTCCAAAAGCATAAAACGGCCGCCCTCGTTACCATGGATGTACAAGGGGCTTTCGACGCCGTACTTCGCCGGAGGCTCCTTTAAAGGCTTTTAAACCAAGGCTGGGATCCAACGTTAGTACGATGGGTATCATCTTTTGCAGGAAACAGGGTGGTTAAAGTGCGTTTGGAGGACGCCACGGCACCCCCTTTTTCCCCGGACTGCGGGCTACCCCAAGGGTACCGGCGTCACCGGTCCTATTTATGCTTTATATGGCCGAAATCCTACCCAAAGCAAAAGCGATTAGGTACGGATACGCGGACGATATAGGCATTTGCGTAACGGGTAGCACTCCGGAGGAGTGCTCCCGTAAAGCAGGGGCTACGGTTACGGAAATCCTACGTTGGGGCAGGGCTAATAAGGTTGCTTTCGACCCGGGGAAGTGCGAGCTTATGCATTTTTCCAGACGGAGAAATCCCACAACCCCAGCGGTTACGGCGGAGGGCCTTACCATACAACAAGCTACAGGAGCTTTACGGTGGTTAGGGGTCCTTTTCGACCAAAGGCTTAATTTTAAAGCCCACGTGGAAAACAGGGCTGCAAAAGCCCAAAGCGTTGCCAACCACCTCCGAAGGCTTACGAATTCGATAGGGGGATACCGGCACATTCGGTTTACAAAGCCGTCACAACGGTTATAATCCCTACGGCTTTATACGGGGCCGAGGTATGGTATAGGGTAAAACTAAACCACACCCGTACAAGCCGGCACAACAGCAAATTATCCGCCAAGGCCATTTAATCGATCGGGTCGATAAAGCCTTAACCGCGTCCCTTAAGGCAGTGGTCCCAGCTTGGAA
Source organism: Gaeumannomyces sp. JS-464 (assembly GCA_002197995.1). NCBI lineage: Eukaryota > Fungi > Ascomycota > Sordariomycetes > Magnaporthales > Magnaporthaceae > Gaeumannomyces > Gaeumannomyces sp. JS-464. Next base: position 1,817,192 of record NGZR01000001.1, on the reverse strand, counting down.
AACCACACCGATAAACGCATTGCATTACGAATCCGGCATCCCAGGCGCCCAGGCGCTTTTGGAACAAGCCCGCCTCCGTTTTGCGGCCCGTATAAATACGGTTCCGGAAGAACACCCCCTGGCCGCAGCGGCCAAGCCGGCCCTTAACGCCCGAGGGCCTAGGGCAGGCTTACCCGGCAGGCTTGCAACCTCCTTGCAAAGGACGGCCGGACTTCTTCCGGCTTGCACCCGCCCGGCCTACCTCCCTTATAAATATACGGGGCTTACGGTGGCCATACAAGAAAAGCAAGCAGCCGCTAAAGCATTTACGGCGTGGCTTTGCACCCTCCCACCCACCGACGTTATAATATATAGCGACGGGTCCAAAGCAGAGAACGGAGCAGTTGGATACGGCTGGGTAATATACCAAGCCGGCCAACGCAAACTTTCCGGGCACGGCCGGCTGGCGCATCCCGCGGAAGTATTCGACGGCGAGGCGGAAGGGGCCCGGATGGGCCTCCGTAAAGCCGTTTGGAGCTTCCGCAATTGCACTTTCCACTTGTGCCTCGATAACACCTCGGCGGCCAACGGCTGTTTAAGCACGGCCCCTGATAGTTCACAAGGGGCCTTTAAAGAAATCCATTGCCTTATGGATAAACACCAGGTATACGTACGCTGGTCCCCGGGCCATATGGGAATCCCCGGAAACGAAAAGGCAAACGCCGAAGCAAAGTTGGGATCGGCCCTGCCAATACCCCAACATTTTAAACCAACGGTGGCCGGAGTAAAGGCTTTAGCCCGGAAAACGGCCCGGGACGCCCGGAACGCATGGTTTAAGGACAACTTTCCGGATCGGTATAAGGCTATAGGCCTCCCGCCGGCACCACAACATACGCCCGAAGCGTTGCAGCTGCACCGGAGGGTACTGCAACGGCTAATAGCCGCACGCACCGGTCACGGGGATTTCGACTGGTACCACCGAAAGTTCCAGCACGAAGACGATAACCCGTGCCGCTGCGGAAGAAACAAATCCCCTTCCCACCCTGTATTTTGCAGGTTGGCTAAAACGGCAGAAAATAAATGGCCTATAGCGGACCCCTCCCCGGCTTCCGACAGGCCCGGATATTGGAAACGGCTACTTCAAAAGCCTTTCCTTTTTGCTTCGTTCGCCGAAGCTACCAATTATTACACTATCGCTGGACGATAACAACAGGGCCTAAAAAGCCCGCATACATCCTTTTCCTTGTTCTCCTACACCTTTTACCTTTTTCCTTTGTACCACCAGGACTAACAGTAGGCTCGTTGGTCCCCCGCACCTCCGGCCGGGCCCTGGGGGTCCCGAGGACCTTCCAGCCTAAAACCCGGCCCCACCCCTTTACCGGCATACTCGCCGGCCGAACGCACTACTACCACCCGCAGCGCTTTACAACGCCCTGGCGTATATATATACGCCCTACCGCCGATTGCCCGCTCACTAACAAGGAGCGCTGGAACGCGGCCCGACCTTCGTGTGCCTTCGGGTTTAATTCTGCTAGCCGCCGGATAGCAACATGTAGCCTAATGTTTAGCTTAGGTAGCGCTAGCACGTCATATGCCCCTTGGGAGGCAGGGACTGGTAGATCCCGACTTACGTTAAATATACTCACTCACTCACTCACTCACGCTACGGTAATGGAAATCCTACGTTGGGAAAGGGTTAACAAAGTGGCTTTCGACCCGGGAAAGTGCGAACTTATGCATTTTTTTCCAAGCGGAAAACCCTATAATTTTAGCGGTTATAGCGGAAAGCCTTACCATTTAACAAGTTACAGGAGCTTTACGGTGGTTAGGGGTTTTTTTCGACCAAAGGCTTAACTTTAAAGCCCACGTCGATAATAGGGCTGCAAAAGCTTAAAACGTTGCCAACCACTTCCGGAGGCTTACGAACTCGATAAAGGGGATACCGGCACACTCGGTCCATAAAGCCGTTACGACAGTTATAATCCCCACGGCTTTATACGGGGCCGAGGTGTGGTATAAGGGCAAAACTAAACCATACCCGTATAAACCAGCACAATAGCAATATATTCGCCAAAGCCATTTAATTAAACGGGTAAATAAAGCCCTAACCGCGTCTTTTCGGGCAGTAGTTCCGGCTTGGAAAACCGCACCGATAAACGCTTTGCATTACGAATCCGGCATTTTAAGCGCCCAAGCGCTTTTAAAACAAGCCCGCTTTCGTTTCGCGGCCCGCATAAATACGGTCCCGGAAAAGCACCTCTTAACCGCAGCGGCTAAGCCGGCTTTTAACGCCCGAGGGCTTAAAGCAGGTTTACCCGGCAGGTTTACGACCTTTTTGCAAAGGACGGCCGGACTTTTTCCGGTTTGCACCCGCCCGGCCTACCTCCCGTATAAATATACGGGGCTTACGATAGCCATACAAAAAAAGCCCGCAATCGTAAAAGCTTTTATAACGTGGTTTCGCACCTTTCCACTTACTAACGTTGTAATATATAGCGACGGGTTTAAAGCAAAAAACGGGGCAGTTGGATACGGCTGGGTAATATACTAAGCCGGCCAACGCAAACTTTCCGGGCACGGCCGGTTAGCGCATCCGGCGGAAGTATTCGACGGCGAAGCGGAAGGGGCCCGAATGGGCCTCCGAAAAGCCGTTTAAAGCTTCCGCAATTGCACTTTCCACTTGTGCTTTAATAACACCTCGGCGGCTAACGGCTATTTAAGCACGGCCCTTAACAGTTTACAAAAGGCTTTTAAAAAAAATCCATTATTTTATAAATAAACACCAGGTATACGTACGCTGGTCCCCGGGCTATATAGGAATCCCCGGAAACGAAAAGGCAAATGCCGAAGCAAAATTGGGATCGGCCCTGCCAATACCTTAACATTTTAAACCAACGGTGGCCGAAAAAGCTTTAGCCCGGAAAACAGCCCGGGACGCCCGAAACGCATGGTTTAAAAACAACTTTCCGGATCGGTATAAGGCTATAAGCCTCCCGCCGGTACCACAACACACGCTCGAAGCGTTACAGCTGCACCGGAAGGTATTGCAACGGCTAATAGCCGCACGCACCGGCCACGGGGATTTCGACTGGTACTACCGAAAGTTCCAACACGAAAACGACAACCCGTGCCGTTGCGGGCGAAATAAGTCCTTTTCCCACCCTGTATTTTGCAAACTGGCGAGGGCGGCAAAAAACAAATGGCCTATAGCGGACCCTCCCCCGGCCTTCGATAAGCCCGGATATTGGAAACGGCTTTTCCAAAAGCCCTCCCTTTTTGCTTCGTTCGTTAAAGCTACCAACTACTACACTATCGCCGGACGATAACAACAAAGCCTAAAAAACCTATACTTAACCTTTTCCTTTGTACTATTAGGATTAACAATAGGCTCGTTAATCCCCCGCACTTTAGGCCGGGCCCAGAGGAGGTCCCGAAAACCCCCTCCCCGCTTAAACCCGGCTTTACCCCTTTTCCGGCATACCCGCCGGCTAACAGCATCACTACCACCGCAGCGCTTTATAACGCCCCGGCGTATTATTACGCCCCATTGCCGATTGCCCGCTCGCTAACAAGGAGCGCCGGAATGCGGCCCGACCCCCGTGTGCCTTCGGGTTTAATTTGTTAACCGCCTTAATAGCAGCATATAGCCTAGTGTTAAGCTTAGGTAGCGTTAGCACGTTATATGCCCTTTGGGAGGCAGGGACTGGTAAATCCCGACTAGCTGACGTTAAGTATACTCTTTTTCTTTCTCTCTTTTTCAACCTCCAGTTAATCGACGCGCATGCCAACCTAATAACGCTAGAAATCCATTTAAACTATTCGGAACTGTATACATCGGACGTTTTTACTTCCTTTTAGCAAGTGCGCGCATTGTGTCCGGTTTTGCCGCACGTGCCACATCGCCGACGAGTCGTCGTCGCCCTTCTTTCCTAACCCTTATAATCGCGCATTTTTTGCTATAGCTGCCCATTTAAGTCCTGCTAGTCCAAAACATTTCGTATTTTTTTAACAGTATATAACCCTTTTTATCGGACACGTGTTTTTTTAGCCTTCCGGCGTTTGCTTAACGTAGTTTATAAATAAGTGGCGCACATAAGTAAATGGCGCACTTACACCCGACCTCCAGTTAATTAACGCGCATGCCAACCTAATAACGCTAAAAATCCATTTAAACTACTCGGAATTGTATACATCGGACGTTTTTACTTTTTTTTGGCAAATGCGCGCATTATGTCCGGTTTTGCCGCACGTGCTACATCGCCGACGAGTTATCGTCGCCTTCCTTTTTTAACCTTTATAATCGCGCATTTTTTGCTATAACTGCCCATTTAGGCCCTGCTGGTTCAAAACATTTCGTATTTTTTTAACAATATGTAACCCTTTTTGTTAAACACGTGTTTTTTTTTGGCTTTCCGGCGTTTGCTTAATGCTTCGTTCGCTTTGCGTAGCGAAGCAACTTCGGCTTTAAAAAGGGCTATTTAATGCATTATCGAACTCGTCCTTTTCGGAAGCTGGTTTACAACCGCTAGCATAAATAACGGAAAGCTGCTTTGGTAATTGGAAATCCGAGTTTTAATGTATTCGGATTGCGAAGTTGCGTCCCTAGCTGTTTAGGGCGTTTTAAAAGTCCAAAGTTCGGCGTTGTTTTAAAAGCTTTTTCGGGGGAGTTAAAGTTCGTAACTTTACATCCAGCTTTTTTAAAACTAAATCCGGATTAAAAAAAGCAAAACCAGCTTTTTAAAAACCTTTTTAAATTTTTTTTCGGTTATAAAATTAAAAAATGCCGCTTTAAACGCCGAAAAGAACTCGATTTTAATTACGTGGCTAACGTGTAATTTTATTAAGCTTTCGATTTGTTAACCGTACGCTTTTTTTAACGGGCTAAAGCATTTAACGTTAAGCGGTTAAAAGAAATAAAAACGAATGCGAAAGCATGCAAAGTGTAATAATATTATATTTTAGCAGTAAAGTTCGAAATCCGTTAAATGGTAGCTTTCGTGTTCGTTTAGCACTAATAAACGATGGCTGCTTTTTATGCGCGATGTAATATGCCTTTAAAATGCTAAATCCATTTTAACCGAGGTCGTTCGTAATCCACCCGTTAGCATTTGTTAAAATAACCTAATCGCGTGGAAAGCTTGTTTTCGAATACCAATTAGCCAAATGGTATTACCTTTTAACGACAATAAAAAGGGGGATCGTTTAACCGCAACAATTAACCTTTTAAATAACCGTAGCCCATTCCCGGTTGCTAAACTAAACCAGCTTTGCTTTACTACGGCTTTTTAATATTGTAATAATTATAGCGGTAATAATTATGCCTATAAAAAAGCCGGTTTCGTTAAAATTGTAAATGTCGTTATTTAAAATGCTATATTTAGCTATAATATTTCGCATAAAGTCGAATTACGCAAAAACGAGCTTGGGATTTTCGCATTTAGCCTTTTGGTAATTGTATTTTCGAATTTAACGCGTACCGAGCTTTGCGCGGCGTTTAACGAAGTTCGCGACCCAGTTTTTACCGACGGCGCCCGCGTCGCGTTCGGCGAGCAATCGGTTAGCCATATTTTTAACACTAAAAGGCCGGGGAAGGAATGCTCGCGAATCCAGCTCGAATATGTATTTTATAAGCGCATCTTTTTCGAATTCCGTTAATTTCCGTAATTTGGATACGTAGTCGCGTCGAGCAGTTTAGCTAGCGCGTTAACAACGCAGCGTGGTTTTAAAAACGTCGTAAATTTTAACTGCCGAACGCACATTTAATGTTGGATTGGATTAAATTGCCCGTATAGCAAAAACAATTTTCGCTTTGGTAAATGTTAACGCCATTTGTGGTTGTTAAGAAATTAAAGTTGGAAATGGAAAACACGCGTCGCATTAAAAAACGCGCTATTTATTTATGTGCGCCACTTACTTGTAAACTACGTTAATACTTCGTTCGCTTTGCGTAGCGAAGCAACTTCGGCTTTAAAAAGGGCTATTTAATGCATTATTAAACTCGTCTTTTTCGCAAGCTGGTTTATAACCGCTAGCATAAGTAACGGAAAGCTATTTCGGTAATTGGAAATTTAAGTTTTAATATGTTCGAATTGCGAAGTTGCGTTTTTAGGTGTTTAAAGCGTTTTAAAGGTTTAAAGTTTAGCGTCGTTTAAAAGCTTTTTCGAAGGAGTTAAAATTCGTAACTTTACATTTAGCTTTTTTAAAACCGAATTCGGATTAAAAAAAGCAAAGCCAGCCTTTCGAAAACCTTTTTAAATATTTTTTTCGGTTATAAAGTTAAAAAATGCCGCTTTAAACGCCGAAAGGAATTCGATTTTAGTTACGTGGCTAACGTGTAATTTTATTAAGCTTTCGATTTGTTAACTGTACGCCTTTTTTAACGGGCCGAAGCATTTAACGTTAAGCGGCTAAAAAAAGTAAAACAAATACAAAAACATGCAAAACGTAATAATGTTATATTCCTGGTAATAAAGTTCGAAATTCGTCGAATAGTAGCTTTCGTATCCGTTTAGCATTAACAAACGATAGCTGCCTTTTATACGCGACGCAATATGCCTATCGAAATGCTAAATCCATTTTAAGCCGAGCTCGTTCGTAGTTTACCCGTTAACATTTATTAAAATAACCTAATCGCGTGAAAAGCCGGTTTTCGAATACCAATTGGCCAAATGGTATTACCTTTTAACAATAATAAAAAAAGGAATCGCTTAACCGTAACAATTAACTTTTTAAATAATTGTAACCCATTTCCGGTTGCCAAGCTAAACTAGCTTTGCTTTATTACGGCTTTCCGATATTGTAATAACCATAACGGCGGCGATTATGCTTATAAAAAAGCCGGTTTCGTTAAAGTTATAAATGTTATTATCCAAAATGCCATATTTGGCTATAGTATTTCGCATAAGGTCGAATTAGGCAAAAACGAGCTTGGGATTTTCGCATTTGGCCTTTTGGTAATCGTACTTTCGAATTTAGCGCGTACCGAGCTTTGCGCGGCGTTTAACGAACCTCGCGACCTAATTGGTCCTAACGGTGCCCGCGTCGCGTTTAGCGAGCAGTTGGTTAGCCATATTTTTAATACCAGAATACCAGGGAGGGAATGCGCGAAAATCCAGCTCGAGTATGTACTTAACAAGCGTTTTCTTTTCGGATTTTGTTAATATCCGTGTTTTAGGCGTGTAATCGCGTCGAGCAGTTTGGTCGCGCTTCCGCCGGGCGAGGGCGGAAAAGTTTATTTCGTAAATTTTGGCGGCGCCCCGGATACTTAACTGTGGATTCGATGCGATCGCTCGAAAAGCTAAAACAATTTTGCGTTCGTCGCTTTTGTTTGCCATCGTTTGTTATAGTGCTATTTGTGGATAAAGTTGGATTAACGCGTAAGCGCGTTAATTGTGGCACATATTAATGTGTGGTACACACTAGTGAACTACGTTATCGATTGTAAGTCCTACGTTAAAAAGTTTTTAAATAACGTTTTTAATATGTCGTTAATATTCCGCTTATAATACGTTATAAATAAAAACGTCGTTTAAATAAGCTGTAGCGTACCGATCCAACGCGTCCAATAAAGCGTGATTAATATAATGCTGGAACGAGCTCGGTGCTTTTATCATTTTCAAATTGGCGACTAGGCATTTAAATAGCCCAAATTTAATAATAAACGCTATTTTCCATTCGTTTCCAAAAGCGATACGTAAGCGGTTAAATGCTACAGTAATGTCCATTTTCGTATACCATTTTGCTTTTGCTAACGTTTTAAATGTTTTCCGGATAAATGGGATAAGGTATCGGTTTTTTACCGTAACGTTATTTTAGGCTTTAGTAATTAACGCATACCCGAACTCCCCTTTTTGGTTTTTTGGTTAAAAGGACCGGAATTACCGCGGGAAATAAGCTGGGGCGGATAAACCTTTTCGCTAGGTATTCGTTTAAGTACTTCCGTATTACGCGCAGTTCCTATTATAATATGGTTCGGTTATGGTAATACGGTAGTATTTCGCCAGGTAATAGTTCGATTTTATAATCGAACGGCCTGTATAGTAAAAAGGTGTCGGCATTTTATAAAAGGAAGCAGTCGGCGAGGTCGTACAGTTTTTAAGAAAGTTTTTTTAGGATTTCCGTTATCGTAATAAACGGTTTGCCATCCAGGAATTTTTAAATATTCTTGTCGAAAACCTGGCGTAAGTGCGGTGCCTTTTTAATCCAATCCCGGAAAGCTTAAACCCTAAATTTAAGTTTCGTACCTTCGGGAAGCTTTTCCGTTTGGAAAATGGCTCGGAGGATTACCGTTAGTGTTTTATTAGTAAAGCAGTCGGATAATCGGGGGTTCGGTAGGTTATTATTACCTATAAGTGTAAAGAATTTTGCCCAGGTTATAAACTGAACGTGCACGTTTTTTTGCTTGTAAAAGGTTAAAAAGTTGGGTGCGTTAAAAAGGCGGATTTCCATATCGGTAGTTACTAGTCGCTCGGCTTCCGCTAAGGTAACGCCGTTTATACTTAACGTTCCCGCTGCCCAATCGATTGTTAGGTTATGGTATTAAAGCTATAACAGTTTTAAAATAACGTTTGGCCCCCTTAATGGCTAGCAATAAAAGGTTAAGGTTTTTATAGTGTTACCGAACATATGTACTGTTTTAACGCATTTTATAATGCGCTTCGCCAGTATTTCGTCGGCGAATCGAAAGGGTTTTGGTTTTAGGAGTCGGAATTTTAGCAAATTATAGGTATGCGCGAAAATGTTATCGATAAACGCCTAAAAGGAATATCCCGTATCGATTAGTAATTAATAAGGTACCGGTCGGTTCCCGTAAGGAAAAAGTATAGTATTAAAAGAAAACGTTATATTAGGTCCTATAAAATGGAAATATACGTCGTCCTATTCCTGCCCCTATCGTTTTCGGCTCTTCCAATGGTTTTGCGTGCGGCTTTTCGCAAGACCTACTTTTTTTTCGCCTGCGATCCACCTACGTTATGCTATGGCTTAGGTTTTATTTGGCAAACGATAGCGTAATGCTCCGCCTGTTCGTAGTACATGCACAGGTTATTATCGCGCCGGTATTGCTTTTGCGCGTTGGTAAGTGGGCCCCGTAGTCCCGTCGTAATTTTGCTAAGGTTTATCGGGTTTCCTTTTGGGGCTGGGCCCGGGCTTGGAAGGTGGTTGCCTTGCCTGGGCGCCGGTGGTACGCCGGGTTAGTATAACTTATATACGTGGTCCGCGAGGTTGTTAAACAGGTCCTAATACATTTTAACCCATCCGTTAAAATTTTCGGGTCCTGGTTTATTAATTTAATAAACGGCGGCTTTAAAAAGTTCGGTACTAACCTTATTTTTTAAGGCTTCGATTCGCATATTCGTTAAATATCCGCCCATATTTGCCAAACGGATAAACGCGCTAATAAAATCGCCAAATCTGGTATTTTTTTATTTTAGCGTATCGAAATTCTGGCGGGCCGCCGTTTTAGCATTTTGGGTTTTATAAACTGGGTCGAGCAAATCGAATAAAATGGTGTAATCGGAAAGGTTTTTGATTTAAATAGAAGGGTTTTATAGGTTGGTCGCTACTAAATCGATAGCGTCGCAAACGTGCCTATACGCGTTTTCCGAAAGGCGTTAAGCGGCGTATAGTACCTGGGCTATCGGCGTGCTATAAAAAACGCCGTCGAAAATAAATTTGATATTAAATAATAACTTTTACGTAACGTATTCCTTTGGCGTTAAGCGTTATCCGCGTGGGCGCTTAAAAAGATGGGTAATTCGGCGCCGACAGGGCGCGGTATTATCGAATTCCCGGTGGGGCTAGGGTGGGATGCTAGCGATTCGCTGGTAGTTAAAAGGAATTGGGGTAATTGTGGGGTCGAAATGTTTAGGATAAGAATGGTTGGTATGGCTGGGGGGTTGGGGCTAAATAGCGGTGGCTAGGCAAATTGTTACGCGAGTTGCTGTATTAACCTGTTGTTTTCTGCGTTAAATCGCGTGTTTATTTTTTAAAACTAGGTTATCGTTACCGTTATTAAAATGATTTTAATATTATTTTCGTTTGCCTGGACCTGGCATGTTATAATCTCGTTTTAAAAGGTGGTAACGTTAGTGTTTATTGCTTGTATTAACGTGCTAAGCTGTCGTATTAATGGCGAAGGTTGGGCGTTGTTTAAATCGCGTCGCAATTCCGCGAAATTTGCGTCGTTTCCATAACCCAGCAGGTGCTAAAGGGCGGGGTGCCCGCTAAGCAGCTAAAACGCGGAAATATGGTTTAGGGCTAAAATGTTTTGGGCTGGGTTTGTTATAATGGTATTATGTCGGTATAACGCTAAGTATTTATTACGTCGGCGCGGCGGAGGCGTTAGTAGCTTCGTTTCTCGTAGCGTGGTTATTGCAATGCCGTTTTTCGGGTCGGGAAAAAGGCGGAACGCTGTCGGTGGTCTCGTATCTTTTTTATTAAAGTGTAACAAACTGTTACGGCATAGCAGCTGGGTACTAGGTTGAAAATTTGTTGTTGCACGAAAAAGGAAAGTCCGCAGGCCTCGTAAAAAGCCGGCGGATCACTGGCTAAATACAAGTGTGCGGGCTTGGTCCCGTAACATCCCGTTTATTATAGCGGACGTTCCGGCAGCTTACGGAATCCTAACGGGATTCGTATTTAAGGCGAAAACAGCCGATATATAAAACCGGCTTTTTAGCACCGTTTGGAGCTAGGCCGCCTTTATAACGCCGAACGGGTTAAAAAGCCGGAATTTTAGTATAACTATATTATTTCCGGGTGCCTAACTATTTTAGCGAACGGATTTAGCGAAAAAGTTTTAATGGTGGAAAACCTAGTCCGGGAAAAGGTCGAAGCCCAAACAAGGGCGAAGCCTGTAAGCGTTAAACCATTTAAGGCCGGTATAAACGAATAAGGGCAATTTTCGTAAATAATTTCTTTTTATATATAAATAGCCCAATTTAAACTTTGGGGGATAACGTCCTTTTTACGCCGCGTGCAAAAACACCCGCTGGTTACCTAACATACCCCTGGCTGCCACGGCTTTTACGTGGCCCGTAACTGTACCCGGGCTAATAAATGCTTCCGTTACGGGAAATTAAACGATTCCCGGCACGTATTACCGTACACGCCACCCCCCCCCCCCCCCCTCGTAATGTACGAACTGTTTTGGCCCGTATTTAGCCGATTACTTAAACTGCCCTGTAAAGCCTATACGGGTTAACGGAATGCTAAAACACTTAACTAATAAGAAAAAAGGTACTGTTAAAAAGCTAGGCGTATAAGCGTACCGGGCGGTAATAAAGGCGGCGGAAGCTTCCGTTTCCGCCGCCGCCGCCGCCGCCGCTCCCGTTCCAGCCGCCGCCGCCGCCGCTACTGCTACTGCCGCTGCCACCGCTACCACCGCGGGATCCGTAGCCGACATTGGACATACCGCTCCCCCCTTTCCCCTTGCTGCCGCTACCGTTCCCGCCGCTACGGTTACCGCCGCCGGGGCCGCCGTGGTAAATTTGGGGGATTCGCCAGCCCCTAATAGCCCGGCCCATACGGCCGGTAGCAGAAAGTGCCTTATTAAAAAGCTTAGGGTTGGTTTTAGTAACCAATACGAAATGTTGGCGAATATGGAATTAAACCTTTCCGAGCCTAAAAAGGTTATCGAAATAACCGAAAACCCCCTGGAAAATACCGGCGTTCCCGCCGGCCTACAGCCCTAAAGCTAAAGCCTCTAATACATTAGTACCATTTTTATTTATGCCAGTAGCCAACTAAAAAAAAGCGTGTGGCAGTAAAACCCGACGCTAAAGGCTTTGCTTTAAACGGCGCCGCGAGGCCCTAACTGCCGCTTAAGCGAACGTTCGACGTAATTAAACTGCGGCAGCAATTTTATTCCAATTATATTGGAGCTATAAAATCGATATGGTTTTAATATAAAAGCTTCCTACCGTTTGGGAAAAAAAGCTTATGCTATGCACCTACCCGTCGTACGAAATGTTTATTCCGGTAAATAGTTGGTACGATTACCAAACCAGGCCCTGGGTAATAACCTACGTACGGAAGGACCTAAAGCTGCAGCTAGTAACGGACCGGCCAGCAGGCAATACGCGAAATACCTTTTGGTTTACTATTTCCGGGTGCATTTTCGTTAACGTATACAGGCCTTTAAGGACCTTTTGGAACCTGTTGGTATATACTATATACCATGGTAGTGATTACGTTAGCTAAGCCACGGGCTGGCCACAAGCCAAGCCATAGGCAGGCCACGAGCCAAGCCACGGGCTGGCCACAAGCCAAGCCACAAGCTGGCCACGGGCCAAGCCATAGGCGTGCAAGCAGCCAAGCCATAGGCGTGCTAGTAGCCAAGTTACGGGCGTGCCAGTAGCTAAAGCCACGGGCGTGCCAAAAGCCAAACCACAGGCTAAGGGTTAAAACCACAGGCTAAGGGTTAAACCATAAGCCAAAGGTTAAAACTACAGGCCAAGGTTACAAGCCAAAAGCCAAGCTTACAAACCTCGGCCTCGGCCTTACCTATCGGATAGTACCTTAGCTTTAGCTGCAAGCTTTTAGGCTAAAAGCTACGCCGAGGGGCCTCGGCACAAGCCCGACCAACGTGTATATATAGGACCTATCCCTTTAAGGGATCCAAAAAGATTTCTTTTTCTCTTCATCCACTATCCGCTTACATTTATCACAATACAACTACCTCCCTTTTACTTGCCCTGCTGGACAGGACTTTCTTACTTATCTCTTTGCTTATCTTTTCCCCTTTTTATTAGCATTAATCCCAACAAATTTAACTGATAAAAAGTCGACGTTAGGGCGGTATTTGCCGTGCCTATAATGCACTTCCGGCATTTTTCTATAAGGACGTAAAAGTCCTACGGGAATTGTACGGTTTTATAAGTAAGCCCCTATTATAACGGGGTTTTTTGCAGGTCGTTTTCGGCCGTAAACCTACGAAAGATTTTACGGCCCAATACCTTTGCTTTTTCCTTTAGGGCCACTATCGTTTCCCCGTCGATATTTAGCGGAAAAAGCCGAATATTAGGCATAAAATTATACCATTTACTACACGGTATAGCGCTGCCGGGAAGTTAATCTCCTTTAACACTTTCGCCTATAGGTGCTCTTGGAGCCTGGAAAGCTTATGCACTTTTTTAAGCGGAAAAATCCCACAACCCCGGCGGTTACGGCGGAAGGCTTTACCATACAACAAGCTACAGGAGCTTTACGGTGGTTAGGGGTTTTTTTCGACCAAAGGCTTAATTTTAAAGCCCACGTGGATAACAGGCTGCAAAAGCCAAAGCGTCCAACACCTCCGAAGGCTTACGATTCGATAAGGGGGATACCGGCACATTCGGTTTACAAAACCGTTACAACGGTTATAATCCTTACGGCTTTATACGGGGCCGAGGTATAGTATAAGGGTAAAACTAAACCACACCCGTATAAGCCGGCACAACAGCAAATTATCCGCTAAAGCCATTTAGTCGATCGGGTTAATAAAGCCTTAACCGCGTCCTTTAAAGCAGTGGTCCCAGCTTGGAAAACCACACCGATAAACGCATTGCATTACGAATCCGGCATCCCAAGCGCTGTAATAGGCTGGGCTAATAGGTGGTGGCCAATAGGAGCTAAAGTGATGTTATTTTGCAAAATGAAAAAAAACAGGAAGGAGGAAAGCTAACTTAATCCCGGAAGTTGTCCCTAGTTATATATGCATAAAAACGGCTTAGGGGTAACCCCTAAGCCCTTTACCCGTGCTTTTAGCACGGAACCATAACATAGCTTTTTCCTCCGGGTGTAAAGAACGTCCTGAATTATTGTTTTTAATTAGCGGGTGCCTTTCCGGGTGCGCGGTGGCTAACCGTAATTCCTATATCGCAAGCTGTTAGTCCCGGCTTACTTAACTGGCTGCTTTATTAATCGCTGCCGCGTCGGAAGGCTGTCGGTTTTACCTATTTTGGCTGGCTGCTTAATGGCAACTGCCGCGTTAAAAAGTTATCCGTCCTGCCTTACTTGGCTAACTGCTTACTGGTTACCGTCGCTACGACGGGTTATTAATCCCGCCTCGCTTGGCTGGCCGCTTATTGGTCGCCGTCGCTTCGAAGGGCTATTAATTCCGCTTTATTTGGCTGGTTGCTTGCTAGTCGCTGCCGTTTTGGCTGGGTATTTCTCGTGGGTTGGGGTGCGCTTGCCGTTTTTGTCGAGTTATCGTAGCCCCGGGTTATGTTTGGTTTTTTTTCCTCGCGCTTTTTACGGGCTTCCATTTCGGCTCCGCGTTTTTTTAAAGGAAGTTTCCCACTTCGCGCTTTTTTTTTTCTTTTATTTATACGATACCGCATTCCACTTTCGGCCGTGGTATCCCTAAATTCCGATAACCCCGCGCCCGTTTCTTTTTTGCCTTGCGCCCGTTTTTTAATCGTCGCGATTCCAGCTTTTTTTGCCTTTTTAAGCCGCTTTTCCTCCGTTTTTGCTCGTTTTCGGCCTTACCTCGTCGTTATTATAGCCGTTATTGCTTTTGGCTCCGGTGGTGGTGATTTTCCGGGTCGTTAGCTTAGCGGGCTGGACCTTTTTAACACGGTAGGTTTGCTTTGCTTCCGTTATACTGCCGCTATTAACCCGCTTTTGCCCCAGCACCGCCGTAATAAAAAGAACCCTGGTTGTCGTCGCGTGGCCGATACGGACGAAATCCTTAGAAATTCGAATAACGAGGGGTACGCGGCTCCTTTTTATATCGAATTCGAATGCGATAATTGCCTATCGAAAGCTAAAACCACGGGTTAAACGGCTTATAGTAAGCACCGCCCTGGTTAAATTTATAATAAATGCCGTTGCGGTAAAAGTAAGGTTTGCGTTACCTCGAATAAGGCTTATACCTCGTCGCCGAGTTTGCGCGCGCTTATCGCAACCTGTTTGCGCTTACCGAAGGCGACGCGTATATTAATATAAGGGAGTTACTTCCGGCAAAAGCAAACGCTCCGTTTTAACCCGGGAGTTTCTTTTCGCCTATTAGCATTGGTAACGCGAGCTAAACCAGGCTAACCAGGCTTAAACTTAATAGCAGGTTTAGCAAACCTCGGCCCCGGGTTAAAACCTCGTTTTGCCGACCTCGTTCGGAATTCCCTTTCGTTACGAACTTAATAACCAGTAAATTTAGGATTACCTCGTTCGTAATTTTCAATTTATCCACGTAAATTACGCTTCCGGCTTTCGCTTTCGAAATGCGCGTTTCGGAATTAACCTTAAGCTAGCGTGCTAACGAAGCGGCCGCGCGTCGTTAAAAAGCGCAAATAAACCGACTGTTTATTGCGGTCGATTCGCTCGCCGAGTTTATCCGCGATATTAATACGCGTCCCGCGCCTTTTGGCCGTCGCTTTATTTTGCCAGCCGCGGCGCGTTACGCGCCCCTTGTTAACCGTGGTAACGTGGTGCCCGCGTTCCGGAGCCGTGGTCGTTCGTCGTCCTTTTTAAATAACGTTTTTTAAACCCGCGATGGTCGTTCGCGTTATGGCTACCTTATTAACGAGCAGTTACGTCGCGAGGGTGCTATTACCGTCGTTAATTTAATTTACGCCGGCGGTGCGGGTTCGGGTAACGAGGAGGGCGATTTTTACGATATTTGTCTTTCCCGCTGCTAAAAGCGTAACCTGGTTCCGCGTTATTATAATAGCGTTTGGGATTTTGCTTTTTGTTTTACCGTGGCGGGCCGGCGTGCCCCTTTTTAATTAAAGCCGGCGCGCTTTTTTCCTTTTGGTTTGTTCGGCGCCTAAGCTTTACGCTTTCGTATTTATTAAATATTAGTACGGGTTAGCCCGTTTTCGTAAAGTTTCCCGGTATCGGCGCGTTGCGCTTTCGTTTTTTGTTTTCCTTATTACGTAATATGGTTTCGTTAACTTTTTAGCGGTTTTTTTTTTGCGCTTTTTGCGGTTTTTATTACTTTTTAAATTTGGGCCGTTATTTTTCCGAGCGTTTTTTTATTAGGTTTCGAATTTTTCTAACGTTACCGTTTTAGCGAAGAACTTTAACGGGTACCACCCTATTTTATCGTAGCCGGTTTATTTTACTAACGCTTATTTTTTCCTTTTGCTTTTAGCGTTTTTAATAACCAGGATTTTTTTACCAAAAATTCTTTTTAAAATTCCCTATTTTCGGGTAATGGTATTAGTATTAAGCCAGGTTATATATTTATATTTATTTGGCTTAAAAACGGGTCGTTTATTACCCGTTATATTAATTTTATATGGAAATTAAAATAAATGCCTTTCGGCACGTTTAATGTAACGTTTAATAAGTTAAATACCGCTATTATTTCGAATTTATCCGCTACCTAATTTAGTTTTTTGCTAGGTTTGTTTATTTTTATATTACGAAGTAAAAGTTAAACCTTATCGCTTATTTTAAACTTTTCCGTTAAACGCCGGGATTTATTTGCGTTAGCTTTTTATTATTATTAAGCAAACGCTATTACGGCCGTAATATTTTTAACCCCTTTTTTAAATGTGCTAAAAATGCGGTTGCCCGTTTTTTTTCGCTTATTATCGATGCTTTCGTTATGTACGGGCTTTTTAGCAAAAGGTTAATATCGAACCCAAATAGTAAACGGTTCGGGTTAAACCCTGTTATAGTAAAATTTCGGTTATTTAACGCTAGTTAATACGCGTTTAAATGGGAAGCTTAATTTTTTTAAGAAAAAATAATAAAATAGCGCAAATAATATTGCATTTTTTAGTTTATTCGTTTCGTGCCCCCGTTTATTTGTAGGTAAAAAGCTATCGATAAAAGTTAGTTAATACCGATTTAAAAGCAAAGTTTTATCCAAAAATTCCTAATTTAATTCGAGCTTTTATCGGAAATAATGCGGTTGGGAAAGTTACGAAACCTTTATTATATGTTTCGGAACCGTACTGCGCATTTTTTAGCGTTTATTATATGCATTGCTTTAAGTTGGACGTATTTTAATAATTTGTTTATAATAACCATTAAATATTTCGGATTTCCTTTATTTGCTGGTAATTCCGTTATAAAATCGATAGAAATAGTTTTTTAATACTAATTTAATACGGGCAAGGGGCGTAAAAAGCCTTATTTTATTAACTTTAATAGTCGGGATTTCCGGCATACGTTATAATTGCGTACAAAGCGCGTTATATCCCGTATTATTCTTTTTTAATGGTAATCCCGGCAAAATATTTTAAACGTATTATCCTTATTTGCGTATCCCACGATTAGCGAAACGTGCATTTTTTATATTACAATAGTTATTAATGGTTTTTACGTTAGTAATTATAAGCGTCCTTTATATTGCAAAGCTTTTTGCGTATTAATAAAGCAATTTATAATTTGTGCTTTTATATCGGTAACGGGAGGAAACTTCCGTACGTTTGCTATTACCGCGTTAAGTTTCGCTAAATAGCTATAATTTCGGCGTAGCGCTTTTTCCCAAAATTCCGCAATGTTTATTTCGCGGAAAAACTATATGCCTTTTGGTAAAATACCGGACCTAAAACGAACGTTTGTTACTTTTAACGCTATATTTTCTAAGGTCCGTATCGGGGTTAAAATTGTCGCGGAGTGGGTTAGGTAAAGCATTATCGTTTTGCGGGGTTTTATTAATTCGTCCTACTTTTTTCGCGATAAAGCGTTCGGGAGGGTGGCATGCTTTCCCGGCTTATATTGCAAGTTATAATCGAATTTAAATAAGGTTTTTGCTTAGCGCATTTATCGTTCGGAAACTTCCCGTGGTTTAAAAAAGTATTCCAAAGCTTTATGGTTTATTTAAATTAAAAATGGCTTTCGCACGTTACGGAATTTTAATTCCCATATTTTAATACAAACGATTACGGTTAGTAACTTTTTATTGTAAATGGTATAATTCCGCTAATTGCTTTTTAATTTAGCTAAGTGAAACGCGATTAGGCGCCAAATCCCATTTTTGCCTAATTGGAAAAAGCAACTTCCAAATGCCGCGTTTAAACAGTTTGCTTTAACCTTTATATCCAAATCGGGGTTTTATTACGCTAATACCGAAGCTTGCATAAAAGCCAATTTAAGCTTTTCAAATGCCGCATCGATTTATTTAATCCAATTAAACGGGATTCCCTTTTTTATTAGCGCTACCAATAGTGCAATTAAATTGGAGTATTTGTCGATAAAATTTCGGTAAAAGTTAGCGAATTTTAGGAAGCCTCGGAAACCTTTAAATTTTTTGAGCGCTTTTCACTTTTGGATAGCGCGGACCTTTTTCGGGTCCGTTTGAATTCCTTTATTTGTTTTAATAATAAAACCGAGGTATTTAACTTTTTATACCGCGAAATCGCTTTTTTCCAAGTTTAAATTTAACCTAGTTTTACGCAACCTTTAAAAAATTTCCCGGATTTTATTTATATGGTTTTTACGCGACTTCGAGGAAAAAATTAACACGTCGTTTAAATATGCCGATATGTAATCGTTTAGGATATCTTTTAATACGCCGTTAATATAGCGTTAAAAGGTAACCGGAGCGCTTATTAACCCGAATAGGTACATTAGCTATTTAAACAAGCCGAACCGTATACGAAAAGCTATTAAGTATTCGTCCCTTTTTACCATTCGTATTTTGTAAAATGCGGTTCGAACGTTAACTTTAGTAAACCATTTCGTTTTAGCTAAAAAACGGAGCGTTTTTTTTACTAATGGGAGTGGGTACCGATTTTGCAACGTAATCGCGTTAAGTGTTTTATAATCCACGTATAAGCGTTAATTACCTATCGGTTTTTTTACTATTAGTATTAGCGTTACCGCCGGTAAGGAATTAGCTCGGATTTACCTTTTATTTATTAAATTTGTAATTTATCGGCGTAATTCCAAAAGTTAATTTCGAGGTATGCTATAAAGTCGGCCTTAAAATAACTCCGGTTTATTTCCGTTATTATTTGTTTTTAACCGAATATAGTGGTTTAAATTTCTTCGGTGTGGAAATAAAACCGATGCTTTGCTTTTATCGAAAAAATCCGCGAAATCCCGCAATTTCGGAAGTAATTTAAACGTAGCTGGTTCCTATTTTGTAATTATTGCTATCGTTTATAAAATTCGTGTTATTTCCCTTAATAACGTAGCGGTAAATTCGTAGCTTTGGGTTAGGTTTTAACGCTATTTTCGGCATACTGCCGCGAAAATATTGCCAATTACTAATGCTGGTTATTTACCGCTTTTTAATCGGGCATGTAATTTTTAAACCATTATGCTTCGTATTACCTTTATTCGGAAAAAGCTACCCGCCGCGTTTAATTTTACGCGGTTATGTTTTATTTATAGTAATTCCAAAATAACATTTTTAAGCATTCCCGAAATAATATAAAATAAAGCAAAAAATACCCACCCGTTTAAATCCATTTCGCATTTAGCAATTTGGTTAATTGCTAATAGTGTGCGTTTTAGGATTATGCCGAACCGGCGCGATATTTGGAGCTATAAACGTTTAACCCCGATTTTTACCGCGAAGTTTTCGCTTATCGCCGCATAACATTCGCAACCGGAATCCACTTATACGTTTACGAATTTGGCGGAATCGAGCAATGTTAGTATTAAAAATAGGGGGCTATTTATATTGCGTTTAATTTTTTTTAATTCGTTTTTCCACTTTTTAATATGTAACTTCCCGGTTATTAATTTATTTCGTTATTACGACGCCTTTTTTTAATTAAAGCTCGTGTTAAAAGCTACTTGTTTTCCGTATTAGTACCGCCGTCGCTGCTTTTAATACCGTAATGGGCTTGGGGCGAATCGCGCTTCGGTAACGATACGCCCGTTTTTCGTATTCCTAATTGCTACAATTTAAACACGCCCCGGTTTTACGCCGTTAGCGGAACACTTTTTGGGAAACCCAAAGTGCTTTAGGTTTACGTGCCCCTTGGCTTCCGCTTTTCCCCAAACTAATGTTTGCTGCGTTTACGCCCGTTATAAGTAAATCCCCCGATTTGTTCGTAATATAAAGTGCGGTATAAAAAGTTAGCGTTTTTTATTTAGCTTATTATTTATATCGATTGCTTTTAAAGCTTAAGCGATGCGTTTGTACGTGTTAACCATTCCGCTATATAAAATTGTTATTTTTCGCTCGAAATTGCGACTAATCGGATCCTGTTTAAAATGCGCAAACGAAGGTAATTAATTTTAATTTCGTTTGCCTATACAATGCCCTCGGCCGCGGCTAATAATGTTTCGAACTTCGTAATAAAAGCGGCGAACGTTTAGCCTGGCTCCATTTTAACCATTTTTAGTTTTAATAAAGCTTCGGCTTTTTTATATAAATTGTTAAAAATAATAGCGAGGTGGTTAAAAAATTGCAATAGGTTATAAGTGCTATAGGGGCTTTCGGTTTCGTAATACAAGCGTACCACTTCCTGGGTAGCCGGGGTAAAGGAGGCCCAAATGTATTCGTAGTAATCGCGTACGTTACTAATAAATTCCACGTTTCGGGTTATTTTATATTCGAGTGCGTTCCGCCACGCGTTAAAGCCTTATCCGTCGCCGTCGTATAGTAGGGGGTTTTTAAGTAGTTTTCGTTTAAAAAACGTAATTAAAGCGCTTGCGAGTTTAAACTGGGCGTTTTATGCTTTGATAATGCGGTTTTATTTATTGCGTTACTCGACGAATACCGCGTTAACGTCGGCTTAAAACTTGGCCAGCTTTTTTTCGGACGCGGCCAAACGTGTTTGTAGCTCCGCGATGGTGGCTGCTAAATTTAGCTGGTCGGGAAGTGTCGAAGCCGGGGTTGCGGCGTTTCCCGGCGATGGTGGGATTGGGATAGGCATGGTTATAATCCCGCGTTCGGGAAAAGATTTTGCAAAAATGTAATAGGCTGGGCTAATGGGTAGTGGCTAGTAAAAGCTAAAGTGATATTATTTTGCAAAATGAAAAGAAATAAGAAGAAAAAAAGCTAACTTAATCCCGGAAGTTATCTTTAATTATATATGCATAAAAACGGTTTAAAGGTAACCTTTAAGCCTTTTACCCGTGCTTTTAGCACGGAACCATAACAAGCGCTTAGGCGCTTTTGGAATAAGCCCGCTTCCGTTTTGCGGCCCGTATAAATACGGTTCCGGAAGATTACCTTTTAGCCGTAGCGGCCAAGCCAGCTTTTAACGCCCAAAGGCCTAGGGCAGGTTTACCCGGCAAGCTTGCAACCTTTTTGCAAAGGACGGCCGGACTTTTTTCGGCTTGCACCCGCCCGGCCTACTTCCCTTATAAATATACGGGGTTTACGGTGGCCATATAAGAAAAGCAAGCAGCCGCTAAAGCATTTACGGCGTGGCTTTGCACCCTCCCACCCACCGACGTTATAATATATAACGACGAGTTTAAAGCAAAAAACGGGGCAGTTGGATACGGCTGGGTAATATACCAAACCGGCTAACGCAAACTTTCCGGGCACGGCCGGCTGGCGCATCCCGCGGAAGTATTCGACGGCGAAGCGGAAGGGGCCCGGATAGGCCTCCGTAAAGCCGTTTAAAGCTTTCGCAATTGCACTTTCCTTGTGCCTCGATAACACCTCGGCGGCCACGGCTGTTTAAGCATAGCTTTTAATAGTTTACAAAGGGCTTTTAAAAAAATCCATTGCCTTATGGATAAACACCAGGTATACGTACGCTGGTCCCCGAGCTATACGGGAATCCGCGGAAACGAAAAGGCAAACGCCGAAGCAAAGTTAGGATCGGCCCTGCCAATACTTTAACATTTTAAACTAACGGTGGCCGGAGTAAAAGCTTTGGCCCGGAAAACGGCCCGGGACGCCCGGAACGCATGGTTTAAAAACAACTTTCCGGATCGGTATAAGGCTATAGGCCTTTTAACGGCACCATAACATACGCCCGAAGCGCTACAGCTGCACCGGAAAGTACTGCAACGGCTAATAGCCGCACGCACCGGTTACGGGGATTTCGATTGGTACTACCGAAAGTTCCAGCACGAAAACGATAACCCGTGCCGCTGCGGAAAAAACAAATCCCCTTCCCACCTTGTATTTTGCAGGTTGGCTAAAACGGTAAAAAATAAATGGCTTATAACGGACCCCTCCCGGCTTCCGATAAGCCCGGATATTAAAAACGGCTACTTTAAAAGCCTTTCCTTTTTGCTTCGTTCGCCGAAGCTACCAATTATTACACTATCGCTGGACGATAATAACAAAGCCTAAAAAGCCCGCATATATCCTTTTCCTTGTTCTCCTACACCTTTTACCTTTTCCTTTGTACCACCAGGATTAACAATAAGCTCGTTGGTTCCCCGCACCTCCGGCCGGGCTTTGGAGGTTCCGAAAACCTTCCAGCTTAAAACCCGGCCCCACCCCTTTATCGGCATACTCGCCGGCCGAACGTACTACTACTACCCGCAGCGCTTTACAACGCCCTGGCGTATATATATACGCCCTACCGCCGATTGCCCGCTCACTAACAAAGAGCGCCGGAACGCGGCCCGACCTTCGTATGCCTTCGGGTTTAATTCTGCTAGCCGCCGGATAGCAACATGTAGCCTAATGTTTAGCTTAGGTAGCGCTAGCACGTTATATGCCCTTTGGGAAGCAGGGACTGGTAAATCCCGATTTACTAACGTTAAATATACTTACTTACTTACTTACTCACTTACTCGCTAGTTAGCTCGACTTTATTTAAAAACCGCGGCCTAAATAGCAGCGCTTTAAAACCCCGAGGCCTAAATAAAGCCTTACGCAAAATCAATTACCGTGGCCGGTAATAGCAGCTTATCGGCCGTCCATAGTAACTCCGAAAAATCCGACAACGTCCCGTCCACCGTTAAGTTAAAACCCGGCCCAAAGCAAAAGATGGATAATAACAGGCAGGAAACCGCCGCAGCCGGCATTTTTGCTGCAAAGGCTTAAAAATTAAGAGATATAATTGCGGCGCTGCAAGCGCAATTAGCCAGCAGTGGAGGAAACCGCTAAGCCCGGGAGTGAGTGAGTGAGTAAGTATATTTAACGTTAGTAAGTCGGGATCTACCAGTCCCTGCCTCCCAAGGGGCATATGACGTGCTAGCGCTACCTAAGCTAAACATTAGGCTACATGTTGCTATCCGGCGGCTAGCAGAATTAAACCCGAAGGCACACGAAGTCGGGCCGCGTTCCAGCGCTCCTTGTTAGTGAGCGGGCAATCGGCGGTAGGCGTATATATATACGCCAGGGCGTTGTAAAGCGCTGCGGGTGGTAGTAGTGCGTTCGGCCGGCGAGTATGCCGGTAAAGGGGTGGGCCGGGTTTTAGGCTGGAAGGTTCGGGACCCCCAGCCCGGCCGGAGTGCGGGGGACCAACGAGCCTACTGTTATCCTGGTGTACAAAGGAAAAAGGTAAAAGGTGTAGGAAAACAAGGAAAAGGATGTATGCGGGCTTTTTAGGCCTTGTTGTTATCGTCCAGCGATAGTGTAATAATTGGTAGCTTCGGCGAACGAAGCAAAAAGGAAAGGCTTTTAAAGTAGCCGTTTCCAATATCCGGGCCTGTCGGAAGCCGGGGAGGGGTCCGCTATAGCCATTTATTTTCTGCCGTTTTAGCCAACCTGCAAAATACAGGGTGGGAAGGGGATTTGTTTCTTCCGCAGCGGCACGGGTTATCGTTTCGTGCTGGAACTTTCGGTGGTACCAGTCGAAATCCCCGTAACCGGTGCGTGCGGCTATTAGCCGTTGCAGTACCCTCCGGTGCAGCTGCAACGCTTCGGGCGTATGTTATGGTGCCGGCGGGAGCCTATAGCCTTATACCGATCCGGAAAGTTGTTTAAACCATGCGTTCCGGGCGTCCCGGGCCGTTTTCCGGGCTAAAGCCTTTACTCCGGCCACCGTTGGTTTAAAATGTTGGGTATTGGCAGGGCCGATCCCAACTTTGCTTCGGCGTTTGCCTTTTCGTTTCCGGGGATTCCCATATGGCCCGGGGACCAGCGTACGTATACCTGGTGTTTATCCATAAGGCAATGGATTTTTTAAAGGCCTTGTGAACTATCAGGGGCCGTGCTTAAACAGCCGTTGGCCGCCGAGGTGTTATCGAGGCACAAGTGGAAAGTGCAATTGCGGAAGCTCCAAACGGCTTTACGGAGGCCATCCGGGCCCTTCCGCCTCGCCGTCGAATACTTCCGCGGGATGCGCCAGCCGGCCGTGCCCGGAAAGTTTGCGTTGGCCGGCTTGGTATATTACCCAGCCGTATCCAACTGCTCCGTTTTTGCTTTGGACCCGTCGCTATATATTATAACGTCGGTGGGGGAGGGTGCAAAGCCACGCCGTAAATGCTTTAGCGGCTGCTTGCTTTTCTTGTATGGCCACCGTAAGCCCCGTATATTTATAAGGGAGGTAGGCCGGGCGGGTGCAAGCCGGAAAAAGTCCGGCCGTCCTTTGCAAAAGGTTGCAAGCTGCCGGGTAAGCCTGCCCTAGGCCCTCGGGCGTTAAGGCCGGCTTGGCCGCTGCGGCCAGGGGGTGTTCTTCCGGAACCGTATTTATACGGGCCGCAAAACGGAGGCGGGCTTGTTCCAAAAGCGCCTGGGCCTGGGATGCCGGATTCGTAATGCAATGCGTTTATCGGTGTGGTTTTCCAAGCTGGGACCACTGCCTTAAGGACGCGGTTAAGCTTTATCGACCCGATCGATTAAATGGCCTTGGCGGATAATTTGCTGTGCCGGCTTGTACGGGTGTGGTTTAGTTTTACCCCTATACCATACCTCGGCCCCGTATAAAGCCGTAGGGATTATAACCGTTGTAACGGCTTTGTAAACCGAATGTGCCGGTATCCCCCCTATCGAATTCGTAAGCCTTCGGAGTGGTTGGCAACGCTTTGGGCTTTTGCAGCCCTGTTTTCCACGTGGGCTTTAAAATTAAGCCTTTGGTCGAAAAGGACCCCTAACCACCGTAAAGCTTGTAGCTTGTTGTATGGTAAGGCCCTCCGCCGTAACCGCTGGGTTGTGGGATTTCTCCGTTTGGAAAAATGCATAAGCTCGCACTTCCCCGGGTCGAAAGCAACCTTATTAGCCCTGCCCCAACGTAGGATTTCCGTAACCGTAGCCCCTGCTTTACGGGAGCACTCCTCCGGAGTGCTACCCGTTACGCAAATGCCTATATCGTCCGCGTATCCGTACCTAATCGCTTTTGCTTTGGGTAGGATTTCGGCCATATAAAGCATAAATAGGACCGGTAACGCCGGTAACCCTTGGGGTAGCCCGCAGTCCGGGGAAAAAGGGGGTGCCGTGGCGTCCTAAACGCACTTTAACCACCCTGTTTCCTGCAAAAGATAATACCCATCGTACTAACGTTAAATCCCAGCCTTGGTTTAAAAGCCTTTAAAGGAGCCTCCGGCGAAGTACGGCGTCGAAAGCCCCTTATACATCCATGGTAACGAGGCGGCCGTTTTATGCTTTTGGAAGGCCCGTTCCACCTCGTGGGCCACGCATGCCGTTAAATCGATGGCGGCCTTTTTCGGGGTAGCCCCGGCGTGTTGCGGGGCTATAAGCCCGTGTTGTAATGCGAGGGATGCCATCCGCGAAGCCACCAGCCGCTCCAGCCCTTTCCCTAAGCACGGGAGTAAAGCTATCGGGCGGTAGGATTTTGGGTCCGTTAAATCCGTTTTATTCGGCTTTTTAGCATAACCACTTCCGCTGTGCGGAAAGGGGCTGGGTGGTGCCCGGCCCTAAGGCAAGCCTCGAAAAAGGCCCTAACGTATTCCCCTATTGCCGGCCACGCCGCTGTAAGTAGCTTAACCGTTAGGGAATCGACGCCCGGGGCCGTGTTTGCCGTGCCAACGGTGCACTTCCGGCATTTTTAAAGGGACGTGGGGGTCCCACGGGAGTTGTGCGGTCCCTTGGGTAGCCCTTTGCTGTAACGGGTCCTCCTGTAAGTCGTCCTCCGCCGTAAACCTACGGAGGATTTGCGGCCTAATGCTTCCGCTTTATCCTGGGGCTATTATAACCTCCCCGTTAATATTTAACGGGGGAAGCCGTATAGCGGGTGTAAGTTTATGCCACTTTACAGCACGGTATAGCGCTTTCGGGGAATCCATTTCCTAGCACGCTGGCCCAATGCTTTTTTAGCCGTCCGAACCGTTGCTTTTAAAGCACGGGCTTCGGCCGTAAAAGGCCCGCCGTTTCCCATAGCTTTTGCAAGTCCCGTTGGGCGTTGGCGCACTTTTCGTTCCACAGGGTTGGCCTTTTCTTTTGGCTTTAGCCCCCGGCCGAAAGCCATTAACGCATTTTTTAATAAGTTTGTTAATGCTTCGGCCGCTTTAAGGTGTTCCGCAGTGCCTGGGTTTGTAAGTGGTGGCAAGTTGCCGGCCCCCGTTGCTACCGCGTTTGCGAAAAACGGTAGTTTATCGTCTGGTAGCGTAATACGCCGGCAGTCCGGAACGAAGTTATTGCGGTTAGGAATTTCGATCCGTATCGAGCGGTGGTCCGAATCGGTTGCTAGCGAAGGGTCGATTTCCGCTGTTGCTAAAGGGCGTTGGAAAAGGTAAAATCCAAAACGCCCCCGTCGTTGTGCGTAGGTTGGCCTGGGTCGGTAAGTAGGAGGAGGTTATAGGTATTAGCCCATTGGGCTATATCCTGGCCCCTATTCCTATTACCTTAACCGGATCCCACGCCGGGGACCCTGCGTTAAAGTCTCCAGCTATAATGCATTTTGCCGTTGGGCGCCAACGTAGTAAAAGGTAACGAGGGTTCCGAAGGGTCCCCTGGAGGCCTATATACGTTAACGAAGGTGCACCTGGCGACGGTAAGCCAAAGGATGTCCCGGGTGTTGCCTGCCGGCCGGTCCGCTACGGGCCGAAGCCCCGGGTCCTTCCGTACGTAAGTTATTACCCGAGGCCTGGTTTGGTGGTCGTGCCAGCTATTTACCGGAGTAAATAGCTCGTACGACGGGTGGGTGCAAAGCATAAGCTTCCCTTTCCACGCGCTAGGGGCTCCTGCATTAGCACCACGTCGATATTTTGGCTCCAAAATAGTTGGAGTAAAGTAGCCCCCGCCTCCCAGCTACGTCGAACGTTCGCTTGGGCGGCGGTTAAAGCACGGCGTTCGGGGCGAAGCCCCGGGCGCCGGGCCCTATTGCCATGCGTTTGTTGTATCCGGTTGGCTGCTGGCATACGTAAAAGCGGCGTTGGTGTATTGGGGGCTTTGGCCCTAAGGTTGTGGCCGGCGGTACCGTCGGTTTCCTCCAGGGGGTTTCCGGTTATTTCGATAGCCCCTTTCGGGCTCGGGGAGGTCCAGTTCCATATCCGCCAGTACTTCGTATTGGTTGTTAAAACTAACCCTAAGCCTTTTGGCAGGGTGCCTTCCCTTGCCGGCCGTACGGGCCGCGCCCTCGGGGGCCAGCGGATTTGCCGGGCTTACCTCGGCAGCGTCGGCGGTGGCAGCAGCGGCAGGAACGGCGGCGGCGGCGGGGGTAACGGAAGCAGCGGCGTTACCGGTACCGGCCGCGGGATTGGCATTAGCGGTAACGGTTACAACGGAATTGTCCGTAGTAACCGCGGTTGCAGGAAGGGCGTTGGCGGTGGCGGCCGCGGCGGCCGCGGCGGTGGCGGCGGCAGCGGCGGCTTCCACCTCTTTTACCGCCGCCCGGTAGGCTTGTGCCCCTAATTTCCTAACCGCGCCTTTTTCCCCACGGGTTAAATGCTTTAGCACTCCGTTTACCCGTACAGGCTTTATAGGGCAGTTCGGGTGGTCGGCTGGGTACGGGCCCGAACAGTTTGCGCATTGCGGAAGGGCCGTGCACGGCGATGCGTGCCGGCCGTCGTTACTTTCCCGCACCGGAGGCACCTATCGGCCCGGGCACAGTTGCGAGCCACGTGAAAGCCGTGGCAGCCGGGGGTATGTTGCGTAACCGGCGGGTGTCGTTGTACGCGGCGTGAAAAAACGTAATCCCCCAAAGCCTAAACCCGGTTACGCGCGTGTAAAAGGATATAATCCATAATATACGCCTTGGTAATTAGCGCCGGCCCCGGAGGGCTTAACGCTTACTGGCTTTAGCCCTTTGGGCTTCGACTTCCTCCCGGACCAGCTTTTCCGATACCGGGACGCTTTGTCCGAGGCCGTTCGTTAAGGACGTGGGGCATCCGGAAATCACGTAGTTAAACCAGATTTCGGGCTTTTCGATCCTTTCGGCGTTATATAAACGGCCTAATTCGGATCGATGCTGCAAAAGCCGGCTTTGGATATCCGCCGTTTTTGCTTTTAGCACGAACCCAGTAGGGGTTCGATAAGCTTCCGGGACGTCGGCTGTCGTAAACGGCAGGTCCCTGCTATCGGCAAGGGCTTTGCGAATACTAAAGCCCGTTTGTTGGTTGGCCCAAGCCTGTTTTTCCTCCGGGATTTTAACAAAAACCCGGAAATCGGCTTTGGGCCGGGCGGGAGGGCGGGGCTCCCGGGGTGCACGGTTTTTTAAAGCCTGTGCGGGTTGCTGGGGCTGCTGGAGCCCTGTTCGGGCCGCCGCCGCGTAAGTGGTCGGGGGCGGGCGTTGCGGGTTAGGCGCGTAAGGTTCCGGGGCCCCGTAGGGGTTTCTTTCCCTTTGGGCCGGCGTTGGCAGGCCGAAAAGGGCTTGTTTGGCGTATTCGATAAAACAATCCTTCCAGCCGTTGGCTTCGGGGATTGCCTCCAGTGGGAGGGAAGCGATGCCGGCGTCGATAGAGCGGGCGAGGGTTGTGCAAATTAAAGCCGTTTGCTGTTGCTTGCGGCTGTAACTCGCAACAATTTCCTCCGCGGCCGCCGCAGCCGACCCGAGGGGTGGGCGCGTAGGCCGGGAGGGGAAAAGAAAAGGAAAGGGGCACCTGTGCCGGTGCTGCCGTCGTGGGTGCCTTCCTGGCCCTGAACGGGCCCTGTTGGGTTGTTGCGAATTCCGCAACGGGACGGCGTGGTCGGGTGCTGACGCGCGGGGGGCCCGGGTGGCAGCGACGCGTTCCTCCGGGCCGTTGGGCCGACGAGGAGGGCGCGCGCCACCCTATTGGCCGAAGGGGGGCTGTTGGCAACGGCATGTTGCCGTCGCCAGCGCCGTTGTGGTTATTGGTGTTGGGTCGCTAATTGGCGGGTGTTAAGGATTTGTATGCAATTTGGCAGTGTGCACTAACAGCGCAATGCCAAAAATTGGTAAATTCGAAAAAGGTGGCTAAGCCCGGGAAGCGACGCCTGCCGACAGTGTTTTCGGGGGTACCCAATTCGTTCCAATTGGTTAAGCCGCTAACTTTATCTTTAAACCGTACGGATTAACGATACGAAGTACGAACCCCCGTTATAACAATAAAGCTAAAAAACGAGGCGTTGCGCCAAAATTTTTAAAGGTAATAAGAAAACCTTTAACTTATGGGTTAAAACCGTGGCCAATAAGTTTAAGGAGGACGACGAGACTTTCCGGACGGAGAAAAGCCGGATGAACAAACTGATAAAGTACCTCGAAAGCGGCTTATTGGAGGTATTGCAACCACGATTTTTATCAAAAGACAACCCATTTTCGTTTGTTGCTAAAATGGTTTAAATCCTAAGCGCGACCTACCATAACCCAAACCAAGCTTCGGCCGTTTAAGCCAAACTTGCAAAGCTAAAATACGACCTAGTAAAGGATATAAATATCCACGTGTTTTTGGCCAGCTTTAATAATTTGGCCCAAACAGCTAATGTTACCGTGGCCGATATAAAAATAACTTTGTGGGAGCATATTCCACCGAATTTTAACTATCGGCTGTTTACCGACGCTTAAAACCCGGACATTAGCTACGAGGTTTTTAGCAAAAATGTCGCCAACGCAGCTTACAGCTAAAAACGACATTACGAAAAGACCAGCGAACGCAAAGCGGGTTAACGGAGCAACCGTAACAAACTTGAAAGTGACGGTAAGTCGCTACCCGAAGCAAGGCACAAGACGATCAGCGGAAAAATAAGGACGGCAATTTAGCTATTTCCAACTCGAAGGGTGGCAAAGCTTTAACTTTGGCAAAGCGTAAGGCTTATATTAAAGCTAGTACATGCTTTACGTGTAGCGAGCGGCACCTTTCCAAAAATTGCCCGAACCGAAGCAAGGTTGCTACAATCGGAACTAAGCAAAAAAAAAAGGATTAAAAACCGAATTATCCTCGTCGGATAAGTCGGAAAAAAAGTAGGACCACCGGAAGTTTTCACGGTGGTTTCCATGCTTACATTAGCCCGAGTTAACAGCCAATTAACATTTTCGTTTACCAAAACTGCTTTTGTACAGGTAAATGGGATTGGCTTCCGCGTTAAAAAGCTGTGTAACATAAAAGCGGATACAAATTTACTAGTTAGCCCAGCCGTGGCTGCTAAGGCCTAACGAAAACTGAAGGCCAAAATCGTTAAGCTTAAATAACCGATTTAGCTTTAGGATTATCGCCGCGAAAAGGTAGGAAGGGCGACGATAAAAATGATTTCGACCTAAAGATCGATGTCAAACGGTTCCCAAACTAGACTTTTTTGGTTACCGATATAAGGCATAACGTTTTTATTGGTTTTTACTGGCTTTTTAAGCATTATGTTCCTGTTAAATTGCTTTAACCGGGAAATGATTTGGCCAAACGACCGACCCGCTTTAGCCAAATATTCGTTAGCGATTAAATTACTTCCGTTTTGCCAAATCGGCGAGAAAATCGATCCGCAAGTGCAAGCAGACGCCGATCGGCGAGATCGTTTTTATCGATTAAAACCATAAAGCGATACCAGATCCTCCAGCGGTCGTGGAGGAAAAACGACCCTACCAAACCCAAAAAAAGAGAAAATTGCAAAGTTCGAGGAACTTAAGCCTAACGATTGCCCAAATCGAAAGGAAAGGCAGACAATTATTAACGCGATTGTGCAATAAATGTAAAAAGATCCTCGTCGAAAACGATGGACCCAAATTGCTAATTGCATGCCAACCGAGCCAATTTCCTTAACAACACTTCCAAAAACCTGCCGATTATTAACGTAGTTCGGTGGAAAGGCGGATTAGGATTGGAAAAAACATATACCGGGGAATACATTTCTTTCCCACCAAACGAGGACCCCAAGCACGTTAAACTCGTGCGCGAAAAGCTGCCGCCATAGCTAAAACATTTGGAAGGCTTTTTTTCGAAAAGGCAAGCAAATACTTTGCCACCATATCGGCCTGGGAAAGACGTGGTGTTAAAATTGGACCCGAATAAGCCGTAAAAAGGGCTTACCGCCGGTATTTCGAACCCCAATCCAGTTTTTGGACTTCGAAAAAAAGGGTGGTCGATAAGCTACTTAAGCTCGGCTTTATCGAAAGGATTTTAAAAGGAAACAAATGGCGTCGGTGCTATTCGTGCCGAAACCGCATAACCCAAATCCCGACGCACTCGCTTTTACATTAACTACGTTAGCGGAACCGATTTCTTAAGGACCGGATTATGCGAGCATTAGACTTTGCAGGGACGCTTTTTAATTGCAAAAATGCCAAGCACTTTACGATTATCGATATTATTTAGGCCTTTTGGCGTTTTCGTTTAGCCGATGCTTTTAAGTATTTTACAGCTTTTCGAACGCGGCAAAGCACTTTTTAATGGAAGGTTTTACCATTTGGATTTAAGGTCGGCCCAGTTTGGTGGTAAAATTACATTAACTGCCAACTTAACGAACTGCTGGATTACTTTGCGAGCGTTTACGCCGACGACGTGTTAATTTATTCGAAATGGAGGAGGAGCATTGGCAGCATGTCGAAAAGGTTATCTTCCGTTTGTTTAAGGCGAGCTTTAAAGCGATATTAAAAATCGAAGTTTAACGTTAAAAAGGTTAACTATTTGGGTGTTACCCTCGAAGCTTAGGTAGGGGTAAGCATCGATTCGGAAAAGATAAAAGCAATCCAAAAGTGGCGAGTCGAGGATTTACACAGTAAAACAACGTTAAGTTTTTTTTAGGATTGTGCAATTACGTGCATATGTTTTGTTATTACGCTAGCGGCGTAGCTAAACCTTTTAACCGGCTTTTAAAAAAGGATGCGTTATTTGATATCGCTTTAAACAGATTAAGGCTTTTAATAACATAAAACAATTCGCGCGAGGCACTAATCCTGGCATTTTTCCGCCTCGAAAGGCTTACATAAATCGAAATAAACGCTTTTCGCAACGTAACAGGTAGTGTGATTTAGCAACAGCAAAAGGACGGAAATGAAAGCCAGTGGGCTATTTCTCCAAGTTAATAAATAATGCTAAAAAAGCATACCCGATCCAAAACCGAAAACTGCTTGCGGTAATGCAAATATTAAAGCAC
Source organism: Gaeumannomyces sp. JS-464 (assembly GCA_002197995.1). NCBI lineage: Eukaryota > Fungi > Ascomycota > Sordariomycetes > Magnaporthales > Magnaporthaceae > Gaeumannomyces > Gaeumannomyces sp. JS-464. The sequence continues at coordinate 1,785,025 of NGZR01000001.1, read as the reverse complement.
TATTATCCCGAACTTTTTGGAATAAAGTTTTTCGTTGTTATAAACCGTTAGGCCCTAGCTTTTTTATTCGCAAAAAGGGTCCTTTTAACTTGGCAAGTCCGGTGGGCAGATTTCTTATCGAACTTCGATATCACCTTTACCTACCGGCCAGGGAAATAGAACATCGACGCGAACGCACTGTCCTGCAAAATAACAAAGCTGCTAACAGTTAAAGCCGGGAGTTGGAAAAGCGTACTATGGCCTTAATCCCTCCAAAAAGGATCCAACTAGCGATTGCAGCGGTAGCATAAACCGAGCTAAACATTCCGCAAAATGCCGACCTTGCTAACTATCCAAAAAGAAAACGCCGCTTAGCAATTGGGCTTTTAACATGGTAAAATGTTTATACCAAAACAAATACAGGACGGCAAAATTTTCCTACGTATAGCACTTATTCGAAATAGGCATGCACTTCCAATTTTCGGACATGGGGGATAAAATAAAACCATTAAAGCAGTACAAAAGGACTACTAGTGGCCGGATATAAAAGTCGATATCCGGCTATGTCCGCAATTGTTACGATTGCCGGCGCAATAAGGTACCCGAAATAAAACACCAGGTTTGCTTTATTCACTGCCAATCCCGTTAAGTGTTTGGGACCAGGTGGTAATAAATGGCAAAAATATGCCCTAAAACGAGCGAAAATACGATTACGTTTGGGTATTATTTGCAAATTTAGCCGCATTATTGCTACGATTTTAGGAAAAAAGTCCGATAGGCCGAGGGTTAACAAAGCGGTATTATCGCTACCTTTACCGTTTTTTGGTATCCCGTTCGTTTGGATTAGCGATAACGCAAGGCCATTTATTTCGAAGTTTATGGCAAAGATTAACTTTTTAACAAGCACTAAACATCGTCGCGGTTTAGCTTCCATCCGCAAACGTAAAGTGCCGTGGAAAACCAACTAAGAGCTGGATTAAAGTACGCTTTTACGTTAACAAATACCAATCGAACTGGAGCAATTACATCCCCGCGTTGGATTTTGCCTATAACTCGTCGTGGCATTCGATAATTAACATAGCCCCGATTCGGGTAATAATGGGCAGGGATGCGAAAAACCCCTTTTCGCTTAATCTCGACGTATTAACCGATGGCTTTAACCTAAAAAACGTGCATGCAACCTCGTTAAACGTATTAAAAAGGTCCAAGATTTGGCGAAGCAGCGCGCGATAGCTGCATAAAAACGGCAAAAAAACCAGGCAAATAAAAAACGTAAGCCAGTCGATTTAACGTTAACGACCTAGTGTTCTATCACGGGGTAAGCCGAAAGCCTGTACGAAGTAATCACGATAACCGTAAACGGTAATTAAGGGTTAAAGGCCTATATTGCTATAAGGTAAATATAACAACTTCAGCTTGTTCCGGCATTTTAGGAATTGCCTCCTACAAGCTGCCTAAGTAGCGTGGCCCCCGGGCCTCCTATTACGTGCCTAGGTGCTTTAAGCCTTTACGTAGCTCGGGCTCGTAACAGGGCTAAAGCTTTTACTGTGGCGGTAGCCCGCCACTATCGCGGCGAGCCTCCTTACACTATCCCCTTTTAAAGCATTAACGTTTCGGCAATGCCTGTTAGCGAAATGGTCGCGGTCGAGGTTTGGTCGGTTTATAACGAGTTAGCGGGCAGGCCAAGTTTGTTAATGCCCTTACCATTTGGGGTAAATGGTTTTTTAGTAGTGTAAAAGTGCGAATAACTTTCTTTAACAGGGTGCCAATAAGGCTTATGGGATTTTGGTGGCGTTTTCGGTGGCGTTAGCCGTATAAGGCCGGCGACGGTTAAAGCAAAAGCGGTTTTGCCGGTAAACCTTTTTGTTTTTTTCCGGCCGGCCGGCGTTGTTTTCCTTCCTTTTAACAACACAATTAACAGCGACGATTAAACGCCGCTGGTTATTGCTTTATTCCTTTTGCCCTCGCATTGCTTATTTACCTACAAAGCTCGCGCTTTTGGCGCATAAAAGCCTGCGTTTGCTTTTTAAAGTTAGCGCTTTTTTTTTTTCCCGCAATTTTTTTACGCTTTTTGCTTGGCCCGGATTTAAGCTTTTTTTAACTGCGGTCGCGGTTTCGATTACGTTTAATCACGCTTTTTTTTTTTAATTGCGGTCGCGGTTATACGTTTTCGTCCTTCCTTTCGGCTCGCTCGTTTTAAACGTGCGCTAACCCGATTTTATTGCAAAATTATGTTTTACAACGTTACCGCTAACGAAGCATTTCGCCGTCGCCTTTTCGCTTTTAACGATGCGAAGCGGGCGATTATAGCTAGCTTTATAAAGGAAAGCCTTTACCATTTTGCCGATTATGGCATTTTTAAAGGAATCCGCTTTTTTTTGCCATTCCGCTTCCCGGTTTAACTTTAATTTGGACTTTCGGAATACTTTTGTTATTAGCATACCCTGCTGGCGTTATTCGTCGGCTTAATAAGCTTACGATTTCGCCGATAAAAAGCATCGTTCGCTTTGCGTTTTTTTGCAAAAAAGGACCGCTAACGAGTTTAAATTGCCTTTATTACCGGCACGGTGGCTTTTAATAGTATTCGACGCCGCTTTTTTTATAGCAATTGCTATATAACCGACTTTTTTCGGGGTGGGACGCATTTTAAGCACGACCTGATATATATTACCGGTATTATTAAAATAGGCCGCTGCTTTTAATGCATTTACCAAGTTAAGCTTATCGTTTTTTACCCGGGGTTTCCTTTTTAATATCGATTTTGGGCTTGTTAAAAGCATGCTAATAAATGCATAATAACCTACCAAATCCTTCGGTAAGCTTATTACGCGGTTTCGCTTTTTTAATTTGTTTTTATAAGAAAACCTTTATAGTTTTTCCGTTATAATTATTTTTCGGCTTATTGTAATTTCCTTTATTTTATTGCCGATAATAGTCGAATTTCCATTAAGTTCGCCTTTTTAACTTCCGCAAAACCTTTGCATCGCTATTTTCCTTAAAAATTTAACGATTACAATTCGTACCATTTCCCGACGCTTTAAACTTGCTTATAAATGTTCGGTACTACCGGCTGCTCGCGAAAGGCATGCATTCGCGGCGTATTCGGGGGTGCATATTCGGCACGTTTTTATAACGAGCTTGCTAAAATTAACGAAATGCTAGCTCGGATAGGCCAGCTTGTTTTATAAAGTCGGGTTTCGGTTATAACTCGCGTTAATTAGAGATTACGCCCCGTGCTTTTTTTACGATATCGTGCTTAACCCGGCTATTAACGGCGTTCGTTTTTTTTAGCTTTCGAAGCTATAATAAAAGGTTTTTAACGAGGGTTAAGCTTTCGACTTTCGAACGAAAAAGTTTAAAAAGGGTTTAAATTGCGAAATGGAAATTAAGTTTAACGACGTATTATTATTCGTTATGTTAACGGCGACCCGATTTTATATTAAATCGTTAAAGCCCAGGTTATAATTTAACTTGCTAACGATTCGAAACTTAAAAAGGGAAATAATAATAACGAGGACTTTTTATTAAAACGCGTCGTTAAACGTCAAGTAATAACTAGGGATTTTTCGGCGGCTTAAGCTTTTATTTTCCTTTTTTTTTCACTTTCCACTTTTTTTTAAGTTTAAAATAGGGTTATCCTATTTGCGGTGCGTTTTGCGCTTTTTTTTTAAATAGCTTTTAATTAGCTTTTATACGTTATCCAAATATTTTTTTGGTTTTATATGTTGTATTTTGCCGGCCATTTTGCCCATTTTATTAGGAACGAGCGGAATTCGTTTTGCTTTTGCATATTAACCAATCTTTTATTTCCTACTTTTCGGTTTCCTTTTTTAAATTTGGAAAGGCGGAATTAAAAACCTAAGGTTTAAAATCGTCCTACGGTTTTTAACAAAACGACGGAAAAAACGTTATATAGTTAATTATATTTGGCCGGCAATTAAACTTTATAAGCAAAGCTTTTTTACCCTTTTTACGATAGGCATACGAATATATATAAGTGCGAGTTTGCGCTTTTTTGCTTTAAACTGAAAATTTCGAAAAACAGTTTAACGATTTATCCTTTTTAATATTTTTAAAGTTATCTTTTTAATTGTAATACCGGCGTAAGCTTTTACTGCTCGGCATAGTTCGTCCGCATATCGGTTTTAATCCGACGAATGTAATGCAGCTTTTTAGCACTTTTTAAACTTTAGTTTTTTTAAGTTTGCTAAATTTATATACAACGGGTTAAAACCATATAAAGCTTTAAAAAGGCTAATTTTAATAGTTTCGTGCTTTGCGTTATTATAGCGAATTTAGCCTTTAATACCGCTACCCAGCCGAACTTTTCCCGGTTAATAAACGTTCGCAAATAATGCGTTAACGTTTAGTAAAATACGTTTAGTTTAACCGTCGGTTTAAAAATGAAACGCAATAAACAGCTAACGGGCGGATTAAAGCGCTTTTTATATTTAATTTAAAAATAACTAGTAAATAGCGAGTTTCGGTTATTTACAATGCTTCGGAAATGCCGAACTAATATTTGACGTGCTGCTATAGCATTTAAACAAAGGAAAAAGCCGAAATTTTTCGCACGGGATAAATTTAGCGTATTTAGTAAAGCGGTTTACCATTATAAGCATTACTCGTACGTTTTGGCTTATAAACGTTAAACATTTTAATAGCTTGTAATAAAATTAAATTGATTTTTTAAAAAGGGTATTCGGGTAATAAAAATGGCTAAAGTTCGTTATAAAGTTTATGTTTTAGCATTTTCGCTTTTTGGCATGCTTAATAAAAGCGGACGTATTTCGCGATATTTTTATCCACGTTTTCCTAATAAAATTTGCGTTTAATTAGTTTTACCGTTTTATATATTTCGAAATGCTTTACTTAGGGATCGTTATAATATTATGCTATAATTTAAACTCGAAATGCTTTTTAAGCGGGAATTACCAAGCGTTTCCGGAAATACAAAACTCCGTCCTCGTTTATACGGTATCCTTTATAAAAGTTTCGGCCTTTTCTGGCTTTATCGCCCTTATAAGCGGCATCGCGTTTTTGCACGGCATCGTTTTTTTTCGACGGCATCGCGTTTTTACGCGGCATCGCGTTTTAGCACGGCATCGCTTTTTCCGGCGGCATCGCGGCTTTGCACGGCATCGCGATTTTGCATAACATCGCTTTTTTTAACGGCATCGCGATTTTGCACGGCATTGCAACTTTACACGGCATTGTTTATCCTAACGGCATTACGGTTTCGCGTAGCATCGCCTTTTTTAACGGCATCGCTGTTGCACGCGGCTTTACGTTTTTGCGTGGCATTGCCTTTTTTAGCGGCATTACGGCTTCGCGCGGCATCGCTTTTACGGGCGGGTTAATTTTTTAAAATCCCGGCACCGTTTTTTACCAAAGCACGCAATGCGATAACCTTTTAATCCTGCATTTGCAACCGTTTAACTAATTAGTATATTGCTCGGTTTGGTTTATCGGTTTTGGCCGTTTCGTTTTTTATTAATTCGATAATAATAGGGCGAAAAAGCAATTGGTTATAAATAACGCTTTTAGCTTTAAGCTTTTTTACTAGCAGTTTTTTTTTACCCGGGGTTAAATTGTCGCTAACCTTTTTAGGTTACCTTTTAAGCTAGGCTTTACTTACCATTTTCGTTTTTTTGCGCGAATAAAAGTTGCGACAAAATTTGCATAACTATTTGCAGTTTAAACCGTGGAAATTGGTTACTTTCGACGACTTTCAAACGTGCCCGTTTTGGGCAAAGCTTTAATGGTATTTGCTTTTCGTTTTTCCTTTTTATAAGGGCATTAACCCGGGATAAATAGTTTAAAAGGTCGACGTTATAACTATTCCCTTTTAAGCGGGCGCGTTGCCTTTTTTGCGGGTCGCGGCCCCGGATCGGAATCATTTTTGCAATTTGGACATATTATTTTATAACATTTAAGCAATTTTTTTTAATTGTTAATGCAATAATTTGTTAAGTTAATTTATTTAGCAAATGCGGCAGCAAGTTTAACTTAACCGCGAATAATGGGATAACGTTTTCGTATATAATCTTTCCTTTTATATAATTTAGCCTTTTGGATAAACTATCCGCGGAGTTGGTTTTGCCCGACTTATGTTCGATATTAAAGTTAAACTGGGATAACCGGTACACCTATCGCGTTAGCCTGCTTCGAAAGTCCTTAACCGGGGTTTGGATTATTCCTTTAACGCTTAGTGGTCCGTTAAAACGGTAAACATTTTAAATGCGCTTTTTAAATATTAGCGCTAATGTTTGAAAAATTCGATAATAGCTAGTAATTCCTGTTGTTTTATAACCCACTTTTGCTTTGCGTTTGTTAATTTGCGTAAGTAAAAAGTTATAAAGTGCTATCGCCCATTTATTAATTAAAACAGGATGTTAAAAATGGCTTTAATGGAAGCGTTCGTTTCCACTCGTGTTTTTTTAGTTAGGTTTTAATGCTTAAAAATTGTTGCGTTTTTAAACGCCGTTTTAAACCTTTTAAAAGCTCGGGCTGCTGCGAATAGCTAGTCGAACATTCCTTTTTTTTCCCATTTTAACTGCCTTTTAATAGCTCCGTTATCGGAACGACTATTCGGGAATAGCTAGGGATAAATTTGCGGTAAAAGTTCGCGAATTTTAGGAATATTTAAATATCCTTATAAAATTTTAGGGGTATTTACTTTTGGATCGCTTTAATGCGCTTAAGGTTTATAAAAACACCTTTTTAAAATACGCGAAATTTTAAAAATTTAACGTAATTCCTAAAAAACTCGCATTTAAATTGCTTCGCGTATAGCTTATATAATCGAAGCCTATTTAAAATTTGCTTTACATATTGCTCGTGCTCCTTTTTTATTTGTAAAAATACAATAATATCATCGAGGTATATTACGCAAATGTAATTAATAAAGCTTGCCAATGCTTAGTGCATATAAGCTTAAAAGGTGGACGGGGCGTTAGTTAATCCGAATGGCATTACGGTATATTTAAATAGCCTATATTTAATACGGAATGCTATTTTCCACCTATTTTCCAATTAAATGCGAATGCGATAATAAGCGTTTCGCAAATCCAATTTGGAAAACCATTTAATTCCCGCCAGTTTGTTTATTAAGTCGAATATAAAAGGCAATAAGTAGCGGTTTTTACGCGTAATAATTCGGTTTAAGGCTCGGTAATCGATATATAAGCGTAAAAATCCGTTTTTTTTAAGTACGAAACAGCATTAAAAGCCCGCGTTTGCCTTTAAAAAGGTAATCCTTCCTAGCGCGAGGTTTTCCTCGAAGTACTTTTTTAATGCTGTTGCTTATTTTTCCAAAGTTAGGTATAAGGCTTTTATAAAAAGCTTAACTTCTTTTTTTTTAATTTAATGGCATGCTCGGCTCCTTTTAACAGCGGGAGTTTTTTCGCCCTCGTGTTAAAAAACACGTCGGCATATGCTTATAATCGAGGGTCGAGCGGCTTTATTAGCTTTTTTTCGTCCTCCTCGTTTAGCGTAAAAATTGCCGGCTGTAAGTGCTTAGTTAGTGGTAAACGGTTGTTATATGTCCTATTACCGCTTTTATAAGCTGGATTTAATATGCTAAGGACCTGCCGTTATAACGGCAGCCTATTCGCTTAGCTTAAGCATTTGGGCGGTATTAAACTCCTATAATTGGTCGGCATTAAACAGGTTAATGCTTTTTCCCGCTATCGTCGGGTGTTTTAAAAGGATATCCGAAACGTTAGCGCTTTTTTAAATGGCGTAAAAAAGCGCCGTAATATCCCGCTTTCGGCCTTTCCTATTTTTACTTTTAGCGTAATTTAATACGCTTTATAGCATTTAATAGGCGCGTTTTGCACGCCGATTAGCTCGGGTAGTGGCATATATGCTTTTGGGATTTTATGCTTCCGAACGAACTTATAATTTACTATGTTCGCCGTTACGCCCGTATTAAGGTTTACTAGCATTTTAGCTGGTCGTTTTATAATTTAAACATTTATACCCGTCCGAAATAAATAATTATGCCCTTTTATGTTTAAAATGTTAAAACCGCGAAGGTAAAAGTTACTTAACGGCTGGACTCGTTTCCCAATTTAAAGTTCGAGTTGGATTGCAACCGGTAGTTTTCGTTTCGCGTTAAAGCGCGTTTGTTTTTATTACTATCGCTAGTAGCGCGGTCGTAGTCGGATTTCTCGTCGTTAAAGTAATAAGCGTCGATTGCTTTTACCTCTTTGGGTTTAAAGTAGTAGTCGGCCGCCCAATGGCTTAACTGTTCGCAATTGTTGCAGTTGCCGGGCTTTTGGCTTAAGTGGTTTGGTTTTCCGGCCTTACCGTTATAACCCGACGATTGCTTCGCTTAAAGCGTGTTAAATTTGGAAAAACGGAAGTTTCCCGTTTTTTGGTCGTAACGGCGGGAGTTTTACCGTTTCGAGTCGAAGCTGCGCGAATTGTCCCGTCCTTTATATCGGCGCTCTTCCCGCTAACTTAAACGTCCGTCCTTATCGTCCTTTCCTTAGGCCTAATACCCGGATATCCGTTACCTTTAATGGGATTTTTAATAAGGACGATAATCGGACGTTTTTGCGTTGGATTTGCTTTTTTTTACGGCCCATTTCCTTTTCGCGGCATTAGCGACGTCCCGGGAAGTGTTCCAATTGGTTTACGCGTTTGCCACCAACTTATTTTACAGCTAATCCTGTAAGTAAAAGGAGAACTTTTTCGATAATCGAAATAGCTGTTAAAAGTCCGTTTATAAGGTTTTAAGTTTAATTTTTTAGGTTAATATTTGCCATTTGGTTAAAAACGATACCGGGAAGTCGTAATATCCTTAATATAGCTGCTTATAAGTAATCCAGCTTTAGTGGATTTGGATGGTTAGGTTTACTCGTCCTTTTTTAAATAGTTAACGAAATCGGTCCACGTTTATTACTGGGATTGCGTGGACCCGTACAGCCCTTTCGCATAAGTCTTTTAGTTCGTAGCTACTTTGTAATGCAACTAGGGTATTACCCAAATAACTTGCACCTATTTAAGGATTTTTATCGCGAACAGTAGTAGGGACTGGTTGGATTGCGATATATGGTAAGGTTGGATTGTGTATAAGAAAGAGTTAACGGCCGGAGGCCGGGCGGGGGAAAGAGAGAGAAAGTATATTTAACGTCAGCTAGTCGGGATCTACCAGTCCCTGCCTCCCAAGGGGCATATAACGTGCTAGCGCTACCTAAGCTTAACACTAGGCTATATGCTGCTATCAAAGCGGCTAACAAATTAAACCCGAAGGCACACGGGGGTCGGGCCGCATTCCGGCGCTTTTTGTTAGCGAGCGGGCAATCGGCAATGGGGCGTAATAATACGCCGGGGCGTTATAAAGCGCTGCGGGTGGTAGTGATGCTGTTAGCCGGCGGGTATGCCGGAAAAGGGGTAAAACCGGGTTTAGGCGGGGGAGGGGGTTTTCGGGACCTCCCTTGGGCCCGGCCTAAAGTGCGGGGGATTAACGAGCTTACTGTTAATCCTAATAGTACAAAGGAAAAGGTTAAGTATAGGCTTTTTGGGCTTTGTTGTTATCGTCCGGCGATAGTGTAGTAGTTGGTAGCTTTAACGAACGAAGCAAAAAGGGAGGGCTTTTGGAAAAGCCGTTTCCAATATCCGGGCTTATCGAAGGCCGGGGGAGGGTCCGCTATAGGCCATTTGTTTTTTGCCGCCCTCGCCAGCCTGCAAAATACAAGGTGGGAAGGGGATTTATTTCGCCCGTAACGGCACGGGTTGTCGTCTTCGTGTTAAAACCTTCGGTGGTACCAGTCGAAATCCCCGTGGCCGGTGCGTGCGGCTATTAGCCGTTGCAGTACCTTTCGGTGCAGCTGTAACGCTTCGGGCGTGTGTTATGGTACCGGCGGGAGGCTTATAGCCTTATACCGATCCGGAAAGTTGTTTTTAAACCATGCGTTTCGGGCGTCCCGGGCTGTTTTCCGGGCTAAAGCCTTTACTCCGGCCACCGTTGGTTTAAAATGTTAAGGTATTGGTAGGGCCGATCCTAACTTTGCTTCGGCATTTGCCTTTTCGTTTCCGGGGATTCCCATATGGCCCGGGGACCAGCGTACGTATACCTGGTGTTTATTTATAAAGTAATAATTTTTTTAAAAGCCCTTTATAAACTGTTAAAAGCCGTGCTTAAACAGCCGTTAACCGCCGAGGTGTTATTAAAGCACAAGTGGAAAGTGCAGTTGCGAAAGCTCCAAACGGCTTTTCGGAGGCCCATTCGGGCCCCTTCCGCTTCGCCGTCGAATACTTCCGCCGGATGCGCTAACCGGCCGTGCTCGGAAAGTTTGCGTTGGCCGGTTTGGTATATTACCCAGCCGTATCCAACTGCCCCGTCTTTTGCTTTGGACCCGTCGCTATATATTATAACGTCGGTAGGTAAAAAAGTGCGAAGCCACGTTATAAAAGCTTTTGCGGCTGCGGGCTTTTCTTGTATGGCCACCGTAAGCCTTGTATATTTATACGGGAAGTAGGCCGGGCGGGTGCAAGCCGAAAGGAGTCCGGCCGTCCTTTGCAAAAAGGTCGCAAGCTTGCCGGGTAAGCCTGCCTTAGGCCCTCGGGCGTTAAAAGCCGGCTTGGCCGCTGCGGCTAGGGGGTACTTTTCCGGGACCGTATTTATGCGGGCCGCGAAACGAAGGCGGGCTTGTTCCAAAAGCGCTTAAACGCTTAAAATGCCGGATTCGTAATGCAAAGCGTTTATCGGTGCGGTTTTCCAAACCGGAACCACTGCCCGGAGGGACGCGGTTAAAGCTTTATCCACCCGTTCGATTAAATGGCCTTAACGAATATATTACTATTGTGCTGGTTTATACGGGTGTGGTTTGGTTTTGCCCTTATACCACACCTCGGCCTCGTATAAAGCCGTGGGGATTATAACTGTCGTAACGGCTTTATAAACCGAGTATGCCGGTATCCCCCTTATCGAGTTCGTAAACCTTCGGAGGTGGTTAGTAACGCTTTAGGCTTTTGCAGCCCTATTGTTAACGTAGGCTTTAAAGTTAAGCCTTTGGTCGAAAAAAACCCCTAACCACCGTAAAGCTTTTGTAGCTTATTGGATGGTAAAGCTTTCCGCTATAACCGTTAGGGTTGTAAGGTTTTTCCGCCTGGAAAAATGCATAAGTTCGCACTTTCCCGGGTCGAAAGCCACTTTATTAACCCTTCCCTAACGTAGGATTTCCGTTACCGTAGCCCCTGCTTTACGAAAGCACTTTTCCAGGGTGTTACCCGTTACGCAAATGCTTATATCGTCCGCGTATTCGTACTTAACCGCTTTTGCTTTAAGTAAAATTTCGGCCATATAAAGCATAAATAGGACCGGTAACGCCGGTAACCTTTGGGGTAGCTCGCAGTTCGGGGAAAAAGGGGGTGCCGTGGCGTCCTCCAAACGCATTTTAACCACCTTATTTCCTGCAAAAAATAATACTTATCGTATTAACGTTAGATCCCAGCCTTAGTTTAAAAGCCTTCGAAAAAGCTTCCGGCGAAATACGGCGTCGAAAGCCCCTTATACATTTATGGTAATAAAGGCGGCCGTTTTATGCTTTTAAAAAGCCCGTTTTACCTCGTGGGCCACGCATGCCGTTAAATCGATAGCGGCCTTTTTCGGGGTAACCCCGGCGTGTTGCGGAGTTATAAGCCCGTATTGTAGTGCGAAGGACGCCATCCGCGAAGCTACCAGCCGTTCCAGCCTTTTCCTTAAGCACGGGAGCAAAGCTATCGGGCGGTAGGATTTTGGGTCCGTTATATCCGTTTTATTCGGCTTTTTTAGCATAACCACCTCCGTTGTGCGGAAAAGGCCAAGGTAATGCCCGGCTTTAAGGCAGGCTTCGAAAAAGGCCCTAACGTATTCCCCTATTGCCGGCCATGCCGCTGTAAGCAGCTTAACCGTTAAGGAGTCGACGCCCGGGGCCGTGTTTGCCGTGCCAACAATGCACTTCCGGCATTCTTTTAGGGGGACGTGGGGTCCCACGGGAGTTGTGCGGTTTTTTAAGTAGCCCTTTGCAGCAACGGGTCCTTTTATAGGTCGTCCTTCGCCGTAAACCTACGGAGGATCTTACGGCTTAATGCTTCCGCTTTATCTTTTAGGGCTATTTTAACCTCCCCGTCGATATTTAACGGGGGAAGCCGTATAGCGGGTGCAAGTTTATGCCACTTTACAGCACGGTACAGCGCTTCCGAGGAATCCACTTCTTTTAGCACGCTGTCCTAATACTGTTTTTAACCGCCCGGACCGTTGCTTTTAAAAAGCGGGCTTCGGCCGTAAAAGGCCCGCCGTTTGCCATAACTTTTGCAAAGTCCCGTTAGGCGTTGGCGCACTTTTCGTTCCACTAGGGTTAACCTTTTCTTTTAGCTTTAAGCCTCCGGCCGAAAGCCATTAACGCATTTTTTAGCAGGTTTATTAAAACCTCGGCCGCTTTATTCAAATAATCCGCCGTGCATGGATTTGTAAATGGCGGTAAGCTGCCGGCCCTCGTTGTTACCGCGTTTGCGAAAAACGGTAGTTTATCGTTTGGTAGCGTAATACGCCGGTAGTTCGGAACGGAGTTATTGCGGTTAAAAACTTCGCTCCGTATCGAGCGGTGGTCCGAGTCGGTTGTTAGCGAAGGGTCGATTTCCGCTGTTGCCAAAAGGGCGTTGGAAAAGGTAAAATCCAAAACGCCCCCATCGTTATGCGTAGGTTAGCTTAAGTCGGTAAGTAAAAAAAAGGTTATAAGTATTAGCCCATTGGGTTATATCTTAGCCTTTATTCCTATTACCCCTAACCGGATCCCACGCCGGGAACCCTGCGTTAAAATCCCCAGCTATAATGCATTTTGCCGTTAGGCGCTAACGTAGTAAAAAGTTTAACGAAAGTTTCGAAAAGTCTTTTAAAAGCCTATATACGTTAACAAAAGTGCACCCGGCGACGGTAAGCCAAAGGATATCCCGGGTGTTACCTGCCGGCCGGTCCGCTACGGGCCGAAACCCCGGGTTTTTCCGTACGTAAGTTATTATTTAAGGCCTGGTTTGGTGGTTGTGCCAGCTATTTACCGAAGTAAATAGCTCGTACAACGGGTAAGTGCAAAGCATAAGCTTCCTTTTCCACGCGTTAAGGGGCTTTTGCATTAGCACCACGTCGATATTTTAGCTCCAAAATAGTTGGAGTAAATAGCCCCCGCTTCCCAGCTACGTCGAACGTTCGCTTAGGCGGCGGTTAAAGCAAGCGTTCGGGGCGAAGCCCCGGGCGCCGGGCCTTATTACCATGCGTTTATTATATCCGGTTGGCTGCTGCATACGTAAAAGCGGCGTTAATGTATTAGGGCTTTTAGCCTTAAAGTTATTGGCCGGCGGTACCGTCGGTTTCCTTCGGGGGGTTTCCGGTTAATTCGATAGCCTTTTCAGGCTCGGGGAAGTCCAGTTTTATATCCGCCAGTACTTCGTATTAGTTGTTAAAACTAACCTTAAGTTTTTTGGCAAAGTGCCTTTCCCTGTTCGCCGTACGGGCCACGCCTTTCGAGGCCGGTAGGCCTGCCGGGCTTTCCTCGGCCGCGTCGGCGGTGGCAATAGCGGCAGGAACGGCGGCGGCGGCGGGGGTAACGGAAGCAGCGGCGTTACCGGTACCGGCCGCGGGATTAGCATTAGCGGTAGCGGTTATAACGGAATTGTCCGTAGTAACCGCGGTTAGTAGGAAAGGCGTTGGCGGTGGCGGCAGCGGCGGCCGCGGCGGCCGCGGCGGTGGCGGCGGTAGCGGCGGCTTCCACCTTTTTTACCGCCGCCCGGTACGCTTGTGCGCCTAATTTCCTAACCGCGCTTTTTTCCCCACGGGTTAAATGCTTTAGCACTCCGTTTACCCGTATAAGCTTTATAAAGCAGTTCGGGTGGTCGGCTGGGTACGGGCTCGAGCAGTTCGCGCATTGAGGGGGCCGTACACGGTTGTACGTGCCGGTCGTCGTTTATTTTCCCGCACCGAAAGCACCTATCGGCCCGGGCGCAATTACGGGCCACGTGAAAGCCGTGGTAGCCAAAAGTGTGCTGGGTAACCGGCGGGTGTCGTTATACGCGGCGTGAAAAGAAAGTGATCCCCTAAAGCCTAAATCCGGTCACTTGCGTATAAAAAGATATAATCCACGATATACGCTTTTAATGGTTAACGCCGGCCCCGAAAGGCTTAACGTTTACCAATTTATGCCTTATTTGGGCTTTCATTTCCTCCCAAACCAGTTTATCCGATACGGGGACGCATTGTTTAAAACCGTTGGTTAAAAAGGTAAAGCAGCCGGAAATTACGTAATTATACCAAATTTCGAGCTTTTCAATCCTTTCGGCGTTATATAAACGGCCTAGTTCGAATCGGTGCTGTAAAAGCCGGCTTTAAATATCGGCCGTTTTTATTTTTAACACGAACCTCGTAAAGGTTCGGTACGCCTCCGGGACATCGGCCGTCGTAAACGGCAGGTCTTTGCTGTCGGTAAGGGCTTTGCGAATGCTAAAGCCCGTTTGTTAGTTGGCTTAAACCTGCCGTTTTTCCGGGATCCTAACGAACACCCGGAAGTCGGCTTTAAGGCTTGTTAGTAAGCGGGGTGCCCGGGTTTAGGGCGTACGGCCCCGAAAAGCCTGTGCGGGTTATTAGGGTTATTGGTGGCCCTCCCGGGCTACCGACGCGTAAATGGCTAAGGGCGCGCGTTACGAGGGCTCCGAGGCCCCGTATAGGCTTTTTTCCTTTTCGACCGGCGTAGGTAAACCGAAAAGGGCTTATTTAGCGTAGTCGATAAAGCAATCTTTCCAGCCGTTGGCTTCGGGGATTGCTTCCGCCGAAAGGGAAGCAATGCCGGCGTCGATAAATCGGGCCAGCGTGGCGCAAATTAGGGCCGTTTGTTATTATTTGCGGCTATAACTCGCAATAATTTCCTCCGCGGCCGCCGCGGCCGACCCGACGAGTGGGCGCGTACGCCGCCGTTAGGGAGGGGGGGAGGGGCACTTGTGCCGGTGCTGCCGTTATGGGAGCCTTCCTGGCCCTGATCGGGCCCTGTTAGGTGTTGCTAATTCCGCAACGGGGACGGCGTAATCGGGTGCGCTAACGGGCGGGGGGGCCCGGGTGGCCGCGACGCGTTCCTCCGGGCCGTTAGGCCGACGAGGAGGGCGCGCGCCACCCTATTGGCCGAAGGGGGGGCTGTTAGCAACGGCATGTTGCCGTCGCCAGCGCCGTTGGCGGGCGTGGTTATTAGTGTTGGGTCGCTAATTGGCGGGTGTTAAGGATTTGTATGCAATTTGGCAGTGTGCACTAACAGCGCAATGCCAAGAATTGGTGAATTCGAGGAAGGTGTTAATTGGAGGTTGGGTGTGGGTGTGGCACACACTAATGTGTAAAGAGAGAGAAAGAAAGTATATTTAACGTCAGCTAGTCGGGATTTACCAATCCCTGCTTCCTAAGGGGCATATGACGTGCTGCGCTACCTAAGCTTAACACTAGGCTATATGCTGCTATTAAGGCGGCTAACAAATTAAACCCGAAAGCACACGGGGGTCGGGCCGCATTCCGGCGCTCCTTGTTAGCGAGCGGGCAATCGGCAATGGGGGACACACTAATGTGTAGCACACACTGGTGGACTACGTTATTCGAAAATGCGAATTTAGCGTAAAAGAAATAAAATATTTCGAACTTATCGTATTAACGTCGGGAATCCAAATGGACTTAAAAAAATGGAAGCGATTCGATTTTAGCAGCAACCTACTAACCTAAAAAAGCTTTAACGCTTTTTAGGCTTCGCGAACTTTTATAAACGGTTTATTTGGGGCTTTTTAATAATAGCACGCCCGTTTACGGCGTTAATAAGCGCGAACAGTTAGCCAGGCCAACTAACGGACGAAATTTCGACGGCGTTCCGACACTTTCGCAATGCATTCTTTTTAAAAATTACTGGCATTTTACGACCCCGCATTTAAAACCATTGTTAAGGCAAACGCATTAAATTAGGCTATAGGAAGCGTTTTTTCCCAAATGGATGCATAAGGGATACGCCGCCTAATCGTTTTTTTTTTAGCTAAACACACTTTAACGGAATGCAATTACGAAATTTATAAAAAAACTGTTAGCTATTATTAAAGCCTTTAAAAAATGGAAACCCGAATTATAAAGTGCCGAATCGCTAATAAAAGTTTGAACAAACTATAAAAATTTGTAATATTTCGCTATTACTAAACTGTTTAACCAAAGGCAGGTCCGTTGGTTAAAATTTTTAAACGATTTCCGGTTTTATATCGTTTATAAACCAGAAAAAGCCGCCATTATCCCAAATACCCTTTTATAACTACCCGGCGTTAAACCGACGAATACCAAAGACCTTAGTAACGAAAGGGTGGCGTTTTGCCAATAAACGCTATTTCCTACGAGCCGATAAGGACCCGGCGAAATCCTAACGGCGTTTTAAGCTTTCGACATATTAAAACCTATCGACGCGCTAATCGATAGGGCATACGCCATTTCGGACCTGGCATAAGCCATGCTCGCCACTTTATAAAACCCGTTTATGCGCTAGTTTTCCCCCTGGGTACGAAAGTAGGTAAAAATGGCGAAAACCGATTCCTAAGCGACTCGTTAACGCATTTATTATAAAGATAGGCTGTTTATCCCATTTAACAATGCCTTACGATTGCAAATCCTGCATAAAACGCACAGCCTTCCCTAAACGAACACCTAAAGCGCAGCAAAATATAAAACCTATTACGGCGGACGTATTTTTGGTTTAGGCTATTACGTGACGTTAGCGTATTCGTTTAAGGGTGCCATTTATACAAAATGGCTAAAGTAGGAAAAGGATTCCCAACAGGTTTGTTAAAACTTTTACCTGTACCTTTTCGCCTATAGGCGGATATATCCGTCGATTCCGTCGGTTTATTACCGCTATACGAACGGTAGGACGTTACCTACTACCATATTATGGTAGTAGCGAATAGGCTAATAAAAATGCGCCATTTATCCCGATGGTAAAAACCGATGTAAGGCGCCTGGCGAACGTTTTCCTTTCGCAAATGTATCGTTTATACGGCACGCCCGATACCATTATTTTCGACCGAAACCGGCAATTCGTTTCCACCTTTTAAAAAAAGCTAAATCGCAGGCTTAGGGTAACGTTTAGGCATTCGTTAGCGTTCCACCTTAAGTCCGACGGCCAAACGGAAATCCTAAACGCCTATATGGAATAATACCTCCGGACATTTTGCTTTTTTTACCAAAACGATTAGGCAGATTGGCTGCCGTTAACGGAGTTCGCCAGTAATAACCACGTGTTAAAAACAACCGGCGTATCCCCGTTTTTTACAAATTACAAATGGAACCCATATATGGGAATAAAGCCGCAATAGGAGCAAAAACTTACCGATATACCGGCGAAATAAAAAGAATTATATAATGCGATTACGGTAGCCGATAGGGTGCAAAAGGTATGGAATTACATAAAAGCAATCGCGAAAGCCAGCAAAGAAAGGTACGAAAAAGCAACGAACCGCCACCGAACTAACGCCAGGACTTTCGAAAAAAGGGATTTCGTTTGGATCAGTACAAAAAATATAAACACGTTCAGGCCAATAAATAAATTAAACGAAAAATAGATAAGCCCTTTTCCAATTACAAAGGTATACTTTAAGGCTTTGGCCGTCGAACTGCTAGTGTAATACAACCTTTTCCCCGTTTTTTATACGTTTTTTGTTTAAAAGGAAAACCTGGGCTTACCAGGATAGGAAGTAATAAATAAGGACTACGACAGGCGAGGCGCTGGCGCAACCTTAGTGCAAAACGTAAAAGACGCTAATAAAAAGCCAGTGAAAGAATGGCATTTCGATAGCATTTTTAACATTAAAATAGTAAACGGCGAATTATAATATAAGGTAAAATGGCTAGCACCTTACAAACCTATATAGCAACCAAACGCTAACTTAAAGGGGCAAATTAAGCGATAAAAGATTTCCACGCCAAGCACCCTGGCAAACTAGAACCACCGGCTTGGTGGCGGGATTTAGGCGATATACCGATAACAAACCCAGGCACCGTAAATTTCGCGTAACGGACCAAAAAAGGAGCCGCAGTATAACGCAGGCCGAAAGGCAAACCTAAAAGGGGATAAAAACGAAACCCTAACCTATAGTAATAGTAGCAGTATAAGGTACCGGAGGCGAAAAAGTGGCGAGAAAACGGTAAAAAACAATCGGTTTATTCGAAACGAACCAATCCCGAACCAGAAAACGGCCACCCAGCCGGCCTAACTATTTACATTAGGGCGTATACCGGTAACCCCCCGAAAAAACCATAGCAAATAAAAAACCTAACGCTAACAGAACGCCGCGGAATAGCCGTTATAAATTTACGTACCAATACCAGCGATATAGTTGCGGAAACGGGCACCTAGGCGAGCGTAACGCCGTTGGATCGCCTCGCTAATTTTACGAACGTTACCTTTATCCTTTTTATTTTCGGCCGCGTTTAACTATCGCGGAACGCCGTCGTTTGTTTGGCGATAAGGTCGGTAATTTGCCAGTCGTAGGCGGCGATAAGCTCGGCCCTAAAAGCGGCCTTACCAGCGGTCCAGGCATTATAACCAGGGTCGCTGGCGCGAAAACGAAATTAAAAAAGAAATAAGTTAAAACTAAATCGACGGCGAAATAACGGGGTAACGACGTACTAAATTTAAAGCGTCCTACTGCTTAGAATCTTTACGGGCGCGGCGCGGCGTTAAGTTTTAGCAGAAAATGGCCAAAGCCGAACGACGCGCAAAAATAATAGCGTTAAAAGTTTTGGCCTATAAAAAGCAAGTTAGCAGCAAAATAAAGCGGTGGAACGACGGCGTGGCACCTACGTCCCGACTTTTTAACGCGCCAGTTTGGCCGTAGGCATTGCGGATGCGCGTTTCCGTATTAACAAAAATGTTAATAAGTTTAACGACGGCCTTAGCTGCGGTGAAACGGCACCGTTTTAAAAAAATAAAATAGTTTAAAGCTTCGGTATTTTTCGGCGTATTGCCGGAAAGGAACTGGTAGCCTTTAAAAACGAGCATGTCGCTGCTTTTTACCTAAAAAAATTTAGCGGTGCCGATAAGCTCGATAAAATTATAAAAGTCGCCTTTTATTAAAGCTATAGCCTAAAAAACGAAACGTTAGCGAATAAAAACCTACCAATAGCATGGCGAAACCTAGGCGTATTATTAGCGCAACCAACCTTTTTATACAGCTTGTAACAGGAAAAATACTAGTTACAGCTAACAAAGGTCCCGGTTTTATTCCTATTACCGGTACGAAAGTAGGGGAACTTTATATTTTTTGGCAGTATTAAAAGCGCCAGTAGCGCCGGCGATACGACTAAAAAAACGGGTGTATTTTAAAACATACGTGCGAACGCAGCATATGCACGAAAAAACGCGGAAGGGAATAGCTTAAACAAAGCCAGGCTTGTTTTAGATGGGCGCCATCGTATCGCTGGGAATAATAAAAAAGTAACGAAAAAAGGCAGTAGGATGTTAAAAAAAAGCAGCGGGACGTCGAAACGTAAACGGAAAAACGGGGGCGCGCGAGCAAAAAATAAAAAAAACGATACGTTAACGACGTATCGATCGTAAAAAAAAAAAAAAAAAATTGCGAAAGCCTTAAAAAAAAATAATGCGAAAAAACGAAAACGGAAGCACCTGGAAGCAAAAAGTAAAACAGCGACTTTTTAATTGGAAAGGAGCGCTTTATTACCGATACCGACGCGTTACGCCGCCACGCAAACGGCGGCGTAACGACGGTAATACGACGCCACGTAATAACCTATACGAGGCAAATAATAGCGCAGTATTAATTAGCTGTTAGGAAAGGCTTTATTACTAATATTAACGCGCCGCGCCACGACGCAAACGGCGGCGCAACGATGGCGATACGACGCCACGTAACAGCCTGGACGAAATAAAGGATAACGCAGCATTAATTAGCAGTTGGAAAACCAACTGCGGTTTTAAGGGGAGGTACTGTTACGGGACTAAGCCCGCACACCTGTTTAGCCAGTAATCCGCCGGCTTTTTACGGGGCCTGCGGACTTTTCTTTTTCGTGCAATAACAGATTTTTAACCTAGTACCCAGCTGTTATGCCGTAACAATCTTCCTAAAAATCCTTTTCGAAAACATGCTTTTAAAAAAGGGTTGGTTAAAAATGCTTTCCTTTTATTGCAGGTAAACCATTTCGCTTTCCGGTGGCTTTATGCCAAAAGATCCTCGATGGTATTATAATTTTTAAATGCTTTGGCCGCGATAAGGATAGCGAGGATCAGGAGCATCGCGTTACAAATTAAAAGCCCGGGCCCCAACCCTTTATACAGCGAATGTTCGGGTTTAAAACCAATATAATTAGAACAAAAAATTAAGCTAATGCTAAATGCTATAAAGGGAGGGAGGGGGGGGGGGGGGGTTTACCTTTTATTAGGGGTATGTGTTATACCCTTCGCGTTTCGAACGGGCTGGATGGCAAACTTGCGTTGCCGTATTTATTGCGGAACATACCGAATTTTACGTCCTATTATCCATAAATAAGGTATTTGTTGGGATTAATGCTGATAATATAAGGGAAAAAATAAGCAAAGAGATAAGTGAGGAAGTCCTGACCAGCAGGGCAAGTAAAAAGGAGGTAGTTGTATTGTATATGTGTAAGCGGATAATGGATAAAGAGAAAGAGAAATCTCTCCTGGATCCCTTAAAGGGATAGGTCCTATATATACACGTTGGTTAGGCTTGTGCCGAGGTTTAAAGCCCGGCTTTCGTCCTGGAGATAAAGCTAAGGCCGAGGCCGAAACCGAGGCCGAGGTTTGTAAGCCTGGCCCTGGTTAAAGGGTAAGTCCCTGGCTTAGGGGTAAAGCCCCTAGCCCGGGGTACCCTGGCCTGGCTGCTAGCACGCCCGTGGTTTTGGCTACTGGCACGCCCGTGGCTTTGGCTACTGGCACGCCCGTGGCTTTGGCTACTGGCACGCCCGTGGCTTGGCTTGTGGCCAGCCCGTGGCTTAGCTAACGTAATAACTACCATGGTATATAGTAATATACCAACAGTATCGATTAGCATGTTATAATCGGCCAATGCCAGTCCCTTAATGCTTACCTTATAATATATGCCCGACCAAAGCCTGCCCAGCATATAAACTCGATATATTCGCCGATACGTGCGGAAAAACAAACGATGGCCATAAAATCGGCCCAATCGTAAATTTTTATCACCGGCTTTTTATATTTAATTTAATCGTTCCCTTACAGCTAACGCCTAAAATGGATAAAGTGGTTTTTCGTGCCAAACCTTTTCGGTCGCTTGCTTTTTACCAAGCTGATATTTCGCTCTCGAAATATTCCGGGCAGCTCGTATTTAATAAACCATATCGAACTAGTCAGTTTAGCTTAGCGATTAGGGTGGATTGTTTATCTAAATAGCGTAAACGCACATTCGTTACCGAAAGCGTAATGTCGGCGGGAAATGGTATCGTGTTTACGGCGCCAGCCGGCCATAAACTGCTTCCAATATAGCATAACGGTCCCTTCCGTTGGGTTCGGATCGTTTTTTGCGTCGTTAATGCCGAACGCAATCCCTTTTACAAAATCTTTTAAGGACCTAAGCTCGTACGGATTGGGGTCGTTTTCGGCGTGCTTTTTTGGCGTACCTGGATGGTTAAAGTGTTAGCAGAGCCACGGCTAGGAATCACGTCCACTGGGAAAAAAAAAATGGCGGGGAGGACGCACTGTTTCCAAAGGCTAACAATGCGCTCGTATTCTTTTAGCACTTTGTTTGTAGGTCTTTTAAAGATAGCAAAATCGTTAATTCCCTTATTAGATTATTTAAAGCCCCTTTTTTCCCCTTGCGAAGGAACTTTTCGGCGCTTTTCTTTAAAAGCATTATGGCTGCGGGCAGTTAAAAAGCCGTTTGCAATCGGGACCGGGCCAGCGAAAAGCAAGCGCTTCTAAATGGGCCGCTAAAAAAAATAGGCGAGGAAAAGGGTTAAGGCTATCAAACGGTAGGAAATAGGGAGTAAACGAGCGTAGGCGGTCGCGACCTCATATAAACGTGGGATTAAAGCCCCGCCCAGGTTTTTGGCAGCAGATGCGAAGCAGTGGCAGGAGGTGGCAAAGGCGGCAAAGACGCGGAGGCAGCAGGACTACCAACGACACCCGCGCGATACCCGCGGTATAAAAGCCGGGAAACGGTCGCCTGGACGTCGAGGGAAAGGAGGGGATGCCAGAAGCCGGGCGCCTGGATATGGCCGGAATGGAGGGTGCCAGAAACAGGGCCTCTGGCCAATTTGCACCCGTCCCCCATCCCGGCGGCGGCGGCCGACTTCTCGTTCTGGCATACATCGCGTAAAGTTAACCAAAGTCGTGGAAGGACGAGGTGATGTTGGTTGCGAAGGGGACGTTGCCATGCATTCTTCCTAAAAGGGTGGTGGAGGTGATTAAATCCCTAAGCATAACTGAGCGGGGGTGAGCGGGCCTGAGCTGCAGCGGCGATGCTTACTAACCCACACTAACCCGTGCGGGACGCCAAGCAAGGTGGTTTTCGTGGATGACTACCTAAGTAGTTGGCCCCAATTATTTCGGCGCCCGTTTTGCACAGCCAGATTGACGACTACAAATTGACGCTCGTTTCCCCGTACGAGCCCCTATCAAAGAGACACCAGTGACCGGGCAGCTTCGGGACGGATAGCGGGGGTGGCCGCATGTACTCGGCAAGGACGCAGGATGCTCGGGTCCTCAAGGCTTCGAGGATCTGAGGCCGCTGGGAAACCCGCCGATTTGCGGGACTGATCAGATCCAACGTCTCGGGGTTGCACGCGGGTGAGGACAGTGTCGGAAGAGCCGGCGGACGGGAAGCAGTCGAAGTGGCTAGTCCTTTCCTCAGGCCAGCCCAGACCACCCGGGGGGGGGGGGGGGGGGGGGCGGGGGGGGGGGGGGGGGGGGGGGGGGGGGGGGGGGGGCGAAGCACAAGAGGATGTATATATTACGTAGCATCGCCCATCACAACGTCGTTCCCGTTCCAGTGTCCGGCGAGAGAGTTGTTGGGCCTCTGGGCGGTGTGCTCAACAAATCTTCATGAAGCTCGACTACTGTACGGGATGGACAGGGCTCTTGTGGACCCAGTCCAGAACCTGTAGTGATCATCCTCTGCGGTGAGCTACCGGCGGGGAGGGCAGGAGCTCCTTGGCCTTGAACGTCAGCAGAGTGTTCAAGCGCCTCTTTGGGCTGGTTCCGGCCGGGCAGCTTGACGGCGTCGGGAGTCTAATTCCATCTAGAGCAAAATAAAAGGAGAAAGTGTGTCATAAACTGCTTCCAAATCTTCCACCGACCCGTGATCTGACCCTGGCACCAGCATATCTATCATCTTAGTGCCATCCCCGCACCGAAAATAGCCAAGGCGGCGATAGGCAATTATTCCTGCTCTTGTGCGGCCGGTCCTGGCGAGAACTAAACCTGTGGCAGGGCCGAGGCTCAGCAGGACTGGCAAAAAATACACTGCTAGGCGCAGGCCTGATATGGGCCTGTCTAGTTCCACCCTGACTTCGACCATAGGTCCTGCGCTCGAAGCACCGCCATCACTCGTGGTTGATGAAAGAAAAAACGTCATTACCCGGCCACGATTCTGCCCTGCCAACCAAGCCTCCACCGGCTTGCAATTTACAAGCCATCCTCGAAGAATGAGAAAGGACGCGTCTGCGGCGCGTTCGGCGCCGTCCGATGCTTGTGCCCAATCAAGCCGAACATAAGACCGCGACCACAGAGTGTAGAGCTCGATGAAGCGCGTCTCTCCGGGACAGCCGGCCCAGGACCAGGACGGGAAGTGGTTTTCGAGCTGGCGGGCAAGTCTCTCGTCCGCGTCCGAGTGGACATCCGATTCGCGCCCCCAGAGCAGCTGAAGCGCGATGCTCGGCCTCCAAAGACCTGCTAGGTAATCGGCCGACGCAAGACGGAACTGGCGAGCCACGGCGCCGGCGATGCCGTTTAGCGCGGTGAGTCTGTCGCTGGGTTTTGTAAGAACCGTCCGGCTGTAGCACCGCACGACGGCGCACCAGAGTCTATGGCAGCTACGCTCGTGCGGCCCGTCTTCTGTCTGCAGAGCCACTTTGATGTCATGGATGGAGGAATCGATGTACTCCGGCCGCGCAGGAAAGTCGACCCCCAGGGGGAACGTCTCGGAGGCGCGCAGGGCCGCACATTCCCAAAACAGCTGGTCCCCAAAGTGTACCGACCGCCTGGACAGCACGCGCTCTTGAAAGCACCATCCCCTCTTGTAGAGTGGAGCCCGGTCAACCGCCTTCCTAATGTCGTCTGGCCTATGGCAGAGCCACTTCGAAACGCGAGAGTCCGGCCCGGGCGGGTGCAGAGCGAGCAGGCAGGGCGCCACCCTCAACGGGTTGCGCAATACCTCGAGACCCGGCCCCTCAACGGCGGCGAGATTGAGCAGCCCGCCGCTGTAGATACTGCCCATCAAGGCGGCTTGCTCGATCCAGTCGTCTTCCTGGTCCTGGATGATGCAGAGGGAGTCGATCCAGAGGTAGCGAACGCCGAGCCGATGCGCAATAGACACGGCATCACGGTAGACCTTGGGCCAGCTATTCGTCGGTATGGACTGCACGAAATCGGTCTTGTTTTCGGTTTTGAGGTTTGTCTGCTTGATTTCATCGGTCCAGCGGTAGCTTAGAGTGATGTATGTGTGTTTTCATGTCGAAAATCGCCGACTTGTTGACCGCCGCTGATTTCGACAACGCGGACATTATCGCCCGCGCGCGTTCCAACGTCAACCAGGCGGAATTTCGAGTGCGGCGGTAAAGTTCTCGGTTCTCTGCAGTCTGCGTGCTCCTCGGTGCAAGTGCGAAGCCATTTCTTTATTTGGCCGTTGGCTTGGGGGTTGATGTTTGTGCTCGACAGCGTTTGGACTGCTTCCAGTGGCTCAGCGGGGCCTGACAAGACATCCAAGATCTGGTGTCTCGTATCACCCGCGGACCGGTAGATGGGATCGAGACGCAAGTCCTTCACACGGTACTCATCGACTTCCTGGGAGCCGTACCCGAAATGCCGGATTTGCAGAACCCAGCCTTCCACGTCAGGCAAGACATGTATCCGGAATCTCGACTCGTCGATACCACCTCGCTCCTGGCCAGCAGCTGCCTTCTCCGGGAGCATTGCCTCCAGGAATTCTGTGCAAAGATGACATCCAGCGTTGGATGACTCCTCTAGCCCCGCGACAGAGGAGGGGTGCTGTAGAGCGACGCCGCCGTCCCTGAGTGGGTAATCTAGGCCTGTTTTAAACTCCAACATCCATGGCCATGGCTGGTCGCGGGGAAGTTGAGTCGGCACCCGTCGCAAAGATAATCTAGCCGAGGGTCGGTAACAGCCTCGGCGTGTTGTTCTGGTTTGTGCATGTATCCATCGCTTAACGTTCCGTTCCAGGGCAGGCTAGTTTGCTCCTGAAGCTCGTCGTGGTTTTCTCAATCGCATTCATCACGGGAAAATTAACGGCGCACATCGCGCAGCCTTGCCTGCCTAACAGGTGGATTAGTACAGATGGGGAAAGTAAAAATGCCGGTGACGTGAATGGCCATGAGCTGACACGGGACCCCGCTCTGCGCAGGCTCTTCTCTGTTTTGACCCAAGATCTGCCCTGTGTCGTTCCTTGCTTTGCTTACGTCGATCAAGCTCAGTCAGTCGCCTCAGATGCAGTCCCATGTGCAGCCAGACTCCCGTACAGCTTATCTGAAAGCACTCATCCCTCGAGAGCACGCTGCCTCTTACGTTCTCCTCCATGGACTCCGTGCACGTCGTCGGCTGGAGCCTTTATCTCTGGTGGGAAGCCAAACGGCGCCGTGACCCCGCTGGATTCTGACGCCGTTCTGAAGGATGTGTCCAAGCCAGAGGGCGACTCCAAGTCATGGAACCTGCGCTTCATGGTCCGACCTCGCCTGTCCTCCTCGTCGCTGGATACAGCGTCGTCACCATAAAGTTGACGCATCTGCTCTTTGTACATCTCGGTGGTAGTTGGAGGTCGCGCCCCCCTGGGCGGTCTCGGATTCTCCTCCTCGTCGTCGTCATCATCGCCATCGCTGGACATGTCCTCTCTGCGCGCCTCGTCGCGTGGTCTCTTTTGGGGCTCCTGCTCCCGGCGATGGTATAAGTCGGGAAGACCCTCATTTTCGCACGGATAGCGTGCTCTGGCAGACTATCCTCCAACCGCATCTCGTCTCTGTTGTAAAGCACCACGTTGTAGAGAACCATGGCACCAAAAAAGGGATATGCTTCGTTGGTGAACAGCGACCAAGCAAAGCGTGCGAACAGGAACTCGGGCGCGAGACCACGAATCGGCTGCAGCTGTCTGTTGTGGTATAAGCGCACAAGCTCGCTGGAGAGATTTGGCAGTAGCGCGTGCAGAGTAAGGACAGCAGCCGGCGCCGAGCCTGCCGGGGGGGAGGCCGAGGTACATGCGGGGACCGATGCTGATGGCGCGGCGGCCAAGGTCGGGTTGAGCTAAATTTAGCGGCAAAGGTGAAACGCCTTGCGTCGAAAAGGGAACGAAGATCGGATCGGAGAAGGATGATGTTTTTGTCGTCCACGACGTGGTGAACCAGGCATAGGTTGCGGCAGTACCTGTCCATGCCGTTGGCCCGGAACCAGTGGCCATCTGCGATCGGCACAATGTGCGCTGCCTCCTGGGCGTTTTGATGCCCAGAAATTCGGCATGTTGCATCACGACTGCGGACCACATCTGCAGGGATATATCGGCTGCTACCCCGAAATGGTCTATCCGGAGGGTTTTCCACGGCGACGGGAGCGTGGGCGGGAATTGCCAATGATCGAAGGACGGAACAACGGGATATTTGTCTATACAAGCAAGCCGCCCGAAGATGAGCGAACGTCACATAGTTGCGGCTTGGGCTAGGAAACCAACTGGTGCTTGGGTTGTCGTTCCCAACACAGAAGTAGTACGTCTGCGCGGCGCGCAGGAGGTTATCTGCGGGACGAGGGACATCGTGGAATACGCCGCCCCTTTTTACTGCCAGCCTGCCGGAGGTGAAGGCGTTATTAGCAATGATGGCGCACGCCACAAGTGCCGTGTCGTAGTCCAGGCCGTAGTGTCCGTCTTCATCCTAGTCCAAAGCGTAGAGTCGCAAGAGGGGAGGGATGTGCTCTAGGTATGCGGGGTAGCGGAACTCGACGAGAGTTGCACGGAATTCGATCTCGGGCAGCGTCCCATTGCTGAGCGGCCGAAGCACGGGCTTCGTCTGCATCGCGACTGGTGATATATAGCCAGGGGTACTTTTCCGTCGAGGACTGGTGGCAGACTGCGTGGTCGAAGAGGCACGCAACAAAGCGGTCGTTGCCTCCCTGTGGTTGCCCCGGACAACTGCGCCTGCAGCCAGCGCGTGGACCAAAAAATTATGGGCACTGCAGAAAAGCGATGCCACTGTGTTCTCCCCATAAAATATGCATAACCACTCAACTTCAATCCAGCTCGACCAAAACAGGTCGTTTGAAAAAAAGAAACACTTTAACCCAAAATTTAACAATAAATTTACTATTAATTTCGCTTTTAATTTATTTGGATTTTTTTGTCCATTTTTTATCCATT
This sequence comes from Gaeumannomyces sp. JS-464, assembly GCA_002197995.1. Classification (NCBI taxonomy): domain Eukaryota; kingdom Fungi; phylum Ascomycota; class Sordariomycetes; order Magnaporthales; family Magnaporthaceae; genus Gaeumannomyces; species Gaeumannomyces sp. JS-464. The sequence continues at coordinate 1,757,440 of NGZR01000001.1, read as the reverse complement.
TTGTCCATTTTATCCATTTTTATCCATTTTTTTATCCATTTTTTTTTTTTTTTTTTTGGCTGGGCACACTCACGCTATACCGCGTGAGAGAAGGACGGGGGAATACCGTCCAGCCAAGCCACGGTGCGCTGCATCTTTGTAGTCTTCCACAACCCTCGCTATGCGAGAGATCCGGCATTTCATGCTCCTCGCCTCCCCGCAGATCGGAAAGCCTCGATCTCTTTCGGGTACCACCACGACCGCGGCCGGCAGGTCCCGCCGGTGCTGAAGGAAGGCCAGTGCCGTCACCATCGTCGCCGTCGCCGTCGTCTTCGTCTTCCGCGTCCCGTTGATGGGGTCGACAGGGCGGCATCCCTGTGCCCCCAGGAAGGATGACTAGGTCTTGTTGGAACAGCCCCGTCTTTACTCCAGTATTTTCGATGACACGTCCCAATGCTAGCGCAGCGCCTTGTAGTCGGGACTGCCGCGTCCGAAGTCGGCTTCTTGGCCATGGTACGGCGTGATGAGGTCGTAGGGCGCGAAAACGCGGGTCAGGTGCGAGTCCGGGCGGATGGCAAGCAGTCGCTGGTCAAAGCCTTTGTGTATGGCCGCTAAGAGAATAATGCTGTTTTCGACAAACCACGTCCTCATCCAGGCCGCCCAAAGATCGGAGGGTACAGAAACTGTTTGTTGTTGTTGAACGGGCCGCGTCGTAGTCGTCGCCCCAGGGGTTTACAGATGGTATGGCACCTGGGGAACGACGCGCGCCGCACGTATCCTTGGTCCGACAACCGGGGTTGGAGAATCGCGATTCGCTGAGCCCAGTTATGACATAGCGGACCGACATGGCCAGGGCATTGCTGTGGAAGTCATGCCGTTGCCCGCGGGCGGCCTTTTGAGCCCCCGCGTCCATTAGCCAACTGGGCCCAACGACATCGCTATGCTCGGCGGTCTCAGTGGCTTCCGACTCGCTTCTCTGAGATGACGAGTTTGATCCGAGTTGTGGTCGCTTACTGGGAGTGGCTCTTTTTCCTGTTGAGACTCCAGCTCGGCGATCCGGCGTTGGACCTCCGGCGACTGATCTTCCCGACTGCCTCGTCGCCCTGTCCTCCAGGCCCATCAAACAATCGCAGCGAGCTGCGTCGTCGCTGTAATCATTGGCGTCCTCTCCTGCTGAAACAGATTTGTCCATGGAGATGTCGCCAGGCTCCGGGACCGGCGGCAGGTTTAGCAGCGGGACTGTCCTGAACGTTCTGCCTTGGAGGCGGAAATGGCACATTATAGCCACGTCCACCTTCTGGATACCTTCACTGTGGCTGCCCACGAAGGGTATTTGGGTGTTTTCACACTGCTTCCAAGCTCACGAAGGTGTAGCCATTTGCTCCCATATCGGCCAACGTATTGGTAGAAAAGGACAGTCCACTGAGAGAGGGAAAACTGTGAAGGTAACTGGAAGGAATGCCCGCCCAAATACCTGTCGAGAAAGTCGAATGCAATTATCTTCATCAAGCCCTCAACTGTGACGCACGTGTCCCTACGACGGAGTCAAGTTTCCCCGGCAGGACTCCTCCAGACGATCCTTGTTGGAGCGAGCACGCTGCCGGACGATGACCTCGTTGATACTACTGTCCCTAAAATCCCGGACCACGTTCATCTTGAGCTGGTACGCCATACAGCTAGCTATATAACTCACACTTCCGCTGGTCGCGACGTACCTTGGTCTGCCCGGCAGGTCGGACAAAGTTGCTCTTGAACAGGGATAAAGTCCTCGGTAGGCTTTATCTTCGGATGCTTGAATTTATCCCGGGCCTTTTCGGCGCGGTCCTGCTCGTGGTGCTCGAGCCAAAGATGGCCATGGCAGCGTCATAGGTGCGATGCTCAGCGGATCTGGGTGGTCCTTGCGGATGTCAGGTGCAAGACCGTCGGCCGCCTCTCCTGCCAGTCTAGAAACCACATAGCGAAGCCTGCCTGAGTTGGACTAGCCGGCGCCGTCGGTGGCAATCTTGTTCCCCATCTGCTGGTGCCAGATTTCGAATGTCAAATCGTCCTTATTATTGTCTGCGAGGGACTGGGCGACGTTCCCCAGTTTGGCCCGGCGAGAGCCACCGAAAGGGGGGTCATCGAGCCTGGTGTGCCGGCTTGAGTGTTGACCAGTAATCGACGGTTGACACCTTCTGAGCCAGTTGGTCTTGCAGATACATGTACTTGACAAGTTCTAACAGCGCCGCATTCTTGGACTCAGCGGCACAGTTGGCGGCAGCATCCCTGCTGTTCATAGCCTGGGTTTAGGCCAAAGCGTCTTGGAGGCTCTGACCCACGACTACTTACAGATTGCGACCGAGCTGTTGCGCCGTCTTGTGCAGTTATGTTTTCACCCAATCGTGGCAACACCCAGGCCTTCCCTACAGCGCCCAAGCTATCCAAGCTCCAAGCATCCCACCATTCCGTGCAAACTCAAGGTGACTTGCCCGGTATCCAGGCAGCCGATTTGATCTCGGGAAAAGACTTCTCCTCCTCCTCCTGGGACTCAGACCCGGTCCCGCCCAGCTGGTGCGTATCTATAGGGTCATACCACGACAGACAATTGTCCGCCGACACCGCGACGTCCGAGTCGGCGCTTTTGCGCAGTTCCCGAGCCTTTGGCCCCAAAACTTCCACCTCGTAGCACCGAAGCCAGCCGGGCAGCCGGGCGGTGCTAGCGGTCCCGGGCGTGCATCGGCCGCGTCGAAGCCGTCGACGATTTCGTCTTCAACCATAGCCTCGATGCGGTGGCAAGCTAACCAAAGCCATGGGTAAACGGCCTCAAGGAGTTATCGCGTTTTGGATTGGTTGGCAGTAGCAGTGGTGGTGGTGGTGGTGGTGGTGCCTTCAGCGTCGCTGTCCCTGCTCGGTGTCGTTTGGGGAGATTCGAGCGCCTCGCGGAACAGTAGCAGGCATAACCCAAAAAGCTCGCAGTCGAGCACGCCGCACAAAGCTAAACGCGCGGTAAAAGCCACGATGTTGGTTTGATGGTCGCTCGATAAACCTTGGCGGGTGATGGCCTGGCGGAGATGTTCGTACAAGTACGGCAGATCGGAAAAGACGCGTTTGCCGTTAGAAGCGTACGCCGGGACGGTTTCGGCGCCAAACTGGTGCCGCAAACCAAAGCTGCGGACGTGAGGCAGCTCCGTGGCCAGGACGCATTGGTTGGGATCATCGGGATCGAAACGTTTGGCGGCTTCGGTAAACAAGGTCCATAGAAGGTGAACCTTGGCGTCCAAAGCGGCCGGATGGCCGGCTTCGGTCGGCTGGCGGGGCAAATGGTTCATAGTCCACCCCTGGATTTGGTGTATACGCGGGTGGGTTTGGGCCATCTCAGGGCCCCGAACGTATTCCCTATCGCGAGCGACATGCTCTCGAACACCAGCGTGCCATTGTTTATTCAAACGGAGGAACTTATCAGTAGGCCGACCGAGCCTGGCCCAAAGCTGGGTTGCGCGGGCTCTGAGCGCGTCCTCCGCGGAGGATGCATCATGTGGGGTAACTGAATCCATAACGAAATAGGGCTGGGTACGTGTTTAACAGGTCGATCGATGAAGGCAAGGCGAGAGAGAAGGCCACAGTAGTAAGCTATCAGCAACAATCATCACATTCGATTCTCAGCTGAGCTATATAGACGAGCCTTTCAATCACAAGCCTCCTCAAGAAATTCTGCAGAAATTTGGCTGGGCGAGACGAGGCAATTTGCACACCATACATTCTTATCCCTCACTTCTCCAGAACACATGTGTGTTGGGATCTGGGCGCAGTTTACAATCTACAGTGTGTGGATGAACCGGCGAAGCGCACCTGCACGTTGAGCGGCACGGTTTGCCCTGCAGGGTGGCCGCAGGTTATCCAGTTGGGAGGCACAGTCCACACATACGTGTTTGTAGGCTCTGTCGCCCTACCACACTCCTGGTTGCTGGTTGACGCGCAGGGCACTGCGCGTAGCGTATATACGTATGTATATAACACCCAGGAGACGCCGCACGCAGGGGATCAGTGCCGGTATCTGGCGGATGGGGGAGAGTGTTCACGGGACATGGGGTAACAGAACAAGGGGCAACAGGACCGAGGGGCCGACAGGCACGCGAGCGTGCGGAATTTTGAATTACCATCAAGCGAGCGACTGAATCAAGTACCACAACGAGTGGCGAAAGCGAAGCGGAACGAGTGATCGCAACGAGCTCGGGGCTGTGATCCCGCCCGTCATCTCCTGCCCTCTCTTTATCCGGCACTTTTCTCCCAAGGGCGGAGGTTTGCTCGAGCGGCTATGGCGCAACTTCCGGACCACAATATAGGCCGTGAATCACATGGTGAAACCTGGCAGAATGAGGGCAGCTCCAGGAAACCCGTCTAGTCACCCTCGATAGGGCGGAGTCCCTGGTGCGCATTGGCCGGCTCTCTGCCGCCAGACATCTTCCATTGCATGTCAGTGTCCCAAAGGCAATGGTGCAGTCGACGCTCCCTTGGCAGGACGTGCTCCCTGAGGTAGATGGAAGGGTCGGCTGCTCCATTGCGGATGGATGCTCCATGGAGATAGTGAGTCGCTGCTCAGAGGTGCTGTAGGGATGGCGGCCAGGTTGGCGCCCTAACCCCCAAGCACAGTCGCCCCCGCCACAACACACGGTGCCATGTCACACCGCACAGTGGGTGTAGCCAATCAACTAACACGGAATTGTTGGGAGTTACGTGCGAGCGGGTGCCACGGCGCGCGTGTGGCGTCCCAGGAATACAATAGTCGGCGCCCGTTCTATTCAGAGAGAAGGCTGCGGCTGAGGTGCTGCGACGCCTGTTTCCGGCGGCCCAGCGCATCGACGTGAAGCAAGACCCAACTCAGACATGCGCTTGCGCAAAACCTCTTCCTTGGTCGTTCCCAGCACGCAACAAAGAAAAGAGCGAACCCTCCACTTGTGCACCCAGGGCGGCGCAGTTTCGTGTGCCTGATTGGCCAGCCCACGTCCTACAGTAGGTGGACAAAAAAAACGCCCAACCCCGCACCACACCAAATAAAACGGCCAGGGGTAAATCCAACCCTTCTACTTTGGAAGACCGCCCTGGGCTTAAACAAATGCAATTCGCATAGAAATTTGACTGGAAATACATTTTTAAAAGGGCTATTTGTCAATTTAATTAATATTTGGTATACCACCTTTGTGCGTCGATGACGGCCTGTAAACGGCGAGACACGGACTTGATTAAGTTATTAATCAAGTCCTTCTTAAAGCCTTCCCAGACGGCCTTTGCAGCGGCCATAAGTTCGTCCAGCGTGCGTGTGTTCTTAAAAGCAGTAGCTAAGTGAAAATACTGCTCGTAAATGCGTTTTTTAAGCAATTTCTAAAGGTTTTCGATAGGGTTTAAGTTAGGGGAATAGGGGGGCCAGTCAAGCGTACAAAAGGCTTCCTCTTATAGCTACTTTTAGACCTTTCTCGCGTTGTAAATAGGGGCATTGTCTTGCATAAACGTATATTTAAGCTTTTAAATAATATGTAAATGCTTTGCAAAAGTTTCGAGGTAAACGCCTGCCGTAACGCCGCCTTTTTTTGCTTTGGGGTCCTTGTTAAAAGGGATTAGGGAGGTCCTTCTTTGCCACGTTATCCCTCTTAAAACATTTGAAAAAAACGACCACTGCGATAACGGGTTTAAACGAACCGAAAATTAAATGCAAAAGTTTTTAATTTAAAATAAATTGGTTAAAAATTAGGCGAAAAATAAAAGGTTAAAATTGGTAGGTAAACTAACTTTAAAAGTGGAATACCTAACCCTTTAGGTAACCAGCCCCTTTATTAATAGTGCTTTCGTCCATAAAAACGATTGTATGCCAAAACTTAATATCTTTACCAATATAACGCGTAGCAAAAGCGAGGCGTTTGGCAGCGACTTTTTTAGTAAAAAACAGGCGCGTAACGGCGAGGTGGTGTTAAACCCCTTGTATTTTAAAATATCGAGCTACCGTGCGAGTTAACACCTCCAGGCACGAGATTAAAGCGACTTTTGTTAGTAAATAAAAGGGATTGATAGTAATAGTACGCATAATCGCTCGTTTGGCGCGTTTATTTAGCACGGATGGCCGGCCACGGCCGGGTCGGGAAACCTCATTTTGCTGGGACAAATATCTCTTTACGACCCCGCGGACATGCACCTCGCTAACACCTTCCCCCGAAAAAATCTTCCTGTCGGACCCACTGTTAGTGGCCGCTAAGGAAACCCGGCCATTTTGGTGTTGCGGGCCACCAAAATGAGCCGGATGCACAACAGGTTCTAACAGGCCATTTGGCCCTGTTTGAACCGCGTTCTCCGACTCCTTTCAACAACGACGTCGGCAACGCAACTGGGCCAAAAGAGCAGAAAAAGTAGGCTGGCAAAGGTTCGGGGTGCCTATTGCCAGCTGATGGGAAGGCCTGCACCCTATCGCCCAGGGCGCGCCTCGCGCGCGCGCCGAAACCTTCGACAATCGGGGTGCTCCAACCTCCGCGCATCACCAGACCGCCCTTCGACTTCCTTTTCGCTTTCGCCTCGTGCACCGAGCCGAAACGATTCCGAAATGCACAAGAAAACTGCAGGCCGGCAAGCAGTTAAAACACATTGGACGAATAGCCGGCCCGGCGCCGCCGTCCCCCGCCATTTTCGGGACTCCTCGTCCCTACCACCCACGCGACTCCTCCTCGGTCGACCGCACTTACGACACGCACGGCGCAAGTTTGGCCTGCTGCATAAGCACACACGCGCAAGATTTTTAAGATCCTGAGCGGTTCTGTTTGTCACCCGTATCGTGCACGGCTTCGATCGTCCTACGATTGGCAAACCGCGCAGCGTATCGTCAACACGCGATAAACACACAAGGAGCACTTTGGGCTGGGAATAGGCTCCCTAACCCCCGATTCTTTTCTTTGGCCGGGCTTAGGGGTGGACCACAACGGTACCCCCCTTCGCTTACACCCGGCCTTGCACCTTCCCGGCGCTTTGCCGGCCGACTGCTTTTACTACCACCAACAGCAGCGCTTACAGCGCCCCGGCGTTTATTCGCCCTTTTGCCGATTGCCCGCTCACCAACAAGGAGCGCCGGAATGCGGCCCGAACACCGTGTGCCTTGGGTAGGCCTTCTTTTTTTTTTTTTTTTTTTTTTTTGCTGGCTTGCCCTATGGTTTAATTTGTTAGCCGCCTCGATAGCAACACGTAGCCTAGTGTTAAGCTTAGGTAGCGCTAGCACGTCATATGCCCCCTGGGAGGCAGGGACTGGTAGATCCCGACTAGATGACGTTAAATATACTCTCTCTCTCTCTCTCTCTCTCTCTCTCTCTCATGCACCTCGCTAACTCCTTCTTTGTACGCGACGCCACGCGCGGGCTGGCCGGCGGAGTACCTCCCGAAAATCCTAGATCGCAGAGCAGGCGAGGAATGCTTACATTTTGCTTTTCCAACCAGAGATGACGGAATGGGTGCCATTTGAAGTGTGGTGGTTGGGACGCGATAGGAAAAAAATTTGTGTTGAATTGGTGGGGTTGAGAGGGGTTAGGCGTTTTTTTGTCCTCCCACCTGTACCTTGCCTGTTCGGGCGGACAAAGGCTGGTGGTGATGGCGCTATTGAGCGCTTTTTTCCTGGGCAGACGCCACCGCCAGGGGTTTCAGGCCGAACTCGTCGCTTCGACGGGGATTTCCGCCCACCGGAAATTGTCCTCTCGAGCCCTCAACCACCGCTCTTTCGTATACGGACTGGCGTCATGTTATTGAGCGACGAGCCCGCTGGCAACGACAGCCGTCGGCCGGATCTGCGGCTGAAAAGGCACACAGGGCGATGCCAAAAAGGCATATAAAGCGTCAACACGCCGAGCAGACAGAGTCGGCAGGATGTTGGAACCCGCAAGAGCAAACGGTTCCGCGCCCCAGCCCTACGCCTACTTCTCTTCTTTTGCACACAGACGATATCCTCGCCCCCAACCATGGCGTCGCTTTTGAAATCTGTCGTCGTGGCGGGCATGTCACTCGGCATCGCTGCCGCGTCTCCTGCCTACCAGCTCGACCCGCGGACGCTCCAGGCCCGATGGACATACGACGTCTGCAACAACTGCTCTCTCTACAACGTGCCCGCGCCGGATAGAAGCACTTTCAATGTCGGGCCCATTGGCAAATGGCGCGCCGACCGGACCTACGACCTGTGCCTTGGTGGCCCGGCCGCGTGCTCCGTCAAGTCCACAGTGACGCTAGACTTCGTCGGCCTGAACCTCTATCTCAACTTCTCCAAGTGGCCGACCGGGTATGAGTACCAGGGAGCCAAGGTCTTCCTCGCTCCGATGGGGGTCGGGTACGGGCCGTCGTTCAGCCCGGTCCCCGCGGACCTGACGCCGCAGCACACTTGCACCGTCAACCCGGACCGGACCGCCACCTGCTCCGTCCCCTTCTCGACGCTGACGGGGGTGAGCAGCAGCGACCCCTCGGTGCTCTTCGCCGCCATGTGCCCACTGGGCTCGCGACAGGCTCTCGACTTTTACGTCGCCTTCTCCGGGCTGGTCAAGACGCCTTTAGGGCCGATCATGCCCTTCAGCCAGGCATACCCCTGCACCAACTACGTGTCTGGGCAGTGCACCGCCTACTGCACGTCGTGCGACTACGCTCAGATGTCGTACCGCTGCACCAAGTGCTACGTGCCGTGTCCTTCGTCGTCGACGACGCAAAGCACCTCGAGCTCGACGACTACGTCCAGCTCAAGCACGTCGTCCACAAGCACCTCGACCACGACCAGCACCTCGACCACCACGACCTCGACGACCGAGTCCACAACTAGCACAACCTCCACCAGCACCTCCTCGACAAGCACGTCATCGTCAACCACAACGTCCTCCACCTCGGTCCCCACCGTGTGCAGCTACGGCACCGCTTTCGGCTACCGGGACTCGATCAACAGCGTTACGCTGAATACCCAGTCCGGCAACGGCTGCAACCGCTGGGGCTGGTACACGACGCCGACGCTCGCGGAGCTGCAGGCTGGAATCTCCGGCGTCCTCCTGGTCGGCGCAGGCGGCAACAACGTCGGGGCGGCCACCAATGTCGGCACCTGGACCGCCATCGCCAGCCCCACGGGGGTGTTACCGTCACCTACTCGCTCAACGCGCCCTACACGCTCGGCGAGGTTCACATCGACCTCGACTGCCTGCCCATCGACACGTGCGCGCCCGGCCAGTACACCTTTGGAAGCGGGACCTTCCCCGCGGCCGGCCTGTCGACTTATGCCAATCCCACGCCGCTGCAGTACCCTACGTGCTCGGGAGGCTCGGGCGCCTACCTAACCATCCACGCGGCGGTGCGCGTGACGCAGGCCAGCGGCCCCTGCGGCGCGGTGGTTGCTCAGTAGGCGAGCGGCCACTGCCCATGACGGACAAGTGGGTCGGGCGCAAGTTTTCTTCTTTCCAGCCTCGTGTTTTCCGTACACGTACACATACGCGCACATCCATATACATCTACATACACACAACCTCCAAGGTATTAATGTAGCTATGAAAGGGCACGGATGGCACGGCCCGCGCTGGCTGAGCGTGGGCTGGCTTGGCAGGCAGCATCGCGGCGGGTGGATCGGAGGACGGTGCGGCATCGATCGCTTCGGCTAGCCGTTCCGGGTTTCGTTTCCCCTTTCCTGAATGCTCATACTTTAGTAACACTCAAAATGCAAGGTTCTGGCCGTCACTTGTCGGCGCCAAATAAATACCGCCCAAAATTACGAAGCGGGCCTGTCCACTCGTCTTCGCCGAGAGACCCCCGACGCCTGCGTTCTGCTATCATCAAAGTTGTTTTCTCTCACCTCGTTTGTCCAGCGTTGCTTGGACAAACACTTGTGAGATGGGCACATGGGAAGACCCACAGCGGCCCCTTCTGGATACCACCAATCGCGCGGTTGAACCTCGAGAGGTAGTGGGAAGGGTAAGGGATGTAAAATCAGAGGTAGCCGTGAGCACAAGACGCATGTGAGCTTCGGGAGGTGTCAGATGCACATTGTATGTGTTTCCATTCCCCCAACCCCGGTGGGCAGAAAAAAGGGGATGTAAACTGTCATCACGACTATTGGTTCCAATAGTTTGAAAACCTCCTTCCTCCTCGCACTTCCTTCATCAGTCCTGTCTCCTCCCCCGGCTCCTCTTCCTCACTTAGGCTTCCTGGCCTGCCCCTTGCTGCTATTTTCTTTCCTCGCCCCTACTTCTTCAGCTCTACTTTGGTAATCCCACTTCCTCCTCCGTTCCCACAGGTCCCAAGCCGCAAACCGCCACCGCCCCTGAGCCTGCCACGAGGTCGACCAACCCCTTTTCCTCTTGCGACTCGGGATATATCTGGCTTAGCTGCCTGCCCCGGCTGCAGCCGACTCGCCCTCTGTTGCCCAAGCCGGCGCCGCCCCGGCATCATCCGCCCAGGCCAAAGGCGAAGGCTGCATGCACTGAGCTCTCCCGGCCCCTAGCTCAGCCTGGATGGTTGGTTGGATGACGCGGTGGCCAAGATACTTCCAGACCATATGCAATGGTTCCGGCCAAGGGAGGTGGGAAAAAAAAAGAAAAATGAAAAAAAAAGAGGTATTGCCTCGTTAACCCGCATTCCAAAACATCCATCCTTCGCGGTCCTTGGGCCCGCCTATGCCGACCAGCTGCTCGATGGCGCCTTCAAACTGGTCCCGGTCGATCTCCTCCATCTTCCGTCGGGGCCGTTCCTGAACACGGCGGGCCTGGAGCACGCCGACCCCCCGGGGCGCCCAGGACCGGCCTCGTGCTTCTGGAAGCCCTCCCTCTGGAGCCTCCGCTCCAGCAGCCCCACGGCGTTTTCGGCGATGCCCGGCCGGGCCAGCACGATGGCGCACCCGCCGTCCCCCCGGCTCCCGTGAGCTTGGTCCAGCCGACGCCCGTGTGGTCCGCGAGCTCGCGGACGTGGTCGAGGGACGGGTGCGGGGCCCCGGGCGCCATCAGCAGCCCGTGGTTGACGCAAAACAACCTCCCCAGGCTCCCGACAACGTCGTCGTCGCCAAAAGTCGCGGTGGAGGAGGAGGACGCGATTTTCAGTGCCTCCTCGGTGAGGACTCCGATGGCGTCTAGGATCTGCCCGGCGGTCGCGGGGTGGGAGGCCTTCAGCGCCTGCACCTTGTCCACTTGCGCGGCCGTGGTGCGCGGCTGCTTGGTGTCGACGAGGAGGAGCCGCAGCCTCGGGAAGCCAACCAGCGGGGTCACCGACGACGGCCCGCCGTCGGGGTGGTTTTTGGGGAAAAGCACGGCTTTGCCCCGGCACGAGACCGTATTGTCCACCCCGCTCGGGTCCCCGTGGATGCGCAGCTCCCCCCGCGTAGGCCCAGCTGTTGATGCGCTCGATTTGCATTTCGGCCTCGACGGGGGGCTGGTCGGGGTGCGGCCCCGCCAGGGCCTGCGTTTGGAGGAGCAGCGCCGTGCTCAGGCAGACGCACACGCTTGCGCTGCTGCCCAGGCCGGCGCCGACCGGGATGGCGGACCGGAGCGTGTAGATGAAGCCGGGGCTGTGCCGAGAGCCCAGGGAGAGGAAGAGGTAGAGGAAGGCAGTCGCGGAGCGTATGTATATCTTGCGCTCTTTATGGTCGTCGGCGAGGTGCGGCGATACGGCGTCCGCGTGCGGCTTGCAGCGTACCTCGCACGTGGCGTTGTTGACGAGTGGCTGGGCTGCGGCGACGGCCATGGTGACTGATGACGATGCTTGGTACGGTAGAGCAAGTCGAACGAGTTTACGCCGGTGACGGACGAGGTTGCTTGCGAAAGGCGAGGGCGGGATGGGGGTGTGTCACTATATGTATACCTGGGCGCCTGCCTCAAAACCGGTTCTCCGCATTTACATACGAGCCCGGCCTGTCGGCTGGCAACTATCCTAAGCTCCAAATTCGTGAGGTCAACCAATACTACCTGATTCTCGTGTGGTGACGACCATGTTACCTCCGTTTGCCAAGCAAATGTACCAACTACATATCAAGAGCTGCCCGCCTTAGTATCGTTGCCCGTTCCCATTCCCTTCGGAGATGCTCGCCCTGTCGTCCTGTTCTCTTGCTCCTGCTGCCCCATGGACCACTGTCGGCGTCGGCACCCTCCGGCATGGTTGCTTTTGTCATTGAAGGATCATGTTGACTGCCCGCTCCTGTTCTGGCGTCGCGGTGACTAGATTGTCCGCGGTTGTGATCCGGTAGTCTCGCCTGCAACGGTGGAATCCGGGTTGTCCTGCAGTTGTTGTCCCTGACCCTGCCCTTGGCCCTGCCGATGCTGCCGCTGCTGCCGCTGCCGACCCTCCCTCTGCTCCGTGTTCGGCCCATCGTCATTACCGCCATCCCAGGTTGATGATGTTGCCGCCGCTGCCGGTGCGGAACCCTTTTTCTACTGCTTTTGTGTGTGTTTTTGCTTCTGCCGCACGCTATCCCCCGCATGCGGCCGGGCTGGTGGGGCCACAGCCAGCGATGCGCTCTCGTGCTTCTCGCAGCCCAGTAGAAGGGGTCTAGCGGTCGCAGCAGCCATCGCCGTCACCGCCACCGTCGAATGTGGCGGCGGGCGCATTCTAGTTGCGGCAGGGCTGGTCGCGTTGCGCTCGGCCGGAATTCATTGATGGGCCACGTCGGCGGTTGCCACGGCGCTTCGAGTTGCCGCTCTTGCTGCTGCCGATCCCACTCGTCGTCTTTCCCTCGGGGGTTGACGAGGCCGAAGCTGCTGCCGCTGTGTCTCCCTCACCAGCTTGCCGTGCCTCTCGTTTGCCGCTCGAATGAAATTGTCCCGGTGCTGCTTCGCCGAGTCGCGGGCGTTCCTGAACGCGGTGGCGCCTTGGACGAACATCTCACGGCTGTCTGTCACGCTAAATGATCTCAATTGAGTCATATGGTACTCGGGCCGCCCTCCGGGAATGGCCGGCTCAGTCATGTGGTGGCTGTAAAGCTTGAGATGGCCGTCATAGTAGGTCGAGCTGAACGTGTAGGGTTTCCCATCATAGACAGGCTCGTCGTTGCCGTAGTTCTGCAGGCTGTGCATGCCGCGGGCTCCAATCGCCCCGTTGTAGCGTGTTTGTCTCTGCGCCACGGCTGAAGCCCCGTTCGGTCCTTGATTCCGTGAAGAAGTTCGGGGCAAGGGGCTGTTCGCCGTGGTCGACGGGACGATGTGACGACTGAGCTCGTCACGGGTGAGGTGGATTGAGGTCTCCGGGACATGCGCCATAGTAGAGATCTGGTTTGGCCCGTGCTATACGGCCGTCCGTAAGCGGGTCCAGGTTTCCAAACACCGTGTTTCCAGCGCATGGGTGGTCGAAGTGCCGAGAGCCGGCGATGGTGGGGACGACATTAGTTTTGACATGCTCCTCGTCCAAGGCCGCGGAGTTGTCGTTCGCGAATTCCTTGATGCGCCATAGAGAACTTGGATGGCGATAGTGAGGGCCGTCGGACAGCCAGTGCCTCCATCATGTCCCTCATGTCGTCCTCCCTTGGCGCTCGCGACGTGTGCGGCGGGTGGATGGAATGGTCAGCCATATGCTGTTCGAACGCAGCGTCATAGACTGTGATGGGTTTCTCCGAGGTTTTCTCCGAGGTCGGCATAGGAGCCGCTAGATTGGTGGACGCACGCGCCCGCCCTCGTCTAGAGCCCATGTCGCAGGTTGGTCGGCGGCCAGTCGGTGGGGGGTACCCCCGAAGGTCGCACAAGTCTGGGCCGCCGTGCCTTGCGAATTGAGCCAGCTCTCTGGTGGCCGCGGGCGAGATGTTTGGCGCAAGGTCTGCCGGAGGCGGCGGAAAGGGCGGTCGGGTGTTGTTTCGCCGTTGGAGCTCGCCTAGGGCGTCGGCGACCAGTGGGATCTTGGAGAGTTCGTCCCAGAACTCGGGCGGACGTCGCCAAGTGACAAGATAATTGTCGGGATCTCTGTCTTCCTGTGGTCGTTTCTTCGGTGGCAGGTCTCGCTGGGGCTCGTCGGCGCGCCGTTTTCCGTTCTGCGGTGTCGCCATGACTGGCGTCAGCGCAGGCTGAGGATCAAGAGAAACCGGCATTTTGGGGGAAACCCAGGTCTGGGGAGGTCTTCGAGAACAGCCTGGCGCGCGCGCGCTTTTTGATCCGGGTGGCGTCGGCCAACAAAGAAGAACTAAACCAGCCGCTTAACCTCTGCGTTTCCCTGCCGTTCAGGGATACCGGCACGCGCCAAGGTTAGCTACATTCCATTAAATGGAAGCTTACATTCCATTGAGAGGAGGTTTGCATCCCATTAAATGGAGGCTGCTAGCACCGCATCATCGCGACAAAGCCGAGGACGAATTCTACATCGAGCTCCGCCGCTAGCATGACAGCGTTGGCCTCATCGTCGCGGCCAAGGCCGACGGGGTCTCGCGCTGCATCTAGCACCTCCCCGACTGCGCCCTGCGCCGGCGAACGAGAACAAGGCGCGTTGCCGAAGCTGGAGGAAAGCTTCAAGGCCACGAACTTGCAGAGACTGATCAAGAAGAGCTGGGAAAAGTCGGGAATAGCAGGACAATACGAAACACCAGCGGGGCGACACGATGACGTTGCCCGACCGCATAAGCCCGGCCCGCTATTGCCACGCGCGCCTCGCAGAGTCCGGCCGCCCGCGTCGAGCTGATTTCTGACGCTCCAGCGGCAGCGTGCTGCAATAGGAGCCAAAGACTAGTGCCACCGCTGCGCATCCAAGGCACGCGGCGGGCGGCCCCGAGAATCTAGCTGCCCGGCCCGTGATGTTCGGTGCCAACGGCTACACCACGCCACCAGAAGCTGCGTGGCGTGTCCGGATCCAAACAAGTCTTTCAAGCGAGCGGCCTTCCGCATGGCCCAGCAGTGCGGCCTCAGTTTCGTCCATTTTGCCTTGTGGTCAGTCCCTTTGATCTCGTGCGCCGAGCCGATGCTCCCGCTGCCGGACACGCCCGCCCTTTGGGGATGCAGCCACCGCGCAGCAGTGCACTAGCTGGCAGGCTTCCTTCTCGTCTTGGAGGCGTGCGTCAACTGGGGCTGGCGAGTGCAAATGCGCGTACCGCTGGTGACTGGGCGGCTTTGTTGATTTGACCCGGCTGTCCCGCCTTGGGCAGAAATGCTTGGAAACTGCAAGGGCTGACAACCAGTTTGCCCGTGGGATCAACGTCACCTTTGCACAGCTTTGGTTTCTCCGGCTCCCCCACTGTTTCGACCAACCCGATGGATAGATAGAAAGGTGAATTGTCAACAAGCGCTTTAGATATGAGGATAAATACCCGTCCAAATTTGACGCCCGAAGAGGGCGAGCTCGTGGCTGCCATCTTCGCCAAGCGGGAGCCACACAAGGACGAGCTATCGGCCTCGACATTGACAAATTGCCGGTCGTCACGCCCTACGGGGCCTACCGCCTGCGCGACGAGGCCGCGGTGCTCCGGTTCCTGCGCGAGTACACGACGATCCCTGTGCCGAGTGCCTCGGCTTCTGGTCCGGGCACGGCCTGGTTTACCCCGAAAACGCCATGGTGGCTAACGCAGTGGAGCTTTGAAACGTGCGAGATGATGGCCTCCCGGCCGTGTGGGAGTTGCCCTTGTGGAAAGGGGATACGCGGGGAGGGGGAGACATAAGATGTGATGGAATGTAGTTGATGAATGCTTTGGAGCCAAGAATCCGCGACCCAATGAGAGGCGACCGGCAGACCTTGCCGACATTTGAGGAGTGGAAACATCACGTGTATCCATATGCACACACCATGCCCGTGCCCCCGCGCTTCTTGCACGCGCGCGTATCACAAACCCCGCAATCTGGCGCTTTCTTCACTTCGTCCATTACCAATCCATTGTGCAAAAAACATCGTATGCTTTTACCACCTGGGCGTTCGTTCAAACATGGCAGACCCCTTGAGCATTAGCGTCTCGGTGCTGGCTATCATTACGGCCGCCATTCAATCGACGAACTCTCTGTGCGCCGCTGTCAAACGCTACAAAGATCGCGACAAGACGCTAAACAGGCTGTATGGCGAACTCGAAGACCTTGTCAAGGTTCTGAGCTCGCTGGAGCAAGCCGTTGGCTGCGAGGCGCCCATATGGGCCCTTCTCAAAGGCCCAGTCAGCCGATGCTGCCAAACATGCCGCGAGTTCGAAGTAGCCATGGAAAAGTTCGGCGGAAAGTCCATGACTGGGCTGAGAGACTGGGCAAAGATGGAGTTTATGCGAGATGATATCAACGGCTTCATAGATACTCTGGCGGGGTACAAATCGACAATCGCGGTCGGGCTGGGTGCCATTACCATGTCAGTCATTTTGTCTTGTCTCCCCAAGACGTCGACTAACCTCCCGTCTCATCCAAGGCATCACTCCAAACTGAGTCACCAGGTCCTCGAAAGCTACGATGACATGATCAAGGACACGGCTTACAATCTCGAGGTGCGCCTTCAACGCATTGACGAGAAGCTGGCGCGCATCGCCGCAGACGGGGCATCGGGCGTGGAGACGAGCATCGATCTGCATGACGAGCGAGACGTGACCAGACAATGTCTTCGCATTTGCGAAGACGCCAGGTCCTTCCTCGAATCCCTACAAACGCGGCAAACTCCGCTGCTACGAGGCGCGACCGCGAGCACTGCCAATGTCGTGCGGGACCGGTTCGAGGCGGAACTCATGACGAGGAAAACGCTGGACGAGAGCCGAGACAAGATCGCAGCGACGATACACCGCCTCCAAGAAAATCTCAATCGTATACTGTCGGGCGACGGCCCCGAGCGCGGCCAGCAAAGGCTGCGATTGCAGGAGGATATCGACATGTCCAAGCAATGTTTGGAAGTGTGCAGAGAGGCATCCAGCCAAGTCTCTTACCAGAGAATACACATTGTGAGGGAGGTCGCTGCCGAGGACGACACCGATCAAGTGGTGGTCAACAACTTTTGCCGACCTTTTCGACGTTGGAAAGGTATTGGCCAAGAGCCGGTCGACGCAGCTGGTTGGGTCGATGTCTGATGAAGCTCTTCAAAAGTTGTCGTCGGATCGGTACGGCAGCCGCTTTGGCGTTGTGCCAGGCAGTCCTGGGCGCGTACAAACTCGCGGCGCTGCCACGCCATCGAACCCCAAGACCCAAGAGGACACCACGCCCACCTCACACCCAGTTAGGAAGGACGAACAGCCAGCGAGTGCGGAACCAAGGCGCGACAAGCCATCCCCTAATGAGGTGAGGAAACGGACTGCTGAGGGTGGAGGTGGCGCATGACGGTGATTGACCCATGGACTGTCCTTTCGTATTTCACCTTTGCAGGGGGTTCCAGTAGTGTACATTGTGTTGGATCCGAAAAGGGGTCTAGAGTTAACTAAGCAGAAACTGCCTCGACAGTCATGTTCTTTTGTAAATGTGATTCTACCTTTTAACGAATGTCACCTGGAACGCGCCCCGGCAGAAACCCGCGTGTCTGAGGAAGAGCTGACGGATGCCATCCCTTTCTGTTCTGGCCTGTACGTGCAACCGCGTCGCCCGACGCAAGCAAGACCGGATCCAGGATATACATGGAAAAACAACGACCGAACGGGGAGCAATTGCCAAATACGCTGGCGCCCAAGCCCGTCGGCGGGCGGGAGGAGAATCATCATGCTGCCGCAGCGCACCACCCGCCCGCCTTTCAAAGAACTGCCTTGCATGCTTGTCCGTCGTCCACGGCACTCCTTGAGAGCTTTAGCCGACCCCTGTCCGTCAACACAAAAAGGCCGGATGTTTCCCGTACGCGCCCTTGGGGGCGTTTCGATAACGGAGACACAAAACAAAACGAACTTTGCATCGCAACTTTCCCTTCTCGTCCGAATGGATGAAAAGCCGTAATTTTCTGCTGTATTTCTTAAAGGCGCGCGACGCGAGAATAGAAAAACGTGGAACCTCAGCGCAGACTTCCACACACACACACATGTACACACACCAGAGACGACCACTGACGCCCAACCATTTCAAAAGAGTTGCGGGCAGGACCTCAGAGAAGGCGGCTCTCTCCTTCTGCCATGGATGCCCCGAATCGATCCTCTGGTCGCCCAAGCCCACTTCACCTCTTTTTCCCAAGCGCGCAGGAGAGAGGGAGCCGGAGCAAGGAGCGTGAGGCCGACTTTTTTTTTCTTTCTCGGGTATTATTTGTCGCACTATACACAAACCGTCAGTATTTTCGTTTCGTTCCACGCGAGTGAGTCCCCCAGGCCGGCTTTTGCCACACGCGCCGCCGCCCCTGCCAACACACAAAAGATCTGGATAACCGGGAAGAGGGGAGGTATCAGTCCTTACGTAGCAGATTGATCCATCCTGAAAAAAAGGCGGTTTGGGGCGGTGGGTAATAAAATTTGGGTTAGCGGTTTACATTGTCCTCCCCCGTTCGCGCCAACCTGCTGGAGGGAGAGGAGAGGGGTTTCTCACACTGCACGAGCCGTACGAGTAGCTGCCGCAGCCGCCGACCGTGAGGCAGCAGTCGCGGCCAGCGACCTTGCAGTGGGGGTTGGTGTACTGGGGCGCCAGCAGGCCGCCCTTGTCGCAGGGCTTGTCGGCGAGCACGGCGGTCCCGAACAGGCCCGTGAGGGAAAGGAGCCCGAAGGCGACGAGGCGGAGCGGCTGCTGCATGGTTGAAGGGAGGAGCGGGGCTTTTGGTTTTCCGAGTCGGGGCTGAATGATTTGCAGGCAGGACTGTTCCTTTTGGGTTGG
The DNA here is from genome assembly GCA_002197995.1 of Gaeumannomyces sp. JS-464. NCBI lineage: Eukaryota > Fungi > Ascomycota > Sordariomycetes > Magnaporthales > Magnaporthaceae > Gaeumannomyces > Gaeumannomyces sp. JS-464. The sequence goes on along the minus strand of NGZR01000001.1, from coordinate 1,738,814 downwards.
TGGTGGTGGTGGCGGTGGAAAGCCTTGTCGACAGAATATGGGAGGGGAAGCTCAGTTTTATAGACAACGTCCAGCCCTGGCTGTGCCCGAGGAGGCGGAGGAGGCAGACCACGTCGGCGTCCGCCGACCACCAGGGTAGCCAGGGTGCGGACCACACCTCCCCCATTCGAGGCCCAGGTATGGAGAAAGAACCAAAACTTGTGAGAAGCCTAAAATATCTTCATTATCGATGGATGGGTTGGGAATGTGGTGGGTCTCTCAGCCACGGCACATACCGGCTCGGTCTCCCACGACGTCCGGGCCGGGCCATTCTTCTCTCCTCAGGGTCCCGGACGGCGGCACCATCACTCCCACCAATGAAGAACCGCCAAACGTCTTTCTCTTTTCCAGGATCTTTGTGCGTGTTTGAATCATGAATGGGCGCCAGGGGGTATGTGTCCTATCATCCGACGCAATCCCCTCACCTGTCTTCCCCGTCTCCTGGTTCTCGTACATCGCTGCAAAGGGCCCAGCTCGACCGGCATGTACCCGGGAGTAGAAATGCCCGAGTACACAAGCCTTTCCAGGGCAGGCAGGGGGTGATGCAGGGTTTTAAGGTTGTAAGGCAGAGCTAGTAACTAACACGAGATGGAGGTCACCTCGAGGGAACGCTAGCCAAAAGCCAAGTTCGGAGAGGCGGCAATGGATGAGAGGAACAGGCCGGAACAAGCCCAACCCCGAAGCGGCTCACGACAAGCTTTTTTTTTTTTTCTTTTTTTCCAACCGGGGATCCCCTCGTGCCTGGAATGTTCGCATAGGCCTGGTACGAGTTACGGCTCCGGTTGACTCGCTGCTTTTGAGCTCTTTCCATGCCGACGGGACATCGTGTGATAACATGACAGACAGAACAAAGAAGACTGGGGAAGGCGGGCCTCGGATTGACGCGGGCAACCCCCCTGTTGTACGGGGAAACTCGGTCGAGGGGAGGCCTGCTCGGGAAAGCCATGTCGTTTTCACTCTTGCATGCGAGTGCGTGAAGCTGGGCTTCGCTGTTCCCATCTCGAGTGCGGGCGGGCATCTCAAGAGGAGGAGCTTGTAGCATGCTGCAGTAGGCATGCGAGGCTACACAAATTTCCCGCCTTGATACCCCGGACGCCCGACCTAGCATCCTTGTCTTGTTCGGGGCCCAAATGCCGCCAATCGGAATCCGTTGCGGTACGCACTATGCACAGCCCGGGGTCTTGGGGCCGGGTCGGGCCGGGGCGCGGACGTGTACCCGGGCTGCGCCAGCGCGAGAGAATAGTCACATAGGTAGATAGGTAGGTAGGTACCTAGGTAGCGATGCGAATGCTGCCCTCGGAGTTTTGCCATAGGCGAGGGCTCGTGTATGTTGGGCAGTCGACCGATCTGTCGGCGTAGCGGCCTTCAAAGTCTACATGAGATGGCAGGCAAGTGACGAGGCGAATCAGAGAGAAGAGCAGGAGTCATGGACAGGAACCCGGATCTGGCTGACAAGCAGCGACGGGTGCCAGGGAGTTGCCAGCCCAGGCCGGGGAACGCTCGCTGGCGACTTGTTTCTTCCACGGCAGGCGGGGAATCCTAGCTCAAGCCGCCGGGTTCGGATCGTGGCAGGGATGTGCAAAACTCATGGCTCGTCTGCGCCCACCGCTTGTGCTCAACGTCCATGCAGAAGACAGGAGAGACCGGCTGATTTATCTCACCACGGACACGGGGGAACGACCAATAGCCGGCGAGGGCAACGTCGGCGAACCAAGCCCTCAAGCTGTAAGTCGCCGGAGCTTGTCCACGTCAACCGCGCCTCTGCGCTGCCCAAGGTGGAGATGACCAGCGTTTGCGCAGACAAGCGAAACCTTCGCCTGCGGGCGGCATCGGTGCATAACTCGTAACTCCACTCCGGACAGCATCTCGGCCTCGCACAACCGGCCGAAAACCCCGAGGCCGCCAAGATCACCGTGGACGGGAAAGCGAAGTGGCCGTCCGGGAGGTTGGATGAGGTCAGCGCCAAAAGTCAACCTCGGCATTGCGCGAATGGTGCCAGTCGCGTTGACCTTTGTTCTAAGCCTTGTGCTTATCTTCATCGCATGGCTTCTCCGGGAAGTCGCGGTTCTTATTCTCTTGTGCTCGCGCCCATTGTCGCAATCACGCCGAGAGCCGTCGCAATCCTCGTTGCGGTGCCTCCGGTACTCCCCCTTTTCTTGCACTCCTTTGCGCTCTTTATTTGTTCGACTGGGCATTCCTGTCTTTTTTTTGCCTCTCTTGCGCTCTTTGATGGATCGCATATTTGCGGACGTCGTTCTCGTCTGGGACGGGACTCTAAGCCCCTCCACGTTCAACCCCACGATGGAGGGGATGGTGCCGTCGCCTGGGGCGGAGGTCTTCCAGGAGCACGCTCTCAGGGGCTCGACTTTTCGACAAGGATTGGAGCTGTGCATACGTAAGCTGGCGGCCGTCCCAATTGGGTATAGCGCAATCGTCACTTGGCACGTCTCAACCGAGTCATACGGGCCTTGGTTTGTGGGGAAAAACTCCCACGTTCAATCTCGCAAACTTGTGCTCGCACCCCTGCGCAAAATGCCATCTCGTGTGTGGGCCAAACCCCTTAATCGAGCCGCTGGGGATCCAAACAGGCGGGTCGAACCTAACTAGGCACCTACCTGATCACGATCTTGAGTGGTGTTCCTCGATCCAGCATTATTTTCAAACTCCTTACTGAACGAATCTCTGCCTAGGCAATTTCAGTGCAGTTCTCCGAGGGAACAACCGGCCTCTCTGCCGCCGTGATTTCGGGCACGCCCTTGGAACATGCCAAAAATTGATTAGCCAGCTACCTGGTGCCTACTCGGCCGAGATGCAGCGAGTATCGAGAGAGCAAGCAGCTATCCAGCCGTCCAAGGGCCGACGCCGTCGCTGCTGTCGAGAGCGTAGCCTCATGCTCTGTTTTGCCTGTCTCCGGCCCCCCAGGCACATGGCCGTCATGGCCTGCTGCCCAGATCCGCAAGCTGGCTGTCGTATCTGATCTCGGGTGCCTGGCCGGAGAGCTCGCAGCGGCTTTACGATCTTCACCTCCCCCGTATCCACAAATATTAATCAAACCAGTTCATGCCAGGCTGGGCAAAGAAATTTTTCGCATGAAGCCGAGGCAGTGCAGGGCTCTCCCGCTGGGAAACCTGTCGAGCTGGGGGGAGGGGAGCGCTTCCATCGTGAACGACTTCTCGTAAGGCCGGGCCCGTCATGTGTATATATAAACCCAGCGTTTGGGGCTGCTGTCACCGTCATCGCGGTTCTTGCCTTCACCTCCTCCCTTTACCCGCTGCCACGCTCTTTTATTTTCTTTCTTCTTTCCCACCGTCTTTCTCTCTCTGCATAATGAAGTTCTTCCTTGCCCTTGCCAGCCTGGCCACCGGCATCGCGTCGGCGGCAGCCTCCGGGCCCGCTGCCGACCACGTCCGAGCCGAAAAGGGCGATGTCAGCGGCTCCTACATCCCCACCAAGGCGCCGCACGACAACCTGTGGAGCAAAATCACCGACGAGGAGGAGGGGTCCATCATCAGCTGGATAGGGCAGCAGCGGAATATCTCCATGTATGTGCAAATGGGCTAAATCGTACGACAACAATGTGCTGATGAGACCACAGCCCCCTGGAGCTCAACTTTGTCCGATCCTCGATCTGGCTGCTCGCCCCGAACAAGACCGAGGCGAGCCTGTACCTGTCGGGCCAGGCCGAAAAGCCGAAGCGGTACGCGCGCATCATGGGCGACAGCAACTGCTACGCCGCGAGTACATGATCGGTCCGCTCCCAGTCAGCAACAGGACCAGGGCGGTGGCCCTGGACTACCTGTACCGCGGAAACGCAACGCTGGAGAGCAAATCCCAGTGGTGCACTGGCCAGAGCGACAACAAGCTCCGCAGCCGGGCTGCCGAGGAGGCCCGCAGGAGCAGCAGCAGCAGCAGCAGCAGCAGCAAGCAGGAGAGGGCCGTCGAGCGCCGCCAACCCCACAACCCCTACGAGGAGAAGATGGGGTGGAACGGCGACAAGCTGCCGCACGACAACCAGGCGCCCCCCGTGGCCATCCTGCCCGACGGCGCGCGCCACGAGTTCGACCCGGAGCAGAACTACGTGTCGTGGATGGACTTTTCCTTCTACGTCGCCACGGGCCGGGCGGGCATCTCGCTGCACGACGTCCGCTACAAGGGCGAGAGGATCGTGTACGAGCTCGCGATGCAGGAGGCCCTCTCGCACTACGCCGGCCCGGACCGGGCCCAGACGTACGCGTCCTACATCGACGTGACGATCGGCTTCACGGCCTTCAACCTGATCCCCGGCTTCGACTGCCCGTCTTACGCGACGTACACGAGCGCCTTTTGCCTGTTCGAGTTCCCCAAGGACTTCCCCATGAGCCGCCACTTCGACCGCAGGTTCCAGACGTACGACGCGACCACGAACACGGCCTTTATCCTGCGCAGCGTCAGCACGGTCGACAACTACGACTACATGACCACGTACGAGTTCCGCCTGGACGGCTCCATCGAGGTCATCGTGCGCGCCTCGGGCTACATCCAGGGCTCCCGCGCCGTGGGCGAGAAGGACGCGTGGGACTACGGCTTCAAGATCCGCGACGGCCTCTCGGGCTCCATGCACGACCACGTCATCAACTTCAAGGCCGACCTCGACGTCCTCGGCACCAAGAACAGCCTGTTCAAGACCCAGTTCGTGCCCCACCAGGAGGTGTACCCGTGGTCCAACGGCCAGGTGGTCAACACGATGAAGGTCGAGCGCAGCTTCGTCGCCAACGAGGACCAGGGCAGGATCAACTGGGCCCCCAACGCGGCCGCGTCCTACTCGGTCGTCAACAAGGACAAGCCCAACGAGAACGGCGAGTTCCCGGGCTTCAAGATCTACCCGTCCACCGGCTCGAGCATCCACGTCACCGTCCAGAACTCGACCGTCTTTCCCCGGGAGATACCCTGGGCACTCACCAACTCTACGCCCTGCGGCGCAAGGACTCGGAGCCCGTGGCGGCGCACCCCGTCACCAGCTGGGACAAGGGCAAGCCGCCGTTCGTCGACTTCAACAGCTTCTTCGACGGCGAGTCCCTGGACCAAGAGGACCTGGTCGTGTACTTCAACCTCGGCATGCACCACATGCCCGACACGTACGACCTGCCCGTCACCGTCTTCCAGGGCGCCCAGTCCGGCATGACCCTGCGCCCCCAGAACTACAGGCGCAGCGACGGCTCGCTGTCCACCAGGCAGCAGATCCACATCGACTCCCGGAGCGTCAACAAGTACGGCAGGGAGGATCTTAAGGGGTCGTATAACCTATCGAATGCCAACCCGCCCTTTTACCCTGGCCTGAAAGTTTAGGTGGACCGGGTGTCGCCGTTTAGACCTTTTTTTGTCTTTTTTTTTTTCGTTTTATTCGTCTGTCGGAAAGTAGACCGGTGTTATGTGGGGCTTTTTTTCTTCTTCTTTCTTCCTGGGTTCTGGGTTGGGTTTTCATCGGGACGCGGGTCGGGTTGGATATACCACGTGCTACATGTTCAAAAAGAGGTTAATTATTATTACTAATTGTTGGTAGGAGTAGGAGCTACTCCTGGAGGCACGGAGATGTGCGGATAGGATCAGGCAACGATCTTTAAATCAGAAAATCAAAGGAAAGCGCTTGTATTGTGCATCAACTGGGAGAGGCCCATCTGCCGAGGTGTGGAAGCGGGAGGACAGGTACATGCAAGACCCAAATCGCCAGAGGCTTGTTCCTCCGCTCCCTTCGATGTGAAAGCCTCCAGGTCCCTCGGATCCCGAGAGCAAAAACCACAGTACCAGATAGTGATCCAAGGCTCTCCAAGTCCGATCGGTTGCATGCGCTGGGAGTAGAGACCCAACATAAATCATAATGTATCCCATATCTCGACATGGCTGAAGCTGTAAAGAGCGCGCACGGGACACGGGAGGTGGGCTGGTAGTCAAGGCTTTACTAGGTGGGAATCTTCAGGATTTTCGTCTAATAAGATAGGTCACCCCCTGTCGGCCACCCCCCCCCCCCCCCCCCCCCCCCCCTAGCTAACAGGGTGGCACACGCTTTCCTTAGGGGCCCCTTGGCCCGGAGGAGCGCGTCGCTGCCGCACCGGCCCCCGCGCTTTTTAACGCACACGCACGCAAATACGCCGTCCCCGTTGCGAAACGCGCAACACCGATAAGGCTTAAACAAAGCTAGAAAGACCTCTACGGCGTCACCGACACATAAGTGCCCCTTTCCCTTTCCCCCTTACCCTATACCCTAACCCACACCCTCCCCAACCTTAGCCTTACCTTTTTTCCAAGCCTTTTACACGTTACAACGCCCTCCCCCCTCCCACCGGCTTAAAAGCCCGACCCCCGGGTCGGTTGCAGCGGCCGCGGAAAAGATAATCGCGAGCTTTACGCGCAAACAAAGCTAAACGGCCCTAATTTGCGCCACTTTACCCCGACCGATAAACGCCGGCATCGCCTCCCTACCCCCAAAGCGGCGCGCGAAACGCACGGCTGGAAAGTTTGCTTTTTAAAATACGCGAAAAAAGCGCTGCTAGGCTAGCTAGCTCTTTTACAGGGGGACGGAAAAGCCTTTGCAGCCCTCGAACTTAACAACGCGCCTGGTACATAACGCCCGGCTTTAACCACCTACGCGAACGCGGCTCGTACGGGATTATAACAGCCTTAGCTACCCGCATAAGCCTTAAAAAACCAGGCACCCCGGGCACCCCGGGAGCCCCGCCTACCCGCCAGCCCTAAACTTAATTACCGAATTTTAATTAAAATCCCGGAAAAACGGCAGGCTTAGGTTAATAGCTAAACGGGTTTTAGCAGTTGCACAACCTTCGCCGATATTAAAAGCCTTTCGTTTACTATAGCGGACGTTTTAAAAGCTTACCGAATCCCGACGGGATTTATATTAAAAGCTAAAACAACTGATATTTAAAATCGGCTTTTTTAGCCCCGCTTGAAGCTAAGCCGTTTATATAACGCCGAACGGGTTAAAAAGCTCGAACTTTAGTTTAACTATATCGTTTCCAAATGCTTAACCATTTTAATAAACAGCTTTAAACAAAAAATCGCGGTATTTAAAAAATTAGTTTAAAAGGAAATGGAAGTTTAAATAAAAATTAAACCGGTTTAACGTTAAAACCTTTTAAAGCTAGCGTAAATTACTAAAAGCGTATATCGTAAATTATATCCTTTTATACGCCCGTAACCCCGTTTAGGTTTTAAAGCATTACTTTTTATTTACGCTATATTAAACGCCATTCGCTTATTACGCAATATACCTTTAAATGCTACGAGTACCACATATTTCGCAATTGCGTTAAAGCCGATAAATGTTTGCAATACGGGAATATTACCGACAACCAGCACGTATAACCGTATACGGCCCTCCCGCAATATGCAAACTGCTAAAGCCTTTTCTAAACCGACCACCCAGAATGCCTTATAAAGCCGGTACGGGTAAACGGCAGGTTAAAACGTTTAACTAAAAAGGAGTTAAACGCGGTTAAAAACCTGGGCGGGCGGGCGTACTAAGCGAAAGCAAAAAAAGCAGCGAAAGCCGCCGCTACCACCGCTGTTACTATTTCTACTGCCGATAACTAGGCGGCAGTGTTATAAGGTGGCCCGAAAACGGTCGCTTAAAAGCCCAGGAAAGGTAATAAATAAAGCTAATATTAAAGGTGGCCTAAAGTCACGTGGGTGGCAACTGGTGCTTTACAGCTTTAGGCTTATGCACTGGCCCTAGTATTTTGGCTTGCACGCGTCTTAACCCGCGATCGAATAAAGTAGCTTAAAAACTAATCACTTTGGGTGCCTATCGTCGGCGCACCTTTATTAGGTTATAAGCCTTCGCGCGTTATTAACGATATTTTTGCCTAATTAGGAGAGATTAACGGTGCACGAGTTGTTTCCCGTTATTTGCGTTTTCCCGCCGTGGATTACGAGCGAAGCGCAGCAGTTAAAAAACTGTTAAACGACAATTAACAAAACCGCGTTTAGCGCCGATTAGCAACCATAATAAAGCAATAATAATAACCCTTTTAGCGTTTAAAAGCACTATTTCCCTTGCAATTTAACGCTTTTGTACGCGTTAAAAGTGCTAATAAAGCCGCCGAAATGGCGGAATACCGCGAAATCGCAGTAAAAGTCCCGGACCTGCTAAAGTCTTTTAACTTAAAAATATAAAAGCGCATTATCCGAATGCATTTAACCGCTTCCTATAACATTTTTTTTTATATTTGCTAACCTTTCGGCCAAACCGGTTAAAGCGGAAAATAACGAAGCTATATAATTATAAGCTTTTAAAAGGATATTAACATGGTACTGCATTCGTAACAATATCGAAAAAGTGGCTACGAATTTAAAAAAAAAGCCGGTTAAAACCGCTTTAAAAACGACGAGGATTAAAACCCAAAAGCTTTTTAAAATAAGGTAATTAGCACTATTAAAACTACCGCTAACGGCCGTTTCGACGCCCTAATTAACGAACATTATATAATTTCGGTGGAAAAGTTTAACGGTAACGTTAAAAAATATACGAACCGTTAGTTACAAATTAAATAGGCTTAAATTAAGCTAATATTAACATTTCGAATTAAATGCTTATAAAAAGCTTCGTTAACGGGCTTAGCGCTATTTACCTTTTTACGGTGGTTATAATTTTAAAGAATTGTAAAGGCGAACGCCGCATTCCCGCTAATTTCATTTCGAAAGTGCTCGAAAATACGGCGGTTATAAAGGCTTTAAAATTAAAAGCCATGGTTAATACTAACAAAAAGCCGGAAAAACTTTAAAGGTTAAAAAAAAAGCCGAAGCTTTGCAATAAAAAGGGTTGCATTATCGTTTCGCGTGTTTTTATTACGATACGTGCGGTAAGCATTACAAAAGCGGCGACGATAACTGCTAACTTTTGCACTTTAAATTTAAAAAAGCTTAAAAGGCCAAATATCCGGAGCGGCGCTTCTAGCGAGGTAATAAAGCAGCTAACGAGGCTATAACCAACCCGAAAGCTACCGATCATACTAGTAATATGCCGGTTAATCGGGGCAATGCTAATTATATACTATAACTAATACCGCTTTAAGCAATATTAATAGTGCCCGTAACGCCGTAATAATCGATTCCGGCTCGTTTAAATATTACTTTAACAATCGCAAATGGTTTACCTTGTTAAAAAAGCGCGAGGTTTTTTATAACGCTACCATTACTAATAACAGCGCCTAAATTTTCGTTAAAAAGGCACCGTCGAAATGCATTAGCGCAATAAAACGAGCGTTACTATAATTACTTTATAAGCAATTTTTACGCTTAAATCCTTTTTTAACCTTTTTAGTTTTAGCAAAATGCGTAAAGCAAGCTTAAAAAACGATTAAACCGATTATTTCGTAACGCTCGACGATAAATAGTTAAGTAATTACTACATTAATAATAACATATCTAATTGCTAACGTTAACGTGTTTGCAAGCGCGCTTTTAAGCTTTATAGCTTTAAACAACGCACTTAACGGAAAAAACCGATCGACGGAAATTAACGCACCAATTACGACAAAACGCCCAGTGCTTTACGTAATAATGCATCGCGTTTAATGCATATTAATAAAAAGGCGGTAATAACGGCTTACTATTACGACCGGACATGCAAGCCCCAAAGCCACAAGGTTACAAGCACAAGAAGGGTTTTAAAAGTGGTTTTAACCCCACACCAGGACATAGGGAGTTACGTAACCCGAAAGGTTATTTAAGCTAAATCTTTGGATTTTTCGACAAATCCAAAATCCAAAAAATGGATCTTTAAATCTTTCGATAAATCCACAAATCCAAAGGATGGATTTTTTAAATCTTTCGACAAATTTAACAAATTTTAGGAATAAAGCAATATGTATATAAGGGATAAATTTCCTACTGTTTTAAATAGTTTTAATTAAAGCTTTAGCATTAGTTAACTAAGTTAGCTTTTAAACATCCCTTAAGGCAAGCAATTAAATGTCCTTTTAAATTACGTGTTTTTTGTTAACCAAATTAAAAATATTATCCTTACCACCCCCGAATGCCTTACCTTAAAGCAAACCCCTAATTGTAACATTTTAACTAATTTTGTTTAGTACCTTGTTAAAAGGAGAACAGTACAGCTATAGCGAGCAGTAGTAAAAAGCCTAAAAAGGAAAAAACCACGGTTTTACTTTTAACGGTGTTAAATATAACCTTAACGAAACCGCTAATACGGCCAGTCTTTTTAAGCTTATAAAGGAGGAAATCGCTAAAAGTTAGGCCGAGGTAAAACAATTTACCACGAAATTTCTATCCCTCGAAGCGCTTATCGCGGTTAAAGCGTACAAATTTCCGTCCCCGGATTTTTACGAAAGGGAAAACGGCAAGCTTAAAACGTTTTTTTACCGAATGCAAAAGCTATTTTAAGTTTTACGAATAGCAATTCGTAAACGAGGAATAAAAGGTTGCCTACGCTGCTACCAGGCTGGACGGTAAGGTAAAGGAATGGTTTTAGCCAACCTAAAGTAATTACCTTAAAAGGTATAAAGGTAGCCAAAAAACCACCAAACTTATTTTCGCCAGCTTCGAAACTTTCGGAAAAAGGTCGGAAAAGTGTTCGGAATAATTAACGAAACCCGAATCGCCGAAAGAAATTTGCTGGCCTTTAAATAGCGAAGGTTTGCAGCCAAATACGCAACGGACTTTTAACGGATTAATACTAAGCTTAGCTAAAACGACGCTACGTTAATGCTGCACTTTTATAACGGATTACGCGAAAACGTAAAAAACGAACTCGCAAAGCAGGACCGTTTAAAGTTTTTTACGGATTACGTTAAAAACGCGGTTCGTATTAACGATAAATTGTATAAACGACAATAGGAAAAGAAAGGACATAATTTTAAAAATGCGGTATAAAATAACAAAGTTAACCAAAAAAAGGCTAAATAGTAACCTATTACGGCTTATAAAACGCACTCGAGCTTTATAAACTTTAATGCGGGAGCCGCTTACCAGTAATAAAAGCAGCAAAAAAAGCAAAAATAAAACCCGAAAAACGGGAAATGTTTTAAATGCGGCTAAGCTAGCTATATAAAAATTAATTGCTTTTAGTAAAATAATAACCGCTAAGTAGCGAACTTTTAGCGAACGTAAAAAAGCTCGATATAAAAAGAACTATATTTTAAAATAACGTTTAATTAAACGTATTACTACGATAAACTGTATACCATATATTAGTTTAATAAAAAGGCTACCGAATAATACCTTCGGAAATTATAAAGCATTTGTATATTTAAAGTTATAAAGCTCGAATACGATAGCGAAAGAAAATAGCGGATTATTTCCGGGCCCGAAAATTCGAAGGAAAAAAACGATACCGCTTTTCGCGGGATTTAAAAGGGAGCAACTTTAGCAAATAGCGCGGCGGAAAAAAAAAGCTTTTAAATTAAACATACCTTTTTCGAAAGTCGGAAAATTCCGATATCGACGCTAAAATAAACCAAAATGGTTAAAACTTTAAAACGGCCGAGTTTTAAAAACGAGCGAAAAGTTCGAACGGCGGAACTTTCGTATTTATAATTTGCGAAAAGCAGGTAAATTGGAAAAATTAGCACGCTTTTACGCTTTTTAATATTTTGGCGTATTTTTAAAACGTTAAAGTTTTAAAACACTTAAATGGCCCGTTATATTACGCTATTTTAGCGAACGAAAACGACGGTTAACTTTTATTATAATTTAACGATTAATAAAAAGTTAAATATATTAGCTATAGGTTTAACGATATAAGCGAGCTAAAATAAACTGCGTTAAAACCCGAGGATTACCCTAATATCGATATAAAATACCCCGGATATTTGTACCTTTTTTAAGCAAAATGCGTTTACGGAAAGTGCAAATTCCACTTATAACCTAAATTTAAATACGATTTTTTCCTACGGAAATTAAAAAACAAGCTTAAAAATAAGCCTCGTTTGGCATTCCAATTGCTACGGTGGGAACCAGCCCGGATTGGCAAATTTACCGCAATTTTTAAACTTAACGAGCGGTATTTAATGCTATGTATTACCAAAACGCTCGATTAAAAAAATGCGAAATTGCGGAATGCAAAAAACATATAGCATAAAAAGCGAAAACTTAGCATTAGGGGATCGCATAAGCGTATACCCCGTTTAACCCGGATAAAAAAACGAACGTACGGTATTCGTTCCTTTTATTAAAAAACTAAACGAGCTACTTAAACGGAAAGCACGAAATGGAAAATATAAAAAACCAATAAAAACCCTCGCAATAGCAAAATCGAATTAACTATATAACCTATTAACATTTCGGATAAAATATTAAAAGAAAAAGGTTAAAATAATAATCGATTGCGAAGTATAAAGCGATTACGTATCGCTATAAACGGTTAAACGGTATAAAATTCTTATAAAACGGAAATATTAACCGTATTAATTAAAAACGGTCGAAAAAATACCTATCGCTTATAATAAAAAATAAATTAACCGAAAAATATAGCTAATAATATTACGCACCCGAAATAAAAAAAAACGTTACTATTATATTAAATAAGCTAAATATAAAAAAAAGAAATGTAATTTTCGAAATCTTTTAGTTTAAGAAAAATAATTTACGGATAAATTGAACTACCGGTTAAATTTAATAGGAAAAGCTACAAATAACTAAAACGGTTTACCAATTACGAACTTTAAACCGTAAGCATAAAAAGCAACGAAAAAAGGTTATAATAGTAATAAAACTTAGCAGTTTACTTTTGCATTTAGCATCGACGAATACGCGATTATCCAAAGCGGAAAGTAATTAAAACAATCCAATTTACATTAAAAAACGGCTCGCGAATATTCCGGAAAAATACCATAAATACGAGAAATTGTTTCGGAAAAACCTAAAAACGGTGCTTTTCGAATATAAACCGTTCGATTTAAAAATTAAACTTAAACCAAAAACGCAATTTAAATACCAAAAGCTGTATTAGTTTAACCTTTAACAATAAAAAGTGCTAAAAGAACAGCTAAAGGAAAACTTACGAAAAGGATATATTAAACTTTTCGATTTTCCAATAGGATATAGGATTTTATAAAAAAAAAACGGGACAAAACGAATGTGTATTAATTACCGACTATTAAATAAAACTACGATAAAAAATCGGTATTTTTACCTTTTATCGATAAACTGCGCGATAAGCTCGGTAAAGCCTAATACTTTACGGCTTTAAATTTACGAAAAGCTTATAACTTAATACGAATTAAAAAAGGCTAAAAATGGTTTACGACTTTTAAAACGAGGTTTAGATATTACGAGTTTTTAGTAATAACCTTCGGGTTTACTAACGTATTAGCCACGTTTTAAAAAATAATTAACCATGCGTTACGCGAGTATTTCGACATTTTTATTTTCGCGTATTTGGATAATATCCTAATTTTTTCGGAAATAATGAAAAAGCATAAGCGGCACGTATATAAAATGCTTTAAAAACTACTTAATGCAAAGCTTTTTATTAAACTAAAAAAGTGCGAATAGCATTCGCAAAAAGTCGCTTTTTTAAAATTTGTAATTACATTTGGATAGGTTTGCATAAACTTTAAAAAAGTTAAAAAAAATTAAAAATGGTTTATATTTAAAAACGTTACGAAAATACGAAAATTCCTAGGATTTTTAAACTTTTACAAACGGTTTATCCGTAATTATAGCAAAATCGTTATACCATTTACGAATTTTATTAAAAACGACTACCAGTTTTGTTAAAAAAAGTAAAAAAAAAGGCTTTTAAGCAATTACGGAACGCCGTATTAAAAAAACCAATATTGGTATTCCTAAACCCAAAAAAACCTTCGAAGTTAAAACCGACGCGTCGGATTACGCGATCGGCGGTTAATTCGGATAGCGAAACGACCAAAAACGGTTATACCTTTACGCGTTTTTTTTCGCAAAAGCTAAATAAACCTAAGTTAAATTACCAAATCCACGATAAAAAACTTTTAACGATAATCCGAGCATTTAAAAAGTGGCGGTTACACTTTTATAAAACGAAGCACTAAGTTGTAATATATACGGATTATAAAATTTAACGCACTTTATTATAAGCAAAAACCTAAACAAGCGATAAGTCCGTTAAAGCGAGTTTTTGCAAAACTACGATATCCGGATTAAATACCGGAAAAAAGTCGAAAAACAGCCGGCGAACGCTTTAAACCGATAATTGAACCATTAAGTTATAATACCTAAAAAAACACGAGTAATCCTAGCGAAAAAACCAAACGGATTTTTAGTTTCGGCATAAAAGATATTCGCTAAAACGGTTTAATAGGGAAAAGTTTAAACCTTAAAAAAAATCCAACAAATTTATAGCCAATTGGCATACGGCTACCAAAGCGTAAAAAAAACGTAAAAACGATTGCAATAATATTACGGGTTCGCAAAAACTCGAGCCGAAATACAAAACGCAATAAAAAATTGCGAAAGTTATGCTAAGAATAAAGCTAATAGGTATAAGCCTTATAAGCTTTTACAACCACTATTAGCACCGGATAAAGCATAGCAAAAAGTTACTATAAATTTCGTTATTAAACTTCCCTAATCCAAAAAACTATTAACTAAAGTAAAATACGATAATATATTGGTAATAATAGATAGGCTTACCAAATACGCTTTGTTTTTACCATATAAAAAAAGTAGCGACGCTACGAAGCTAGCGTACGTTTTTATTAAGCATATAATAACGGAATACGGCACGCCGAACCGCTTAATTACGGATAAAAACAAGCTATTTACAAGCAAATTTTGGAAAAGACTTACGAATAGGCTAAAAGCGAAACACTTTTTATTTATAACTTACCACCTTTAAACAAATAAATAAATAAAGCGGACGAACCAAACTATAAAGCAATATTTACGTTATTACGTTAATTACAAACAAAACGATTAGGTATAACTATTTCCTATAATTTAGTTCGCTTATAATAGCTTAATTTACGAAAGCATAAAAACCATACCGTTTTATACGAACTACGGGTTTACGCTAATAGCGTATAAAAAACCTAAGGCAGGAAAACATGCTTTAATAGCGGAAATACAGGTAACGAAGCTTACTAAATTGCATAAACACTTTTAAGCAAAACTAAAAAAGCTGCGGCACCGCATAACTATTTAAACAAACAAAAAAAGGATTAAAAAACCGACTTTTAAAAAAAGGGATAGCGTTTATCTTTTTTCGACGAAATATTAAAACAAAACGACCGAACGATAAGCTAAACCATAAAAAACTGGGACTTTTTAAAGTATTAAAAAAGGTTTCGGACGTAAATTATAAATTCCGATTACCGCCGATTATAAAATCCCACCCGGTTTTTCATATTTCCCTATTCGAACTAGCGCTACCAAGTTTTAAAAGTAATAAGTTAATGGAAGTTAACCCGGAATAAAAGTACGAAATTAAAAAAATCTTAAATTATAGGCCGAAAAATAGGCCTAAAAAGTACCTAATTAAATGGAAAGGGTACGGCCACGAAGAAAACACGTAAGAAAAAGGAACTAACTTTGCAAACTGCTAAAAAACCCTAGCGGAATACCGGCAAAGCACTTATAAAAAGGTTAGCAAAAGAAAAAGGTTTTAAAAAAAAAGTCCGATATCGTTAAACTTTTCTTAAACGGTCGTGCCGGAATTTAACCCGAAACCTCGGCAAAAAAGACCAAAGCTACGCCCAATCCGCCACAAAACCCAAGGAAGTTGTTGGAAAGAGTTACAACTCACCCTGGTTAAAAAAGGTAAACAGGTTTAAGTTAAGGTTAACCCCGGGCACTTGCTAATCGGAAAGAACGGAAAGAGCCATAAAAGGCTCGAAATGCGAGGCAGCTTAGCGAGCCGCCTGGTTGGCCTCTTCCCGCTTAACACGCTTTAACTTTTCCACCGCGTCGATACCGCGCCGAATCGCGCGCATCTTTTTAACAAACCAGTTTTCTTTTGTTTCCGTAAACGTTCGAGCTTATTATCCAAAGTACGCCGCTTTTCCTTTATAGCCTCGACCTTTACCTCCAGTTATTGGTATTGCAAACCGATAAAACGAAACTGCTTAAGCGAGGGCCCTAAAACGTTACAGCCGGAGCGGTTGCTACTAAGGCATTCCACATACCGGGAGGAGTTTTAAAGAAAGGCTTTACACTTTTCGCGCTTTAAAACTTCGAAGCAAAAAAAACAGGAAGGCATTTCGATAGTAAAAGAAACGATTTAAACGAGTAGGTTTTTGCGCTAAAAGGTTTTTTCGTAAAAAGGCGTTTTCGTACCCGGCCAAACATTTCGTTAATTAAAAAAAGGGAAAAAAGTTGGTAAGGAAGGAAAGTATTTACCAATTAACGAAAGGCGGGGGGGGGGAAAAGAAAAGTAGCTAAAAGGACTTGGCTTAAAAAGGGGGACCTAATATTACGACTGGACATGCAGGCCCCAGGGCTATAGGGTTACGGGTATAGGAAGGGTTTTAAAAGTGGTTTTACCCCACACCAAGACATAGGGAGTTACGTAACCCGAAAGGTTACCTAAGCTGGATTTCTGGATTTTTCGACAAATTTACAAATCCAAAAAATGGATTTTTGGATTTCTCGACAAATCCACAAATCCAAAGGATAAATTTCTAAATCTTTCGACAAATCCACAAATTTTAAAAATAAAGCAGTGTGTATATAAGGGATGGATTTCTTATTGTTTTAAGTAGCTTTAATTAAAGCTTCGGCATTAGTTAACTTAAGTTAGCTCCCAAGCATCCCCTGGGGCAAGCAATTAAATTGTCCTTTTAAGTCACGTGTTCCCCTGTTAACCAGATTAGAGATATTGTTCTTACCACCCCGAAGTGCCCTACTTTAAGAGCAAACCCCTAATTGTAACACTTACCGCGTTGCAAGTATTAAAATCAGTTATTTTAAAGCATTAAAACATACTTGTAACAGTTGTTTAAAAAGCAAAGCCATTTAAATAATCGGCAATCGTTACTTTTACCGTATTACCCGCCTTTTAAGCCGTATTTATATGGATATATTAACCATTTCGCTTACTTTATACGGCGGATATAACTACGCCGTCCATATTATTAATAAGGCAATTATTTTTAACTAAGTGATTTTTGCAATTAACAAAGCTAATACGGAAATTTTTACGAAAGTTTGTAATTAAATTAATTATATTAAACTTTAATTAAGCATTAAAATACAAGCAATTTATATAAACGGTAGCACGAAGTTTAACCCGGAAAAGCTAAAAGCCTATTGCATTACTTAAAGCAAAGCCTGTAAAATTAGCCCAGCGCAATGCCCGGAAATGAATAATATCGTTAAGCGTGCTAACCGTACTATACTTAACGCGGTTCGCACCAGGATTAATGCCAACGGTTTGCATAAAAAGTACTGGGTATATGCCTTATAAATAGCGAAAAAGGTGTTAAACTACATTTTAAATACAGCTTTTAACGGCAAAAAAAGCCCGCATAAAGCGTAAGTAAAAGCAATCGGTTTTAACGAAAAGTATTACCAACCATTAATTCGTACTTTTCGCATTTGGGGCGCGGTCGCTTAAATGCTAATTAAAAACGGCAAATAAGCTAAAGCTAATAAAATAGCTCCCAAAATAACGAAAGGCCGGCTTATAAGCTGGGAAGGCCTTTATAACGAAATCTTGCTAAAAGCCGGACGGTATTAATAAGGTTTTCCGTTATCGTAACGCACGAATTAATAAAAGCGCTAATAAACGGCGGAAATCGCTTTATAACTTTATTAAAAAGGCGATTACTATTAATGCGGTTAATAAAGCCGTTATTAAAAACCTTTACCTTATAATAGGCATTTAGGTTTACAATACTAGCCTAATTACTAATTCCACCGATAGTAACGATAGTAATACCGGTGTAACTAGCGATATTGCCAACCCCGGAAGTAAAAACGATTTATCGCTTGCGGAGGAAACCGGGGAAACCGGAGCAAAAAACGAAAAGCTTGCCGCTATAAAGCTTAAAAAGCTTAAAAAGCCCGCCGGCCCAGGCATGTTAACACCCGAAAAAACTCCCGAGCTCGGTAATAAGGCGGTTACAATACCCGTAACGTTTAAAAAAAGGACTTGCAAAAAGCGGCCGCCGCCCCGCCGAGTAACGGCAATAAAAAAAGCGCTTAACAGCTTTTAAGCATTACGAAGTTTTAACATTAAAAACTTGCAAAAAAAGGGAGCCCGCGAAGGCATTTATAACGGCTCGCTTCGAGCTTAAAAATATTAAAAAAGTGGCGGAAAAAAATCCAAATAACCTTAAAAGCGCCGGAAACGACGAAAGTTTTTATAGCTTTAATACGGATATTAAAACTGCTAAAAGATTGCCCGAAAAACGGGTTTTGCATTTGTTAACGTTACGTACCCGAACGACGATATCGTTTTGCCTTGAAAAATTAACGGCTTTAAAATCCTTAACTTCGCGCTTTTCGGCGTCGTTACGGCGCTGGGAACACCGTATATTCCGGCCTTTGTTACAACGCGGTAAAACACGAGGCTAAATACGGGCGATATTATAAGCCAATAATGCAAAAGCAAATTAATACGTTGCTCGAAAAAAGCATGTAAATGTTAAAAAAAATTGCTTTTAAGCGTTAAAGCATTGCCGGGCAAATAGGTATACGTGTTTAAATTAACGCTTAATAGTGCTTTTAAAAAAACTAAAACGCGTTAAATCGTTTACGGCAATTACGATAATATTCCGGGCGAAAAATAAAGTTAAACGTACGCGGCAATCGTTATATAGCGTTTACGAGGGTGTTTTTTGTGCTTATAGCCGTTAATAACCTTAAATGCCGCCAATTCGATTTCCTAATTGCCTATTTCGGCGTTATCGTATTTAATAACGTTATAATATACGTATAGCAATTTTAAAGCATTTCGGTAAAGCAAAAAAGCTACTATTGCCGTTTAAAAAAAGCATTTTACGGCTTTCGCAAATCGCTTTTATAATAATATTAAACGATTATTCCGGAGCTTAAAACATTTAGCTTTAAACCAATTTACTAAAACGTTTGCTTTTATCGTAAAAAAAACGGGCGTTATGCTATTGCTTTACGTAAACGATTTTTAAATTACCGCTCGTACGGTTACGAAAATTAAAGCTATCGTTACCGAAATGGGTAACCGGTTCGAAATAACCGCTTTAAGTAACGCAAAAACGTTCCTCGGTATGCAAATTGTAAAAAATCTCTAGCGGAGGATTATAAATCTTTATTAACGCGATTATATTAACAAAATTATTACTAAATACGAACAGGAAAACTTTAAAGCAGTAAAAACGCTTTAGCCTTTTCACTTTATAATGCCGATTATTTAGGACCTTTTTCCGTATTAGGAAATTTTGCGCTACTAATTGGAAATAGCGAATATTAGCTACCTCGCTGGCATTATTTGCTTTAATATTACGTATACCGTAAAAAGGTTGCAAAGGTTAATGCTAATCCCGGTAACGAGCATTTAGCATTTTAAAGCACATTTTAGCGCTATATTATTAGCATTAAAAAGCTCGCGCTTACTTTTTCTAAGCCTATTTATAACGCCGAAGCGATAGGCTTAAAGGCTTACGAAAACGCCTCGTTCGCTAATTGCTTTCGTACGAAGGCGTTTACAAACGGCGTAATCGTTATACTAGTGGGTGGTTTTATTTTTTATCAATTAAAAAAGCAGACTTTTGTAACAACGTCGACGACGGAAGCGAAGTTCGTTAACCTTTTGCTAACGGGCCGGGTTTTGCTTTAAATTAAAAGCATTTTAAAAAAAACTGGATACTTTTAACGAAAACTTTCGTGGTGCATACGGACAGCGTTAACGCTTAAACGACGGTATTAAACCCGTTGGAATTAGCCCGCACTTGTATAATTAACCTCCGTTATAAATGGGTAATCGATATTGTAAAGCGTTAACTTTTTACCTTTAAGCTTATTAGCACGGCCAATATAAAGGCGGACGGTTTTATGAAAGGCCTAACGGCGGAAAAATAAGCGAGGTTTGGTTGTTTAGCTGGGAATGCAGCAAATGCCGTAATAAACGGCTTATAGGAAAACCAGGGAAACATTACGAATTTGGAGGATTATTACGTAAATACGGGCTCGTAATACCATTAAAACCGTTGCATAGCTTACAGGGGGGTGTTAAAAGTGGCCTGGAGTTACGTGGGTAGCAACTGGTGCCTTTACAGCTTTAGGGCCTATGCACTGGCCCTTTTGGCCTGCGCGCGCCCTAGCCTGCGATCGAGTAAAGTAGCTTAAAAACCAATCACTTTGGGTGCCTATCGTCGCGCACCTCTATTAGCTAACAAAAGGAAAAGATTTACTTGCCGAAGGCCCGAGGCTACGGAAAGGACTATATACAAGCCACAAGGCAAAGCCTTGGCACTAGAATTGGGCCACCAAGCCCAATTCATAACAGGCAGCCCCTATTACCGCGGCCACCGCGGCTACCGCGGCTACCACTTTACCCCTATTACCGACGCCGCTTTCGCCGCCGCCGCTATTTACGCCGCGGCCGCGGTCGCCACCGCCGGGACACGCCCGCTAAACGGGCAAATAGCTTTAATTAACAACTTTGTTTTTATAAGCCACGCCGGTCCCCGAAAGGACGCTTAGCACGGCTGGTAAAGAAAAGCATTATGCAAAAAAGCTAAAGTTAATGTTAATAACCAATACGAAATATTAGCAATTATGGAGTTAAATTCCCCTAAACTGGAGGAAAGCACCGAAAATAAACGAAAACGCTTTGAAAAACGCCCTGAAAAACGCCGGCGTACTGCTAACCAACAGTTTTAAAACTAAACCCCTTAATATATTACCGCCACCTTTACCTATGCTAATAACCAACCAAAAGCAAGCGTATAGCAATAGGCCCCGGCGTTTAAAGCTTCGCCCCGAACGCCGTTAAGCCGTAACCGCCGTTTAAACGAACGTTTAACGTAATTAGGCAACGGCGGCAATTTTGTTTTTAATTATATTAAAGCCGGAAAATTAACGTGGTATTAATGTAAAAGCTTTTTAACGTTTAAACAGGGAAGTTTATGCTATGCACCCACCCGTTATACGAGCTATTTACCTTAGTAAATAGCTAGTATAGCCATTAAACCAAACCTCGGGTAATAACATACGTACGGAAAAACCTAAAGTTTCGGCTTTTGCGGATAGGCCGGTAAATAACACGCGAAATATCTTTTAGTTCGCTATTTTTAAATGCATTTTCGTTAACGTAAATAAGCTTTTAAAAAACCTTTTAAACTTTTTTTAAACCTGCTATTACGTTAACGCTTTAATAACGAAATGCATTGTAATTAAAGATTTTAACGTTTCGTTCCCGGCATAAAACCCGGCTTAAAGTAATAAAAATAAAAGCGAAAAATAGCCTAATAAGCTAATTTTTGCAACCTTTTTCTTACTTACTTACTTAAACCAGCCCATATACGATTAAAAAGGTGTGCTAAACTTTACTTTTACTAACGCCCCGTTAATAACAGCGGAAATTAACCCCGTGCTAGCAATTAATTCGAACCACCGCATAATACAAATCGAGGTTTTTTATTTTAATAACGTTACCCCGAATTGCAAACGTATTACGCTTTTCGACGATAAATTTCCAATATTTGCTAACGCGGTAACAACCAGGGCTGTCATTTTGCCGCCATAAATAAGTTTATACAATACAAATTACTTAAATATAATAATTAAAACACTAATTAACCTATTAAAAAATGCGCTAATTATTTTCGGTAAAAAGCTTAAGGTTAAAAGCAAAAGCTAACCGTAATAAAACGAAAAATGCGCTATTATACGGCGGGGTTTGGCAAAGGCAACGGCGGGGGGCGGGCTTAATACGGTTAAAACCTACGCGTTAAAAGTAGCGGTTCGGGCAGCCAAAAAATAGCATTAGGTTAACGTGCTAAAAAAAATCGATTTTTTAACAGCGTTATACCGTATTGTAAAATGGCATAAACTTACGCCCGTTATACAGCTCCCCTAGTTAAATATTAACGGGGAGGTTACCGTAACGCTAAAAATAAAACGGAAACGTTAAACCGTAAAATCCTTCGCAGGTTTACCGTGAAAAACGATTTATAAAAAAATCCGTTACGCTAAAAGCGTTTTAAAAAGTCGCACAATTTTCGTAAAACCTTTACGTTTTATTAAAAAAATGCCGAAAATGCAGTATTAACACGGCAAACACGGCTTTAAATATCGACTTTTTATTAGTTAAACTGCTAACAACGGTATAACCGGTAATAAAAAATACGTAAAAGTTTTTTTCAAAGCATGCTTAAAAGCCGGGCATTATTTAAACCCTTTCCGTACAACGGAAATGGTTATGTTATAAAAGCTAAACAAATTAAATATAACAAATTTAAAATCCTACCGTTTAATAGCTTTGCTTTCGTGCTTAAAAAAAAGACTAAAAAGTTTAATGGTTTCGCGGATAGCGTTTTTCGCGTTATAATACAAGCTAATAGCCTTGTAACACTCCGGAGCGACTTTTAAAAAGGCCGCCACCGATTTAACGGCATACGTAACCCACAAAGTAAAACGCGCATTTTAAAGCTATAAAACCGCCGCTTTTGTTATAATAAACGTATAAAAAGCTTTTAACGCCGTACTTCGCCGAAGGCTTTTTCGAAAGCTGTTAAATTAAAAATGGGATTTAATATTAATGCGTTAAATATTATTTTTTATAAAAAATAAGCTAGTTTAAATGCGTTTGGAAAACGTTACGGCAACCCCCTTTTTTTTAAAACTGCAAGTTATTTTAAAGGTTACCAGCTTTACTAGTCCTGTTTATGCTATATATAGCCGAAATCCTACTTGAAACGAAAGCAGTAAAGTATAAATACGCGGACGATATAAATATATACGTAACGGGCAACTTCCCGAAAAAGTGCTTTTATAAAACAAAAGCAACGGTAACGGAAATCCTACATTAAAACAAAGCTAATAAAATTACTTTCGACCTTGGAAAATGCGAGCTTATGCATTTTTCCAGGTAAAAAAACCCTATAACCCCGGCGATTAAAACCGAAAGCTTAATTATATAACAAGCTGCAAAAAGCTTTAAAAGCTTGGCAATTTTATGATAGTTAAGCTTTTTTTTTAACCAAAAGCTTAACTTCGGGCCGCACGTTAATAATATGGCTGCAAAAGATTTAAATATCGCTAACCATTTCCGAAAACTTACTTATTTAATAGGAAGGTTACCGGCGCAATTGGTATATAAAGCCGTTACGACGGTTATTATCCTAACAGTATTATACGAAGCCGAAATGTAGTATAAGGGTAAAACTAAACCACACCTATATAAGCTTACATAATAATAATATATTTGTTAAAGCCATTTAATTAAACGGGTTAACAAAGTTTTAATTACGTTTTTTTAAGTAATAATACCAGTTTGGAAAACCATACCGATAAAAGCTTTGCATTACAAATCCGGCATCCCGGGCGCCGAAGCGCTTTTAAAACAAATCCGCTTTCGTTTTACAACTCGCATTAATACGGTTTTAAAAGCCCACTTTTTAACCGCAACGGTTAAATTGACGATTAACGCTTAAAAGCTTAAAACGGGCCTGCCCGGCAAGCAAACGACGTGTTTATAAAAAACAGTTAACTTTTTCCGGTTTACACCCGCCCGGCTTACCTTTTTTTATAAATATACGAGGTTTACGGTAGTTATATAAAAAAAGCAAATAACAGTTAAAACATTTATAACGTAATTAAACACTTTTCCGTTTACAAACATTATAATTTATAACGACGGGTTTAAAACGGAAAACGAAGCAATTAAATACGGTTAAGTAATATACCAAACCGGTTAACGCAAATTTTCCAAGCACGGCAAATTAGCACATTTTGTTAAAATATTCGACGGTAAAACGAAAAAAGCCCAAATAGGCCTTCGTAAAGCTATTTGGAACTTTCGCAATTGCATTTACCACTTATGCTTTAATAACACCTCGGCGATTAACGGCTTTTTAAACACGGCTTTTAATAGCTTGCAAAAAGCTTTTAAAAAGGTTTATTACTTTATGGATAAATACCGGGTATACGTTCGTTAATCCCCGGGTTATATAAAAATTCCGGAAACGAAAAAGCTAACGCTAAAGTAAAGCTTAGCACGGCCTTCCCGGTACTTTAATATGCTAAATTAACAATAGCTGGCGTTAAAGCTTTAACCCGGAAAATGGCTTAAAACTCCCGAAACGTTTAGTTCGAAAATAACCTCCCGGAACGATATAAAGCTATAAACCTCCCGCTAATATTATAACGCTTACGCGACGTTTTGCAACTGCACCGGAAAGTATTATAACGGCTAATAGCCGCACGTATAACCTACGGGGATTTCGACTAGTACTATTAAAAGTTTAAATACGAGGACGATAACTCGTACCGTTATAAGAAAAATAAATCCCTTTTTCACTTTGTATTTTACAAACTGGCTAAAGCAAAAAAAAAAAAAAAAACAAATGGCTTATAACGAACCCCGCCTCGACTTTTAACAAACCCGGGTATTAAAAACGGCTATTATAAAAGCCCCTCCTTTTTGCCTCGTTCGTTAAAGCTATAAACTATTTTACTATCGCCGGACGATAACAATAGGGTATAACAGCCCGCACATTACCTATTTCTTTTTCCTTTAGCACTTACACCTTTCCTTTGTACCACCCGGACCAAGAATAAGCTCGTTAGTTCCCCGCAACCCCGGCTGGACCCAGGGGGGTTCTAAAAACCCCCCGCCTGGCCTCGCCCCCTTCCTCGGCACACCCGCCGGCCGAACGCACTACTACCACCGCTGCGCTTACAACGCCCCGGCGTTTTATACGCCATTTTTGCCGATTGCCCGCTCACCAACAAGGAGCGCCGGAATACGGCCCGACCTCCGTATGCCTTCGGGTTTAATTTGCTAGCCGCCATAAGAGCAGCACTTGGCCTGATGTATATAGCTTAGGTAGCGCTAGCACGTCATATGCCCCCTGGGAGGCAGGGACTGGTAGATCCCGATCAGCTGACGTTAAATATACTCTCTCTCTCTCTCTCTCTCTCTCTCTCTCTCTCTCTCTCTCTCTCTCTCTCTCTCTCTCTCTCTCTCTCCAACAATATCCGCTTCGCCGTCGGGTACTGCTCGACGGCTGTATAGCTGCGGTGGCTAAATGGGGTTTTTGGCAGGGGGACCGAATACGACGGCCGCTGGCTGAGCACCTGGATCTGCATCTCGGACGCGAGCCAATCCTTATGCACCTTGCGCTTGTGGACGCCATCGTCCATTTGGAATAAAAGGACAATGGCATGGCAGGCAACGGCCGTCATTTCGACGAGGCGCAGGTCGAATTCGGGGCTTCCGACCTTGGCGGCATTGAAGGCGCGCAGGAGCTGGCGCCGGAACTGCAGCCGGCGGCTGGCGTTGAACGTGCGCTGGAACTCCTCAACCTTCCCCAGGGCCGCCTCGCAAGTTGCGCTGTGGTTGAGTTTGTATATGAGGTGTGACTTCATGGGCGCCAGAAATGCCTCCCACGCCTGGATCGTCGGCAGCCCGTCGAATATTTAAGCGTATGCATTTTGCGCCGCGGCCGTCGTGAGGACATTGCCGACGGCGAGCTCGAAATGCAAGAGATGGTCGGCGTCGAGGGCGCTGGGGCGGTATCGGTGTCGGACATGGCGGGTGTGTGTTTGAAGCACGCTATGTACAAGTCGCTGTGCAGTGGGAACGGTGCGGCGGGCGGCCACGCATGCGGGGCAGTGGATCCGCCCAACCAATAGGGAGTGAACCGGCTGAGTTGATCCACTGTCGCTACAGCCAAGACGACTTTCAATGGCGGCGCGTTCCAGTGAAGCCTAACCGCCTCCTGGCCAGCGAATCCTGCAAGGTGGAGGAAGCAAAAAAAGGGATTGTATGCTCAAATGAAAAGCGAGATGCGTCGGCGCAGCCAATCGGCGCCAGGGAGCGGCCTGCGCGAGTGGTCACTCATCACACGATAATCGGGCGCGGAAGGCGGCCAAAGGGGCGCGCAGCTGGCGGCGGCCGTCAACGAGCGGGTCGAGGCGTCGTCGCCCGCAGCGTCTCGACGCCGGGAGTGGCGTGGCGGAGGGGAAGCGAACATGGTGCAGCACTACCCAACCCTGGCTGGCAAGCTATCGTCACTTTTTTTTCCCAAGCTACAGCTTCGAATCGCGCAATCGTGCGTCATGTCGCGCAAGAGTGGAGGCCGTCGAGATGGAACGGTGGGGATGAGCATTTCGGTACATCGCCAGCGCGCTTTTAAACATTGCACGAACGTCATGTTAGTGGAAGTGCAGTAGAATTTCACCATAACAAAGCACACAAGCAGTTTATGGACGATGGCGAGGCTGGAGAAAATCTCGCCAGTGCGAGGAATGTGCATGGCAGGTCCACTTCGAACATGAGCACAACTCCGCAGTACGCCAGCCTTGCCAGCCTTCGTAGGTGGATTCGACTGGCTGGGGCTGACTCCGGCACGTCCAGACAAGGGTCCAAGAGCGTGCTGCGACCCACACCGTCGAGGAAGGCCATTTGTAGTTGGCTCGTTTGCCTACAGCACCGGACGGTTCTTTGCCCCTGCCCCGGATCCAGGATTCCCATCCGCGTCAAGTGCTGGGTTACAACGGCGCCATTTTTTAGGCCAGCGCGCCTGCCGAAAACGGACTGTTTAAAAGCACCCTGCCTGCGTGCTGCAGGTCGTTCCGCACATGGTGGCAGTGCAACTGCTCTGAGCAGGCCGGCGCCAGAGGCAACTGCTGGAAGGAATTACACGGGCGGCTTGGAGGAACCCAAAGGAGGGGGCGACGCCAGCCAAGTGGGCCGGGATCAAGGGGCCTGCCACAACGAAAACGTGGGCTTCCGCCTTTAGCGGATTGCTCCCCACAAACTTCCTTCGTTCCCAGTGACCCAACAACAAATCGAGGTGCGCACCAAGCCGCACACTGCACACACACCCACAACGGCGGCCCCCGCCTCCCCTAACGCCGCCGAGCAGCCTCGGGCCGCGGATTTGGACGGGGTCCGCACCGCGCTTCATCCGCGCGGCTGAGGTCGTGACTGGGGCATGACCACGGAGGGCAAGCCGAGGAGGCGACTGCCCATCGCGTGTATTACCTGCCGAAGCCGACGACTAGAGGCTGACCCTTTTCGTGGGCACCTAAACCGCAATGATTCCAGTCCTTTGGGCGTCAGAGCTTGTGCTGACGAATTGATGTCAGCCCGCCCTTCGGATTTGAGGCTGCACCGTGCATTGGATAGCACAGAAGTCTTCGCACCCTTCCCTTTCCCAAGCTTCTCCTCCGCCACCGCCTTTTCCCACGTCTCTCTTATTACCACAGCAGCAGCGACAGCACTGGCCCTAATATCCGGATTACGAATACCTTCCTTCGGCGTTGCAAGAAGCTCGAAGCACTCGATCCACCCCTCGTACCTTTCCGGCGACAGCTGCACAATCTGGCGCTGCTGGCTTAACCCGGCCAACGGAAGTTTTGCTGCATTGTTAAATGCAGCGGCTGATTAAGCCTGTTCCATTGTTGTCAGCGAGCCGGCCAGCAATGGGTCAGCAAATCAGGGGTCGACGGCAACTGTGGGCGCATGCGTCGCTGGCAGGGTCCCACAGTGCCCGCCCGTAAGTATCGGACTGTGTGCGCATGGCTTCACTCCCACACCGCGGCCAACACAGCCACGCAAACCTCCAAGCACGGAACCTGCAAGCTATAACCCCTTTGCCATTGTGCTATCGAGCTACTCAGTCATCACCCGTCCCATCTTTGTGGCTCCCTTCTCCCCTTACACAACTGCACATTTCTCGCACGGTTAGCACCCCAGCAAGTCCTGGGCGCCGAACTGCAGCCATGTCTGGACAACCCAGCGCGGACCTTCAGTCCAGAGAGCATCGCGCCGACCTTCCCCAGGTCATTGTCTGCGGCAATCAATCGGCCGGCAAGAGTTCCGTGCTCGAGGCCGTCTCCGGGCACCCGCTTCCCACCAAGAATGGCCTCTGCACCCGCTTCGTGACAGAATTGGTGCTTCGGTGCGAGCCAAAGCCCAGATTCAATGATTTGCCATGCACCCTAGCTAACTGTTTACCCACTGTTCCCACTGGTTTGACCTTCTTCGCGCGCGTGGAGCCGCTCCTGACACCCGTGGTGCTCATGTCCGAACTTCCGAAACCCCGTCGCTTGCTTCTCGATAAAAACGAGCAGGCCTCCTCGGCGCGGCTTTGGCGCGAAACGACATAAGCGAGCAAAGTCAGCGCATTAATTGTTTCCGGGTTCTTTGGACCAGAGATGTCGGCGAATTCCTTCCAGGCCGTACTCACTAACTCCTTGGCCACGCTGTAGCGTCCCTGCTTCTGGAAGAACCAATAAATTCCGTCATCGTGAGGACCATGGCGTAACCACAACAACAGATCTCAGTACATGGAATGCACTACGACCGTTAAGACCTGCAGACAAACCGACGTTAGCAGCCAGCTGCGATGAGCAAGGTAACTAGAGAAACCGTCGGGTCCGACATCCGTACGTACCAAGACCGTCCTGAAGAGAAGCGTCGTCCACAGAGTCGCGGATCGAGAAGTATTTGATGTCTTCGAGGTCGACGTCGGAATAGCCCGCGGCACGGTGGCACCGGCTGTAGGCGCAGCTGTTGGAGCAGCTGTGGGGGTCGCAGCTGCGGGGGCCGCGTCTGTCTCAACGACCGCGACATAGCCATTCTCCGTGCAATACCTGCCGTAAACGCTCCAGGCACTCGTCATATCATTGGTGTTGGAGGAGCATGATTTCAAGACGCAGGTTGATATCGTCAGATGGGCGCTTAGTTGTAGGTCGGTTCGGCAGTAGCAGTCGTTCTCTGCAACCCTGGAAAGCAAAGTAGTTGTCAAACTGCATTTCATGGATCTCCCCACATAGTCGAGAGTGTAGCCACCGCGGTAGAAGAAGCATGACTGTGCGCATGGTCGGAGTTTCGAGAAGTATGCCCTGTCGACTAAGCTCTGGGGTCCTGCGTTTTGACCAGTCGCCCCCGCAATGAGAAACGCGATCAATATAGCGGATAACAGCATTGTAAACGTGTAGAAATGGATGTGCGTATGGTACTATGTGGTAAGTCGTCAGCAAGGAGGAGGATAGCCGGGTTTGGTGCGAGGGCTGCTAAATATAGTAGTTCCAGACAGTTGAGATTGGGCGCAATGAAATGCTGAGGCATTCCCTCAGCCGTCAAGAACGCAGCACATCATACCAGCACGACAACCTCAGCCTCCCGTGCCTCCGACGCCCCAACCTGCAATATTCCGATTATTGCCCTGAAATGGAAAGGAGCAGACGCCAATATCTTTCAGCTGAGGGGCTCGGAAGATGGAGGCGATGAAAATTCGCGGAGGAAGCCGAGTGTCAAGGTCTGGGAAGGGAGCTGGAGGCCCTAGCGGCAACACCACATGCAGGTTCGGGCGACTTCGCGAATGGGCGCAACGCGCGCGGCGCAACCGGCGGTGAAGTGCCTGGCCCTTTGAGGGTTGGGGTTGGCGCGAGGGGCGGGCTTTGCCCCTCGCGCCCCTGCCCATCACACAAGCCAACCCCGATGCCCCTTTGACGATGAGTCTGCAGCGCGGCGTAAAACGGACGATCCATGCATTCATTCGACAATGCCAAGGCAGACACGAATCCCTGGAGGGAGCCGGTAGGCTGAGGTGACGGGGGCGTGAGGCAATCCGGTAGGATCTCGCACTGCCATTGGTAACGGAGGGAGCCGGCACGACGAGGAGGAGGAAGCCCATTCAGGAGGTGCAGCGAGGGCAGCGGAAGGAGACGATGTGCCTGCATTACACCGGCCAGGCCACCCTAGGCAATCTCCTGAGACGCCGTGGGCGGCCACGTATGGTCAGGTCAGGGACATGATTCGCGGGGGCGGCGATATCCTCCGGGGGTCGCCTTTTCCAGCCGTCTCGTTCACGGCCGTCCGAGACGAAGAGCGAGGACGGGGCCCGGCGCACCACCCGACGCAAAGCCCTTGCTCCCGTGCTCGAGACGCAGCCGTCGCCGACGAACGACAACGTAGCCGTGCTGAGCAGCGGCGAATCCGAGATGGCTAGCTCCCCGGCGCGGGCGGAGATGATAGTACGCTGGCGCAGCCGGCTAGCCGCCTCCAAGAGCCGACGCAAGAAGGACCTGGCTGTTAAGCAGCTGGAGCTGGACGAGCGCGCCCTCAGCCGCCACTACGGCTACCTGCAAGCCACCGGCCTCGAAGAGCAGGTGCTCGCGCTCGAGGGCTTGCTGCTCGAGCACCAGAGCTACAGCTGCGACGACATCCGCAATTATCTGGCTTTCCATGAGAATGTTTAAAAAAAAAACAGGGTCTGTGTATTATTAGTCGATGGAGGAGGACAGGATGGGACCGGCTATCTATCACCATTACGTTATAGGATCAAGGGGGGCGGCGTTCTTTCACGACGTGAATTAGTTATGGCTGGAAAGGCACGCAACGATATAGCGTTGTTAGGGAAAGGAAAATGGCACGTAAACTATTGGAAAGGCCACATCTCTCGCAAAGACGAAACCATGTACACCTTTCTCGAATTCACCAATTCTTGGCATTGCGCTGTTAGTGCACACTGCCAAATTGCATACAAATCCTTAACACCCGCCAATTAGCGACCCAACACCAATAACCACGCCCGCCAACGGCGCTGGCGACGGCAACATGCCGTTGCCAACAGCCCCCCCTTCGGCCAATAGGGTGGCGCGCGCCCTCCTCGTCGGCCCAACGGCCCGGAGGAACGCGTCGCTGCCACCCGGGCCCCCCGCGCGTCAGCGCACCCGACCACGCCGTCCCCGTTGCGGAATTCGCAACACCCAACAGGGCCCGTTTAAGGCCAGGAAGGCACCCACGACGGCAGCACCGGCACAGGTGCCCCTTTCCTTTCTTTTCCCCTCCCTTCCCACCCCCGGCCTACGCGCCCACCCCTCGGGTCGGCTGCGGCGGCCGCGAAGGAAATTGTTGCGAGTTACAGCCGTAAGCAACAGCAAACGGCTTTAATTTGCACAACCCTCGCCCGCTTTATCGACGCCGGCATCGCTTCCCTTCCACTGGAGGCAATCCCCGAAGCCAACGGCTGGAAGGATTGTTTTATCGAATACGCCAAACAAGCCCTTTTCGGCTTGCCAACGCCGGCCCAAAGGGAAAAAAACCCCTACGAGGCCCCGGAACCTTACGCGCTTAACCCGCAACGCCCGCCCCCGACCACTTACGCGGCGGCGGCCCGAATAGGGCTCCAACAGCCCCAGCAACCCGCACAGGCTTTAAAAAACCGTGCACCCGGGAGCCCCGCCCTCCCGCCCGGCCCAAAGCCGATTTCCGGGTTTTTGTTAAAATCCCGGAGGAAAAACAGGCTTGGGCCAACCAACAAACGGGCTTTAGTATTCGCAAAGCCCTTGCCGATAGCAAAAACCTGCCGTTTACGATAGCCGACGTCCCGGAAGCTTATCGAACCCCTACTAGGTTCGTGTTAAAAGCAAAAACAGCGGATATTTAAAGCCGGCTTTTGCAACATCGATCCGAATTAGGCCGTTTATATAACGCCGAAAGGATCGAAAAGCCCGAAATCTGGTTTAACTACGTAATTTCCGGATGCCCCACGTCCTTAACGAACGGCTTTGGACAAAGCGTCCCGGTATCGGAAAAGCTGGTCCGGGAAGAAATCGAAGCCCAAATAGGGCTAAAACCAGTAAGCGTTAAGCCTTTCGGGGCCGGCGCTGATTACCAAAAGCGTATATCATGGATTATATCCTTTTATACGCGCGTAACCGGGTTTAGGCTTTGGGGGATTACGTTTTTTTCACGCCGCGTATAACGACACCCGCCGGTTACGCAACATACCCCCGGCTGCCACGGCTTTTACGTGGCTCGCAACTATGCCCGGGCCGATAAGTGCCTCCGGTGCGGGAAAGTGAACGACGGCCGGCACGCATCGCCGTGCACGGCCCTTCCGCAATGCGCAAACTGTTCGGGCCCGTACCTAGCCGACCACCCGAACTGCCCTATAAAGCCTGTACGGGTAAACGGAGTGCTAAAGCATTTAACCCGTGGGGAAAAAGGCGCGGTTAGGAAATTAGGGGCATAAGCCTACCGGGCGGCGGTAAAAGAGGTGGAAGCCGCCGCTGCCGCCGCTACCGCCGCGGCCGCCGCGGCCGCCACCGCTAACGCCCTTCCTGCAACCGCGGTTACTACGGACAATTCCGTTGTAACCGTTACCGCTAATGCCAATCCCGCGGCCGGTACCGGTAACGCCGCTGCTTCCGTTACCCCCGCCGCCGCCGCCGTTCCTGCCGCTGCTGCCATCGCCGACGCTGCCGAGGTAAGCCCGGCAAATCCGCTGGCCCCAAAGGCGCGGCCCGTACGGCCGGCAAGGGAAGGCACCCTGCCAAAAGGCTTAAGGTTAGTTTTAACAACTAATACGAAGTATTGGCGGATATGGACTGGACCTCCCCGAGCCCGAAAGGGCTATCGAAATAACCGGAAACCTGGAGGAAACCGACGGTACCGCCGGCCAACAACCTTAGGGCCAAAGCCCCCAATACACCAACGCCGCTTTTACGTATGCCAGCAGCCAACCGGATACAACAAACGCATGGCAATAGGCCCGGCGCCCGGGGCTTCGCCCCGAACGCCGTGCTTTAACCGCCGCCCAAGCGAACGTTCGACGTAGCTGGGAGGCGGGGGCTACTTTACTCCAACTATTTTGGAGCCAAAATATCGACGTGGTGCTAATGCAGGAGCCCCTAGCGCGTGGAAAGGAAGCTTATGCTTTGCACCCACCGTCGTACGAGCTATTTACTCCGGTAAATAGCTGGCACGACCACCAAACCAGGCCTCGGGTAATAACTTACGTACGGAAACCCGGGGCTTCGGCCCGTAGCGGACCGGCCGGCAGGCAACACCCGGGACATCCTTTGGCTTACCGTCGCCAGGTGCACCTTCGTTAACGTATATAGGCCTTTAGGGGACCCTTCGGAACCCTCGGGACCTTTTACTACGTTGGCGCCCAACGGCAAAATGCATTATAGCTGGAAACTTTAACGCAGGGTCCCCGGCGTGGGATCCGGTTAAGGTAATAGGAATAGGGGCCAGGATATAGCCCAATGGGCTAATACTATAACCTCCTCCTACTTACCGACCCAGGCCAACCTACGCACAACGACGGGGGCGTTTTGGATTTTACCTTTTCCAACGCCCTTTAGCAACAGCGGAAATCGACCTTCGCTAGCAACCGATTCGGACCACCGCTCGATACGGATCGAAATTCCTAACCGCAATAACTTCGTTCCGGACTGCCGGCGTATTACGCTACCAAACGATAAACTACCGTTTTTCGCAAACGCGGTAGCAACGGGGGCCGGCAACTTGCCACCACTTACAAACCCAGGCACTGCGGAACACCTGGATAAAGCGGCCGAAGCATTAACAAACTTATTAAAAAATGCGTTAATGGCTTTCGGCCGGGGGCTTAAAGCCAAAAAAAAGGCCAACCCTGGTGGAACGAAAAGTGCGCCAACGCCCAACGGGACCTTGCAAAAGCTATGGGAAACGGCGGGCCTTTTACGGCCGAAGCCCGTGCTTTAAAAGCAACGGTTCGGACGGCTAAAAAACAGCATTGGGCCAGCGTGCTGGAGGAAATGGATTCCCCGAAAGCGCTATACCGTGCTGTAAAGTGGCATAAACTTACACCCGCTATACGGCTTCCCCCGTTAAATATTAACGGGGAGGTTATAATAGCCCCAGGATAAAGCGGAAGCATTAGGCCGCAAGATCCTCCGTAGGTTTACGGCGGAGGACGACTTACAGGAGGACCCGTTACAGCAAAGGGCTACCCAAGGACCGCACAACTCCCGTGGGACCCCCACGTCCTTTAAAGGAATGCCGGAAGTGCACCGTTGGCACGGCAAACACGGCCCCGGGCGTCGATTCCCTAACGGTTAAGCTACTTACAGCGGCGTGGCCGGCAATAGGGGAATACGTTAGGGCCTTTTCGAGGCTTGCCTTAGGGCCGGGCACCACCCAGCCCCTTTCCGCACAGCGGAAGTGGTTATGCTAAAAAAGCCGAATAAAACGGATTTAACGGACCCAAAATCCTACCGCCCGATAGCTTTACTCCCGTGCTTAGGGAAAGGGCTGGAGCGGCTGGTGGCTTCGCGGATGGCATCCCTCGCATTACAACACGGGCTTATAGCCCCGCAACACGCCGGGGCTACCCCGAAAAAGGCCGCCATCGATTTAACGGCATGCGTGGCCCACGAGGTGGAACGGGCCTTCCAAAAGCATAAAACGGCCGCCCTCGTTACCATGGATGTACAAGGGGCTTTCGACGCCGTACTTCGCCGGAGGCTCTTTAAAGGCTTTTAAACCAAGGCTGGGATCCAACGTTAGTACGATGGGTATTATTTTTGCAGGAAACAGGGTGGTTAAAGTGCGTTTGGAGGACGCCACGGCACCCCCTTTTTCCCCGGACTGCGGGCTACCCCAAGGGTTACCGGCGTTACCGGTCCTATTTATGCTTTATATGGCCGAAATCCTACCCAAAGCAAAAGCGATTAGGTACGGATACGCGGACGATATAGGCATTTGCGTAACGGGTAGCACTCCGGAGGAGTGCTCCCGTAAAGCAGGGGCTACGGTTACGGAAATCCTACGTTGGGGCAGGGCTAATAAGGTTGCTTTCGACCCGGGGAAGTGCGAGCTTATGCATTTTTCCAAACGGAGAAATCCCACAACCCCAGCGGTTACGGCGGAGGGCCTTACCATACAACAAGCTACAGGAGCTTTACGGTGGTTAGGGGTCCTTTTCGACCAAAGGCTTAATTTTAAAGCCCACGTGGAAAACAGGGCTGCAAAAGCCCAAAGCGTTGCCAACCACCTCCGAAGGCTTACGAATTCGATAGGGGGATACCGGCACATTCGGTTTACAAAGCCGTCACAACGGTTATAATCCCTACGGCTTTATACGGGGCCGAGGTATGGTATAGGGGTAAAACTAAACCACACCCGTACAAGCCGGCACAACAGCAAATTATCCGCCAAGGCCATTTAATCGATCGGGTCGATAAAGCCTTAACCGCGTCCCTTAAGGCAGTGGTCCCAGCTTGGAAAACCACACCGATAAACGCATTGCATTACGAATCCGGCATCCCAGGCGCCCAGGCGCTTTTGGAACAAGCCCGCCTCCGTTTTGCGGCCCGTATAAATACGGTTCCGGAAGAACACCCCCTGGCCGCAGCGGCCAAGCCGGCCCTTAACGCCCGAGGGCCTAGGGCAGGCTTACCCGGCAGGCTTGCAACCTTTGCAAAGGACGGCCGGACTTTTCCGGCTTGCACCCGCCCGGCCTACCTCCCTTATAAATATACGGGGCTTACGGTGGCCATACAAGAAAAGCAAGCAGCCGCTAAAGCATTTACGGCGTGGCTTTGCACCCTCCCACCCACCGACGTTATAATATATAGCGACGGGTCCAAAGCAAGAACGGAGCAGTTGGATACGGCTGGGTAATATACCAAGCCGGCCAACGCAAACTTTCCGGGCACGGCCGGCTGGCGCATCCCGCGGAAGTATTCGACGGCGAGGCGGAAGGGCACGGATGGGCCTCCGTAAAGCCGTTTGGAGCTTCCGCAATTGCACTTTCCACTTGTGCCTCGATAACACCTCGGCGGCCAACGGCTGTTTAAGCACGGCCCCTGATAGTTCACAAAGGCCTTTAAAAAAATCCATTGCCTTATGGATAAACACCAGGTATACGTACGCTGGTCCCCGGGCCATATGGGAATCCCCGGAAACGAAAAGGCAAACGCCGAAGCAAAGTTGGGATCGGCCCTGCCAATACCCCAACATTTTAAACCAACGGTGGCCGGAGTAAAGGCTTTAGCCCGGAAAACGGCCCGGGACGCCCGGAACGCATGGTTTAAGGACAACTTTCCGGATCGGTATAAGGCTATAGGCCTCCCGCCGGCACCACAACATACGCCCGAAGCGTTGCAGCTGCACCGGAGGGTACTGCAACGGCTAATAGCCGCACGCACCGGTTACGGGGATTTCGACTGGTACCACCGAAAGTTCCAGCACGAAACGATAACCCGTGCCGCTGCGGAAGAAACAAATCCCCTTCCCACCTGTATTTTGCAGGTTGGCTAAAACGGCAGAAAATAAATGGCCTATAGCGGACCCCTCCCCGGCTTCCGACAGGCCCGGATATTGGAAACGGCTACTTTCAAAAGCCTTTCCTTTTTGCTTCGTTCGCCGAAGCTACCAATTATTACACTATCGCTGGACGATAACAACAGGGCCTAAAAAGCCCGCATACATCCTTTTCCTTGTTCTCCTACACCTTTTACCTTTTTCCTTTGTACCACCAGGACTAACAGTAGGCTCGTTGGTCCCCCGCACCTCCGGCCGGGCCTGGGGGTCCCGAGGACCTTCCAGCCTAAAACCCGGCCCCACCCCTTTACCGGCATACTCGCCGGCCGAACGCACTACTACCACCCGCAGCGCTTTACAACGCCCTGGCGTATATATATACGCCCTACCGCCGATTGCCCGCTCACTAACAAGGAGCGCTGGAACGCGGCCCGACCTTCGTGTGCCTTCGGGTTTAATTCTGCTAGCCGCCGGATAGCAACATGTAGCCTAATGTTTAGCTTAGGTAGCGCTAGCACGTCATATGCCCCTTGGGAGGCAGGGACTGGTAATCCCGACTTACTAACGTTAAATATACTTACTCACTCACTCACGAAACCATGTACAGGGTTACAGGGATAATAAACGTTAAATCGGTGGATCTAACAAGGGGGGTCAGCCAGGGTATAAGCCAGGGGGGTAAGGGTACACAGCCTGCCGCACAATTTGTAGT
Organism: Gaeumannomyces sp. JS-464; assembly: GCA_002197995.1. Classification (NCBI taxonomy): domain Eukaryota; kingdom Fungi; phylum Ascomycota; class Sordariomycetes; order Magnaporthales; family Magnaporthaceae; genus Gaeumannomyces; species Gaeumannomyces sp. JS-464. The sequence continues at coordinate 1,701,876 of NGZR01000001.1, read as the reverse complement.
AAAAATCAATGTATTGCAACTGACCGTTTAATAATTAATATGATCACCTCCGTTAGCCTTCACCATCTGCAGCCTTCGTATCATAAAACGGGCATGCAATTAAAAAGGCATTTGATTAAAGGTATCGCGGTGCAAATTGCCGGCGTTGTTAAAGGGAATCGCGTGCGATTGAAGGTATCGCCGTGCAATTGGGCCGGGCCGGGGTTTCAAACGGTGGAATTCTATTGGGTTCCACGGCGTTTATGCGAATGGGCTCGTGGGTAGAGATACATTGATTTGATAGGTTTTTCTATGGGAAAAAATGTAGCTGAATACGTGGCCTAATTAGGAAAGACCCACAAATTTAACGTTTATTATCCCTGTAACCCTGTACGAGGTACACTGCAAGTACTTGTGGTTTGTTGTTAATTGCTAACAAAATTAAGTACTCAAAAAAGGACAGATCGCGCTCCCTGCCCAATCCCCAAAGGGCCTATTGGGGGACGATTTTAGGGCTAGATCGGCGGCACCGGTCAGGGAGCTCCTGATCAGGGAGAAGGTACAAAAATTGTACAGGGGGGTCAGAAGTACCGTCAGGGTAGGCCTTGTCAGCGGGCGTTTGCCAAAAAAACAGGGTTGATGGCTGTAGGTGGGGTTTTTCGCCGCTGTTTTGGAGGGGGGAGGGGCACAGAGATTGTTGCTGTCAAGACGAGCCTGCCTCTCTACGCCAAAATCAGCATAGATTATCCCGAAAAAGATGTCTTCCCAACTCCCTGTTGATTCCCAGGCCTCGATCGACGCCGGCGCGTTCGATAAAGCTATTCCCAATTCCAAAATCGAGCCGGAGTCGCAAACTCCTGGCGGCGAAGGATCTTCCGCTAGCCGTTAACGAGCCAGTCGACGAGGAAGCGGGAATCCTCTTTTTCCAGGCGGAATAAGGTACGGAAACGAGTCTCCCCTCCGTCGTGAAGATCTTTGGCGATATACCCGGCGTGCCAGGGACCACCGGCGTTCAAAACCTCCCTCGGTGGGATAGGTTTATACTGTTGCAGCATGCGTTCCTGGTATTGGAGTTCTTCTTCCCTGCGGATTTTGCGCAAACGGAGAACTGCAATAACAGTCGCTATCGCCGCCACGCCTCGAAAAAAGCGATCCCGGCCGTTCCCCATGACGTTGTGAATAGCTTCTTTTTGCTAATAAATTTGGCCGTTTTTTTGCAGTTAAGCACGAACAACCCCACGGGCGACCTCCCTGACGACCTCCCTAACGACCTCCCTGACGACCGCACCAGACCTCTTATGGCCGGTGCGAGTTACAGACGAAAAACAAGGGCTTGAGCCATTTTTGCTTGGCAACTAGTACAAATCCGGCTTAGTTTTGGCCTAAAACAACTCCCTGTTGATGAGGTACTTCGATTTCACCCCTGTGATTTTGCACAAACCTCTCTGGCCCAGGGAGGACACTTGAGAGCCGTCTTGGCGGCCAAATTAGGCAAGGTGCGTCGAGATAAAATAAAAAAACCCTTGTCCCTTGGCATTCTCCCTGATCAGGAGCTCCCTGACCGGTGCCGCCGATCAGGCCCTTTAGGTCCCTACGAGTCCGCCTTGTCATGGGCGTAATCAACACTAGACCCATGCCTAGCCTCGATTAGCGCACTAGCGAGGAGACGCTCGGCTTTTGTTGCCAGCAAAAAGTGGTCACGGCGTCTTCCCCCCCAACCTCAAGGGCAAATCAGCACAACGTGAGCTTGGCCACCAGCCGCCCATTCTTGGACCCAAAGCTCCGACCGACACGTTCTAAGGTAATGTCGGGCTCCGATGGCGCTGAGATGGGATTGGGCTTGCTCGCGGACGCGGTCGCCGAACTCACGCGTCGACAGGACGCCCCAACGGCTAGCGATGTAGTAGGCACTGCACGGGATCTACGGCGCAATGGACCAACTCGGGCGATGTCACGTCCATCCTCATGGTAATAGGGGGAGATTTCGTACAGGCAGCCTTTGCGCAAGGCTCAGGGAAGATCTACACACCCGTCTGCTTCTCGTTCGGCTGCGTCGCCTACGCCTTCATCACCCTCGTCGACATCATCGGCGACGGGCGCCTGCTCCCGCGGCCCGACTACCCGGTCAAGGTCTTTAACCTCGAATCCGGCTACTGCCGCGAGAACAAGAACTGGGTCGTCGGCCGGCTGCTCCGCGACCTCGAGACCGAGGCTTGGAAGCGGCTCCCCATGGAGGACGACGGCATCCGTATCTCGGTCTACGAGGCAGCGTACAACAAAAACGGGCTAACCGACTTCTCTCTGGGACACCACTCACTTCATCGGCTTCAGCATCACTCTTGTTCAGCTAGCCCCGGCACGAGGTGCCGCTTTTCCCACGGCCAAAACAGCGGCACGACTCGGGACGTCAACGACGAGCCGGAGACGCTGGAACAGACCGAAGCGAGGACGGCCCGCTTTGACTGGAGGCGACTGCTGCGATTTCCTCCTAGCCCAGGCAGTAGCAACCTGTCGTCGCTGGTCCAGCTTTGTGCTGATGCCGCCAACATACTCGACGGAGGTGGCTGAGACTGGCACCAAATGCCCGTGAAGGATCTCGTGGATAATGAGACCTTTTACGGCCGCCAATTATCAATCCCATCTAGGATGTCTGGACACTCGGCAGATCAGCCCCACAAGCTGCGGAGCCACATGGCGTGATGGGGCAGATCCTGAAGGTGGGGGCGCCGGTGGTCGTGCAGAGAGAAACTGGCAGGGTCACCCTGACGGCGCGATAGGCGGGGCGTCGCAATGGTAAGAAAGGAAATCAAATATATGCGTGTCTCGTAGACTCTCCGCGATGTCGTTGTCGGGAGGTGCATGCATCTGGCAGTGTCGATCCGGGCGCCAAGGCAGTCGTCAGTGGAGGGTTTGTTGTGTTGGGGCGATAGCTTGCGACCCAGCAGCCCTCTAGCCCGTGGGATGCGGAGTAGGGTCGACTGCGAGCCTATACCTGCACTTGCTTGCCTTCCAGCGGCTGGCTGATTGCGTCGTCTCCTGTGGCGTGACTGCGTAGGTAGCTGCGTGGCTGTGGTGGCGCTAGAATTTCGCATTCACTGCCCCCGAAACCCTCTACAACTGTCACGTGATCTTTAAGTAAACAGCCAATTGCGGGGTTGGCCCCGCAACAAAAGCGGCTGGCCCAGAGCTCCGATAATGCCTCGACGCCCGAGGTTGTGGCCGTGGCGTCATTCGCCATCGCCGTAGGCAGCTAGAACGTTTTTCATCTGGCGAGCGCAGCCACGACAGCTGCCGGCCTTCCCCGTGGGGAGGCTCGTCTCGTCCCAGATCCTGCCTGGCTTGCAGGTTTACCCGGGCAACCTGCAGCCTGGCGATGCTGCTCACCGAATACATCGTCGACGGCCGGCCGTATCCTGACGACTGAGCTCAGCGTTGTCGGGTCATCGCCGAGATAATACATGGATCGGCGTAGCGGGTAGTGGAGCTATGCGAGCGCGTCCTGGGAGTTGCACTATGGCAGGCCGTCGTGGGCCGAGGACTTTGATACTTGCCGTTTATTGTTCTGACGGAGGAATCGGGGGTAATGTTATGGCCTGGCCTGTAGATCCAATGCACGGACCGCCCCTCCTAGGATCTAGCCCGAGCACCCGCCTACCGCCTCCGAATGGCTTGGGTAAGGTGAGACTAGGTGTTTGCCCATTTTTCGCTGCAGCGCACAAAGCGGGGTAATTTTTACACTTCTCTTTGTACAGTTGTGTGCAAAAAAAACACGAATAGGCTATAACGTATGGGAAACCGCTATTTTCACACTACAATATCCAACAAATTATATACTAACCTATTAAGAAAATTCGCTAATATACAAACTTCGCTTGGCTAATTTACCTAGTTAATTTTTATAAAATAAAATAAAATCGCTGCATAAGTTATGTGTGTTAAAAATTTCCGCGATTTTGAAAAAGAGGTTATACGCTAAAGTTAGCAGGGAAATTAGCGATTAATTTGCTATATTTTAGCTGTTTATAACGGTTATTAGTGCTAACCTTACTAAAAAAACAATTGTTAATACATCAGTTATTAAATTTAAACTTGTATTATACAACGTATAAATAGGTTATTAAAAAAGTAAAACCATTTAATAAAAGGCTTATTATTTGGTTATTAATATACAAAATATTATTAAGTGTTACTATATAAAAATGTGGTATTTTTTGCATTTAAAGTAGATAAATTTTGTTAGCGTTTTGCAAGCAAAATTAACAATTTGCGTTTTTTTTGCACACAATTGTAGCTGGAAATTTTTTTAAGGATACTGTTAAAGCAACGAGGGCAAAAAAATTAAAATAGTAGAAAAATGATATTCAAAGTAGGTTAAAAGCTGGAGGCATGGCCTTGCAAAAAATTCGGGATATTTTTATGCGGGATCCACCTTATAAAGCTTTCGTGTTACAAACAGGCTTTTGCTCTTAAGGTAAGGCTGCTTAAAGGAGGTGTTTAAAACAATACGCTTGTTAAAAGGTTTGGTAAACTTGGTAACAATAGTTTAATTGCTTGCTTAAAAGGTGCTTTAAAGCTAACTTAAGTTAACTAATGCTAAAACCTAAGTTCGAACTATTTAGAATAATAAGAAATTTATCTTTTTATATACATATTGCTTTACTTTAATAGCTTTTTAAATTTGTGGCTTTGTTTAAAAATCCAAAAATCCTTTTTTTATGGCTGTGTTTAAAAAATTTAAAATCCTTTTAAATTTGTAACTTTATCCAAAATCCAAAAAATCTAGTTTAAGTAAGCTAGTTACGTGCTTTTATATGTTTTAATAATGCGGGGTAAAAAGCATTACTTAAAGCCCTTCCTTTTTTGTGTTTTAAAAGCTTGCATGCTGGTTGTAACATTAGGTTTCCCTTTTTAAACCAAATTTTTTAGCTATATTTGCTGCCCCGCTTTTCGTTAATTAATAAGTACTTTCCTTTTACCATTTCTTTTCCATTTTTTAACTAACGAAATGTTTAATCGGGTGCGAAAACGTCCTTTTGCTAAAAAAAACCTTTTAACGCAAGGATTTACTTGTTTAAATCGTTTTTTTTTTACCGTTAAAATGCTTTTTTTTTATTACGAGGTTTAAAGCGTAAAAAGTGTAAAGCCTTTTTTTAAACTCGTTTCGGTACGTGGAATGTTTTAATTAAACCGTTTAAATTGCGACATTTTAAGCCTTTTTCCTAAATAGTGTTACAATTAAAAGGTTTGCTCCTAAAGTAAAGCACTCGGGGGTGGACAAAACAGTACCGGTACGTTTAATTGCAAAGGAAACGCGTAACTTAAAAGGACAATTTAATTGCTTGCCCCAAGGATGCTTAAAAGCTAATTTAAGTTAACTAATGCCGAAGCCTTAATTAAAATTTATTTAAAACAGTAGGAAATCCATCCCTTTTATAAATTGTCCATCCGTTTTTAGCCGTCGAATATGTGGTTATATTTATAGCTTATATATCCACGAAGGTAGCGCTGGATATATTAGCTTGTATCCATAGCTTACATATCCACGAAAGTGGTGCTGGATATGTATGTTAGCTGTAAAGAATAAAGGTCTCAATTAGGGCGTGCTTGCGCTAATCACAGTAACTAATAGGGTTACGTTTTAATTAGTACGGGCCTTGTTAAGCACTACAAGTAGTGCTGGCAGGGCCCCAAGCTTAGTGGGTGGTACAGGCTTATATTGCAAAAAAAGGGCGCCAACAGTCGCCTCCCTTATATACCCTCCGACATCGATCTCGCGGGCCTCCCGCCCAAAAGGTAAGTAAGTGAGTAAGTATATTTAACGTCGGCAAAGTCGGGAACTACCAGTCCCTGCCTCTTAAAGGGCATACGACGTGCTAGCGCTACCTAAGCTTAACACTAGGCTATATATTGCTATCGACGGGCGGCTAACAAATCAAACCATAAGGCAACAAAAGCCTACCCAAAGCATACGGGTTCGGGCCGCATTCCGGCGCTCCTTATAGTAAGCGGGCAATCGGCAAAAAGGCGAATAAACGTCGGGGCGCTATAAGCGCTGCTGTTAGTGGTAGTAAAAGCAGTCGGCCGGCAAAGTGCCGGGAAGGTGCAAGGCCGGGTGTAAGCAGGGGGTACCGTTATAACCACTTTAAAACCCGGCCAAAGAAAAAAAATCAAGGGTTGGGGAGCTTATTCCTAGCCCAAAATGCTTTTTGTATATTTATCGCGTGTTAACAATACGCTGCGCGTTTGCTAATCGTAGGACGATCGAAGCCGTGCACGATACGAGTAACAAACAAACCGCTTAAAATTTTAAAAATCTTGCGCGTGCGTGCTTATGCAGCAAGCCAAACTTACGCCGTGCGTGTCGTGAGTGCGGTCGACCGAGGAGGAGTCGCGTGGATGGTAAGGACGAGGAGTTTTAAAAATGGCGGGGGACGGCGGCGGCTAAGCCGGCTATTCGTTTAATGTGTTTTAACTGCTTGCCGGCCTGCAATCTTTTTGTGCATTTCGAAATCGTTTCGGCTCGGTGCGTAAGGCGAAAGCGAAAAGGAAATCGAAAGCGGTTAACCTGGTAATGCGTGGAGGTTAAAGCACGAATATCGAACAATAGCGCGCGCGAAGCGCGCTTTAGGTTGTAAAAGGTGCAAGCCTTCCTATTAGCTGGCAATAGGCACCCCGGACCTTTGCCAGCCTACTTTTTTTGCACTTTTAGCCTAGTTGCGTCGTTATTTGTCGTTATTAAAAGGACGCCGGCGAACGCGGGCAACAAAGCTAATTGGCTTGTTAAGCCTACATAGCGTTTCCGACTTATTTTGGTAAAAACCAGTACTAAAAATGGCCGTGTTTTTTAGCGGCACTTTAACAGCGGGTTTGATAAGAAGAATTTTTCGGGGGAAGGTGCCCCGCCTAAAAGGGTTTTAATGCGCACGCGATTTTCCGAAAAATTATTTTGTGTATAGGAAAATTAAAAAATCGACTTACGGCTATTAAGCCATTTTTACCTTGGCTTCCAAATTTAACTTGCACTTTTTTCCCGAAAAAATTTTCCTATCGGACCCACTGTAATAACCGCTAAAAAATCCCGGCCATTTTAGTATTAGGGCTATTAAAAATGAGCCGGCTGCATAATAAGGTTTAACAGGCCATTTGGCTTTGTTCGACCCGCGTTTTCCGACTTTTTTTAATAACGAGTGAGTGAGTAAGTGAGTATATTTAACGTCAGTAAGTCGGGATCTACCAGTCCCTGCCTCCCAAGGGGCATATGACGTGCTAGCGCTACCTAAGCTAAACATTAGGCTACATGTTGCTATCCGGCGGCTAGCAGAATTAAACCCGAAGGCACACGAGGTCGGGCCGCGTTCCAGCGCTCCTTGTTAGTGAGCGGGCAATCGGCGGTAGGGCGTATATATATACGCCAGGGCGTTGTAAAGCGCTGCGGGTGTAGTAGTGCGTTCGGCCGGCGAGTATGCCGGTAAAGGGGTGGGGCCGGGTTTTTAGGCTGGAAGGTCCTCGGGACCCCCAGGGCCCGGCCGGAGGTGCGGGGAACCAACGAGCCTACTGTTAGTCCTAGTGGTACAAAGGACAAAGGTAAAAGGTGTAGGAGAACAAGGAAAAGGATGTATGCGGGCTTTTTAGGCCCTGTTGTTATCGTCCAGCGATAGTGTAATAATTGGTAGCTTCGGCGAACGAAGCAAAAAGGAAAGGCTTTTAAAGTAGCCGTTTCCAATATCCGGGCCTGTCGGAAGCCGGGAAGGGGTCCGCTATAGGCCATTTATTTTCTGCCGTTTTAGCCAACCTGCAAAATACAGGGTGGGAAGGGGATTTGTTTCTTCCGCAGCGGCACGGGTTATCGTCTTCGTGCTGGAACTTTCGGTGGTACCAGTCGAAATCCCCGTGACCGGTGCGTGCGGCTATTAGCCGTTGCAGTACCCTCCGGTGCAGCTGCAACGCTTCGGGCGTATGTTGTGGTGCCGGCGGGAGGCCTATAGCCTTATACCGATCCGGAAAGTTGTCCTTAAACCATGCGTTCCGGGCGTCCCGGGCCGTTTTCCGGGCTAAAGCCTTTACTCCGGCCACCGTTGGTTTAAAATGTTGGGGTATTGGCAGGGCCGATCCCAACTTTGCTTCGGCGTCTGCCTCTTCGTTTCCGGGGATTCCCATATGGCCCGGGGACCAGCGTACGTATACCTGGTATTTATTCCATAAGGCAATGGATTTCTTTAAAGGCCCCTTGTGAACTATCAGGGGCCGTGCTTAAACAGCCGTTGGCCGCCGAGGTGTTATCGAGGCACAAGTGGAAAGTGCAATTGCGGAAGCTCCAAACGGCTTTACGGAGGCCCATCCGGGCCCCTTCCGCCTCGCCGTCGAATACTTCCGCGGGATGCGCCAGCCGGCCGTGCCCGGAAAGTTTGCGTTGGCCGGCTTGGTATATTACCCAGCCGTATCCAACTGCTCCGTTCTCTGCTTTGGACCCGTCGCTATATATTATAACGTCGGTGGGTGGGAGGGTGCAAAGCCACGCCGTAAATGCTTTAGCGGCTGCTTGCTTTTCTTGTATGGCCACCGTAAGCCCCGTATATTTATAAGGGAGGTAGGCCGGGCGGGTGCAAGCCGGAAGAAGTCCGGCCGTCCTTTGCAAGGAGGTTGCAAGCCTGCCGGGTAAGCCTGCCCTAGGCCCTCGGGCGTTAAGGGCCGGCTTGGCCGCTGCGGCCAGGGGGTGTTCTTCCGGAACCGTATTTATACGGGCCGCAAAACGGAGGCGGGCTTGTTCCAAAAGCGCCTGGGCGCCTGGGATGCCGGATTCGTAATGCAATGCGTTTATCGGTGTGGTTTTCCAAGCTGGGACCACTGCCTTAAGGGACGCGGTTAAGGCTTTATCGACCCGATCGATTAAATGGCCTTGGCGGATAATTTGCTGTTGTGCCGGCTTGTACGGGTGTGGTTTAGTTTTACCCCTATACCATACCTCGGCCCCGTATAAAGCCGTAGGGATTATAACCGTTGTGACGGCTTTGTAAACCGAATGTGCCGGTATCCCCCCTATCGAATTCGTAAGCCTTCGGAGGTGGTTGGCAACGCTTTGGGCTTTTGCAGCCCTGTTTTCCACGTGGGCTTTAAAATTAAGCCTTTGGTCGAAAAGGACCCCTAACCACCGTAAAGCTCCTGTAGCTTGTTGTATGGTAAGGCCCTCCGCCGTAACCGCTGGGGTTGTGGGATTTCTCCGTCTGGAAAAATGCATAAGCTCGCACTTCCCCGGGTCGAAAGCAACCTTATTAGCCCTGCCCCAACGTAGGATTTCCGTAACCGTAGCCCCTGCTTTACGGGAGCACTCCTCCGGAGTGCTACCCGTTACGCAAATGCCTATATCGTCCGCGTATCCGTACCTAATCGCTTTTGCTTTGGGTAGGATTTCGGCCATATAAAGCATAAATAGGACCGGTGACGCCGGTAACCCTTGGGGTAGCCCGCAGTCCGGGGAAAAAGGGGGTGCCGTGGCGTCCTCCAAACGCACTTTAACCACCCTGTTTCCTGCAAAAGATGATACCCATCGTACTAACGTTGGATCCCAGCCTTGGTTTAAAAGCCTTTAAAGGAGCCTCCGGCGAAGTACGGCGTCGAAAGCCCCTTGTACATCCATGGTAACGAGGGCGGCCGTTTTATGCTTTTGGAAGGCCCGTTCCACCTCGTGGGCCACGCATGCCGTTAAATCGATGGCGGCCTTTTTCGGGGTAGCCCCGGCGTGTTGCGGGGCTATAAGCCCGTGTTGTAATGCGAGGGATGCCATCCGCGAAGCCACCAGCCGCTCCAGCCCTTTCCCTAAGCACGGGAGTAAAGCTATCGGGCGGTAGGATTTTGGGTCCGTTAAATCCGTTTTATTCGGCTTTTTCAGCATAACCACTTCCGCTGTGCGGAAAGGGGCTGGGTGGTGCCCGGCCCTAAGGCAAGCCTCGAAAAGGGCCCTAACGTATTCCCCTATTGCCGGCCACGCCGCTGTAAGTAGCTTAACCGTTAGGGAATCGACGCCCGGGGCCGTGTTTGCCGTGCCAACGGTGCACTTCCGGCATTCCTTAAAGGGACGTGGGGGTCCCACGGGAGTTGTGCGGTCCCTTGGGTAGCCCTTTGCTGTAACGGGTCCTCCTGTAAGTCGTCCTCCGCCGTAAACCTACGGAGGATCTTGCGGCCTAATGCTTCCGCTTTATCCCCTGGGGCTATTATAACCTCCCCGTTAATATTTAACGGGGGAAGCCGTATAGCGGGTGTAAGTTTATGCCACTTTACAGCACGGTATAGCGCTTTCGGGGAATCCATTTCCTCCAGCACGCTGGCCCAATGCTGTTTTAGCCGTCCGAACCGTTGCTTTTAAAGCACGGGCTTCGGCCGTAAAAGGCCCGCCGTTTCCCATAGCTTTTGCAAGGTCCCGTTGGGCGTTGGCGCACTTTTCGTTCCACCAGGGTTGGCCTTTTCTTTTGGCTTTAGGCCCCCGGCCGAAAGCCATTAACGCATTTTTTAATAAGTTTGTTAATGCTTCGGCCGCTTTATCCAGGTGTTCCGCAGTGCCTGGGTTTGTAAGTGGTGGCAAGTTGCCGGCCCCCGTTGCTACCGCGTTTGCGAAAAACGGTAGTTTATCGTCTGGTAGCGTAATACGCCGGCAGTCCGGAACGAAGTTATTGCGGTTAGGAATTTCGATCCGTATCGAGCGGTGGTCCGAATCGGTTGCTAGCGAAGGGTCGATTTCCGCTGTTGCTAAAGGGGCGTTGGAAAAGGTAAGATCCAAAACGCCCCCGTCGTTGTGCGTAGGTTGGCCTGGGTCGGTAAGTAGGAGGAGGTTATAGGTATTAGCCCATTGGGCTATATCCTGGCCCCTATTCCTATTACCCTTAACCGGATCCCACGCCGGGGACCCTGCGTTAAAGTCTCCAGCTATAATGCATTTTGCCGTTGGGCGCCAACGTAGTAAAAGGTCCAACGAGGGTTCCGAAGGGTCCCCTGGAGGCCTATATACGTTAACGAAGGTGCACCTGGCGACGGTAAGCCAAAGGATGTCCCGGGTGTTGCCTGCCGGCCGGTCCGCTACGGGCCGAAGCCCCGGGTCCTTCCGTACGTAAGTTATTACCCGAGGCCTGGTTTGGTGGTCGTGCCAGCTATTTACCGGAGTAAATAGCTCGTACGACGGGTGGGTGCAAAGCATAAGCTTCCCTTTCCACGCGCTAGGGGGCTCCTGCATTAGCACCACGTCGATATTTTGGCTCCAAATAGTTGGAGTAAAGTAGCCCCCGCCTCCCAGCTACGTCGAACGTTCGCTTGGGCGGCGGTTAAAGCACGGCGTTCGGGGCGAAGCCCCGGGCGCCGGGCCCTATTGCCATGCGTTTGTTGTATCCGGTTGGCTGCTGGCATACGTAAAAGCGGCGGTGTATTGGGGGCTTTGGCCCTAAGGTTGTTGGCCGGCGGTACCGTCGGTTTCCTCCAGGGGGTTTCCGGTTATTTCGATAGCCCCTTCGGGCTCGGGGAGGTCCAGTTCCATATCCGCCAGTACTTCGTATTGGTTGTTAAAACTAACCCTAAGCCTTTTGCAGGGTGCCTTCCCTTGCCGGCCGTACGGGCCGCGCCCTCGGGGGCCAGCGGATTGCCGGGCTTACCTCGGCAGCGTCGGCGGTGGCAGCAGCGGCAGGAACGGCGGCGGCGGCGGGGGTAACGGAAGCAGCGGCGTTACCGGTACCGGCCGCGGGATTGGCATTAGCGGTAACGGTTACAACGGAATTGTCCGTAGTAACCGCGGTTGCAGGAAGGGCGTTGGCGGTGGCGGCCGCGGCGGCCGCGGCGGTGGCGGCGGCAGCGGCGGCTTCCACCTCTTTTACCGCCGCCCGGTAGGCTTGTGCCCCTAATTTCCTAACCGCGCCTTTTTCCCCACGGGTTAAATGCTTTAGCACTCCGTTTACCCGTACAGGCTTTATAGGGCAGTTCGGGTGGTCGGCTGGGTACGGGCCCGAACAGTTTGCGCATTGCGGAAGGGCCGTGCACGGCGATGCGTGCCGGCCGTCGTTCACTTTCCCGCACCGGAGGCACCTATCGGCCCGGGCACAGTTGCGAGCCACGTGAAAGCCGTGGCAGCCGGGGGTATGTTGCGTAACCGGCGGGTGTCGTTGTACGCGGCGTGAAAAAACGTAATCCCCCAAAGCCTAAACCCGGTTACGCGCGTGTAAAAGGATATAATCCATGATATACGCCCTTGGTAATTAGCGCCGGCCCCGGAGGGCTTAACGCTTACTGGCTTTAGCCCTGTTTGGGCTTCGACTTCCTCCCGGACCAGCTTTCCGATACCGGGACGCTTTGTCCGAGGCCGTTCGTTAAGGACGTGGGGCATCCGGAAATCACGTAGTTAAACCAGATTTCGGGCTTTTCGATCCTTTCGGCGTTATATAAACGGCCTAATTCGGATCGATGCTGCAAAAGCCGGCTTTGGATATCCGCCGTTTTTGCTTTTAGCACGAACCCAGTAGGGGTTCGATAAGCTTCCGGGACGTCGGCTGTCGTAAACGGCAGGTCCCTGCTATCGGCAAGGGCTTTGCGAATACTAAAGCCCGTTTGTTGGTTGGCCCAAGCCTGTTTTTCCTCCGGGATTTTAACAAAAACCCGGAAATCGGCTTTGGGCCGGGCGGGAGGGCGGGGCTCCCGGGGTGCACGGTTTTTAAAGCCTGTGCGGGTTGCTGGGGCTGCTGGAGCCCTGTTCGGGCCGCCGCCGCGTAAGTGGTCGGGGGGGGCGTTGCGGGTTAGGCGCGTAAGGTTCCGGGGCCCCGTAGGGGTTTCTTTCCCTTTGGGCCGGCGTTGGCAGGCCGAAAAGGGCTTGTTTGGCGTATTCGATAAAACAATCCTTCCAGCCGTTGGCTTCGGGGATTGCCTCCAGTGGGAGGGAAGCGATGCCGGCGTCGATAAAGCGGGCGAGGGTTGTGCAAATTAAAGCCGTTTGCTGTTGCTTGCGGCTGTAACTCGCAACAATTTCCTCCGCGGCCGCCGCAGCCGACCCGAGGGGTGGGCGCGTAGGCCGGGGGTGGGAAGGGAGGGGAAAAGAAAGGAAAGGGGCACCTGTGCCGGTGCTGCCGTCGTGGGTGCCTTCCTGGCCCTGAACGGGCCCTGTTGGGTGTTGCGAATTCCGCAACGGGGACGGCGTGGTCGGGTGCGCTACGCGCGGGGGGGCCCGGGTGGCAGCGACGCGTTCCTCCGGGCCGTTGGGCCGACGAGGAGGGCGCGCGCCACCCTATTGGCCGAAGGGGGGCTGTTGGCAACGGCATGTTGCCGTCGCCAGCGCCGTTGGCGGGCGTGGTTATTGGTGTTGGGTCGCTAATTGGCGGGTGTTAAGGATTTGTATGCAATTTGGCAGTGTGCACTAACAGCGCAATGCCAAGAATTGGTGAATTCGAGAAAGGTATTTTTTAATAACGACGTCGGCAACGCAACTGGGTTAAAAAAGCAGAGAATGGCTGGCAACGGTATAGGTGTGCCTATTGCCAGTGGGAGGAATTTTATCACCCAAGGCGCGCCTCGCGCGCGCCGCAACCTTTAACAATCGGGGTGCTCCAACCTTCGCGCATTACCAAACCGCCTTTCGACTTCCTTTTCGCTTTCGCCTCGCGCACCGAGCCGAAACGATTTCGAAATGCATAAAAAGATTGCAAGCCGGCAAGCAGTTAAAACACATTGGACGAATAGCCGGCCCGGCCGCCGCCGTCCCCCGCCACGCAAACCTTCCTCGAATTTACTAATTTTTGGCATTGCGCTGTTAGTGCACACTGCCAAATTGCATACAAATTTTTAACACCCGCCAATTAGCAACCCAACATTAATAACCACGCCCGCTAACGGCGCTGGCAACGGCAATATGCCGTTGCCAACAGCCCCCTTTTCGGCCAATAAAGTGGCGCGCGCCTTCCTCGTCGGCCTAACGGCCCGGAGGAACGCGTCGCTGCCACCCGAGCTCCCCCGCGCGTTAGCGCACCCGACCACGCCGTCCCCGTTGCGAAATTAGCAACACTTAATAGGGCCCGATTAGGGCCAAAAAGGCTCCTATAACGGCAGCACCGGCACAGGTGCCCTTCCCCTCCTCCTTTAACGCCGGCATACGCGTCCACTTGTCGGGTCGGCCGCGGCGGCCGCGGAGGAAATTATTGCGAATTATAACCGCAAATAATAATAAACGGCTCTAATTTGCGCCACGTTAGCCCGATTTATTAACGCCGGCATTGCCTCCTTTCCGGCGGAAGCAATCCCCGAAGTTAACGGCTGGAAAGATTGCTTTATCGATTACGCTAAACAAGCTTTTTTCGGCTTACTTACGCCGGCCGAAAAGAAAAGAAGCTTATACGGGGCTTCGAAGCCCTCGCAACGCACGCCTTCGGCCACTTACGCGTCGGTAGCTTGGAAAGGCCACTAATAACCTTAACAACCCGCATAGGCTTATTAGGGCCGTACGCTTTAAATTACCCGGGCACCCCGCCTATTAACCGGCTTTAAAGCCGACTTTCGGGTGTTCGTTAAAATCCCGGAAAAACGGCAAACTTAAGCTAACTAATAAACGGGCTTTAGCATTCGCAAAACCTTTGCCGATAATAACGACCTGCCGTTTACGACGGCCGACGTTCCGGAAGCGTACCGATCTTTTACTAGGTTTATATTAAAAGCAAAAACGGCCGATATCCAAAGCCGGCTTTTACAGCACCGATCCGAACTAGGCCGTTTATATAACGCTAAAAGGATTAAAAAGCTTAAAATTTGGTACAATTACGTAATTTCCGGCTGCTTTACTTTTTTAACCAACGGATTTAGATAATACGTCCTGGTATCGAACGAACTGGTTCGGGAGGAAGTGGAAGCCTAAATAAAGCATAAACCGGTAAACGTTAAGCTTTCCGGGGCCGACGTCGACCATTAAAAGCGTATATCGTAAATTATATCCCTTTATACGCAAATGGCCGGGTTTAAGCTTTAAAAGATCACTTTTTTCTTACGCCGCGTATAACGACACCCGCCGGTTACCCAGCATACTTTTGGCTGCCACGGCTTTCACGTGGCCCGTAATTGCGCCCGGGCCGATAAGTGCTTTCGGTGCGGAAAAATAAACGACGACCGGCACGTACAACCGTATACGGCCCCCCGCAATGCGCGAATTGCTCGGGCTCGTACTTTGCCAACTGTTAAAATAACTAATGTATTTAGATAAGGTTGGGCGCACAAACCTTACCTACCTTGCACTACCTACCTTGTATTACCTACCCTGTACTTTTATAGATTTGTGCACAGGGTCGGCCCACAGCGTGCTACAGCGCTTAAGTCAGCCGCTGTGGGGCTACCTAATTCACCTACCCTGCACGCGCCGAGGCAGGGGTGAAAATTGCACAAGTTAGATTTGGAAGCCCAACGCAAAAATGGCTTTGGTAACCGTGGGTCGATTTCTTAATTTCCCTATATAAATAATTTTTCGGAAAATCGCGTGCGGCACCGGAACCCCTTTAGGCGGGGGGCCCGCGGGATCGATGTCGGAAGGTATATAAAGGAGTCGAATTGGCGACCCCTCCCTGCAATACAAGCCTGTACCACCCACTAAGCTTGGAGCCCTGCCAGCGCTACTTGTAGTGCTTAATAAAGCCCGTACTAATTAAACGTAACCCTGTTAATTACTGTGATTAGCGCAAGCACGCCCCAATAAAACCCTATATCTTTACAAGTTATAAGCCCGGGAAATCCAATAGCTGGCAAGAGATCGTGGCCTATCGAGTGCTAAATTAAACCCTAATTAAAACCCTGCGATCGCGAAATCGCGCGACCGATTAAACGCCCAGTGCATTAAACTTGTGCACTAACTAAGCCCTGTAACTTTTGGTTTAGGACGCTGTTTAATTGAAATTGCGACCGTAACTTTTGTTGCGAGCTAAAGCGAATCGGGGAATTAAAAACTGAATTTTAATCGCTAGGAGGTGGCAATACCTACTAATAGGCGCTAAAAAGCGCTAATACCGAGGCTTATCGGCGCTGCGGAACGCCCTATAAGTACCTTTAAAAACCAAAGCGGCGCTAAGGTAACGCCCAACCAAATTACCCAAAGAGGTGCCGGGGGGCACCCAGATAATAATTAGGGGCAAGCGTTTAAAAGCGCTATATAAATACCCAAGTTTGTGTTTCGGAGTATAACGTAGAAAGTGGCCTAGCTATTAAAAGCGTTATACGTTAAAGGGTTACCAGCGCTATTAGTTCCCTTTTAGGCAGCTTTCGAAGTGTAAAGACGGGGTTTGCAGTACTAAAAAAGCCCCTAATTAGTTCCCCTTTGGCCCACTTCCGGGTGCTAAAAACGAGGTTTGTTAAGGTCGAAGCAAGTGGTGGTTAATTCCTTTTTAATCCCACTTTCGGTGCAAAAAACGGGGTTTGCCAACTGCGTACCCTTAATGGATAACGCTTTATTTGTAGCACTCTTAAAAGCAAAAATAAAGGGTTTTTTATTGTGCATAAATACCAGGCCGCTTGTAAAAGCCGCTTATTAACCTATTAAATTCCTTAATTGCGGGGGTAACGTTACGCAGATTGTTATGCAGCCTAATAGGAGCTACACCTCGGTTAAGGCAGTTTATAACCTACCTTATAGCGTACCCTCGCGGTAAAAAACATTAAAACAGTTAGTGCGCACGTTTAAGCGAGCCTATTAGTTTAATTAGTGTAATAATACTTTAATACCTAAAGGAACGCTAAATAGCTACACTTTAACAGTCCCTGTTAAAATACGTGGAATTGGATTAAAAAGCCTAAAGCCAGCTTAATTTTAGGTTAATTTACCAATAGTTGTAAAAAAGCTTTACTATTACAAAGCCTCGTTAGCTTTGGCAATTACCTTATAAACACCTACCTTATAAGGTTGCTTTGTAATTGCAAAAGCTTTAAAGCTTTGCTAACTTTAGGCCAGTTACGCTAAAATAACTGCTAAATAAAACCCTAAAAGTTTAGCACCTTTTAGGTTAGTTAAAGCAAACAACTGTATAAAGCCCTGGAAAACAGTAATTTCCAGGCATTTACGCAGTATATTTGTTGCTTTTTGTAAACTGTCTTTTTAGTATTACAATATACGGAATAACTGCAAAATTAACTGCTATTAATTACCTTTTAGGTATTATAAGCAAATATGCAAAATAACCAAACGACGGTACTAATAATTCGGGATAACCACGCTGGAATAACTTATTAATCAGGTTAAAACGCAAGCAAATAAAATTAATATATTTACTAAATTAATAGCTAAAATTAAAAGCAAAATGCAAGGTTATTAGCGCTATTAAAAGCATTTAGGGGTTAAAAGGAGGTAATGAGGAATACACTTACCCCGCCGGCATTACCGGTACCACCGGTTCCAAACAACCAAATGCACCTAAAAACGCTAAAAACCTTATAAATTTTAATGGTAAAAACACTGTTCCACCACCTGCTTCGGGCATTTTCACTTATAATAACCCTGTAATAAAAAGTTGTTTAAAAAGGTATTTCTTTTCCGGAAACCTTAAAGCTACAGGGGGCTTTTAACTACGCTAAATAAAAACACACGCTGGTATTACAATTTACCGTAATAAGTATATCAAGGTTTACAAATAACCCAAAATTCGCTATAAACATTTTTATAAAAATCAGGCTTTAATTTTACTATTTCTTAAAAATAACTGTAATAAAAAAACGCTTTACATTATTACGTGGGAAACGAATCCGACTTTGGCGTTTATTGCCTTAAAAGATAGTTACTCCCTAACGCTTAAAATTTAAAGAAATGCGCTTTATAAAAAGTTTTATTCCTTAAATTTCGCTAAATTTAAAAGGTTTATTAGCGAGTTTAACTTTACTTTTAATTTTTTGCTAATTAGGCTTTGTAATAACTGTGTACAATTAAATGCTATTAATATTAAAAATTAATACCTAAAAGCCTTAAAAAGTGCATTCTTTTAATAGGCCGAAAGGCTTTAAAGCACTATTCGTAATGCTAATGCTTTAGGGCAATTAACCGAAGGCATTAATTTGCAGTATTTAATGGCGGATTTGCTCGCTGAAACAAATAACCCTATTTTTACGACGCATAAACAGGCTGCTAGTTATAAGGCCCAGGAGCAAAAAAACCACTAAATATAAAAGGTGCTAAAAGCAAAAAAAGGAAAAAAATAAAACCGCTAATAGGAAAGGCAAAAAGGCTAAAAATAAACCTAAAAGCTAAAATAGCTCTTTTAAATTTGATAAATCCAAAAGGGTAAAACGGTAAAAAATCCTCCGATAAAAAAGGAACTTTTTTATAGCGCTAAATTACAACCTTTTTTAAAGGCTGTTAGCGAATTTTACCCTTTTGGAAAGGTTTCGGAAAGTAACGCTATAACCAGCGGTACAATGGATTTAGGGTTACTTAATATACAAGATAGCAATAACTCTTCGGATTTTAAATTTAATTCAAAGGTTTTAACTACTTTTAATTTACCGGCTATAATGCATTGCACGTGTTGTAAACACTTCAATAGTAAAAGCAAACACGCTAAAAACCAACGCACTTTTAATAGCCTGTATTATATAATACAAAAATACAAATCACATTTTTAACTTTAAGGAGCATTTTACTACTTTTAACACCAAATGCGAAATAGTAATAAAAACGGGAGGCGGCCTCGTAATCCCTAAAAATATCGGCACTATTAAATTAACAGTTTGGCGCTTTAATAAACCTAATGATTTCGAAACCGTAACCTTTAACCAGGTGTTATATATTCCCGAATTCGATATTAATATTATTAATGGTTTACGACATTATTAATTAAGCGGAATTCTTATCAAATAGGGCTTATATAATTTAAATCGTAAATGCTAGGGCGTTTTAAATCCAGTTAAACATGGCTTTTTCCTTAACGTTAAAAAGCATATACTGCTTAATATTCGCAAAAGATTTCACTATAGCTTAAGTTTTAACCAAGCCGCATAACGGGTAACTCCCGTAATTAGCGTTAAATTTAATAACGTTCCTTTTGTAAATTAAAAGGAATATGCTCGTTTCGATTCTAATTTAAAAAAAAATATGGATTAAACGGAAAAGCTACCTTGTACTAAAGGTAAAGCTACCCCGTACCATAAGAAAAATTGGCTTCGGGGGTAATAAGCCTAAGTTTAATGCAAAAAGCTTTAAAAACTCCCGTGTAGTTAAACCTTGTAAGCTCGGCAAACCACTAAACAAATCTATTAAAAAGCCCATTTTAAAAGACATTACTTTACTAAAACAAGGGATTTCCCATACAAGAAGATCCGTTGCTAAAGTCTTTTACAGGAAGTGAGGTACAAGCGGCCTTTTTTATTAATATTACCCTTAAAAGCCTCCGGAAGTTTGTCGACGGATGTGTAAACGTTAAAAGTGATGTAATAAAAGGGTGTAACGAAAAACTGGCCTTTAAAACGTTGCTTTAGCATCGCAAATTAAGGCATTTGGGATTGGCTTTGCTAAAAAAAACCGTTAAAATTACCTTTAATCTCCCTAACTTCGATAAAATACAAGGGTTGCAATGCGTAACATATGCCAAAACTATAGCGGTATGGAAAACTAAAAAAAGCCTATTACCCTTTCCGGATAATGTGTTAGGTTTTATCGAAAGGGATACAATCATTTTATCCCTAACGCTATATAATAAAAAACCCGTAATCCTTATGCTTATTAATCGAAAATTAAAGTTCCGGTAAACTTTTCAACTACCGAATAAGCAAAGCCCAGTATTGTACTCCGCTATTAAGTCCTTTTTTAAGGCATTAAAAGCAAAATACAGGCGTTACCTTACAAAGTTTTTCTTTAATAGTAGAAAAAAGGTAAATACGGCGCTAAAGGCTTAGCTCGAACGCAAAAGCACAGCATTCGATTCGTCGAACCCTTATAACCACGGTTAAAATGGCTTATCAAAACGCATTATTCGGGTGATTTTAAATAGGCTTAGGGCTACAATTAACGCGGCTGGCCTGCCGTTTTATTTATAATGCTACGTTTTACTTTTAATGGTTAAATTAGTAAACGCTACGGCGGTTACTAATAGGGAGGTTAGCTTTTACCAAAAGCTTTATAACGAAATAAAACCCGGTTTTTTTATAGGCCTAATTTAGGCCACTATCGGGTAATTGGTACCCACGCGGAGGTTTTAATTCCCTTAAAGCATAAGGCAAAATTGAAAAAACTAGCTACTAAAACGGAACCCGTTAGGCTTTTTAAAGCTTTAAGCAAAACTATTGTATTTGTATATGCGCTTAGCCGTAGGGCAGTATACAAAACCTCGACTATTAAAATATTAAAAGGAGTAACAGTAGAAAATCTCGTTCCAAAGGGGGAAAGGATTTTAAAAAGGGTTACTATTAAAAACCCTGCTAAAAAAGGCATTAAAACAGCTAGTGTTTTTAACCCCGAGAGGGATTTTAAAAGCGAAGTGGAAATCGATTTTTAAAAGAATTAAAAACCTACGGGTACCAACGGCCCCGGTATTAAACCCTATAAACAGGCTTTTTAAGCTTGTTCGCCTTACTATTCGACCTTTTAAAAGTATAACAGCTACAGCGCCACCAACGCGTAAAATACCGGTAATTACAATGGATGAAATGCGTATCGACGATAATCTCGAAAATATAATGAAGAAGGTACTACCTAAACCAAACCTAATGGAAATCGACGATTTCGTTTAATATATTTGCTATAAAGCAAAGCAGGTTGTTAAAAAGAAAAAGCCTATTAAAAATGGCGAACTTAACTTTTATAAGGAAGCTTTAAAAAGCCTTTATAAAAAGGACTAGTTAACCGCTTTAAATTCCGAGTTCGAGCAACTTTTACGAGCTAAAACTTTTAGCTTTCTACCTAAAGCTAAACTACCTAAAAGGCGGAAATTAATTACTTATCGACCGGTATTTAAGCTAAAAAAGGATAAAGAAAATCGCCCTATTAAATATAAAGCTAGGTTAGTTGCTAGGGTTTTTTTGCAAATAAAAGGCCTGGACTTTGTAAAAACCTTTGCTTTTACTAGTATACCGCTTACCTGGCGTATTTTATTAGCTTTTGCTATTGCAAAAAACTGGGAAATCGAATAATTCGACTTTATTGGGGCATTTTTTAACAATAACCTTAACGTAAATATTTACCTAAATATTTCAAAAGGTTTTAAAAAATGGTTAACTGCTGTAACCCCCGAAATTAAACAATTAGCTAAACAATTTGGTTATAAAACCTTTAAAAAACAGGTAATTTTACTAAAAAAAGCACTGTATGGTTTAAAACAAAAGCCTCGTAAATGGCAAAATAAGCTAAAAAACCTATTAAAGTTGGAAAGGTTTACCTCGCTTATCTTTAATCCAGCGGTTTACTTTAATGCTAAAATAAAGCACTTTATTATTACCTTTGTAAATAACTGCTTGTTAATTAGGCCTAATATTAAGTATATTAATACCCTTAAAAAGCCGCTACATAAAATGTATGCATTAAAAGATCGCGGGCTTGCCACCTACTTTTTAAGTGTTTAAATTATAAGGGATAAGCTTAAACGGCTTCTTTGGATCCACCAAAGCCAGTATATCGACGAAATGCTTTAAACGTTCGGGTTAAAAGCTTTTCGATTTATAAGTATCCTTTTACAGCCAAGCGTGCTTAAAGATACAAGCGGATCACTTGTAACTTTTGTTAAAATTAAACTATTACAGAAAATTATAAGGACCGTTATGTACCTAATGCTATTAACCCGCCCGGATATCGGTTTCGCTATTTAATGGATTTTACGCCACTTAATAAAAGCCACCAACACGCATATTAACGCCGCAAAAAACCTGCTTAGGTATTTAAGCAGCACTTGTAATCTAGCTATATGCTATGGTTATAAAGGCAAATTAATTAAAGCAAACCAAATAAGTGAACCCCCTAAAGGTAACTTGTTACAATTGATTGGTTTTAACGACAGCGATTTTGCTGGAGATTTAGGTACCTTTAAATCAACTTATGGCTACCTTTTTATGCTAGCCGGAAGCCTTATCAGTTGGAAATGCAAAAGGGCTAGTACTATAGCTTTTAGCATTATAAAGGCTAAAACCAATGCCCTAGCAAAAACCCTTTAAAAGGCGAAGTGGTTAAAGTACCTGTTTATAAAGCTCCAAAGCCTTATTAATGGACCTATTGCAATCTTTGGTAATAACCAAAGCTCTATTAGTAATGCATATAACCTTACCCTGCACTTACGAACTAAACACACGTTGTTAAAGTTCCATTTCGTTAGGGAAAAAGTAAAGGCAAATACAATTACAATAAAGTACTTAAACACTAAAAGAATGCCTGCTAATAGGCTAACTAAACCGTTAACCCTTCCAATGCACAAAACCTTTTTAAAGCTTTTAAACCTAAGTACTAAAGCTTAGTTTTTGTTTAGCGTGCTTGTTAGTTATTGGTAATGCAGGTTAACGCACATAAAATTTCCTTTTGTTTACCCTAACAACCGCATTATCCTTATTTAAATAAACTTTTCCTAATTTTTAAAAGGAAATAGTAAAAAAAAGGGGTATTAAAATAACTAATATATTTAGATAAGGTTAGGCGTATAAACCCTACCTACCCTGCACTACCTACCCTGTATTACCTACCCTGTACTTTTATAAATCTGTGCATAGGGTCGGCCCACAACGTGTTACAGCGCTTAAGTTAGCCGCTGTGGGGCTACCTAATTCACCTACCCTGCACGCGCCGAGGCAGGGGTGAAAATTGCACAAGTTAAATTTGGAAGCCCAACGCAAAAATAGCTTTGGTGGCCGTGGGTCGATTTTTTAATTTCCCTATATAAAATAATTTTTCGGAAAATCGCGTGCGGCACCGGAACCCTTTTAGGCGGGGGGCTCGCGGGATCGATGTCGGAGGGTATATAAAGGAGTCGAGTTGGCGACCCCTCCCTGCAATACAAGCCTATACCACCTATTAAACTTAGGGCCCTACCAGCGCTACTTGTAATGCTTAACAAGGCCCGTACTAACTAAACGTAACTTTGTTAATTACTGTGATTAGCGCAAGCACGCCCTAATTAAAACCTTATATTTTTACACCAACCACCCGAATTGCCTTATAAAGCCCGTACGGCTAAACGAAGTGCTAAAGCACTTAATTTATAAAGAAAAAGGGGCTGTTAGGAGGTTAAGCGCACAAGCGTACCGGGTAGCGGCAAAGGCGGCGGAAGCCGCCGTTGCTAGCGCTACCGCATTTGCCGCTGCTACCGACGATACCTTTCCCGCAACCGCTACTACTACGGGCGGCTTCGCCGTAACCGTTAATTTAACGGCAAACTTTACGACCGCTACCGTTATTATTTGCGGCTACCGTTATTACTATTAACGATACCGCTAATACAGCCGCTATTGCTGCTATTAACTTTACGGCTAATACCGTTATCGCCGTTACTCCAGCCATTTTTATCGCCGCTGCTACCCCCGCTACCCCCGCCGTCGCCTCCGCCGTTACAGCAAACCTGGTAAGCCCGCCGGCCTCGAAAGGCGTGGCCCGTACGGCCGGCAAAAAAAGGCATTTTGCTAAAAAACTTAGGGTTAGTTTTAACAACTAATACGAAGTATTAGCGGATATGGAATTGGACCTTCCCGAGCTTAAAAAGGCTATAAAAATAACCGGAAACCTTTTGGAGGAAACTAACGGTACCGCCGGCTAACAACCTTAAAGCCAAAGCTTTTAATACATTAACGCCGCTTTTACGTATACCAGCAGCCAACCGGATATAACAAACGCATAGCAATAAGGCCCGGCGTTTAAGGCTTCGCTTCGAACGCCGTGCTTTAACCGCCGCCTAAGCGAACGTTTAACGTAGTTTAAAAGCGGGGGCTATTTTACTTTAATTATTTTGGAGCTAAAATATCGACGTGGTGCTAATGCAAAAGCCTTTTAGCGCGTGGAAAGGGAAGTTTATGCTTTGCACCTACCCGTTATACGAGCTATTTACTTCGGTAAATAGCTGGCACGACTATTAAACCAAGCCTCGGGTAATAACTTACGTACGGAAAGACCCAAAGTTTCGGCTCGTAACGGACCGGCCGGCAGGTAACACCCGGGATATCTTTTGGCTTACCGTTGCCAGGTGCACTTTTGTTAACGTATATAGGCTTTTAAAAGACCTTTTAAAACCCTCGTTAAACTTTTTACTACGTTGGCGTTTAACGGTAAAATGCATTATAGCTAAGGACTTTAACGCAAAGTTCCCGGCGTAAAATCCGGTTAAAAGTAATAAAAATAAAGGCCAGGATATAACCCAATAGGCTAATACTTATAACCTTTCTTATTTACTAACTTAGGCTAACCTACGTATAACGATGGGGGCGTTTTGGATTTTACCTTTTCCAACGCCCTTTTGGCAACAGCGGAAATCGACTTTTCGTTAGCAACCGGTTCGGATTATCGCACAATACGAATCGAAATTCCTAACCGAAATAACTTCGTTCCGGATTGCTAGCGTATTACGCTACCAAACGATAAACTACCGTTTTTCGCAAACGGGTAATAACGGGGGCCGACAGCTTGCCACCATTTACAACTTAAACATTGCAAACTACCTAAATAAAACGGCTGAAGTATTAACAAACCTATTAAAAAATGCGTTAATAGCTTTCGGCTAAAGGTTTAAAGCTAAAAAAAAGGCCAATTTTGGTAAAACGAAAAGTGCGCTAACGTTTAACGGGACTTTGCAAAAGCTATGAGAAACGGCGGGCTTTTTACGGCCGAAGCCCGTGCTTTAAAAGCAACGGTTCGGACGGCTAAAAATAGCATTAGGCTAGCGTGTTAAAAGAAGTGGATTTCTCGAAAGCGCTATACCGTGCTATAAAATGGCATAAACTTACACCCGCTATACGGCTTCCCCTGTTAAATATCGACGGGGAGGTTATAATAGCCCTAAAAAACAAAGCGGAAGTATTAAGCCGCAAAATTCTCCGTAGGTTTACGGCGGAAAACGACTTACAAAAAAACCCGTTATAGTAAAAGGCTACTTAAAAAACCGCACAATTCCCGTGGGACCCCCACGTCCTTTTAGAGGAATGCCGGAAATGCACCGTTGGCACGGCAAACACGGTTCCGGGCGTCGACTTTTTAACGGTTAAGCTATTTATAACGGCGTGGCCGGCAATAGGGGAATACGTTAAGGCCTTTTTCGAGGCCTGCTTTAGGGCCGGGCACCACCCGGCCTTTTTCCGCACAGCGGAAATGGTTATGCTAAAACAGCCGAATAAAACGGATATAACGAACTTAAAATCCTACCGCCTAATAGCTTTGCTCCCGTGTTTAGGAAAAAGGCTGGAGCTGCTGGTAGTTTCGCGGATGGCATTTTTCGCATTATAATACGGGCTTATAACCCCGCAATACGCCGGGGCTACCTCGAAAAAAGCCGCTATCGATTTAACGGCATGCGTGGCTTACGAGGTAAAACGGGCTTTCCAAAAGCATAAAACGGCCGCCTTCGTTATTATAAATGTATAAAGGGCTTTTAACGCTGTACTCCGCCGAAAGCTTTTTCGAAGGCTTTTAAACCAAGGCTGGGATTTAACGTTAGTACGATGGGTATTATTTTTTGCAAAAAACAAAGTGGTTAAAGTGCGTTTGAAAAACGCTACCGCGCCCTTTTTTTCCCCGAACTGCGGGCTACCTTAAAGGTTACCAGCATTACCGGTTTTATTTATGCTTTATATGGCCGAAATTTTACTTAAAGCAAAAGCGGTTAAGTATGGATACGCGGACGATATAGGCATTTGCGTAACGGGTAGCACCCCGGAAAAGTGCTTTCGTAAAGCAAAAGCCACGGTTACGGAAATCCTACGTTAAGGCAAGGCTAATAAGGTTGCTTTCGACTTGGGGAAATGCGAACTTATGCATTTTTCCAAACGGAGAAATCCCACAACCCTAACGGTTACGGCGGAAAGCTTTACTATATAACAAGCTACAAAAGCTTTACGGTGGTTAAAAGTCCTTTTTGACCAACGGTTTAATTTTAAAGCCTATATCGATAATAAGGCTGCAAAAGCCTAAAGCGTTGCCAACCACCTCCGGAAGCTTGCGAACTCGATAAGGGGATACCGGCACATTCGGTACATAAAGCCGTTACGACGGTTATAATCCCCACGGCTTTATACGGGGTTAAAGTGTGGTATAAGGGAAAAACCAAACCACACCCGTATAAACCAGCACAATAGCAATTTATCCGCCAAAGCCATTTAATCGAGCGGGTAAACAAAACTTTAACCGCGTTTTTTCGGGCAGTGGTTCCGGCTTGGAAAACCGTACCGATAAACGCTTTGCATTACGAATCCGGCGTTTTAAACGCCCAAACGCTTTTAAAAGAAGTTCGCTTTCGTTTTGCGGCCCGTATAAATACGGTACTAGAAAATCACCTTTTAGCCGCAACGGCTAAACCGGCTTTTAACGCTCGAAAGCTTAACGCAGGCTTGCCCGGCAAGCATACGACCTCGTTATAAAGGACGGCCGAACTTTTTCCGGTTGCACCGCGCCCGGCTTACCTCTTTTATAAATATACGGGGTTTACGGCGGCCACTTAAAAAAAAAGCAGCTGCTAAAGTATTTACGGCGTAGTTTCGCACCTTTCCACTTACTAACGTTAAAATATATAACGACGGGTTTAAAGCAAAAAACGAGGCAGTTAAATACGGCTGGGTAATATACTAACCCAGCTAACGCAAACTTTCCGGGCACGGCCGGTTGGCGCACCCGGCGGAAATGTTCGACGGCGAGGCGGAAAAGGCCCAAATGGGCCTTCGTAAAGCCGTTTGGAGCTTTCGCAATTGCACTTTCCATTTATGCCTCGATAACACTTCGGCGGCCAACGGCTTTTTAAGCACGGCGCTTAATAGCTTTTAAAAGGCCTTTAAAAAGGTTTATTACCTTATAAATAAGCACCAAATCCACGTTCGATAATCCCCGGGCTATACGGGAATTCCCGGAAATAAAAAGGCCGATGCCGAAGCAAATTGGGATCGGCTTTGCCAATACCCCAACATTCCAAACCAACGGTGGCCGGAATAAAAGCTTTAGCCCGGAAAATAGCCTGGGACGCCCGCAACGCGTGGTTTGTAAACAACCTTTCGGTACGGTATAAGGCTATAAGCCTCCCGCCAGCCCCGCAGCGTACGCCTAAAGCTTTGCAATTACACCGCTCCATATTACAAAGGCTAATAGCCGCACGCACCGGCCACGGGGATTTCGACTGGTACTACCGAAAATTCGAACACGAGGACGATAACCCGTGCCGCTATGGGCGAAATAAATCCCCTTCCTACCTTATGTTTTGCAGGCTGGCTAAAGCGGTAAAAAAACAAATGGCCTATAGCGGACCTTTCCCCGGCTTTCGATACGCCCGGGTATTAAAAACGGCTATTTTAAAAGCCTTTCTTTTTACCTCGTTCGCCGAAGCTACCAATTTATTACACTATCGCTGGACGATAACAACAGGGCTTAAAAAGCCCGCATATATCCTTTTCCTTATTTTTTTACACCTTTTGCCTTTTTCCTTTGTACCACTAGGATTAACAATAGGCTCGTTAGTTCTTCGCACTTTTGGCCGGGCTTTAGGGGTCCCGAAAACCTTCCAGCCTAAACCCCGGCCCCACCCTTTTATCGGCATACTCGCCGGCCGAACGCACTACTACCACCCGCAGCGCTTTACAACGCCCTGGCGTACATACATACGCCCTACCGCCGATTGCCCGCTTATTACAAGGAACGCCGGAACGCGGCCCGACTTTTGCATGCTTTCGGGTTTAATTTTGCTAGCCGCCAGATAGCAACATATAGCCTAATGTTTAGCTTAGGTAACGCTAGCACGTTATATGCCCTTTGGGAGGCAGGGACTGGTAAATCCCGACTTACTAACGTTAAATATACTTACTTACTTACTTACCCTTTCCCCCGCCACGCACGCGACTCCTTTTCGGTCGACCGCACCTAACGATACGCCCAGCGCAAAATTGGCCTACCTAAACACGCACGCGCAAGATTTGCCAAAAAGCACGCGCCTTTGTTTTGTTACTACGCGGGTATTATACGAATGTATAAGTGGCATCGCACGCGTAAGGTTTTCGCGCGGCTTTGTTTGCCAACTGTAAAATTGCACGATACGCCTTGCACCACGCTGGCAAACCGCGCAGCTTATCGTCCGATACGCGATAAACACATAAGGAGCATACCGGGTTGGAATTAGGCCTTTTAGCCTTTAAACTTTCTTTTTTAACCGGGCTTCGGGGGGACTATGGTGGCACCTTCCCAACCAAACCCGGCTTTACTTTTTTTCCGGCACCTTGCGGCCGACTGCTTCCACCCCACCAACAGCAGCGCTTACAGCGCTTTGGCGTTTATTCGCCCTTTTGCCGATTGCCCGCTTACTAATAAGGAGCGCCGAAATGCAGCCCGAACTTCGTGTGCCTACAGGTTTGCTTTATTAGCCGCTTTAATAGCAACATATAGCTTAATGTTAAGCTTAAGTAGCGTTAGCACGTCGTATGCGCCTTAGGAGCAGGAACTGGTAAATTTCGACTTACCGACGTTAAATATATTTTCTTTTTCTCTTTCCAAATTTAACCTGTGCGTTTTTCACCCCTGCCTCGGCGCGTGCAGGGTAGGTAAATTAAGTAGCTTTACAGCGCTTAACTTAAGCGCTGTAAACACGTTGTAGGCCGACTTTGTGCACGGATTTACAAAAGTACAAAGTAGGTAATACAGGGTAGGTAGTGCGGGGTAAGTAAGGTTTGTGCACTTAACTTTAGCTAAATACATTAGTTCTTTTTAACATTAGTTATATCCATAGCTTACATATCTCTATTAAGCACGTAACCAGTTTTTAGTAGAGTTGTTTTAGCCTTTTTTTTTAAGTTTAAATGCCCCGCACTTTTTGCGAATCGGTTTTTATGCATGCTGGTTGTAATATTAGGTTTTTTTTCCTAAGCCAAATCCTTTTAACCACGTTTTTTATCCCTTCCTTTTATTATGGTAAGTACTTTCCTTTTTTACCATCTTTTCGTCCCCTTTTCTTTTAACAAAATGTCCAACCGGGTGTAAAAACGAAAGCTTACGCGCTTAACCGTTAACGCGATAACTTTCTTTTTTTTTTTTCCGTTTTTTATTAATATGCTTTTTGTTTTAATTGTAAAGCTAACGGGTTTAGCCGTTATAAAGCTCTTTTAACGACCACTCCCGCTGGGAAAGGTATGTTCGTTAAAGCCGTTCCCGGTACGACATTTTAAGTCCTGCTTTAAAGCATTTCCGTTATTACAGTTTTTAGCACTTTCGCTTTAAAAAGAAATTGGAAACTGCGAAAGCGGAACTGCGGGCTTCCCTTGCAAAAATCGACCGTTTGCGGAAGTAAAAAAATAATGGCGTAAAAAGCTTACACGAGCGATTCGCCGTGGTATTAACTTTATAAAAAAGTTAAAACGTGTCGAACGGAAGGAGGCCGACCGGGAAGCTCGTTAAGTTGCCTCGCAATCCGAGCCATCCGTAGCTTTTGCCGCTTTTTTTAACTAGCAAACGTTTAAAGTCGATTTTAACCTAGATTTGCTTGCCTTTTTTAACTTTAGTAAAGGCTACTTTTGCTAATTCGTTTTTTTTCGAACCCGTAATGCAACGAGCACCTCTTTTGTAACCTTGCAAAAGTTATAAGTTCGATTTTTGCTAAATGCGTTTGCAGATTTGCTCGTCGTTAACGGCGAATAAGTCCGTATAAAGCTTTTTCTTTTTTTTGCTAACCGTTTATAACAACCCTTTTGCTTTATTTGGTTTTAATAAATGCTGCTTTTTTTTACCTATGGTAAAACGGTATTATTTATAGCACCCATTTTGTAAGTCCCGGGTTCGACTTTCAATTAAGCTAAAAGGATTAGCGACTTTTTTTTTAAAAAATATTACGTGTGTTTTTAAAAAGAATCGTTGCTTTTCCGTGCTTTTATTAGCTAACTTTCTTGTAATTGTTTTTACCGATACTTTTATAAAACCTTTTAGCAATTTTTTAAGTTCGTTTTTCTTTCCCACGTGTTTTTTTCGTAGCCGTACTTTTTCCATTTAATTAAGTACTTTTTAAGCCTGTTTTTTAACTTATAGTTTAAAACTTTTTCGACCTCGTATTTGTTTTTTGGTTCGACTTTTATTAATTTGTTTAATTTTAAGCTAAACGGTGTTAATTTAAATAAAAAAACGTAAAAAACCGGGTCGGATTTTATAATCGGTAATAACTAAAATTTATAATTTACATTCGAAACTTTTTTTAGCATTTTAAAACGTCCTAATCTTTTATAGTTTAGCTTATCGTTTAATTGTTTTGTTTTAATATTCCGTTAAAAAAATAAACGCTATTTCTTTTTTTAAAAGTCGGTTTTTCGATTTTTTTTTATTTGCTTAAATAATTATGCAGTGCCGTAGTTTTTTTTAGCTTTATTTAAAAGTGTTTATACGGTTTACTAAATTTCGTTATTTATATTTCCGCTATTAAAGCATGCTTTCCTGCCTTAGGTTTTTTATATGTTATAAGCGTAAACCCGTAATTCGCGTAAAACGGTATAATTTTTATACTTTCGTAAATTAAGCTATTATAAGCGAATTAAGTTATAAAGAATAGTTATACCTAGTTATTTTATGTGTAATTAATGTAATAACGTAAATACTGCTTTATAATTTAATTCGTTCGCTTTGTTTATTTATTTATTTAAAAGTGGTAAGTTATAAATAAAAAGTGTTTTGCTTTTAACTTATTTGTAAAGCTTTTTTAAAATTTGCTTATAAATAGCTTATTTTTATTCGTAATTAAGCGGTTCGACGTACCGTATCCCGTTATTACATATTTAATAAAAACATAAGCTAACTTTATAACGTCGTTGCTTTTTTTATATGGTAAAAATAAAGATATTTAGTAAACCTATTTATTATTACTAATATATTACCGTATTTAACTTTAATTATCGGTTTTTTGGATTAAAAAAGTTTAATAACGAAGTTTATAATAACTTTTTGCTATATTTCGCTAAGCGCCGGTAAAAGTTGTATTAAATAAGCAGCTAAAAGTCGCACGAAGCTATTTACGAAAGGCGGAAAATTTACGGCCCGAAGCCCCGTAGTAAAAAACAACGTTTCCCCGGCACGAAAGTTCCGGCACGGAAATTACCGGCTAAGCCGTTATGCACGAAAGCTATGCAAATTCCAAGCCAAATTCCAACTTTAGGATTTGCTTTGTACAATCGCACCCCGCGGCTTTTAGTATAAAATATATATATTAAGCAAAGCTCGTATAAAAAGCCCTTTTTTATACTTAAAAAATAGACAGCTTTTAAATATATATAAATTTAAAAGCCTTTTTACTTTAAAAACCGGTACTAGTATAATTATTACGAACATTAATTAATAGGCAAACTTAACCTATTAAGTAGCTTAACTTATAAATTAACAACGTGAAAAGGCGATTTGCACTAGTCGAACGCGAAGCTGCTATAACGTACGACGTTTTTTTAACGATTTAATCGTAGCCCCGTTCGATAAGTGATCGCGCTTAATCCTAAACGACATTTTTTATTGGAAAAAGGAACATTTAAACGGATTTCCAAACTGTAAATGCGATTTGTTAAAACCACCGGGTTTAACTCGGCCAGCCGATAAGTATCGCACGAATAAAGAGGAAATCGCGCGTTATTACGCATTTGTTATTAGTATTTCCTTTTTTTTCCTTTTCCCTTTTTTTAACCAAACAATCCCGGTTTTTAACCTCGTATAATTACTATATTCGACGAGGCCAAAATACCGAAAGCGGGCTTTACCGCCGGAACGGCGGAGCTATAAAGATAATACCTTTTTTAAAATAAAAATAACTTTGCTTTACCCACGTACGACGAAATAGCAAAAGGTAACGGCATTTTAACTTTATTATAAAAAAAAACAAATCCTAAATATTAAAACGAGCCGTACGACATTCGCTAAATTATAAATAAGCGACACTTTATTATATGCTTCGCATAATACATCGTAAAAGCTATTTGGCTATCCTTTCGAGGAAAACGATTACGCAGCATATTTCGCTAAAAGTTTGCAAAATAAAAAGCACTTTAATTTGAATTTATCGATTGTACGTTTCGAAAAAAAATGCTCGAATTGCTGCACGACGACGGAATTAACATTTTAAAAAATATGGTTACGAAATAGCTCGTACGAGTTTTGGACCCTATTTTTGTAAACATATTATTCCAAACATTTTAGCTTTAATTTACACGATTTTTATAACTAACGGAACAACTTTTAATTTTAGCAAAATAATAAATCGCTTAAAAAAGAATAGTTCGCATAATCGTTTTAACGCTCGAAACGGACTACCCGAAAGCCGAGACGGAATTTGTACAAAAGGCAACCCAAATATTTAAAATCGCTCTTTTTGAAATTCGCACGATATAAAAGATTTAAACGTTTTTACGCTTTCAAAAAAAGACGGAAATACGTACAAATTAACCGTTAAAAAGTATAACTTGTTATTAACTCGATATGTGTACAATTATTTATTAAAACTAAACAAAATTTTAATTTTCTAAAAAGGATGGAAATTTGTACGGAATTATACGGGCAAATTGTACGACATTTTATTCGATAAAGCAAAAACTTTTATTAAATTTTGCTAAAAATTTTAAATCGAGGAAAACTAATACCACGCTATTTTCCCCGACATTTTGTTAAATTATGTAAAAAAAAACTTTTATATTAACCATATCGAACCGAATAAACGGTGGAATAAAATGTATAACCTTTTAAACATACATTTTATTTTAAAGCTAAACTTTACGCAATATTAAACGAATTGGATAATAATTACCTTCGTATAAATAAAATAAAGCTATTTAAATAAATTATTGCTCGAAATGCTAAAAATTATGTTTAACAAATTCCAACTCGTACAAAAAGCATTAAGTAAAAGCTTTTAAAACGAGGTTATTTTGCATATAACGGTTGCACAAGCTTACCGTAGTATTTTAAAGTTGAAAAGCGCTTTTTTTACTTAAAAGGAAACGTGCGAAGCTTTATTCGCCGATTTGCGAACATTTTTTCAAATAGTTATAAATCGCATAAGCAAAAACTAATACTTGTTAAAAAACGTTCCGCACGACGCTAATTATATAAATAAACGCTACTATAATAACTAAAAGCTTCGTACAAATAACTTTCCAATTTAAAGCACGGGTTAAAACGGTTTTAAATTTAAAGCTAATTTTTAACCTCGTATAACTAGCTTTTAACCTCGCACAACCAAGCGATGTTACGTATGCAAAAAAAAGGCTACTAGTTAACTAACCACTTGTAAAAAAAACGAAATAGCGCGAAGCAAAAGTTCTTTTAAACGTACGAAAACTTAAATACGAAAGAGATAAATTTCGACGCATTTTTTTAAAAATACGAAAGCTTTTAACTTTTGTATAATAATAACGACTTAAAAAACGATATTAATATTAAAAGCCTTTTAGCATAGTATTTGTAAAACTATGCGTATTTTCATCGCACGATTAGTGAAAATATTTAGTAAATTAACGCGTGCAAAATATCCAACTAATTTATACTGCATAATTAATATAATATAACGTATTAAATTTTTTTTAAAATATTAACGCCGCACGTGTTTTTATAATCGGAAAATGCCAAATGGAAGCATATTTAAAAGAAAACCCTCGTACGGAAATTAACTAAATATTAAGTTCGACCGAAATCCGTTTCGAAAGCAATTAAATTAAAATGTTAATCGGTACGATACGGATAAAAAACCAGCTAAAAATAATTACGTACTATATTTTAAACTTTTAAATACGGGTTTTTTTGCTTACATAATGCTAATAAATTAAAATGCTATTTTAATAACGTAAAAAATACTATCGTATAATTAAATAAAACAACCGTTTTAATTATACGGAAATAAAAACATTTATTTTTTAATATTAGTAATACGAAGTTAACCGCGTTTTTTATAAAACTGAAATTGAAAAAACTTTATTAGAAATTCGAATACCCTCGTACAAAACGTTTTTATCGCTTGCTAAAAAAAACCGGTTACGAAAACGTACGAAAAAAATCCTAAAAAAAAATTAGCAAAATATGTTACTATTATTAAACGTACGACTTTGCTTTTTAACGATTTAAATTTAGCATTAAAAATAATTGCGAGTTTAATTACAAAAAATGGTAAATATTGTACATTTAAAAAAAAACGCATTACACGTTATCGATATAGCAATTTCTTTTTAAATTGCCATTTTTATACGATATATATTGGTTAAAAAATATAAAACGCATTTTATCGATGCTAAATATACGCATATTAAAAACCATTAAATTACATTTCGCATAACCCCGGTATTAACTTTTCCTTTAAAAAATTTCGCAATTAAGTTAAAGTTATAAAAGTGTCGTGTAAAAAAAGCTAATAAAAGCATATTAAGTATTAAGCAAAATCGAACGAGTTTACGTACTATTTAAACGAGCGTATAACATTTTTAAAAACGAATTTAAACATTATACAAACGACGAAACACTGTTTTAAATAGCGATTAAAGCATTAAATAATATAACCAAACCCGATGGACTTATTCTAACTTTTCTCGTTTTTAATGCATATTTACACATTAATTAAAACTTTCCTTTTTCCCTAAATATCGCATAACAAGCAAAAGCAATTCGGAAAATAATAAAAATGCTTCGAAAGATCCGTACGAAGGTTAACGTAAATAAAGCTTTTAATATACGCAACGAACTTCGTACGAAAAAACTTTTAAAACTGCTGTTTAAAAGCGAAGTTATAATTTAAAAAAAAAGGATAAAAAAAACCGTACGCATTTTAAATAACGAACTACGCAAATATTACCGTTATAACGTAAAACGGATTTAAAGTTTTCCGATTAACATAAGTTAAACCGTACAATCGCGACTTTGCGGGAAAAAAACAGGAAAACTAGTAACACTTATCGTACGAACCTGGAAAACAGCAAAACCTTACACAAATCCCGAACCCAATTGCACCGTTAAAAAAAGCAAAAAACGCCCACGTAAAAACGCTTAATTAAAAACATTCTTTATAGTTAAAAAGGAAAAGGGTTAGGAATTAGCATTGTTATTTCGTACGAATGGCAAAATCACCGCCCTAAAAAAACCATTTGAAAAATTTAACGTAATAAAAATTAATAACTTAATCGTACGCGGCATTATACGCATTATCCTGTACGATTTAGCTTTATATTAACATTTCCGCTTATAAAACATAAAATTCGTGCAGGAAGTAAAAGGTAAAATAATAAACCACTTATACGAAAAGTTAAAGCTGGTTGTATAAAGTTATAATAATTAAAAAAAAAGGAATTGTTTACTTAAACACCGATAATTTAAAAAATAAATTAACGCTTTATTTTTGCATTTGGATTAATTTTAACCATAATGTATAAAATATCGTGCGAAGCTAAAAAATATTACTTAAACTTATATCCAATTTAAAAATAAACTAGCTAAAACGATTATCGCACGATTGCTTAAAAAATTCGAACAAAATACTTGGAAAACTTAATTTGTGAAATTTAAAAACCATTGTATAAAATGGCAAAATTAAAAATATACTAGTGGATAACGTATTATACACATTATAAAAAAGCTTTAAAAATGATAACCTTTTCATATAACTTTTATCTTTTTTTTATAACGATAAAACCGCACAAATTTGGGATTATAAGTATGTAAATAAACGATACGCTTAATTTTGCAACGTTTACCTTTTTACAATTAAACGAAAAAAAATTGCATAAAGCTAAGTTTTAAGCAAAACCGAAATCCTTTTTTTTATATAATAACCTTTTGGAGTTTAACAAATGCAAAATCCAACTTTAAAAAGAAAATATTACTATTAAGCAAAAAAAAATAACTCGTATAACTCGAATTTGTTAATTTAAACGTTTTAAACGTAACATAGCAGTATATTACCTAACGCGTACGAAGCGCATATATAGTAACCATTTTCTAACCAAAAGCAGCGTACGACTTTTTAATTGCTGCTTAAGCAAGTACTTTAAATAAAAACGATATCGCTAATTTAAACAAACGATTTTAATAGCAAATAAATAACGCATACTGTAAATTTACTTACTTACTTTTAAACTTTAATCGTACAAAACTGTTTATTTTTACGAACGGATTATTCGCTAATAATAAAAACCTAATATATAACTCGGGTTTTTAATCGTTTTAATAAAGGAAATAAACCGTACAAAAACAACTTTCTTTTTATAAAAAAATTTTACATTAGTTATTAACCAAATGCAAACAAGTTATACGAAACGTCCTAATTAGCGAATTATACGGGATAATAATTAATTTTAATAATAAATTCGTACTAAATATAACGTTAAAATAAATTACATTTGTTTTAAGCGTTATACGAATCCCAATTATCGTTTGTACAAATTTAAAATTACTATATAAATGTTTGGTTAAACTAAAAAGTACAATAAAAAAAATTAATAATCGATATTATATTATTTCGAAAAATGTATAAAAAGCGGGAAATTTTGGAAATCCGCTGGATTAACGAACGAAATAACCCAATTAACGCTTTAATAAAAAACAACCGAACGATGTTTTATTAACTTTAATTTTAACGAATCGTGCGACGATTAAAGTAAAAGCGTATATTAAACGGAATAATAAAAAAAGTAATATTAAAAAAAAAGATTTTTTTATTATTTTTGCTTTATACAAATTACAGTTATTCCCAAACTCCCATTTTTAAAAAGAAATTTAGCAAAAAGCATTGCATGAAAAAAATACCCTTTTCCTCGAATATAAAACAAAAATAAAAACCATTTCGCATAATTAATTTTAATTAAAACAACTTTATAACCTAGGTTAAAATTAGCTAAATTAAAACGAAGTAATTACTTTAATAACGGTATTATATAACTTTTAAAAATAACCGCAGTATTACTGTTATTACCACTATTAAATCCATTACCCCGGTTTAAACTTTTAACGGACGAGCTTAAAAACGCCGACCTAATATAAACATATTTACAATTTTAACCGTGCGATTATTAAACACAATTCGAGCAAATTCCGCTTTAAAAGCCACAAATCCGTACGTAGCGGGAAAAGCGCAAAATGGTGCTAAAATTGCCGCATTTTTAAAAATAATAGCGAATTAAAATTCCGCGCGAATAAATTAAAACCGCGTGGAAATACGACTCGCGCCGTACGATTTGGCTGCCAAAAGCATAATACGCTTATTAAACGTTATGTTTAAATCGGTAATGTCCATCCAAACTTCGATATCGTACGACGGCAAAACGGCGAGCTGGCGTTCCTCGAGCTAAATAAAAAAAAAAGATTAGCTTTATACGAAAAAGAAAAAAGCCAGGGAAAATAATACGTACGTTAATAGTAAAAGCCGTTATAAACTAACGATTGCTAACGAGCCGGTAAGGAAACGCAGCTAAGTCGCACTTTTATTATCGATACGAGTGCTAATCGTACCTAAAGGAAATGAACGGTAAACGCTAAAGCGCTAAGCTAAGCAACGGGTACGAGGGACATCGTGCAATTTAAAAAAGCGATCGATTGCGTGGAAAAAAAAGCGGGCGCGCGCTGAAACGACGACGTACGAAACGCGATAATCGATTATAACTAAACGTTAGAAAAAAGGGAAAAGTTAAAAATCGTGCGATTGAAAAAACGAACGAAGTTAAAGTTATAGTAAAAGGTGCGTTATTATATAAAAAGAAAAAGCAAAAGGAAAAAAAGGGCGTTTTTAATGCTGCAAAAGTGGGTCTTTCCGTACGGCTTTACAAAAGCAGGAAAAAAACCACTTTTTAGCCATTTCCGCACGAAGCTATTTAAACTTAATAACTTTATTCTTTTTACATAAACCGACTACCACTACCGCATTAGTAACCTTTTTTATCCCATTATTTTTACGCCGCTTTTATGCGATGCATATATATATGCCGAATTACTTAAAAAAGATATTTTTTAACGTTTACATTAAAGCCCGGAGTTGGGTATTTTGCACGATATGCTTTTAACACATATCTCTTTGTTTCGCCCATTCCGCGTAAGTATTTTAAGTTACCTTATTAAAAAATAACTTAATTTATTTTGATTATATTTGGAAAAAAGGAAATGCAACTATAAAAAAAAAACTGCTAGTGTTAAATGGGCAACCAAAGTCGCAACGAAGCTATTTACAAAGGCGGAAGATTTACGCCTGAAGCCCGTAGCAGAAATAACGTTTCCTTAGCACGAGGTTCCGGCACGGAAATTACCGCGAGGCCGTTATACACGAAGCTATGCAAGTTTAAGCTAAATCCCAACTCCGGAATTTGCCTTATACGATCGCACCCCGCGGCTTCCAGCATAGGAATATATATAGGCAAAGCTCGTATAATAAGCCCTTTTTGTACTTAAAAAATAAACAGCTTTTGGATATATAATTTAAAAGCCTTTTTACCTTAAAAACCGTACCGGCATAATTGCTACGAACAGGTGCAAAAGCTATACGTTTATACTTGTTAGTTTTATTTTAGCACAACTTTCGCAATTTTTTACTACGTTTTATACTTCGGCTTAAATTTTTGTAAATTTGTAAAATTATTGCAGCCGTTTTTACGTTTTAATTACGCCTTTAATAGCTATATGCTAACTGGTTATAAATTTGTTAAATTTCTTTTCAGGTTTAAACTTTTCCTTACTGGATTATTTTAACGAATATTTTTTATATTGCGATTAAAAATCCGTTTCGTTTTTTTATTAGGATTATTTGTATTTTTTTTTAAATATTACGACCTAATCGTTTAGTTATCGGTTTAAAACGTCCGTTTAACCGTTTTCCGACCCTTTTCGGTATTGGATTCGAACATCGTAATTTTGTAAAAATTCGTTTTAACGAACTTATAGTTTATTTAAATTTTTGCTAATAGTAAAATATGTTAAGTTTTTATAATTTATATATATTATAACCTAATATTTAGTTTTATAAAAGTGTGGTCGCCATTTTTTAAATGCTCGGATAATTGTTAAAAGGTTTTTATCGTGGATTTAGTAATTTACTTTAAATCCATTTAACTTTTACGAAAAAAACGCATAAAGGTATAACCGTTTTTAATCGTTTCGTTATTCGAATGAGCCACTAATCGCGTAATTCGACGCGTCGATTTCGATTTTAAAAGGTTTTTTTAAGTTTAAAAATGCTAACATTAGTTCGCTTATTACAGCGTTTTATAATTGCTTAAAAGCTTTTTATTTTTGCTTTTTTAATAAAATTAGTAGTTATTTTTAGTAAAGTTCGTAAATAGTATAGCGATTTTGCTATACTTACGGATAAACCGTTTGTAAAAGTTTAAAAACCTTAAAAACCTTTGTATTTTTATAACGTTTTTAAATACAAACCACTTTTTAATTTTTTCGATTTTTTTAAAGTTTATATAAACCTGTTTTAATGTAATTACGTATTTTAAAAAAGTGATTTTTTGCGTGTGCCATTTACATTTTTTTAGCTTAACGAAAAGCTTTGCGCTAAGCAGTTTTTAAAACATTTTATATACGTATTGCTTATACTTTTCCATCGTTTTCGAAAGAATTAGGATATTATCCAAATACGTAAAAACGAAAACGTTAAAATGCTTTCGTAATATATGGTTAATTATTTTTTAAAACGTAATTAATGCATTAGTAAAACTAAATGTTATTATTAAAAATTCGTAATATTTAAACCTTATTTTAAAAGCTATTAACCATTTTTAACT
Organism: Gaeumannomyces sp. JS-464; assembly: GCA_002197995.1. Lineage (NCBI taxonomy): Eukaryota > Fungi > Ascomycota > Sordariomycetes > Magnaporthales > Magnaporthaceae > Gaeumannomyces > Gaeumannomyces sp. JS-464. The sequence continues at coordinate 1,662,066 of NGZR01000001.1, read as the reverse complement.
TTTTTTTAATTTATATTAAGTTATAAGCTTTCCGTAAATTTAAAACCGTAAAATACTGGGTTTTACCAAGCTTATTTTATAACCCGTTAATAAGGGGTAAAAAATACTAATTTTTAATTGTAACCTCGTTTAACGGGCGGTAATTAACGCATATTCTCTTCGTTTCGTTTTTTTTATAAAATCCCGTATTTTATTAAAAAGTTAAAAGGTTTAATATGTCCTTTTCGTAAGTTTTCCTTTAGTTGTTTTTTTTAGCATTTTTTATTATTAAAGCTTAAACTAGTATAGCTTTTAATATTTAAACTGCGTTTTTAATTTAAATTTAATTTTAAAATCGACCGGTTTATATTTAAAAAGCACCCTTTTTAAAAAAAATTTAAATAATTTTTCGTGTTTATAATATTTTTTTTAAAACATTTATAAACCGTTTTTTAATATTAATTCAGTTGTTTTAATCGCTTTCCCCTTTAAATAATCGTGTATTTGTTAATCCTAAATGCAAAAGTAAATTACCAAATCCCGTTACCGTTATAACTTCCTTTTATTACTTTTTATATTTACAGTTTGGGGTTCGTAATTAGTAAACCGTTTTAATTACTTATAGCTTTTTTTATTCGATTTAACCGGTGGTTTAATTTATTTGTAAATTATTTTTTAAGCTAAAAGATTTTAAAAATAACGTTTTTTTGCTTTATATTTAACTCGTTTAATATAATAGTAACATTTTCCCCATTTTAGGTACGTAATATTATTAGTTATATTTTTCGGTCGATTTATCCTTTATTATAAACGATAGGTATTTTTTTAACCGTTTTTAATTAATACGGTTAATACTTCCACTTTATAAAAATCCTATACCGTTTAACCGTTTATAACGATATATAATCGCTTTATACTTTGCAATCGATTATTACTATAACTTTTTTCTTTTAATATTCCATTCGGAACGTTAATAAATCGTACGGTCGATTTAATTTTGCTATCGCGAGGGTTTTTATTAGTTTTCGCTTTTCATTCCGTACTTTTTACTCGGGTGGTTTTTTTATTTTTTAATAAAAAAAACGAATACCGCATTCGTTTTTTTTATTTAAGTTAAATGAAATATACGCTCGCCCGATCTTTTAATGCTAAACTTTCGCTTTTTATATTATATGCATTTTGCACTTTTTAATTTCGCATTTTTTTTAATCGAATGTATTTATAACGTATAAAATCGGGTATTTCCCGCTAGGTTTAAAAATTGCAACGAATTTATTAATATTTGTCGGTTTTTACCGTAATAATTAAAATACTAATCGTAATTTAACTTTAAATTCGTTTTTAAACTTTTATAAAAAAACGTCGTATTTTAATTTAAATTTAAAATGGAATTTGCATTTTTTATAAATGCATTTTGCTTAAAAAAAGTACAAATGCTTAAAATGCATCAAATCGATATTAAAATGGTTTTAAAAATGCACTTTTTAATGGTTTATATTTTTAAACTTAATATTTACGTATTTAACTTTTTAATCGTTAACGAATAACGATAAAAGTTAACCGTCGTTCTTTTTAACCGGGGTAGCGTGGCATAATGGTCCGTCGGGGTGTTTTAAAACCCTAACGTTTTAAAAACATTTCGAAACGTCGAAAAGCGTAAAAGCGCGCTGGTTTTTTTAATTTACCTGGTTTTCGCGAATTATAAGTATAAAAGTTACGCCGTTTGGGCTTTTTGCTCGTTTTTAAAACTCGGTCGTTTTAAAGTTTTAACCGTTTTGGTTTATTTCCGCGTCGGTATTTAAATCCTCGGGTTTGCGGAAAAAATAAGTTTAATTTAAACGCTTTTTTTTTGTCGAACTTCGTTTTCCTTTATATCGCTTGCTAGGATTGCTTTTTTTAATCTTTATAAAAAACGGCGTCGTTTTTTTCTTTTAAATTTGCAAACCTGGAAATAACGCGCTATTTTCCCTCGCTATCGTACTTAACTTTTATAGCTTTAAACATAACAAGGTTTCGAAGTTTCCAAAAATATTACCTAATAGCTTTTTATTAAATTAATATATAACATATAGTTCGTCGTAGCAATACGTCCAGTTAAACGCTAACCCGGAGCACGGTTTTTTTTATGCTAAGCTTTTTTGCGTTTGTTAAAAGTTAACTATTTGGCGGTTATTATCCCGTTAAAAGCAATTTGCTTTAATATAACCGGTTTAACCGCATTTAAAACATTTCTCGTTTTTCGGGTTTTACTTTTGCTTTTTTTACTACTTTTACTATTAGTAAACGGCTCTCACACTAAAGTTTATAAAGTTTAAATGCGTTTTATAAGCCGTAATAGGTTATTATTTAGCCTTTTTTTGGTTAGTTTTATTATTTTATACCGCATTTTTAAAACCATATCCTTTTTTTCCTATTATCGTTCGTATAATTTATCGCTAATACGGACCGCGTTTTTAACGTAATCCGTAAAAAACTTTAAACGATTTTATTTTGCGAGTTTATTTTTTACGTTTTCCCGCAATTCGTTATAAAAATGCAGTATTAACGTGGTATCGCTTTAGTTAAATTTATTGGTAATTCGCTGGAAATTTATTGCGTATTTAACTGCGTTTTCGCTATTTAAAAGCTGGCAGGTTTTTTTTCGGCGATTCGAGTTTCGTTAATTATTCCGAACACTTTTTCGACCTTTTTTCCGAAGGTTTCGAAACTAGCGAAAATGATTTTAGTAATTTCTTAACTTTTTTATATTTTTTTAAAATAATCGCTTTAAAATCGGTTAAAACCATTTTTTTACTTTACCGTTTAGCTTAATAATAACGTAAGCGATTTTTTACTTTTCGCTTATAAACTGCTGTTTATAAAATTTAAATAGCTTTTGCATTTGGTAAAAAACGTTTTAAACTTGCCGTTTTCCTTTTTGTAAAAGTCCGGGGACGGGAATTTATACGCTCGGATTGCGATAAATGCTTTAAATAATACTAATTTCGCAATAAATTATTTCACTTCGCTTTAGCTTTTAGCGATTTCGTTCGTTATAAATTTAAAAAAGCTAGCCGTGTTAATAGCTTTTTTCGAATCGTATTTAACACCGTTAAAAGTAAAACCGTAATCCTTTCCTTTTTAAACTTTTTACTACTGCTTGCCATAGTTACATTATCTTTTTTTTAACGAAGTGCTAAATAAAATTAGTTAAAATATTACAATTAAAGGTTTGCTTTTAAAGTAAAGCATTTCGAAGGTAAATAGGATAATATCGGTACGTTTAATTGCAAAAAAAAACGCGTAATTTAAAAGGATAATGCAATTGCTTGCTTTAAAAAATGCTTAAAAGTTAACTTAAGTTAATTAATGCCGAAACCTTAGTTAAAACTATTTAAAACAGTAGGAAATCCATCCCTTTTATAATTACCCGTCTGCTTTTAACCGTCGGATATATTAGCTATATCCATTGCTTACATATCCACGAAGGTGGTGCTGGATATGTTAGCTATGTCCATAGCTCACATATCCGCCACTAGGCACGTGACCAGTCCTTGGTGGAGCTGCTTTGGCCCCTCCCTTAGGTCTGGATGCCCCGCACCTCCTGCGAGTCGGTCCTTATGCATGCTGGTCGTAACACCGGGCCGGCTATTCGTCCAATGTGTTTTAACTGCTTGCCGGCCTGCAATCTTCTTGTGCGTTCGGAATCGTTCGGCTCGTAGGTTCGCGAGGCGAAAGCGATAAGGACGTCGAAGGGCGGTCTGGTAATGCGCGGAGGTTGGAGCAATCTGATTATCGAAGGTTTCGGCGCGCGCGAGGCGCGCCCTGGGTGATAGGGTGCAGGCCGTCCCTTTAATTGGCAATAAGCACCCGTATACCGTTACCAGCCATTCTCTGCTTTTTTGGCCCAGTTGCGATGCTAACGTCGTTGTTAAAAGGAGTCGGAAAACGCGAGCAAAACAAGCTAAATAGCTTGTTAGTGCCCTGATAGTATTCCAGCCATTTTTAGTGGGCCGCACATCAAAAATGACCGGGCTTCCTTAGCAGGCACTAACAGTGAGTCCGACAGGAATATTTTTCGGGGGGAAGGTGGAAAGAAAATTGAGGGGGCGGGGCACAGATTTGCGTTATTTTTGTAGAGTTACTGTACGTACGCAACCTACGTACAGCAGCGCACCAGCAAACCATCTCTGCTGTCCGCCTCCCCGCTCTCGATTAACGCAGAATACCCTTTTACCGCGGCTCGTAGAAGCAGCTGCCTGACAACCTGGCTGCCGAGGAAACCGGTCGAGCCCGTGACGAGGAAGGTCGACGGTGTTTGGAGGTGGTCGCGCTTGAGCGTCGCCTCTTTGGGCAGTCGGGCAAGCTTCTGATCGAGGCGCTAAAGCTCAGCGACGCAAGTCGACGGTGACCGTTCTTGTCTTGGGTGCCAGCGCCGCTTCTGCAGCGTGCCTGGTCGTGGGCGGTCCAGTCTTTTCCTCGGACGAGGGCGGCGAGTGTCCATAGTTCGTCTGGGAAGAAAAAAGGGTGGCCATGGAAATGGTCGCGGCAAAGGTCTTGCGAATCCACGATAAGAGTGATAGCCGTGGTGGATACTCTCCTCCACAAAATAAAAACACCGTTGAGGAGCTTCAGAGACGCTGTGCTCCAAGAACAGTGGGCCTGACAAGCCTGACCTCGGCGCGCGGCGGCCCGGCATAACGGGACAACACTCCGCAGCGATCCCCTCAAGTCCAGACCCGTTCCTTATCACCGGTGGAGCGTCCCGAGAAGCGGCTGCTCCTCGCGAGATGCTGCATGCACGCAGTTGTCATTTGCACGCAGCGACAGCGGCAGGGACAGGAAACCGGGCAAAGAATGGAACTCACCACAACCGTCGCCAACACCACCACCACCACAGCTTGTGCTCCGGCGCTCGGCAAATCGACCAGAGGGAGGCGGCGAGCATGAGGCTTGGCCATGCATACGGCCACTCTGCCCCTGCCGTGCACGTGGCTGGCCGTGGATTGCCTGGGCCAAGCCACCCCGCGTCCCCTTTCGCACCACCCACGATTCCCCCCCTCCGGCGAGGCGGACGCAACGGCCCGCAGCCCCAGGTGACAGTACTCCGCCACCACTCCCTAGACCCATCGCCAACAACAAGGGCGCCCACTCACCCGGGCTTTGTTTTGGGCCACGCTCACGCGTGTCAGTAGTTGTTATCGGCTCTTTTCCTCGGAACTCTCGCCCGCCATGGCTTGTCCGTCTGTTGTCCTTGTCTGCGCCTGCTCCTGCTGCTGCTGGCCCTTATTAGGCAAGGGATCGCACCGTGACAGTGCGAATAGGATTGCCGCCCGGTACACATCGCGACGCCGCTTGCACTAGATCAACTCCGATCCCACGCTACCTACCCATGCCTCCAACCATGGACCGCACAGGCACACGCACGACCAGTCGCCGACGGCGAGGATAAGTGCGTCTCTTTTACAGTGTTTGTAATTGGGGAAGGACTTCGTGTGGGGAAACAGGGTAATGTGACTTTTCTCTTAATTACCGGTGGTCCAACTCTGGTGGCTAACCATGCCTTGGGGAAGGAAACCGCGGGGAAAGGGGTGACCACCCATCCACAAATCACATAAAACGCACATCCGAATGGCAATGTCCAAACAGAAAAAAGCGAGGCCAACATTCCAGGGCGCCGATGTTAAGGCCGAGGCCCGAGAGAGATTCGACAAACTGTCATTAATGATTAATCAGCGAGATATCATCCCACCCGGGTGGGCATTGCCGGGATCTAGCTGCGCCTTATCTGGACATGGCAGGTGTTAAAACCAGTAAACCGTGCGGAGTTGTGGGGAAAAAGGCCAGACGAGGCTGGCGCTGCAACATAATATAGCAGCAGCACATGCATGGGGATAATTTCTTTTCATCCCTACAAAAGGCCAGTCCCCATTCGCCGGACAGGGTCGTAAGCAACGCAATCGGGTGGAGCATTAACAATGCCTACGAACCAGACCACGCAAAAAGGGGACTTCAGGGGCGCCGGCCGGTTTTCGAACCACCTTCATAATTGGGCGGTAACGCCGGGCGGGGCCGGTGTCGCCGAGAGACCCAAACGGGCCTTTAAACCGGGCAAGGCATACGGCTCGGCCCCCGATCCGGAAAGATGTTAACGGGTCCCCAGTCGCATTCAACGTTATCGGGATCCTTAAAACGCAAAGCTTTGGGTGTGCTCCGATAAGGTGCCATCCATCACACGCCGGCCCCGCCTGCCAAGCATGTTTTTTGCCCCCCTTACTGCTACGTATTATCCCCGAAGCGTTGCCGGATCCCCTAGCATGGCCGTGCTTTTCTCTTTTCTAAGGCCCTTTTGTTCGCGCGGCATGTGATGTGGAAAGTGATGGACGCATGCGGGTTGCAACGCCAAACAAAGAGTGCAGGAATATCGACCGATCCAAAGGGATATATAACCAGGCAACCTCGACTCGCTGTCGAGCTCTTGTTTCCTTTTTGCTTCCCACACCCAACCGCCCGCAGACAACAGTCCTAAAGCCAAGGCTTTCCATCCACGAGCATCTTTTCCGGCCTCGCACGTCAACCAGAAAGCACTTTTGCCCGCCATGAAGTTCCTCGTCGCCCTCCTGGCTCTCTCCGGAGCAGCTATCGCCGCCCCTGCCCGGGCCACCGCTGCCGACGGCGACCTGTATGACTGCTTTCCAAATCCTCTCTACTTTTTGTCGCGTTTTACAGGGAGCGGTTTTGTCCCCTGTGGCACCCGCCTCTCCCCTGTGACGGAAGCAGGTGACTGATAACAAGCCGTCTTCCCCGCGGGCGCCGATAAATACAGCAAGTTTTACAGGAACGTCGAGGCCTGCGGCTGCGTGAACGCCCAGGGCGACCGCAGGATCGGCGACACGTGCGGTTTCTACGGCCAGTGGCGGACCGGGGTCGAGCCCGAGTATGCCAACCTTGTAAGTCGACATAATATAAATCTCATCAAACGCCCCGCTCCCCTGCTCAAACCATGTCCTCAGACTGACAAGATTTTTTTATCCCCTCTCTTTTAGTGCTTCCCGACTACGGACCGGGCCATGGACATTCCCATGTCCACGTACATCACGGACGACCTTTGCAGCAAGATCTACTTTGAGCCTGGCCCCAAGGCGGGTACCTACCCCAAGGCCGAGTGCAAGACCGTGAGGCTGTGCACCTTCAAGTCCACCTACCAGCTTTGCGACACCACCGAGCTTTCCAAGCCGCCCCTGGGCAAGGGAAACTAAAGGGAGGATAAAAGGTGGCGGGAAGGGCGACATTTGTCGGGCGATGGGCGTTGTTGCCGAATGAGTTGGAGTTGGGTCGGGGTTGTCTCGCTCTCGCCCAGGCGGTAGTCGGCCCCAGGCCGAAAACCGCCCTAAGCGTATCGGGGCGAGCCTCCAAATGTGGAGGCGTGGGCTGTAATATTATTGCTCGTACACTTAGGCACCCCGCCACCTGGCTGGGCGGCCCTCGCTAGGGGTCTTTAGTCGGAGGCGTCGGATCTCGCTGTAATAGTCTAATTCTCCGTTGGCCCGCGGGCTTCTTGATATGATCGCGCGGTGAAGCCGCGGTCGTGGTGACATTGCTTTATTTTTAGTCGGCCTAGTGGCTTGAGCGAGGTGGCTACGTCGTAGCCGGTTCCGTACTAAAGTTACCCGACGGCCGCGGTCACTCGTCCTCATCCGCTCCATGTTGGAATTTCCGCCTCGTACTCCAGACCGTCCGCGCCAAAAAGCGACACGAAGCTGCTTGCTCTTTGTCATGGAGCTAAAAGGGACAAGTCTAGACTCTGCCGCCTTGGCAGGGTTTGTTGCGGTTAAGCTTTATGGCGCTCGGACGGCGTGATAACTATTACGATGAATGAGGATCTGGGGAGTCCGGGATCCCACGACTTGAGCGCTAGAATGAACCGGCGCATAGACGATTCGCACGCCCCGATCTAGTCTGTTAATGATGATCGACCTAGCTTCGCATCACCCGCTTTTCGGTTTCGGCAGTTCCCCTTTTCCCCCTTTAGGGAACGAAAAAGCAGCACTCGGCAATGGGATATAAAGAAACATGCAAGACGCACAAGAAGCATTACATTAACCTTTGCTAAACAACCAACTGCTTTTCTTGTGTCAACCACACCACGCTCTCTATCTTGACCTGCAAAAGCCCAGCCAACTACTCCACCCTTTTTCGTGCTTTCGTTTGCAACCATGCATCAAACCTTTACCACCTTCGGCATCCTGCTGGCTTTCGCCGGCCTTTCCGCCGCCACTGTCTCCAAGGACGCAACCCGCGGCCAGGCTTCCGGGGACACGTGCCAGGACTCCGTGTTCGGCAACTGCTGCTCGAAATACGGCTGGTGCGGAAGCGTAAAAATGGGCACGTCCGTATGCATATAAAACTCCCCACGGGCACTTTTGTGCCAGCATATCCCTGTTAACCAGGTTCAAAGGACGGCGATCTCAGTTTTAAAGACTGGTTCGGCGAGGGCGTGCCCTTAATAAAGTCCGGCATATTTACGCGGGACAGCAAGCCCATCTTCACTTACCGTAACTGGAGCACCTCCCAACCGCCACTCGGTCGTCTTTTACGCGACTGCGGCTGTGCACGTGTGCGCTCTCGCATACCCGCTTTCCCCGTCCACACCCCTTTCCCTTTCCACGACATTCCTCGACCTCCCTTAGCCCTAGGAACCGGCCGGCGCGGCCTGTTACCTGGTTCACTTGTTTCCAACCCAAAGTTACCTATCCTAGGAACAGGTTACCCCGATTACCGTAATCGTGACACGCTGCCTATGAACCCGAGCTTTGTTGGTCCTGTGGAGCCGACCGCATTTACCTAAACCGCCTGCTGGAAAGGTCGTGACAGTAATTAACCCAAATGCCAAATACACCGACTCTAAGCACCTTGCGCCGATATCGGTAACGCTTCCAACGTCGCAAATCGGCAATCCAAGAAATAAACGCCCCCAGCAGGGTACCAGATATGGCCGCCAAATGCGCGCCGATTCCAAACGCTTGTTCCTGAGTTTTTGCAACTCCCAGCACCGGGAGCGTGAGGAATATGTTAACGCCAGCAGTAATTGAAATAAGAAGAAAAACCGACTTTAAATCGACGCTTTCCACTATATGAACTCCCATCCATTTATAAGCCCGGCCTGTGTCGCTGGTTTTCCGGGGCCGGGGCGCAGACGACCTTTGAGTTTTCTAGGAAGGTATGGAGAATATACGGTACCGATGTGATCCTCGTCCGTACGAGTGGTACCGGATAATAAATGCAGAAACAGGTTTTTCGCCATGGCCGGAGAAGTGTAGGTATATTCCCTCAACGACAGCTGCTCGTCTGGCGGCAATTGCGGTGGTTCGTAGACCGACGTGAGGTAGTCACTACACGTGTTGGCAGAGAACTGTTGAAACCGAGGATATGTTTAATACCACCGCACGTGGCTAACTTTCACCTTTTGGGCGGAAGCAGTGGCGAAGGAATCGTAGTAGCCTACCATGACGAAGTTGACACCTGTGGGTTTTTTAAAGATACGCCAGAGATACGGGAGCATGCCCTGAAGCCTGCACCCACGACACGATTTATACATCCGCCGTATTTGGTTAAAGAACTCCTGGTCCGAGTTAACTCTTGTAAGGTCGATCTCGCGGTGTGATACTGCGGCGCCGCCCGCGTTGATGCAGAGCTGGAGGTACTCGGGCTCTGCGGGGGTGTTGTTGCAGCGGCCGCTGCCTGGGGTGGATGGGACCTACTGGCTGTGGCATCACCAACCCACTGCCCTTGGTAGGCATAGCCGGGCCCCGACCGTTGCATGGCAGTAGTACCGAGGCTCGCGGGGCCATGCTCGATGCCTCCAGAGTTTGTCCTGGAAGGTAAGTGTAGGCCAGGTGTGGCAGAGCGAAATAGCGGTGGCACGCCCTCAATATTCTAACCCCTGCGGTTGTGTTCACCGCAAATCGAGTAACCGCCGGCTGAACCTGGCCAACCTCATCGTGGCGTTGGACCGTCGTAATAAACTGGTTAAGCTTATGCTTGTCTACCTAAGGACCGAAGTCGTCCCAAATGATTGCTCCGCAAGGCTGGCAATGTGTATTCGGGCGGCCCCGTGTCAGTAACGCGTCCAGGCTGAAGAGGAAACGACTTGCGAGTCTTACGCATTGCCATTTTTGGCGATAAAATCCTTCCGAAAGGGGGAAAGGCGGAAGGAAATCTCCCAGAGAAGGTTGTGTATATGTAACCTTGTGCGCGACAAGCTGGCAACCAGCCCATAACGGCCAGACACAGAAACAAAAGGTTAAGCGCGCGTCGCTGCCGCAGATCGTGGTATTCGCTTTTCTCTTCGGCCCTCTCATGGCACGGTGGATCTTCCTGTGACGGAAGTGCTCATTGTTGGGGTTAACCCTGGATCTGGCCGAAGTGCCCGGCCCCGCCAGCCCCGCGGCCTCCCTCTCCTCTCCGGCGTGGGCATGTATATCCTTTTCGGCCTGCTCCTTGACGGCGGGGACCTTGGTCTTGGCCCAGCTGGTGAACTTGCTGCAGGTCCAGTTCTCGATGTGTTGCCGCCTCAGGTGATACAGCGGCAGCCACGCCATGACCACCGTAGTCACCGTCTTGTATAGGGCCCAGAAGAATGTGCGGAAGAAACTGCTGAAGGCGATCCAGGTGGCGATCCAGATGATGAAGGCAGGTATGGAGCTGGACGAAACGGGAGGGAGTCCAGTGTCAGCTCGGGATCACGCCCCTCCGGTCTCGCGAAAAAGAGATAGTTGCGGGGTGTTTTTGTTCCCCGTAAACACATACACATGATGGCTATTTGCGTCCCCAGGGTCATAGGGCTGTCGTCGCCGGCAAAGGAGTTGTCCATGCCGAAGACGCTCGACAGGAAGGACAGGGGAAGCTGCAGCGCCAGGGGTTAGTTGGGCTCTTCAGCACGCCGCGGCCCAAACAGTTTTTAAGCAGAACGTACGAAGAAGATGGTGATTACGGCGAACATCATGATGGACCGGCTCTGGCGGACCGTCTCTTCATGTTGTTTGATAGCCTCACACGCTTCGATGATGCTCGCTTGCTGCTGCTTGAGGTTGAGGAGGTCGGTGATCTAGAGGCGGGGACAGGGTCACAAAGTTAATGAAAGGCAGGATCAGCCAAAGATGTGAAAGGCAGCCCCGCTAGGCACAACGTACGTTCTGGGCCGTGCTTTCGGCGCTCTGCTTCAGCAACTCGAGCTCTTCTATCCTATTGTCGACCCCGGACTCCACATCGAAGGCGAGCGAAGTAAACGCTCGGAGGCTTTGGTGGTTGACAGGGTCGTTCCGGAGCCGCGGTCGCATGGGCATTGACGCTCGAGGGGGGGGGGGGGGGGGGGGGGGGTGGCCGCCGCTCATACTCGCTGGAGTCTCCAAGAAAGTGCTTCGCGGACTGGATGAACCGGAGATCAGCTCCTTCTGCTTCTTCTTGATGGAGATCATGATGGTCAGCTCGTCGATGATGTCTCTGATCTCCTTTTGTAGCTTGCCCTCGGGGTTGATGTCGAGCGGGGAAGCGTAGAGCTCTGAGAGGCCGACGTTGCTGTGCTTGGTACGGTAGAATTTGCTGGGCTCGGCCTTCCAGTTGAAGAACTGGTCGAACTGAATCGATAGTTTGTGGCTCTAGCGCGGGTTAGGGGCTTCGTTCAGAGCCTACGAGAGGAAAGAAGAAAAAAGGTAACTCACAATCTTCCCAATAGCTTCGGCGAAAATATCCATCACTCGCGGCCGATGATCCTGATGGAGTTTACCAGGATTAGCAGACATACCAACTGGGCGCCAGTAGAGCACTGCAACTAGCTGAAAACTAAAGGGAAGGCTCAAGCGTTACTCACCTGCGCTGGGGCTGGTCAAGGGCGTGTTGAAACATTCCCCGAGGATGGTGAGAGCGATGTCGAAGACGGACCTGATCTCGATCGTGCCGCCATCCAGCCGCATCCGGATCGCCTTGAAGACGCCAGAGGGGTCACGCTTGTTGGTGCCATAGCGGCGGGGGAAGCAAGTGATGATAGTGTGCTTGTCTAGGATCCACATCCAGAGCTGGTCGACCATGACGACACGCGGGATCTTGCGGATATCGCTCCTGCACCGGGTCTTTGGCCTATCGGCGCCAGCCACGCCTCCCGAGGCGGCCTTCTTGTTTTTGGTACCTCCTCCTCCTCCTTCCCGGTAATGTGGTCCTTTAACGGGCCGGTCAACTCCGACACTGCCTCGCGCCGTCTATGTTTGAGCGCTCCATCCGCAGACGCCAGGCCCGCCTCCTCGTCGTTTCCCAATAGGACACCGCGCTGGCTGCCACTCGCACGTCCTTTTCCGAACAACAGAAGGCGATTACACAACGTCGACAACTTCTCTTGCATAACCTCCAGTTTTAGGGCCCTGTCAGGGGGGTTTCTGGTCAGTCTGTGGGCAAAGCGTATACCCATCGCCGTCCCTCGGTACACCACTTGATCGCGGTCGATTTGTTTGGTGGTCCGCAAGGTCCAGTAGTACGACTGGTCCAGGGTCCGCCGGGGATGCAGCGGCGTCGTCTCGTCGTCCTTGAAAAGGTACTTGCGGAGCATCTGCCGGTCCCGGAAGAGGTGTATCGACTCGTACAGCCGCGCGGCGTCAACCAGATACTGCGCGAGCTCGCGCCTGCTCCCGCCCATGACCAGGATTCGCCCGCCAGCCGTCGTCTGGATCAGTCTCCGCCTGGGACGCAGGGCGCCGGCTGCGCCAGCACGCAGGCGGTCATCGTGTCCTCGCGGATGGTCGGCTTGACCACCGCATCGCCGGAGCGACCGTCGGGCCGCTCTCGCGGAGGGTTCGTGTCCGCATGGCTGCCTTGTTCAGCGCGTCCTCGTCGTTGGAGTGCCGCCTTGGCTCGTCGTTTTCTGTCTCTGCGCTCTTTCACATCAATCCTGGCACGGTGTCGGCGGGCCTCCTCGTCTATAATACGAGCGATATGGAGCCGCTGCCTGTCATATTCCCAGTGGAGAAACGGCATGAAGAGTGCAAGGCTGTCCTCCTTGCGCCCCGACAGGAGCGGCGGGTCCGTGGAGATTGACTGAACCATGGGGCGCAGGTGGCGGGCGTGGACAGGCAGGCCGGCCGAGTCCAGCGAGTTTGCGTGGCTTCCGTGCTGCTGGCCCCGCCAGAACTGAGGCCGCAGGAGCATGTAAGAGCGGGACTGCTCGAGTGGGTCGGAGAAGGGTTCGGCACCCAAGTTGGGTCTTTCTTCATCGTAGTATTTGGCGATGAGTCGCTTGACGTAGTCCATGTTGTTCGACGGGATGTGGATGTACCTGATCCTGTCTGTGCAGGGCCCCGAGCCGAGGATGCAGTCCGGGTAGTCCTCGTCGGGGTGGCCATGCTCCAGGAGGTCATAGATTGACAGTTTCTGGTTGGGGAACCTCCCTTTGACCTTGCACTTCTTGACCTTTTCGAGTGTCTCAGCATCGTCCAGGCCGACATAGTCGGGACAAAAGACACTGTCGGGCAGGGTTTTGCTGAACTGCATGAAGTACCCCTTCAGATCTTTGTCGATATCGTACTTTTGCTGGTCGGGCTCACTGGGGGTTAGATCCCGTAGCGTTCCGTCGTCCCGTTGATGACTCTCCGCTCGTTGGCCATGTCTCTTTCGGCCTGGGCAGCACAGCTCAGCCACCCTTTTTTTCGTCTCCACTGCTGGAGACTCTTTTCGACGCATGTGACGACGTTGTCGTCCTCCTCCTTTTCGGCCTTGTCAGTCACGGCAGGGTCGGGCTTCCTCAGCTCGGCGCGGATGATTTCGGCTCGCCTGTAGAGAGACCTAACACTGTAGGCGGTCGCCCCGATGCTGCTTCGGACACGCGTCTTGGCTTCGTGTAGGATCTGCTTAGGCGTTTTCACGTCGACCTTGGCTTCGGCCGCATCGGTCTCGGCGGGATCACTATCTGCTTTTCGGATCCGGATGTTTGCGTCGGCAAGCTCATGCTCCGAGGCCTTGGGTCGAGCTACTTGCTGGTCCCCTGTCTCTGCCCCGCTGGGGTGGGCGGGCCTGAGAAACTGCTCCTGAACGCCCTCGTCGGGGTACCGGGCGGCGCGTTCGCTAGCAACCTTCTTGCCACGCTCTACAACGGCCTTGTCGCCCTCGGCTCTGTTCTCCTCCGCCAGCAAGCAGGCCTCGACCCTGCTTTTCTCGGCCTTCACCTTCGCCTCCTCGACATTCTGAAGCTTCCTGATGTACACACCAAGCTCGTAACGCCACACCTCGTGGTCCTCGCTCCAGAACTCTGGGCGGTCACTGAACGGTATACAGCTAACGTAGTGGATGGCGTGGTCCTTGATGGTCTTGGGATGATGTCTTTCGTCGCTCGGGCAGTGCACGTCTTTAAGGAAGCCATCTTCTTCGTCTTCGGGTATAGGATGCTGAGAGTACGGAGTGGGGTTGTCTGCCTCCGTGCCTGACGCCATACTGACACGGGAACCGGCTGGGGCGTGGACAAAGGGGATGCCAGCAATGCGCTTGCAGCCAGAAATCCACGCAAGCAAATTTCCGGCCGATGGGCAAAAGGAGGGGAGTGGGACGACAGAGCTGCAGGGCGGGCTATTGGGGCCCTGGCTGGATTCTTATAGGCTTGTAGGGCCGAAGTTCGGTGTGAGATGGTGACGGAGCTTGCCCCAAATCGAGCAGAAACCGCATCAGATACATGCTGCGCGCGCCCTGCAAGGGTTGGGTGATGGAGGGTGGGATGCATCCTCCGCAGCCGCTAGCGACGCCCATGAGAGGTCAGGCTGGTCGGGCTGGATTCGAGAGCTGAGCGAAAAGACCCCTCGGCCTTGCAATTCGTCCACAACAATGACGGCCGCGCTTCCTCCCCAAAACCACTGGGCGAAATTTGGCGGGGAGAGCGGGAGCCCCCCTCTTTCGCCCGTCCTCTAAGAGCCTTTTGTTCCTCAGAGCGCAAGACCTTTCGTCTCTTCGTTCCTTCCTCACTCCGTTCCTCAAGGCGAGTACCCCTCATTTTCCTCTTTGGGTTTAACGCTTGGCGCCAGCAACAAGCGTCCTTGGCACCAGCGAGTCTTCCGGCTCGACCTCGTGCCAGCGAATATCAATCGAGTTACCGACGGGTCCGCAAGGGGATCAGCTTGGTCGCCGACACTCGTAAACTGCGGGTCCGGGTGGGCGGTGTTGGAAGCCTCGCCAACGGCTGGAGCGCTGTCTGTCTTTGCGGGCCTATGCCGAAATGTGGCTTGACAATACGTCGTGCCAGGAGAGCGGAGGATGCGTACCGCCCAAGTAGGAGGAAAGCGCACTGGTGAATCCTGGCAGCGAGCTTTGGGCGCAGGCAGGGTTAGCATTTAAGTCATTAAGTCAAGTCACCCCCGTGACTTTGACTTGACTTAATGACTTAAATGACTAAATAAATAAATAAATAAATAAATAAATAAATAAATAAATAAATAAATAAATAAATAAATAAATAATAAATTTTTCGTTTAATAATTTATATCGTTTTTTATTAATTAAAATTTCCCTTCGTTTTTATCGTTATTTTTAGGGTTTTTCGTATTGTTATTATTAAAATATAAGGTTTTAATTAAAGCGTGCTTGCGCTAATCACAGTAACTAATAGGGTTACGTTTAGTTAGTACGGGCTTTGTTAAGCACTAAAAGTAATGCTGGTAGGGCCCTAAGCTTAGTGGGTGGTACAGGCTTGTATTGCAGGGAAAGGCGTTAATAGTCGCCTTTTTTATATACCCTCCGAAATCGATCTCGCGGGCCCCCTGCCCAAAGGGGTTCCGGTACTGTAAGCGATTTTCCGAAAAATTATTTTATATAGGGAAATTAAAAAATCGACCCACGACCACCAAAAACATCCTTGCGTTGGGCTTTTAAATTTAACTTGTACGTTTTTCACCCTTGTTTTGGCGCGTGCAAGGTAAGTGAATTAAATAGCTTTACAACGGCTAACTTAAGCGTTGTAGCACGCTATAAGCCGACTTATGCATAAATCTACAAAAGTACAAAGTAGGTAATACAAGGTAGGTAATGCGAGGTAAGTAGGGTTTATACACCCAACTTTAACTAAATACATTAGTTCTTTTTAATACTCCCTTTTTTTTACTATTTCCTTTAAATAAAATAAGAAAAGTTAATTATAAAATAATGCAAAAATTAAAGTATAAAAGAAAATTTTCTATGCGTTAACTAATAACGTAGTCCATAAGCGAATGGGCCACATAAGCGAGTGGGCCACGACACGCAACCACGCGACGCTTTTTCTCTCGCGACCAATTCCTCCATCAACAACAATATCAACGGGAAACGACGAAAGCCGGGTAATCCTTGCCCTTCGGGCTTTGCAATCCAACCCAAAACTAAGCATTCGGGAGGCTGCAAAGATCTACTCGGTCGCGAAATCGACTTTAACGCGTCGGAAGCGCGGCCAACCTGCTCGACGCGACACCATGCCCAATTCTCGGAAATTAACGGAATCCGAAAAGGAGGCACTTATCAAATACATACTTAAGCTAAATTCCCGCGCATTTCCTCCCCGGCCTTCTGGTGTTAAAAATATGGCCAACCGACTGCTCGCCGAACGCGACGCGGGCGCCGTCGGTAAGTGCTGGGTTACGAACTTCGTTAAGCGCCGCGCAAAGCTCGGCACACGCTAAATTCGAAAGTACGATTACCAAAAGGCCAAATGCGAAGATCCCAAGCTCGTTTTTGCCTAGTTCGACCTTATACGAAACACTATGGCCAAATATAACATCCTAGATAACGATATTTACAACTTTAACGAAACCGGCTTTTTTATAGGCATAATCGCCGCCGTTATGGTTATTATAACATCGGAAAGCCATAATAAAGCAAAGCTGGTCCAGCTTAGCAACCGGGAATGGGCTACAGTTATCCAAAGGGTTAATTATTGCGGCTAAGCAATCCCTTTTTTATTATCGTTAAAAAGCAATACCACTTAGCCAACTGGTATTCGGAAACCGGCCTTCCACGCGATTGGGTTATTTTAACGAATGCTAACGGGTAAACTACGAACGAGCTCGGCCTAAAATGGATTTAGCATTTCGACAAATATATAACATCGCGCATAAAAGGCCCCTATCGTTTATTAATGCTGGACGGCCACGAAAGCCACCATTTGACGGATTTCGAGCTTTATTGCCAAAAACATAATATTATTACGCTTTGCATGCTTTCGCATTCGTTTTACTTCTTTTAACCGCTTAACGTTAAATGTTTTAGCCCGCTGAAAAAAGCGTACGATCGAAAAATCGAAAACCTAATAAAGTTACACGTTAGCCACGTAATTAAGGTCGAGTTCCTTTCGGCGTTTAAAGCGGCATTTTTTAACTTTATAACCGAAGGAAATATTTAAAAAGGTTTTCGAAAAGCTGGCCTTGCTCCTTTTAATCCGGATTCGGTTTTAAAAAAGCTGGATGTAAGGTTACGAACTTTAACTCCCCCGAAAAAGCTCCTAAACGACGCCGAACTTTGGACCTCCAAAACGCCCTAAACAGCTAGGGACGCAATTTCGCAGTTCGAATATATTAAAACTCGGATTTCCAATTACCGAAGCAGCTTTTCGTTATTTATGCTAACGGTTATAAACCAGTTTACGAAAGGGACGAGTTCGATAATGCATTAAATGGCCTTTTTTAAAGCCGAAATTGCTTCGCTACGCAAAGCGAACGAAGCATTAAGCAAACGCCGGAAGGCCAAAAAACACGTGTTCGATAAAAAGGGTTACATACTATTAAAAAAATACGAAATGTTTTAAACCAATAGGACCTAAATGGGTAATTATAGCAAAAAATGCGCGATTATGGGGGTTAAAAAAGGAGGGCGATAACGACTCGTCGGCGATATAGCACCTGCGGTAAAACCGGACACAATGCGCGCATTTGTTAAAAAAAAGTAAAAATGTTCGATGTATACAGTTCCGAGTAGTTTAAATGGATTTCTGGCGTTATTGGGTTAGCATGCGCGTCGATTAACCGGAGGTTAAAATATCGTGGCCCACTCGCTTATATAGCCCATTCGCTTATAAACCACGTTATTACTATTAATTAAAGCAAATAGTAAAAAATTAAGCTTTTAAATGCAAGTTTAAAAGCTTTAAAAAAGCCAAATGTTTTAAAAAAGTTAACGGTTTAATTAAGCTATTAGCAGGTATATTTTTAATGTTTACATATTTTATTATAATAGTGCTAGCATTAACTTTTTTTTTAACAAATTAGAATTTTAACAACGTATGTTTACTTTGAAAGTGCAAAGTAGGGTTATATGCATTGCTAATAAAACCAGTATTATTATTAAAAATTGTAATAGGACCATTTATAAGGCTTTGCAGTTTTGGAAAAAAGGTATTTTAACCATTTCGCTTTTCGAAAAGTTTCCGTTAAAGCGTCGGTTTTAGCTTTTACAGTGTTAAGTGCTATAATACTAGCCCTTTTGCATTTCTAACAAATAGGGCTTCCGGCATTTGTAAACATATAACCGTAAGTCGATTTAAATAAATCCCTATTTCCCGCAAAATCGCTATCGCTAAAACCAATTAATTTTAACAAATTATTTAAAGGTTTAAAATTAATAAAGTTTGTTTTAATTAATTTAGTTTTGTAATTATAGCGTATAGCTATCGTACAAGTGTTACTTAAATATTTAAGCAGGTTTTTACCAGCGTTAATATGCGTGTTAATAAGCGTTGTTAAGTGGCATAAAATTTACTAAACAGCGAAACCGATATCCAAACAAGTTAATAGCATTAGGTATATAACGGTTTTTATAATTTTTTATAGTAGTTTAATTTTAGCAAAAGTTATAAGTAATTCGTTTATATTTTTAAGCACGCCTGGTTATAAAAGGATATTTATAAATCGAAAAGCTTTTAACTTAAACGTTTAAAGCATTTCGTTGATATATTAGTTTTAATAAATCCAAAAAAGCCGTTTAAGCTTATTTTTTATAATTTAAACACTTAAAAAGTAAGTGGCAAACCCGCGATTTTTTAATGCATACATTTTATATAGCGACTTTTTAAAAGTATTAATATATTTAATATTAAGCCTAATTAATAAACAATTATTTAATTAAAGTAATAATAAAGTGCTTTGTTTTAGCATTAAAATAAACTGCTAAATTAGAAATAAACGAGGTAAACCTTTCCGATTTTAATAGGTTTTTTTTAATTTATTTTGCTAATTTACGAAGCTTTTATTTTAAACTATATAATGCTTTTTTTAATAAAATCACTTATTTTTTAATGGTTTTAAAATTAAATTGTTTTCCTATTTTGTTAATTTTAAAGGTTGCAATAGTTAACCACTTTTTAAAACCTTTTGGAATATTTAAGTAAATATTTACGTTAAAGTTACTATTAAAAAACGCTTTAATAAAGTCGATTTGTTCGATTTCCTAGTTTTTTACCATGGTAAAAGCAATAAAATACGCTAAGTAAGTGGTATATTAGTAAAAGTAAAGTTTTTACAAAATTAAGCCTTTTTATTTGCAAAAAATTTTTAGCAATTAACTTAGCTTTATATTTTATAAAGCGATTTTCTTTGTTTTTTTAAGCTTAAATACCGGTCGATAAGTAATTAATTTTCGCTTTTTTAATAGTTTAGCTTTTAGTAAAAAACTAAAAGTTCCAATACGTAAAAGCTGTTTAAATTTTAACTTTAAAATAACTAACCATTCCTTTTAATAAAAGCTTTTTAAAGCTTTTTTATAAAAGTTAAGTTTACCGTTTTTAATGGTTTTTTTATTATTTGTTTTGCTTTATAGCAAATATATTAAACAAATTTATTAACATTTATTTAGTTTAAATTAAAAGGGGTTTTTTTTTTAAAATATTTTCGATATTATCGTTAATAAGCATTTTATCCACTATAATTACCGGTATTTTACGCGTTAATAACGTTATAACTGTTATACTTTTAAAAGGTCGAATAGTGGGGTAAATAAGCTTAAAAAGCTTGTTTATAAGGTTTAATAACGGGGCTGTTAAAGTATTTATAAGTTTTTAATTTTTTTAAAAATCGATTTCCATTTCGCTTTTAAAATCGCTATTAAAGTTAAAAATATTAGCTGTTTTAAAGCCTTTTTTAACAGGGTTTTTAATAATAACCCTTTTTAAAATCCTTTCTTTTTTTAAAACGAGATTTTTTATTATTACCCCTTTTAATATTTTTGTTAAATGGGCAGCTAAAAGTCGCACGAAGTTATTTACGAAAAACGGAAAATTTACGGCCCGAAGCTCCGTAGCAAAAAACAACGTTTTCCCGGCACGAAAGTTTTAGCACGAAAATTACCAGCTAAACCGTTATGTATAAAAGCTATGCAAGTTTTAAATTAAATCCCGACTTTAAAATTTGCTTTGTACGATCGCACCCCGCGGCTTTCGGCATAAAATATATATATTAAGCAAAGCTTGTACGATAAGCCCTTTTTTTATACATAAAACATAAATAGTTTTTAAATACATATAAATTTAAAAGCCTTTTTACTTTAAAAACCGGTACCGGTACGATTACTATAAACACTAATTAATAAGCAAGCTTTACTTATTAAATAGCATAACTTACAAATTGGCAACGTGAAAATGCGATTTGCACTAGTCGAGCGCGAGGCTGCTATAGCGTATAACCTTTTTTTAACGATTTAATCGTAGCTTTATTCGATAAGTAATCGCGTTTAATCCTAAACGACTTTTTTATTAAAAAAAGGAACATTTTAACGGATTTTTAAACTGCAAATGCGATTTGTTAAAACTACCAGGTCCAACTCGGTTAACCGATAAGTATCGCACGAATAAAAAAAATCGCGCGTTATTACGCATTTATTATTAGTATTTCCTTTTTTTCCCTTTTTTTAACCAAATAATCCCGGTTTTCGACTTCGTACGATTATTATATCCGACGAAGCCGAAATACCAAAAGCGGGCTTTGCTGTTAAAACGGCAAAGTTATAAAAATAACACCCCTTTTAAAACAAAAATAACTTTGCTTTGTTTACGTACGACGAAATGGCAAAAAGCAGCGGCATTTTAACCTTATTATAAAAAAAAGCATAAATCCCAAATACTAAAACGAGCTGTATAACGTCCGCTAAATTACAAATAAATAATACCTTATTATATACTTCGCACGATGCATAGTAAAAGCTATTTAACTATCCCTTTAAAAAAAACGATTGCGTAATATATTCCGTTAAAAATTCGCAAAACAAAACGCATTTTAATAAAATTTATCAATCGTACGTTTTAAAAAAAAAAAGTTCGAATTGCTATACGACGACGGAATTAACATTTTAAAAAATATAGTTACGGAATAGCTTGTATAAGTTTTAAACCTTACTTTTTTGGATACGTTATTTTAAATATTATAACTTTAATTTGCACGATTGTTATAAATAGCGAAATAACTTTTAGTTTTAGTAAAACTTTAAACTGCGAAAAAAAACTATTTGTACAATCTTTTTAACGGTCGAAATAAACCATTTAAAAGCCGAAACGGAGTTTGTACGAAAAGCAATTTACGTATTTAAAATCGCTCCTTCGAAAGCTTGTATAATAAAAAATTTAAATATTTTTTCGCTTTTTTTAAAAAAAAAAGCACGTATAAGTTAACCTTTAACGAAGTACGACTTATTATTAACTAAACAAGTGTATAATTATCCGTTAAAACCATTTAAATTTTTAACTTTCCAAAAAGGATAAAAATTTGCATAAAATTACACCGGCAAACCGTACGGTATCTTTTTTTAATAAAGTAAAAATTTTTATTAGCGTTTATTAAAAACTTTAAATCGAAAAAAACCAATATTACGTTATTTTCCCCGACATTTTACTAAATCGTGCAAAAAACCTTTACATTAATTATATTAAACCGAATAAACGATAAAACGAAATGTATAACCTTTTAAATACGCATTTTAATTCCAAATTAAACTATACGTAATATTAAACGGATTAAAAAGCGATTACTTTCGTACGGATAAAATAAAGATATTTAAAAAAAACATAACTCGAAATGCTAAAAATTATATTTAATAAATTCCAGCTCGTATAAAAAGTATTAAATAAAAGCTTTTAAAACGAAATCGCTTTGCACATAACGGTAGTACGAGCTTGCCGTAAAGTTTTAACGTTAAAAAGCGCCTTTTTTACTTAAAAAGAAACGCGCGAAGCTTTATTCGCCGATTTGCGAGCATTTTTTTAAATAGTTATAAATCGCACGAATAAAAACCAGTATTTGTTAAAAAACGCTCCGCATAACGCCAATTATATAAACAAGCGCTATTATAACAATTAAAAGCTTCGTATAAATTAAAGCGGGTTTAAACCTAAAAGTAACTTCCAGCTTCGCGTAAGCAATTTCCTACTTCGAATAAACAGTTTTTAACTTCGCACGATTAAACGATATTATATTTGCAAAAAGGAAAGCTGCTAGTTAATTAACCACTTGTAAAAAAAAACGAAATAATGCGAAGTAAAATTCCTTTAAACGTGTAAAAACCTAAGCACGGAAAGTATAAATTTTAACGCATTTTTTTAAAATTATAAAAGGTTTTAATTAGCGTACGACGAAAACGATTTTAAAAAAAAACAACGCCGATATTAAAAGTTTTTTAATGTAATATTTACAAAACTATGCGAACTTTTATCGCATAATTAGCGAAAATATTTATTAAACTAACGCGTGCGAACTATTTAACCAGTTCGCATTGCATAACTAGTATAATATAACGTATGAAATTTTTTTTAAAATATAAGCGTTATACGAGTTTTTACAATTAGGAAATGCCAAATAAAAGCGTATTTAAAAAAACAAGCGTTTTAATGCTTGTAAAAGTGGCCTTTTTCGTACGGCTTTACAAAAGCAAAAAGGAAAAACCATTTTTTACAACCACTTTTATACAAAGCTATTTATAACTTAATAGTTTTATCCCTTTTATATAACCTAACTACTATTACTAAATTAGTAACCTTTTTTATCCTACCACTTTTACGCCGCTTTTATATAATGCATATATATATATATATATATATATATATATATATATATATATACGCTAAATTATTTAAAAGGATATTTTTTTAACGTTTATATTAAAGCTTAAAGCTAGTTATTTTGCACGATATACTTTTTAACATATATTTTTTTTATTTTGCCCATTTCGCACAATTATTTTAAGTTATTTTATTAGGAAATAATTTAATTTATTTTAACTAATATTTAAAAAAAAAGGAAATGCAACTATAAAAAGAAAAACTGCTAGTGTTAAATAAGCAGTTAAAGGTTGCACGAGGTTATTTACGGAAAATGGAAAATTTACGGCCTAAAGCTTCGTAGCAAAAAACAACGTTTTCCTAGCACGGAGGCTTTTGCATGAAAATTACCAGCCAAGCCGTTATGCACGAAAGCTGTGCAAGTTTTAAGTTAAATTCCAACTTCGAGATTTGCTTTATACGATCGCACCCCGCGGCTTTCGGCATAGGAATATATATTAAGCAAAGCTCGTACGATAAGCCTTTTTTTATATTTAAAAAATAAACAACTTTTAAATATATGTGAATTTAAAAGCCTTTTTACTTCAAAAACCGGTACCGGCATAATTGCTATATATAATTTTAATAGTCGAGGTTTTATATATAGCTTTACAGTTAAACGCATATATAAGCATAATAGTTTTGCTTAAAGCTTTAAAAAGCTTAACGGGTTTCGTTTTAATAGCTAGTTTTTTTTAATTTTACTTTATGCTTTAAAGGAATTAAAACCTCCGTATAAGTACTAATTACCCGATAATAGCTTAAATTAGGCTTGTAAAAAAAACCAGGGTTTATTTCGTTATAAAACTTTTCGTAAAAGTTAACTTTTTATTAGTAACCGCCGTAACGTTTATTAATTTAATGTTATAATTAAGGGTTTGCTTTTAAAGTAAAGCATTTCGGGGGTGGAAAAGACAATATCGCTAGCGCTAGTGGATAAAAAATCACGTAACTTAAAAGGACAATTTAATTGCTTGCCTTAAGAAATGCCTAAAAGCTAAATTAAGTTAACTAATGCCGAAGCTTTAGTTAAAGCTACTTAAAACAATAGGAAATCCATTTTTTATATACACGCTGCCTTTTGCCTTATGTTGGGTTGGATTTGTGGCTTTGCTATAATTTACAAATCCTTTTTAAATTTATTGCTTTGTTATAAATCCATAAATCCCTTTTTGGATTTATTGCTTTGCTACAAATCCACAAATCCCTTTTAGTTTACGTAACTCCACGTAACCGGGGCGGGGCGGAGGTACCACTTCGGGCCTTTTTTTGCCTTGCTGTTTTAAAGGCTTGCATGCTAGTCGTAACATTTAACTATTAAAAGTAGGATGTAGCATTACAAATAAAACGGTAAGCTAACCGCGTTAATTATAGCTTTAAACTTATTTAAAATTACCCGAATAGTGCGTTTCGATAAGCTATTTTAACCGTAGTTATAAAAGTTCGACGAACCGAATGCTGTGCTTTTGCGTTTAAACTAAGCTTTTAACGCCGTATTTACTTTTTTTCCATTATTAAAAAAAAGTTTTATAAAGTAGCGCTTATATTTTGCTTTTAATGCTTTAAAAAAGGATTTAATAACGAAGTATAATATTAAGCTTTGCTTATTAAGTAGTTAAAAAGTTTATTAAAACTTTAATTTTTAATTAATAAGTATAAAATTACAAGTTTTTTATTATAGCGTTAAAAATAAATAATTATATCCTTTTTAATAAAACTTAACACATTATTCGGAAAAAGTAATAGGTTTTTTTTTGGTTTTTTACACCGTTATAATTTTAACATATGTTACGCATTACAACCTTTATATTTTATCGAAGTTAGAAAAACTATAAGTAATTTTAGCGGTTTTTTTTAACAAAGCCAGTTTTAAATGCCCTAATTTGCGATGCTAAAACAACGCTTTAAAAGCTAGTTTTTCGTTACACTTTTTTATTACGTCACTTTTAACGTTTACCTATCCGTTAGCAAACTTCCAAAAGCTTTAAAAGGTAATATTAATAAAAAAAGCCGTTTGTACTTTACTTACTATAAAAGATTTTAGCAACGGATTTTTTTGCATAAAACGCCTTTTATTTTAATAAAGTAATGTTTTTTAAAATGGGCTTTTTAATAAACTTGTTTAATGGTTTGCCAAGTTTATAAAGCTTAATTACACGGGAGTTTTTAAAGCTTTTTGCATTAAATTTAAACTTGTTACCTTTTAAAGCTAATTTCTTTTTATAATACGAAGTAGTTTAACTTTTAATACAAAGTAGCTTTTCTGTTTAATTTATATTTTCTTTTAAATTAAAATTAAAACGAGCATATTCCTTTTAATTTATAAAAAAAACGTATACAAGTTTAACTTTACTTACGGGAGTTACCGGTTATGCGGTTTAATTAAAACTTAAGTTAAAGTAAGTTTTTTTGCAAATATTAAGCAATATATACCTTTTAACGTTAAAAAAGCCATGTTTGATTGGATTTAAAACGCTTTAATATTTGCCATTTGCGATATACAAACTTTACTTAATAAAAACTCCGTTTAATTAATAATATCGTAAATTATTAATAATATAAATATCGAAATTGGGAATATATAACACTTAATTACAAGTTATAATTTCGAAATTATTAAGTTTATTAAAGCGCCGAACTGTTAATTTAACAATGCTAATATTTTTAAAAATTACAAAACCGCTACCCGTTTTTATTACTATTTCGCATTTAATGCTAAAAGTAGTAAAATTCATTTTAAAGTTAAAAATGTAATTTGTACTTTTTGGATTATATAATATAAGCGTATTAAAAGTGCGTTAGTTTTTAACGTGTTTAGTTTTACTATTAAAATGTTTACAGCACGTGTAGTATATTATAGTGTTACAACTAGCATGCAAGCCCCCAGGACAGCAAAGTAGGAAAAGGCCCGAAGTAGTGCTTCCGCCCCGCCCCGGTTACGTAAAATTACGTAAATTAAAAGGGATTTATGGATTTGTAATAAAATAACAAATTTAAAAAAGGATTTATAAATTTATAACAAAGCAATAAATCCGAAAGGGATTTATGGATTTATAGCAAAGCTATAAATCCAACCTAACATAAAGCAAAAGGCAGCGTATACATAAAAAATGGATTTCCTTTTATTTTAGGTAGTTTTAATTAAAACTTCGGCATTAGTTAACTTAAGGTAGCTTTTAAGCATCCCTTAAAATAAATAATTAAATTTTTTTTAAATTACGTATTTTTTTATTAACCAAATTAGCGATATTGTCCTTTCCTTTCCCGAAATGCCCTATTTTAAAAGCAAACTTTTAATTGTAACATTTTAATTAATTTTGTTTAATACTTCGTTGGAAAAAAGATAATGCAGTTATAACAAACAGTAATAAAAAGCTTAAAAAGGAAAAAACCACGGTTTTTACCTTTAACGGTGTTAAATACGATTTTAACGAAACAGCTAATACGGTTAGCCTTTTTAAGCTTATAACGAACGAAATCGCCAAAAGCTAAAACGAGGTAAAGCAATTTACTGCGAAATTAATATCTTTTAAAACACCTATTGCAATTTAAACGTACAAATTCCCGTTTCCGGATTTTTACAAAAAAAAAAACGAAAGCTTAAAACGTTTTTTACCAAATGCAAAAGCTATTTTAAGTTTTACGAATAGCAATTCGTAAGCGAAAAATAAAAGGTTGCTTAAGCTATTACTAAGCTAAACGGCAAAGTAAAAAAGTGGTTTTAGCCAATTTAAAACGATTATTTTAAAAGGTATAAAAATAGCTAGGAAATTATTAAGCTTATTTTCGCCAGTTTTAAAACCTTCGGAAAAAAGGTCGGAAAAGTGTTCGGTATAATTAACGAAACCCGAATTACCAAAAAAAGCCTGCTAGTTTTTAAATAACGAAAAGCCGCAGCTAAATACGCAACGGACTTTTAACGGATTAGTACTAAGTTTAGCTGGAGTAATACCACGTTAATGCTGCACTTTTACAACGGGTTGCGCGAAAACGTAAAAGATAAATTCGCGAAACAAAATCGCCCCGAGTTTTTTACAAATTACGTTAAAAACGCGGTCCGCATTAGCGATAAATTATACGAACGATAATAAAAAAAAAGACATAGTTTTAAAAGTACGGTATAAAGTAATAAGGTTAACCAAAAAAGGCTAAATAATAACTTATTACGGTTTGTAAAACGAATTTAAGCTTTATAAACCTTAGCGTAAAAGCCGTTTACTAGTAGCAAAAGCAGTAAAAAAAACAAAAGTAAAACTTAAAAAACGGGAAATGTTTTAAATGCGGCTAAGCCGGCTATATTAAAGCAAATTGCTTTTAGCGAAATAATAACCGCTAGGTAACGAACTTTTAACGAACGCAAAATAGCCCGATATAAAAAGGAGCATATTTTAAACCGACGTTTAATTAAACGTGCTATTACGATAAGCTATGCGATATATACCAGTTTAATAAAAAAGCTACTAAATGGTATTTTCGAAAACCTCGAAATATTTGCATATTTAAAACGACGAAGCTCGAATACGATAGCGAAAAAAAAATAACGCGTCGTTTTCAGGCTTATAAACTCGAAAGGAAAAAACGATACCGCCTTTTGTAAAACTTAAAAAAAATAATCCTAATAAACGAGTTAAAAAAAGGTAAAGCCCGAAAAAAGCTTTTAAGTTAAACATACTTTTTTCGAAAATCGGAAAACTTTAATACCGACGCCGAAATGAATTAAAACGGTTAAAACTTTAAAACGGCCGAGTTTTAAAAACGAGCAAAAGGTTTAAACAGCGTAACCGTTATACTGATAATCCGCGAAAGTTAAGCAAATTGGAAAAATTAGCACGCTTTTATACCTTTTAACGTATCGGAATATTTTTAAAACGTTAAAATTTCAAAGCATTTAAATGGCCCGTTATGCTATACCACCCTGGCAAACGGAAATAACGGCAAACTTTTATCGTAATTTAACGATTATTAAAAAGTTAAATACGTTAATTACCGGTTTAACGATATAAGCGAGCTAAAAAAAGCTGCGTTAAAACTCGAAAACTATTCCAGCGTTAATTTAAAATACCCCGAACATTTATACCTTTTTTAAGCAATATGCATTTACGAAAAATACAAATTCCATTTACGATTTAAATTTAAATACGATTTTTTTTTACGAAAATTAATAAATAAGCTAAAAATTAAACCCCGTTTGGCATTTTAATTGCCACGGTGGGAATTAGCCCGAATCGGCAGGTTTACCGCAATTTTTAAGCTTAACGAACGGCATTTAATGCTATATATTACCAAAATACTCGATTAAAAAAATGCGAAATTGTGAAATGCAAAAAGCACATATTATAAAAAGCGAAAGCTTAGCATTAAAAGATTATATAAACGTATATCCTGTTTAACTCGAATAAAAAAACGAACATATAATACTCGCTTTTTTTATTAAAAAACCAAAAAAAACCACCCGAACGGAAAGCACGGAATAAAAAAAAGAAAAAACCGATAAAAACCCTCGTAATAGCAAAATCGAGTTAACCGTACAACCTATTAACATTTCGGATAAAATATTAAAAAAAGGTTAAAATAATAATCGATTACGAAGTATAAAGCGATTATATATCGTTATAAACGGTTAAACGGTATAAAATTTTTATAAATCGAAAACGTTAACCGTACTAATTAAAAACGGTCGAAAAATACTTATCGTTTATAATAAAAAATAAATCGACCGAAAAATATAGCTATTAATATTACGCACCCGGAGCGGGGAAAACGTTATTATTATATTAAATAAACTAAATATAAAAGAAAAAAACGTAATTTTCGAAATCCTTTAGCTTAGGAAAAACAACCCGCGGATAAATTAAATTACCGGACAAATCCAATAAAAAAAGCTACGAATAACTAAAACGGTTTAATAACCACGAATTTTAAACCGTAAGCATAAAAAGCTACGAAAAAAAGTTATAACGGTAATAAAATTTAGCAATTTACTTTTGCATTTAATATTAACAAATATACGATTATCCAAAATAAAAAGCGATTAAAACGACTAAATTAATATTAAAAAACGGCTCGCGAATGTTTCGGAAAAATACCACAAATACGAAAAATTGTTTAAAAAAAACCTAAAAACGGTATTTCCCGAATATAAACCGTTCGATTTTAAAATTAAATTTAAATTAAAAACGCAATTTAAATATTAAAAGTTGTATTAGTTTAGCTTTCGATAGTAAAAAGTGTTAAAAAAATAATTGGAAAAAGATTTACGAAAAGGATATATTAAACTTTTCGATTTTCTAATAAAATATAGAATTTTATAAAGAAAAAAAAACGGGACGGAGCGAATATACATCGATTACCGATCGTTAAACGAAATTACGATTAAAAATCGATATTTTTTGCTTTTTATTAACGAATTGCGCGATAAGCTCGGCAAAGCTTAGTATTTTACGGCTTTGGAATTACGGAAAGCTTATAATTTAATACGGATTAAAAAGGGTTAAAAATGGCTTACGGCTTTTAAAACCAAATTTAAATGCTACAAATTTTTAATAATAACTTTCGGATTTATTAATGCATTAACCACGTTTTAAAAGATAATTAACTACGTATTGCGCGAATATTTCGACGTTTCTTTTTCGCGTATTTAAACGATATTTTAATTTTTTCGGAAACGATAAAAAACTATAAATAACACGTATATAAAATGCTTTAAAAACTGCTTAATGCAAAGCTTTTCGTTAAGCTCGAAAAATGCGAATAGCATTCGCAAAAAATCGCTTTTTTAAAATTTATAATTATGTTTGGATAGGTTTGTATAAATTTTAAAAAAGTCGAAAAAGTTAAAAAATGGCTTATATTTAAAAACGTTACAAAAGTATAAAGGTTTTTAAAGTTTTTAAACTTTTACAAACGGTTTATTCGTAATTATAGCAAAATTGCTATACTATTTACGAATTTTATTAAAAATAACCATTAGTTTTATTAAAAAGGGCAAAAATAAAAAGCTTTCGAGCAATTACAAAACGCCGTATTAAAAAAACTAATATTAATATTTTTAAATTTAAAAAAACCTTTTAAAGTTAAAATTAACGCGTTAAATTACGCGATCGGCGGTTAACTTGGATAAAAAAACGATTAAAAGCGGTTGCATTTTTACGCGTTTTTTTCGCAAAAGTTAAATAAATTTAAATTAAACTACCAAATTTATAATAAAAAACTTTTAGCAATTATTCGAATACTTAAAAAATAGCAACCGTATTTTTATAAAGCGAGGCATTAAATTATAATATATATAAACTATAAAAACTTAACACATTTTATTATTAGCAAAAATTTAAATAAGCGATAAGTTCGTTAAAATGAATTTTTGCAAAATTACGATATTCGGATTAAATACCGGAAAAAGTCGGAAAACGGCTAAACGGACGCTTTAAATTAACGATTAAACCATTAGGTTGCAATACTTAAAAAAATACGAATAATTTTAACGGAAAAACCAAACGGATTTTTAATCCCGGCATAAAAGATATTCGCTAAAACGATCCGGTAAAAAAAAGTTTAAACCCTAAAAAAAATTTAACAAATTTACCACCAATTAGTATACGGCTATTAAAACGTAACTAAAACGTGAAAACGGTTATAATAATATTACAGGTTTGTAAAAATTCGAGCCGAAATATAAAACGTAATAAAAGATTGCGAAAATTACGCTAAAAACAAAGCCAATAAGCATAAGCCTTATAAGCTTTTACAACCGCTATTAGCGCCGAGCGAAATATAACAAAAAGTTATTATAAACTTCGTTATTAAACTTTTTTAATTTAAAAAACCGATAACCGGAGTAAAATACGATAATATATTAGTAATAATAAATAAGCGTACCAAATACGCTTTGTTTTTACTATATAAAAAAAGCAATAACGTAGTTTATTACCGAGTCGGACATATTACCAAATCGAACACCAAACTTTAACCTCCGGTTAATCGACGCGCATGCTAATTAAACAACGCCAAAAATCCATTTAAACTACTCGAAACTATATATATTGGACATTTTTACTTCCACTTGGCAGGTGCGCGCATTATGTCCGGTTTTACCGCAAGTGCCACATCGCCGATAAGTCGTTATCGCCCTCCTTTCTTAACCCTTATAGTCGCGCATTTCTTGCTATAGCTGTCCATTTAGCTCCTCCTGGTCCAAAGCATTTCGTATCTTTTTAACAGTATATAACCCTCCTTATCGAACACGTGTTTTTTTAGCCTTCCGGCGTTTGTTTAATGCTTCGTTCGCCTTACGTAGCGAAATAACTTCGGCCTTAAAAAGGGCCACTTAATGCATAATCGAACTCGTCCTTTTTGCAAGCTGGTTTACAGCCGTTAACATCGGTGTCGAAAAGCTGCTCCGGTAATTGGAAATCCGAATTTTAATATGTTCGGATTGCGAAGTTGCTTCCTTAACTGTTCGAGGCGTTTTAAAAGTCCAAAGTTCAGGGTCGCTTAAAAGCGTTTTCGGGGAGTTAAAATCCGTAACTTTACATCCAGCTTTTCCAAAACCGAATCCGGATTAAAAAGAGCAAGGTTAGCTTTTCGAAAACCTTTTTAAATATTTCTTTCGGTTATAAAGTCGAAAAATGCCGTTTTAAACGCCGAAAGGAATTCGATTTTAATTACGTGGCTAACGTGTAACCTTATTAGGTTTTCGATTTTTCGACCGTACGCTTTTTTTAAAAGGCCGAAACATTTAACGTTAAACGGCTAAAAAAGTAAAACGAATGCGAAAGCATGCAAAGCGTAATAATGTTATGTTTTTAGCAATAAAGCTCGAAATCCGTCGAATGGTGGCTTTCGTGTCCGTTTAGCATTAACAAACGATAAAAGCCTTTTACGCGCGATGCAATGTGTTTATCGAAATGCTAGATCCATTTTAGGCCGAGCTCGTTCGTAATCCACCCGTTAGCATTCGTTAAAATAACCCAATCGCGTGGAAAGCCGGTTTCCGAGTACCAATTAGCCAAATGGTACTGCTTTTTAACGATAATAAAAAAAAGGATCGCTTAACCGCAACAGTTAACCCTTTGGATAATTGTAGCTTATTCCCGGTTGCTAAACTGGACCAGCTTTGCTTTACCACGGCTTTTCGATATTGTAATAACCATAACGGCGGCGATTATGCCTATAAGGAAGCCGGTTTCGTCGAAATTGTAAATGTCGTTATCCAAAATGCTATATTTGGTTATAATGTTCCGTACAAAGTCGAATTAGGCAAAAACGAGCTTGGGATTTTCGCATTTGGCTTTTTGGTAGTTGTACTTTCGAATCCAACGCGTACCGAGCTTTGGGCGGCGTTTAACGAACTTTTTAACCTAGCATTTACCGACGGCGCGCGCGTCGCGTTCGGCAAGCAGTCGGTTGGCTATATTTTTAACACCAAAATGCCGGGAAGGGAATGCGCGAAAATCCAGCTTAAATATGTATTTAACAAGCGCTTCCTTTTCGGATTTCGTTAATTTCCAAAAGTTGGGCTTGCTATCGCATCGAGCAAGTCGGCCGCGACGTCGGTCGCTTAATGTAAAAATGGGTATATTATAAAGCTTTGCTGCAATACGGGTGCCAAACTTCGAATTATTTTTTATTACCTCGAGGGTAAGGATTACTTTGGATTTTTTGGATAACGAATTTATCGCGTTTATGTTAAAATATATGGGTAGGAAATTAACAAAACGCGTCGCGTCCAAAATTGTTTAACTTGGTAATGTGTTCGACTTGGTGATAAAACACGTTAACGTTATAAAGGTAGCGTATATTTTTATTAAGCATGTAATAGCGGAATACGGCACGTTAAACCGCTTAATTACGGATAAAAATAAGCTATTTATAAGCAAGTTTTGGAAAAAACTTATAAGTAAGCTGGGAGCGAAGCACTTTTTATTTATAGCTTACCATTTTTAAATAAATAAATAAACGAAACGGATAAATTAAATTATAAAGCAATATTTACGTTATTACGTTAATTATAAACAAAATAACTAAATATAACTATTCCTTATAGTTTAGTTCGCTTATAATAGTTTAATTTATAAAGTATAAAAATTATACCGTTTTATACGAATTACGGGTTTACGTTTACGGCGTATAAAAAACCTAAAGTAAAAAAACATGTTTTAATAGCGGAAATACAAATAATAAAGCTTACCGATTTGCATAAACACTTTTAAACAAAGTTAAAAAAGCTACGATACCGCATAACTATTTAAGCAAGTAAAAGAAAAATTAAAAACCGACTTTTAAAAAAAGGGATAACGTTTATTTTTTTCGACAAAATAATAAAACGAAACGATTAAACGATAAGTTAAACTATAAGAAATTAAAACCGTTTAAAATATTAAAAAAGGTTTCGAACGTAAATTATAAATTCCGATTACCGCTAATTATAAAATTCCACCCGGTTTTTTATATTTCCCTATTTGAATTAACATTACCGGGTTTTAAAAACGACGAGTTAATGGAAATTAACGCAAAATAAAAATACGAAATGGAAGAAATTTTAAATTATAAGCTAAAAAATAGGTTTAAAAAGTACCTAATTAAACGGAAAAAGTACGGCTACGAAAAAAACACGTGGGAAAAAAGAACGAACTTTAAACATTATTAAAAACTTTTAAAAAAGTACCGATAAAAATACCTATAAAAAAGTTAGCAAAAGGAAAAAAAGCGGGCTATTTATTACAGCCGTTATTCGTATACCCGGAGGAGCATACGAAAAGCGATTATAAAAAAAACTAACTTTAGCTTAACCGGAAGTTAAACCCGGGATTTATAAAATAAGTCCTATAAATAATACCGTTTTACCACTAGGTTAAAAGAAAACAGCATTTACTAAAACCAAATAAAGCAAAAAGGTTTATTACGAACGGTTAAAAGAAAAAAAAAAAAAAAAAAAAACCAGGTAAAGCTCGGACGAAACATTTTATTAAAGCCTTTTTAATACGGTCGTGCCGGGATTCGAACCCGAAACTTTAGCAAAAAGATAAAAGCTACGCTTAATGCGTTATAAAACTTAAAAAAGTTATTAAAAAAAGTTACAATTTATTTTAATTAAAAAAAGCAAATAGGTTTAAATTAGGATTAACCTTAAGCATTTGCTAATCGAAAAAAACGGAAAAAAGCTATAAAAGGCTCGAAGTGCGAAGCAGTTTAACGAGCCGCTTAGTCGCCTTTTTCCGCTCGATACGTTTTAACTTTTCCACCGAGTTAATACCGCGACGCACCGCGCGTATTATTTTTTAGCTACATTCGTTTTTATTTCCGAAAGCGGAAAACTTTTTTTTCCGCTTTTTCCAGCTTAGTTTTAAATTTGCAATGCTAAACGATAATATTTCAAAGCTCGGAAAAAAAGGCTTTAAAACGTCGCATTTCGAACGATTAATCCGAAAATATTCCACATACCAAAACGAGTTTTAAAAAAAAGCTTTACACTTTTTACATTTTAAAACTTCGTAATAATAAAAGCAAAAAGGCATTTCGAAAAAATAAAAAAAAAATAATCGCTAAAAGCTTTTTACGATTAACGGTTTTTTTCGTAAAAGGACGTTTTCGCACCCGACCGGACATTTTTTGTTAAAATAAAAAAGATGGAAAAGGTAAAAAAGGAAAGTATTTACTATTAATAAAAAGCGGGGCGATAAAACGTGGCTAAAAGGATTTGGCTTAAAAAAGGAAACCTAATGTTACGATTAATATGCAGGCTTTTAAAATAGCAAAGTAAAAGGAAGCTCGAAATGGTACTTCCGCCCCGCCCCGGTTATGTGGAGTTAAGTAAACCAAAAGGGATTTATAAATTTATAATAAAGTAATAAATTTAAAAAGGGATTTGTGGATTTGTAATAAAATAATAAATCCGAAAGGGATTTGTGGATTTATAGCAAAGCTATAAATCCAATTTAATATAAAGCAAAAAGCAGCGTGTATATAAAAAATGGATTTCTTTTTGTTTTAGGTAGTTTTAACTGAAGCTTCGGCATTAGTTAACTTAAGTTAGCTTTTAAACATTTTTTAAAGCAAGCAATTAAATTGTTTTTTTAAGTTACGTGTTTTTTTCTATTACAATTAAAGGTTTGCTTTTAGGATAAGGCACTTCGGGGGTGGAAAAAACAGTATCGCTAAACTAGTTAATAAAAAAACACGTAACTTAAAAAGACAATTTAATTGCTTGCTTTAGGGGATGCCTGGGAGCTAATTTAGGTTAACTAATGCAAAAGCCTTAGTTAAAACTATTTAAAACAATAGGAAATCCTTCCTTTTTTTATAACGACTTTATTTGCTTTACAGCTTTTTTAAATATATTGGTTATATTTATAACTAATATATTTTGTGTTAAATATGTTGGCTATATTTATAGCTAATATATTTTATGTTTATTACGTGGTATGTTATTACGTAACCGGGCGCCGGGACGGGTGGCCTTAGCCTTTCCTTTTGTTTTAGGCCGCCCCGCATCCCTTTTTAGGGACGCGGTCGTAACACTAGGTTTCCCTTTTTAGGCCAAATCCTTTTAGCTATCGTTTGTCGCCCCGTTTTTTATTAATGGTAAGTACTTTCCTTTTTTACTAACTTCCATCCTTTACATTTAACAAAATGTTTGGTCGGGTGCAAAAACGAAAACCTGCGCGTTTAACCGTTAAACGCGATAACTTTTGTTTTTCAATTACTCGTTTTGCTGTTTCCATGCTTTTTTGTTCCAATTGTAAGGCCGACGGCCTTAGTTAATGCTCGGCGTTTTTCAACGATTATTTTTGCTGTAAAAGGTGTGTCCGTTAAAAGCGTTTTCGGTGCAACATTTTGGGCTTTGCTTTTAAACACTTCCGTTATTACAGTTTCTAACACCTTCGCGCGGAAAAAGAGTTAAAAGCTGCGAAAGCGGAACGTCGTTTTATTAACGCTAAAATTAAACGTTTGCGGAAATAAAAAAATAATGGCGCGAAAAGCTTACTCGGGCGATTCGCCGTAATATTAAT
The DNA here is from genome assembly GCA_002197995.1 of Gaeumannomyces sp. JS-464. Taxonomy (NCBI): domain Eukaryota; kingdom Fungi; phylum Ascomycota; class Sordariomycetes; order Magnaporthales; family Magnaporthaceae; genus Gaeumannomyces; species Gaeumannomyces sp. JS-464. The sequence goes on along the minus strand of NGZR01000001.1, from coordinate 1,626,033 downwards.
TTTGTGGAAAAGTTAAAACGTATCGAGCGGGAGAAAGCCGACCGGGAGGCTTATTAAACTGCTTCGCAGTTTAAGCCATTTTTAACTCCTGCTATTTCTTTCGATTGGCAAATGCCCGAGGTCGATCTTAATTTAAACTTGCTTGCTTTTTTTAATTCCCGTAAATTGTTTTTTTTTAACGTTTTTATAAAACCCGTGGCCTACTAAATATGGCTTTAATCTTTTCCCGCCGAGGTTATAGGTTTAACTTTTAACGGGTTCGTTTATTATAATAATACCATCGTTAAACCGATAGTGCTATTATAATAGTGCTTTTTTTTTTTTTTTTTTTAACCGTTCGTAATAAATCCTTTTGCCTTATTTGGTTCCAGTAAGCCGTGCCTTTTTTAACAACTTTTTTAAGTCGTATAGCGCAATGGTAACGCGTTTTACCTAATTGGCCGAAAGTTTTAAGTTCGACTTTTAATGCGACTTTTGCTAAAAATCTGATTGTTAACGCGTCGGCGATTGGGTTTTTAGCTATTTTTGCTTTTGCTAACCTTTTTATAAGTGCTTTTGCCGGTATTTTTCCAGGGCTTTTTAGCAATTTACAAAGTTGGTTGCTTTTTCCCACGCATTTTCCTCGTAGCCGTACTTTTTCCACTTAATTAGGTACTTTTTGGGCTTGTTTTTTGGCTTATGGTTTAAAAAATTTTTCGATTTCGTACTTTTATTTTAAATCGATTTTTATTAACTCGTCGCTTTTAAAGCCCGGTAGCGCTAGTTCGAGTAAAGAAATATAAAAAACCGGGTGGGATTTTATAGTTAGCGATAATCGAAGTTTGTAATTAACGTTCGAAACCTTTTTTAATACTTTAAAAGGTTTTAGTTTTTTATAGTTTAGCTTATCGCTCGGTCGTTTTGTTTTAATATTATGTCGAAAAAGATAAACGCTATTCCTTTTTTTAAAAGTCGGTTTTTCGATTTTTTTTTGTTTCCTTAAGTAGTTATGCAGTGTCGTAGCTTTTTTAGCTTTGTTTAAAAATGTTTATGCAATTTGGTAAGTTCCGTTATTTGTATTTCCGTTATTAAAGCATGTTTTTCTGCTTTAAGTTCTTTATACGCTATAAGCGTAAACCTATAATTCGTATAAAACGATGTAATTTTTATGCTTTTATAAATTAAATTATTATAAGCGAACTAAGTTATGGGAAATCGTTATACCTAGTTGTTTTATTTGTAATTAACGTAGTAACGTAAATATTACTTTCTAGTTTGGTTTGTTCGCTTTATTTGTTTATTTATTTAAAAGTGGTAAGTTATAAATAAAAAGTGCTTCGCTTTTAGCTTATTCGTAGGCCTTTTTTAAAACTTGCTTGTAAATAGCTTGTTTTTATCCGTAATTAAGCGGTCCGGCGTGCCGCGTTCCGCTATTACGTGCTTAATAAAAACGTACGCTAGCTTTATAACGTCGCTGCTTTTTTTATATAATAAAAATAAAGCGTATTTAATAAGCCTGTTTATTACTACCAATACATTATCGTATTTTACTTTAATTATCGGTTTTTTAAATTAAAAAAGTTTAATAATAAAATATATAATAACTTTTTACTATGCTTCGCTTAGCGCTAGCAGCGATTGCAAAAGCTTATAAAGCTTATGCCTGCTGGCCTTGTTTTTAGCGCAATTTTCGCAATTTTTTATTGCGTTTTGTATTTCGGCTCGAGTTTTTGCAAACCCGTAATATTATTATAAACCGTTTCCACGTTTTAATTACGTTTTAATAGCTATATGCCAGTTGGTTATAAACTTGTTGGATTTTTTCTAAGGTTTAAACTTTTCCTTACCGAATTGTTTTAGCGAGCATTTTTTATGCCGAAATTAAAAATCCGTTTGGTTTTTCCGCTAGGATTATTCGTATTTTTTTAGGTATTGCAATTTAATAGTTTAATCGTCGGCTTAAAGCGTCCGCCCGGCCGTTTTCCGACCTTTTCCGGTATTTAATCCGAATGTTGTAATTTTGCAAAAATTTATTTTAACGGATTTATCGCTTATTTAAATTTTTGCTAATAGTAAAATGTATTAGGTTTTTATAGTTTATGTATATTATAACCTGGTATTTCGCTTTATAAAGGTATAATCGCTAATTTTCGAATGCTTAAACAATTGCCAAAAGTTTTTTATCGTAAATTTGGTAGTTTAATTTAGGTCCGTTTAACTTTTGCGAAAAAAACGCATAAAAGTGTAACCGTTTTTAATCGTTTCGCTATCCGAATTGGCCGCTAATCGCGTAATTCGACGCGTCGGTTTTAACTTCGAAAGGTTTTTTTAGGTTTAAAAATGCTAATATTGGTTTTTTTAATACGACGTCCCGTAATTGCTTAAAAGCTTTTTATTTTTACCTTTTTATAAAACTGGTGGTTATTTTTAGTAAAGTTCGTAAATAGTACGGCGATTTTGCTATAACTACGGATAAACCGTTTATAAAAGTTTAAAAATCCTAAAAACCTTTGTATTTCCGTAACGTTTTTAAATATAAGCCATTTTTTAACTTTTTCGACTTTTTTAAGGTTTATGCAAACCTATCCAAATATAACTACGAACTTTAAAAAAGCGACTTTTTGCTAATGCCATTCGCATTTTTCTGGTTTAACGAGGAGCTTTGCATTTAGCAGCTTTTGGAGCATTTTATATACGTATTGCTTATGCTTTTCCATCGTTTCCGAAAAAATTAAAATGTTATCCAAGTACGCGAGGATAAAATATCGAGGTATTCGCGTAATACGTGGTTAATTATCTTTTAAAACGTAACTAATGCGTTAATAAGCCCGAAGGTTATTATTAAAAACTCGTAGCATTTAAACTTTATTTTAAAAGCCGTAAACCATTTTAAGCCCTTTTTAATCCGTATTAAGCTGTAAGCTTTTCGTAGGTTGAAAGCCGTAAAATATTAAGCTTTTTCGAATTTGTTTCGTAATTCGTCGATAAAAAGCAAAAAAATATCGATTTTTAATCGTAGCCTCGTTTAGCGGGCGGTAATCGATGCATATTTACTCCGTCCCGTTTTTCTTTTTTTTTTTATAAAATCCCGTATTTTACCGAAAAATCAAAAAGTTTAATATGTCCTTTTCGTAAGTTTTTTTTTAATTATTTTTTTAGCATTTCCTATTGCCAAAGGCTAAATTAGTACAATTTTTAGTATTTAAATTGCGTTTTTAATTTAAGTTTAATTTTTAAATCGAACGGTTTATATTCGGGAAATACCGTTTTTATGTTTTTTTAAAACAACTTTTCGTATTTGTAGTATTTTTCCGGGATATTCGCGAGCCGTTTTTTAATATTGGTTTAATAGTTTTAATCGCTTTCCATTTTGGATAGTCGTATATTCGTTAATGCTAAATACGAAAGTGAATTGCTAAGTTTTATTACCGTTATAACCTTTTTTCGTTGCTTTTTATGCTTACGGTTTGGGGTTTGTAATTAGTAAACCGTTTTAGTTATTTGTAGCTTTTTTTATTGGATTTGGCCGTTATTTTAATTTATTCGTAAATTGTTTTTCCTAAGCTAAAGGATTTCGAAAATTACGTTTTTTTTTATATCCAGCTCGTTTAGTATAATAGTAACGTTTTCCTTATTCCGGTTGCGTAGTATTATTGGTTGTGTTTTTTAATCGATTTATTTTTTATTATAAGCGATAAGTATTTTTTCGACCGTTTTTAATTAGTACGGTTGGTATTTCCATTTTATGGGAATTTTATACCGTTTAACCGTTTATAACGATATATAATCGTTTTATATTTCGCAATTGATTATTATTTTAACTCTTTTTTTAATATTCCATTCGGAATGTTAATAGGTCGTATAATTAACTTAATTTTACTATTGCGAAGGTTTTTGTCGGTTTTTCTTTTTTTCCATTCCGTGCTTTTTGCTCGGGTAGTTTAGCTAGTTTTTTGGTAAAAGGAACGAGTACCGCACGTTTGTCTTTTTATCCGGGTTAAACGGTACGTGCGTTTATGTAATCCCTTAGTGCTAGGCTTTCGCTTTTTGTAATATGTGCTTTTTGCATTTTACAATTTCGCATTTTTTTTAATCGAGTATTTTGGTAATATATAGCATTAAATGCCGTTCGTTAAGCTTAAAAATTGCGGTAAATTTGCCAATCCGGGCTGGTTTTTACCGTGGCAATTAAAATGCCAAACGGGGTTTAACTTTTAGCTTGCTTTTTAATTTTCGTAAAAAGAAATCGTATTTAAGCTTAAGTTGTAAATGGAATTTGCATTTTCCGTGGATGCATTTTGCTTAAAAAAGGTACAAATGTCCCGGGTGTTTATATCGACGCTAAAATAGTCCTCGGGTTTTAACGTAGTTTTGTTTAGCTTGTTTATATTATCGAACTAATAGCTAACGTATTTAACATTTTATTGGTCGTTAAATTATAATAAAGGTTAGCCGTTGCTTTCGTTTGCCGGAATGGCATAACATAACGGGTTATTTGGGTATTTTAAAACTTTAACGTTCCAAAAACACTTCGATACGTTAAAAGGTGTTAAAACGCGTTGGTTTTTCCAGTTTGCCTGGCTTTTACGAATTATAAATATAAAGGTTATACTGCTCGAGCTTTTTGCTCGCTTTTAAAATTCGGCCGTTTCGAGGTTTTAACCATTTCGGTTTATTTCGGCGTCGGTATCGAAGTTTTCCGACTTTCGAAAAAAGTGTATTTAGCTTAAAAGCTTTTTTCGGGCTTTTTTTTCCTTCGTACCAATTGTTAAAATTGCTTTTTTTTAAGTCCCGCGAAAGGCGGTATCGTTTTTTTTTCCGAATTTTTAAGCCCGGAAACGATCCGCTGCTTTTTTTCGCTATTATATTCGAGCTTCGTAGCTTTAAATATGCAAACGCTTCGAAATTTCCGAAAATATTATCCGGTAACCTTTTTATCGGACTAGTGTATAGCATATAATTTATTATAGCAATATACCTAGCTAAACGCTGCTTTAAAGCACAATTCCTTTTATATCGGGCTTTTTTACGTTTGCTAAAAGTTCGTTACCTGGCGGTTATTATCCCGCTAAAAGCAATTAACTTTTATGTAGCTAGTTTAACCGCATTTAAAACATTTCCCGTTTTTCGGGTTTTATTTCAGCTTTTTCTATTACTTTTGTTATTAGTAGGCGGTTTTCGCACTAAGGTTTATAAGGTTTAAATGCGTTTCGTAAGCCGTAGTAAATTGCTATTTGGCTTTTTTTTAATTTGCCTTGTTGTTTTATGCCGCGCTTTTAAAACTATATTTTTTTTCCTATTATCGTTCGTATAGTTTATTGCTAATGCGAATTGCGTTTTAAACGTAATCCGTGAAAAACTCCGGGCGGTTTTGCTTTGCAAGTTTGTTTTTTACGTTTTCGCGTAATCCGTTGTAAAAATGCAGCATTAACGTGGCGTTGCTTTAATTAAGCTTGGTATTAATTTATTAAAAATCCGCGGCGTATTTGGCTGCGGCTTTTCGCTGCCTAAAAGCCAGCAGATTTTTTTCGGCGATTCGAGTTTCGTCGATTATTCCAAACATTTTTCCGACCTTTTTTCCGAAAGTTTCGAAGCTAGCGAAAATGATTTTGGTGGTTTTCTAGCTATTTTTATACCTTTTAAAGTAATCGTTTTAGGTTGGTTAAAACCACTTTTTTACTTTGCCGTTTAGCTTGGTAATAGCGTAAACGACTTTTTGTTTTTCGTTTACGAATTGTTGTTTGTAAAACTTAAAATAGCTTTTGCATTCGGTAAAAAACGTTTTAAGCTTGCTGTTTTTTTTTTCGTAAAGGTTTAAAAGCGGGGATTTGTACGTTTTAACCGCAATAGGCGTTTCGAAAGATAGCAGTTTCGTAGTAAATTGCTTTACCTCGGCTTAGCTTTTGGCGATTTCGTCCGCTATAAGCTTAAAAAGGCTGGCCGTATTAGCGGTTTCGTCGAAGTCGTATTTAATACCGTTACGGGTAAAAACCGTAGCCTTTTCCTTTTTAGGCTTTTTGTTATTGCTCGTTATAATTATACTGTTTTTTTCTTTTAACGACGTATTAAATAGGATTAGTTAAAATGTTATAATTAAAGGTTTGCTTTTAAAATAAAGCATTTCGGGGGTGGAAAGGATAATATCGCTGGATTAGTTAAAAAAAAACACGTAATTTAAAAGGACAATTTAATTGCTTGCTTTAAGGGATGTTTAAAAGCTAATTTAAATTAATTAATGCAAAAGCTTTAGTTAAAACTATTTAGGTTAGTAGGAAATCCTTCCTTTTCTTATAGCGATTTTGTTTACTTTACAGCTTTTTTGGATATATTGGTTATATTTATAGCTAACATATTTTGTGTTTATTACGTGGTGGGTTGTTACGTAACCGGGCGCCGGGACGGGTGGCTTTAACCTTTCCTTTTATTTTGGGCCGCCCCGTATCCCCTTTTAAAAACGCGGTCGTAACACTTTGTTAACCAAATTAACGATATTGTTTTTTCCTTTCTCGAAATGCCTTACTTTAAAAGCAAACTTTTAATTGTAACATATAGCTGGTAAATTAAAAGTAGTTAAAACTTTAAATTAAATTTAAAATTTGAAAAATTACTGCTATTTTATATATTAAATAACTTTAAATTTATTATACCGCTAATTGTAGCGTTACTTTTTAAAACCTTTTTAAAAGGGAAAAATTTACTAACAGCTTGTAAAAAAAGTTGTAATTTAGCGTTATAAAAAAAGTTTTTTTGCTATTAAAGGATTTATTACCGTTTTTACCCTTTTTTGGATTTATTAAATCCAAAAAAGCTATTTTAGCTTTTAAGCTTATTTTTAGCCTTTTTACCTTTTTTTATTAACGGTTTTATTTTTTCCTTTTTTTTACTTTTTACACTTTTTTGTTACGATTAGCACGCAAACCTTTAAGATATAAAACGGGAAGGGGTTATAAGTGGTGCTTTTACCCCGCATTAAAACGCGTGGAATTACGTAATAAGCTTATTAAAAGGATTTGTAAATTTGTAAAAAAAAGCGATAAATTTAAAAGGATTTGTAAATTTGTAAACAAAGCGATAAATTTAAAAAAATTTGTAAATTTGTAAATAAAGCGACAAATTTAAAAGATTTATAAATTTGTAAACAAAGTAACAAATTTAAAAAATATAAAGCAAAATAAACGAATATATATAAAAGTTGGATTTCTTTTTATTTTAAATAGCTTTAATTAAAAGTTCGGCATTAGTTAACCTAAGTTAACTTTTAAGCATTTTTTAAGGCAAGCAATTAAATTGTTTTTAAGTTACGTGTTTTTTTATTTACTAGTACTAGCGATATTATCCTTCCCATTTTCGAAGTGCTTTATTTAAAAGCAAACCAGTAATTATAACATTTTAATTAATTTTATTTAATACTTCGTTAAAAGGAAAAGATAATGCAATTATAACAAGGAATAATAAAAAGCTTAAAAAGAAAAAATTACGGTTGTTACTTTTAACAGTGTTAAATACGACTTTAACAAAGCCGCTAATATAGCTAGCTTTTTTAAATTTATAACGGACGAAATCGCTAAAAGCTAAACCGAAATAAAGCAATTTAATGCGAAATTGGTATTTTTTAAAGCATTTATCGCAATCCGAACGTACAAGTTCCCGTTTTCGGATTTTTACGAAAAGGAAAACGGCAAGTTTAAAACGTTCTTTTACTAAATGCAAAAGCTATTTTAAATTTTACGAACAGCAATTTGTAAGCGAGGAATAAAAAGTCGTTTACGCTATTATTAAGTTAAACGGTAAAGTAAAAAGTGGTTTAACTAACCTAAAACGATTACTTTAAAAGGTGTAAAAATAGCTAGGAAACTATTAAAATTATTTTCGCTAGCTTTAAAACCTTCGGAAAAAAGGTTGGAAAAGTGTTCGGAATAGTCGACGAAACTCGAGTCGCTGAAAAAGATTTGCTATTTTTTAAGCAATAAAAAGCCGCGGTTAAGTACGCCGCAAATTTCCAACGGATTAATACCAGCGATATGTTTTTTCCACCCCCGAAGTGCTTTACTTTAAAAGCAAACTTTAATTGCAACATTTTTATATTTTGTAGTTTTTTTTTTTGCTTTTAAGCTTTATAACTAGCAATTTGTTTATAAATAAGTTTTTAACGAGCAAATCCGCTATTAAATACTGCAAATTAATGCTTTTACTTAACTGCTTTAAAATATTAGCATTACAAATAACGTGGTTTACCACCGAGTGCCATACATTACCGAATGCCATATTTACACCCGATTTCCAGTTAATCGACTCGCATGCCAACCTAATAACGCTAAAAATCCATTTAAACTATTTAAAACTGTATATATCGGACATTTTTACTTTTTCCTAATAAGTGCGCGCATTATGTCCGGTTTTGCCGTAAATGCTATATCGCCGACGAGTCGCCGTCGCTTTCCTTTTTAAACCCTTTTAATCGCGCATTTTTTACTGTAATTATCCATTTAATTCCTTTTGGTTTAAAACATTTCGTACTTCGTTTATAGTAAATAACCCTTTTAATCGAACATGTGTTTTTTTGGCCTTTCGGCGTTTACTTAATGCCTCGTTCGCTTTACGTAACGAAGCAATTTCGGCTTTAAAAAGGGCCATTTAATGCATAATCGAGCTCGTCCTTTTCGTAAACTGGTTTACGGCCGCTAGTATAAGTAACGGAAAACTGCTTCGGTAATTGGAAATTCGAATTTTAATATGTTTAAATTGCGAAATTGCGTTTTTAACTGTTTAAAGCGTTTTGGAAATCCAAAGTTCGGCGTTGTTTAAAAGCTTTTTTAAAAGAGTTAAAAATCGTAACTTTACATTTAGCTTTTCCAAAACCGAATTTGGATTAAAAAAAGCAAAGCCAGCTTTTCGGAAACCTTTTTAAATGTTTTTTTCGGTTATAAAATTAAAAAATACCGTTTTAAACGCCGAAAAAAACTCGACCTTAGTTACGTGGTTAACGTGCAATTTTATTAGGTTTTCGATTTATTAACCGTACGCTTTTTTAGCAGGTTAAAACATTTAACGTTAAACGGTTAAAAAAAGTAAAACGAATACGAAAGCATGCAAAGCGTAACGATATTATGTTTTTGGCAATAAAGCTCGAAATTCGTTAAATAGTGGCTTTTGTAGCCGTTTAGCATTAACAAACTATAAAACCTCGTAAAACGAGCTATAATGTGTTTATCGAAATGCCAAATCCATTTTAGGCCGAGCTCGTTCGTAATCCACCCGTTAGCGCTTATTACGATAACCTAATTGCGTAAAAGGTCGGTTTTTAAATACCAATTGGCTAAATGGTATTGCTTTTTAACGATAATAAAAAAAAACCGCTTAACCGTAATAGTTAACCTTTTAAATAATTGTAGCTTATTTCCGGTTGTTAAGCTAAACCAGCTTTGTTTTACCACGGCTTTCCGACGTTATAATAACTATAACGGCGGCGATTATACCTATAAAAAAGCCGGTTTCGTCGAAGTTATAAATGTCGTTATTTTGGATGCCATATTTGGCTATAGTGTTTCGCATAAAGTTAAATTACGCAAAAACGAGCTTGGGATTTTCGCATTTAGCTTTTTAATAATTGTACTTTTGAATTTAACGCGTGCCGAGCTTTGCGCGGCGTTTAACGAACCTCGCGACCTAGTTGGTCCCGACGGTGCCCGCGTCGCGTTCGGCAAACAGTTAATTAGCCATATTTTTAACATTAAAAAGCCGGGGAAGGAATGCGCGAAAATCCAGCTCGAATATGTATTTAACAAGCGCTTTTTTTTAAATTCCGTTAATTTCCGAAAGTTGGGCTTATTATCGCGTTAAGCAGTTTGGCCGCGCTTTCGCCGGGCGAAAGTGGAAAAGTTAATTTCGTAAATTTTAGCGGCACTTTAAATACTTAATTGTAAATTTAATACGATCGCTTAAAAGGCTAAAATAACTTTACGTTCGTCGCTTTTGTTCGTTATTGTTTGTTATGGAAATATTCGTGGATAAAGCTGGATTAACGCGTGGACGCGTCGAATGTGGCACTCGGTAATATGTGGCACTCGGTGGTAAACCACGTTAATGCTTTAAAAATTTTCGGTTTATTAAAAAAATACACCTTTTAAAGTTTTTAAGTATTAATTTTTAACATTAATAGCATTTAGCTGCACATAGTTATTACGAAACTTAATTAGCAAAAAATTAAAAATGGAATTAAACTCGTTAATAAACCTTTTAAATTTAGCAAAATTTAAAAAATGAAACTTTTTATAAAGCGCATTTTTTTAAATTTTAAACGTTAAAACGTAACTATTTTTTAAACAATAAACGCTAAAATCGGATTCGCTTTGCACGTAATAATGTAAAATGTTTTTTGTTATAGTTATTTTTAAAAAATAGTAAAATTACAGCTTAATTTTTAATAAAAATGTTTATAATAAGTTTTAAGTTATTTGTAAACCTTAATATACTTATTGCGGTAAATTGTAACGTTAAAGTATGTTTTTAATTAAAGTAGTTAAAAGCCTTTTATAGTTTTAAAGTTTTTGGAAAAAAATATACCTTTTTAAACAACTTTTTTATTACAAGGTTATTAAAGTAAAAATGCTTAAAGTAAACGGAAAAGCAAGTAGTAAAGCAGCGTTTTTACTGTTAAAATTTATAAAGTTTATAACGTTTTTAAATGCATTTAGTTGTTATAAAACTGGTGGTACCGTCGGTATTAGTAGTGCCGGTAGTACTGGTAGTGCTAACGGGGTAAATGTATCCCTCGTTGCCTTTTTTTAACCTTTAAATGCTTTTAATAACGCTAATAACCTTGCATTTTGCTTTTTAATTTTAGCTATTAATTTAGCAAGTATATTAAGTTCGCTTATTTACGTTTTAACTTAATTAATAAGTTGTTTTAACGTAGTTGTTCCCGAATTATTAATATCGTCGTTTAGGTTATTTTGCATATTTGTGTATAATACTTAAAAAAGCAACTAATAGCAGTTAATTTTGCAGTTATTTTATATGCTGCAAAATTAAAACGATAGTTTATAAAAGCAATAAATATATTCCGTAAATGTTTAAAAGTTACCGTTTTTTAAAGCTTTATACAATTATTTTGCTTTAATTAATTTAAAAAGTGTTAAACTTTTAAAGTTTTACTTAGCAGTTATTTTAACGTAGCTGGTTTAAAGTTTGCAAAGTTTTAAAGCTTTTGCAATTACAAAGTAACTTTATAAGTAATTTATACAATTTACTTATATAATGTATTTGTTATAAAGTAATTGTTATAAAGTAAAACGGTAAAAAGTACTCGTTATAAAGTAAGTGTTATAAAGTAATTGCTAAAACTAACGAGGCTTTATAATAATAAGGCTTTTTTACAACTATTAGTAAGTTAACCTAAAGTTAAGCTGGTTTTAAGCTTTTAATCCAACTTTACGTATTTGTTACAATTAAAGGTTTGCTTTTAAAGTAAGGCACTTTAAAAGTGGAAAGGACAGTTATCGCTGGTTTAAATACAAAAGAACAGTAATTTAAAAAAAACAATTTAATTGCTTGCTTTAAAGGATGCTTAAAAGCTAACTTAAATTAACTAATGCTAAAGCTTTAATTAAAGCTACTTAAAACAGTAGGATATCCATTTTTTATATATACGTTGTTCGTTTTTAACAACTTTCTTAAATTTGTAGCTTTACCGCAAATTTACAAATCCCTTTTAAATTTGTTATTTTATTACAAATTTATAAATCCCTTTTGGATTTGTTGTTTTGTTATAAATCCACAAATCCTTTTTAAGCTACGTAACTTTTCGTGTCCTAATGCGGGTAAAGCACCATTTAAAGCCCTTCCCGTTTTATTATTTTAAGGCTTGCATATTAGTTATAACATTAAGTTTTCCCTTTTAAGTTAAATCCTTTTAATCACGTTTTATCGCTTCGCTTTTTATTAGTAATAAGTACTTTCCTTTTTTACTATTTCCTATTCCCTTTTACTATAATAAAATGTCCGGTCGGTGCAAAAACGTTTTTTTTGCGAAAAAAACCGTTAATTGTAAAAAGCTTTCAAATTAACCGATTAAAGTGCGACATTTTAAAGCCTTCGTTTATAAAACTTCGAAATATCGTCGTGCAGCATTCCAAATTTAAAGCCGAGCTGGAAAAGGCGGAGGAAAAAGTTTTTCGTTTTTAAAAACAAAAACGGATATAGTTGGAAAAAATAATACGCGCGGTGCGCCGTGGTATTAACTTAGTGGAGGAATTGGAACGTGTCGAGCGGGAGGAGGCCGACCGAAAGGCTTGCTAAATTGCCACGCAGTTTAAATTATTTGTAGCTTTTACCGTTTTTCCCGATTAGCAATCGTTTAAGGTTAATTTTAACTTAAACCTGCTTGCCTTTATTAACCGTAGTAAGTTGCGATGCTTTTAACAATTTATTTAGGTTTATAGCATATTGTAGTGTAGTTTTAGTTTTTTTTATTAAAGTTTCAGGTTTAAATCCCGGCACGACCGTTTAAGGAAAAGTTTAACAATGTCGGACTTTTTTAAAACCCTTTTTTTTTTGCTAACCTTTTTGTAAGTGCTTTTGCTGGTATTTTATTAGGGCTTTTTAGCAACTTATAAAGTCGGTTGCTTTTTTCGACGTGTTTTCCTCGTGGCCGTACCTTTTCCATTTAATTAGGTACTTTTTAAGCCTATTTTTAACTTATAGTTTAAAATTTCTTTAATTTTGTACTTTTATTTTAGGTTAACTTTTATTAACTTGTCGCTTTTAAAGCCCGGTAACGTAAGTTACCACCTTATCGCGCAAACCACATTATCGCGCACTTATACTCGACCTCCGGTTAATCGACGCGCATATTAACCTAATAACGCTAGGAATCCATTTAAACTATTTAAAACTGTATATATTAAACTTTTTTACTTTTTTTTAACAAATGCGCGCATTGTATCCGGTTTTACCGTAAATGCTATATCGCCGACGAGTTGTCGTCGCCCTTTTTTTTAACCCTTATAATCGCGCATTTTTTTATTATAATTATTTATTTAACTTTTGCTGGTTTAAAACATTTCGTACTTTTTCGATAGTAAATAACCTTTTAAGTTAAACACGTGTTTTTTTTGGCTTTTCGGCGTTTGCTAAATGCTTCGTTCGCCTTTTTAAGCGTAAACATTTCGGCTTAAAAAAGGGCCACTTTATGCATTATTACTTTCGTTCATTTTGCGATTTAACTTATAACCGCTAATATAAGTGTTAAAAAACTGCTTTAATAATTAGTAATTCGAGTTTTAATATATTCGGATTACGAAGTTGCTTTTTTAGCTATCCGCGGCGTTTTAAAAGTTTAAAGTTCGGCGTTGTTTAAAAGCTTCCTTAAAGGAGTTAAAATTTATAACCTTACATCCAGCTTTTTTAAAACCGAATCCGGATTAAAAAAAGTAAAACTAGCTTTTCGAAAGCTTTTACAAATGTTTCTTTTAATTATAAAGTTAAAAAATAACGCTTTAAACGCCGAAAGAAACTCGACTTTAATTACGTAATTAACGTGTAATTTTTTAAAACCTTCGATTTATTAACCGTACGCTTTTTTTAGCAGGTTAAAACATTTAACGTTAAGCGGTTAAAAAAAGGAAACAAATGCGAAAGCATATAAAGCGTAATAATGTTATATTTTTAGTAATAAAGCTCGAAATCCGTCGAATAGTAGCTTTTATAGCCTGTTAACGCAATCGAAAGCAAAGAAATTGGTAAAGCAAAAAGATGTTATTTCGAAGTAAGTTGGAAGCTGGAAGCCTAGCTTTGTAAAGATTTAAAATATTTTTATGCGGGATCCACTTTGCGGAGCTTCCGTCCTTATTTAACGATAAAGGTTTTTAGTTTTAACTTTTTTATTTACAATTAAAGCCTTACTAGCCGTAACAAATGCCGGCCTTTTAAAAAAACGGCACCGTTTTCGATGTTAAATACAAATAGCATAATGTTTTCCTTTTTTTCGCTTTTATAGCGCCTAATTTTCGCGCGGGCGTTTACGGTCGCGCTTAACCGGAGTAGGTTTTAAGCTTTAAAAACGTTGTTAACTGCCGGGAAAAAGCCGTTAGCAAAAGCGTTAACTTTGCTTTTAAACGCGGTTAAAGTTGTTTGCGACTTTTCGTAAACCTCGATTACTTTAAATGCGTGTTTAAAGTTAGCTTTAAGCTTTTAAAAGCTTTCGTAGTTTTCGTATCCTTTCCAAATTACGTAGTATTCGATAACGCCGCCCTTTTTAACCTTATAGTTAATAATGCGTTTAACTTTAAACGATTTGTCGTTAAAGTTGCTAAAGTTATCGAATTCGTCGTTAACCGGGGTATAGTCGATAAGGCCAAGTAGTGCCAGCATTCGCTAAAAGGGATCGTTTTTAGCGTGGTAGCGAAAAAGGTGCTGGATGGATATTACTAAATAAATCCTAATGCCGTTAATAGGTAACTTGTCACGGGACAAGACTAAGGTTAATCCACGTGCACCACGAAAGCAAAAAAGGAACGTTGTTATAGCTGGGGCTACAACCGTGCGAAGTCCTTATTAAGGAACGACTGCACCGTGATAATACCCCACCCTTAAACCGCAATTGGTCCCCAATTGCTTATTAAGGTTTGCCTTCCAGGGGTGCGCTGCACAAGGAAGGTGCTAGCGCTGGCGCTGCGCAAGCGAGGCGCTGGCGCCCATGCACCGAAATGCACGTGCCGCGGGGTCGATCAAGCTTAATAAGCTTCCCCCGAAAAGCCTCGGTCGGCTTTTCGAATCGCTGGAGCCAATTGCCCCCGCCCCAGCAAAAGAAGCGCCATAAGTGGCTTCCGTGCACGCGACCGTTGCGCCACGGATAAAACTTGTGCGCGCGACCGTGCGGGGATTGAACTCGAGCGACCCATGTGAGCTATAACAAACTGTCACGGGATAAGACTAAGGTTGATCCACGTGCACCACGAAGGCAAAAGAGGAACGTTGTTATAGCTGGGGCTACAACCGTGCGAAGTCCTTATTAAAGAACGACTGCACCGTGACAAATAACAAACAATTAATAGCCACATATCCATTCGTTTTAACGAAAATCGCTTTTTTTAAACGAAAAATAATCGAAGTTTTCGATTTTATTAAAAAAATCCCGATAATTAAAACATCCTATTCGATTTAAACTAGCAATTTTTACAAACGTTTACTTTTTTACCGAACGGATTGAAATTTTCCGCGAAAACCTAAACACGGTATAAAACGTTAATTATTAACTGTTTAACCTTTTTTAAACCCTTTTTAACGGTTTAATAGCCATTTGGTAAAATAGCTAACTTAATCGTAAAAAACGCGCCATTTTAAAAGTTTAAAGCTTAATAGCATTTTTATAACTTTTAAATAATAATTCGCTTTAAACGCTAGCAAAACTATTAAGCTTTTTACTAAAACGACTTTTACTTTTCGAAACCTGGCTATAAACGAATCCGCTTTACACTAATTCGTTTTTAAAATGCTCCGTTTTGCTAAAGGCATAGGCATTACCCAAAACGGCAACTAGTACGGCATTATAATCCAAATTTGGAACCGTTTTAATTTAAGCATTTAAACGCGGCTAAAAGCTTTTAAATCGATAAAAACTCGCGCTAAATACCTTCGCTATATTAAAAAAAACAATTTAATGCTAATTACCGTAACCCTAAAGCATTATTTTAATACTATAATTAAAAAACATAACTTTCGCAATAAAAGCTATAACGACAATTACAATAGCAAACGCGATAATTACAGCTTTGGCAAATTTAGCAATCGCTATTATAACAAATCTCGTAATAAACGTCGGGATTATAATCGAAATTACCGCCATTTAAATTTTCGCCGTTACGATTTTCGCTATTACGACTTTCGCTGTAATTTTAACCGTAAGGATTACCATCGCGATAAAAATCGCGATTATAAACGAAACGATTATAAACGAAACAATTATAAAAACTGTAATAATCGCAAAAACGATTATAAAAAAAGTGGCAGCCGTAACCGTCGTAATAAAAATCGCAATTACAAACGTTTAAATTACAAACCGCGCGACCGAATTTATAACGTTAAAAACGGCGACGCCTAGCGCCGGAAATTCGCCGGTTAACTAAAACAACGATAATAGCGTTTTAAACGCTACAAAATCCGTTAACGCGGATAAGCTTTACGCTATCGAAAAGCGCACGGGGTCGCACATTTGCAAACGCTATAACGTCGTTACTTTTTTTCGCAATTTGCTTTTTGCTTATTTTACCGTTTATTTTAGCGAGCCCGTTTATTAAATTAACGAGGAAACTTTTACTTTTTAGCAGTTTATAAAAGCAAACGTTATTAAAAAGGCTATTAAAATTAACCTAAACATAATCGCATTAAGCGGTTACTTTTACGCTAAAATAACAATCCGTTTGTTTTTTAATAGCTAAAAAACTTAAATTTATTCTAACTGCGGTTTTGGCCGAAATTTAGTAATTATCGGCTTCCTCCGTTATTATAAGCATAAGGTTTACAACGTAAACAACCCTAACGTTTAACCTATCCTTTTTGGATAAAATTCCAAGCGTTTTAAGCGTACTATTAAATTCGCATGCGTTACTTTTTATACGCTTAGCTATTACCTTAACGGCTTTCCCGCCGTATTTAAACAGTTAACCTACGTTTAAATTATTAAGCATTTAACTGCGGGTATAATTTTTAGCGTTGCTTTTTTTAAACTTTAAAAAGCTTTAATTAACTTTACGGCCGATTTAATTAACCTCCTTTTGGACCATTTCCACGCCTCGATCGCTATAGTTAAAAAAAGCATTGCAATTGTCCGAACCGTTAAAATTGCTAACGCCGTTGTAATTCCGGCGTAGCAAACCATTGCAATTTTGGTAAAGTACTTCCCGCTTTTTAAAAAGCGCACGTTTTTTATAAAAGGAACCCATTTTACTGCTTTTAATACCGTAATTAATTGCAATATTAAACCCGTATGCTTAGCGCATAACGCTATAGGCTAACTTATGCGATTTACCAAAAACATACGTATAATTACCATTCGAAAGCATACGAACTAAATTTACTAAATTTTTAATTTTAAAACAGCTTTTAAAGCTGTTACCAGTATAACAGCATTAGCCGCCGCCGTTATAAGCTACCAAGTTAAATATAACGCCGAGTACGGCTTCGAAACCCTTTCGACCTTTTTTTTTTAAAGCATCCGTTACGGGTAAAGCTTTTTAAAACGCCGGTTTTAAACCGATTATCCCCGAAATAATCCGCATCGCTAGCTTTAGCTAAGGCAAAAAAAAAGATAATAACGTTAAACGTACAATTAAATCGTAATTTTCGCAAACCAAAAGGGTTAATTAAAAAGGCACCACTTACGGGTAATTGCCGGAAAAAAAAACCTAAAAGCTAAATGGGCGTGCTATTTTATATTACTATTTAATTAAGTTTAAAATATAACACTAGGAGGAAAAAAAGCTAAAATGCTTATAATGCTAAAAAAGGTTCCCAAAAAGCTTAAATTTAAACCGGACGTTAATATCCCATTAAAAAACCCTATGCTTAACCTCTTGAAATTTTTTCCCCGTATTTCGGAAAAAAGGAGCAATATCCGTGCTTTTAAAAAAGCACTTTACATTTTAACTAAGGACAAGGTTTACGTGTATAATGGAAACTTAACGAAAGCCCGAATTTTTAAAAACATTTGTAAACGCGCAAATATTTAGCGCGATAAAAGACTAATCGATATCCCCGAAAACGAATAAATAATAATCCCTTTTATTAAAAAATGGCAAAACTAAAGCGCTAAGCTATTTAACCGACCTTATTTTATTACTCGTAAAAATAAAAGCGTTATCGACAAAACGCATAATAAATTTAACGAATAGGAACGTTTAAAACCAGTTAACCACGTTACATTTTTCGCGTTCCTTTGCTTCGTTATATAGCGCATGGTTTACAGCCAACCCAAAAATCGTGTTATCGTTAACCTTCGCCAATTTAACAAAATTTTAATCCCGGACGCGTACCTTTTTCCTTTTTAACAAAACGTTATTAACGCATTAAAAGGCAAAAAATACGCCACCGTTATTAATACCACCGCCTTTTTCTTCCAATTTTTTATACATTTAAAGCATTAGGACCGGCTTACGATTTTAAACCACAAAGGTTTTAAACGTTCGCGTATCGCTTTTATAAGTTACCGGAACTTATTTGCTTACGTTTAACGCTTTATAAATAACCTGTTTTATTTTTACAAACACTTTTACCATTGCTTCGTTAACGATATTATTATTTTTTCGGATAATTTTTAAAACCACCAAAAGCATTTAAAAGAAATTTTTGGACTTTTTTAAAGCAAAAGCATCGCGATCTTTTTAAAAAAAAGCTTTGTTAGCTACCCGAACGTTAAGCTTTTTAGATTTTACGTCGACGCTTTCGGACTTTCAACCACCGAATTTCGGGTGCAAAGCTTCCGCGATATCGCCGTTTTAATACCTTTAAATTATTGGAAACCTATTTCGATAACACTAGCTTTTTCCGATTAATAATTCCCTATTACGCTAAAATCGCCGAGCTTTTCCAAAACGCAAAATCCTTTTGTTAATTAAAAGCCGCAAGCAAAGAAAAACAAAAGAAAATTAACGTTAGCATTACGCAAAAAGCATTAAATTCACCCCGACTGCCGATAAGCTTAAATCTTTTAAAGCTTTGCAAAGCCACATTTGCAAGCATATAAAACTGTACTATTATAACCCGAACCGAACCTTTTACTTTTAAATCGACGGATTTTTTAAGCGAGGCTTTAAAATTATAATTTTTTAAACTCAACTCGATTACGTTTAAAAGCTAAAAACCGTAATCCCGGCCACCGTTATCCAGCTTATCATGTTTTTTAATCGTTATTTTACGGCTTTTAAGCTAAATTATAGCCCGTCCGAGTTAAAAGTAGCCTGCCTTATATAATCGTGCAAAAAGCTCCGTACTTTGCTTTATTTTAATAACCAACCTAAAATTATTGTTTTTATAAACCACGACGCTACTTTTAACATCGTTAACAAGATTTATTTTAACACCGTTTTAACGGACCGCGCTAACTAACGTTTAATTAACGCGTTTATTTACTTTAACGCTTACCTTTTAAACGTTTACCACGTGCTAAAACGCTTTAACCTTATTTTTAACGCTTTATCTTGTTTTTTAACCATTATAAGAGATGCCGAAACACGTGCTAAACTTAACGAACCCGTTTTAAATTCGCTTTAAAAAAAAGCCCTAACGACCGGCATAACGAGGACGACGTTAAGCACGTTTTGCAAATAGCCGAGGCTGTTATAAAAAACAGCATACGATTTTAATTTATTAAGCATTATAAAGAAAACCCGGGTTTTACAAGTTAATTACGAAGTTCGCTACGCCCCGCCCCGGTAAAGCACCTTTTAAGTATAAAAACGTGCTAAACGCTTTTAAAACCGGGCACCTTTTCCGCGTTATCGAAAGCGTGCTTTATAATAGGAATAATAATAAGATTAAACGACTTATTATCCTATTTTTTATAGTAAAACCCTTTTTTAAAAAGGCTTATAATTACAAGCACCACTTTGGCCGTTAACGTATAACAAACGCTTTCGCTAGTATGCATTTCCGGTTTAAAAAGCGCCAAATCGACTAATATATTAAAAACTGTTACGTTTACAGCATAAACCAAATCGATAACCAAAAGCCCATTAGCACGTTCCAACTTATCCAAGCCCCAATTAAACTTATAAGCGTGTTAATTATGAACTTTATTACTGCATTTTTAATCGTACCGTTAGCAAACACCTTTTAGCAATTTAGCACTTACAACTTTTTTAACGCCCTTTTTACCGTTATTAATAAACATTTAAACGAACTATTTTAATTTTTAAACACGATACTTATAATGCAAAACACTAGGCTTCGCTATTATTACAACATTTTTTTATAACTAATTGGCTTTATCCCCGCGCTATTATTTCCGATAAAAATGCCAAATTTACCGGAGCCTTTTGGCAAACCTTTTAAAAAGGCTTTGGAACTAAGCTCGCTATAACCACGGCTTACCATTCCTAAACTAACGGACAATTTAAAAGGAAAAACCAACTAATAAAATTAGCCATTCGCTTTTACGTTTAAAAATATTCCGCTTAGGTCGACATTTTCCTTGCATTTTAATAGGATATTAACAACTCGATTACGTCGGTTACGAATTGTTTACCGCACAAGTTTCTTTTCGGATTTAAACTTTTTAAACCGGTTATTCGCCTTACTAATTTAAACCTAAAAAACACGCTTAACCTTTAGTACATGCGTGTTACAATTAAAGGTTTGCTTTTAAAATAGGGCACTTCGGGGAAGAAAGGACAATATTGCTAATTTAGTTAAAAAAAAACACGTAACTTAAAAAAACAATTTAATTGCTTGCTTTAGGGGATGCTTAAAAGCTAACTTAGGTTAACTAATGCCGAAGCCTTAATTAAAGCTATTTAAAATAAAAAGAAATCCATTCTTATATATACGCTGCCTTTTGCCTTATGTTAGGTTAAATTTGTACCTTTACCATAAATTTACAAATCCCTTTCGGATTGTTGCTTTATTACAAATCCACAAATCCTTTTTAAATTTATTACTTTGTTACAAATCCACAAATCCCTTTTGGTTTACGTAACTTTACGTAACCGGGGCGGGGCGGAAGTACCATTTCGGGCCTCCTCCTGCTTTGCTATCCTAAAAGCTTACATGCTGGTCGTAACATTAAGTTTCCCTTTTTAAGCCAAGTTTTTTTAGCCACGTTTTATCGCCCCGCTTTTTGTTAATGGTAAGTACTTTTTTACTTTCCTTTTTTACTTTTCCTATTTTTTTTATTTAACAAAATGTTCGGTCGGGTGCGGAAACGTTTTTTGCGAAGAAAACCGTTAGTTGTAAAAAGCTTTTAACGATTATTTTTTTTTATTCCTTCGAAATACCTTTTTGCTTTTATTATTACGAGGTTTTAAAACGTAAAAAAGTGTAAAGCTTTTTTTTAAAACTCGTTTCGGTGCGTGGAATATTTTCGAATTAATCGTTCGGGGTGTAACGTTTTAAAGCTTTTTCTTTTTAAGCTTCGGAATATCGTCGTTTAGCATTCCAAATTTAAAGCTAAGCTGGAAAAAGCGGAGAAAAAAGTTTTCCGTTTTCGGAAATAAAAACGAATATAGCTGGAAAAGATAATGCGCGCGGTACGTCGTGGTATTAATTTGGTAAAAAAGTTAAAGCGTATTAAGCGGGGGAAGGCTAACCAAGCGGCTCGCTAAACTGCTTTGCATTTCGAGCCCTTTATAGCTTTTTTCGTTCTTTTCGATTAGCAAATGCTTAAGGTTAATCCTAACTTAAACCTATTTGCTTTTTTTAACTAAAGTAAATTGTAACTTTTTTTAATAACTTTTTTAAGTTTTATAGCGCATTAAGCGTGGCTTTTGTCTTTTTACCGAAGTTTCGGGTTCGAATTTCGGCACGACCGTGCTAAAAAGGCTTTAATAAAATGTTCCGTTCGAGCTTTGCCTGGTTTTTTTTTTTTTTTTTTTTTTTTAACTATTCGTAATAACCTTTTTGCTTTATTTAGTTCCGGTAAGTGCTGCTTTTTTTTAACCTAATGGTAAAACGGTATTATTTATAACACCCATTTTGTAAATCCCGGGTTTAACTCCCGGCTGGGCTAAAGTTATTCCTTTTCACGGTCGCTTTTCGTATGCTCGTCCGGGTATACGAATAACGGCTATGGTAAGTGGCCCGCCTTTTTTCCTTTTGCTAACTCCTTTATAAGTGTTTTTGTTAATACTTTTTTAAAAGTTTTTAACAATGTTTAAAATTCGTTTTTTTTCCTACGTGTTTTTTTCATAACCGTACTTTTTCCACTTAATTAGGTACTTTTTAAGCCTATTTTTTAACTTATAATTTAAAAAAAATTTAACTTCGTATTTTTATTTTACGTCGATTTTTAACTCGTCGCTTTTAAAGCCTGGTAACGCTAGTTTAAATAGGGAAATATAAAAAACCGGGTGGGATTTTATAATTAGCGGTAATCGGAGTTTATAATTTACGTTTAAAACCTTTTGTAGTATTTTAAACGGTTTTAATTTTTTATAATTTAACTTATCGTTTAATCGTTTCGTTTTAATATTTCGTCGAAAAAGATAAACGTTATCCCTTTTTTTAAAAGTCGGTTTTTCGATTTTATTTTGTTTATTTAAATAGCTATACAATGCCGTAATTTTTTTTTAGCTTTATTTGGAAATGTTTATGCAATTCGGTAAATTTTGTCACTTATATTTCCGCTATTAAAGCATATTTTCCTACCTTAGGTTTTTTATATGCCGTAAGCGTAAACCCGTAATTCGCATAAAACGGTATAGTTTTTATACTTTTATAAATTAAACTATTGTAAATAAACTAAGCTATAAAAAGTAATTATACCTAGTTATTTTATTTATAATTAACGTAATAACGTAAATATTGCTTTATGGTTTGGTTTATCCGCTTCCTTTATTTATTTGTTTAAAAATGGTAAGCTATAAATAAAAAGTGCTTCGCTTTTAGCTTATTTATAAATCCTTTGCAAGATTTGCTTATAAATAGCTTGTTTTCATCCGTAATTAAGCGGTTCGGCGTGCCGTATTCCGCTATTACGTGTTTAATAAAAACGTACGCTAGTTTTATAGCGTCGGTGCTTTTTTTATATGGTAAAAATAAAGCGTATTTAGTAAGCCTATCCATTATTACCAATATATTATCGTACTTTACTCCGGTTATTGGTTTTTTAAATTAGGGAAATTTAATAACAAAATTTATAATAACTTTTTACTATGCTTCGCTCGGCGTTAACAGCGGTTATAAAAGCTTATAAAGCTTATGCCTGCTAGCTTTATTTTTAACGCAATTTTCGCAATTTTTTATTGCGTTTTATATTTCGGCTTAACTTTTTACAAACCTGTAATATTATTATAACCGTTTCCACGTTTTAATTACGCTTTAATAGCCGTATACCACCTGGCCGTAAATTTGTTAGATTTTTTTTAAGGTTTAAACTTTTTTTTACCGGACCGTTTTAACGAGTATCCTTTATGCCGGGATTAAAAATCCGTTTAGTTTTTCCGTTAAAATTACTCGTGTTTTTTTTAGGTATTATAACCTAATAGTTTAGTCGTCGGCTTAAAACGTCCGCCCGGCCGTTTTTAAACCCTTTCCGGTATTCGATCCGAATGTTGTAATTTTGCAAAAATTCATTTTCACGGATTTATCGCTTATTTAAATTTTTGCTAATAGTAAAATGTGTTAAATTTTTATAATTTATATATTATACCCTAATAATTCGTTTTATAAAAATGCGATTACCATTTTTCAAATGCTCGGATAATTGCTAAAAGTTTTTTATCGTGGATTTGGTAATTTAATTTAAATTTATTTAACTTTTGCGAAAAAACGCGCAGAAATGCAATCGTTTTTAATCGTTTTTTTTATTTAAATTGGCCGCCGATCCCGTAATCCAACGCGTCGGTTTTAACCTCGAAAGGTTTTTTTAGGTTTAGAAATATTAATATTGGTTTTTTTTATACGGCGTTTTATAATTGCTTTAAAGCCTTTTATTTTTACCTTTCCTAATAAAACTAATGGTTATTTTTAGTAAAATTCGTAAATAGTATAGCGATTTTGCTATAACTACGGATAAACCGTTTGTAAAAGTTTAAATTTTTTAAAAACCTTCGTATTTTCGTAACGTTTTTAAATATAAGCTATTTTTTAACTTTTTTAACTTTTTTAAAATTTATGCAAATTTATCCAAATATAATTTCAAATTTTAAAAAAGCGACTTTTTGCAAATGCCATTCGCATTTTTCGGGCTTAACAAAAAGCTTTGCATTAAGCAGCTTTTAAAACACTTTATATACGTACTCCTTATGCTTTTTTTATCGTTTTCGAAAAAATTAAAATATTATCCAAATACGCGAAAACGAAAACGTCGAAATATTCGCGCAATACGTGGTTAATTATCTTTTAAAACGTAATTAATGCATTAATAAATCCGAAAATTATTACTAAAAATTCGTAGCATTTAAACCTGGTTTTAAAAGCCGTAAACCACTTTTAGCCTTTTTTAATTCGTATTAAGCTATAAGCTTTTCGTAATCCAAAGCTGTAAAATATTAAGCTTTGCCGAGCTTATCGCGCAGCTCGTCGATAAAAAGCAAAAAATATCGATTTTTAATTATAACTTCGTTTAACGGTCGGTAATCGATGCATATTCGCTCCGTCCCGTTTTTTTTTCTTTATAAAATCCTATGTTTTATTAGAAAATCGAAAGCTTTAATATATCCTTTTCGTAGGTTTTTTTCCAGCTGTTTTTTTAGCATTTTTTATTATCGAAGGTTAAGCTAATACAGTTTTTAACATTTAAACTGCGTTTTTAATTTAAGTTTAATTTTAAAATTAAACGGTTTATATTCGGGAAATACCGTTTTTAGGTTTTTTTTAAACAATTTTTCGTATTTGTAGTATTTTTCCGAAACATTCGCGAGCCGTTTTTTAATATTAGTTTAATCGTTTTAATTGCTTTCCATTTTGGATAATTATATATTCGCCGATATTAAATGCGAAAGTGAATTGCTAAATCCTATTACCGTTGTAACTTTTTTTCGTTGCTTTTTATATTTACGGTTTAAAGTTTATAATTGTTAAACCGTTTTAATTATTTGTAGCTTTTTTTATTGGATTTGGCCGGTAGCCTAATTGTTACGAAATAAAACTAAAGTTAATCCACGTGCACCACGAAGGTAAAAGAGGAACGTTGTTATAGCTAGGGTTACAACCGTGCGAAGTTCTTATTAAAAAACGACTGCACCGTAACACTAATTTATCCGCGAGTTGTTTTTTTTAAACTAAAAGATTTCGAAAATCACGTTTCCTTTTTTTATATCCAGCTTATCTAATGTAATAATAACGTTTTTTTTTGCTTCGGGTGCGTAATATTATTAATTGTGTTTTTCGGTTAATCCATTTTTTATTATAAGCAATAGGTATTTTTTTTAACCGTTTTTAGTTAATACGGTTAACGTTTTCGATTTGTAAAGATTTTATACCGTTTAACCGCTTATAACGATATATAATCGCTTTATACTTCGCAATCGATTATTACTTTAACCTTTTTTTTTAATATTTTATTCGAAATGTTAATAAGTTGTACGGTTAATTTGATTTTGCTATTGCGAAGGTTTTTATCGGTTTTTTTTCTTCCATTTCGCACTTTTCGTTTAAGTGGTTTTTTTTAGTTTTTAATAAAAAGAACGAGTACCGTATATTCGTCCTTTTGTCCGGGTTAAACGGGATATACGTTTATGCGATCCCCTAATGCTAGATTTCCGCTTTTTATAATATATGCTTTTTGCATTTTATAATTTCGCACTTTCCCTAATCGAATGTTTTAATAACATATAGTATTAAATGCCGTTTGCTAAGCTTAAAAATTGCGGTAAACCTGCCGATTTAAGCTAATTTTTACCGTAGCAATTAAAATGCTAAACGGGGCTTAACTTTTAGCTCGTTTTTTAACTTCCGTAAAAAGAAATCGTATTTAAACTTAGGTTATAAATGAAATTTGCATTTTTCGTAAATGCATTTGCTTAAAAAAAGTACAAATGTCCGGGGTATTTTAAATTAACGCTAGAATAGTTTTCAGGTTTTAACGCAGCTTTTTTTTAACTTACTTACGTCGTTAAACCGGTAGTTAACGTATTTAACTTTTTAGTAATCGTTAAATTACGATAAAAATTTGCCGTTAATTTTATTTACCGGGGGGTAATATAGCATAACGGGCCATTTGGGTGCTTTAAAACTTTAACGTTCCAAAAACACTCTAATACGTTAAAAAGTGTAAAAGCGCGCTGGTTTTTCCAATTTGCCTGGCTTTCGCGGATTATCGGTATAACGGTTACGCTGCTCGGGCTTTTTGCTCGTTTTGAAAACTCGGCCGTTTTAAGGTTTTAACCGTTTTGGTTTATTTTAACGTCGGTATCGGAGTTTTCCGACTTTCGAAAAAGGTGTGTTTAGCTTAAAAGCTTTTTTCGGGCTTTACCTTCTTTTAATTCGTTTATTAGGACTGTTTTTTTTTAAGTTTTACAAAAAGCGGTATCGTTTTTTTTTCGAATTTGTAAACCCGGAAGCGACGCGTTACTTTCCTTCGCTATTGTATTTAAACTTTATAGCTTTAAATATATAAATGTTTTAAAGTTTCCGAAAATACCATTCGGTAGCTTTTTTATTAAACTGGTATATATCGCATAGCTCGTTATAATAACACGTTTAGCTAAACGTCGGTTTAAAACATGCTTTTTTTTATATCGGGCTATTTTACGTTCGCTAAAAGTTTACTACCTAGCGGTTATTGTTTTGCTAAAAGCAATATGCTTTAATATGGCCGGTTTAACCGCATTTAAAGCATTTCCCATTTTTCGGGTTTTGCTTTTGTTTTTTTTGCTGCCTTTATTATTAGTAAGCGGCTTTTGCGCTAAAATTTATAAGGTTTAAATGCGTTTTATAAGCCGTAATAGGTTGCTATTTAGCTTTTTTTTGGTTAGCCTTATTGCTTTATACCGTAATTTTAAAACCATATTTTTCTTTTTTTATTATCGTTCTAATTTATCGCTAATGCGAACCGCGTTTTTAACGTAGTTTGTAAAAAACTCGGGGCGATTTTGCTTTACAAGTTTATTTTTACGTTTTCGCGCAACCCTTTGTAAAAATGCAATATTAACGTGGTATTATTCCAGTTAAGCTTAATATTAATTCGTTAAAAGTCCGCTGCGTATTTGGCTGCGGCTTTTCGTTGTTTAAATGCCAGCAGGTTTTTTTCGGCAATTCGGGTTTCGTTAATTGTACCGAACACTTTTCCGACCTTTTTTCCGAAAATTTCGAAATTAGCAAAATAAGTTTGGTAGTTTTTAGCTATTTTTATACCTTTTAAAATAATCGTTGCAAATTAGTTAAAACTATTTTTTTACTTTACGTTTAGCTTGGTAATAACGTAAGCAACTTTTTATTTTTCGCTTACAAATTGCTGTTCGTAAAATTTAAAATAGCTTTTACATTTAGTAAGGAACGTTTTAAGCTTTTCGTTTTTTTTTTCGTAAAAATCCGAAAACGGGAATTTATACGTTCGGATTGCGATAAGTGCTTCGAAGGATACCAATTTCGTAGTAAATTGTTTTACCTCGTTTTGGCTTTTGGCGATTTCGTCCGCTATAAGCTTAAAAAGGCTAGCCGTGTTAATTGTTTTATCGAAATCGTACTTAACACCGTTAAAGGTAAAAACCGTGGCTTTTTTTTAAAGCTTTTTACTGCTGTTTGCTATAGCTACATTATCCTCTTTTCGACGAAATATTAAATAAAATTAGTTAAAATGTTATAATTAAAGGTTTGCTTTTAAAATAGGGCATTTCGGGGGAAAAAAGGATAATATCGCTAATTTGGTTAACAAAGGAATACGTAATTTAAAAAAACAATTTAATTGTTTACTTTAAGGGATATTTAAAAGCTAATTTAGGTTAATTAATGCCGAAGTTTTAGTTAAAGCTATTTAAAACAAAAGGAAATCCATTTTTTATATATACGCTGCTTTTTGCTTTATATTGGGTTAAATTTATAGTTTTGCTATAAATTTATAAATCTTTTTCAAATTTATTACTTTGTTATAAATTCACAAATCTTTTTTTGGATTTATTGCTTTGTTATAAATTTACAAATCCTTTTTGGTTTACGTAACTTTACGTAACCGGGGCGGGGTGGAAGTACCATTTCGGGCTTTTTTTGCTTTGCTATTTTAAAAGCTTGCATGCTGGTCGTAACAATGCGTAAGCACTTCCAGCGCGAAGCTTAATACGTTATAAACCTCGCTATTTCCGAAATAAAAAAGCTATACGATGGCAAATACCGTTATAAAAAATTTAACAAAGAAAACCAAGTTTAGTTAAAAATGAATGCCGTTTATAAGCTTTAAAAAGGAATTGTAAATAATAAAACAGCCTTTTTTCGCTAAAAACCTTATACGATTAAAAAAAAGATTTTACTTTTAATTTACGCGCTCGAGTTATGTTACGGTGCAGTCGTTCCTTAATAAGGACTTCGCACGGTTGTAGCCCCAGCTATAACAACGTTCCTTTTTTGCCTTCGTGGTGCACGTGGATTAACCTTAGTCTTATCCCGTAACATTATTTGTAATTACGAGTAACGCGGTTTTTTGCGTCTTTTTAAGCGTTCCGGTCCCGATTTCGATTTCGGTCCTTTTTATTTTTCGGTAAAAAGACGTAAAAGTTGCTTTTACCCCGAGCTGGGTTTTGTTAAAAGGTATCGATAAAAGTAAACCGGAAAGGACAAGGGTTTTTTAATAGGTAAGGCGGAGGTTTTTTTGGCTTTCGGTCCAAAAGGGCTTTTCCGTTATCGTCGTCGTAAAAAAAAACGAGGGGTTCGACGGGTTTCTGTTACCGCCCGTAATAGTAATATTATGTGGGTTTATTTAGCTAAAAGCAATTAAGCTTAAAACAAAATGCTTTCGTATTAGGCCGTTCGCGGTATGCCTCGGGCTTAACGTAACCGTTGCTGTAAAGAAAAGTAACGCGCGCGTTAAAAAAAAGGTTTTGGTTATCGCGTAACGATTATGCCGGTACGTTATAAGCTTAAGTTTATTTACGTCGGATTTTTTTAAAAACGGTAGCGTGTTTCGCTTATATTTGGAAATAGGGCATAATTACGGCTGTAAACCGATTACGAACCGTGGGAATTATAATAACGCTTATATTTAAAGCGTTAAAAACGCTTGCGGCTATTTTCGATGCTTTCCAATTTGGCTATTATTTAGTTTATAAGCTTGTTTTAATTTCGTTATAATTGTTTTAAACTGTTTTGCTTTTAAGCAAAGCCTTTTAACTTTTCGAATGCGTGGAAAAAGCGGTTTTTATAATGTTTAATTTGGTTTTTTAAACGGCGGATGGTTTTTCCGTTAAAGCTAAGCCGAAAAGGTTAGTTTTAAAAAGTAAATTAAAAGGACGAAGCTTTTTTGTAACCGTTTAAAACGTAGTTTCGCGTTTCCCACGAGGTAAGTGGTAAATAACCGATGCTAATTTGCTAAAGCGAATATTTCGAATAAAGTCGTATTTAAAATTGTAATTATCGTTAAGTGAAAAGGTTAAAAGCTATTACAGCAGCAAAAGGTTTAGTAGGTTGCTTAATGCCCGAAAGTGGTTATATTATTTTAAACCGATTGTTAATCCGTTTGGCCTTTTCGAAATGCATATTATCGTTATGTATAAATGGGTAACGGCCCGATAAAGCATTGGAAAATCGCTTTTAAAAATTAAAAACCCGGGTATCGTGTTTAATATAGGCGTATTTGCCGATGTTCGATTGTTTTTATCGGGTTCCGAAAGGTTTGCAGTAAAAGGATCGGCTATAATCAAGGAAGTAAAAAAACGAGGTAAAAGTAGGGTAATTCGAATGTTAACGCCCGTTTAAAGCTTAACGCGAAAAATGGAAAAATATTTTTTATAACCTTAAAAAGGGGATCCGGATAGTGCGAGCGTATTACCGTAAGCGGGAAAAAGAAAAAAAAAGTGCTAGTAATTATCGACGCCGCTTTAAGCTTACGCTAACGGGTAAATAATTAGTAATTGTTAAAATCGTTTTAAGCTTGTAATAGCGGGGTGGATGATTAGTAAAAAGGGAAACGTAAAGTAAAGCGTTATAAGCCGTTTTAAACCTGCTTAAACGTAAATTTAACGCCGTTTTAAACCTGCGTTAATAAAAAGGATCGTCGCCGTTTTAAGCTTGCGAAATCCGGGAAAAAAGGTAAGTAAAAAAGGACGTAATTGATTTTCGC
Organism: Gaeumannomyces sp. JS-464; assembly: GCA_002197995.1. Lineage (NCBI taxonomy): Eukaryota > Fungi > Ascomycota > Sordariomycetes > Magnaporthales > Magnaporthaceae > Gaeumannomyces > Gaeumannomyces sp. JS-464. The sequence continues at coordinate 1,596,134 of NGZR01000001.1, read as the reverse complement.
GATTACGTTCGCGCCGGTCGTTTAGGTTTTCCGGAGTTGCTACTAATTGTTAACGCAATCGAAAGCAAAGAAATTGGTAAAGCAAAAAAATGTTATTTTGAAATAGGTTAAAGGCCGAAGGCCTAGCCTTGCAAACATTTGAAATATTTTATGCGGGATCCACTTTGCGGAGCTTCCGTTTTTATTTAACAATAAGAGTTTCCAATCCAACTTTTTATTTACAATTAAAGCTTTACTAGCCGTAATAGTTTGCTTTTAAAATAGGGCATTTGGGGGTGGAAAAGATAATATCGCTAGTATTAGTAAACGGAGGATTACGTAATTTAAAAAGACAATTTAATTGCTTACTTTAGGAAATGCTTAAAAGTTAACTTAAGTTAACTAATGCCGAAGCTTTAATTAAAGCTACTTAAAACAAGGAAATCCATTTTTTATATACACGTTGCTTTTTGCCTTGTATTAGGTTAAATTTATTGCTTTATTACAAATTTACAAATCCTTTTTAAATTTACTGCTTTATTACAAATCCATAAATCCCTTTTGGTTTACGTAATTCCACGTAACCGGGCGGGGCGGAGGTACTATTTCGGGGCCTTTTTTTGCCTTGCTATTTTAAAGGCTTGCATGTTGGTCGTAACATTAAGTTTCCCTTTTTAAGCTAAATCTTTTTGGCTTACTTTTTATCGCCCTGCTTTTCGTTAATTGGTAAGTACTTTCCTTTTTTACTATTTCCCTTCTTTTTTGTTTAACAAAATGTTTAGCCGGGTACGAAAACGTCCTTTTACGAGGAAAACCGTTAGTCGTAAAAAGCTTTTAGTAATTATTTTCCTTAATTATTACGAAATGCCTTCCTATTTGTACTATTACGAGGTTTTAAAGCGTAAAAAGTGTAAAGCTTTTTTTAAAAACTCGTTTCGGTGCGTGGAATGCTTTCGGATTAATCGCTCGGGGTGCGACGTTTTAAAGCTTTTTTTTTTAAACTTCGGAATATCGTCGTCCAGCATTCCAAACTTAAAGCTAAACTGGAAAAGGCGGAAAAAAAGTTTTCCGTTTCCGGAAGCAAAAACGAATGTGGCTAGAAAAAATAATGCGCGTGGTGCGCCGCGGTATTAACTCGGTAGAAAAGTTAAAGCGTATCGAGCGGGAAAAGGCCGACTAGGCGGCTCGCTAAACTGCCTCGCATTTCGAGCCTTTTGCGGCTTTTTCCGTTTTTTTCGACTGGCAAGTGCCTAAGGTTAATCCTGATTTAAACTTGCTTGCCTTTTTTAACCAAGGTAAATTGTAACTTTTTTTAACAACTTTTTTAAATTTGTAGCGTATTAGGCGTGGCTTGGTTTTCCTACCGAGGTTTTAAGTTCGAACTTTAACACGACTATTGCTAAAAACCTAACTAGTTTCCTAGTTACTTTTGCTTTTACTAACCTTTTTATAGGTTTTTGCCGGTACTTCGTTAAAGCTTCCTAGCAATTTAGAAGGTTAATTCCTTTTTCCTACGTGTTTTTTTCGTAGCCGTATTTTTTCCATTTAATTAAGTACTTTTTAAGCTTATTTTTTAGCTTATAATTTAAAAAAAATTCGATTTCGTACTTTTGTTTTACGTTAACATCCATTAACTCGTCGCTTTTAAAGCCCGGTAACGTTAATTTAAATAAAGAAATATAAAAAACCGGGTGGGATTTTATAATTGGCGGTAATCGAAGTTTACAATTAACGTTCGAAACCTTTTCCAATATTTTAAACGGTTCCAGTTTTTTATAGTTTAACTTATCGCTCGGTCGTTTTATTTTAATATTTCGTCGAAAAAGATAAACGCTATCCCTTTTTTTAAAAGTCGGTTTTTCGATTTTTTTTATTTGCTTAAATAGCTATGCGGTACCGTAGCTTTTTTAGCTTTGCTTAAAAGTATTTATGTAATTTAATAAGCTTTATTACTTGTATTTCCGCTATTAAAGCATGTTTTCCTGCTTTAGTTTTTTATACGCTATAAGCGTAAACCTATAATTCGCAAAAAACGGTGTAATTTTTATACTTTCGTAAATTAAACTATTATAAACGAATTAAACTATAGGAAATAATTATACCTAGTTGTTTTATTTATAATTAACGTAATAACGTAAATACTACTTTATAATTTAATTCGTTCGTTCCGTTTGTCCATTTGTTTAAAAGTGGTAAACTATAAATAAAAAGTGTTCCGCTTTTAGCCTATTCGTAAATCCTTTCCAAAACATGCTTATAAACAACTTGTTTTATTTGTAATTAAACGGTCCGGCGTGCCGTATTTCGCTATTACGTGTTTAATAAAAACATACGCTAATTTCGTAACGTCGTTGCTTTTCTTATATGGTAAAAACAAAGCGTATTTGGTAAGCTTGTTTATTATTACTAATATACTATCGTATTTACTCCCGTTATCGGTTTTTTAAATTAGGAAAGTTTAATAACGAAATTTATAATAACTTTTTGCCACGCTTCGTTTAACGCCGGTAAAAGTTGCAAAAGTTTATAAAGCTTATGCTTATTAACCTTGTTTTTAACGCAGCTTTCGCAATTTTTTATTGCGTTTTATATTTCGGCTCGAGTTTTTGCAAACCCGTAATATTATTATAACCGTTTCCACGTTTTGGTTACGTTTTAATAGCTATGTGTTAATTGGCTGTAAACTTATTGGATTTTTTTTAGGGTTTAAACTTTTTTTTACCGGACCGTTTTAGCGAGCATTTTTTATGCCGAAACCAAAAATCCGTTTGGTTTTTCCGCTAGGATTACTCGTGTTTTTTTAAATACTACGACTTAATAGTTCGGTCGTCGGCTTAAAACGTTCGCCCGGCCGTTTTTTAACCTTTTCCGGTATTTAATCCAAATATCGTAGTTTTGTAAAAACTCGCTTTAACGGATTTATCGCTTATTTAAATTCTTACTAATAGTAAAGTGTGTTAGGTTTTTGTAATTTATATATATTACGATTTAATGCTTCGCTTTATAAAAGTATAATCGCTATTTTTTAAATGCTTAAACGATTGTTAAAAGTTTTTTATTATAAATTTGATAATTTAACTCGGGTTTATTTAACTTTTGCGAAAAGAACGTATAAAAATGCAACCGTTTTTAATCGTCCCGTTATTCGAATTAGCCGCTAATCGCGTAATTTAACGCGTCGATTTCGATTTTAAAAGGGTTTTTTAAGTTTAAAAATGCCAATATTGGTTTTTTTAATACGGCGTTTCGTAATTGCTTAAAAGCTTTTTATTTTTGCTTTTCCTAATAAAACTAGTGGCTATTTTTAATAAAATTCGTAAATAATATAGCGATTTTATTATAACTACGGATAAACCGTGTATAAAAGTTTAAAAATTTTAAAAACCTTATACTTCCGTAACGTTTTTAAATATAAACCATTTTTTAATTTCCTCGATCTTTTTAAGATTTATGCAAACCTGTCCAAATGTAATTACGAATTTTAAAAAAGCGATTTTTTGCGAATGCCATTCGCACTTTTTTAGTTTAACGAAAAGCTTTGCATTTAGCAGTTTTTAAAGCATTTTATGCATATGCTATTTATGCTTTTTTATCATTTTCGAAAAAATTAAAATATCGTCCAAATACGCAAAAATAAAAATATTAAAATATTCGCGTAATATATGGTTAATTATCTTTTAAAACGTGGTTAATGCGTTAATAAGCCCGAAAGTTATTACTAAAAATTCGTAATATTTAAGTTTTATTTTAAAAGCCGTAAGCCACTTTTGGCCTTTTTTAATTCGTATTAAGCTGTAACCTTTTCGCAAATTTAAAACCGTAAAATATTAGGCTCTGCCGAGCTTATCGCGTAATTTGTTAATAAAAAGCAAAAATACCGATTTTTAATAATAGCTTTATTTAACGGTCGGTAATCGATGCATATTCGCTTCGTCCCGTTTTTTCTTTTCTTTATAAAATCCTATATTTTACTAAAAAATCGAAAGGTTTAATATATCCTTTCCGTAGTTTTTTTTAGCTGTTTTTTTAGCACCTCCTATTATCGAAGGCTAAATTAGTAAAGCTTTTGGTATTTAAGCTATATTTTTGGTTTAAGTTTAATTTTTAAATCGAACGGTTTATATTCGGGAAGCACCGTTTTTAGGTTTTTCCGAAACAATTTTTCGTATTTATAATATTTTTTCGGAATATTCGCGAGCCGTTTTTTAATATTAATTTAGTTGTTTTAATCGCTTTCCAATTTAAATAATCGTATATTTATTAATGTTAAATGCAAAAATAAATTCCCAAGTTTTATTACCGTTATAACCTTTTTTCGTTGCTTTTTATGCTTACGATTTAAGGTTTGTAATTGGTAAACCGTTTTAATTATTTGTAGCTTTTCCTTTTAAATTTAACCAGTAGCTTAATTTATTTGTAAATTGTTTTTCTTAAGCTAAAAGATTTCGAAAATTACATTTTTTTGTTTTATATCCAGCTTATCCAATATAATAATAACGTTTTCCCCATTCCGAATACGTAATGTTATTAATTATGTTTTTCGGTTAATCCATTTTTTATTATAAGCGATAGGTATTTTTTTAACCGTTTTTAATTAATACGGTTAATATTTTTGTTTTATAAAAATTCCATACCGTTTAACCGTTTATAGCGATACGTAATCGCTTTATGCTTCGCAATTAATTATTATTTTAACCTTTTTTTAATATTTTATTTGGAATGTTAATAAATCGTATAATTAAATCGATTTTATTATCGCGAAAGTTTTTATTAGTTTTCCTTTTCGTTTATTCCGTGCTTTCCGTTTAGGTAATTTTTTTAGTTTTTTAGTAAAAAGAACAAGTATTATACATTCGTCTTTTTATCCAGGTCGAACGATACGTACGCTCGCGTAATCTTTTAATGCTAAGCTTCCGCTTTTTGTACTATATGCTTTTTGCATTTCGCAATTTCGCATTTTCTTAATCGAGCGTTTTAATAATGCATAATATTGGGTGCCGTTCGCTACGCTTAAAAACTACGGTAAATTTGCCGATTTAAGCTAATTCTTACCGTAGTAATTAAAATGCTAAACGGGGTTTAACTTTTAACTCGTTTCCCATTTTCCGTAAAAAGAAATCGTATTTAAATTTAAATCGTAAATGGAATTTGCACTTTTCGTAAATACATTTTGCTTAAAAAAGGTGCAAATATCCCGGGTATTTTATCTTAATGCTAAAATAGTCCTCGGAATTTAGCGTAGCTTATTTAATTCGTTTGCGTCGTCGAACTTATAGCTAACGTATTTAACTTTTTACTGGTTATTAAACCACGATAAAGGTTAGCCATTATTTCCGTCCGTTAAAATAGCGTAATATAATAGGCCATTTAGGTATTTTAAAACTTTAACGTTTTAAAAACATTTAAATACGTTAAGTGGCGTAAAAACGCGCTGGTTTTTCCAGCTTTTACGAATTATAAGTACAAAAGCCGCGTTGCTCGAGCTTTTTGCGCGTTTTTAAAACTCGGTCGTTCCGAAGGTTTAACCATTTTGGTTTATTTCCTCGTTGGTATCGAGGTTTTCCGACTTTCGGAAAAGGTGTGTTTAGCTTAAAAGCTTTTTTTAAGCTTTTCCTCTTATCGTGTCGCTTGTTAAGGTTGCCTCTTTTTAAGCCTAGCGAAAAACGGTATCGTTTTTCTCTTTTAAATCTTCGATTCCGAAAACGACCCGCTATTTTCCTTTGCTATCGTACTCGATTTTAATAGCTTTAAGCATAGCAATGTTTTGTAATTTCCGAAGGTACTATCCGGTAACCTTTTTATCGAACTGGTATATAATACACAGCTTATCGTAATAGCACGTTTAGCTAAACGCTGTTTTTAAATATAGTTTTTCTTATATCGGTTTTTTTTACATTCGTTAAAAGTTCGCTATTTAACGGTTATTATCCCTTTAAAAGCAATTAACTTTTATATAGCCCGTTTAGCCGCATTTAAAACACTTCCCGTTTTTCGGGTTTTATTTTTGCCTTTTTTGCTGCTTTTATTACTAATAAGCGGCTCCCGCATTAAAATCCATAAGGTTTAAATGCGTTTCGTAAACCGTAATAAGTTATTGCTTAGCCTTTTTTTAATTGGCTTTGTTTTATACCGCATTTTTAAAACTATATCCTTTTTTTTTCCTATTATCGTTCGTATAGTTTATTATTAATGCGAATTGCGTTTCGAACGTAATCCGTAAAAAACTTTAAGCGGTTTTGCTTTACGAGTTCGTTTTTTACGTTTTCGCGTAACCCGTTGTAAAAGTGCAATATTAACGTAGCGTCGCTTTAATTAAACTTAATATTAATTCGTTAAAAATTTGCAGCGTATTTAGCTGCGGTTTTTCGCTATTTAAAAGCTAGCAAATCTTTTTCGGCGATTCGAGTTTCGTTAACTATTCCGAACATTTTTCCGACCTTTTTTCCAAAAGTTTCGAAATTAGCGAAAATAATTTTAATAGCTTTTTAGCTATTTTTATACTTTTTAAAATACTCGCTTTAAGTTAGTTAAAACCATTTTTTTCACTTTGCCGTTTAGCTTAATAGCAGCGTAAGCAACCTTTTATTTTTCGTTTACGAATTGCTATTTGTAAAATTTAAAATAGCTTTTGCATTTAATAAAGAATGTTTTAAATTTGCCGTTTTTTTTCGTAAAACTTCGAAAACGGGAATTTGTATGCTCGAATTGCGATAAGTGTTTTAAAAGATATTAATTTCGCAGTAAATTGCTTTACTTCGGTTTAGCTTTTAGCGATTTCGTCCGTTATAAGTTTAAAAAGGCTAGCCGTATTAACGGCTTTGTCGAAATCGTATTTAACACCGTTAAAAGTAAAAACCGTGGTTTTTTCCTTTTTAAGCTTTTTACTGCTGCTCGTTATAACTGTATTATACTTTTCTTTTAACGAAATACTAAATAAAATTAGTTAAAATATTACAATTAGGGGTTTGCTTTTAAGGTAAAGCATTTCGAAAATGGAAAAAATAGTATTGCTAATGCTAGTAAACGGAAAATTACGTAATTTAAAAGGACAATTTAATTGCTTGCTTTAAAAAATGCCTAAAAGCTAACTTAAATTAATTAATGCGAAGCTTTAGTTAAATTTACCTAAAATAATAAGAAATCCATTTTTTATATATACGTTGCTTTTTACTTTGTATTAGGTTGGATTTATTATTTTGTTATAAATTTATAAATCCTTTTTAAATTTATTGCTTTATTATAAATCCACAAATCCTTTTTAAATTTATTGCTTTGTTATAAATTTATAAATCCTTTTTGGTTTACGTAACTTTACGTAACCGGGGCGGGCGAAAGCATTATTTCGGGGCCCCCTTTTGCTTTGCTGTTTTAAAAGCTTCCATGCTGGTCGTAACATTTACCAATTACGAACTTTAAAACGTAAGTATAAAAAGTAACGAAAAAAGGTTATAACGGTAATAAAACTTCGCAATTTACCCTCGCATTTAATATTAACGAATATACGATTATTTAAAATGAAAAACGATAAAAACGATTAAATTAACGTTAAAAAACGGCTTGCAAATATTCCGAAAAAATACTACAAATACGAAAAATTGTTTAGGAAAAACTTAAAAATAGTGCTTTTCGAGTATAAACCGTTCGATTTAAAAATTAAATTTAAATTAAAAATATAGCTAAAATACCAAAAGCTATACCAATTTAGCCCTCGATAGTAAGAAATGTTAAAAAAAACAATTGAAAGAAAATTAACGAAAAGGATATATTAAAGTTTCCGATTTTTTAATAAAATACGAAATTTTATAAAAAAAAACAAAAAAAAACGGAGCGAATATGCGTTAATTACCGCTTATTAAACGAAATTACGGTTAAAAATCGGTATTTTTTACCTTTTATTAACGAATTACGAAATAAGCTCGGTAAAACATAATATTTTACGGCTTTAAATTTACGAAAAGCTTATAACTTAATACGAATTAAAAAAAAGCCAAAAGTGGTTAACAGCTTTTAAAATAAAACTAAGGTATTATAAATTTTTAATAATAACCTTCGGGTGTATTAACGCATTAGCTACTTTTTAAAAATAATTAACTATATATTGCGTAAATATTTTAACGTTTTCGCTTTTGCATATTTAAACGACATTTTAATTTTTTTAAAAACGATGGAAAAGCATAAGTAGCACGTATATAAAGTGCTTTAAAAGCTATTTAATGCAAAGCTTTTTATTAAACTAAAAAAATGCGATTGGAATTCGCAAAAAGTTATGTTTTTAAAATTCGTAATTATATTTAAATAAATTTGCATAAATTTTAAAAAAATTAAGGAAATTAAAAAGTGGTTTATATTTAAAAACGTTACGAAAGTATAAAGTTTTTAAATTTTTTAAACTTTTATAAACGGTTTATCCGTAGTTATAACAAAATCGCTATACTATTTACGAACTTTATTAAAAACAACTATTAATTTTATTAGGGAAAATAAAAACAAAAAGCTTTTAAGCAATTACGGGACGCCGTATTAAAAAACCAATATTAGCATTTTTAAACCTAAAAAAAACCTTTTAAAGTTAAAACCGACGTATGGAATTACGCGATTAGCGGTTAATTTGGATAACGAAACGATTAAAAACTGTTATACTTTTATGCGTTTTTTTCGCAAAAGTTAAATAAATTTAAGTTAAATTACCAAATCCACGATATAAAACTTTTAGCGATTATCCAAGCATTTAAAAAAATAGCAACCATACTTTTGTAAAGCAAAACGACAAGTTGTAATATACACGAACGATAAAAACCTAACACATTTTATTATAAATAAAAACCTAAATAAGCGATAAGTTCGTTAAAACGAGTTTTTGCAAAACTATAACATTCGGATCGAATACCGGAAAAGGTTAAAAAACGGCCAAACGAACGTTTTAAGCTAACGATCGAACCATTAAATCGCAATACCAAAAAAACATAAGTAATTTTAACGAAAAACCAAACGGATTTTTAATCCCGGTTTAAAAAATGCTCGTTAAAACGGTTCGGTAAGGAAAAGTTTAAAGCTTAAAAAAAATTTAACAAATTTACAACTAGCTAACACACGGCTATTAAAGCGTAAAAAAACGCAAAAACGGCTATAATAACATTACAAGTTTATAAAAATTTAAACCGAAATATAAAACGCAATAAAAAATTGCGAAAACTGTGTTAAAAATAAAGCTAGCAAGCATAAGCCGTATAAGCTTTTGCAACTTTTACTAGCGCTTAACAAGGTATAGCAAAAAGTTATTATAAATTTCGTTATTAAACTTTTCCAATTTAAAAAACTGATAATTGGAATAAAATACGATAATATATTGGTAATAATAAATAGGCTTATTAAATACGCTTTATTTTTACCATATAAAAAAGTAGCAACGCTATTAAGTTAACGTACGTTTTTATTAAACATGTAATAGCGAAACACGGCACGCCGAACCGTTTAATTACGGATAAAAATAAACTATTTATAAATAAATTTTAAAAAAAGCGTACGGCTTTATTAAAAACCGAGCATTTTTTATTTACAACTTACCACTTTTAAATAAACGAACAAACGAAGCGAATAAACTAAACTATAAAATAATATTTACGCTATTACGTTAACTACAAACAAAATAATTAGGTATAATTATTCCTTATAGCTTAATTCGCTTATAACAATTTAATTTATAAAAGCATAAAAACTATACCGTTTTATAAAAACTACAGGTTTACGCTTACAGCGTATAAAGAACTTAAAGTAAAAAAGTATACCTTAATAGCGGAAATACAAGTAACGGAGCTTATTAAACTGCATAAACACTTTTAAATAAAGCTAAAAAAATTACAACACTGCATAACCATTTAAATAAACAAAAAAAGATCGAAAAACCGACTTTTAAAAAAGAAAATAACGTTTATCTTTTTTAACAAAATATTAAAGTAAAACGACCGAATAACAAATTAAACTATAAAAAATAGGACTTTTTAAAATATTAAAAAAGGTTTCGAACGTAAATTACAAACTCCAATTACTACTAATTATAAAATCCCACCCGGTTTTTTATATTTCCCTATTTAAATTAGCGCTACCAAGCTTTAAAAACGACGAATTAATAAAAATCGACCTAAAATAAAAGTACGAAATTAAAAAAAATTTAAATTGTAAGTTAAAAAACAAGCTTAAAAAGTACTTAATTAAATGCAAAAAGTACGGTTATAAGGAAAACACGTGGGAAAAAGGAGCCGACTTTACGAACTGTTAAAAAGCCCTAATAAAATACCGGTAAAAGCACTTATAAAAAGGTTAGCAAAGGAAAAAAGTTTTTAAAAAAAGTCCGATATCGTTAAACTTTTCCTTAAACGGTCGCGCCGGGATTCGAACCCGAAACCTCGGCAAAAAAACCAAAACCACACTTAATGTGCCATAAAACTTAAAAAAAATTGTTAAAAAACGTCGCAACTTACCACGGTTAAAAAAAGCAAACAGGTTTAGGTTAAAATTAACCTCGAACATTTGCCAGTTAAGAAAAACAGCAAAAGCCACGAATGGCTCGGGTTACGAAACAGCTTAACAAACCTCCCGGTCGGCCTTTTCCCGTTCGACACGTTCCAATTCTTTTATAGCGTTAATACCGCGTTTAAAAGCACGCATTTTCTTTTTAAACCACTTTTTTGCGTTTTTAAACGTTTAATACGAGCGTTAGCAGCGAAAAGCTCCCGTTTTACGATACGGCGCTTTTCCTTTTTTACCTTCAGCTCGGCCTCCAATTTTACGTATTATTTTCCGATTTTTCGAAATTGCACGGGAAAAGGGCCTAAAATGTTACAACCTAAGCGGTTTCGACCGAAGCATTTCACGCACCGCGATAAGTCCTAAAAAAAGGTTTTACACTTTTCGCGCTTTAGGATTTCGTAGCAAAAAAAGGAAAAAGGCATTTTAATAAAAAAAGAGAAATTTAAACAAGCAAATCCTTACGCTAAAGGGTTTTCTTCGCGAAGGGACGTTTTCGTACCCGGCCGGACATTTTGTTAATTAAAAAGGGGAAAAGAGGTGGTAAAAACGGAAAGTACTTGCTAATTAACGAAAAGCGGGGTAATAAAATATAGCTAAAAAGATTTAGCTTAAAAAAGGAAACTTAATATTACGACTAGCATATAAGCCCTTAGGAAACAAAGCGGGAAAAGGCTTTAAATAGTGCTTTTACCCCGCTTACGTTAAAAACGAAGGTTACGTAACCAGGAAAATTATTTAAAGCAAATTTAAAAAAGGATTTGTGGATTTATAAAAACTTAGGACAAAGCAATAAATCTAAAAAAGGATTTATAAATTTGTAAAAACTCGGGATAAAGCTACAAATTTAAAAAATTACTAAAATAAAACAACGTGTATATAAAGGATGAATTTCTTACTAACATGGGTAGCTTTTAACCAAGGCTTTAACATTAATTAACTTAAGTTGGCTTTTAAGCATCCTTTAGGGTAAGCAATTAAATTGTCCTTTTAAATTACGTGTTTTTTTATACTTAAACCAGCGATATTATCTTATCCACCCCCGAAGTGCTTTACGTTAAAAGCAAACCTTTAATTGTAACATTATATATTTTTAAAAATGGTGTTAACTATATTAATTATATTTATAACTTACATGTGTTGCACTACTAAGCACGTAACCCGGTTTTAATAAAACTGTTTTAACCTTTTTTTAATTTAAATACCCCGCACTTTTTACTAGTTTACCTTTATATATACTAGTTGTAATATTAACGTTAAATGTTTCGGCTTAATAAAAAAGGCGTATAATTAATAAATCGAAAATTTAATAAAGTTACACGTTAACCACGTAATTAAAATCGAGTTTTTTTCGGCGTTTAAAGCGGCATTTTTTAACTTTATAACCGAAAAAAACATTCGAAAAGGCTTTTAAAAAGTTAGTTTTGCTTTTTTAATTCGGGTTCGGTTTTAAAAAAGCTAAATGTAAAATTACGAACTTTAACTCTTTTAAAAAAGCTTTTAAACGACGTTAAACTTTAAACCTTTAAAACGCTGCGAATAGTTAAAAAAGCAACTTTGCAATCCGAATATATTAAAACTTAAATTACTAACTATTAAAGCAGCTTTTCGACATTTATATTAACGGTTATAAATTAAATTGCAAAAAGGACGAAAGTAATAATGCATAAAGTGGCCCTTTTTTAAACTAAAGTGTTTACGCTTAAAATGGCAAACGAAGCATTTAGCAAACGCTAAAAGGCTAAAAAAAACACGTGTTCGATTTAAAAGGTTACTTATTATCGAAAAGGTACGAAATGTTTTACACTAATAAAAGTTAAATAAACAGTTATAATAAAAAATGCGCGATTATAAAAGTTAAAAAAAGGTAACGATAACTCGTTATTAATGTAACATTTACGGAAAACCAAACATAATGCGCGCATTTATTAAAAAAAAGTAAAAATATTTAATATATATAATTCCAAATAATTTAAATGGATTTTTGGCGTTATTATATTAGCATGCGCGTTAATTAACCAAAAGTCGAAGTGTTATAACCCATTCGCTATTATAACCTATTTACTAATAAACCACGTTATAACCTTTTTAAATTTAATTTAATTTAAAAGTATATTAAGCGAGTTATTTAGTTGCAAAAAAACGCTGTTTAATATGCATTTTTCGCGTAATTCATTTAGCAGTTTAATCCACTTAGTAGTAAACCACGTTAAATAAATAATTATAATAAAAAATACGCGATTATAAAAGTTAAAAAAAAAGCGACGATAACTTGTTAATAATATAGCATTTGCGGTAAAACTGGATATAATACGCGCATTTGTTAATAAAAAGTAAAAATGTTTAATATATACAGTTTTAAATAATTTAAATGGATTTTTAGTGTTGTTAAATTAACATGCGCGTCGATTAACTAAAAGTTAAGTATAACTGCGCTATTCGTTAATATGCGCCACTTATTAATAAACCACGTTAATTAAAACAAAAAAGGTTATTATAACGAATAATCGATTAAGTAATAATCGAACGTTGTTTTTACATTTAACTAAACATTTCCTTAATAAAAAAGGATAAAAAGTAATAAAAAAGGAAAATACTTATTTTTAATAAAAAACGGGAATAAACGGAAAAACGAAGCTAAAAAAAGCTTAATTATAAAAAAAACCTAATATTACAATTAAAACAAAATGTAAAAAAGCTTAATAACAAACCGTTAAAAAAAAGCGATTTAAAAAAAAGCTTTTACATCGCATTTAACTTAATTAAAAATTTCGTAATATTAAAATAATGTATTTATTATACGATATAATAAACATAACATTTAAACTTTTAAAGTAATATATTTGCTATACGATGCAACAAATATAGCACCGATTTACGTAACAAACGAATTAATATATATAAAAAGGATTTCCTGATATTAAATAGCTTTTAATTAAAGCTTCGGCATTAATTAACCTAAATTAACTTTTAAACATCTTTTAAAGCAAGCACCTTCTTTTTAAAAACTTTTCCTATTAAACCCACTGTTAATAGCCGTTAAAAAAGCTGGTTATTTTTAATGTGTAGCTTATTAAAAATGGCCAAAGTACTATTAAAGCACTAACAAACCATTTAGCTTATTTCGCTCGCGTTTTTCAACTCCTTTTAATACCGACGCCGGCAACGCAACTGGGCCAAAAAAGCAGAAAATGGTTGGCAACGGTATAGGGGTGCCTATTGCCAATTAAAAGGAAGGCCTGCACCCTATCGCCCAGGGCGCGCGCGAAGCGCGTGCTGAAACCTTTGATAATCGGATTGCTTTAACCTCCTCGCATTACCAGGTTGACCGCCTTTTAACTTCCTTATCGCTTTCGCCGCACCGGACGAGCCGAAGCGATTTCGAACGCACGAAAAGACTGCTGGCCGGCAAGCAGTTAGCTACTTTGGACGAAAAGCCGGCCCGGCCGCCGCCGTCCCCCGCCAACCACGGCCGCCGTTGCACCACGGCACCGGCCGCCGCCCTATCCACTATACTCGCGACTTCTCTTTAATCGACCGCATTTAACGATACGCACGGCGTAAGATTAGCCTGCTTAGACACCTGCTTAAGCACGCACGCGCAAAATTTGCTTAATTGCACGCGCCCTTATTTATTACCACGCCGGGCTATACGTATGTATAGGTGGCATTTTACGCGCAAAGTTTTCGCGCGGCTCTGTTTGCCAGCGTGACCGTAACGGCCTCCGGGACCCGCACCACGTTAGCAAACCGCGCAGCTTATCGTTCGATACGCGACATACAAGGAGCATACCGGGTTGGAACTAGGCCCTTTAGCCCTCGAACTTTTCTTTCTTTTGGCCGGACCCAGGGGTGGTCCTAAGGACCCCCCGCTTAGCCTCGCCCCTTTTCCGGCACTTTGCCGGCCGACCGCATTAGTACCACCCGCAGCGCTTTTAACGCCTTGGCGTTTTATACGCCCTATTAACGATTGCCCGCTTACCAACAAGGAGCGCCGGAATGCGGCCCGACCTCCGTGTGCCTTCGGGTTTAATTCTGCTAGCCGCCGGATAGCAACATGTAGCCTAATGTTTAGCTTAGGTAGCGCTAGCACGTCGTATGCCCCTTGGGAGGCAGGGATTGGTAGATCCCGACTTACCGACGTTAAATATACTCACTCACTCACTCTCATCCCCTAGGGCAAGCAATTAAACGTTGTTTTCTACCCATTTGTTATCTCGCCCCCGTGTTACCAGTTAGCGCTACTGTCCGAGGCCACCCTTGAGCGCCCTACCTTAGGAGCAGAACCCCTGGTTGTAACACCTAGTAACGGTGGTTCTTTTGCGTTTTTTTTTTTTTTTTTTTTTTGGGACGAGGCCCGAAAGCTTCCAATTCAGCGTCACTAGTACTTTTGTGATTCTTACCCTTTTCCAACAGCCGTCGGACCAGAAGCCACCATCGCGTCGCGAGCGTCGCGGGAGTAGCATCCTATGATGACGAGCCAAAACCATCCCGAGAGGGAGAAACTGGGTGGGTGGGAACAAACCCAGTGCGATCACGCTCGTCGCCGACAAGTTCGTCGCGAAAAGGCTGTTGCGTGGGAGAAGGCCTTGATGAGGCCAAAGAGGATTCCGTTTACCACCGAAGAGCCACTGGTCGGACCACTCGCTACTCGTGGGCCGACCTGAGAAAGCCCCTGCTCCGCAAATGCCTGTCCGACCTGAAGGACATCCGCTGCCAGCAACATTTGGGCGGCGGATACGACGGCTGGTGCTGGAAGGTTTCGTTCGGTGATCAGGGGCCTTTTGTGCTGAAGCTGGTAAGGAGCCTTTTAGCCCGCGAAAATTCCGCATCCGCTGTGCGTCTAAAAGCTCACCTTTGGATGGTTTTTCTTTTTGCACCACGGCACAGTTCTGGGACGCCAAGCCCCCTGGCGGCTCCATGACGTGGTCCACCCAGCGCGAGTTCCAAAACAACGCCGTCCTCTAGATGGTGGAAGCGTCGCTGAACGACCTCGAGGACGGGCGGTCGATCCACCTGCGTGGCCATCTCGAAACCCGCGCCGACGCCGTCGAGAACCTCTACGCCTTTCCCCAAGGGGCCCGCCAAAAGCCGCGAATAAAAGCCGACGCCGAAACCACCAACGCCGTCGTCACGCTTGACGCGATGCGCAGGACGAGGAAATGCTTCGGTTGGTTGAAAACCAGCGGCGGATATTTTCGCCACCCGGCGCGCCACGACGTCGCGCCCAGGGGCGTCAAGGTCGGAAAATGGCAGCGCGCGCTGGGGCCGGACCCGGCGGAGGAACACTCTGCGCTCGTGTACGAGTACATCCCGGAACAAAAGACCGACGAGCATGAGCCCGTCGACCGGGATGAGATACAGGCGTCCATGGGCTTCCTGGCCCTTGTCGGGTTCGAGTTCCTCGATTCCACCATCTTGGACAGCTGGAAAAGCGGCGTCCTCATCGACCTGTCCGACATTGTTTTCCCGCTTGGCCACGGCAAATGCAAGGATCGCCATGTATACGGAAACGCCAAAGGTCTTCAAGCCTAGGCCCCAACTGTGCACAGGATTGTTCTGGGCCAGCGGCTCGAGTGGAGTGCGCGACCGGGTTGGGTCCAAGTCACCCAGCATAATCATCTCACTCCTTTTTACTGCAACAACTCTAATATAAATCTGCGTGAATGTGCCCGTTTTGTGTCCTCAAAGACAGGATTCGACACCCTGTCCCCATCCCCAACATGCCCCGTTTCTAATCCTACCCAGCCGACGCTCAAATCCAATGCCGCCGGCCACGAGTGAGTGAGCACCCGCAGGCTCTGGCTCCACGTGTCGTCGACTACCGCCGGCACATCCCGCGCCCTGCTTGGGCAACTGTGGCAGGGATTTTGACACGAGGAAACCAGACACCCACCAATCCCGCTCCTCAGTCCCGCATTACAGCGTTCTTTGTTTCGTCAATGGTTTGTCTACATCTCGTCCCTAAAACCAAAGTAACGCCGGCTGGTTGAATGTATAAGAGAAGAAAAATCGACAGGCAGACCACCGACCGCGGCATGCAGGCTCCAACACAAAAAGAGATCCAGCACTTTTCTTTACTCCACAGATGCCACCACCAGCGCCGCAACCCCTTCCTCCTCGCTGCGCACCACAATCTTGGTCGTGACGCCCGACTTGGACGAGTATGCCATCCGCACACTGGCCACAACCCTGCCGCCGCCCACCGTCTTGCCCAGCAGCTTGAGCGTGTGTGTCGTCTGGTTGATGGGCACGTCCGTGCCCTCCAGAGGCTGTAGCGAACAGCGCTTGGCCAGCTGCTCCGTCGCCTCTGTTTCCCCGCGGTTGTTAGTAGACTGTCGTGGGGAAAATTAAAGGGGCGAAAAATGGGGCCCTCCTGTATGTAGGGTTAAACTTGCCTGCTATGCTCTTCATGCTGCTCAGCTTCAATGTCTCCTCGGCCTCCTCGCCCGACGCGCCCACCTGCTCCCAGATGTGGTTGAAGTTGCTGGCAAACGCCGGCACGACGTAGTCGCTGCCCGACAGGTCGAACTCGGCCACCTCGTACTCGTCGTCGTACCCAGACTCCTCGGGCTCGTTCGTCGACGGGTCGATCTCCTTGGTGGTGAACTTGAGCGTGTTGGAGAAGGTGCTGATGGGCATCGAGCCCTCGCCCGACGCCTTCTTGAACGCCACGTAAATCTTGCCTGGCTCGTCCGTCGGTAGCTTCTCGGCCTCGATGATGAATAGCTCCTCGAGCTCCTCCTCGTCTGAAGGCGTCGCCACCACCGACACGTTCTCCAGCACCGTCGCCGGGAGGGTGTTCTTGACCTCGAACTGCAGAACCACGTGCTCCTTGAAGATGTGCTTGACGACGCTGACGACGTACTCGGTTTCGGCCTCGGTGAGCTCCACCACAGGCGACGACTTGAGCACGCCGCCAAACTCCTTCATCTCGGGAATCTGCAGCAGCTCCTCGGCGTACTTTTGCGCAGCCGCCGACGCCGAAGCGGCTGCCTCGGCCCCGGTGGGGGCCGCCTTGGTCGGACCAACCTTGGGCGGCTTGAGCGAGGGCGTCGTGGCCGTGAGCTTCTTGGTCCGGTCCTCGGCGTCCGCCTGTTCCCTAGTAACAACCGGGATGCTGGAGATGTCGAAGGGCGTCGAGAAGGTCGACTTGTCGTCCGATGTGACGTACATGACCAGCTGGTGCTCAAAGTACGAGAGAGAGAACATGCTGTCTACGTGGGCATTAGAAACACCACTCGTCATCGAGTCGGGGGAGGGCGGTATGCTATAGACTCACCGTTCTTGACAAACTTCTCAGCCAGCTCGTCCTCTCGTCCATGAGCCTCAGGTTCAGGGCGGCACGGTCCCGGACCTCGTCGTCGACATCGTCGAGGCAGCGTGTGAGAAGGACGTGTACACTGCGCTTGACCTCGGGGTCCTTCTGGCCAACACCAAATTTGGCAAGCGCCGTGACGGCGGCCGCCCTTACGATGGCGTTCTCAAGGACGACCCGGTTGTAGATGTATCTGATGTACTTGGTTGGTTGCGAGGTCTTGGGACCCTCGAGTCCAAGCAGGTGCAGGATGCGGACGGCAAGCTTGGTGAACTCGCAGTCCTCGATGAACTCGCACAGGTGGGCCAGCGCATCCTCCTTGGAGTCGGGCACGAACTTGATCAGGTCAAACATGCTCTCCACCACAGCGCGCTTGAACTCGTAGCCACCCTCGTCCCGGAGGATGCCGCTGAGGAAGGCCAGCATGCCGGCCTGTTTGCTCGGGAACTTGAGACACAGCGTGCGAATAGCCTCGACGATGGTGATCTTGAACTCGTCCGTGATCTCCGACATGAAGCCCGTGATCTGCTTCATCAACCTGTCCACGCTGGCCTCGTTGCCAGTCTTGAGCAGAGTCGTGATGGCGAAAGTGGCGATGGAGCGGTTGCTGTTGGAGATCAGGAGCTCGATGTCGGGATTGCAAACGTTGACGGCCTGGGGCTTGAATGTGGCGAAGTTGTGGAGAATGCGGAGAGCGGCGAACTTGGTGACGGCGCGCGGCGATGTCAGGAAGAGCTGAAGGACGTGGACGGCCTGCGCGACCTCGGCGTCGGTCACGTCGCGCATGTCGCAGATGGCCTTGGCGGCCTCGAAGTTGACCATCTCGCTCTTGTGCCTCAGCCAGCCGTCGAGCAGCTGCATCATGGGCTTCCGCAGCTGCTGGTCCTCTCGGCAAGCTGAGCGGCCAGGCGGACCAGCATGACGATGGCGGCGGGGTTTTTAACCGCGCCAGGGGCGCCGAACTGCTGCACCATCTTGACCAGGGCCATGCGGTCGTGCATGCGCATCTGGTATAGCAGGCCGATTGCGTGGTACTGGGTCATGGTCGAGTTGTTGACGGGCAGGCTGGCCGACGAGGACGAGAAGCCGAGCGAGAAGCCGCCCGAGGACTTGGTGCTGGCGGCCGCCTCCTGTGTTTCGCTCTGCCACCGCCTAACGACGTCCCTGGCGATGGGCAGGAGGTGGTACGAAGATACAAGGGCGGCGGAGGCGACTGAAGGGTTCTTGTCTACGATGGCCGTCTTCATAACACGTTCGATCGATTGCACAGTCGTCGCCTACAGCCCGAGGCGTGTGGTTAGCAGCCGCTCGCCGGGGAGCAAAAGAGAGGATCCAGGCCCGGCCGGGTGGCACCCACATCGATAATGCGGCAGAGGGCGCGAATGGCGTTGGGCCTGAAGATGACATCGGTGCTGCCGCCCGTATCCTTCATGATGGTGCTGGTGACCATGATGATGTCCTCGGCCGAGTTGGCCAGCTCCTTGATGACAAGGTGAACCATCTGGCGTAGACTGGCATCTTTGTTCTGGAACAGCTTGGAGATGCCGAAGAAGAGGGTTGTGGCTTCGTTGGTCGGGAACTTCTCGCCCGTGTACAGGAGGAGGGCGATCTTGGTCAGAAGGATGCGGCACTGCCGCGGCTGGATGGGCGAGTTGTTGAAGAGCCGGGCTGCGCGAGAGAGCCGCGATGTTAGCCTGTGTCTGCAGCCAGGAGCCGCCCAGGCGTCTCCCCTAAGGCAGGCGGCGGGTTGTGCGCGGTGTGGACGGGGGATAGGCATTCTGTGCGGCAGTGGCCGTGCTCACCCTCCTGGAAGACCTGAGTCCGGTCGACCTTGACCAGGCCGTTGTCGGCATCTTCGTCTTTCTTGCCGTAGTTCATGATGGGCAGCAAGCGAACAACGGCGTCGGGTGTGGTTGTGGGGACCCGCCTCTGGGACGACGTATGGATGCTTCAACCTACGTGGTGATATCCAGAGCTCAGAACGAACTGCGACGTAGTCAATTCCCCCCACACAGGGGGGCCATAAGCCACATGGACGCAGAGCTATTTGAGGCTGGTGCATCACGTGACTGCACAAACGCCTTTTAGGCTAGACTTCAAACTCCACAGCTCAAACCCACCCGCACGCAAGCGGAGAAAGCAAAGCAACGGGCGCAAAACAAGCGCCAGCATTCGAAGGCCCCCAAATCGGAAAGTGCACAACAAAAAAGCTAGAAGAAACACGTCTCTGTCTGAACCATAATGCCCCTCCTTGACGTTCGCTTTCAGTTCTTCTTTCAAGGCGGAAGCCGCTCAACATGACGTGTCAAGCTCGGCTGTGCCGATGATATCTCCATCCTATGCTTCCCCTGCCTAACTAACCGCCTTTAGGAGTGTAAGCCCAGCTCCTGCATTCAAAAATCCCAGGATTCACCCCTTCTCTGATCTGCCGTTCATCTCATTCCCTTTGAGATGAGGGGGCTAGGCCAGCTGGCTCGACACGCGCGCACCCTATCCAAGCGGCTGGCTGCGGCCCCAGACACTGGCCGATGCAGCATCCCATCGGGCCCTGGCGCCTTCAATCTGCCGATTTCATTCCAGACCGCAAGCCACGGAGTCGGTGGAACAGAGTGGCCGGCCGTCCTCGTTCCTACTGGCCGGATCCCGACGGCGCCCTTCGTCGTGTGCCCTCTCGCTTCATTCCCCTTCTCGCCGGTGCCGGGGAGAAATTTGATTTTGCTGCACTGCAACCAAACTAAGCATGCAGGCCGCGCTTTCCATCCCAGCAGCCCCTACATCGGGGAACGATCCGCCAGGCAAGCCGAGAGCCCTCCTAGTCCTACTCCGTGACCACCATGTGCGTGGTCTGCTGCTTCAGCGCATCCCCAAAGGGCCCCGCCCCGGGTGGAAGGGCGCGATAACGGCCAATGCCTCGTAACCTGGCACCTCTTCCGCCCGATCCCAGCAGTATCGCGCCCTCGTGGTTGGCTGCTCCCCTCGGGTCGCTGGCGACGGATGCTCTGCGTCGTGCGTCTTGTCCATGCAGGCCAGCAGTCCGCCTGCCTCGTTTGACAACAAAACCCCAGCTGGTGCGTGAAAGTACCACGTACGGCTTTTCTTTTTTTTTTTTTTTGCTTTTTCTTTCTTTCTCATCCCGCACCTCGCACCGATTTACTTCCCTATTGATTTCTCCCGCTTTTTTCCGCTTGGGGCATCCCGCGACCCAATCGGCCCCTTCTTTTCCTCTCGGCCGTTTTCCTCATGCAGCCGGAGGCCTGCCTGCACGCCTTGCCATGTAGCTACATAGCCCGTGTCTTCTGCATGCGCCTGCGTGGGGGACCACAGGTCGGTCACCCATCCCTTTCTTGAACAACCCGCTACGTGCTTCATTCGTCCGACACCTTGCCTGGAGCCAAGAGGCTCAGGGGTGCCGTCGGATGGCCTATACATGATGCAATCCCTCAACCAAGCTTCCTAGCTCTCCACCTACCCGGCCCTTCGGTCATCACTTCTCACTTCCAGGTCGACGAGCTCAGAGCTCATCGCCGATGATCCACCCAGCTATCTCTGCGGTAGACTCGACAGCCGTTGCAATTGGCTTCGGGTAGTCGCGAATACGCGACGGAGGTCACCCACGCCTATGCCCGCGGGTGTGACCTCCTAGGAGCTGTCCGAGGCGCGCAAGCTCGTATGTCATGCATGCCTTGCTTTTGGCGTGGAGTAACGTCCGTTTCCCCGCCAGGCTTAACCTCTTCGTTCCAGCCTCGGAGCATATACCCGCATCCATTCCTAATCACCGGGCCAAGCCGGCCAGCACAGCCTCTTCCCCGGGCCAACCAGGTTCACTCGATATTCTGGGCCAACAGGGACTGTCGCATGCATATCCCTCTGCAAGGTCCTTTAATCGCAAAGTGTGACTAGCCCAGTGTGTAGTTGATCGTGTGAAGGTTCCGTCGAGAGGAATGGAGAGCCGAGTTCACCAGTCAAGACACAAACATTACCAAGAAAGTATAAGTATGCCCCACGCCTCGAGCGAAGTCCTTCCCCAGTCACCTACCTACCGAGTTCAGGTCCTCCTCTACTCCCTCAAACTCGTTCATCACCACGACTAAAGCACTCCATTACCTCACGGATTCTTATCCTGCGAAGGCCAGCATCCCGTCCTCGCCATACCTCATCTAATCATTTTGATACACTCGAGAGTTTCCTCCTCGATCCACCAAGTCCACATCATGGCTGCGGCACCGTGTACCTGTTCCTGTGGCTGTTCCAATCTGGCTTATTGGTCAAACGGCTGGGTTTGCACTGCTTGCAAGGAAAACCTCTGCTCGTAGCCTCCGAAGTATGGCACTGGCATCCAGCGAGCGTAGCCCTCGTCAACGAGAGTGAGTAACAGACGGCGACAATCCACCCGAGCTATCTCCATGGAGCAAGTCTAACGCCCTTACCCTCAGAAGGCCATGCCATTCCACCTCCAAGTACCACGTTGCGCCAACTGCTCCGTCCGGCACGGTCCACAACCCCGTCATCGTCGAGCTTTAATTGGTTTTTTTTTCTCCTTCCATCTCTTTTTGCGTTTAGATTGCTTGTAGCGTGTACGTCACGCTCACCAAGGTCATCTTTCGATATTCCCGCGTTATTCTCCTAAGTACTTTTGAGGAACTTCCGGTTTGGGTTTGGCTTGCGTGGGAAAAGGTCACGGTGGGAGTCCACGGGCTGGTATACCAGAGCTTGGTGCGAAATTTTCGGTTTTTTTTTTTTTATCTCTAAAGCGACTCTTCCAAAGTTTCACGTCGACATGAACAGGACGAAAGGCATGACTCTTTAATTGCAATCTCCAGACTGCCCTACACGGGCCTTCTCTATCCGGTCCAAAAAAAAACCGAGCATATGAACACCAGACGTCCGGGTTTAATAACCTAAACATGCCTAGCCGCATTGTGTGTTCCCCATCGCGTAAATCATAACATCCGCACATCCACATCCACCCATCGTGGAATGACACTGAGAAATGCTGCCACCAAAGGAGTGAACCCGCCAGGATCGACTGCTAAACCATGTATCTTGAAGCAGTGGTGTGCTCAGGCGGCTGGACTAAGGAAAGAAGGGGCCAAGCAGCATTGGGGAATTTTTGTGCAGGAGTGTCGGAAGGGGAAAAGGAAAGAAGCTAGGTGTCGAACAGGGTGTGCAAAAGAGTGTGGAGCATCGAACGAAGAACAAAAAGATAAGGAATAGGTAAAAGCAGATATGGTGTGAGTGCTGAGCAGTATTTCCACTGGCATGCGTAGAAAGCCGAGGACGGTAAGTCCTATTAGCAATCGTGATCGTGTGTCCTTTGTTTCCGGGGAGGTTTTTTTTCGTTCTTTTTTTTCGGTGATTTTTTTTTTCTTCTTTTCTTTTTCTTTTTTTCTTTTCTTTTTTTCTTTTTCTTTTCTTTTCTTTTTCGAGGCAGAAAGCCTGGTGAAAGTATGTATTGAAACAGTAAGACAACGGGCAAAAAGGGAAGGCAGCGAGCAGAAGAAGCGCAGCAACAGACAGAATAAAAGGCGGGAATAAAAGCAAAGGTCAAAGCGGCGAAACAAGGAAAGGGGACAGGCTACCAAATTTCGTTGTAATGGAGAAAGAAATGAGACAGAACATTCGAAAGGAGGAAGATGGAAAGGAGACTGTGTGAGGTGTCCGAGCTACTGAAATTTTCCGTCTTTGTGTTTTTCCTTTTTTTTTCTTTTTTTCTTCTCTTTTTCTGTTTTCGCAAGAACGCCACAACGACATATTTTCCCATAGATAGCAAGAAATATCGATAAGCAGAGCGTGGATGTTCGTAGGAGAAGCCATAAAGGAAATGAGGAGATAAAGGAAAGGGCAAAGGGGAGAAAGGGCACAGAATATGGATGATGGAAGCGACAAGATACAAGGAAATATACGCCCTGATATGTGCAAGGTGTATATGTATGTCGTGAGTGGCCACGGGGGCACCTCGACTAGCAAAGATATCCGCCAGGAGGGCCAGGGCCTGCGGAGCCCTCCACGCTCAGGCGAATTGGGCCGTGAGCTGGGCAAGCTCGAGTTGCCGCTGGAGGAGGAGGCTCGCGCGAGAGTCCTCGAGCCAGTGGAGCAGATGGCACAGGCAGCTATACAGGTACCACGGGGCCCTCTTCGTGGCGGCGTTGTCGCAGAACCTGCTGACCCACAGAGCCCAGTCACTGTCGGCGAGCTCGCGTTCCAAGATGATCAGCACCTCGTCGGCGATGATCTTAATGGTCGTCTTTGCTGTTGAAGGGCATTTCTGTGTCAGTCTCTGGCTCGCACAGAAGTCGCGGGCGATTTTTGCAGAATGTCGCTCGAGGATAGGGAGGGGTAGACGGGCTATGATCGGGCAAAAGAGGGGAGAGGGGCGGGGAGGGGGGGCAGCGGCAATGGGGGAGGTCATTTACTGGTATTGGGGCGGATGTGCGCCCTGGCGGCTTCGGGCCAGAGCAGGGCGATCTCGGTCAAGATTCCAATGTCGTCCTCGACGTCGGCGATGCGTGACAGGATCGCGGGCATGCCGCCGTCCTTGTTGCAAAGGGCGTGCCTGGAGTAGCCAAAGTAGTCCATGGTCAGGCGGAGGACGAGCCTCTCGACCATCGTCTCGGTCACGGCGTCCGCCCCGCGAACCCACTGGCGCATGAGCCGAATCATGGACAGCGTGCCGTGCGGGCCCGTCTCCAGGCCCCTGACGGCGATGTCGGGCCTGTCCGTCCCGTCCATAGCTTCTTCGACCTCGCAAACAAAGTTGAAGACGTGGTCGATCCTGCGGGACATGATTGCGGCGGTCGCTCTCCATGCCAGTCTTTCCGACGCTATCCCGAGGACGTCTGTTTTGGGGTCCGTGTTCCAATCGCGCTCTGCGTCAAGGCTAGATTGCGGGTAGGTCTTAGTAGTCGTCTCGTTTGGGGAAGGGCCACTAGGGGCGGGAGAGGTACGGCGGCCTTACTACATGAATCCCAGATCGAGTAGGCTTTGGCCATGAATCTTGACCAAGGGTAGCTTTTGATATAGCATGTAACAATGAAATGCTAACAAGGTTGGCCCTCTAACAAGCCCCCTGCACTCGTTTGCCTCATAAAACTCTTCGGGATAAGGTGGGCTGAACTCATGGGTTGTGTCCACAGAGGTGAAAAAGGTCGGGGGTGGCCCGACGTCTGTCAGCGCGTGCAGGGGGTACAGCTGATCTGTGGGTACCATCCAGATCTCCCGGGCTTCGGTGGGAGTGGGAAAATGCGCTAGCACGGGAGTCAGGGGCTCGGGCGAGGCGGATGGTGCCGGTTGGTTGTGGGACGCGGGAGGAGCGGAAGGGAGGGCGTTGAGGACGGTGCTGGTCTCTTCCTCGACGAACTCCGCCTTGACTTCGATCGTGTCCGAGTCGCCAATCTCAACGTCTGCAGCCCGCGAGGTGCTGCCAGGCGGCTGATGAGGCGTGGGAGGGGCGTCCCCTCGCTCCTCGGAGTCAGAACGGGGCTCCGACTTCACCATGATATCATCACTCTCAATGGAGTTCAGCGGCTCGAGGACGCTCATCTTGAAGCTGGCCTGGAGTGCCGGACGGTGGCGACGGTGAAGCGCTGTGTGGTGTGGTCAAAGATAGAGATGCTATCCTCGACGTGGAAAACGGCTTTGCGCGTGATCCTGTCAAACGCGAGGGTCAGTTTCCGTGTGCAGCTGGTGACGCTGAGGCTCCCGCGATCGGTTGGCGCCCGAGCACTCTCGGCCCGACGCATGGAAGGCTTGCTTCTGGGATGGAGCAGATGGGGAGAGCAGGTGGAGGGAGAACAATGTGATGATCTGGTTCAGACACGCTGAGCCAGGAGGAGGAGGAGGAGAAGGAAGAGGAGCAGGAGGTGGTGGCTAGTTGAACTAGGTAGGGAGGCACTGACAAGATCTAAGCCGAGCGAACGCGAGTGTAGGGCGGACTGAGTAGGCGAACTTTATAACAAGTGCGAGAATAATGTATAATGTCTGGGGGATTCAACTCTTGAGGTTCTTGGTGATCTTCTGTCTGTCTCCCTTGGACATGATCTTTGAGACATATCGATGCAGTGTCGAGGGGCCCGACCGCCCTTTTTATAGACATCCATCGCGAGAAGATTGCCAACACCGAATACACCGAAGTCCCGGAAGCCACAATTCGGTTTCTGGCAGCGTTGCCAGGATTCCATCCCACGCCCCTCATCTCCCCGAGCGTACTCCCCTCATGCATACTCCCTCCTCCGCGCTCTTTCGATTCATTGTCCTCTTGGTTTTGCTCTCCATTTCCCTCTTCTTGCTTTCCTAGCGCACCCTCTAGTGCATAGGCAGGCAGTGAGCCAGAGCCCTCCCCGGGGAAGACTCCGGCTCTCCGGGTGATATTTTCACACCGTCGCCATCGGAGGCGGGCTGCCCTCGGCTAGGGTGTGCCTACTTTCAGCAAGGCCAGGAGAGAACGCCATCGCCTGGGGCCAAGCGGGGCCATCCAGGGACTACTATGCGCTAGCGTGCCAAAGGGAGGGAAGGACTTGTTCGCGCAAGCATTCCGCGGAGGGTTGGTTGGGCGGTGCCAGGGGGTGTGGGGCAGGTAGCGGTAGTTATGGAGGCCCTTGGTGCCTGCGTCCAGGCTCGCCCACCACCACCTCGTCTGGCAGTTCTGGGCCAGCCTTCCCTTCTCCAGCACATCGGGTGGAAGTTGGGCGGTGGATGGGCACGATGGGCTGGCTGGCTGGATCATGGTGTCTTGGGTTTGAATGAAACTGATTGCCCAAGGGAAGCTGGGCCCAAAGTGGGCCACACACCCGCCCAGCACCAGCCTCTCGGTGCGTTCATCCCATCTTCTCTTTGATCCCCGCAAGGATTATTGCTCCGAAGCTCACCTGGCGAGCAGAGATGCAGAGATGAGCAGGTGCAAGCCGGCGGCCACGAGGAGGGAGGGTCAGCTCGCGAAAGCACCAGACTACTGTCTCTAGAATTGCGCCATAAACCAAATCCCAATCGGCTAGTGCTTTTTTTTCTTTTCGGCGGCCGCTGATCCGCTCCCCGTCGCTTGCTTCTTTTTCCTCGGTCGATCACATTCATCGGGGTGACTGGGGAGGGGTGGGAAACACGCCTGAGAATGGGAAATAGGGAGAGAATGGGGGAAAAAAAAGAATCACAAGGCCACCTCACTGTCTCACACTGGCCCGCACACTAACGCTGGGACCACCACCTGCCTCTGCTCAGGAGTCCGTATTGAGCGAGACCTCACTAGCCGGGTGCGCCTGCCTCCCAGGCAGCTGGTCAATGACGTCGTCCATTTGCCTCCCTTGGAATCGACCCCACACAATATAAACAGCGTCCTGGGTCAGGTCTCTTCCAAGCACCACATCCCAAGCCACCATATTTCGCAACCACGAAAGGCAATTGGCATCCAACTGGACCCAGGAATCCTCCGAAGGCGCGCCGTACGCTCGGCCTAAACGACGCACGGAGTCAGCTTAGCTGCTCTGGTATTTTACCGATCTGGCATAGACCCGCCCACGGCATAGCCTGGCGCTCTCCCCGGCCGGCCAAGGCTCCTCTGCATACATCCAGACACTCTAAGAGAGAGAAAAAAAAGAAGCAAAGATTCGCATAGCCACCAAGATGTCCCAAAGCCCCGGAGTCGCGGGCTCGCTCCAGGCGAGGGCACAGGAAGTTGTGTACGTCTCGTCTCCTCCTTTGCTCCGTCACACCGACCCTTCTGTGCCAGAGCTCAAATGGCTTGCAGTAGAGGCTTCGCCCAGGCTCACAAGTTCTCCATTTCGAGCAGCAAGGAGGACTACGCCGAGGCAAAGGCACAGGTCAACGATGCGGCGAGGAGCGGCAGCTACCTGTACCCCATCAAGGTACGACATTTCCTCCCATGCAAGCGCTGCCCAGATCAGGCAGGCCCGAACCTTCTGATCGCTAAAACGACGAAACCTACAGGGCATCTTCTACTTCGCCTCCCACCGGGCCCTGTGGAGGCCCTTCCTTTCCCGCATCGGTCCCACTCTCGCGGTCTCGGCCGCGGTGACAGTGCCCATGTTCATCTTCACTTACCTTCCACAGCTGGCAGTCCTCGTGTGGGTGAACGGCCCACTGGCCGTGTTCACGACGGTTCTGCTGGTCCTCAACGAGTCGTCAACGATCACGTCGCTTATCGCCCGCAACTTCATTATGCAGGATGCCCTCTTGGACACCTTTGACGGCACCCTTGTTGCCCGTGGCGCGACTGGCGTCGTCAAGGAGGGTAGAGAGCTGCAGCCGGGCTCCGACCCTATCAGCAAATTGGGAAAAGTGCTCAAATCTCCCTTCGAGCGGTTCAGCCCCAAAGCCATCATACGCTACCTTATCCACCTTCCTCTCAACTTCATTCCCGGTAGGTGGTGTCTTGCCTGCCGCCTCGAGCTGCCCCCTGGTCACGCCAAGCATGAAAAGCTAACGCAGGCTGTGTGTTGCCTGCCAGTTGTCGGGACCATGATCTTCATTCTGCTGCAAGGTATGTTGAGATCGTCCTTTTTCCCTGCAAGATGTGATGCCCTCCCTAGTCGCATTTGATGTGCGATCCCACTGCTAATACACTCGATGCGCACAGGACGAGCCAGGGGCCAGGGTGTCCACGATCGTGTATGTCTCGGCGGAACATGGCACTGCTTCTGTGAATGAGAGAGAGAGGGGGGGCGAGAGCAAACAACCATTGGACGGCGGAATTAACAAAAACAAACACACAGTATTTCCAGCTCAAATCCTGGGGCAAGGAGCGGAGGTCCGCCTGGATCCAGGCGCACGCAGGCTCCTACACGGCGTAAGTCACCCTTGGCGTCGCCACAGCATTCCTCCCTTCGTCTTGTATAGTGTGACTTTACTCCCCATGCCTGCTTTAGTTCTCTTTGCTTTCTTTGCGTATTGCCGCTCCCTATTCTTAGTTGCAGCAGCTGACAATGGATCACACGCCACCAGGTTTGGTTTCGTTGCCACTCTGCTCGAAATGGTGCCCGTCGCATCTCTGCTCTTTTCTTGCACTAATGCTGGTAAGCTCCAATTGGTTGCACGCCGTGCCACAAGTAACGGTCGGGTAGCTGCTGTTCAACGCTCATTTGTGCTGACCGGTTTTCATCCTAGTCGGTGCTGCTCTGTGGGCGGCAGACATCGAAGCGAAGGGCACCTAGACGGCCGGGCAGGCTGCCGGGAATAAGGGCGACTGAGGTGCCGGTTTCCGGGCATACCTAGCCACTACTAGTCGGTAGGAGCTCTGAATGAAACACGACCACGTTTACTTTTTCGATCAGCTGGGGCCGAACCATCGATCGCCGCCTGAGCGGACGGCTGGTGGTCATCGAATATTGATACGTACACAACCCGCGGGGTGGCAAGCTCTGGGACACGGGGCTTACTTGGCGTGGGACTCGTGCAGCCTGTAATGTCCCAGACTAGAGCAGCAAGAACAGTCTCTTTTTGGCGCCCATATTGAATGGATGGTTGGAAGGCTCACCAATGAAGCAAGGCGGTGTTGGTTTTGGCTTACCAGGGGGCCCTGTACTTGCACCAACACCTGGCCCAGTCGCAATTCAGCTGGACAGATCTACATAGGTACCTACCTACCTAAGGTAACGAGGACTTTTTTTTCGGGTTGGTATTCGGGATCGAATCATCCGTGCCTAGTCGCAAGTTCAAAAGGACGCCAACGCCAATGGCATTTTTAGCGGACTGGGAGAAGAGCGCTGAAAAGGGGGGTGGGAGTTGCTACGTGCGAAGGACACTGGCATAGGAGCAAGTAGTCCGGGAGGTGCGGAGACGCGGCAAGGGAGAGCAGCCCCGGTCCTCTCCTGCAGTCCATCACACCCACCCCTGCCGTCATACATGACCTACTGCGTTGCGCTGAAAAGGGGGGGGGGGGGGGGGGGGGGGGGGGGAATAGGTAAAATAAGAGGAGAAAAAGAAGTCAAGAAAAAAAAAGCAATTCGATGTGCCTTGGGAGGCTCTTGGCCATGTCCAAGCGCACGGCAGGCAGGTCAGGCTGTCCTTGGTAATTGGAAGCGATTGGCGGAGAGTGAGAAAATCTCTCGCCCTCTTCCTGCGTGCTCTCCCTTTTTTTCACCCGAGGAATCGAACGGATACCTGCCTAGATTGTCGGTCACGTAGCTCATTACGCAAAATATTTCTCTCGGTGGGAGAGATGGCCGGCCGTCCCTTTCGGTCTTGTGATTGTTGCACAACAGGGGAGATGGGGTGGGAGGGAAGGCCAGCGATCGCTGGGAATCGCCCGTCGTTACACCGCAACAATTCCTCCTCCCTCCCTACATTGAGGTGACCCGGCCACCCACCTCTGTTGGCCATCCCTTCGCACGGCAGCTCCGGATCTGGGAGCAGACGTCCCACAGAGATCAGGTCCGGGGCAGGCAAACAGCCAGAGCCACCCCCTCAAGGGCTGGGGGACGAGAGCCCGTCTGGCTCCCGCTCCGCCCCTCCTCGTCTTCCCTCTTCGCTTTCGCCCGCCCTCCTGGGGCCTGTGGCCGTGGCCCCTTGTCTCGCGTCTCTACTCTTCTCTTCTCTTTTCTCAGTGTGGACCAACATAACGGCTATGGTGAATTTTCGAGGAGCCAATGCCCTGTAAGATTCATTCATGCCCTTGATTGCCACAGGCAGAGCGATCCGCTTCCGTGCCTGTGCTGTATATGAACAGAGCGCATTAGGGGCTGGGTCCAATTCGGTTGACCAGAACGCAGGCTGGAAAGGCAAGTAGGTGACCATTTCCTCCTCTCCTATCTGTCGGGCAACCCGAGATCATTCTATTGTTGCACTGCCACCCTTCACCTGCAAGAAGCCCCCTTTTCCCTCATCACCATGGTAGCAGAGCCGCTCGCCGTGTAGCCAGCCACCTGCATATCTCATCGGTGCTAATATGGAGCACTGGGAGTACACGTCCCCGACAAACCATGTACACAACTGTGGTAGCTGATGCTTTCTCCTTGATTGCTTGACGACGGCGTCCGGCTACAGGCATCTCTTCGGGAGTTTGGCGGACACAGACGGAACGAGCACTGGACACCGTCTGCCGTGACGGGAAAGCGAGCCGAGCATCTGGGGACTTCCCTCTACGACCCTCAATCCTGCCACCCTCGTGGAGCTGCTTCCCAGAACGCAGAGCGACGAAAGCGAAGCAGACTTCGCAATACACCCCCCGTGTTTGCTTCGCGGAAGCGAGGCCCAGTCCTCACGCGAGCTCGTACTCGCCGAGAACCGGGAAAATGCGACCGAGGGCTTGGGTGCGTGCTCCTCAACGGGTGCCTGGTGTCCCGATGTCGCCTTGGTTACTGCCGCATATCGTCCATGATAGCTGTAATACTCCTCACCCAGGGCGAGGGGTCCATGTATCGAGATAGCACGAGCCGTAGTGCGACTAAGCAGAGACGCCGGCGTGACTTGGATGGAGGCAGGCATCAGGCACTGGCAGAGCAGGAACAGGACAAACACGCTGCCAAAAGTTGTCATCGGGTGTACCATGTTTCCCCAGGGGCTCCAAGTCCATTTTGGCTGTCTATTGTCACGGCCGTTGGGTGTCACTCCGCCTACCATGACGGCGGCTGCAGGTCTCGTTGGATTAGGGACACGTCGAGGTGCCATGGCTGGCGGGCTGGTGCATCGGTGCGGGATGTATCAATGATTGATGGTAGTTGCGCTCCTCAAATTCGCCTGAGCCTGAGTCCATCCGGCCGAGTGGCCTCCCGTTGGGCGGGTTTTGGGAAGGAACGTTCCTTCCGTTTGTGGATGTTCACGGTGATATATCTCGTGTTGAGCTGCCATGCCCTCCTTCCTAACGGGACACGAGCCGGTCTCTCTTCTCGTTCCTTCCCTCTGCACCCCGCCTCCCTCTCTCTTTTTCCTCTGCCTCTTAGCCAGTGGACGCCTCACTCTTTTTCGGCTGCGTGCCCTGATATCGAGGTTGATCTCTCCACCCTCCATAGATACCTACCTAGGTACCTGGCATTAGGTTGGTTCAATATCCCGATATCAGGCTCTCGCCTGCCACTCGTTTTGTCAGGAAGAATCTACCAGCAAAGCCGGCCGTTCGCTGCCCCGGAGTATCACCTCTTTCGAGTTTGGGAGAGCTCAATCCACTCTTTTTCCACTCTCTCGCCTCCTTTCTCTATTGCCGCTGCATCGGGAAAGAGCCTCTGCGCCAAGACCGTCCCTGCTCCTCACCGTCATCCCCAGGTGGTCGCGATTCCTTCCCTTTCCAGAGACGTCCGGAAAAGCAGCCCTACCAAGAAGCTTGGTCTCGGGCAAACATGAGGCTTCCTTTCTGGACCGCATTTGCCCAATGGGCCGCTATCCTCTGCGGACTCATGCTACTCGGCATGGCTCAGGACCGCTTCCCTGGCGCCCACGGCCAAGCCGCTGGCATCCGCAACCCGCTCCTTTCCCGCCAGGAGGGCGCCATCGACGGATCTGTTCCCGAGCCACGCGCCCTCGCCAACCCGCCCGCCCCTGGCTACGGCTACGGCTACGGTTATGGAAACCCGCTCGCCTTGACGTCTACCACGACGACCGGTAAGATATTTGGCTTATTCTCTTAGGAGCCACTTCGAAGATTATCCATTCTAATATGATGTTATGGCAGCTACGTCCACTGCTTCTGATACGGGTCTGCCGCTTCCATGGGAGACCTCCGAGACTGTCTCCTCTACAGCGACTGTCTCGACTGCAAGTGACTTCTTCACGTCCGGGGCTCTGCCTGTGAGCGGTTCTGCTGCTTCATCTGCGGATCCGTCCTCTGCAACCGCTTCGAGTACTTTCACGGCATCCTCGGCCGAGACCGGCTACCCTCTCCCAGGTGCTTCGTCGTCGTCGTCTTCGCCGTACACCTCCTTTTCGCTGCCCTCGACCTCGACTGCGGCCCCGTCTTCATTTCGAAGCCCTACTCGTCCGACCACAACAGATCTACTTCTTCCACCCTTACCGAGCCTCAATGGCTCAGAGTCAGGGGTTGGGCCTACGGAGGTCACAAGCATCTCTAACCCGCTTTCATTCAGCTCTTCTGTGTCCACTTTGGCGCCGTTCCCTCTTTCCAACTCCACAGATACCCCCGCCGGCCCTACGGGCACTGGGACATTCGGCATGTCAACTCTCCCACTGGACACCGTGGCAGCGTCAGCACTTCCGACGAATGGGACCGCCACCCTCCCACAGTGCTCAGGCGGGTCAATAAGCAGCTCTTGTCTGGCTACTCCTTTACCCTCCTCTTCCAACCTCTCGTCCCCCGCATACAACTCCTCCTCTTTTACGACTCTGGCATCCTCCCTCTGCTCAGGAGCCTGGATGACAGGTCCCTGCTGGGTGGGAGCTTCGCAGACACCCACGCCTACACCCCCCTTCCCCTGGACCAACTCGACTCTTTCTGGGGCCGGCCCCACGGGCAGCCTTTGCGGCAGCGGCGGCATGACTGGGCCCTGTGTTCTAACCACGGCTGGGACGCCCAACTCGACCACGGCACTCAACTCAACGCTCCCGGCATCAAGCACATCCGTGC
Source organism: Gaeumannomyces sp. JS-464 (assembly GCA_002197995.1). NCBI lineage: Eukaryota > Fungi > Ascomycota > Sordariomycetes > Magnaporthales > Magnaporthaceae > Gaeumannomyces > Gaeumannomyces sp. JS-464. The sequence goes on along the minus strand of NGZR01000001.1, from coordinate 1,562,793 downwards.
CGCTTCCCATCTGCACTGGCGGCGTGATGTCTGGGCCGTGCATTCACAGCACATCCGGAGTGCCCGAAACGTCCCTGACCGATGCCTGGAGTGCCTCGCTGCCGACTTCAAACACTTACACGTCGCTGCCCACTTGCATTGGAGGTGCGATGTCTGGACCATGTGTCCACAGCAGCTCTGGTGTGATCGAAACGTCCCTCACCGACGCCTGGAGTGCGCCGATTCCGACATCAAACACATCCACGCTACTCTCCATCTGTACCGGGGGTGTGATGTCTGGGTCGTGTATCCACAGCACTTCTGATGTGGTCAAAACATCTCTTACCGACGCGTTGAGTGGCTCGTTGCCCGCAACCACCACAACCGATTCGAGTTCTGTATACGAGACGTCTCTGACTGATGCTATGAGCGCATCTCTCCCATTCTGCGCAGGGGGCTTCATGTCAGGGCCTTGCATCGGGACAACATCAACACCGCCAACCACATCAGCCACGTCTTTCAGCAATATACCCCTGACAGATTCCTGGAATGCATCTCTGCCCTTCTGCAGTGGAGGCGCCATGGCAGGACCGTGCAATGGCACTGCGGCACCGACTACAACAACTAATTCGGTCGTTGAGACCTCCTTGACGGATGCGTGGAGCGGCTCTATGCCTACATGCACAGGCGGCGCAATGGGCGGTCCATGCAATGGCACCACGATGCCAACCAGCCCAACTAGCTCAATCACCGAGATTTCCTTGACGGATGCATTGAGCGGATCTCTTCCTACCTGCATGGGAGGATCGATGTCCGGGCCTTGCCTTGCACCGTCTGCAGGCCTTTCTTGGCCCAACACAACCTCGAATGCTACTTCGCTTCCGATCTGCACCGGAGGTATCATGGCCGGGCCATGTCTTGCAGCGTCTTCGACCCCGTACCCAGAACCGGTAACAATCTGCACAGGTGGCATAATGATTGGTCCATGTGTCACCACCCAACTGACCTCTCCAACGCCGCTGCCGGTGTGCACTGGTGGCATAATGGTTGGGCCATGCCTGGTGAACGGCACGACGGCCCTCCCAACCTCAACACCGCCCTACCCTCTGACCAACGCCACGGCGAGCGACGGTCCTACTGGGCCAACTGCTACAACGCCCGCGACAAGCTCCCCTCTGCACCCTACTCCAAACTTGACTAGTGCCACTTGGCCCACAGCGTCAAGTCCCTCTCCTCCCTTCCCGCTTTCGAATGGGACTTTGACCTCACTCCCGACGGGCGGCACATTTGGCACTGCTGTGACAAGCACCTCCTGCGACACTACGTCTGGTCTTGTCATCCCCAGCGGTTTCTCGCTGAACGGAACGGCTACTCCCACTGGCCCTTGGGTCAACTTCACAACGACTTGTAACACTACCACCTTTGTTACAAGTGCGCCACTGACTGCCTCGCCTCTTCTGTCTACTTCTCTCGAAGCAAACGCAACCTCGGGCTTCGGTCTACCGAATAATTCATCGGCTACCTTGACAACGAACAGTTCTGCAACATTTCCGATCTTAACATTGGCGACTCTTCCAGCGTCCACTCTACCTCCAAACAGGTCCGAGGTCACCAAAAATGCAACCTCATCAGCATCGTTCTACAACAGTACCAGCAGCACCGCAGTATTCGAGACAAGCCTGACAGATGCCATCGGGTTCCCACCCAGCAGCACCACAACAGGATATGGACCTTCCGCCACGGCGACCACTTCTGTTTCAAGCGCGTCTTCTGAAGAAACGTCTGCAACGAGCGCTTTGGTGGAAGCCAGTGCTTCTGCAGCCCCAAGCATGTCTGAGTGGCCCGACATGCCTGGTTGGGAGCCGACAATCTCGTCGTGGACATCGTCAGGTAAATTTTCACTGATCATATCCCGCTAACAGCAGCCCTCGAAGCTAGAGAGCTAACACAACACTAGGCTGGCTTACCACCTTCCTGACAGAGACCACTCCTGCAGCCGCCGTCCCGAGCATGGGTATGGGCGGGGGTCGCCTGGGCCCAGATCCGGGAGCTCCCCTCCTGGATCACCACCACGACCGTCCGGGCCCCTTCCGCCCTGTCAGCCCCGGCTCGTCTACTGGCTTAAATGCCGGCTCAGACGAAATCCAGAATACTCGGCCAAGCTTGCAGGGCCGGTTCTGGACCGGTCTTAAATCCCAGTTGACGGCGTTCGGCACCGGCGCCGGCGAAAACTCTGAGGAGCCCGAGAACTGAGGATTGTATCCCTTCAGCAACAGACTTTCCTCAAGATTTAGGCATCGGTCATCGCGCTCCACCTGTGCCGTCTCCAACCACTCTTCGGTTTATAATTCTTTCACCAATCTCGGCTGTGTTTTCATTGTGTCATTTTGCTCCTTGGTACCTGTCAAACATGGGGATTGATAATTGGGGTTTCATGTTGAACAGCTGGGTGGTGGTCGCATACCTGAGTTTTTCCAGAACGCTCCCCTGTTGGGGCCTGGCATGGGGTCCGTTGACGAGGGGGAGTTTAAAGAATCTGATGTGCGTTGTTTTGTCAGATAGATGGGAATGAACGAACGAGTAGTGGTGTCCTTTGGGGGTATCGTCGAGGAGGTTCTCGCTAGATAGCTGGTTCAACAGACACCGTGTTCGATTGATGTACTATCTATCCATCGATGCTCGGAGCTGTTTGCAGTGTTAATTCGAAGAAGGCGTGGGTAATCCCGGCTAAAGGACCCATCAACTTTGAGGTGTCGCTCAGTGGACGTTGGAATGGCCGATCTGGAAGAACATGCAGGAAGACACAGCGAGGAAGCGGCAACAAAGGCAGCAAGGGTCCATGTCCGCAAGGATTCACTTTGGTCACTGGAGGCGGCACGGGCAAAGGACGATAGGAAGGTCTTGAGAAACTGACTACATAGAAGCTGATAAAAAGTGAGTCCATGAATCTCCGTGGACGAGAAACAAAAACGAAGGTTCTTTTGACCACCAACCCGAGATAGTTCCAGACGCCTCTCCGACCGCGGTTAAAAGAAGGACCCGTGTCCTCCGAAGGGGGAGTTGAAGTGAAAAAAGAAAAGAAAAAAAAGGCAGAAAAAAAGGGGGATGGGGTGGGTTGATTCTTGCATATTTAGGACCGACCCAGTCAGCCGGGGCCGAGAATTCCAGAGTTCGATCCGGACCTTTAAATCATAGCCAATCCCCCTAAGAGTCGAACTCGAGAATAGAAGAACATAGCAAAAAAAAAAAAAAAAAAAAAAAAAAACCTCGGGTGCAAAAAGGGTATGCTGCTAGACCGTGAAAAAGAAGCAAAATGACAAGCACAAGAACAAAGAGAATGAGGAGAAGCAATGATAAAATGTGGAAAGTGAGCCAAAAAGTCGTCTGGAAGAGCCAAGAATAGAATGGGTATGTGGCGTGAGCGCCCTGCAAGGCCTTATTAGGGTTGGGCAAGTGGACAGACGCACGGCGCGGCGCGTCTTTGGATTTGGAATGAGGCGGGGTCTCTTGCTTTTCTCTCTTTTTTTTTCCTTCCTCGGCCCTCACTCTCAATTGCCCATGCCTCCAGTCGTGGCATAGCGACGGACACCGCCACCCTTGCCGTTCTCGCGCTGCTTGAGCCGGCTTGTCCTCCAGGCCTCGTACCACTGCTCCCTGCTGGCCTCGCGCAGTTCGGCGCGCCAATCGCTGAAGACGGACTCCTTGAGCCGCACGAAGTCGCAGTGAGTCGAGTCATACGGGTCTGCAAATCCCCAGGGGAAAGCACGCCCCACGACGGTGGGCTCGTAGATGTCTGGGCTGATGATAGACAAGGGGATGAAGGGCGGCTCGTCGTCCTTAAGCTCCTCCTGCGTGCGGCTACGACGGATCGAATCGCGCTTCGACAGCTTCGACGCGGGCGACCCGGTAACTGCAGATCGCCGATCCTCCTCACCATCCTCGCCGAGAGCTGGGGGTTGTGCCTCGTTGGTTGGCGTGACTTGGCCATCTTGAACAGCTTGTGCAGCCGCATCTTCTTCGTCCTCCTCCTCGGGCTCCTCGTCGATTCTGCTAGAGTCGGGGGTCGAGGAGTCGTCCTCGTCGAAGCCCAGCGCCTGGAGCGGGTCCAGGTTCGACTTCTTCAAGCTGTCCCAGACAGTACGCTTGAGCACGTCCATGTGCTTTGTCGTGATGGTATCGGCCTTGGAGATGACGGGGATGACGGTGGTCTTACCCTGGAGGGTCCGCAGGACCTGGAGATCCAGGTCCTCATCCAGACCGCCCACTATCCGCGGCTGCACCACGTACTTGCCGTTGTGGCCGGTAGGCGCCTGTGCCTTGGCGACGCGATGTTGCGGTCTAGCCGGGCAGGATCCAGAACCAAGAAGACGGCATGGATGTGCGTGTCTTGTGCGCCAGGCGACCTCATCACCTTCATCTCCTCTGTGAAAGTGTCCTCGAATTTGCTCTCCAGGAAAGTGGACATTTCGCGGAGCTGCAGGTCAACCACATTCTTCTCCAGTCCTTCGGAGTCCCACAGGGTGAGGCCGATGCGCTCGCCGTCGATCTCAGTCTCGATGTAGTGTGGGATGAAGTTGCCAGACGGTGGTGGCGCGGGCGTGAAGTCATCCATGTCGGGGGCGGTGCTCTTCGCCCGCTTCTTAGGAGGCAGGGCCAGAGAGGTTTTGAGGAACTCGAGAAACGACGTCTTGCCGGAGCCGCGGGTCCCGACTATCAGAACGCTTCAGAGTGCGCAAGGGAAGAGTGTCAGCGGTCTAGAGCTCGAAACAGAACCGGGAGAGATGGCAGACTGGCGCACTGCCTACCGAGCCAGGCAGCGACAGAAGACGAGACGAGCAAGGCAGAAGGAGACTCACTTGAAAGGGGTTGGGTCCTTGCGCCTGCGGACCCTCCTGGGGTTGTTTACGGTGCTGACAGCGCTGCTGGCATAGCTGTACCGACCGCGATGGGTCATGCTCTCGGTGCGGGCGTAAGGGTCGACCCAGGCGCCGTGGGGGATGGGCGGGACGGGGACGGGGACGTTGACGACGGAGCGAGAGCCCGGGTCGTACGAGGGCCTGGAGAGCAGGGACTGGCTGTCGGCGATGGACGAGGCGTGGCCAGAGACGATGGCGACGGAGTCGGGGCGCAGCGAGTCGCTGCCAAAGGTCTGCAGCTCCGGGGCGGGAGCGCCATTGTAGAGGACGGGCAGGCGGGGCGGGGACTTGGGGATGGACGCGTCGCGCTGCCTCTGCAGCTCGGCCTCGCGGGCCTGGGCCTTCTTGCCCTTGAGCTCGCCCGACTTGCTTCGTCGCAGCAGCATTCCGAGGGACGAGCGGCGTGGTGGCGGACTCATGGTACTCTGGGAGTCCGGGGTCGACGACGGCTTCGCCAGAGCGTGCGAGGGCAGTCGGTCGCGATGGTGGTGGGAGGATGCTGCCGCAACAGGGCCCTCGCCCATTGATCGGGCCGGACGCAAGGTGGCCGCCGTTGGGTGGCTCTGGTGGTTCTGGTGGCTCCGATGTCTCTGGGGCTGCGGGCGGCTGCTGTCGTTTCAGATGCCAGGCTTCGCTTGCCCGACCAAATTTCCACTGGCTTACGAGGTGCTAGGCAAGCCACACGCCGCGACGGGTGGCTGGCCAGGGGGGCTGTCGGGGGGCAAACGCTGCGGATTGGCTGCGTGTGCTGCTCCTTCCTCTGAGTCTGATCTTGCCTGTTCGGGCCGTTGGACGGTAGGTAGGTAGTCGCGACTCGCGGGAAGATGACGGAAGCCTCAAATCGTGCTGCATAAAATCGTCAGTTCCGAAAAAGCCAAATGGAAGATAAAAACAGGCATGCGCGACGATATGCCGGGCACTGGGGAATAGCATTCATCTGACCAGCACGACTGAACTAACAGCCGGCTCCGAGGAGAGGGATGGCCAGGATGGCCAGGATGTCCAGGACGCCAAGGCACCCAGCATGCGGCCTGGCGCGCATGGGACTCGGACTGGGATTGGGCAGATGTTGTCGCGCCAGTCAGGGAGGGGCCGCAAACTAGACCTACCTCGGTCTCGACGCTGCCTGTCGAAAAAAAATTCAATTCCGGGTCGGAATATGAACCGCACCTCCTTCTTTATTTATTTTTTTATAATTTTTTTTTGTTGATTTATTCGATGCCGGTTCGATGTCGAGAAACAAAAGAAGTCGCAAATGAGGTGGAGAACAAAGGCTGTCCGGACAGATTCGGTAATGTAGGTGTAAAAGAGAGGTCGACGCAAGCGTGTGCTGCGGTCGTTGGCTCGCTCGCGGCTGGGCTGGGTTGGGTTCCTTGTTCTTGGCGCGTCTTCTTTGTTGGTTGGCAGGATTCCCTCCAGCTTCCCTCACTTGCTGGTGGATATCTTTTTGGTCTGAAGACCAGACTGGGGTCAGTTCCGTTGCGCTGCAGGACGTTGTGGGAGAAGGAAAAAAAAAGAAGAAAAAAAGGAAGAAAAGTGACATCGGCGCATTGCATTGGCTAATGAATCCCACACGCTGGCAGGATGCAACAAAGGGTCCTCCCCTTTCCCTGATGCAGCGTGGCGCCGCTGTGTGCCACTTGGTTTGCGTGCTAAGTGCGGCACTTGATAATGGCGCCACCCACGCGCTGGCCAGCGCTGCGGTCGACACCATCGCCCGAGATCCCGACGAGGCGCAGAGCCTATCGGGCTCGAAACTGGGCAGTAGCGAAGGCTGATTGGGAGACTCACTATGCACACGGCTCTTCGAGACCGTCTTCGCTGTCCGAGCGCGGGCCTATCAAGCACCTCTGGCTGTCGGCGGGCAAAAAGCGGCGCCAACGAACGAAAATAAGAGTAAAATAAAAAGTCCAGGAGCGCGCGAGCTCAAGGGACGGACCAAGGCCGAGGGCTTTCGTTCCAGAGGAAAGTGTGCAAGTGGATAAACAAACGAAGGAAAGTGCAGCGGCGCAACCCAGGCCGTCTGTCTGTGATGCTTTTGTCGTGCCTGTTGAGCGCGAGAGAGCTGGCTGGGAGCGGAAAAAGGAAGGAAAGGGAAAAGGCGGTAAAAGTGAGTGAGGCAGGCACACAAAGATGCCCCTTGTTCGAGGAAGCAAGGTTGGTACCACACAGCTCCCTTTTTTCCACAGCTGTCCAGCGTGCACAACGACGCGAGGGGGGGAGGGAGGAGCAGAAAAGCCCGTCAAGATCTCGACCCGGACGAAAAGGGTGGCACCGCCCGGGAACTGAATGAGGGCCGACGTGCAGCTCATGCAAGGCACAGGCGTGCGGGAGTGGGGAATGCGAAATATGCTCAGGGGCTCCTTTTTTTTTTTTTGACAGAGTGCTACGTAGGGGCTCCCACCATGGATCCTTGGCTTGGGACTTGGTCAAATCTGTAATCAGGGAAAATCCCTCGATGGATCGCATGTATTTTGTGCTGCTGCTGGCTGTTGATTCCCACAGTGCCTACCACGCATTTCACCCAATAATGCAAGCAGGAGGGAGCACTTGGTCGGAGAAATAATGCCAGAAAGTGAGGAGAACAAAAAAAGAAATGTCTAGGACATCATCCACGCCTCGGTCCGCTTCCAAACGTGGGCGAGACGGACAGATTCCTACCAGAACGGCAGGCAGCACATAGCCTTCGAAAAACGGCTTCCAGAGATTTCTGGTCGAATGCGGACATCTGCATGTCTTGGAAATGCGCAGCCAGCCCGTGGCCGCCTGCCAGCGAAGCACAGAAAGAAAAAGAAAAAGCAAATATTTTGGAAGAACACGAGAATTGACACGCATGATGCACGCGTACGTGCATTTTTTTTTTTTTGCACCCGACCAGTCGCACACCGTCGAATGCCCTATCCGTGGTTGCGCCCACCTGTGAACCAACCTATCATAAGGCCTTTCTTCCCTTGCCCTCTGGCAAATTTGGACTTGCTTTCCGCTAATTAGGTAGCGTTATACATGCAACACAGGCCAGTCTGGGCCGAGATGGGCCAAATCCCTCGGCCAGGTTGGAGAAGAAAACAGCACAGCAGAAAAAAAAGGGGGCGAGTTTAAATTGGCAAGCACTGGCCACCCACACCCACCTTTGCCGGACCCTGGCTCTCAATGCTTTCCAGGTTTCCCCACACTGCCATTGCCAGGAAGACAAGCACTTGCATCAGACCAAATCGGCCCCCGATCCCACCACACATATGGGAGACGGACAGGCTTGCGCTTGTACATAGGTAGTATGTTGCACAGACATAGTCTGGCTCGCTGGGCCCGTGGGTCGGCTTCGATGAGCTGCGTGCAGGTGGGTGGGTAGTCAGCCAAGAAAAGGCACGCGTCAAAGGGCAGCAGTTCGCATGTATGTACGCGCTCACAGCAATGGATGTTTGAAACGGCTCTGGGCCTCCTGCTGTGACTCTCCGCTGGCTGTTCCCACCGTCGAGCCCATAGAGCCATGGAAAGGTCTGCGATGGGATGTAACCCTTCCGCCCGAGGCTCCACGGGTTAAAAAATCAAAAAAAAAATCATGTGGGTTTGAGCCTCTGCACGCTCTGTGCTGCACGTGTTCCCACTCGCTCATGCTCGACACGCGCCTCCGCATGCACCATATATCAAGAAGGCATCCGTTGCTGTGCCAGGCGAAAATCGTCGATTCTTTTTTTTTTTTCACTCTCTCTTTTCCTTTCCCTCTCAGTTTGTTTGTTTCTTTACTTGGACAACAGCCATCTCTGGATATGGTCATTCGGGGCATAGCCGGACCGGGCCGCATTCTGGGGTTGAGGCCGAGGGCTTTGAACCGTCCACACCGTCGACATCTGATCCCGGAACCTTTGGCCATGTTGGGTCGAGGCCGATTCGCCAGTGTGTCACCAAATCCGATGCCCAGCACCGTCGGGGGCAGGAGAGGTCGGAAGAAGAGCTACTAGTACCATCCAGAAGGTGTTTCCAGTCGACGGCTGATTAAGCTTCCTCCTATGGACAGCCAATCCGTGCTCTGACCCGAGCAGCTGTAGCGCCACTCCCTTATGGTCGAGCACATCCCATTTTGACCTGGTGGTGGGTGGAGGCATATTCAGCCTTTTGTAGGTAGTCGCACTACTCCCTTACTGCTCTCCGGCACGCCACCGCCCAATGGACCCAGGAGGATGGCGGCACCGGGTCGCCTTGGGCGTTCACTCGCGGGGCGGCTATAGGCAACTCGGCACCGCCAGCCACGTCCGGGGTTTTTTTTTCCCCCCTACATCTTGACCACCCACCACGCACGAGACAAGGCCGTCGACGGCCCGCCGCGTAAACAGGCCGTCCTTGAGGCCCTTCATCAGGCCCGCGCGAGCCGTTAGCCGCCTTGCCGTGTTGGTGACAAGCATGCCCTGCAGCGGGTCGACATCCGCCCCTTCCTCTTGGTCGTCTGCTGCATAATCAGCATGTCGACCCAGGCCTCGGCCCAAGTGCGCCACTGGCCCGGCGATACATTCACCTGTGCCGCCCTGGGTGCCGGCATGGCTGGCGGTTCCAGTATGCCGTGCAGCCACTCGAGGGCCATGACGCCGAGGGACGACACGTCAGCAGGTGGGCCGTAGTCCACCTTGCTGAAGGGGAACACCTCCGGCGCCAGGTACTTGAGCGTCCCGCAAAAAAAGTCCGGAGCCACGCCGTATCCGTAGCTACCTTGGACAGGCCGAAGTCGCTGAGCACGACCTTGAAGCGCGGCACCAGCTCAACCAGCACATTATCGGGCTTGACATCGGGTGGGCGACGGCGTTGATGCAGGAAGGTGAGGCAGTCAAGGAGCTGCCCAAAGGCCGTCACCAACTTGGACTCGTCGCAGACCCCGGCCTGCGATATGCTGCCGCTCGGGAAGTAGGACATAACGATCATGACCTCGGGCCACTCGCGCATCCCGAACACCTGTACAATATTGGGCTGAGGGAGAAGGAAGGGAGCGGTTTAATATCGGGGCTTAAACGACGAAAAGGCAGGAAAGAGAACGCACGTGGGGGGTTTTCCTTCATGATGGTATATTCTCGCCGAATGTTGACCAGCCATGTGGAGTCGACCTCGCCGCGGCGTCTTTTCTGGCTGTTGGTCGGTGGCGCCAGAACGATTTTTGCCGGCAAGAACCTTGCCGTCGCGGGCCCTGATGATTTTGAATACCTGGCCGAAGGCGCCGCTTCTGATTTCATGGTGCTTGAAGTAAATCGGATGATCAGAGACAGTCTGTGCTTCGTTGGGCGGCTCGGTCATGAGCTGGCTGTCCAGGCCGAGCCCCTGAACACCCGGGACCTCGTCGGCCTTGAAACTTTTCAACGAGCGCGCGCAGGTTCTCAGGTACCGCGCGTCTCGCCCCCTGGTGATTGGGAAAGTCGATGGTGACGCTGAGACCACCCGAGTTGAGGTGATGGGGCTTGAAGATATTCGCAGTGCGGGTGCACCGCCAGCAACCATGTCTCACCCACCCGCACCTGGTCGGTATTCTGCCGTTATACCCGAACGCGGTCCCATGCATCGAATGGCCGTGCAGCCAGATGCGCATATCGCCGTCGACAGCGATGCGGTAGTGGCGGGCGCTGAGGCCGCGCGTCCCTCGATGTTCCAGCAGGATGTGGACGTCGCAGTGCTCGTCCCCGCCTGCACCCCGTCCTTGAGACCTTCGAGCTGCATAAGTTTAGAGAAAGTCAGGACGAGGCGGTCAACAGCACCGCCGCTTGCTTTCTCCTCCTCCTCCTCCTCTGGCTGAGAGTTCCAGGCCGGAGCAGGCTCTCGGCTGCCAATGGTGGCCGATTGGGCCACGCCCCGACCGCGGGTTGGAACCATTTGGCATTGTGGGCTAGCTTGAAAGCGCTATTGGCCTTTTTCCTTGTATCATGGGGAATCAGAACGGCGAAGACGTCATAGTCGTCATGACGCCCGATGCCGGTCCCAAAGATGCCGTCCCAGGCACTTCCTCGCCTGACCATGTCCTTCGCGTCGTTATGCCATATAATATCGCGACTACGAGACCGCCACCGGGGCGAAAGCGTTGCAAAGAAACAGACGCGGAGAAGGAGAAAGAAGAGCGGCCCGTCAAGGCGCGGAACACCCGCACAACCAGGACTGCACCATCCAAGAACCAAAGTGGGGCTACAACAAACGGCGCAAAATCTAGCTTTTCTAGTGGCGATAGATGAGGAAACAGTGTGTGGGTGTGGGTGTTTTTCTTTTTCTTTCTTTCTGGCGTGGCACTCCCTTGTTGTGGCGGTTCGTTGTGGCGGTTCTGGCGTTTTGGCGATCCCCGACTGCAAGCATCTGGTGGCAACACGGTAACGCCGGTCCTGGGCCGGGCGAGGATGTCGTCGAGAGCAAGGGGAAGGGGGAAGGGAGCCACCAGCCCAGGCCACGAAGTGGGCGAGGCCGCCGACCAGGGCCGGCCAGAGTCAACACCTAGATAAACGAGCAATGTTGCTCAACCCGTCCTCCGCCACCCAAGCGACCGCGGTCGATGCGGGACGAACGACGTCGCAAAGACCGGACGCAAAACAGGCCGGAGGCGCACAACGAGTGAGCCAGGAAGTTCCTTGGCCTTCCCGACCAAACTATCCTCCCCGTTGCTTCTGCGCTGCGGCGGCATTGCCAGCGCAGACATCGTTGTCAGCCGTGGCTTGTTGCTTGTTTTGGCCGGTGTCGTTACTCCTGCTGCTGCTGATGCGGCCGCTGGAACGACGACAGTGTCGGGGCTTGTGTCTGTGACTTTGTCATTGTCCGCAACAGCGCTGCTCTGATCGTCCTCCGGGTGTTGTGCTTGGGCCAGCCGCCCTGGCAATCGCTCTCCCTCTCTCGACATCTGATCGGCCATCGCTGTGACCCTCCAACAGCACGGTAGCTGACGTTGCGTCTTTCTTCTGTTGCGTCTTTCTTCTGTTGCGTCTTTCTTCTGTCGCTCTTCGCCTTCCTGCTGTTGTTGCTGCACGGCTTCTCCCGGCCTGTGGCCCTCGGAGGTGCCGGCTACAGCCGCTACTGCTACTGTTTGCCTCAGGGAAACCACCAGCTGCAGCCTTTTTGACGTCGCCGTCGCCGTCGCCATCATCCGATCCAGGCTGCCACCGCCGCTGTCGCGCGGTAGTGGCGTTTGCGGTGTTTCTTTGGGCGGGCTGCCGTCGCCGCCGCCTTCCTGTGGCGGCAATAGCGTCGGTCTCTATCTCCACCATTGGTTCATCGCTGGGGGCGTTGCGCTGCGTCCAGTGCCTCTTGAGGTCGTCCCTCAGGGCGTACGACTGTTCCTTCGCGCGGTCCTGCGCATTCCTGATCCCCCTCCGGCCGGCCTTGTACCCTTGGTGAGAGGCCTTCATGTTTGCCGACACGTACTGATACTGGTGGTACTTGAGGCGGTTGCCATCCTCGGACGGAAGAGCGTAATGCGCGAAGAAGTTGCAGGTCGTGCCGTCCGTGGCAAAAGCCGTGACCTCGGCGTGGCCAGGCGGATCGGGCTTCCCGATGCAGGCGAGGGCCTGGTTCCTGGAGTAAACAAGTGCTGCGCCGTCGTAGGCGCTTGCATGCTCGCCTTTTCCATGTTCCCCCCACGGCCCTTCCATTCGCCGGCAAGATGAGGCAGCGTCAGGGAGGAGGGGTTGTCTTTGCAGCAGAGGACGGCTCCCTTGATTTTGTCGACCGGGAAAGGTCTGAACTCGCGTTCCCCTAGGCCCTCGATGAAATCGGGCTGCGGCGCAGAGAGGCCGTCGTCGAAGCCAACATCTTTTGGGAAGGCCGTAAGCGGCTTGTTGAATGATTGGCGGTAGCCATAGTCGTCGTCGTATTGCTTTAGCACTCGGCTGGCCACATGGAACACCATCGACGCCTCGTTGTCGGCCAAGTCGACGTTCTCGACGAAAGCCCTGTAGTCTGACGCTGAGGGGGGGGGGGGGGGGGGGCGGGGTTACGCGGGCCTTGGCGTGTTGCTTGCGGATAGACTTGAGGTTCGTAGGCGGCGCCGAGTAGCATGGGGGGACGATTCCATTCTTGCAGGCTTGGTCAGCAAACCCGCTTGACATGGTGGTGGTGGACTTCGTCGTCGTCATCGTCGACGGCGGGTCGAGCGATCCTGGAGGACTCGACACCGTCTTCCTGGACTCCTTCTTTTTGGACTCCTTCTTTCCCATATTGCCGAACAGGGACAAGTTCTTCCGTGTCAACCGCGCCCTCCTCGCAGGCAGTGGTGGATCGTTCTCAGATATCGCGTCCCGTCGCCTTTTCGTGGATTGCAGCAGGTCGTCTTGAGCGTCGCTACGCGGGAGCTCCATACCTGTCGAGTTGGCATTTCTGCTCCCTCTCAAGCGGTACATCGTCGATATCTGCACCAAACTTGCAGCGGCTCCTGGTGGTTTCTACTGCGATAGCGAGGGCGTCCGAGAATTGGATCGTCGGCCGTTCACGGGGAGGAGGATGTCAAGCCTTGAAGGAGAGACGAAAGCTCTACGGGCAGGAGGGCTGGCCGACAGCAGGGTCTGCTAGGCCGTTCGTTTGTTTTGTAGGCAGAGCCATGAATGATTGATCGTCGAGGGCTCACCCACGGAATGTTTGTGTTTCGCAGTATGACGCTCGCGGAAATGGCAGGTCCATTGATTGGGGTGTCAGCCCTCAGAAGAATGCCGCAAACGTCGCCCAAGCAGGGTGACGTCGCAAAGGCGACAATTCCGCGCAAAAGGAGTTTCTGGGGCTTGGAGGAGTCGGATCTCGCCGCTGGCAAAGAAGGCCGTAGCGGTATGTGGAGGACTTCATATTCCTCATGCGCCTTGTTTGCGCGCAACCTCGCAGCTCGCAGGCAGAGGATTCCAACGCGGAGGAGGCTGGGCTTCGTGGCCTGCGACTTTCAGCGCGTCGGGATGCGCCCTATCAGCGCGTAGTCGCCTCCCTCAGGTCTGCAACGGGTGGTCGCTCACCCCAGAGCATCTGCGCCCGACTACTCCGCGAATTATTTGGAATCTTGAACAGGCGACTCAATGTGTTCCTCCGGCTTTCTTATTTTCCAGTTCTAGCAAAGCGGGCGGGACATGTATTACTTCTGTGTAAATCTCAAAACGTTCTTCCTCTTCTGTCCTGGCGCCTACATAAACCGGTGCTCCATCTCGTCCTATCGCTGGCAGATTGCCATCCCAAGTGTCTGGTTCGCCTCCACAGCGCACCTGGCGACCCTGCCCTTGCTTGAGAGAAACCTGCGCACAAGCCGGCTGATAGTACGGGTGCACGTATGCCTGGGCACCTGCGCCTGCCTGTCCGCGTCCTGACTAAACGCTCGCAGTTGACTTGGCTCTCAATCACGACTATATGGAGGCTCTTTACGATCGCCTACTGGAAGATAGCTTTCGCGATACGGGCCGACCGGCTACGCAGGGCACGGTCCGTAGAGGCCGAGCTGCTGGTGATGATGAGGAATCGTCTGTCCCTTCCGGGAGACATGGCTCGCGCACCCTGAGCGGTCAGCTGGAGGGCCTGGGAGCCGTACGGTGGGCCACGCGGACCGAGAACAGGCGCAGCTTTTTAAAGTTAACAAACTTATGCCGAATATCTAAGTGTCGATGCTGGCGGGCGGCGCAACGACGGCGGCGGTGCGGCCGGTCCAGAGAGAAACGAGTGCACGAGTCACGCTGCCGCCTCGCAGGGGCACCGGAAATGGCGTGCGTTGCTGGAGGGACAGCGGAATCCGGCAGGTGCGTCCTTGGCCAGGTGGTTATTCTGCCTGCCCGAGGCCCACTTGGCCTCTACCACCTTAGCGCCTAAAGACGGAAGATGGTGTAGATCAGGAGGATCGATCGGACTGTTTTGCCCAAGCCCATAAAGTCCGAGACGACGGCCGCATACCGACCGCGCGACGGGGCCGTAAGCGTTTTCGGGCGGCATAGGCCTAATACAGGTAAACGGAAAGGTGGAAGCCAGGGATGTCGGCCTTGCCTTGCAAGGGACTGTGCTCCTGTTTACGCGCGAGCAGCTGGTTCAGGTCCCAGCCGAGGAGATCGGCAGATTGGAACCATGGGACACCTCTCGACCTCGGCCAGTTAAGGATTTTCCAGAGCTAGAAGAGGAACGGGAAGATCGGGAGGTCGAAAATATTGTGGCATCACGGGTCGACGGAGACGGGGAAGAAACATTTTGGTTAAGTGGGAAGACAGGCCTGCAAAATATAATACACGGGAACCCAGATAGTGTTTCGAGGGGGCAAAGACGGTGCTAGCCAAGTTTAAAAAGAAAAACGGAGGGCAGCGCATACAAAATTGTGACGACCCTATACCGCCCTAAGCGCCAACTCGCACCCCATCCCAGTTTAGCCCCTTCCATTCCGCAAGTCAACCTGCTCCTTTTCGCTGTCGGACATGTGCAACTGGTGTGGTGCATAGCGGGAGCAGGCAAATTATCGGCCTCGCTCGCATTGAGGGCAGCACGGCCCCGCCACAGACGAAGGTGCTCCAAAATCTCATATCTAGCTTCCGGAGGACTGGGAAGACTGCCCGAACCGCCTACCAGCATCTCCACCACAGGTCGGAAGGCCGCCGCGACGTCCGGGTCGAGACGCATGCCTCGACGGATTTCGCGAAGTACGACGAGCAGGCGAGCAGGTGACGGCCGCATGCCAACAAATCGCATAGGCAGCAAGTCCGGAGACTCGGACGTTGGTACCGCGCACCCGGCGGGGTACAGCGAACTCGGGCGAGTAGTTCCAGGCATCGCGGACCCGGCGATGCGTGGAAACGGCCCGGCCATGGGCAGCCTCGAACACGAGCACGTTATATCGACCCCGGTAGATATGGTCGATCTACAGACGAAGCTCGGTGCCTTCGGGACCAGCGAGAACGCCGAGGGCCAACGCACGACTTGCTTCAGCGTCGAAGCGAAGCTGACCTTCGGGCCTAAAAATGTAAAAGATTAACAACGACGCATTATTTGCACCACGGCAAAAGGAGAAAAACTTACGGCGGCACGCGGCGGATGCCCGCCGTGGCGCAAAGCGGACGCGATCCTGCAAGGCGCGCAAGTAACGCTGGTCGGCGTCCGGACCCCGGGCTGGAGGGAACTCCATGTCAGGGATGTTGTGCGAGTGATTGGCCCACCAGCCGCAAAGGAAAGGCTCGGGCCGCTCCGCAGGATAGTAAGCGATCCGCCAGTCTCAAATCGACAGATCCCAGAAATTAATTACGGGCCCCTGACCACGCGCTCGTCGACCTGCTTCGGTGTCATCCAGTCTAACTCGGGCATCTGCTTCTCCATCTTTGGCGACATCGTTCTTAAGGCCGCCTACCTCGTTTTTTTTTACAGCTCGTCCTCGCCCCGTCTGGGCTGGGCTTCCACAAGCCTGTAAGGGGTTCTGGTCTTTGTGCATCTTTGGTGTTAGGCCGGTACAGGGGACACCTGCGTTGGGGGAGAGGTGTCATGGTTCGGCAGGAGGAGCCTCCACCTACTTCTACCAAAAGGGCGACTAAGCCAAAGTCCTCGGCTTTGGCTTAACTGGACCCAATGTGAGGCAAGGCTGCACGAGAGGGCTCGCCACGCCATAACGCGGCCGACCCCTCTCCCGAGCACGACCGACGGGGCTACTGGAGCCATCCGGTAGAACAACCAGAAGGATTCGTCGAATCCGCGGAAGCTACCGGCTTCTGTAACAGCATCTGCCCTTGGTATGGGGACCGAGCGCCCCAGCCAAGCCAGGGCCGCTAGCAATAGCCATGCACCCACCCTCTCTACACCTTTCTCTTTATATCTCTTCCTCTTTCCTTTGTTAATAATCCCTCGGCAGCAGTAGGTCAGGCAAACACGCCTTCCACCGCTGCTTTCGCACAAATGGAACTCACCGAGGCCCATCCTGTTCACTCACGGGCTTCACTGCTCACAAGAAAGCCAATCGGCTCCCCCTCCTTTGCCCCAGCTAGGCGCCTGCGCACCAAACCACCTGGTCCGACTCTGGATCATCGCATTCCATCGTTTTCCCTAGGTGCTGATACAATACAGATTGGGCCTCAAGATCTCGTTTGCTATCAAATCAATCAATCAATCGGTTTTCTTGGAGTCATTGTATACGCAGTACCAAACATTTGCACATCCATGTCTCAGATACAAACCCAGTCTTCGTACTTGTTGTGTATATATAGAAAGATATACTGGCTCCCAGGAACCGGCAGTGACCTCTTCCTGCTGTTCCACCAACTGGTTGGTAAGTATCTAACGACTCACTGGGATAATAATCTCTGCCATTATCTGGTCCGACCTGGGATGACTATCCCAAGGTTCGTTCTCGACTAACTGTGCCCGCCCTTCGCCTTCGCAGATGCCGCCAGACAGAGGATACGACGAAGGTCGTTTGCCTCGAGCTCCATCTGTTAGAGGGTGCGAAGTTTCCACCGCGTGATAGTCAACGAGGCTTAGATGCTCAGGTATCGAGAGTCCATGGCCTGGCGTGTGGTCCGGGCGATCCGGAAGACATGCTTGGGCATAGTCACTGCCTCCCCGAGAAACAACACTACGCCTTCGCACAGCCTTCTCGGTCTAGACGCCTACGCAGACGTAGTAATCCAGCCACATTCCTCTGCAGTCAGAGCCGACGTTTGGGTTCCACCTCACAATGTTGGCCGTCGTTGTGCCATACTGCCGGGCCAGCGAGTCACACGTGTTCCCTGACGCGACCTTGTGCCAACGCCTGCAACCACAGACGGCGACGGGCTGTGTAGGGGTCGGCGCTGATGGGTTGCATGTCTCTTGCGGCGGCGGCTGGGTTGTTGTTGTGCGCGTCGTCGGGGTGCCTCTCACTCCTACCAAAGGGAAGCGGTCACCAACATGTCAGCTTTTGACTTTACATCAAGTCCTGATCCTTCCTGCCTCTGAAAAAAAAAAACTTACCAATGCAGTAGTAGTAGCCAGCCCAGAGGCCGCTGCATGTGTTCCCAACCGCAGGGTTCCAGCGGTAAAAGTCGGCGAGGCTGAAGGTGCCGTAGCGGTCCACAATCTGTTGACAGCTATCGCCCGACACGGCGAGGTGGTAGCGCTGGCAGTCGGCCGCGATGCCGTCCTGCGTGGGTGTCGGCCCCGTCGGCTGGCTCGTGGTGGTAGGGCCTGGCCCGATGTGGGAGTGCCAGGGACCGCGACACAGTACCAGTAGTCGACCCAGAGGCCGCTGCATGTGTTCCCAACCGCCGGGTTCCAGCGGAAGAAGTCGGCAAACGTGAAGGTGTTGCCGTGCTTGCGGGCAACCCCGTCGCACGTGTCGCCCGACACGGCGCGGTAGAACTTGGTGCACGTGCTAATGAGCCCCTCCTGCGTCGGAGAGGGCTTGCCTGGGCCCGTCGTGGTGGTGCCTGGCGGGCTGGTCGTGGTTGGAGTGGGCGTCGGCCTGGTGGTGGGACGGGGCAGGCCAAAGTTGACCTCGACGCAGTACGCGTTGCCGATCTTGATGCCACTGCAGTCTGCCTTGACACCAGGGTTCTGAGGTGTAAGATCTCGTCA
The DNA here is from genome assembly GCA_002197995.1 of Gaeumannomyces sp. JS-464. Lineage (NCBI taxonomy): Eukaryota > Fungi > Ascomycota > Sordariomycetes > Magnaporthales > Magnaporthaceae > Gaeumannomyces > Gaeumannomyces sp. JS-464. Next base: position 1,544,407 of record NGZR01000001.1, on the reverse strand, counting down.
GCGTAAAGACGCGACCAAGGTTGGATGGCAGCGATGGGTTTGGGATGGAGTGCTCACCCAGTCCACAAAGTCTGCATGAGTTATGCCGTACGACTGCTCAAAGTAGCTGCACGTGAAGGAGCTGTCCAGAGCCGTCTCCCAGTACGTGCAGTCAGGTGCCGTCCCGGGATCGACAGGCCCGTTCTGGCGGCGGACACTTTTGTGCCCGGTCCGCGTGATGCGACGGCGCCAGCCACGAAGGCACACAAGAGGAGTGTGAGTCTCATTGCTCAGAACGGAAACTGCAACACTTGGGGGATGCTGTAGCACCAAGGAAGACTTGCACGTTAGGCCTGGGCGGTTTTTAATAGCTCTTCTTTCTTCGAAAGCTCTGGACCCATTGTTTATCTCTCTGGTGGGTTGCCGCACAGAATGGCTTCAACGAGATATTCCCTTGACACCATGGAACCATTTGGATACTTTTGGAAATTTCCCCTCACATTCGGCCTATAGCTCCCAGCCTGACGCCCAGGCATGTATGAGCTCGACACGTGTGATTACCCGCATGGCAAAAGTTCGCTTTCCTGGTCCGTTGGCGTTGCATTGTCGGGAATGTGCACCTCTTCTCGGAAAAGTCTTACTGCCTTAGCCTAGAAAATCAAGAACGGAATTGAAAATTGCCTCCGGACTGGGCCGATCCGATGATCTCCTGATCAATATCAATATACCCAGACCCCGATGCGTTGAATATTGGCGTTCTAGCCTGCCCGTCGACGTTCGCCGGCTTACGCCGTTGTGTCTACTACCCCATGCTGACGTGATCGTAACTTCCGAGAGCTTTAGCCACAATAGCCCGGCGGTCGGCCGGCCCGCAGCTCGTTCCTGCGCTCGGCATGCGGGCTTCTCGGCCCCTTGCCACTTTGATCATGGTCGCCAGCATACACTTGCACGTCCCGAAATTAACAGCTGACCCCCATCTCAAAGACCTTTGCATCATGCTGTATCACCACACCTCCCGCAAGCAGGCTAGTCTCCTTGCCGAACCTCATCAACCCCAACTCTTAAGCCACATATTGTACTGCACATGAGAATCAATATACGGTCACGCCATGGAGCCAAGCCGCCACATGTAATTACTCGGGATCATTCTTCCTGAGCCTATCTGCGCCTATAGCTTCCGTGACTGTTCGCTTGCAGAGGCCCCGACGCCGAGCAGAGATGTGAATCTTGCCAAGCACCAGTGATACCATTTTACACTGACCTAAGCCACTATAGCTGAGACGAAGTTGTAGCTGTGCTCCCAGACGCACTCGCTAATTCAGTTGAAGTGCCTCCAGACGCGCCCCTTTCCCCCGTAGATGTGCTTCTAGACGCGCTTGCTGCTTCGGTAAACGTCGGCAAAACCGTCCCGAGCACGCTGTTGGTGGCGGCGGGGTCCGTCACGTTCCACTTGTACGTCGGCCCCGTGCACAGCGCGGTGCCTCCTGAAGCGACAGGGAGCAGGAGCCCGTGTTGACGGACGGGTTGACCGTCTTGAACAGCGAGATGGTCAGGCCCCCCTGCACGCAGATTGAGCTGCACGAGTCCCTGGGCGCCACGACGTGCCACCTGCCGCAGTTGAGCGTCGTGCCCTGGGCGACGGTGGCGCCCTCGGGCGGCGGGACGCGGCTGTCCGTGTACCCGTCCGAGCCGCCCGTCGGCAGCGGCGGTTTGGGGCTGGCGGTCCCCGTGAAGGTGCCGCCCTGGGGGCTGACGCAGATCATCTTGCCATAGAAGTCGGTCGCGGGCTGCAGGTTCTCGCACTCCCAGTCGAGCCACGAGTTGTAGTTGCGCAGGATGCCAAACTCGAGGCCCAGCGACACCTCAATGGTGGCGCACGTGTCTGTCGGCCGCACATAGTATGTCTGGCAGGTTATGGGTACACAGAGGGATAGGCCCGCGCCGATTCTGCTGCAGTCTGGCACCAGGTCCTGGTTCCCCATGTACAGCGCTGCCGAAGAGACGCTGGTTTTGTTGGAGATGGACTCGCACGTGTCCCCCGCGGCGGTGGTGTAGCGCCTCCCGGTGATGCAGTAAGGCGCGGCCGGCGGGTTCCCGACTGTGAGAGGCGGAGGGATGTCGGTCGGCCCCGACACGCCGCACTTTGAGTAGACGTATTCAAGCTCTACCTTGTAAAACTCGTCGTAGATCGAGTACCGGGATGACTGCATAAAGGCCAAGCGGCGCATGTAGCAAGTGTGGCAAAGCTCCGTCTGTGGCATCTGGGTGTAGTTTGGAACCAGAGTGAAGTTTGCAATGATATCTGTGTATGCTCCGTCAGCCAGGCCACCTGAATATGGTCCTTGGAGAATGGGAAGATTACCGTTGCAATACTGCCGCGTCCTGGGGTCTTTCACACAGGTCTCGTTGTAGCCTGCCCACATGTAGCCACCCAGCCTCGTGGCGACGCTGCCATGGAGAGCTTTGCCAGCACAGCTAGAGCTGACCGCGCTGAACCAGAATCGCAGCGAGCCGCCACAGGTACCCGCGCAGACCTCGTCCGTCAGGCTAACATTGCCCAAAGACGGGCGGTAGGATGGGGTGTCCCACGAACGCACAAGCTCGTGGCAGTCGATGTTTGCGGTCAAAGAGTTTATGCAGCTGTCCCCAAGGTCAGGGCCCAGCGCCGAGGGTTCATAGAGCGTAAACCCGGCTACTACCTGCAGCGAGGCACACGCCACGACGAGGCAGACGGGGAGATGGGAATGCATTTGGAAGTTGTCGGCTGGTGGCCGGCGTCTGTCGCTTGAGAAGCCTGGGGAAGATGGACGACGGGGGACTTCCAATCTCTTGAGTCCAGAGTTTCACTCTTGGAAATGTGACAAACTTCTAGCTGCACTTGAAGGGCGGTACCGTGATGTGTCTGATCTATTGAATGAGATAACTCCCACTGGAGGATACGGCCTCCCAGACAAGTCCAAGATGGCAAAGAATCCGACGTAATGCCAATTTCTGTCAGAGTAGCACGCCAAGGCTACCCCTTAGTGGTGGCAGGTCTCGTGGCGCCAAGCATGTGGGGTTACCGAACCCCTGAGACCTTTAGCCGGTAAGCTGATTCACCAATATCACCAGTCTGTCCCTGCATTTTAACATATTTCGGCCTGTGTGAATGGGTGGTCAGCCGGTCGGTTACATGACCTCTTTGCGGTAGTGAAAGGCACATCCCAGATCGCTCAGTTGATATTTGGGAGACAACTTCACCAACAAAGACTCCATAGCCTGGAACTTAGGGAACCTACAGCGCGGTTGTACCTCGCATTCACGCTGACATGCATGACAGCCGCTGATCCGATTCGCCACGGAGTCCCTTTGCCATACCCCCCGTGTGCCTGGCTCCTTTGCTGGTCTGTTAAAGTGCCATCATGACAGACATCGTTTATAAGTGAAGCAGGCTGGCTGCAAGGCACGAACCGGTCGAACTGGTATGATAAGCTTGAGCATATTGCTGCGGCTTGCCCTTTGCATCTAGTTGGAGCCTCCCCTGGTGTTGCCACCATGCAACTTTTTTCGTTTCTGCTTCTAGCCTTCTTTTCTGGGCTGGTCGTCAGCCAGACATGCAGTCCTACGAGCAACTGCAAGGAAGGATGCTGCAACAAGTTTGGAAACTGTGGCTTTGGACCGGACTGTAAGTTTTGGCGCAGTGACTTGACGGCCCATGACCATTAGGCGAGCAAGCAAACTAACCTGCCGTCACCCTCGTCAAGTCTGCGGCGCAAACTGCATATCGGACTGTGGCCGCAAATCCGAGTGCAATCCGGGCTATGGGTCTGAGTGGTCAAAGAGAGACAAGTGCCCTCTGAATGTCTGCTGCTCCAAGCATGGATACTGTGGTGTAAGTCTAGCAGGGCCGGGATGTTTCCCAAGGAACCACTCACTGACCTGCCTTCCTACCTCGCTAGACCACCAAGGACTTCTGCGGTGACAAGAAGGTTGAGCACAAGACATGCTCCAAGAACAGCGGAAACCCGCGTGTCATTGGCTATTTTGAAGGATGGGCCTCGAACCGGCCATGCAATGTCTTTTGGCCTGAGCAGATCCCCATCGGGCTGTATACGCACATCAACTTTGCTTTCGCCACGATCGACCCTGTCTCGTTCAAGGTCATGCCGGCGACGCAGGCAGACGTCAACCTCTACAAGCGATTGATGCTGGTCAAAAAGCAGGATCCTGACCTTAAAATCTTCATCGCCATTGGTGGCTGGACGTTTAACGACCCAGGCCCAACGGCGACGACCTTTTCCGATATTGCCGCTTCGGTACCTCGGCAAAGGGCCTTTATCGAATCTCTCATGTCTTTCATGTCCACCTACGGTTTTGACGGCGTCGACCTGGACTGGGAGTATCCTGCTGCGGATGACAGGTCCGGCAGGGAAGTGGATTTTGACAATTTCCCCAAATTTATGGCTCGCCTCAGGGACTCGCTGCGGCCGAGCAGGAAGGGCATCTCGATCACGGTCCCGGCATCTTACTGGTATTTGCAGCACTTTGATCTCAAAGCATTGGTATGCCCTTGTTCGCCACAGCAAGCTTTTTTTTATATTTTTTTTTTAAGGACACGTTGCTAATCAGCAACCACGCGCAGTCAAAAACTGTCGACTGGTTTAATGTTATGTGAGTGTTCTAGGCGGCTTCCCCTGATCAGGCTAGGAGTCCCAGCAGCTAACAGAAACGGAATTCGTAGGTCCTATGACTTGCACGGTACATGGGACAAAGGCAACAAATGGACAGGCGCCTTCCTCAACACCCACACCAACCTGACAGAAATCGACCAGGCCCTGGAGCTGATCTGGAGAAACGACATTGATCCTGGCACCGTTGTTCTTGGCCTTGGCTTTTATGGCCGCGCTTTCACCGTTACCAGCCCATCCTGTATAGAGCCTGGCTGTACGTTCGAGTCGGGGGCGGAAAAGGGAGACTGCAGCAGAGAGATTGGCATCCTGCTCAACTCCGAGATCGACGACCTGGTTAAAAAAAACGGAGTTACGCCCAAGCTGTACGAAAAAGAGGCATCCAAAGTGGCTTCCTGGGGCAACCAGTGGGTGTCGTACGACGACGAGGAAACCTTTAAGCTCAAATCGGAGTACGCGCAGTCCATGTGCCTCGGCGGGCTTATGGTTTGGGCCATCAGCCACGATACCAAGGAGGCCAAGTACAACAAGGCGCTGGCCAAAGTCGCTAACCGCAAGATCACGGCGGCGTTGCCCGTGACCGACGGCTCGGACGACGCATACCAGAAGATCAATAAGCCGATACCGCAATGTAAATGGACCAACTGCGGCGAAGGCTGCCCGAATGGCTGGATCCACATGAAGCGCGAGGACCCCGGGGCCAGGACCAACGAGTACATGCTCGACGGAGGCGGTTGCGGGGGTATCGGTTCGCACGCCTTCTGCTGTCCGCCGGACCAGAAGCTGCCAAAGTGCGGGTGGTACAACCACAACAACGGCCGCTGCAGCCCCGACTGCCCGGAGGGCTACGGCGTTGTGGGCGGCAACAGCCAGTACTGCAACAACGGGCTGTGGCAGTACGCGTGCTGCTCGCGGGACACAAAGAGCCTCCAGCTCTATATGAACTGCCACATCGGCTGCGACGCGGGGGATACTTGCCCGATGGAGTGGGCCAAGACTAAATGGTCGGACCAGAACACGCTTCTGGTGTCGTCCGGGACCGGCATGGGCGGCGCAAACTGCTTCAGCCAAAAAAAGACAAACCTGTGCTGCAACGCCAGCAACAAGAAGGCCACCTTTTCCGACTGCAAATGGTACGACTACGGCCTGGGCCCCAGCGATGAGGGCTTCTGCCGCAACAACTGCCCCAGCGACCGCGTCAGGGTCGCCCTCGACTCCAAGGCCGAGGGCTGCAAGGGGGGCGGCAAGGCCAACTGCTGCGTCCCGGACTACTACGACACGATCGAGAAGAGGAACGACAGGCTGAACGACTACGAGAACGCCCTGAAGAAATGGCTCGAGGACCCATACTGCAGCAACCCGGGGTCGATCCTCAACAGGCGAGCCGCGGTCCCAGACCTGCTCCTGGGAGACGGCGCCCAGACCCCAAGCGCCTTGGTAAAGCGCGCCACCAACCCCGGCCAGTCGGCGACCGAGGACCTCTGCCTGAGCATCCTGACGGCAAGGGTGGTATCGGAAATGGTCAAGGTCATGACCGAGCTATGGGACCAGTACATCGGCGGCAAGTGGCAGAACCTCAAGATCTCAAAGCTGAAGCCCTTTGCCAAGAATACCACGAGTGGGAGAAGGACGGCCCGATCCAGTTCTGCCACGACCTGGTCTGCAGCCCCTACACGTGGGCGGGCCGAGTTGGCGGGAGCAAAGAGGTCGACTGTATCAACGGCTTCTGCCGTCGCGACGGCGACTGCGGCGGCACCCTCCTCAGCCGGCGCTCGTTGACGCCCTCGCAGCCGCTCATGGCGGTCAGCAGGACGCCCAGGGACGTCCACTGGGTCGAGAAGAGGTCCGACGCGAGAGACTACACGGCCCACCTCGTGGACGCGCAGGGGAGGACTTTTGCCTTCACAGTTACTTTGCCAGCCGTAAGCATTTTGGAACCATCCCCATCGGCATACTTTGGCTTGTCTCGACCAAGGCCCCCCCTTTCTAACGATAAAATGCCAAACAGTACGATTCTCCATCACAATGGCCCCTTAACCATCCAATCTTTGACGAGCTCATTGACTACGCCAGCTTCGACGACTGTGGGAACCTCCAGCTGGGCCTCGAAAGAACGCCCAATGGACGGTGGTACCAGAGTAAGCGTTGACTGGTGATCAAATTTTCGTGCACGATGACCCTCCAGCTAAATTTGGTGCTTTGAACTGCAGTCGAGCACCCATTCGACGGCAACGTCATGGCTACATTTCTGGAGAATGCAGTAGCTGGGAGGTAGGCAGAGGCTGCAGCTTTTAACCCCTATCCTAACACCAGCTCGTGTTGCTGACAAGCTGAACACTTTTCCAAAAAAAAAAAAAAAAAAAACAGATTAAGGAGTGGGGCAGTGGCCAGGACGGGCGCGGTCAGCGTGAGTTTTTTCCGCGTCGCAAGCGTCTCGCCGTTCCCTGGAACGCCGCCGCCCCTTCCAGGGGCAACGACTATGTGCGGCTGTTCGGCCGGGTCATGGAATGCCTAGGCAGCAGGCAGAACATCGCATCTTTCAGCGGCGTCCACGAGGACATCAACGCCGCCAAGGGCCACGTGAGTCTCGCTGTGTTTCCTCTTTGCGCACGGAAAAAGGGGCAGGAAGGAGCCGAGCAGAGTTGCTGACTTTTTTTGATGCTGGGTGGCCCGAGATCAGCTGGCAATGGGCGAGGATGCCTTGTCTCGAGCACGGTGGACTGCCCTGTGTTCGGATCAAAACGAAGCCGACTATGTGCTCAGCAAGCTCCGGGCAGCCATCTCGACCATCAACTACCTGAACATGCGGAGCCACCCGGACCCCAACGGCCGCCTGACCACGGTGATCAACCGTTGGCAGGCAGCTCGCGCACGCGCAGATCGAGTGGAACCGGCAAAACCCAGCCGACCAGGTCCAAATCGTCGAGTACTGGCGGGAATGGGTCAGAGACTACTACCTGTGGCTGACAAACTACACAAAGAACTTCTGCAGGGACCTCATCACAGAAATGAAGAAGTACTGGGGGTATCGACGGGCGACAAGGCAATGCAGGTGCTCGAAGCCTTGTCCAAGATGTCGGACGAGGTCGAGCGACTGAGCATCAGAACGGCGGGATTCGACTGACGGCGCTGCGCAGCCAGGCGCGTCGACTGTATCTAGCATGGCGCTGAAAACTTGACACACGATTCCCCAGAAGTGACAGTGCGTGTCCACCAAGTACCATGACCCCTCCTCCTCATCGTCCCAGCTTAGCGGGAGTCAACTGCCCATCGTACAAGACCCGTCTTTGCGCTCGGTCACGCTGGACCTGGGCGCAATCTGCTCCAGGTCCCGCTTGCCCAGGTCGCTCCACAGCTCCAGGATGCTCCTGGTCGTCATCTGCATCCAGCCGAAGAAATACTGCCCGACAAAGAACCGTGGGTTGCGCGAGACGTATGTCGGGCTCGTAGTCGGCCTGGACGCACCTGGCCCAGAACCTGCCCTGCCGGAGTCCTCGAGGACTGTGCGTCGGCGACCAGGAAGTGGCCGCTTGGGCGCGGCGCCGTGCATGACCGGCGGCTTGCCGTCCTCCCGGGCTCTCCGCCTGTAGGCTCGCGCAGGCGGTCGTCGCTTGCGCCCGAGCCGGGCCGCGTCGGAGTGGCGTCGAGGCGGAACAGCGCCCGCAGCCTACCGGCTGCCCGCTCGCATCGGCGGCCGTCGCGGAGCCCGGGCCCGGCCGTGTGCATCCTCGTCTCCTCCTCGGCTTGCGCGCGGATCTTGGCCAGCAGGGCCTGCCAGTGCTGATCCGACTGCTCGCCGCCGTAGGCGTCCGGTAGATGGTGAATCCCCAATTGAGCCAAAAGTCGTCGCGCTCGTCTGCGTCTGCGGGAAGGTCGCCCTCGGGAGGGTGAAAGAGGCTCTTCAGAACGCCGGGCAGGATTGACATGATTGTGGTGGTCGGGGAGGCAGTGGCAGGGTGTGATTAGCTCCGTGGAACAGAGCGAGCGGACAGGAAGGGGTACTTTAAATACTTATTAATATTAGCCGCCCTACCAAAATCTATGGACCGTCTGGCACCACGCTTTCGCTCTGCCACCCAAGCAAGACGTCAGCAGATGTGACGTCGAACAAGACCCCAACGGCAGAGGAGCACTCCCTGCGGGGTTAGGGTTCAGGCCGAGACCTCCCTATTTTGCGCACATCTCTCATTGGGCCGTTCAGCACATCGTCTCCTCTAACACCGATCTCCGAACTGCAAAAATATTCCTCAGCGTCGCACTTGCAGCAAACCAAGTAACTAAATAAAGTGAGATTTTAAGAAAACCAGCATAAGTGGAAAGCTACATTTGATGTTTATAAAGCAGTTTTTTTTTTCTCTTTAACCTGGACCGTGGCCAACAAGTTAAAGGAGAGATGGAAACTTATACATCTATAACTTATTTAAATACTCGATAGGGACTATTTCCATCAGGCATTTGTGTGTATTCCTCTTCGTACGACTTCGGCTGCCCTTCCGCTTCCCCGCCTCCTTCTGCGAGCCCTGCCGCCCTCCTTACCACGCCGTTAGATATTCGTCCAAATTGAGCCCGAAAAAGCCGCTTTCCGGCAAGGGCATTAGCGAGCCCTTGTTATACAGCTTGAAGTCGACCCCCTGGCGCGCCACGTCGTTGCCCCACCAGGACCAGTCGACGCCTTTGCCGGCGCCGAAGGAGCAAACAAAAGTGACGATAAGCCCGGAAATGGCGACGCCAACCGTCAGGCCCGCGAGAACGAGGTAGGAGTATTTGCTTTACCACGCCGTATAGCGGCGCTTAAGGTAGTACTGGAAAAACCAGGCGAGCTAAATGCCTAGGGTTGCGTACGTTGGGTTCTTATTGCCGGCCTACCCGAGCACGCCGGATAACGTGATGGCCGGGTTAAGGCAGGCGAGCGTTTTAGCTGCCGGCTTTTAAACGAACTGGTTAAAAGCGAGGAACCGCGCGGGCTTTATACAGGCCTTAATGCAGGGCCGCAGCCGCGGGAGCAGCTTTTCGCCCGCCATTTAAATAACGCCGAAATGTTACAATCAGGGGTTCTGCTCCTAAAGTAAGGCACCTTAGGGGTGGCTTGGACAGTAACGGTAACTGGGGTTTGGGTAAACTTTGGGGGTTTAAAAAACAACTTTTAATTACTTGTCCCAGGGGATGCCTGGGAGCTAACTTAGGTTAACTAATGTCGAAGCCCTAATTAAAGCTATTTAGGACAGTAGGAAATCCTTCCCTTATATACCTGTATTTTTTGTGCTGCACCGTTTTTTAATATATTTAATATGTGTGATATGTCGCTTAACGAACATATTAAACATTTTACCCGGTGCTATGTGTTACGACCGACATGCAGGCCTTTTAAAATCCAGGCATAAAGGAAGGGCTTTTAACAGCAGCTTACCCGGCACACGAAAAACACAAGTCACGTGCTATAAAATTACTTAGCTGCTTTGTGGATTTGTAGCAAAGTGTTACGACCAAACACAGGGACAGGAAGCGGGGAAAGGGAGGGAACGGTGGCCTAAAGCACTGCGGACCCCGAGCGGGGCACGACCACGCCCGGAGCCCTCTCCCCCTGTCACGTAACCAGGTTACCTAAGCCGGAAATGATTTGTAATTTGCCAAAAATTACAAATTACAGGAAAAAGTGATTTGTATTTGCCAAAAATTACAAATCGCAAGGAAAGTGATTTGTAATTTGCCAAAAATCACAAATTAAGGACGATTGCCACACAAAAACTACAAGTATAAAAAGGGGAGGTTTCCTACCATTTTAAATAGTTTGGATTAAGGCTTCGGCATTAATTAACCTAAGTTAACTCCAAAGCACCCCCTTAAGCAAACAATTAAACTACTATCGCTAAGTTACCTAGTCCTTTTAAAACCTCTTAACCAGCGTACTATTCCAACACTTTTCTTAAATGTTTTACCTTAAAAGCAAAAGCTTATTTGTAACATTTTAACTAATTTTATTTAGCATTTACTAAAAGTATAAACAGTATAATAATAGCGATTTTAAAAGCTAGCAAAACAGCGTTTACGGCTAGTTTCGATTACGGTAGCGTAATTTACATTACCGCTAATACTTTTAGCCTTTTTTAGCTTATAATTAAGGAATTACAGCAAAGTAAAAATAAGCTAGCCGAAACCGAAGCTAAAGCGACCGGAATTAGCGGTTAGCCGAAACCCACGGTACCCACGTACAAATTCCCCACACCTAACAAATACGATAGGAAGGAAGGAAAGTTAAAAACTTTTTTTACTAAATGCAAAAGGTATTTCCTGTTTTACTAAGCTTATTTTAAACGAAAAAAACAAAAGGTTGTTTACGCCGCTACGCGTTTAAATGGCAAGGTTAAAAACTGGTTCGAATTTATATAAGCGGATTACTTAAAAGGATACGACAAATTTAGCGAGAATATAAAGGTTATGTTTGCCAGCTTTAACCGGTTTGGAGAAAAAATCGCCAAAATGTTCGGATAAATCGACGAAAAACGAGTGGTTAAAAAAAAGTTACTTTAGCTTCGATAAAAAGGAGTAGCGTCGATTTACGTTTTAAAATTCCAGCGATTCGTTAACAAATTCGATTGGATTAAGCAAACCAAAATCACCCATTTTTACAATGGCTTACGGGACGATGTAAAAAACGAAATGGCTAAAATTAAACGATTAAAAGCTTTTGCCGAATACGTTATTACGGCCGTTAAAATTAACGACAAGCTGTACGAACGAAAGCTGGAAAAAAGGGCCAGTAACCCAAAACTGTGGTGCAAAGTAAGGCTAACTAGAAAAAGGTTAAACAGTAACAATTAATAGCGTTAAGGATATATTTTAAACTTATAAACCTTAATGCGGGAGTTACGCATTAAAAGAAAGTTCGATTTTAGGATTCCAAAAATGGAAAGTGCTTTAAATGTGGCTAATTAAGCCACATAAAAAAAAACTGCCCGTAACGTAATAAACGCCAAACAACGGTAACCCGGAAAACGGAAAACAAAAAGGACGACAACCTATGCCCCGGGGCAGCGTTTAATTGGACTTTTTATTATAAAAATTCGTGCCCGGTGCATTAGTTTAACAAAAACGCATTAGGATGGTCCTTTTAAAAAAGGCTAGTTATAATGCATAAAAAACCTAGCAAAAGCCCTATTAAACTCGAATACGACAGCGAAAGTAAGCAGCATATTATATGCGAACTTACGGAGTTTAAAAAAAAAGAAAACAACGTCGCCCGGATCGTTGCCGAAATCGAAAAAACAAGGTAAAAGTTAAACAGTTTAGCATTTAAAAAGGGGTACGAGCCTTGCCTAGCGAGATTAGCAATAAGGAAAGGATTTCCTTAAACATAAACGACGAGATTAACCGCGAGCCGCTAGGTTAAATTTACTTTATAAAAAGCTATAAAAAGGAACTAGGTTTTAGCTAAACGATTTAAACGTTTAACGTTAGTAAAACATACATTTCGTTTAGGTTTTCCAAAAACGACTAATGGTTTTAAAACTAACCCAAACCATTTAAAAGGGTAATGCGCGAAAAACCGGCTTATAACGACGATGGCTAATTCCTAAACTGGTTCCGGGATAATTAAACCGTAACGTATTACGGGGAACTTTACGACGGGGCCCCGAAAGCGGAACGACGGGATACGAAAAGATATCCGCTCGATTACCCAAACTTAAATTTTAGTTCGATAGGATATATCGAACTTTTTTAAGCAAAATGCATATAAAATAAATGCCAATAGCATTTAGCGATTAAGTTAAAAGTTAACTTTTTTTTTAAAAGGAATAGTAAAGGGCTAATTAGGCATTTAAAGCGAAACTGGCAGCTTTCGAAATGGAAGCTTAAAACGGTGGATTTCTAATAAACTACCGCCATTTTCGCGCCGTTATTAAAGTACCTTATGCTATGCATGTTAAAAGTCCTAACATATTATAACTGCGGGAAGTTAAAATGCAAAATACATATAAAAAAAAGCAAAAGTTTAAACCGACGGGTTTACCCGGTCCGAAATGCTTGCAAATAAGGGAAAAGCACTTTAAAAAGCAAAAAACTAAGGAATTTACCCGAAATAAAAGCACGGCGTAAAGCATAACAACGAACGAAAACTTTAACCGCTACGAATATCGATTAACATTAACATTTAATAGTTATGCTATTACATAAAGGAAAAAAGCTAAACGTTTTAATCGATAATAGGGCTTAAAATAACTACCTTTCGCTAAAAGCAGCGAAAAGGTACGGCATTCCAATATAAAGGAAATAAAAACCGTATAACCTAAAAACTGTAAAAAGGAAACCAATTACGTTTAATAATGGTTTTATCGATAAAAAAAACCGATTATTTTAAATTTTAATGCTAACGAAAAAATTTTCGAGTAATTTTGGATATTATAAATATAAAAAAGGTAAATGTAATTTTAGGAATCCTTTAATTTAAAAAGCATAACCTACGAATAAATTGGATTACCGGCTAGGTTTAATAGGAAAAGCCATTAGCAACGAGGAAGTTTAAAAGCTACGAGCCCCGGGCAATGCGCGGACGACATTACCAAAAACAGCTATAACGGTGGCAAAATAAAGCAATTAGTTTAAGAAATTAGCAATAATAAATTCGCGATTATTTAATAACGATATCGACTAAAACGAACGAGCGAAACTCGTCGCTTAAATAAAAAACGTTTTAAAAAAGTACCACAAATATTGGAAGTTGTTTAAAAAAACCCTAATAACCGGACTTCCGGAATATAAGCCGTTCGATTTTAAAATTAAGCTTAAATTAAAAGCATAATTTAAATACTAAAAGCTGTATTAACTTAGCCCTTAATAATAGGAAGTGTTAAAAAAACAGTTAAAAAAGGATTTACGAAAGGGATTTATCCGTTTTTCCAATTCGCTAATAAAACACGGGATTTTTTAAAAGCTTAAAAAAAATGGAACGGATCGAATATATGTCGATTACCGCCTATTAAACGAGGTTATTATAAAAAATCGGTATCCTTTACCTTTTATTAACAAGCTTAAAAACATGCTCGGGAAAGCCCAGTATTTTACGGCTTTAAACTTACACAAAGCTTATAACTTATTACGGATTAAAAAAGGCCAAAAGTAATTAACGGCTTTTAAAATAAAACTCGGGTATTACGAATTTTTAATAATAACCTTCGGTTTTACTAATGCGCTAGCCATATTTTAAAAAATAATTAACCACGTGCTACGCGAACACTTTAGGGTTTTCGTGCTCGCGTATTTAAATAACATCCTAATCTTTTTAAAAATAATAAAAAAACATAAGGAATACGTTTATAAAATGCTTTAAAAGCTACTCGACGCAAAGCTTTTAATTAAGCCAAAAAAATGCGTATAGCATATTAAAAAAGTCACATTTTTAAAATTCGTAATTACATTAGGACAAATTGCGATAAACCTTAAAAAAGTCGAAAAAGTAAGAAATTGGCCCGTATTTAAAAACGTTAGGGAAATATAAGGGTTTTTTAATTTCGTAAACTTTTATAAAAGGTTTATCCAAAAATGCAGCAAAAAGGCAGCACTATTTACGAATTTTACCAAAAATAACACCTAGTTTTATTAAGGAAAACAAAAACAAAAAGCTTTCGAAATGCTACGGAACGTAATAATATAAAAGCCAGTATTAGTATTGCCAAACCCAAAAAAACCATTCGAAGTTAAAACCGACGCGTCGGATTATGCGATCGAAGGGCAACTTAAATAACGAAACGATTAAAAAAAGCTGCATTTATATGCTTTCTTTTCGCAAAAACTTAACGGATTTAAATTAAACTACCAAATCCACGATAAAAACTTTTCGCGATTATCCGAACTTTCGAAAAATAGCGCCCGTATTTATGCGAAGCAAACCATTAGGTCGTAGTATATACCGATTACAAAAATTTATTACATTTTACCAAAATAAAAACCTAAACAAAAGATAAATCCGTAAAACGAGTTTTTCCAAAACTATAACATCCGGATTAAATACCGGAAAAAATCGGAAAACGGCAAAGCGAATGCCTTTAACCGCCGATTAAACCATAAAATTAACATACCAAAACAAACTCGTATAATTTTAACGTAAAGATTTAATAGATTTTTAATTCCGGCTTAACGAACGCTAATTAAAATAAAAAAACAGGAAAAATAAACCCTTAAAAAATTTTTACAAATCCACGAACAGCTGGTTTATAAACATTAAAAAATAACCAAAATTTAAAAACGCTTTTAACAGTATTACGGGTTTATAAAAACCCGCGCCGAAATATAAAAAGCAATTAAAAATTGTAAAAGCTATGCGAAAAATAAAGCTAGCAAACACAAACCTTACGGGTTATTACAACCTTTGCCGGCGTTTAATAAAACATGGCAAAAAGTTACTATAAATTTTATCGTTAAACTTTTTAAATCGAAAAAGCTTTTAACAAATATCCAATACAATAGCATCCTGGTAATAGTAAATAGGCTTACTAAATACGCTTTGTTTTTACCTTATAAAAAAAGCAGTAATGCTAAAAAATTGGCATATATTTTTATTAAAAACGTAATAGCGAAATACGGAACGCCGAACCGTTTAATTACGGATAAAAATAGCTGTTTATAAGCAAATTTTAAAAAGGACTTACGGCTAATTTAAAAGCAAAGCACTTTTTATCGATGCTTATTATCCGTAAACGGATAAACAAATAAAACGGATAAACCAAACTATAAAACAATATTTATAACATTACGTTAATTACAAACAAAATAACTAAATATAACTATTTCCTATAGCGCAGTTCGCGTATAACAATTTAATGCACGAAAGCATAAAAACCACACCGTTTACGCAAGCTACGGGTTTACACTTACGGCGTACAAAAAACCCAAAGCGGGAAAGCACGCCTTTATAGCAGGAATACAAATAAAAAAGCTTACTAAATTGCATAAACAACTTTAGGAAAAGCTCGAAAAACTACGACAAAGCATATCCACCTAAGCAAATAAAAAAGGATCGAAAAACCGACCTTTAAAAAAAGGGATAGCGTTATCTTTTTCGACGCAACATTAAAACAAAACGACCAAGCGATAAGTTAAACCATAAAAAACTAGAACTTTTTAAAATGCTAAGAAAAATTTCGGACGTTAATTACGAACTTCGATTGCTATTAACCATAAAATCCCACCCGGTTTTTCACGTTTCCCTATTTAAACCAGCCCCGCCGGGCTTTAAAAGCAACGAATTAATAAAAGTTAACGCAAACAAAAATACGAAATTAAAAAAATCCTAAGCAAAGATATAATCGATGGAATTAAGCATTACCTAGTTAAATGGGTAGGGTACGAAATTAAGGAAAGCATTTGGGAAAAGGAAGCTAACCTTAAAAAAGCGCTAAAAGCTTTGGAAAAGTACTAGCGAAAAGCCCTAAAAAAAAGTTAACCCCTATACCGGAACTCGGACTTCGATTCGGAACACCCGCATTAAAATAAACTTACCAATTCGAAGTAAAACTAAAAGGTTAAAATCCGGGTTAATTATAAAATCGGCCCAGTTCGGGGATAGCGAAAGGAATTCGGGAGCTAGCAAGTTAAAAAGCCTAAAAAAAGCTGGCGTGCCCGCCTTTTCGGCCTCCTCCCGCTTAACACGCTTTAGCTCCTCCACGAAGTTAATACCGCGCCGGATCGCGCGCATTTTTTTCTCGTTCCATATACGCCGCTATTTTTGCAAACGTATAACCTTTTTTATCGCCGCCTCCAACTCCAAGTTTAGCTTAAAGCATTAGGCGGAAATTTAACGAAGCTTTTTAAAGGAAAAACCCAGGATATCGCAGCCCGTTTAGTTAAAACGCAAGCATTCCACATAACGAGAAAAATCCTAAAGCGAAGCGAAACACTTTTTTTACTTTAAAACTTCGAAATAATAGGAATAAAAAAGCATTAGGATAGCAAATGTAAGGATAAAAGCTAAAAGGTCTTTACGACGAAAGGTCGAAATACTAACCACGAAGGATTTCTTTTTTTGCACCCGACTAAACATTTTGTCAACCGGAAAAAGGGATAGGAAAAAGTAAAAAAGGAAAGTACTTACCATTAATAAAAGGGAAAGGCAACAGTTATAACTAAAAGGACTTAACCTAAAAGGGGAAACCTAATGTTACAACCAAACACAGGGATAGGAAGCGGGGAAAGGGAAAAACGGTAGCTTAAAGCATTGCGAACCCCGAGCGGGGCACGACCACGCCCGGAGCCCTTTTCCCCTTATCACGTAACCAAATTACCTAAGCCGAAAGTAATTTGTAATTTGCCAAAAATTACAAATTATAGGAAAAAGTGATTTGTAATTTGCCAAAAATCACAAATCGTAAGGAAAGTGATTTGTAATTTGCCAAAAATCACAAATTAGGGACGATTGCCACATAAAAATTACGAGTATAAAAAGGGGAGGTTTCCTACCATTTTAAATAGTTTGGATTAAGGTTTCGGCATTAGTTAACCTAAGTTAGCTTTAAGGCACCCCTTTAGGCAAACAATTAAACTATTATCGCCAAATTACCCAGTCCTTTTAAAACCCCTTAACTAACGTACTGTTTTAGCACTTTTCCTAAGTGTTTTACCTTAAAAGCAAAAGCTTGTTTATAACAAATAACTATTTTAAAAAGTACGAAAAAGTTAAAAAAACAATTAGGATTATTTTCGCCAGCTTCGAAATTTTCGGAAAAAAAATTGGCGAAATGTTCGGGATAGTTAACAAAACCCGAATTACGGAAAAAAAATTGCTGGTTTTTAAATAACGAAAAGCCGCAACTAAATATGCAATGGATTTTTAACAAATTAATACCAAGTTTAACTAAAGCGACGTTACGTTAATATTGCACTTTTACAACGGATTACGCGAAAACGTAAAAAACGAACTCGTAAAGCAAAATCGCTTAAAAAAATTTACGGATTACGTTAAAAACGCGGTCCGCATTAACGATAAACTGTATAAACGATAATAAAAAAAAAAAAACATAATTTTAAAAATATAGCATAAAATAATAAAACTAACTAAAAAAAAGCTAAATAGTAACTTATTACGATTTACAAAACGCATTTAAGCTTTATAAATTTTAATGCGGGAACCGCCTATTAATAATAAAAGCAATAAAAAAAGTAAAAGCAAAACCCGAAAAACGGGAAATGTTTTAAGTGCGGTTAAAGCGGCCACGTTAAAACTAACTGCTTTTAACGGGATAATAACTGCTAGGTAACCAACTTTTAACAAACACAAAAAAGCCCGACATAAAAAACATTATGCTTTAAGCCAGCGTTTAATTAAACGTGCTATTACGACGAATTATGCGTTATACACTAGTTTAATAAAAGGTTACTGGATGGTACTTTCGAAAACCACGAAATATTGTTATGTTTAAAGTTATTAAAGCCGTATATAATAGCGAAGGAAATAACGGGTCGTTTCCGGGATTACAAACTTGAAAAAAAAAACGACGCCGCTTTTCGTTAAGCTTAAAAAAAGGTAACTTTAAAAAATGGTTCGGAAAAAAAGCAAGCCTAAAAGGAGCTTTTAAATTAAACACACCTTTTCCGAAAGTCGAAAAACTTCGATACCAACGTTAAAATAAACCGAAACGGCCAGGATATTAACGTCGCTTAGTTTTAAAAAAGGCTAAAAAGGCGGTTATAATTAAACCGTTATTCGCGCTTATAACCCGAAAAGTTAAATGGGGAAACTAATGGGCTTTTACACTTTTCGACCTTTTAAAGTGTTTTTAAAACGTTAGGATTTTAAAACACTTAAATAAACCGTTATATTACGCTACGCCGGCGAACGGAAATAACGGTTAACTTTTATCGTAGTTTAACAACTAGTAGGAAATTAAATACGCTAATTACTAATATAACGACGCGCTCGAACCTAAAAAAGCCGCGTTAATCCCGAAAAACCACTTTAATATCGATATAAAACACTTTAAACATTTATATTTTTTTAAGCAAAATATATTTATAAAAAATGCAAATTTCATTTAAAACCCAAGTTTAAATACGATTTTTTTCCACGAAAAATAAAAAGCGAGTTAAAATTAAACCCCGATTAGCATTTTAATTGCCACGGTGGGAATTAGCCCAAATTGGTAAATTTACCGCAGTTTTTAAACTTAGCAAACGGTACCCGATATTATACGTTATTAAAACGTTAAATTAAAAAAAATGCGAAATTATAAAATACTAAAAGCATATAGCATAAAAAGCGGAAATTTAACGTTAAAGGATTACGCGAACGTACGTCCTGTTTAACCCGGATAAAAAAACGAACGTGCGGTACTTATTCCTTTTATTAAAAAACTAAACCAACCATTCGAACGGAAAGCACGAAATGAAAAAAATAAAAAACTAATAAAAACTTTCGTAATAGCAAAATCGAATTAACCGTATAACTTATTAACGTTTTAAATAAAATATTAAAAAAAAGGTTAAAATAATAATCGATTACGAAATATAAAGCGATTATGTATCGTTATAAACAGTTAAACGGTATAAAATTCTTATAAAACGAAAAACCAACCGTATTAACTTAATTAAAATAAAGTACGACAATATATTGGTAATAGTAAATAAATTTACTAAATATGCTTTATTTTTACCATATAAAAAAAGCAGCGACGTTATAAAGCTAGCGTACATTTTTATTAAATACGTAATAACGAAATACGGCACGCTAAACCGCTTAATTACGGATAAAAATAAGCCATTTACGAATAAATTTTTAAAAAAGGCTTATAAATAAGTTAAAAGCAAAGCACTTTTTATTTATAATTTATTACTTTTAAATAAATAGATAAATAAAGCGGACGAATTAAACCATAAAGCAATATTTACGTTATTACGTTAACTATAAATAAAACGGTTAAGTATAACTACTTTTTATAATTTAATTCGCTTACAATTGCTTAATTTATAAAAGCATAGGAATTATACCGTTTTATACGAACTATAGGTTTACGCTAACGGCGTATAAAAAACCCAAAGCAGGAAAACATGCTTTAATAGCGGAAATATAAATAACGGAGCTTATTAAATTGCATAAACACTTTTAAGCAAAGTTAAAAAAACTACGGTATTGTATAGCTATTTAAGCAAATAAAAAAAGGATTGAAAAACTAACTTTTAAAAAAGGAAATAGCGTTTATTTTTTTCGACGCAATATTAAAATAAAACGACCGAGCGATAAGCTAAACCATAAAAAATTGGAACTTTTTAAAATGCTAAAAAAAGTTTCAAACGTAAATTACAAACTTTAACTACCACCGATTATAAAATCCCACCCGGTTTTTTATATTTCCCTATTTTAATTGGCATTACCAAGCTTTAAAAGCGACGAGTTAATAAAAATTAACGCAAAATAAAAATACGAAATCGAAAAATTTTTAAACTATAAGCTAAAAAATAAACCTAAAAAATACTTGGTTAAATGGAAAAAGTACGGCTATAAGGAAAACACGTGGAAAAAAGGAATTAACTTTATAAATTGCTAAAAAGCTTTAGCGGAATACCGGCAAAAACGCTTGTAAAAAGGTTAGTAAAAAAAAACTTTAAAAAAAAGCCCGATATCGTTAAACTTCTTTTTAAACAGTTGTACCGGGATTCGAACCCGAAACTTTGGTAAAAAACCAAAGCCACACTTAATGCGCTATAAAACTTAAGGAAGTTATTAAAAGGCATCGCAATTTACCGCGGTTAAAAAAGGCAAGCAGGTCCAGGTTAAAATTAACTTTAAACGCTGCTAATTAAGGGAAACGGTAGGAACTACGAATGGTTTAAACTGCAAAGCAGCTTAGTAAACCTCCCGGTCGGCTTCCTCCCGCTCGACACGTTCCAACTTTTTTATAACGTTAATATTACGACGGATTGCACGCATTTTCTTTTTAAACCATGCTTTTTTTTGTTTTCGCAAACGCTCGAATTTATTATCCAAAGCGCGGCGCTTTTCTTTTATCGCTTTAACCTTTACTTTTATTTGCTAATATTAAAAGCCGATAAAACGAAACTGTTCGGGCGAAAACCTAAAATGTCGCAACTTGTACGGTTCCGATTAAAGCACTTTACGCACCGAGAAAAGTTTTAAAAAAAGGCCTCGCACTTTTCACGCTTTAAAACCTTGTAATAAAAAAACAAAAAGGCATTTCGAAAGCAGAAAAAACGATTTAAACAAGCAGGTCCTTACGTTAAAAGGTTTTTTTTCGCAAAAAGGCGTTTTCGCATTTAATTAAACATTTTGTTAAAATAAAAAGGGGATGGGAAATGGTAAAAAAGGAAAGTATTTACCATTAACAAAAGGCGGGGCGATAAAATAAAACTAAAAGGATTTGGCTTAAAAAGGGAAACCTAATGTTATAACCAGCATGCAAACCTTAAAGCAGCAAAACGGGAAAGGCTTTAAACGGTACCCTTGCCCCGCATTAAAACATGTAAAGTTACGTGGTTTAAAAAGAATTTGTAAATTTGTAAGCAAAACGATAAATTTAAAAGGATTTGTAAATTTGTAAGCAGGGCGACAAATCCAAAGGGATTTATAAATTTGTAAACAAAATAACAAATCCAAAAGGATTTATAAATTTGTAAATAAAGTAACAAATTTAAAAACTATTAAAGCAAAAGTAGCGTGTATATAAAAGATGGATTTCTTATTGTTTTAGGTAGTTTTAACTAAAGCTTCGGTATTAGTTAACCTAAGTTAGCTTTTAAGCATCCCCCGGGGTAAGCAATTAAATTATCCTTTTAAGTTACGTGTTCCTTTTGCAACTAAACATATCGATACTGTTTTATCCTCCCCTAAAGTGCTTTACCTAAAGCGAACTTTTAATTGTAACATATATAGCCGAAATCCTACTTAAAGCAAAAGCGGTAAAGTACGGATACGCGGATAATATAGGCATTTGCGTAACGGGCAACTCTTTAAAAAAGTGCTTTCGTAAAACAGGGGTTACAATAACGGAAATCCTACGTGGGGCAAGGAAAACCGCGTTGCTTTTAACTTTGGAAGTGCGAGCTTATGCACTTTTCTAAGCGGAAAAATCCCATTATATTAGCGGTTATAGCGAAAGGCTTTACCATTCGCCAAATTATAAAAAGCTTTAAAAACCCAGCTATTTTACGCTAATTAAGCGTTTTTTTTAAACCAAAGGCTTAATTTCGAGCCGCACGTTAATAACAGGGTTATAAAAGCCCAAAATGTTGCTAACCACTTTCGAAAACTTACCTATTCGGTAGGAGGTTACCGGCGCACTCGGTGCATAAAACCGTTATAATAGTTATTATCCCAACGGTTTTATACGAGGTTAAAATGTGGTATAAAAGCCTAATTAAACCACACCCGTATAAGCTAGCACAATATTAACGTACTTGTTAAAGCTACCTAATCGAACGGGTGGATAAAGCTTTAACCGCATTTTTCCGGGCAGTTATGCCCGTTTATAAAACAATACCGGTTAGCGTTGTACATTACGAATCCGGCATTTTAAGCGCTTAAACGCTTTTAAAATAAGCCCGCCTTCGTTTTGCGGCCCGTATTAATACGGTTTCGGAAAACCACCTTTTAGCCGCAGCGGCCAAGCCAATTTTTAACGCCCGAGGGTTTAAAGCGGGCATATTTGGCAACTTTACAACCCAGTTGCAAAAAATAGTTAAATTTCTTCCAGCTTGCACCCGGTTTACCCACCTTTCGTACAAATATATAAGGCTATCGGTGGCTATATAAAATAAACCGGCAGCCGTTAAAACATTTATAGCGTAGTTTTACACCCTTTCACTTACGGACGTTATAATATATAACGACGGGTTTAAAGCGGAAAACGGGGCAATTGGATACGATTAAGTAATATACCAAAGCGGCCAACGTAAAAGCTCCGGGCACGGCAAGCTGGCGCACTTTGCCGAAGTTTTCGACGGCGAAGCGGAAAAAGCCCGAATGGGCTTTTGCAAAGCCGTTTAAAACCTCCCTAATAACACTTACCATTTATACTTAAATAATACATTAACGGTTAACGGCTTTTTAAGCACGGCTTTTAAAGTTTATAAAAGGCTTTTAAAAAGGTTATTACTATATGGATAAACACCGGGTGCACGTTTAATAATCCCCGGGCTACATAAAAATACCGGGAACGAGGAAGCTGATATCGAAGCAAAATTAAGCACGGCATTACCTATACCCCAGCATTTTAAACTAATAATGGCCGGAGTAAAAGCGTTAACACGGAAAAAAGGCCCGGAACGCTTAAAACGCGTGGTTTAAAACCAACTTACTAATACGGTATAAAACTATAAGCTTTCCGTTAACACCGCAGCACATACCTAAAGCTTTGCAATTGCACCGAAGCGTATTACAACGGCTGGTAGCCGCTTGTACAAAGCACGGCGATTTCGATTAGTATTATCGAAAATTTAACCACGATAACGATAAACCGTATCGGTATGGAAAAAACAAATTACTTTCCTACTTTGCATTTTGTAAGCTAGTTAAAGCAACGGAAAACAAATGCTTATAGCAAACCCCGCCCTGGTTTTCGACAAGCCCGGGTATTAAAAACGGCTATTGTAAAAGCCTTTTCTTTTTGCTTCGTTTGTCGAAGTTACCAATTACTACATTATCGCTAAGCGGTAATAATAAGCTTATAAGCTTGCATATAACCCTCCCCCCTTTTCCTTTACATTTATTACTTTTCCTTTGCACTTATTACCTTTTTTTATTATAATTAAACTAAAATAACTTATTAGTTTTTCGTAACCCCGGTTAAGTTTAAAGGTAATTTTAAAAACACTTTATTTAAACCCGGCTTTACCTTTTTTTCCGGCACTTTGCTAGCCGACCGCATTACTACCACTTGCAACGCTTACAACGCTTCGGCATTTTTACGCCCTATTACTAATCGCCGCTTACTAATAAAAAGCGCCGGAATGCGGCCCGAACTTCGTGCTTTCGGGCTTAATTTGTTAGCCGTTTTAATAGCAACATGTAGCTTAGTGTTAAGCTTAAATAGCGCTATGTTACGACCAGCATGTAAGCATTAAATAACAGGACGAAAAGGGTTCCGGATAGTGCCCACCCCGCATTTAAACACGTGGAGTTACGTGGTTTAAAAGTGATTTATGGATTTGTAACAAAGTAATAAATCCGAAAAGGATTTGTAAATTTATAACAAAGTAATAAATCCAAAAGGATTTGTGGATTTATAATAAAGCAATAAATCCAAAAGGGATTTATGGATTTATAACAAAACTATAAATCCAAAAAATTATGTAAATAAACAGCGTATACTTAAAAGATGGATTTCTTATTATCCGGGATAGCTTTAACTAAAGCTTTAGCATTAGTTAATTTAAGTTAGCTTTTAAACATCTTTTAAAGCAAGCAATTAAATTGTCCTTTTAAGTTACGTGTTTTTTTAAACCCAAATTAGCGATATTATCCTTTCCACTTTTAAAATGCTTTACTTTAAAAGCAAACCTTTAATTGTAACATTTTAATTAATCCTATTTAATACTTCGTTAAAGGGAAAAACAATGCAATTATAACAAGTAATAGTAAAAAGCTTAAAAAGGAAAAAACCACGGTTTTTACTTTTAACGGCGTTAAATATAACCTTAACGAAACCGTTAATACGGCTAGCCTTTTTAAAATTATAACGGACGAAATCGCTAAAAGCTAAACCGAAGTAAAGCAATTTATTGCGAAGTTGGTATCTTTTAAAACACTTATTGCAATTTAAACGTACAAATTCCCGTTTTCGGATTTTTACGAAAAGGAAAACGGCAAATTTAAAACGTTTTTTACCGAATGTAAAAGTTACTTTAAATTTTACGAATAGCAATTTGTAAACGAAAATAAAAGGTTATTTACGCTATTATTAAGCTAAACGGTAAAGTAAAAAATGGTTTTAATTAACTTAAAGCGATTATTTTAAAAAGGTATAAAAATAGTTAAAAGGCTATTAAGGTTATTTTCGCTAGCTTCGAAACTTTCGGAAAAAAAGTCGGAAAAATGTTCGGTATAATCGACGAAACCCGAATCGCCGAAAAAAACCTGCTAGCTTTTAAATAGCGAAAACTTATAGCCAAATACGCAACGAACTTTTAACGAATTAGCATTAAACTTAATTAAAGCAATGTTACGTTAATATTGCATTTTTACAACGGATTATACGAAAACGTAAAAGATAAATTCGCGAAGCAAAATCGCTCGGAGTTTTTTACGGATTACGTTAAAAACGCGGTTCGTATTAGCGATAAATTATACGAACGGTAATAAAAAAAAGGATATGGTTTTAAAAATATAGCATAAATTAATAAAGCTAATTAAAAAAAAGGCTAAATAGCAATTAATTACGGCTTATAAAACGCATTTAAACTTTATAAACCTTAATGCGGGAGCCGTTTATTAGTAATAAAAGTAATAGGGAAAGTAAAAGTAAAACCCGAAAAACGGGAAATGTTTTAAATGTGGTTAAACCAGCCATATTAAAGCAAATTGCTTTTAACGGAATAATAACCGGCAAATAATTAACTTTTAACGAACGAAGGAAAGTTTTATATAAGGAGAATTATGCCCCGGGTTAACGTTTAACTAGTCGAATTGCTACGACGAATTATATGCTATATATTAATTCGATAAAAAGGTTACCGGATGGTATTTTCGGAAATTTCGAAACGTTTGCATATTTAAAACTACGACTTTTAAATACGATAGCGAAGGCGAATAACGTATCGCTTTCGGGTTTGCGAATTTAAAAGGAAAAAACGACATTTACCGCTAAGCTTAAAAAAGAGCGACTTTAACGAGCGGTTTAAAAAAAGGAAAAGCCCGAAAAACGCTTTTAAATTAAATACACCTATTTTAAAAATCGGAAAATTTCGACACCGAGGTTAAAATGAATTAAAACGGTTAAAACTTCGAAACGGCCGAGTTTTAAGAACGAGCGGAAAGCTTAAACGGCAAAACCTTTATATTTATAATCCGCGAAAACTAAGCAAACTGGAAAAGCCAACGCGCTTTTACACCTTTTAACGTTTTAAAATGCTTTTAAAACGTTAGGATTTTAAAATATCCCGATAAACCGTTATATTACGCTATTTTAGCAAACGGAAATAGCAATTAACTTTTATCGTAATTTAATAACTAATAGGAAGTTAAATACGTTAATTACCGGTTCGACGATATAAGCGAGCTAAAAAAGGCTACGTTAAAACCCGAGAACCATTTTAGCGTCGATTTGGAACATTTTAAATATTTGCACCTTTTTTAAGCAAAATGTATTTACAGAAAGTGTAAATTCCATTTACAACCTAAATTTAAACATAATTTTTTCCTACGGAAAATAAAAAGCGAGCTAAAAGTTAAACCCCGTTTAGCATTCCAATTGCCACGGTGGGAATTAGCTCGAATCGAAAGGTTTACCGCAATTTTTAAACTTAGCGAGCGGCATTTAATGCTATATGTTATTAAAACGCTCGATTAAAAAAAATGCGAAATTATAAAGTGCAAAAAACATATAGCATAAAAAGCGAAAACTTAATATTAAGGGATTACGCGAACGTATATCCCGTTTAACCCGGATAAAAAAACGAACGTATAATACTCGTTCTTTTTACTAAAAATTAAAAAAACCACCCGAGCGGAAAGTACGAAATGAAAAGCGAAAACCGATAAAAACTTTCGCAATAGCAAAATCGAATTAACCGTACGATTTATTAACATTTTAAATGGAATATTAAAAAAAAAGGTAAAGTAATAATCGATTGCGAAGTATAAAGCGATTACGTATCGCTATAAACGGTTAAACGGTATAAAATTCCTACGAAACGGAAATATTAACCGTATTAATTAAAAACGGTCGAAAAAAATACCTATTGCTTATAATAAAAAATGGATCGACCAAAAAACATAGCTAATAACATTACGCACCCGGAATGGGGAAAACGTTATTATTATATTAAACGAATTAAATATAAAAAAAGGAAATGTAATTTTTAAAATCTTTTAATTTAAAAAAAATAATTCGCGGATAAATTAAACTACCGGTTAAATCCAATAGGAAAAGTTACAAATAATTAAAACGGTTTACCAATTATAAACTTTAAACCGTAAATATAAAAAGCAATAAAAAAAGGTTACGATAGTAATAAAACTTAATAATCCACTTTTACATTTAGCATTAACGAATATACGATTATTTAAAATGGAAAGCAATTAAAATAACTAAACCGATATTAAAAAACGGCTCGCGAATGTTTTAAAAAAATACCATAAATACGAAAAGTTATTTCGGAAAAACCTAAAAACGGTGCTTCCCAAATATAAACCGTTTAACTTCGAAATTAAACTTAAACCAAAAACGCAATTTAAATACCAAAAGTTATATTAATTTAGCTTTTAATAATAGGAGGTGCTAAAAGAACAATTGGAAGAAAACTTACGAAAAGGATATATTAAACTTTTCGATTTTTTAATAAGATATAGGATTTTATAAAAAAGAAAAAACGGGACGGACCGAATATGTATCGATTACCGCCCGTTAAACGAGGTTACGATAAAAGATCGGTATTTTTTGCTTTTTATTAATAAATTACGCGATAAACTCGGTAAAGCTTAATATTTTACGGCTTTAAACCTACGGAAAGCTTATAGCTTAATACGGATTAAAAAGGGTTAAAAATGGTTTATAGCTTTTAAAATAAGGCTTAAATGCTACGAGTTTTTAATAATAATTTTCGGGCTTATTAATGCATTAGCTACGTTCCAAAAGATAATTAACCATATATTGCGCAAGTATTTTAACGTTTTCGTTTTCGCGTATTTGGATAATATCCTAATTTTTTCGAAAACGATGGAAAATATAAATAGTACGTATATAAAATGCTTTAAAAGCTATTTAATACAAAGCTTTTTATTAAACCAGAAAAATGCGAATAGCATTTGCAAAAAGTCGTTTTTTTGGAATTTATAGTTATATTTAAATAAGTTTGCATAAATTTTAAAAAAATCGAAAAAGTTAAAAAGTAGCTTATAAATAAAAACGTTACGAAAGTACGAAAGTTTTTAGGATTTTTAAACTTTTACAAACGATTTATCCGTAATTATAGCAAAATCGCTATATTATTTACAAACCTTATTAAAAATAATTACTAATTTTATTAAAAAAGGCGAAAACAAAAAGCTTTTAAGCAATTACGAAACGCCGTATTAAAAAACTAATATTAGTATTTCCAAACTTAAAAAAACCTTTTAAAGTTAAAACTAATGCATCGAATTACGCGATCGGCGGCCAACTCGAACAGCGAAACGATTAAAAACGGTTATACCTTTATACGTTCTTTTCGTAAAAGTTAAACAGATTTAAATTAAACTACCAAATCCACGATAAAAAACTTTTAGTAATAATTCGAGCATTCGAAAAGTAACGGCTATACTTTTATAAAGCGAAGCATTAAGTTATAATATATACGAATTATAAAAACCTAATATATTTTACTATTAGTAAAAACCTAAATAAACGATAGGTTCGTTGGAGCGAATTTTTGCAAAATTACGATATTTAAATTAAATACCAAAAAGGGTTGAAAAACAGCTAAACGAACGCTTTAAACCAACGACCGAACCACCAAATCGCAATACTTAAAAAAATACAAGTGATTTTAACGGAAAAACCAAACGGATTTTTAATTCCGGCATAAAAAATACTCGTTAAAACAATTCGATAGGGAAAAGTTTAAACTTTAAAAAGAATTTAACAAATTTACAACCAGTTGGTGCACGGCTATTAAAGCGTAAAAAAAACGTAAAAACGGTTGCAATAATATTACGGGTTTGCAAAAATTTAAACCGAAATATAAAACGTAATAAAAAATTGCGAAAGTTATGCTAAAAATAAAGCCAATAGGCATAAACCGTATGGGTTATTATAACCTTTGCTAATACCGAACGGAGTATGGCAAAAAGTTATTATAAATTTCGTTATTAAATTTCCCTAATTTAAAAAACCAATAACTAAAGTAAAGTACGATAATGTATTGGTAATAATGGATAGGTTTACCAAATACGCTTTATTTTTACCATATAAAAAAAGTAGTAACGCTACCGAGCTAGCGTGTTTTTTATTAAATACGTAATAGCGGAATACGGCACGCTAAACCGTTTAATTACGGATAAAAATAAGCTATTTACGAGCAAGTTTTGGAAAAGGCTTACGGCTTTGCTAAAAGCAAAACACTTTTTATTTACGGCTTACCACCTTTAAATAAATGGATAAATAAAGCGAACGAATTAAACCATAAAGCAATATTTACGTTATTACGTTAATTACAAATAAAACGATTAGGTATAACTATTCCCTATAGCTTAATTCGCTTATAATAGCTTAATTTATAAAAGCATAAAAATTACACCGTTTTATACAACTACGGGTTTACGCTTACAGCGTATAAAGAACTTAAACAGAAAAACATGCTTTAATAGTGGAAATACAAGTAACGAAATTTACCAAACTGCATAAATACTTTTAAACAAAGCTAAAAAAAACTACGGCACCGCATAGCTATTTAAGCAATCAAAAAAAAAATTAAAAAACCGACTTTTAAAAAAGGGGATAGCGTTTATCTTTTTCGACGAAATATTAAAACGAAATAACTAAACGATAAGTTAAACTATAAAAAACTAGGACCTTTTAAAATATTAAAAAAGGTTTTAAACGTAAATTACAAACTTTAATTATTACCAACCATAAAATCCCACCCGGTTTTTTATATTTCCCTATTTAAACCAGCGCTACCGGGCTTTAAAAGCGACGAGTTAATGGAAATCGACCCGGAATAAAAGTACGAAATCGAAAAATTTTTAAACCATAAGTTAAAAAATAGGCTTAAAAAGTACCTAATTAAATGGAAAAGGTGCGGCTACGAAAAAAACACGTGGGAAAAAAACTAACCTTATAAATTGCTAAAAGCCTTAGCGAAATACCGGCGGAAGCATTATAAAAATGTTAGCAAAAGCAAAAGTAGTTAGGAAACCAATCGGCGAAAACTTAATAATTAAGTTTTTAACAATGGTTGTACCGGGATTCGAACCCGAAACCTCGGCGGGAAGATTAAAGCTATACCTAATGTGCTATAGGATTTAAAAAAGTTATTAAAGGAATTACGATTTACCGCGGTTAAAAAAAAAGCAGGTTTAAATTAGGATTAACCTCGAATGCTTGCCAATCGAGGGAAACGGCAAAAGCTACGAAGGGTTCGGGTTGCGAGGCAGCTTAACGAGCCTCCAGGTCGGCCTTTTCCCGCTCGATACGCTTTAGTTTTTTCACCGAGTTAATATTACGGCGCACCGCGCGTATTATCTTTTCCAACCACATTCGTTTTTATTTACGAAACGGAAAACTTTTTCCTCCGTTTCTTTTAGCTCGGCTTTAAATTTGGAATGCTGTATAACATATTTCGAAGCTTTATAAATAAAAGCCCCAAAATGTCGCACCTTAATCGGTTAATTCGAAGGCATTTCATATACCGAAACGAGTTTTAAAAAAAGCTTTATACTTTTCGCGTTTTAAAACCTCGTAATAGTAAAAGGCAAAAAGGCATTTCGAAGGAATAAAAAAGGATAATCGCTAAAAGCTTTTTACGATTAACGGTTTTTTTCGCGAAAGGACGTTTCGTACCCGACCGAATATCCTATTAAAATAAAAGGGGATAGGAAATGGTAAAAAAGGAAAGTACTTACCATTAATAAAAAGCGGGGCGGTAAAACATAATTAAAAAAAATTTAACTTAAAAGGGGAAACTTAATATTACGACAGTATGCAAGCTTTAGGATAACAAGACGAAAAGGGCTTTAAATAATGCCTTTACCCCGCACTTGGACACGTGGAATTAACGTGGTTTAAAAGGGATTTATAGATTTGTAATAAAGCAACAAATCCGAAAAGGATTTATAAATTTATAATAAAGCAATAAATTTAAAAAGGATTTATAGATTTGTAATAAAGCTATAGATTTAAAAAAAACTGTGTAAATAAACAGCGTGTATTTAAAAAATGGATTTCCTATTGTCCGGGATAGCTTTAACTAAGGTTTCGGCATTAGTTAACCTAAGTTAGCTTTTAGGCATCCCTTAAAGCAAGCAATTAAATTGTCCTTTTAAATTACGTGTTTCCCTAAACCCAAATTAGCAATACTGTCCTTTTCACCCCCGAAGTGCCCTACTTTAAAAGCAAACCTTTAATTGTAACACGCTAGCACATCGTATGCTTTTCGGGAGGTAAAAATTGGTAAACTTCGACTTTACCGACGTTAAATATACTTTTTTTCTCTTTTTCCAAATTTAACTTGTGCGTTTTTCACCCCCGTTTTAACGCGTGCAAAGTAGGTGAATTAGGTAGCTTTACAACGGTTAACTTAGGCGTTATAACACGTTATAGGCCGACTTTATGCACAGATTTACAAAAGTATAAAGTAAGTAATACAAGGTAAGTAGTGCGGGATAAATAAGGTTTATGCACTTAACTTTAACTAAATACATTAATTCCTTTTAATAAAAACGAAAATGGCAAATTTAAAACTTTTTTTTACCAAATGCAAACGCTATTTTAAGTTTTATAAATAGCAATTTTTGCACGAAAAACAAATAACCGCGTTCGTAGCTATTAAATTAAAAAGTAAAATAAAAAAGTAATTTTAACCAGTTTAAAATAATTACTTTAAAAGGTATAATAAAAGCTAAAAATTTACTAAATTTATTTTCGCGAATTTCGAAACCTTTTAAAAAAAAAAGGTCGGGAAAATATTTAAAACGGTTAACGAAATTTAAATGGTTGAAAAAAAGTTGCTAGCTTTTAAATAGCGAGGAATCGCAACCAAATACGCTGCAAATTTTTAACGAATTAGCATTAAACTTAATTAAAGCGATGCCACGTTAATATTGCATTTTTACAATAAATTAATTATAATTATTTAAAAATTTAATTATTACGGTTAAGCGATTTTTTTTATTATCGTAAAAAGCAAGTATTATTGTTGGTTAATTAGTATTTAAAAAATTAACCTTTTACGCGATTAGGTTATCGTAATAAACGCTAACGAATAAACTACGAACAAGCTTAGTTTAAAATAAATTTAGCATTTCGATAAACATATTATATCGCTTACGAAAAACATTTATCGTTTGTTAATATTAAACGGTTATAAAAAATACCATTCGACGAATTTTGCACGTTATTATTAAAAATATAATATTATTACGTTTTGCATGCTTTCGCATTCGTTTTATTTTTTTTAACCGTTTAACGTTAAATATTTTCACCCGATAAAAAAAGCGTACGGTCGATAAATTAAAAACTTAATAAAATTATACGTTAACCACGTAATTAAAATTAAATTCCTTTCGGCGTTTAAAACTGCATTTTTTTAATTTTATAACCGAAAAAAACATTTAAAGAAATTTTCGAAAAGTTAATTTTGCTTTTTTTAATTTAAATTCGGGTTTAAAAAAGCTGGATATAAAATTACGAATTTTAACTTTTTTTAAATTTTTTTTAAATAACCCTAAACTTTAAACCTTTAAAACGCTTAAATAGCTAAAAAAGCAATTTCGCAATTCGAATATGTTAAAATTTAAATTTCCAATTATTACAGCAATTTTTCGATTTCCATTTATATAATTGTAAACCAAATTGCAACAAAGCGAAAACGATAATATATAAAGTAACCTTTTTTTAAACCGAAATATTTACGTTTAAAAAAGCGAACAAAGCATTAAATAAACGCCGAAAAGCTAAAAAAAAAAAACACGCGTTTAATTAAAAAAGTTACTTACTATCGAAAAAATACGAAATATACTAAACTAAAAAGCGTTAAATGGATAGCTATAGCAAAAAATGCGCGATTAAAAGGGTTTAAAAAAAAAGGCGACGGTAACTCGTCGGCGATATAACATTTACGGCAAAACCAAACACAATGCGCGCATTTATTAAAAGGAAATTAAAATGTTTAATATATACAATTTAAATAATTTAAATAAATTGTTAGCGTTTTTGGGTTGGCATGCACGTCGATTAACCGAAGGTCGGGGGTTGGTATTCCATTTGGTAATATGATCCATTTGGTAATAAACCACGTTATTGTTAAAAAGGCAGCCAAAAATCGCACGAAACTATTCGCGGATACGGCGGATCCCCGGCTCGGGATTCCGGGATGTAAAATATCGGTTTCACGGCACGAAGGGTTTAGCACGGGAACTACCGGTTTTAACGTTATAACGGAAGCTGTGCAAATTACAAGTTAAATTTCGGTTTTAAAATTTGCCTCGTACGATTACACCACACAGCTTCCAGTATGGGATATATATCCTAAGCAAAGCTCGCATAATAAGCGTTCCTTTGTATTTAAAAAATAAACAGCTTTTAAAAAAACAATATACCCGAAAGCCTTTTTACCGCAAAAACCGGAATCCTACGTTAAGGTAAGGCTAACAAAGTCGCTTTCGACTGGGAAAATGCGAACTTATGCATTTTTCCAGGCAAAAAACCTTACGACCCCGGCGGTTAAAGCCGAGGGTTTAACCATATAACAAGCTGCAAAAGGCTTTGAAAGCCCGGCAACTTTACGATGGTTAGGCGTTTTTTTCGACAAGGCTTAATTTCGGCCGCACGTTAACAATAGGGTTGCAAAAGCCCTAAACGTCGCTAACCACCTCCGAAAGCTTACCCATTCGGTGGAAAAGTTACCGGCGCAATCGGTACATAAAGCCGTTACAACGGCTATTATCCCAACAGCATTGTACGGGGCCGAAATGTGGTATAAGGGCAAAACCAAACCACACCTATATAAACCCGCATAATAATAATATATCCGTTAAAGCCACCTAATCGAACGGGTTAATAAAGCCTTAATTGCGTCCTTTCGGGCAGTGGTACTAGCTTGGAAAACCATACCGATAAAAGCCTTGCATTACGAATCCGGCATCCCGGGCGCCGAGGCGCTTTTGGAACAAATCCGCCTCCGTTTTGCGGCTTGCATTAATGCGGTTCCGGAAGCCCACCTTTTAACCGCAGCGGCCAAGCCGACGATTAACGCCCGAAGGCCTAGGGCGGGCTTGCCCGGCAAGCAAACGACCTGTTTGCAAAGGACAGCTAAACTCTTTCCGGCTTGCACTCGCCCGGCTTACCTCTCTTATAAATATACGGGGCTTACGGTAGCTACACAAGAAAAGCAAACAGCCGCTAAAGCATTTATAGCGTGGCTAAACACCCTTCCTTTTACGGACGTTATAGTTTATAACGACGGGTCCAAAGCGGAAAACGAAGCAGTTGAATACGGTTGGGTAATATACCAAATCCGGCCAACGTAAACTTTCCGGGCACGGCAAGCTGGCGCACCCTGCTAAAATATTCGACGGCGAGGCGGAAGGAGCCCGAATAGGCCTTCGTAAAGCTATTTGGAACTTTCACAACTGCATTTACCACTTATGCCTCGATAACACTTTGGCGGTTAACGGCTTTTTAAGCACGGCCCTTAATAGCTCGCAAAGGGCTTTTAAAAAGGTCCATTATTTTATAGATAAATACCGGGTACACGTTCGTTAATCCCCGGGCCATATGGGAATCCCCGGAAACGAAAAAGCCGACGCCAAAGCAAAGCTTGGCACGGCCCTCCCGGTACCCCAACATGCCAAACCTACAATGGCCGGCGTTAAAACTTTAGCCCGGAAGATGGCCCGGGACGCCCGGAACGTTTGGCTCGAAAATAACCTCCCGGGACGATATAAGGCTATAGGCCTCCCGCCGATACCACAGCGCTTACCCGACGCTTTGCAATTGCACTAAAAGGTACTATAACGGCTAATAGCCGCACGTACAAGCCACGGGGATTTCGACTAGTACCACCGAAAGTTTAAACACGAGGACGATAACCCGTGCCCTTATGGGAAAAACAAATCCCCTTCCTACCTTGTATATTACAAGCTGGTTAAGGTAAAAAAAACAAATGGCCTATAGCGGACCCCGCCCCGACTTTCGACAAGCCCGGGTATTGGAAACGGCTGCTATAAAAGCCCTTCCTTTTTGCCTCGTTCGTTAAGGCCACCAACTATTACACCATCGCCGGACGATAACAATAAGGCATAACAACCTGCACACTACCTATCTTTTTTTCCTTTAGCACTTTAATAAAGGTGCGCGATAATAGGCACCCGAAGTGATTGGTAATTGTTATTTGGCTATTTTATCGCGGGCTAAAGCGCGCGCAAGCTATAATACTAAGGCTAATGCATAAGCCTAAAGCTGTAAGGCACTAATTGCCACCCACGTAACTCCAAGCCACTTTTAACACCCCCCCGTAGGCCATGCAACGGCTTTAAAGGTATTACGAGCCCGCATTTACGTAGTAACCCTTTAAGTCCGTAATGTTTCCCTGGTTTTCTTGTAAGCCGTTTATTGCGGCATTTGCTGCATTCCCAGTTAAATAATAAATCTCGCCTATCCTTTCGTCGTTAAGCCTTTTGTAAAACCGTCCGCTTTTATGTTAGCCGTGTTAACGAGCTTAAAGGTAAAAAGTTAACGCTTTATAGCATCGATTACCCACCTTATAACGGAGGTCGATTATACAGGTGCGGGCTGATTTTAACGAGTTTAACACCGTTATTTAAGCGTTAGCGCTGTTCGTATGCATTACGAAAGTTTTTCGCTAAAGGTATTTAGTTTTTTTTAAAATGCTTTTAATTTAAAGCAAAGCCTAGCCCGTTGGTAAGAGGTTAACGAATTCCGTTTCCGTCGTTAACGTCGTTACAAAAGTCTGCTTTTTTAATTGCCAATAAATAAAACCACCCGCTAGCATAACGATTACGCCGCTTGTAAATGCCCTCGTACGGAGGCAGTTAGCGAACGAGGCGTTTCCGTAAACTTTTAGGCCCATCGCTTCGGCATTGTAAATAGGCCCGTTAAAAGTGAGCGCGAGCCTTTTGGTGCTACTAATATAGCGCTAAAAGTGCTAGTGCTAAATGTTCGTTGCCGGGATTGGCGTTAACCTTTTGCAACCTTTTTACGGTATACGTGATATTAGGGCGAGTAATGCCAGCGAGGTAGCTAATACTCGCTATTTCCAACTAGTAGCGCAAAACCTCCTCGTACGGGAAAGGGTTCCAAATGATCGGTATTATAAAGCTAAAAAGCTAAAGCGTTTTTATTGCCTTAAAGTTTTTCCGTCCGTATTTAGTAATAATTTTGTTAATATAATCGCGTTAGTAAAGGTTTATAATTTTCCGCTAGCGATTTTTTATAACTTATATGCCGAGGAACGTTTTTGCGTTACTTAAAGCGGTTATTTCGAAGCGGCTACCCATTTTAATAACGATAGCTTTAATTTTCGTAACCGTACGGGCGGCAATTTGGAAATCGTTTACGTAAAGCAATAATATAACGCCCGTTTTCTTTTTACGGTAAAGGCAAACGTTTTAATAAATCGGTTTAAAGCTAAGTGCTTCGAGCTTCGAAGTAATCGTTTAATACCACTATAAAAGCGATTTGCGAAAGCCGTAAAGTGCTTTTTTTAAGCGGTAATAATAGCCTTTTTGCCTAACCGGAATGCCCTAAGGTGGCTATACGTATACCATAACGTTATTAAATACGATAGCGCCGAAATAGGCAGTTACGAAGTCGAACTATCGGCATTTAAAATCGTTAACGGCTATAAGCATAAAAAACACCCTCGTAAATGCTGTATAAGCGATTGCCGCGTACGTTACAGCTTTATCCTTGCTTGGAATATCGTCGTAATTGCCGCAAACGACTTAACGCGTTTTGATTTTTTTAAAAGCGCCGTTAAGCGTTAGCTTAAGCACGTATACTTATTTGCCCGGTAGTGTTTTAGCGTTCGAGGGCAATTTTTCCAACACTTATGTGCCTTTTTCGAATAGCATGTTAATTTGCTTTTGCATTACTAGCTTATAATATCGCTCGTACTCGGTTTCGTGCTTTACCGCGTTGTAATAATGGGCCGGAATATACGGTGTTCCCGGTACCGTAGCGACGTCGAAAAGCGCGAAGTTGGGGATTTTAAAGCCGCCGATCTTTTAAGGCAAAACGATATCGTTATCCGGGTACGTAATATTAACAAGTGCAAAACCCGTTTTTCGGGCAGTTTTTTCGGCAGCTTTAATATCCGTATTAAGGCTGTAAAAGCTTTCGTCGTTTCGGCGCTTTTAGGGTTACCCGGATCCTTTCCGCCACTTTTTTAATATTTTTAAGCTCGAAGCGAGCCGTTGTAAATGCCTTCGCGGGCTCCCTTTTTTTGCAGGTTTTTGGTATTAGGACTTTATAATGCTTAAAAGCCGTTAACGCTTTTTAATTGCCGGTTACTCGGCGGGGGCGGCGGCCGCTTTTTGCAGGTCCTTTTTTTAAGCGCTGCGGGCACCGTAACCGCCTCGTTGCCGAGCTCGGGAAGTTTTTTCGGGTGTTATATGCCCGGGCCGGCGGGCTTTTTAAGCTTTTTAAGCTTTGCAACGGCAAGCTTTTCGTTCCGCTTCGGTTTCCCCGGTTTTTTCCGCAAGCGATAAATCGTTATCTTTCCGGGGCCGGCAATATCGCTAATTGCACCGGTGTTACTATCGTTACTATCGGTGGAATTAGTAATTAAGCTAGTATTATAAACCTAAATGCCTATTATAAAGTAAAGGTTTTTAATAACGGCTTATTAACCGTATTAGTGGTAATCGCCTTTTTAACAAAGTTATAGGCGATTTCCGGCGTTTACAGCACCCTCGTTAATCCGTGCGTTACGGCAACGGAAAACCTTATTAGTACCGTCCGGTTTAACTAGCAGGATTTCGTTATAAAGGCTTTCCCAGCTTATAAGCCGGCCTTTCGTTACCTTAAAGCCATTTTATCGGCTTTAGCTTATTTGCCGTTTTTAATTAGCACTTAGGCGACCGCGCTTTAAATGCGGAAATACGGATTTGGTTAGTAATACTCCTTTTAAAGCCGATTGCTTTTGCTTACGCTTCGTGCGGGCTTTCTTGCCACTAAAAGCTGTATTTAAAGTGTAGTTTAGCACCCTCCTCGCTGTTTGTAAGGCATATACCTAATACTTTTATATAAGCCGTTAGCGTTAATCCCGGTGCAAGCCGCGTTAAGTATAATACGGTTAGCACGTTTAACGATGCTATTTATTTCCGGGCATCGCGCCGGGCTAATTTCGCAAGCTTTGCTTTAAGCAATATAATAAGCTTTTAGCTTTTCCGGGTTAAACTTCGTGCTACCGTCCGTGTAAATTGCTTATATTTTAATGCTTAACTAAAGTTTAATATAGTTAATAGTTATAAACTTTTGTAAAAATTTCCGTGCTAGCTTTATTAATTGCAAAAATTACCCATTAAAAGTAATTGCCTTATTAATAATATAAACGGCGTAATTGTATCCGCCGTATAAATAGGCGAAATGGTTAATATATTTATATAAATACGGCTTAAAAGGCGGGTAATGCGGTAAAAGTAACGATTGCCGATAATTTAAATCGCTTTGCTTTTTAAATAACCGTTATAAATATGTTTTAATACTTTAAAATAGCTGATTTTAATGTTTATAGCGCGGTAAGCCGTTATTACCGCCTTTTTGTTAGCATGCATTAAGCGCCGATGCATTATTACGTAAAATACCGGGCGTTTTGTTATAATCGGTGCGTTAGCCTTCGTCGGTCGGTTTTCTCC
Organism: Gaeumannomyces sp. JS-464; assembly: GCA_002197995.1. Classification (NCBI taxonomy): domain Eukaryota; kingdom Fungi; phylum Ascomycota; class Sordariomycetes; order Magnaporthales; family Magnaporthaceae; genus Gaeumannomyces; species Gaeumannomyces sp. JS-464. The sequence goes on along the minus strand of NGZR01000001.1, from coordinate 1,506,028 downwards.
GTTAAGTGCGTTATTTAAAGCTATAAAGCCCGGGCGCGTTTGCGAGCACGTTAACGTTAGCAATTAGTACGTTATTATTAATCTGGTAATTGCTTAACCATTTATCGTCGAGCGTTACGAAGTAATTAGTTTAATCGTTTTTTAAGCCTGCTTTACGCATCCTGCTAAGGCTTAAAAGGTTAAAAAGATTTAAGCGTAAAAATTGCTTGTAAGGTAATTGTAATAACGCTTGCTTTATTATGCTAATGCATTTTAACGGTGCCTTTTTTAACGGAAACTTAAGCGCCGCCGTTAGCCGTAGTAGCGTTGTAAAGGACCTCGCGCTTTTTTAGCAAAGTGAACCATTTGCGATCGTTAAAATGGTGCTTAAACGAGCCGGAGTTAATTATTACGGCGTTACGGCATTATTAACATTGCTTAAAGCGGTATTAGCTATATTGTATTGGCTGGCATTGCTTCGATTAACTGGCATACTACTAATATAGTTAGCAGCCTTCGGGTTGGCTATAGCCTTGTTAGCTGCCTTATTGCCTCGCTAAAAGCGCCGCTTCGGATATTTGGCTTTTTAAACCTTTTTAAGCTTAAAGTGCAAAAGTTAGCAGTTGTTATTACCGCTTTTGTAATGCTTACCGCATTTATCGTGGTAAGGAGCACGCGAAACGATAATGTAACCCTTTTTATTGCAGGGTTTCGGCTTTTCCTTCGGCTTTTAAAGTTTTTCCAGCTTTTTTTAGTGTTAGTTATAGCCTTTAACTTTAAGGCCTTTATAACCGCCGTATTTTTAAGCACTTTCGAAATAAAGTTAACGGGAATGCGGCGCTCGCTTTTACAATTTCCTAAAGCTATAGCTACCGTAAAAGGGTAAATAGCGCTAAGCCTGTTAACGAGGCTTTTTATAAGCATCCGATCCGAAATGTTAATGTTAGCTTAATCCAAAGCTTGTTTTACTTATAACCAGCGGTTCGTATACTTTTTAACGTTACCGTCGAACTTTTCCACCGAGATTGTATAATGTTCGTTAATTAAAGCGTCGAAACGGCCGTTAGCGGTAACTTTAATAGTGCTAATTACTTTGTCCCAAAAAGCTTTTAAGTCCTAATCCTCGTCGTTTTTAAAGCGGTCCCAGCCGGCCTTTTCCAAATCCGTGGTTACCTTTTCGATATTATTACGGATGCAGTACCATGTTAATATCCTCCTAAAAGCCTATAACTATATAACTTCGTCGTTTTCCGCTCCAGCCGGCTTAGCCGGAAGGTTAGCAAATATAAAGGAAATATTGCGGGAAGCGGTTAAATGCACCCGGATAATGCGCTTTTATATTTCCAAATTAAAAGGCCCTAACAAGTCCGGGACCTTTACTGCGATTTCGCGGTATTCCGCCATTTCGGCGGTTTTGTTAGCACTTTTAACGCGTACAAAGGCGTTAAATTGTAAGGGAATGGTGCTTTTAAGCGCTGAAAAGGTTATTGTTGTTGCTTTGTTATAGTTGCTAATCGGCGCCGAACGCGGCTTTGTTAATTGTCGTTTGACGGTTTTTTAACTGCTGCGCCTCGCCCGTAATCCACGGCGGGAGAACGCAAGCAACGGGAAACAACTCGTGCACCGTTAATCTTTCCTAATTAGGCAAAGATATTGTTAACGGCGGCGCGAGGGCTTATAACCTAATGGAGGTGCGCGATAACAGGCACCCGAAGTGATTGGTAATTGTTGTTTGGCTACTTTATCGCGGGCTAAGGCGCGCGCAGGCCATAATACTAGGGCCAGTGCATAGGCTTAAAGCTGTGGGCACCAGTTGCCACCCACGTAACTCCAGGCCACCTTTAACACACTTACAACTTTCCTTTGTACCACCCGGACTAACAGTAAGCTCGTTGGTTCCCCGCAACCCCGGCCGGACCCAGGGGTGGTCCCAAGGACCCCCCCTGGCCTCGCCCCCTTTCCCGGCACACCCGCCGGCCGAACGCATTACTACCACCGCTGCGCTTACAATGCCCGGCGTTTTATACGCCCTTTTGCCGATTGCCCGCTTACTAGCAAGGAGCGCCGGAATACGGCCCGACCTCCGTGTGCCTTCGGGCTTAATTTGCTAGCCGCCGTAATAGCAGCACTATGGCCTAGTGTATATAGCTTAGGTAGCGCTAGCACGTCATATGCCCCCTGGGAGGCAGGACTGGTAAATCCCAATTAGCTAACGTTAAATATACTCTCTCTCTTTCTCTCTCACCGCAAAAACCGGTACTAGCACAAGTGCCACGAACAATTATTTTAATTTTTAATTTTAACATTTAAAATTTAAATCGGTTATATTACTATTTTTTAATTTCGATAGCTCCGGGTTACAGTTACGCCGCGATAAAACTCGTAAAAGTTAAAACCGCCGCTTTGCCTTTGCCCCTCCCGCCCACCGGGCTATGAGGGACGACGGACGCCCCAGCCGCTATCGGCATCGGTGGAAGTCGTCGACGTTTTCCGTTTCGAGGGCTGTGGAGGGAACGTCGAGGTGGAACCCCCCGCGTTTGAACGTGGCAAGGGACCCGTGTTTTACTTTTCGTCCGGCTTTGTAAAGAGCGCTTTTGGGTTAAAAAGCGCAATGCGGCAGCGGCATACCGTCTCTGGCCGTGCCGGATGATAACAAGCCGACGTGCGTGTACACGCCGTCGTCGGGCGAGGCCGAGGCGGGCAGTCGCACCCGGCCGGCCCCAGGCGCTCCTAATACCGCCAACGACCGCGGCAAAGGCCAGGCCGCCGGTCGCGTCGGTGGGCGGGTCCGACGTGACGCAGTGCCCGCTGCAAGGGCCGCGGACGGCGGAGACTGCCGGGCCGGCCATGTCGAGGATGTCCAGCGCGCGACGGCCGTGGGCAGCGAGCAGCAGCCGCCCTTAACGGCCAGCCGCACCCGGAGCCGCAACCGGCTAAAGAAAAATCCGGCCGGGGGTTTAACGCATGATGGAGGTGCGCGACGACAGGCACCCAAAGTGATTGGTGATTGTTACTTAGCTACTTTACTCGATCGCGGGCTAAGGCGCGCGCAGGCCAAAATACTAGGGCCAATGCATAGGCTTAAAGCTGTAAGGCACTAGTTGCCACCCCACGTAACTTTAGGCCACTTTTAACACCCCCCCGTAAGCCATGCAACGGCTTTAACGGCATTACGAGCCCGCATTTACGTAGTAATCCCCAAATTCGTAGTGTTTCCCTGGTTTTTTTATAAGCCGTTTACTGCGGCATTTGCTGCATTCCCAGCTAAATAACAAACCTCGCTTATCCTTCCGCCGTTAAGCTTTCGTAAAACCGTTCGCTTTTATGTTAGCCGTGCTAATTAGCTTAAGGGTGAAAAGTTAACGCTTTACAACATCGATTACCCATTTGTAACAAAGGTCGATTATGCGGGTACGGGTTAATTCTAACGGGTTTAACACCGTCGCTTAAGCGTTAGCGCTGTTTAATGCACCACGAAAGTTTTTCGCTAAGGGTATCCAGTTTCTTTTAAAATGCTTTTAATCCAAAGCAAGGCCCGGCCCGTTAGCAAAAGGTTAACGAACTCCGCTTTCGTCGTTAACGTCGTTACAAAAGTTTGCTTTTTTAATTGCCAGTAAATAGGACCACCCGTTAGCATAACGATTACGCCGCTTGTAAATGCTTTCGTACGAAGGCAATTAGCGAACGAGGCATTTCCGTAAACTTTTAAGCCTATCGCTTCGGCGTTGTAAGTAGCCTATTAAAAGTAAGCGCGAGCTTTTTAATGCTAATAATATAGCGTTAAAAGTGCTTTAATAGTGCTAAATGCTCGTTGCCGGGATTGGCATTAACCTTTTACAACCTTTTTACGGTATACGTAATATTAAAGCGAGCGATGCTAGCGAGGTAGCTAATACTCGCTATTTTCAATTAGTAGCGTAAACTTCCTTATGCGGGAAAAGGTTCCAAATAATCGGTATTACAAAGCTAAAAAGCCAGGGCGTTTTTACTGCTTTAAGGTTTTCCCGTTCGTATTAATAATAATTTTATTAATATAATCGCGTTAGTAAAGGCTTACAATCCTTCGCTGGCGATTTTTTACAATTTATATGCTAAAAAACGTTTTTGCGTTACCTAAGCGGTATTTCGAACCGGCTACCCATTTCGGTAACGGTGGCTTTAATTTCCGTAACCGTACGAGCGGCAATTTGGAAATCGTTTACGTAAAGCAATAGTAAACGCCCGTTTCCTTTTTGCGGTAAAAGCAAACGTTTTAATAAATCGGCTTAAAGCTAAATGCTTCGAGCTTCGAAAATCGTTCGATATTATTATAAAAGCGATTTGCGAAAGCCGTAAAATGCTTTTTTTAAACGGTAATAAAGCCTTTTACTTAACCGGAATGTTTTAAAATTGCTATACGTATATTATAACGTTATTAAATACGATAGCGCCGAAATAAGCAGTTACGAATCGAACTGGCGGCATTTAAAGTCGTTAACGCCATAAGCATAAAAAACACCCTTTAAATGCTGCATAAGCGATTACCGCGTACGTTAAAACCTTATCCTTGCCCGAAATATCGTCGTAATTGCCGTAAACATTTAACGCGCTTTAATTTTTTTAAAAGCGCCGTTAAGCGTTAGTTTAAACACGTATACCCATTTGCCCGGTAGTGTTTTAGCGCCCGGGGGCAATTTTTCCAATACCCACGTGCCTTTTTCGAGCAGCGTATTAATTTGCTTTTACATTGCTGGCTTGTAATATCGCTCGTACTCGTTTCGTGCTTTACCGCGTCGTAATAATAGGCCGGAATATACGGTGTTCCGGTATCGTAGCGACGTTAAAAAGCGCGAAATTGGGGATTTTAAAGCCGCCGATTTTTTAAGCAAAACGATATCGTTATCCGTACGTAACGTAACGAGTGCAAAACCCGTTTTTTCGGGCAGTTTTTTTAGCAGTTAATATTCGTATTAAAGCTGTAAAAGCTTTCGTCGTTTCCGGCGCTTTTAAAGTTACCCGGATTTTTTTCCGCCACTTTTTTAATATTTTAAGCTCGAAACGAGCTATTATAAATGCTTTCGCGGGTTCCCTTTTTTTGCAAGTTTTTGGTGTTAAAATTTCGTAATGTTTAAAAGCCGTTAAGCGCTTTTTTAATTGCCGGTTATTCGGCGGGGGCGGCGGCCGCTTTTTGCAAGTCCTTTTCCTAAGCGTTGCGGGCACCGTAACCGCTTCGTTACCGAGCTCGGGAGTTTTTTCGGGTGTTAGCATGCCCGGGCCGGCGAGCTCCTCGGGCTTTTTAAGCTTTGCAGCGGCAGGCTCCTCGTCCTCCGTTCCGGTTTCCCCGGTTTTTTCCGCAGGCGATAAATCGTCCTTACTTTCGGGCCGGCAATATCGCTAATTGCACCGGTATTAGCATCGTTGCTATCGGTAAAGTTAATAGTTAAGCTAGTATTATAAACTTAAATGCCTATTATAAAATAAAGGTTTTTAATAACGGCTTCGTTAACCTTATTAGTGGTAATCGCCTTTTTAATAAAATTATAAAGCGATTTTCGGCGTTTACTAGCGCTTTCGTTAATCCGTGCGTTACGGCAACGGAAAACCTTATCGGTACCGTCCGGCTTAATTAGCAGGATTTCGTTATAAAGGCCTTCCCAGCCTATAAACCGACTTTTCGTTACCTTAAAGGCCATTTTGTTAGTTTTAGCTTGTTTACCGTTTTTAATTAGCACTTAAGCGACCGCGCTTTAAATGCGGAGGGTACGAATTAGTGGTTGGTAATATTTTTCGTTAAAGCCGATTGCTTTTGCCCACGTTTCGTACGGGCTTTTCTTACTATTAAAAGCTGTATTTAAAATGTAGTTTAGCACTTTTTTCGCTATTTATAAAGCATATATTTAATACTTTTTATGCAAGCCGTTAGTATTAATCCCGGTGCGAGCCGCGTTTAATATAATACGGTTAGTACGCTTAACAATGCTGTTTATTTCCGGGCATCGCGTTAGGTTAATTTCGTAAGCTTTGCTTCGAGTAATATAATAAGCTTTTAGCTTTTCCGGGTTAAACTTCGTATTACCGTTCGTATAAATTGCTTATATTTTAATGCTTAACTAAAGTTTAATATAGTTAATTTAATTACAAACCTTTGTAAAAATCTCCGTATTAGCTTTATTAACTGCAAAAATTATTTAATTAAAAGTAATTGCCTCGTTAATAATGTAAACGGCGTAATTGTATCCGCCGTATAAAATAAGCGAAATGGTTAATATATTTATGTAAATACGGCTTAAAAGGCGGGTAATGCGGTAAAAATAACGATTGCTAATAATTTAAGTCGTTTTGCTTTTTAAACAACCGTTACAAATATGTTTTAATATTTTAAAATAGTTAATTTTAATGCTTGCAACGCGGTAAGCCGTTATTACCGCCTTTTTATTAGCATGCATTAAACGCCGATGCATTATTACGTAAAACACCGGGCGTTTTATCGTAGTTAATGCGTTAGCTTTCGTCGGTCGGTTTTTTCCGTTAAGTGCGTTATTTAAAGTTACAAGGCTCGGGGGCGCGCTTACGGGCACGTTAACGTTAGCGATTAGTACGTTATTATTAATTTGGTAACTGCTTAACCACTTATCGTTAAACGTTACGAAGTAATCGGTTTAATCGTTTTTTAAGCTTGCTTTGCGCATTTTGCTAAGGTTAAAAAAGTTAAAAAGGGATTTAAGCGTAAAGATTGCTTATAAGGTAATTGTAATAACGCCCGTTTTATTACGCTAATGCATTTCGACGGTGCCTTTTTTAACGGAAATTTGGGCGCCGTTATTAGCCGTGGTAGCGTTATAAGGGACCTCGCGCTTTTTTAACGAGGTAAACCACTTGCGATTGTTAAAGTGGTGTTTAAACGAGCCGGAATCGATTATTACGGCGTTACAAGCATTGTTAATATTGCTTAAAGCGGTATTGGCCATATTGTATTAGTTAGCACTGCTTTAATTAACCGGCACACCACCAGTATAATCGGCAGCTTTCGGGTTGGTTATAGCCTCGTTAGCTGCCTTATTACCTCGCTAAAAGCGCCGCTTTAAATATTTGGCCTTTTAAGCCTCCTTAAATTTAAAGTGCAAAAGCTAGCAATTATCGTCGCCGCTTTTGTAATGCTTACCGCACTTATCGTGGTAGGGAGCACGCGAAACGATAGTGCAACCTTTTTTATTGCAGGGTTTCGGCTTTTCCTTCGGTTTTTAAAATCCTTCCGGCTTTTTATTAGTATTAGCTATAACCTTCGACTTCGAGGCCTTTATAACCGCCGTATTTTCGAGCATTTTCGAAATAAAGTTAACGGGAGTGCGACGCTCGCCTTTACAATTTTTTAAAGCTATAACTACCGTAAAAAGGTAAATAACGCTAAGCCCGTTAACGAGGCTCCTTATAAGCATTCGATTTAAAATGTTAATATTAGCTTAATTTAAAGCTTGTTTTATTTGTAGCTAACGGTCCGTATACTTTTTAACGTTACCGTCGAACTTTTCTACCGAAATTGTATAATGTTCGTTAATTAAAGCGTCGAAACGGCCGTTAACGGTAATTTTAATAGTGCTAACTACCTTATCCTAAAAAGCTTTTAAATTTTAATCCTCGTCGTTTTTAAAGCGGTCCTAACCGGCTTTTTTCAAATCCGTAGTTACCTTTTCGATATTATTACGAATGCAATACCATATTAATATCCTTTTAAAAGCTTATAACTATATAGCTTCGTCGTCCTCCGCTTTAACCGGCTTAGCCGAAAGGTTGGCAAATATAAAAGAAATATTGCGAAAAGCGGTTAAATGCACTCGGATAGTGCGTTTTTATATTTTTAAATTAAAAGGCCCTAGCAAGTCCGGGACCTTTATTGCGATTTCGCGGTATTCCGCCATTTCGGCGGCTTTATTAGCTTTTTTAACGCGTATAAAAGCGTTGGATTGCAAGGAAAACAGTGCTTTTAAACGCTAAAAGGGTTATTGTTGTTGCTTTGTTATGGTTACTAATCGGCGCCGAACGCGGCCTTATTAATTATCGTTTAACGGTTTTTTTAACTGCTGCGCCTCGCCCGTAATCCACGGCGGGAGAACGCAAGCAACGGGAAACAACTCGTGCACCGTTAATCTCTCCTAATCAGGCAGAGATATCGTCAACGGGCGGCGCGAGGGCTCATAACCTGATGAAGGTGCGCGACGACAGGCACCCAAAGTGATTGGTGATTGTTACTGGCTACTCTACTCGATCGCGGGCTAGGGCGCGCCGCAGGCCAAAACTAGGGCCAGTGCATAGGCCTAGAGCTGTGGGGCACCAGTTGCCACCCACGTGACTCCAGCCACCTCTGACAACGCATGAAACAGCATACGATGGCATCATGGCGGGCGGTTGTTTTTGGGTTTGGCTTGCATGGAGGGTACCATTGTGTTTTTTTTCTCGCACAAAACTAGCGCTTTCCTCAACATTGTAATCGCAATGGGACCTTCTTCGGAAATGCGTCTGCCGTGAAGCCACTCCGCATTAAGACGTCGGAGGTGCTTGGTCCACGCAGAGAAACTCGACAAGAGCAGACCGCCGATTATTTTGGCGGTTTTTGCCAGCCGATACTTTGACCCGCTTTGTTAAAACCAGTTGAACTGTCCCGGCTGTATCGACCACGAAATCCCAGCCTCCGTGTCATCCTCCAGTGCTTCCGTACCAGACTCAGGCTAGCTGCCGTCCTCTGCGTCGGACCCTCCCTCCCCGCCGTATCCTCCATGGCCCGGAGATTTGCGATGATGGGGTAGTAGCACGGGGATGGCTGCGGGGAGGTAAAGGGCAAAACCTCGGCCACCTCGGTGCACACCCGGTCTACCACCTTGGTTGCGTCGTCGAACACTCTGTTGGCCACGTGGACTGGGCTGCAGTGGTGCTTGCGAGGGCGGCCAAAGCGTGTCGTCGACCCGCGATGGGGTCTCCGCCCACGGCGATGGCGAAGCGTCGCGGCGCTGGTTGGGGCGCGGCAGTCTATGTCTGGGCCCGCCGCCGCGTAGGTTAGGGCAGCCTCGCAGGCCGCGTAGCCGCCCATCAGCGCCGCGACCGGCGCCACGGTACGGGATCCATGAGGCGGGCGGCGTGCAACTCGCCGGTCATTTTGTCGCCCCTCGCCGGCGGCTGGACGTCGTCGGACTCGTCCGACGATGACTGGTCGGGGTCCCAGTCGGAGCCCGAGCCGTTGTCGTCGTCGTCATTGCAACTGCCCGTGCCGCCGTATCCGCTGCCTTCGTCGTCTTGACTGTCCCCATCCGTGTCGGCGTTGGGGTCCTTCATGCCCTTGTCGTCGCTCCACTCCGCGTTGACGTGGCTGTAGGACTGCTTGTATTCCGCATCGCTGCCCCTGTCCTGCACCTGCAGTCGTCCCCGTAAGGTGGCGGCGGCCGCAAGCTTCTTGGGGCGCGTCGGGTTCGTCATGCGCAGCACCATCGCGGCGTAGTCGGCGCCGTATGCCCTCTTCAGCTGGTCGCGCTTCTCCTTGAGCAGGAGCTTGAGGTCCCCCTTGCGATCCCTTGTCTTGTCGTCGGCCACGTGCTGGATGAGGCTGTCCAGCACGCGCAGCGTCACGGGATGCGCCACCGTGGGCTTGGTGCAGCAGGAGCGGCGCACCCTGGCTAGCATGACCTCCCCTTCCAGCTTGATCTCGTCGTCCTTGTGCGCAAGGAATAGCTCACCCTGCAGGCCTCGCGCGTCCAGGATGACCATATCGTCCAGGACGATCAGGTTGCCGGCCTCGTCGTAGCGGCTAAAGTGCGGGCCGAGATCCGCGAGCATCTCGTCCATCCTTTCTCTGAGTCTGCCCCAAGCATCCGCGTCGAAGTCCTCGTCGCCGTCTTGGAACCGGTCGAATTCAATGCGTGCCAGCAAGAGCTTGGCTTCGGCCATGTCCTTGGAGCCTTCCTGGAGTTTGTCGATTGCCCCGCAGACATGGAACCGTGCCCATTCGTGCTCCTTCTCCTGTTTATACACCTCGCCTAGCCTCAGCCTGGCCCTCAAAGCGAGGGGGTGATCAGGGCCTTTGAGCCTGGAAAGCCCTTGGAGGGCCTCGTCGCAGGCCTTTTTCGCCGCTGTGATGTTCTCGTCGTCGCCGAGACCTGCGCACGCCTTGGCAAGGTCGAGCCGCACAAGCAGCGAGTCCTTCCCTTCGCCGGCCTTCCCTTCGCCGGCCTTCCCGAACCCTTCGTTCGCTTTGATGTACCCCTCTTTGGCTTTGGTGAACTGGCCCAGCTCCATGTACACGTCTGCTAGTAGCTGCGCGGCCGCGGCCGTGAGGCGCGAGTTGGGCCCGAGGAGCTTTTCAAAGCCCTGACAGGTGTGTTCGCACGACCTCTGCGCCTCGGACAGTTTCGACCGCTTGAGCAGCAGGCCGCCCAGCTTGAACTCGGCCTTCAGCGTGTCGGTGTGGTATGCACCCAGCGTCCTCTCGAACCCCGCTGCGACTCGGCGGAAGTGCTTCTCTGCCGCATCGAGATTGCCAGTCTTCTGCTTCAGGTCACCCATCTTCCTAAGGGTCCGCAGGAAGCTTGTGCTCTCGCTGCCGTTGAGGCGGCTGTAGGCTTGGAGGCAGATGGCGAGGCCCATGGCGTATGCAGCGTGATCTTCGAACAGCTTGCTGTACAGGAGCAGGATCTCGCAGCGCTCCAGGTCCGCACATTCCGCCTTGAAGGAAGAGTTGTGTCTTTCGCAGATGCGGACGCACTCTTGCGTTGCCCAGTTTCGTCCCTTAACCTCGGGGGCTGCAGAGGCGTCGCCGGGGGCTTTCTTGTCGGCTTTAGATCTCTTCCAGGCGACCTCGCATTGCCCCAGGCTTGCGAGGCACCACAGTCGCCTCCACGAGGCTTTGTCGTCTTGGGCGTCGATCCGCTCCGCAACCGTCCAATAGTACTCCTCTGCTCGCTCAAAGTTCGGCTCGCGGCTGAACTGGCAATTCTGGGCCAGGGCGAAGGTGGCCGCTAGGGCCAGGTCGCTGTCGGATCCAAACATCTGCTCAGCCCCGGACCTTGCCCGCTCCAGCGCCTTTTCCGCGTCTTGGTATTTGTTTCGGTTGGTGAGGAGCTTGCCGAGGTGGTATAGCGTCATGAGGGTGATTCCGCTGTCCGGGTTCGGTGCCTCTTGCTTGGCCGTTTCCTTGCTCTCCTTGGCCTCTTTGCCCTTTGTGGCGGACGGGTCTGCATCCTCTACGAAGCCCTGGGGCTGGAGTGCGCGTGCGAAGCTGTCTTCGGCTTCTTGGAACTTGCCCCGATTGTAGAGGTTGACGCCCAGGCTCAGCGAGAGTAGCGAGATGATCGCGTGCTTCTTCTTGAACAAGACGTCGAACCGTTTGAGCACCCTCCCGTAGATATAAGCCATCCTCGTGTCGCGCTTGCTCTTCTCCGTGTAGCTTTGCGTGCTGCGCTCGTCCCACCGCACGCTGAATGCTTCGAGATTTCTGGGAATGTCCTTGCCAAACCGCGCGAGCATCTTGCCTAATTTGACCTCGCTTCGCCCAGAAGGCCGCAGTCGACAAGCAAGAGCGTCAGCTCAGCGATGGTGTTAGCCTCAATCTTGAGCCAAGCATCGGCACGGTCTTCGGTCGACTCTTTTTCTGCGGGCTTCGCGGCAGCCTTTCGGTCCTGGGCAGCTCTTTCAATCTTCCCGCCTTTGGCCGCGGCTTTCTTTTCCTCCGCTTCCTTGAGCTTCATCGTCTTGGTATCCTTTCGCCTCGTTTTTTCATTGCAACCCCCAATCACCCTGGTTAGCAATTCCTCTGCCTCCTTGATCTGCAGATTTTGGTAGTCCAGCTTGGCCTGCTCCCCTCACGCCTGTTTCGCCCTCTCCACCTTGAGCAACAGACTCGCCCGCGCAGAGCTAGTCTCCATGAGCAGAGAAGTGTCGGCGATTTCGGCCGGATCCGTGGCCTCGAAGCCATCGACCACCCTCTTGTACATGTCCAGGGCCCTGTCAAAGAAATCGTTTGCCTCGTAAGCCTCGCCCAGTACTTTGAGACTCTCGAGCATTTCCTTGGGGCTGCCAGCAAGCCTGTCCATGAGACCCGCTTTCTCCTCCGGGGTGAAGTCCACCCCGCGCCCGACAAGGAACTTGGCCACGTCTGGCTCTTCGTAGTCTAGGGCGTCCAGGAGGTGTTGGGACTGCGGGTCAACCAGAACCGAGGGCTCCGCTCGGTCGGTCAGGAGAAGCTGCTGGTATGGCTTGGCACATCCCGGGGAATATCACTTGCTCTTCTGCTGCTCGTTGTCGCTGACGTCTCGTCCGCCCGTGTCGTGCTTCTCAAAGGCCGCGACAGGGTCCGTGCAGTCTTCCTCCTCGTCTGAATCTTGATTTGCGTCGTCGCCGTCTCTCGTAGCAACTTCGATCGTGGTCGTAGCCTTCCACTTGGTGTCTGGGCGCTTGTCTTCGCTGCCGATCTGGATGTAGAGAGTTTTCCAGTCTTTGTCCTTGCTGGGATCCAGGCGCTTACCACCGCGATCCTCGTTGACTGCTCCGATGTAGCAGCACTTGATGGTGCCGTGCTTCTTCAGACGGCAAAAGGCACCACCAGAAGGGCCAGGTCGCTCGTTCCCTTGTCGTCCGGGGCCTCAGCAGATGCAACACTCTCGGTGGCGGAAGGCGTTTTGGGTCTTAACCACGGACGCCAGGTCGTTTCCGTACGGCGAGATCCTGTCTTTCCCCGAGTCGGGTTTTAAAAGGCGGAAGTACCAAGCCCCTTCGACCGCACCGTCCCCCCGGACGTCGAGCACGTCGTAGTCCCTGGCATCGGCGCCGCCCTCGAGGTCCTCGGCCGAGTCGACGGGCATGTCGTCGAGCGTGGCCGTGCACCATGAGCATCGCCCGTAATCCCTCATGGTGGCCCTGCCGTGCAGCAGACAGCCGTACGGGATCTTGCCCAGGTAGGTGAGGATGGACTGCGTGATGACGCTCTCCCCCTTGCTGAAGTCGCAGCCCGGCACGCCGGCCAGCAGGGCGGCGATGATGATGCGGTCGCGCACTCACGACGTGCTGCGCGGCGACAGGATGGCCAGCAGGTCCCCGACGTTGTGGATGGGCTCGCGCAAGCGCCGGATAAGGCACGTTGCCAGCCAGTGCGCGCGCGAAGACGTGGCAGGGCTCTTGGCCAGGATGTCCTCCTCGAGGTCGCGGATGTCAGGCTTGCCGTCCTTGCCCTTGCCCTTGAAGAGCACCTTGACATTCCGGGACATGGCCAGCTCGAGGGCCGTCCAGCCGCGTGTGAACCAGGTGGACAGCACGAGGGCGAGGCAGGGGCTGCCGTCGTCCCTGAACTCGAAATTGAGCAGGTAGTTGTCGTGTACAACCGTCGCCTTCGCGTTGGCGTAATTGCCGTGCATTTTGTTGAGCGCCTTGCTGCGCGCTTTGGGCTCGTAGGGTATGGATAGCGCGTCCCACCACACGGCCTTGCACCCTTCGTCCTTGGCTATCCGGGCAAAGTAGTTGAACAGGCACCTGTTGACGGAGCCCGCATTCTTCACGCCAACCCCCGTGCCGTCAGACCACACGTGCGAGATGGCAATGTGCTTGTCCTTGAGGGAGCTGAGCCGCCGACCCTCGCGCAGCCAAGCCGTGCTCTTGCCCAGCTCGACCGCCGCCTCCAGCAGCTCCACGGGGAACCTGAGTTGCTCGCACTTCTCGTGCAGCCTCGCCTCCTCCTGACCCGTGGTCTTGAGCACCACCTTCTTGTGCAGCTGCCCCACTTTGGTGCTGTCCATCTGCGACCACTGGCACTTGTTCGGCGTGCACACGTCGTGGCCCTCGTGGGCGAGGAGCTCCTTGTGCGGCCCCAGCGCGGCCGTGATGTCGGGCAGGTCGCTCTTCTTACGGTCCGACACGTTGATCAGGCTCCAGAGCCGATTCTTGCACAAGCCCATGGCCTCCACCTGCATCGACGCCTTCTCGATGGCCGGCAGCGTGATCTCCTCGGGCAGCACGTCGTGGCCCCACCGGCCGAAGAAGCGCGGCCCGATGCCGAGGTCAGCCTGGATCTTGGCCATCCAGTAGATGAGGTTGGACACGCGCGTCAGGTCCACGTGCTGGGGTCGCCGTCCAGGTGCGCCCGGAACTGCAGCTTGCGGTTCTTCTCCCGCACGCAGCGCTTGAGCGTCATGCAGAAGACCGTGATGACGCGCGCCAGGTGCGTGTGCGCCAGCGACATCTTTTGCTCGTGGCTCATGGTTTCCTGGCACGACATGGAGGTGAGGGCCCAGTTGCGGAAGGCCTCCCAGTTGCAGCCGCAAGGATCCCAAGGCCGAGTCGCAGCCATGGGCGGCCCTGCGGATCAGCGTGTACGCGGTGGAGGAGGAGCCACCCACGCCGCACGGCGTGCCGTGCTGGACGCGCGTGGTGTCTCGGCTGGCTCGTGATACTCGTGCAGCTGTGCATCGCCTTCGTTCCCTGGGTCCTGCACGGCCAGTGGGGCACCTTCCTGGTCACGGGCGCGGGCACCGTCTTTTCCCTCGTCGGCAGCTCGCTGCCTCAGTGGCGCGACGAGAAGTGGGCGTGCCCCAAGACGGGCGGCACGTCGGTGACGCTGACGCAGGGGAACGGCAGCAGACAAGCCGTTCTGATCCTGGACGACCGCCGCGGCAAGGTCGGGCTCGACTTGGAGGTATTGGCTAGGGGAACCAGGACGGCCAAGGCGTCGCCCATCACAAGCGCCGCTGCGGCCGTGCTGGCCTCCTGCTGGATCGTGCTCCTTATCACCGTCGCCGGCATGGAGACGGACGCGTGGTGTACGCTCTCCCCTGTCGCCCTCGTTTCGCTTGCTTGAGCATCGCCGCCTTACTGACTGGAGACGCAAAACGCAGACCTCCTCGGCATTGGCGTCCTCGGCAGCATCCAGAACCTCTTCGCGGCCGGTGCTTCGCGCAGCCCAGGCGCCTTTGGGGTGCACCTGCGGCCCGTGCGGACACTGCGCGGCAAGCGGGTGGCCGTCGTGCTCAAGGAGGCCGAGGAGCTGTACCCAGGCGTGGGCATGTCGCTGGTGGATGTGTTCTATCCGGGCGGGCTGCGGGTCAAGGGGGAGGATATGGCGTTTTGGAAGGCGGCCGTGGACAGGAGAACGGCGCCGAACAAGTACGGGACCAGGGTGGATCGGCTGGATAGGCTGGAGGTGGCCTCATGCTCCGGCGCGACCAGGTTCGCCGCTGAACCACGTCCTCCAGCACAACTACCTTCGTATCCGGCCGGCGCGCGTGCGATGCCGCCCCGAGAACGACAAACTACTCCACCGGCTGGCACGTAAGTGTATGCGCATGTCCGTGGTACAGATGCAATAGCCGCTGCAGGGGCTACAAACGGCTGAGAACGCCGGGGCTGGCTATATTGAAGATATCCAGCGCGACGGCCGTAGGCAGCGCGGAGCAGCCCTTGGCGGCTAGCAGCACCCGGAGCCGTGACCGGAACCGGCTCAAAAAAGCGCGCCCGGGGCTTAACATACAAAATACACATATGACCGGATTATTAGCAAGCGGCTTTTTTTTTTCTGGGTTGGCTCGGCGCTTTGGGCCAGAAAGTCCACGTCGCACCGAGGTTATTATTGCTCCTTTGTCCAGACGCGCCTGCGTGAAGCCATTCATTCCTCTTTGATGCTCGGACACACCCTGTCCACGCGGAGAAACTCGACAACATGACAGATGGGCATGGGCATCGACGGGGAAATACCTGCCCCAACATGCCTCTGCTGTCCAGGAGCAACCGACAGGCCGCATCCCAGCGCTGTCCAGCCTCGGGCAGGACAGCCCCCATCACCGTTTGCTTCGCCTGCTCGATGTTGTTTCTTTGGCGACGTCGTCTCCGGGAGCACGAAAACGCCCCGGATTTGTGGAATAGAAAAAACCGGCAGAGCAGGCCAAACGACCATCCGCTGCGATAGACCGCCGCCGTGGACCGACCGTCAGGCGATGTGTGGGCCCTGGGAGTCACTACATATATGCTGTACGTGCTGGGGGCTTATCGGGTACCCTGACCGAGGCAGGGAGAGATGGCGCGAGCAGAACGCGATGAAGAACTGGGTGGAGAAAACCATAATCCCCCAGGGCGTGAAAAGCTGTCGAAGCATATTACGATGCATCCGGCCGTGCACCGCATGCTCGAGCGGCAAGCCGGTGACCGGATCACGGCGGAGGTGGTTACCCGGCTGGACTCAAAATTTGCTTCAAGATAATAGACGGCATAGCGGCGGCAGGCGAAGGGGCAAAAAAGAAAAGGGGCGACGGGGCGCGAAAACAAATCACGAATATCCAGGCAAATGGCGCCGTTGATGATGTCAATATAATGGTTTCCCGTGCTCGCCTGTTCGCCTGAGAGCAAGGCTAGAGGCCGAGGTAAAGGCTGGGAACGCTCTGGGCCGGATGTATTGCTACTGGTGGCCTGTCCCCCCACTGGCGACCCCAATGTGTCTACTGAGGGAGGCCTCTATAAGCCGCCTATCTGCTTCTCCCTGCTGCCCCCCACGGGTACGCCCCTGCTGGTCGTGCCACACGGGCGACGTCGGCGTGATCCTTCTCAAGCCCTCCTCTGCCGCCCTGAGCCTGCCCTCGTCGTCCGGAACGGGCATGCCGCTAGCGCGCAGAAGAGCCGCCCTCATGAGGAGCTGTTGGTCGGCCAGTTCGGGCCAGTGCGTGGAGCCCCCCCCCATGTGCTCCTGTGGCCTTCGGTGTTGTGCCTCTCGTGGCGGTCGCGGAAGATGTGGTGGTCCCTCATGGCATAAAACGGGTCCCACCTGTACCGGTTTAGATCCGAGGCCAGGATGGGCAGCGGGTCCGGGTCCTGCCCCGGTGGCGACTTGAGGAAGGCCAAAAGAGCGCGCAGTTGGTCGTCGGTTGGTGGGTAAAGCGTCAGTGGGCCCCGGCGACTGCCATCATGGAAATAAACAGCGTTGCACTGTGGGGGTTTGGGCGGCGGGTCAGCACCCGACATGACACACACACACACACACACACACACAAAGGGCGAGGGTCTTACTTCGCTTTCGGACTTGCCCGATCAAAAACCACGACGCCGCCGAAAATCATGCATTCTGCCCAGTACCCGGCAACGTCCGCCTCGCCGTCGGGGTACTGCCCGACAGCCGTGCAGCTGGGGGGGACCGAGTAAAACTGCTGGGCGGCAGGAATGCCTCCCACGTGTGCATCGTCGGCAGCCGGTCGAGTATTTGAGCATACGCATCCTGCGCCGCGGCGATGGCGAGCTGGAAATGCGAGAAATCATTGTACGACCGCACCCAGCAACAAAATAAAATCAACTCACCGGCATCGAGGGCGCTGGCGGCGGCGGCGTTGTCGGACTCGGACATGGTGGGCATGTTTTTGAGCCGCCAGAAGTGGCTGTGCAGTGGGAACGGCGACCAAGGCTTTTGGAATTGAGGCAAGCGTGCGCTCTGGCAAACACTTGGCGAACACCTGGGATTCTCAGGTCGCAGCTTTCCTACTCGTCACCCAAAGCACCCCGCCAACATTTTGCGTGCCCCGTCGCCGCGGGCATGGCGACTGCAAAAGCCAGTAAATGGTTGCAGACGCTCGAACAAAAGAGCCGCCCCGAGCTTGGGCAGGGTTGCCGGCTGCAAAACGGCTGCTCAGTATGTTCCACAAGCCATTCCATCGGTTGCCGAGCACAGCCGTGTCTCTGCAGGCTGCGAAGTCAAGGTGGTGGCGACGGGCTTGCCGTTGTTGTTGGTAGCATCAACACCTGCCTCGCCATCCTTCTTCTAGGGTGGTGGTGACAGGCTTGCCGTCATTATCGGTAGCATCACCATCCGCCTCGCCATCCTCCTTTTCGTCTTTTCCGACAAGAAATATGTTCAACACAAGCCTGAACTCGATTCTGCGAACGGAACCGGACCACCACGGGCCCAGCCGGCGGCGTTGTTACCGACTTCTCCGAACAAGGGATGGCAGACAGAGGCGGGCAGTTGACAGGTGCGAGGTGTGCAGTGAGTGGCTGCAAGCACAAGGGACTGGCGGCTTTGCGTGGTGAATGGGGCTGGCTGGCCAGGTCATTGATTTGTGTGAGCAGGCGAAATGGCAAGATTTGAAAAGCTGGCAAGGGCAGAATGGTACACTACCAGGCGTCATCGACGGAGAACTGCTCCTCCGGCTGTCTCTTCTGTGAGCCGGCCAAGTAAACAATCGACGAGCGGCGCTCCGGAATCTCAAACGGCACGAGGTTCCCGAGGTCAGAGGAGGACCTCATCCGCGCAAGGAATGCCCTATTGAGGCCCGATTCCAGCTTGACCAGAGACGAGCGCTTCTCGACCTTGGAAATGCTCTGCCGACGAACAGTCGGTAAGTTAAGTCTCGTTATCGAAAAGCTTGCCGGGGTGGTGTCCCGGTGGCAGGAAGGGCAGTGGGATGTGAGGACAGAGGGCATTGTTGCCGGGAACTCAATGCCAACACGAAGATGGCTGTTGAGGAGAGGTGGGAGGACCAACCTGGCTGTGGGCTGTTTTGAATAAAAGCAGGGCTGGCCACTGTTCAATTCGGGCGCTTTCACTCGGTGCATTTGTCGGCCAGCTTTGGACAGCAACACGAACGCGACTTCTTCAACTGCAAAATAAATCCGCCAGAAGCCTGGAAGCTGCTAGAAAATCAACGCAGAAAGGGACGGCAACCATGGCAGGTACGACCCGCGATCCCCCACACGAGTGCTCCACGGAACACGCGCGCCGCGTTCAAAGCAAAGGCATCCATTGCCTTTGGAGCTCGGCGGCAGTTTCCGCTCACGGACGACGCGCGGGCCGAGATAGACGCCTTCCTCGAGCACGGCAGGCCATCGCCATCCTCCATCAAGTGCCCGGACGGCCGCGCCAGGTTCCACAAACTCCAGGGCTACCTGCCGAATCGCGTCTGGAGCGACAAGGATAACAAGTGGGTGCATGTCCCCGCCGAGCCGCACGAAAGGAACACGACCTGCATTATGGCGCTTCGCACCGGAGGCCTGGGCCGCGACCACCGCCGGGGGTGGGGGATGGGGGTTCAAGCTTCTGCACAGCTGGGGCTGGCCAGCTTCACGGCGACCTGAAGCCGGCGTCGTGGTGAAGTCGGCGTCGCCGTAAGGCCGGCCAACGTGGGCGTTACTGGGAAATCGTCGTCGCAGAAGCGGGCAAGTTCTCCTGGACCTGGGGACGGCGGAAGTGACGAATAACCTAAAGGTTGACATCGCTGGCAAGGTTGTCCCTCCATCCTTGAACCTACGCAGAGTTGCCAAGCCGCGCTGACAGTCCTATCACCAGTGGGACCGCCTCGGCGACGACGCCTACCCCACCACAGGGCTCAACACCCTGATATGGAGAAGAGACCCTGTGGACGAGAAACTCGGGGAGCACGTCCAACGGAGACTCAACCTTTTCGTCTCCGTCATCCAGCCATGCAGGGCCCAAAAGTATGGCGAACAGGTCGCCCAAGACTACCCTAGCCGCCACACGCCGCCCGAGGCCAGGGAAAAGAACCGCAAGAGGGTGGAGGAGCTGCTTGCCAAATGGGAACAAAGCCCCGATTCAGACGACAGCGGCAGCGGCGACAACAGCGGCACCGGAACCAGAGCTCGCCTACCGTAAGGCCCGACTGCCCCGACGACGCCACACCCATACCCCCAGCCTCCAAGCCCGTCCTCCCCCGCTCCCGCTTTCCAAAGGCGCCGCCGCCACCGCTTGAGAGCCGCCGTCATAGTGCCCACTGCGCCCGACGGCGCCGCCTTGAGCGAGGACGAAAACGAGGAACCACAGCCGCAAACAAGCAAGAAGTGCCGCAGGGGGTGTACCAGCCGAGATCATGGGTCGCTCCATTTTGAATGGAACGAAGGTGGATTTTGTGGCCTCTGGTAGGAACAGGGGCCTATCGCCGACTCCGCTGCCTGTATGGGTCTCCGCAAATCTCGACTGCCACTGGTTTTTCTCGGACCCTCCCGTTGAAGACGGATTCGCGAGAGAGAGCGCCACGCGGAGGGCGGCTTTCGCCTTTATTCACGCGGGGGGTTTGGGCGAGGATAGCCCAGCGCACACCGTTGCAGGACCGCGGCGTCGTTTCGCTGCCCCTTTAGCTCCATCGCTCCCCATCAGTGGTAGATGAACTCGTGCGGCTGAACTGGCGTTTCCCCCTGCGCACCGTCGTCTGCATCTTCGGGAACCTGCCCTGCAACCACCCCCCTCGATCGTCTGCGAGGCCCGCCCGACTAGCTCATGTTATGACGACGGGTCCCGGTTTACGGCCGTGTTCACAAGGGGGAGCCCTACAGGCGGCTACTACTGCGTGAATGGAATGCTGAGCGGCGGCGTCCGCAATCCCGATAATACTTTTGTATAGACCGGCACTCCTGAGCGCGGTCGATGCTACCATTGCTTGTAGCGCGGCTAAGATGTGTGTAGGTAGCCCTCTGCTCCCCTTCCACTGCTTAGGCGGCCGACACACCAGTTGCTCAAACTAAAAAAAGCTCTGGCCAGCCAAACAGTCTACGACTCCGAGCCGCCCCTTTGACAAGACCGCACCGTGATCTTTCGGATCATCTCCCGTTGCCCAAAGTGAGAGAGGGTGTGACGCCCCACCCCTCCGCCGGAGCCCGAATCTAGGTGGCGCAATCGGGGCACTCGGCCTCGGGCTGGTGATGGCGTTCGTTATGCCAGTCACTCGTCTGCTGGTGGGGCACTGCCCTCCTTGGGGGCATTGGCGCAGCGGGCCGTCTCCCATCTCCTTGTTCCTGGTGTGCGGGGGGACCCGCCTGCAGCGCCCGGCCTTGACATCGGCGACGTAGTATTCACAGCCGCACGGCTGTGTGTCACGTTAACGCAAGCGCTCGTAGTGCGGATGGGCGGCAGCATGAGGGAGTGGATGGAAAGGGCGGCTCACCATTCTTTGATGACCATGGGATTGATCTAGCAGGGGGCTTTCTGTAAAAGTGCAAGTGTTTGCGCGCAGGAGGTCCTGCCTATATGCCGACGAGGCTAAACTGGTCGAGGAGGCTGCTGAGCAAAACTCTTGGGGATAGAGAGAGTGTGTGTGTGCGGGAGAGCACTCCTTCTTTTATGGCCCGACCAGAACCGCCTTCCCTCAGCCCAACTGCTTCATCTACAAGTTCTGCTCATCACGAGCGACTGGCACCTACGCAAGAGCTGTTTCGGTTAGAGGGCTGGCCGCAGAAGAGAGAATGCCATGAATGCGGAGGTTGTCAAAGAGGGTGTGCGGACCACTCCTGCCCCCTCCGGCGCGGCCAAATTTCTCCTGATGGAGGGCCAAATCGTTCCGATATCTCGAAAGCAACGAATGATTTTTGCCCTAAACCCACCCTCGCCGGTCAAGAGCATTGAGCACGACGTGTGAGCGGCTCGGGGCTCCCGGTGTAACAAAGCTCACCCGATATTTTTCCATCCTTGGTGAAGCATAATTTTGCCTCCTCCTCCTCGCGCAGGGGGAGGGGGAGGCGGGGAGGGATTCTTTCTATCAAGGGCTTCACTTGAAGCGCTTTCAGACCTCGTGCTTTTGGGTGCGACCCAAACGTCAAACATTGCGGTCCGAAAAAACGACAGCGTGCGGACGGACTCTCACGGCCGGCTCCTTGGCCTCCTCGGACTCCAGTTCGGACTCCGGCTCGGTCATAATCAAAATCCCCAGCCAGAGTGGCGGGAAATGCTGCGGGTTGTATCCGGCGTTGCTGGGATATGCTACCTACCTACCTACCTAGGTACCTACCTAGGCATGTAGGTGGTTGAGGGAGAGAGATCTGTAGCATAGAGGTCGCCAAGCCTGAGATGCAGTGAGCCGCAGCGCCGTTTGGGGCCAATCAAGTGGGTCTTGTGGGGCCTGAGGCTGCTGAAAGTCCAGTCTCGAATCGTCCTCCCCAGACGACGCCAATTGCCAGCCGCCAATAGCGCGGAATCCATATTGCCAACGATTGATACTCTCCAGCCCACTCGCCCAACATCCAATAGCACCCCGCCTGTCGCTCGCCATCCCAGCAGCCTCAGTCAAACCAGACGAACGGGCGGCGGCGATACGCACGTCAAAAGGTCGCTTGGCAATTGTTTAAAAATATCATGTCAGGACGAAACCCAGGTGCGGATTTTCCGTCGTGGCCAGCCTAAAGGGCGTGCGTGCGTCAACTGGGCAACACTCGAACGGTGACCTTTTGACGAAGAAGAGCCCAGCGAGGACATACAACGCCGCCCGGAGCGCCCCGTGGCCCGGACCTACATACAGCACCTAGTGCAGGGCAACCCGGCCCGCCCTCGCCGCCGTTGGAGAGCGCTCCGGTTCCGGAATCGTCGTGCCTGGGCCACGACGCCGACTCCCGGTCGTGCATGGACAGCGTCGCGCGGTTCCAACAGGGGGGTTGGCCTGCCCTTGACCGAGTCCCCTGCGGCAGATCGTTCAACCGCTGTCAGCAGGGGACGAGCAGCCGCGACGGCAGCGGGACTTGTGTCTTGATAAAAGCGTTCCGCGGCATCCCGGCCCTCGATTACGTGGCCGCTTGAAACACCGGTGGCCATGATTGACGACCCCGGCGCTGGACCCCGTCTCCCTTGATGATCCTCCCGAAGCCCTCCGTCCTGACAGGTCGGCTAGGTTGCGCCGGGGGGGTGACGTTGTATGTATGTATTGTCGATACCACATCAACAAGTATTTATTTTAGAGTTTCGCAGCATTGACTCGGCCGTCGGCCGCCCAGATGTCGGTGACGCGAGAGGGCGGGTTCGAGAAGGTTGTTGCGACGGCGGTCGGGCGGGGGAATTTCGCCTCCTTTTGGCCCAGAATAGAAACCACGTCGGCCGACGTCGTTGTACATACCGTTGTACTGGGGTGACCCGTCGCCACACGGCTGCGCCCGTCCGTGCGTCCAAAACACCATCGGTCAAAGCCGTCCAGGGGCAGAATGCCACCAAACGCCGTCTGCATGGCTCCATGCCGTAGACTCTGTGAACTCTACTGGATAGGACGGCACTGGACTTGAGCGTGGGTTTGCCTGCGCACACCTCCAGACCTGGCTATATAAACCATGGACTCGTCTGCCCATTCCTCGGTTTGAAGCCTCTCTTCACCACCAACAACCCATTTTCTTTTTGTTTTTGCCTGGATTTTTTCTTCTTGGGTATTTCCTTGTGTTGTTTCCTTCAGTCATCTTTTTTTTTTTTTCTATCTTACCAACCCTCGTATCTTGCATTTCCACTTGCCATCATGCGGTTCACTCCGTCCTATCTCCTGGCCTTGTTGGCCATCGGCGGCATCCCGTCGATGGCCTTCCCGCTCGACAGGTCGTCCACCGGCCTCGCCGCGCGGGACCTCCCTGGCTCTGAGGTCGCCGACGAGGACGCCTTCGCCTTCGCCAAGCGCGCCTTCAAGCTCCCGCCCGACTACAAGATGGACCCTCCTCGGAGGTCCAGGGAGAAGCATGGCTACACTGCTCCGGCGCCGAAGTCCGAGCCTAAGCAGCCCAACTACATGAAGCCTACCGAGAGCTCCAAGAACAAGCAGACCACAAAGCATGGCAAGCGGTCGACCGATGAGGTCGAGGAGGCCGGTGCTTTGTACCCCCTGCCGCTCCCCCCCGGAAGGTCCGCTAAGGACATGGCCAAACCTAAGCAGCCCAACTACATGAAGCCTACTGAGAGCTCCAGGAACAAGCAGACCAAGAAGAAGAGCAGGCGCTCGACCGATGAGGTCGAGGAGGCGGGCGCGCTGTACCCTCTGCCCCTGCCTCCCGGAAGGTCCTCCAAGGACATGGCCAAACCTAAGCAGCCCAACTACATGAAGCCTACTGAGAGCTCCAAGAACAAGCAGACCAAGAAGAAGAGCAGGCGCTCGACCGATGAGGTCGAGGAGGCCGGTGCTTTGTACCCCCTGCCGCTCCCCCCCGGAAGGTCCGCTAAGGACATGGCCAAGCCCAAGCAGCCCAACTACATGAAGCCGACCGAGAGCTCCAAGAACAAGCAGACCAAGAAGAAGGACAGGCGCTCGACCGACGAGGCCGCCGACGAGGAGGCGCTCGCCGCCCCCGAGCTGGTCGCGCGGTCCCCCGTGAAGCCCAAACAAGGCGCCTCGCCCCCGCCCAAGCTCACCATCCCCAAGCCGACCATCGTCGGCCCCAAGGACACCCCCGGCGCCCCCAGGAGGCAGTAGGCGCTTCACCCCTCTGTATAGGCCCCCTCCCCGAACGATCCTAACAGGTCGACCGGGGCGGAGGAGGCCGCTGATGAGGCTTTTTCTTTTGAGCTGATTTCCCCTGTCTGGTTTTGGTGCTTGCTGCAGCCGTGTCGCTTGCAAGGCCTGCGTCGTGTACGGTAGCGACGGCGTTATTTTGGATTTTTCTAGCAAGCATTTTGCCAAATATACGGAGTTGGTGATGAAATAAAACCTGCTGTCCACATGTGACATATTTCGCCTCAGAGACGCCTCCATGTTTGCAAGCTGCGAGTGGCATCCTCACTTCACCACATGTGTAAAAGGACCTGCCTGCGAGGAGGGTTGTTTTTGCTGTGCTCGCAGACGTTAAAGTACCACAAAGGTATGAGGCTCATTTTTATCAAGCGCGCACCCCTTCGGCGGCACAAATCAACTGAGATTTGTGACGAGGAGTGAGTGAGGGGGGGGGCGGTGTCATACCCATCCCCACCCCCCCCCCCCCCCAAGTCCCGTACTCGCTCTCCGCGCTGCCTTGCTGTTGCATGTAGCCTACCTGGCAAGAGGTAGCGAGAAGGGCTTTGACCAGAAGCACGAAAACAACCTTGCTGCCTTCGTCCTCCACACCTGGGAGCGCGGTGAGTCTGAACATCGCCAGCAGGGGCGTTATCGCCTTTGTTGCCGGCATCAAGCTTTGAATGCGTCCAGCCACAGTAACTAAATATCAACTCGGCACCTAGGTGCTTGCGTCTCAAACCGAGGGTCGGCGCCACCAGCGTGGGGCAAAGCCGCGTGTCTAGTATGTCGGCTCACGAATATACGGCGAGGAAGCTTACAAGGCAATCGCCCTGTTGGTCTCTCGGTTCTGCTCCCCCCTCCTCCTCTCTGTTTCCGCGGGATCTGACTTTGCACGCATTTTGATCGACAGCGCAAGCGCTCGAGTGTCGGACCGGGAGCTTTTGCCCCCGACGTGTCCGGCCGGCAAAATGGTCGACTTCTGCGTCGCCATCAATCCCGCTTGGACCCCGCCCCCGGGCCACGCGGACGCTTCCGAGGACGCCAACGCCCACACCACCGAGGCCCGCGCTGCCACGACGGCCGTCCGACGGCTCGAGAGCCTGCAGCTCACCGTCGGCCACACTGCCGAGACGGAGGCCGCCGCGGCTATCCGGCGACTCAAGAGCGCGCAGCACAACTTGAGCATCAACCACACCGACCACCTGCCTCTCGCAAAGTGGCCGATCGCGTTGAGCATCGCGCTCAAGCGTCAGGACGGCAACGCGGTGCAGTCCGAAACCCAGCTGGGGGTGTGGCAGTTTGCCCACTGGAAGATGCTGGAGTTGCTCGCCGAGACCGAGCACGAGGGCCGCTCGCCCGCCGCCGGCGCCCTCGAGAGCCTCGAGTTCCTCCCCGGCATCTACATCGTGGGCCACCAGTGGCGCTTCACCGCGACCATCAAGGACATGGCGACGGGCCACGTCACCCAACTGATCGACGGCACTTTCGGCAGCACCTCTAGCATCTACGGCATTTATTGCATCGTCTGGGGCCTGCGCCGCCTCGCCAAGTACACGACTGAAGAGTATTGGACCTGGTTCAAGGAGAAGATACTGCGGCTGTCGCCTCCCGAGACGGATATGCAGCTTTCGGACTGAGATCCTCTGCATCGCGTCGTCTATGCCCCGACCATTTTGGATGAAGCAGCAAGTGCGCTTTGCTGTGCTTGGATTCTAGCGTCTGGGCGGTAAGGCCTCAAGTTTTGAATCAAAAACTAGGACTCATATGTGTAGAAGCTCCGCTTCATCAAAACAAACAAGGCTTGATTGTAGTCAAGGCTAACCTAATCCGTATCGTCGTCTGCTGCTACTGCTGGCTCTTCAGCCACCGGTCCAAGGAAGATGCGAAAGTCGTCGTGTCCTTCGTAAAACTTTGCATGAAGCTCCAACGACTGCCCCAAGCACTTGAAGCACAAATCATAGGACGGACACCTGACAAATCTGTATCTAGGGCCGTGGATAATCTTTAGCGCGCAGATTTTTAGTTGGCTAGCCTCAGATAGCAAGACTTGTATATATCTGGTGGGCCCGAGACTTTCGGGGGAAGGAAGAGACTTTTCGCCTACCGTCAAGCAGCTTATCACAACTTTGCTGGTGTCGATCCCTGTGCCGTGAGCCGAGGCGGCCCCTGGCTCCTTGTTCAGCGACGGGGCAAAGCCGCCGTTCATGTGAAAGACGGCGACGTCTCACAGTGTCCAGCCGTCCTTGCTGGTGCGGTTGGGATCTGCACCACCTTCGATCAGCAGGTCGACCAGCCTGACGTCCTACTGACGGTAGGCCCAGTGTAAAGGTGTCCACCCGTCCCCGTCGGCCTCGTTGACCCTGCCCCGGCCGCCCTCGTTGTCCCACAGATATCCCGTCGCTTGCAAGGCGCCACCGGAGCAGGCGAAGTGCAACGTCAGCCTTTCTCATGCGCGTCCCGGGCCCAGAGGGTGGGAGCCGCCGCCGCCGCCGGCTTTGCTCGGTCAGAAGCTTCAGCTTCTCGACCGCGCACGTGCATTCTTGATGCAGAAAACCAGATGGAACGCGCCGCGGCCCTCCGTGGTGTCTCACGCGGGTGACGGGAGAATCCCCAGCTCGTCGAAGGACGTGCTTGACAACGGCGGCATTCAGCATGTTCCCCCCACCACATGCCGCCCGAGATTTCGGGGTTGCCGCCCTCTCCTCGGAGATACTGTACCATTTCTTTTCTGCCTCGCCAGCCGCCAGTCCGCTTCCCGGTCCGCTCCCGTGTTTTGGCCTCGACCCCCCCCGATACGCGCGTGACACGGCTGATATGAGGGGGTGTGTGGAATTGACTGGCGGTGCTGTTTTACCGAGGCCTTGCCAAAGTGGTTGAGCAGGAGACGCGCCATTCTCACGTCCCCGTAGTACGCGCACTCGTGTATGGCCTCACCAAAGCATTGCCTAGCGCTCACCGTGCTGGGATCGGTGTCGTATTTGAGCAGGGGCGGCACCCGTTCCGGCATCGTCGTTGCGGCGAAGCGCGGCGTGAAAGCATTTGGCAAGGACGTCAGACCCGCGGAAGTGTCCTCCTGGGATTGAAGAATCGTCTCCAGAATCGCCGTCAATCCACGCCTTGTTATTGCTGCGAGAAGTGGCGGTAGTCCATCGTCGCTTGTGCCGCGTACCGGAAAACCTCTCGCCCCTTTCCGAGGAGCAGCCTCACGGACGCTGGCCCGTCCTCTGACGGCAGCCTGGTAGAGAGGGCTGGCGCGCAAGTTGTCATTCGGATTCGCCGTGGCGCCGGCGTCGAGTAGCAGTTTGACAATGCCCGTAATGGCCGTTTTCCGCCGCGTCTATCAAGGGGGTGTCGTCCCCAAGAATCGAGCTTGTTCAAGTCGACGTACCCGCACCAGCAGATGCCGTACAATGTTCTCGTGGCCGCAGAACGAGGCCGCATGGAGCGGGGTCCGGCCGGATCTGCCCCCGTGGTTTTTGCCCGCGCCGGCCTCCAACAGGACGGTCGCCAAGCCTTCGTCACCGCGTTTTACCGCCTTCAATAGCGCGTCGTTGAGCATCTCGTCGGTTACCTCCTTGCGACGGTGATTAACCAGAAGCAGCCCACAAAGCTCCGGTAGGTTTGGCAGTCGTTTGCCTGAGACCCTGAGGAGAGGGCCTTCTCCGTCTTCGCTAATCGTCGAGGCGTCGGCCCCGTGGCTGAGGAGCTCTTTAGGCCATCTCGAAGGAGCCCATTTCACAGGCTACGTGCAGGTCTGTATCGCCGAAACGACTCTTCCTGTCTGGGTCGATGCCCGGTAAATCAAGCAGCTGCTTTAGGGTCGCCAGTCTTCCGCTGCGGACGGCGAGACGGAGGAGATTTCTCCTCCCGAATACAGTCTCCTGCGGTGTGCTCTGGAGGAGCATGGATCCAACAGCGCCCTGCCCAGACTGAACGGCCACCTCGAGCGGGATGAGGTCTCTATCGTTCTCCGGGTCGAGGGCATTGCCCGGCGCCGAGTTGAGACCATTCGGGGCTTCCTGCCCGGCCTCTGTCGGGCATGTCGTCGATGCGTGTCGCAGCCCCTCTTCGTTGGCTTGGATGAGCAGCTGGACCATGTCACTGTAGCCCGGCCTGGCTGCTATATGCAGTGGCGTGTCTCCATCTCGGTCCAAGGCGGCAATGTCCGAGAAGTCGTTGGCACTCGCGCAGTGCAGAAGGGTTCGGGACCCTCGGTGGTCGCGCGCGGCCCGCTTTGTGTTCGTGTAGTTAGGAACAAGCCGTTGTGCGATACTGAGACGGCCCGCCCCAGCCGCGAGGTACAAGGCAGTAGCGCCGCTGACCGCAGTGCCAAGGTTGAATTTGCAGGCGAGAACCAAGCCGACTACCCCGAGCTGGCCGGATTTAATGGCTTTGCAAAGTAGGCCGTTCCCGAGTTGATCTCTCCGTCCACCATCCGACCGCGGCCATGCCTCGGGCGTGATGAGCCTTGCCAACAAGGAGGCGCGCCCCGTTCCAGCGCAGAAAGCGCGCAGGGTGTGAGAGAAAGCTCAAAAAGCAGGGCCTCATCAAGCGTCACATGGCCAAGGCACTCTTTGGCGATCCCGACCTCTCCTTGACGGACAGCTGTCTCCAGAAGGCTTTGGGCATGTTGTTTGATGACCTCCCGGTTACCCTCCCAGCCGAAGCTCGAATGCGGCCTCGGGTTGGTAGGGACACGGACGAACGAGAGACGCGGGCTCGGCAGAGAAGGGATTCTTTTCTAGCCAAGCCGGTACAGGGACACGGTCCTCTTCTTTCTTCTTGACCTGCCACACGCTCCAAAGGAGCGCGGCGGAGACGTCGCAATAGCGTCTTTTTCGGCCACCGGTCCATCCCCGTGGGCGTCAGGCCAGAGTGAGATGTTATCGGAGACAGGCGTGTGCAAGCTGCATGCCAGCGTCTGGCCCCGCGTCGAACCAAGCCGGAGTGTTGGCCGCAGGAGACTGGAGGATGTAAGAGTCAAACAATGCCATCTTCGACATGGATGAGCCCCGGGATCGCAAGGCCAAGCCCGTGCTGAAGATCTGCGGGCACAAGGTCCCCGAGCCGGTCCGAGCCGCACTTCGTTTGTGTCGCGGCGAGCGCTTCGGCGAACTCGACCATCCTCAGGGGCCTGGCACAATGATTCAATATGCCCATTGCATCCGAGACAAAGGGCCGGTCGCAAAGCGGCACTCTTTCCAGAAGTGCCGTCTTTATGAACTGCTGGGGCGAAGAGAGTGAGGCAGAATCGGCCTCAAGTTGGGACTCGATCGTCCAGGGGCGATTCGGAAGAAGCTGAAGATAGGAGAAGACGAGCAGCTGTCGGTGGGCGTGCTGGAAAATGGCGGATGTGATCGTGTCCTCGAAGTCAAGCAGCGTTGGCCGTGCATGCATCGCATCGTCGAGCCAGGATACGAGATCGGCACGCAACGCTCGTCTCGCCTCCTCCGCCTCCAAGTTTACTGTCATCATGTACTGAGCGCCCAAACCGGAGAGCGGCTCGTCGGCCCCAGTGAGCAACAGGACCTTTATGTTCCTCTCGGTTGACATGGCCAGATCGGACAGCCGGCCAACAGCTCCGAGTTGTTCCCGAAGCGGTAATGAAGCACCAGCAAAACTCAGAGCTAGCACCTGCGGTCCGTTGTTGCCTCCGAGCAGAAGCGACTGGAGGAGCATCCAGAGAACCTCCGCTCTCCAGCGGCCGTTCCGCCTCTTAAAACCAACTTTGAGGTCGCCGGTGAGATCAATGTAGTCCCGGCCTGGGCCGTGCCCGATGAGGATTTGGTAGCAAAGTGGCGCGAACAGATACTCAGCACGACGAGGCTGGAGGCTGGAGGCCCATGTTACAGCGGCCCATCGAGGCCGCGGCTAGCCGAAGGCCGCGGCGGCTGGGATTCCGCAATGCTAGCCGCGACGGAGCCGAAGAAGAAGTGGTTGACGAGGCCGCCCGGTACCCGAAGATGGAAGCAACCATTTTTCCGGGAGGCTATCCATTCAGCGACAACGTTTGCTTAGGATATGTAGTCACCGGCGCTGTTGAAGAAGCGGCGAGCAGGAGGCGGCTGTTGCCCCCTTGTTCTTGTCCAGGTCTTGTCGTTTGGCGACTCCAGAAGACACGGGTGTCTCCCGCGGCTCGCCTGGGGGGTGCACCACGCTCCTCGAGCAGCCGCTGAAGAAGGGAACAGAGGCCCTCCCTGTCGACGCGTTGCTGTTGGAGCTCCACATCTGCGGGAAACAGGCCTCCGTCGGTCGTCCCTCCCTCCACATAACCGACTGGCGCCATCCCCCTCGACCGAGACATGAGCTGAACTCGACCTCCTTGAGCTGGAGGCAGCCGAAGAGAGCCCTGGCGGCGCACTCCACCCGCCCTCGGATTCTACATCGTGAGGCTGCGGACCCGGAGGGCTAGCAGCGAAAGGGCTGGGATCCTTCCAACTACGGCCAGCGTGAGCCCGCCTTGGCCTGGATAGGGTGATCCAGGCAAGCGCCATCATGAGCTCAAGAAAGCAATCGACCGCGACGCGCGGAACAAGAGCCCGCAGAGGACGCCCCCCCCGCAGCGCGGTCCGGACACTCGGCAGCTTCCCGCGAAGACCGAGTGCCGGATGCTGTTGACGAAAACTCGTTCTCGGCCGTGGCCAGAGACAGCAGCGTGCCCATCCTTTGCAGCAAGGCAGAGAACGGAAACGCGCGCCTTCACGGGGCAGTCCAGTCGGGCAAACCCGGTGCCAGCTTCATCGAGTGTGTCTGGTGCTATGGCCATCGGCAAGGAAGATCGCTGGAAGCCAGCATGCATCGGGGTTGTCGTCGCCCAACTGTCCCAGCCCAACAGCAGTAATTTGGATGCTGCACGTCTCGAAACCCTCGAGCGGCTGATTCTCTCAAGGCTTCATCCACCCAGACACCTTGGCCCAAGTCCCGCCCGGGCCAAAAGACTGGCGGCAAAGACGCAGGGATCCGGGGGGGGGGGGGGGGGGCGACCTGCCCTTCCACGACGTGGTGCACATCAACAACCTGTGCCGAGAGCTGGGCCCCAAGATGCCCACCACTATGCAATAAATGCCGCATGTGCCAGAAAAAAGAAGCTCCCCAGGAGGCGACCTCGAACAAGTGCCGAACGCTCTACCTCGACATCCCGGACCGCACCGCGGGGAAAAAGTAACCGACCGCCCTGAAAACGTCGATGGATTCCTCGGCCAAGTTCTACTACGTAGGTTTGCCCGTTACGCGGACCCTCTACCTTACCGAAGACCGGAACATCGACCCGCCCTCGCCTCGTTTACTTGCCATTCATCGCGCGATTGCGCACGTCCTGCACCTTTCGGGGGCGGGTGATTATACCGACCAGTTTCTTCGCGATGCCGAAGAATACGGAGTGCGGTCCGACGGATCGACGGAGCTCGGGCGCCTCGTCAATTTGAGCCTTGGAGGGTGGACCGCTGGCTCTGGTGACCTATCTTAGCAGGCCAGCTGGCTTGCGGATGGTGATAGTTGCCCGAGTCACATGCATGCCAAAGATAAGTGCACAGGGAGAGGTACGGGGTTGACCGAGATTTCGCCATGCAATGTACTTTCCCGCCAAGACTAGCAGCCACAACATTGCCCTTCCGGGCCTCCCTCGTGTCCGACACTTGCACGCAGGGCCGCTTCGGCATCCCGCATAGCTCGTATTGCTCGCGCCACGCCTTGTAGGGCAACACCGTTTTGTGCGCTCTCAATGCTTCTCCTGCCTCTGACGGGCCTCAAACCGCTTTTTCGGCAGGAAAGCACCCCTCTGATGCCTTGCAGGGAATAGTGCCCGGGGTGGCCTTCTTCTTCCGGTTTTGACGAGCCACAATCACGTCGGCGTCGTCCGCCTCGCGAGCCTCGATCGGGCGCAAAACGACGTTGTCGACGCCCCGTCCTTGCAGTTCGGCGGGGCGGCACCCCTCGGATGCCAGGCAGGGTATAACGCCCCCGTTGCTCTTGTTCTTCTGCCGGGACTCGATCGGGGTGGTGAGCGCCACGGAGCTGGCGACCAGGCAGCTGACGACGAAGGAGGCGGTGAACTTCATTCTGGCGTGGTGGGTGTTTGTATTGATAAAATAAAAGTAAAAAAGGGGTATAAAGTTGAGAAAGCTTGGAGCCGTGCCGGACGATGCTCTTAATAGTAGAATGGAAGGATAAGATTGGAGTTCAGTGAAGAAGATGGAGATGGAGGCATCAAAATTCACGACCCGACCTCGTTGCCGACACGCTCAATTTAAATAGCCCACGAAGGCTCCCTGCTTTCGATCCCCTTTTTTCTGGCCGTTTGCCACAAAGCCCCTATACCTGCTTCTGTTACTTGACCCGATCGATCAAACCGTTTCCTACATGTTTCTGCAGTCAAACCACAGAGAAAAAAAAGGGGGGGCTGGGCGAAGAGTTTCTCCTGTTCTGCGTTAAAACAAAGATGCATAAAAAGGGTTGCATCGCGGGAGCGGTCCAATAGCCCGATTCGGTAATCGTGGTCCTAAAGATAGTGTTTTCTCCATGGCAGCCAAGAAGCGTGTACCGGAGTCCAGACGTGTCAAGGAAAGATTCGAAACGGCTGCGAAGAACCAATGCCAGCTGCACCAGCAACAACCTTGCAGTGCTCGATGCTCAATCCCAGGATTACCCCAAGGCAGACAGGGGAACTTAATGAACAAAAAAAACATGCGGGGAGATCATTGCTTGATCTTACCGCCTCTTTTAAGAGCACCACATGGCTGGCTGCCATATGTATGTCAATGAGGGCATTCCGAGCACTTGCTTTCATGGCAGACATATGTGGCTGCCTGGCTTCCGCACCACGGCGACCTTGCGGCTCGCGGTGGATGCCTGCTCGACTTCTGGTTTCTGCCCGGTCATCCCATATCGGTAGGTCCGCAACCCCTGGCATTCAGGACCGTTGGCGATTGAACGCTCGCCTACCCCGGAAAAGCGGCACTTGGCTGCGTTGCATTGCTGCGGGACCGTTTGGAAACAGCGCTGGGCCGGGCTTGATGGAAGATGGCCCCAGCAAGGTGGTCGGGCCTGAGTCATGAAAAAAGGGCGCCGAAAACTGCGAGGAACAAAGGCGAGCAAGGGCGGGACGACTTCACCTTCACTCGGAACATCGTGACATCGTCCAGGTCGAGGCCGTGCACGAAAGCCTGTCAGGCCCCGCAAAGGTACACCCCGGCCCGCAGCCGCCCCGACGCAAACCGAAGAAAGCGAATGCACCACGCCCGACCCAGCGAACGCGACATCGGCCGCCGCTCCCGACGCTGCAGCCTTTCCTCCACCCATACACCTACACGGTCGTCACCTACGCGGTCGTGCGGACGAGACCGGCGATGGACGAGAAACAACGAGCTCTCCAGCTCCGGAACCATGCAACAACGAACCAGTTGGAGGGCCGCAAGGTTTTACCATTCCCCAGTCAACAGGTCCTGCGACCCCTACGAATTCAGACCCGACTCGTTCGGGCTCGACGCCAGGGAGCGATATCGGACGGTCACCCAACGACACAGCTGCGGATCTAGAAGAGCAAAGCAGGCCGGCAAGCCCGCCCGCGACCTTGTCGGACTCGTCGGACGGAGGCGCAGCGGGTACCGGGCACAGCCCCCTGGACAGCGGCCAGGCCGCGAGCGATGGCCCGAGTCTGAAAAAGAAAAGGCCGCGCTCGCAGGATGCCGAAGTCGATGGGAGTGGTGAAGTTGGAACGGGGCACCATCGTCGGAAGCAGAGGACGACAGATGGACCTGCATGATCATTTGTCTTGGTCGCCCGCCTAGGCAGGGCAGCTGCCTGGAGAGAGGCGGCCAGAGGGGAGAGACCTTTTTTTTTTTTCTCCCCTGTAGACACGGTCGAACCGTCGTCCTTGGGTAGCGTCGACGCCGCGACAAGCTGTATACGCCCACACCGTCCAGCGCAGCGGGCCAAGGGGCCTAGGATGTGCGGGGCACGTCGGGCTCCCAGCTGTGCCCAGCCGAGATCCCCAGGTCTCGCACGATGAAGTGGTAGGCGTCGTCGAAAGCCAGAGAGAAGCGGTTGAGCGTAGAGTGCTTTTAGCCGCGCGTCTCGCGCCACAGAGAGTTCTAGCTCGGCGTGCCGTGCGACGGCAGGAAGCTGACGGCTGTGGGCAACTGCTCAGGTCGGTCAGGTATTTTGTATTGTGTAGGCCGGGTATGGAAGTGTGATTGGTATTTCGTCCTGGTCCCAAAGAAACAAGTCGGTCCAGTCGTCTTACTTTACAGAGCTCTGCCTCATCCGTTTCAGCTTCAACATAAACCATGCACCCCTCGTCCACCAATTCCACACAAGACAACGGAGATGCGCATCGCGGCTGAGAAGGCCCAAGAGGCGCTGGGCTGCTGTCGCTGGTTTGCGCGAGCTTGTCGGCCCTCCTTGACAAGCGCACCTGTGCACGCCCTATGCTAGCGCTTGCTGCAGTCTGTCCGCATCATGGGGCGTGTGCTGAATTCGTCCGGGAGCGAAAAAGACGGCATGTGTTCCCGTGCGCTAAAATTTCACAGGGGACGACATGGACGGATCACAAGCCAAAAACACGCTCCTCTCGAGCTCTTCCTCTACGTCAGTTTTTGTTGGTGCTTTTTTGGTCA
The DNA here is from genome assembly GCA_002197995.1 of Gaeumannomyces sp. JS-464. NCBI lineage: Eukaryota > Fungi > Ascomycota > Sordariomycetes > Magnaporthales > Magnaporthaceae > Gaeumannomyces > Gaeumannomyces sp. JS-464. The sequence continues at coordinate 1,471,278 of NGZR01000001.1, read as the reverse complement.
ATCGCTTGGTGTGGATTTGTGCATGGGGGTCCAGCTCCCTCTCCCCCAATCAGGAAACAGACAAGGGGTCAAATGACTGCCGTTCCGGGGACAGTCTCAATGCCTGCTGCCCTTCTGCCCTATGGGCGATTGAATTGATGGAATGGATTGCTGTTCAAATGTTCAAATGTTCAAATGTGTGCATGCACCTTTTATGTCGCGCGTGCCGAACGCGACTCCGCAGACGGCCACCTAAGGCCAGATGACACCCTTCTCTGCCGGCTTCTGTTGTTGTCTTTATCCCTCTTCCAGGAGCCCCCTCCTCTCTCATTGTTCTTGCGCTCCATTTATTTCCTTTCCCTTCTCCCTCTCGACCGCCTACCTCCCTCGTCCACCGCAGACCGACGACGCCGGGTTTGAGACAGCACCCATCTCGAGCATTGCGACGACAAGCAAGCGAACGAGGCGGGAGAGCAGCCAGAACCTCCAGCAACCGAGAAGAAACCGCAGCCATGGTCTACGTCCGCCAGGAGCAGCTCCCGGCGCTCCGGCAGTACAAGTACTCGGGCGTCGACCACTCGCTGCTGTCCAAATACGTGCTCAAGCCCTTCTACACAAACTTCGTCATCAAGCTGTTCCCCATGTCCATGGCCCCGAACCTCATCACCCTGACCGGCTTCACCTTTGTCGTCGCAAACTTCCTCGCCCTGCTCTGGTACAACCCCACCCTCGACCAGGACTGCCCGCCCTGGGTCTACTACAGCTGGGCCGTCGGCCTGTTCCTGTACCAGACGTTTGATGCCGTCGACGGCACCCAGGCGTACGTTTTTTTTTTTCCTTCTTCTTTCTTTTGGCTATATCCCCGCCCCCTCCCCCCCACCTGTGTGCCGCCTTCACAGTCGAGAGAGTTGACACCTGGCGACTGACATCTCCTCTCGCTTCGTCTTGATGCGCAGGCGTCGCACCCACCAGAGCGGTCCCCTCGGCGAGCTCTTTGACCACGGCGTCGATGCCCTCAACACCTCCCTCGAGGTCCTGCTCTTTGCCGGATCGCAGAACATGGGCCAGAGCTGGTACACGGTCGCCATGCTGTTCTCCTGTACGTCGGCGCCGCCGCGTCTAGCCACAGTTCTCTCGCGCACCGGACACTAGGGGGTGGGGGATATTCACACGTGTACTACTAACACTTGGCGTTGCGCGCACCCCCTCCGCACCAACAGCCCTCCTGACCTTCTACGTCCAGACGTGGGACGAGTACCACACCAAGACACTGACGCTCGGCGTCGTCAACGGGCCCGTTGAGGGCGTGCTCATCATCGTGTGCGTCTACGCGCTGACGGGCTACATGGGCGGCGCCTCCTTCTGGCAGCGGCCCATGCTCGCGACCCTGGGCGTGCCCCGCTTCCAGTCGATCCCGGGCTTCGTGTACGACCTGTCCTTCACGCAGTGGTACATGGCCCAGGGCGCCGTCGTGCTCGTCCACAACACGGTCGAGTCGGCCCGCAACGTCATCAGGGCCCGGCGCGCGCGCGGCGACCGCAGCCGCTACGCCCTCGTCGGCCTGCTGCCCTTCTTCGGCACCTGGGCCACAATCGTGGCCTACCTGTTCCTGCAGCCAAACATCCTGCACGGCCACCTGGTGCCCTTTGTCATGTTCGCCGGCATCGTCGTCAACGCCTACAGCGTCGGCCAGATAATAACCGCCCACCTGGTCCACCTGCGCTTCCCCTACACAAACGTCCTGACCCTGCCCCTGGCCTGGGGCGTCGTCGACAGCCTGGGCCCTTGGCTGCTGTCGACCTTTGGCTTCGGCTGGCCCTCGGCCCTCGGCGACGGCGTCTACCAGGTCGCCTTCATGTTCTGCCTGCTGGGCATGGCCATTGGCGTCTACGGCAGCTTCGTCGTCGACGTCATCGTCACCATCTGCGACTACCTCGACATCTGGTGTCTGACAATCAAGCACCCGTACGTCGAGGGGCAGGACCAACAACAACAGCAACAACAAAACGGGAACGGGAACGGGAACGGCGCCAAGAAGACAAACTAAAGGACTGTGCGTTCGTGCCTTGCGTCTAGCAAGCGACCGTCGGGCGGGCCGGTGCGTGGGGGGCGTGCGTGTTGTGTGTGTGTGTGTGTGTGTGTGTGTGTGTGTGTGTGTGTGTGTGTGAAGCGAAGGCTCCACAGCACGGTGCAGCGCCCTAGTGACAAACTAAGCACAGACTAGACCGACCCGAGTGAGGTCATGGCCTAGGGAGGGGGGAAAAAAAAAAAAAGCCGTTTCGCCCCTGCTGGGAGGGAAACACTTTTTCTTTGACACGAGAAGGCCCGTGGGCTTGGGCTAGAGGAAAGAATCGTCCAGGACTGAAGGGGATGGGGCCTAGACGCGGGCCCGTTCGTCCGCCAAACCTAGCGCTCGGGAAGCCATGTCGGGGTTCAGATATATAAACGTCTCGACCCGTTGTCTTTACAGGAATCTGTTGGTCTAGGGAAAGGGGGGGGGGGGGGGGGGGGGGGGGGTCTGATTGGTGTACCTTGTTGGGTTTTATTTTTTCCCCCTTAATTTTCGGTCTGATTTGTCCTTTCCGTACGTACCCCTCTTTCCTACGACGGTCACGCTTGGGTTTTGCAGAGATGCATGCTCATTGAGTATTGCTTTGTGTTTGGTTGTTTTTTCTTTTTTTTGTTAACTTCCCGGTTTCATTTCGTCGGGAATCACGAGTCTATGACAATGGAAGCTGGTTTCGGCAGGTCGGGGGAGGGTAGGGTAGGGCTTGGAAAGGCGCCGGTTTCTTTGGCAATGTTTGAAAGACAAACTTTTTACCCCTCGGAGGATAATGACGTCGTCGGGAGGGCAGCTTATCTTCCCCGACGTTGGAGGCAGTGGCCCAGGGTAGACTGGCTTGGAGAAGGAAACGAACCGACAGGAAAGGTCTGGGGGCGCGAGCCGCTCTGTTCACCTATGGGCTGCTACACCTGTCGCCGCATGTGCAGGCACGGCCGGCTGCTGCTTGCTTCTGATGCTTGCCTAGTTACCTGCCTACCTAATTATGTGTTTGTCGTTTGGGGAGGGAAAAAAAAAAAAAAGCCAGGTTACGTATAAATACGGCCCTGATCCGCTGGACTAGTAGAGCCTCTCAGTCGGGGAGAATACCAAGAAGTAGGTTTTCTTTGTTGGAAATGTGAAGGTGCCGCCAGTGATGAAAACAGGTATACCGCTCCTTAATCCCTGATTTTTCCAAGAAACCTTGCTTCGGACCCCAGAAAAGGACAATGAGACAATCGAATGTATGCCCAGACGGTAAGAAAGGAAGGAAAAAGAAAACATGATGTGTAATGTAATAAGCTGCATCCCACAACAGCGGAGGACGCGTCGTATACCTCCAAGGTCCCCCGAGGGCCAGTTAATTCCATTGATGTGTATGCCAAACGCCCATTTGCCAACCAAAAGATACGACCGACACGGCGCTCCTAACAGAGAGCCCTGCCCCCTCCGACGTCCCCACCAACAACCAAAAACACAGGGAAAAGCAGGACCTGTGATTGCAGTTTCGTCTATGGCGCAGTCCTTGCCGTCTCGAGTCGGGGGTCGGGCGCGCCGGCCGTCCCCCCCTCGGACTGGGATCAGCACCGGGATCCTCTCGGCCGCCCGTGCTGTCCGGTCCTAGGCTGGGCGAGGGCCGGCCGGGATCGCCCACAGCCTGCTCTCGTCGGTGGGCTTCCAAGTTCCTTCGGTGCCAGTATGCCGCCTCGTTATGCGGTCTTCGCAAAAGGTGGCGCCTGGGAGATGGCGCCGGACCAGGCGTTGAGGTGCCCGCGCCAGGGCCCAGGGGCGAATGCGGGTAGGTCCGGCTTGGAAACATAGTTCTTGTCTGAACGAGGTTGCTTAAAAATAATGTCAGCTTCGGAAGCGTCGGCTGTGTAGGATATGGTTGTAGGTGCTGTGTCGAAAAGGATATGACAGTGGTATCGAAGGAGGGAAAAGAAACAGGGTTTTTCGGAGACAAATGTCAGTTTGAAACACGGGGCTTTATATGCGACTAGGGCCTGATCGGCTGGACTGCCCAGCAGTTAGGACCTTCCTGGCCAGGGAAGCGGTACAAAAGAAAAAGAAAAAAAAATCGACAAGGGCAGTCGGACTTATAAGCCGGGCTCTTCGCTCACCGATCATGCCCGACGTGCCGGCGCCGGGCCGTCGCTCCCCCTCGGACTGGGGCCAGTCAGCACCGGGATCCTCTCGGCCGCCCGGCTTCGAGGTTCCTTCTGTGCCAGTATGCCGCCTCGTTGTGCGGCCTTCGCGAAGAGTGCTGCCTGGGGGACGGCGCCAGGTCCCCGTCTCGTGGCTCCTCAGGAGCCGAAGCGGCGCCGCCGGGGCCCAGAGGGGAAGGCGAGTAGAATCTGCTGGGAGACATGGTTCTCGTCTGAACGAGGTTGCTTAAAAATAATGTCAGCTTCGGAGGCGTCGGCTGTGTAGGATATGGTTGTAGGTGCCCGGTGTCGAAAAGGATATGACAGTGGTGTCGGAGGAGGGAAAAGAAATAATAGGGTTTCTTGGGGACAAATATCAGTTTTAGGGACGGGGCTTTGATGGGAGACGAGCACTGTCGGTTACGGGATTGGGACCTTTCGGGTAGGCTTTTGGACTTGTTGGGGACAACGGTGATCCGGATTTTGTACAAGGTGCCCGACCTTTTGTCCCTTTCCTTGGACCCTTTCCCAGATCACAATTTTGAGATCTCCGCGCCGATTCAAACAGGACAAGATCTGTTGACTGACGAGGGGTTGAAGACAAATGTCAGTTTTAAAGAGTACGTACTGTCGGTTACGGGATTGGGCTAGGCTTCTGGGCTTTTTGGGACAACGGTGATCCGGATTTCGTACAGGGCGGCCGACCTTTTGTCCCTTTCCCTCCTTGCTTCAAAGCCGGGGCTCGTACCGAGGAACAGGAGAAGGCGCCGGCGAGGTGGCCGTCAAGCAGCGTCGGTCCGTGCCCAGACTGAGTGACCGAGGTCAGGCAGGCTGGGATGGGCGCGCCAGTGGGCGTGTGAGTTGTGCTGTGTCGGCGTTTTGGCGGGCGAGGGCGCCAATCGCGCGGTGTGGCCGCGTCGACCTTCTTGGGACGGAAAAGCTGACAGACGGCCGCGAGGGAGGGGGAAAAAAGGCCTGATGGGCTGAACTGGTCAGAACCTTCCTGGTCACGGAAGAAGTACAAAAAAAAAAAAAAAAAAAAACCCCGACGAGGGCAGTCGGACCTATACTGTTTGACCCCCCAGGAGTTGGGGTGCTGCCCGCGCCAGGGCCAGGGGCGAATGCGAGTAGGTCTGGCTGGGAGACATGGTTGTTGTCTAAATTAGGGTTTCTTGGAGACAAATGTCAGCTTGGAAGACGGGGCTTTGTAGGTGGCTAGGTAGGGCTACTATGTCGAGAATAAGTTGACAGTGGTGTCGGCTGGCCTGGTCAGGACCTTCCTGGCCAGGAAAAAGGTACGGAAAGAAGAAAAATCGGCAAGAGCAGCCGAAGTACCAACAAGGGGAAGGAAGGTGGTACGAATGTTTATTTAGAACTGTACTGTTTGCACTTTGCTTGGCGCAGTAATGTCTCGTGACGCCTTGACGATCCTCTCGCGGCGGTCGTGGCGCTTATCCAGCTCGTCGCGGAAGCCCTCAAATATGGGCGTGTAAGCATTGCGGAAGACCTCCCTGGGCGCCTGCTTTGGGCCGCGGGGCTTGAAGTCGCCCTGGCGGTCTCTCTTCGGAGGCATTGTCAAAAGCGGCGACCTCTGGCGATGGGAGGGATTCCCCAAGAAGTTGGTGGCGGCGGGGGTGAGGTATTTCGACCTGCCTGGCTTGGCTGGCTTGTAAAAGTTGAGAGTTACAACGCTCAGGCTTGGTCAGGGGAAAAAAACTGGCCAAACGTCAAACAGTTGGCCAGTTTTTTATTTTTATTTTTTTTTTATTGCAAACATTTCTATTTAAATCACTGTTCCTGCACTGTCCGAAATGGTACCTATATCCGATTTGCCCTGGTCTTTTTGCACAATTCTCCCTGGGACAAAAATCGCAGCAGCTCGTCCAAGGGCACAAGCGGCCCGCTAGAGGTCGTCGTCCGCCATGCAGAGAACGCGGCGCTGGTACCAAGGCCAGTACACCTCGGTCAGGAACTTCTCCAGCCGGCGCAGTCCCCAGACGATGCGGTAAATGCCGAGGGCGTTGGAGGTGTTGCCGAGGTCGGCGTATTTCCAAAGAGTAGTCTGCTTCAGCTCGGCGTCCCTCGTGGTGGCCGCAAACTTCCACTCGTGGCCAATGACGCAAACGCCAGGCAAAAAGTCCAGCTCCGCGAGGCCGTCCCGGGCGACCATGGTTTCCAGCATCTTCCACTGGGCAGCTTGCCACACGCCGATCTGCGTTTCCGCATCGCCGGCGCCGGCGCTTGGGTGCTTGGTTTCGATGCTCAACGCGATGGGGTGCTGGGCGAGGGGTAAATAGTCCGTCTGGTTGATGGAATAGCTTGGCTGGGACAGTCTGGTGCGTTCGACGGCAGCAGAGGCTGGAGTCGTGGCAAAACAGGGGTTTGGCCAGACCGGGTCAATGGCAAGGCAGAAATCGATCAATTTGCCATCAGGGACGCAAGCGGGGAGGTACTCCTTCTCCGAAACCCTCGCCGTGGTGCTAGAGGCCGGGTGTTTTCCCCGTCAGTTATATGGGCGCCATACAAAGCCAAGCACAAACAAGACGGATCCCGAACACAGAGAAGGGCGGAGGGGTTGGGGGATATACGGACCACGGAACGATTTTGAGCAGGCTTCCTTGGGGTATCGCCATGCTCAACAAGGGGAAATGCACGCCACAGTTCCAGGCATGTTCGTCGTACTTCAGGGCATCGTACTCGCCGGCGGTTCGCTGGATCGCTTCGACTTCCTTCAGCGACGGCGACTCGGCCTGGTTCTGCCCTGCACCGTCGGGGAAAAAGTGATGGTCGGAGAAGGCGTGCGCGTTGCCTGAGCTGCGGATCTCGTCTCGCCTCGAGGCCGAGATTATGGGCATGCCTCCGCCTTGGACCCTTTCGAAGTCGCGCAGCAACCCGTCAAGTGAGTCCGGGAGCACCGACCGCCCTGCCGCGGCGGTGAACATCATGACTCGTACCGGCTCCGGGCCCAGCTGCATGTGCTTCCGCTTCCTGGGTGTTCCAACGCCGCTGCTGCTGCTCGTGCGGCTAGCGAGGCTCCTGCTGCTGCGGACGTGGCTGGGGATCGCGGACGGAGGCGCCGGCAACACCTGTTGTTGTTGTTGCTGCGGGGGGTCATCGCCGGCCGTCTGGTCGTCAGGAGGGGGGCGCGCGGCCCTGCGGCGCTTGTCGGGGCTCTCCATGGTTGCTTCGTCTACAGGCGGCGTCCGCAGGCCGGCCCCGTCGTCGTTTGGTCGCTGGCGTTTGCGGCCTTCGGGAGCGCCGCCGGGGATGCCGCGAAGCCACTGCTGCAAATCCATCAGCCCGATGCGCCGTGCCGGCGGCCGGGCGGACAGCGTCGGCGGGGTGCTGTCGGGTCAGGCCCCTGATTTGTCGTGTTTGGTTTGTGTGGTTTGTGTGGTGTGGCCGGCTGGTTGAGCTGCTGGCTTGCGCAACGCACGGGCCAACGAATGCGTTTTTGCATGCGACCTCGCCAGCGGTCCCTTGAACAATATAGGTATTTACCCAGGCCTCTGGGTCGTGTCTGGCGTGTCCGAGGAAGAAGAAACCAAGTCCGGCCAGCGATGTGGGCGGTTCTTTACTTTTATTATTTATTTCTCCAAGCTCAGTTGGTCCGGGCACGTCATATGCCAGCCAAAGGCGCTGGCGATGACAACGCATTACCTCAGTCCAAGCTTAAAGCTCCCAGTGAGCCAGCCATTTCACCCACCTCCATCATGGCGTGTGAAGGCTGCCCCGATCCCCATTCTTGTTTGCGCTGTCAAATCAGCTTGTGGCTCGATCGCGCAAACGATAACTGCGCCCCAAAGGCCACACAATCGCCTCCGGAATGCCACCAAAGGGGGGCGAGCATGCGGTTTCTTGTCAAGCCCATCAACGTGCAGGTGCCCCTTTTGAACTCCACGTCACAACTCCCGCCCGACATGTTCGCCCTCTACAAGCACGCCAAAAACATCACCGCCGGCGCCGGGCCGTTCCTCCCCTCGCAGCCCGGGCGGCGATTGAGAAGGCGCTGGTTGTCGAGGACACCGAGTGCCCCCCCGAGCTTCTTCATGGCGGACCCCAGCTCCGACGGGCGCACGGACGTGGACAAGGTGACGGCGGCCAATGCGGAGCTGGCAGCGCTGCTCGAGATCCAGACGCAGGCCGCCAGGTGCCAGGCTAGAGGGCGGCCCGAGGCGGCATGGAACCTGGATGTTCATGGCCCCCTGCTCAAGCTCGCGGCGCGCCCTGGCGTCGATCGCGTCTTGATCACGACTGCAAAGATTGCTTCCCAATGGCTCCCTTCCCCATGCCACTCGTTCGCGGCCCCGGACCCAGTCGGGCCAGGATCCGGCATCGTCCTCGGCATCAGTGTCGGCCTCTGGCGACGACGAGGCGGTCACGTCGCTAGGCACAACCGCCCAAACCAAAAACACGGACATCACGGGCGGCAAGATGGTGGACTTCGCCTTCGTCCTCAACACCGCCGACACGTGTCTCAGGTCCGCGATCGAGGCTCACGTCTTCGTCCGGCCTAGTCGGGATAGCACAGGCCTCACAGTCAACCACAGCACCTACTGCGACCTGGTCCTCGATCCGCTCGGCATCAGCATTGAAACCAAGGCTACGTCCTCCTCCTTCTCCGGAGACGACGGCCGTTTCCAGCTGGCCTTTTGGACCGCGGCGTGGTTCCGGAGGATGTACGAATGGGTCGAGTGTTGCAACCAGAAATGCACCGCTCTCAACCTCCGCCCGCGGGGGCCGACCATGCTCGCCGCCGTGCCGGCCCTTTTGGTCACCGGCCACGACTGGGACCTGTTCTTTTTTTCCGACCGTGGGCACGCGTTCGAGTTCGTCGGGCCTCTGCGCATTGGCTGCACGACGGATCTGATGCAGGTGTACAGGCTGCTCGCGGTGCTCCGGACGTTGACGGAATGGGTCGACACGGACCTGCGCGAGTGGTTCGTCGCGCTTTTCCACGCCCACCATTGGGCGCCGGGGTCGGTTTACCCGACTGTCCCGTTCCAATAGCCGGTCCAGGGGCGCCGTCCGTTGTCTGCGCCCGCTCGGCTGCGCCCGCGCATCGACTGAGACCACGCCTAGCGTGCTGGTGGCTGGAATGGATTGCCGTGTCGGTTCGCGACAGCACGTGACAATACATTCTTGTCGTCTCTCTAGAACTTGCGTCCGGCTCCTTGTTTTGGCCGGATGCAGTTGCAAACGGAAACCAACTCCCCCAAACCCCCTCAAAGCGAACAACCATGCCGCCGTCCGCATCACCATCCCACATGGGCTCCAGCGACATCATCGCCTGGCTGGACGCGATCCCGCCGTCTCGCAAACGCGGCCGAGGCGGCGACGGCAACAGCAACAACGGGAACCTGCCGACGCCAGAGGCCGATGTTGGCCGAGCGACGACGGCGGACGGTGACGATGCTGCCGCCGCTTCCCCCTCGCCGGCCAAGCGGGGCGAACCGGCGCTGGCCGCAAAATCTCGGACGCAGAGGACCTCGCGCCCAGAGCCCGACGGGGTCGCGACCTCTCAAGCTCTGCCGGCTCGATGCCTGTATCCGAGCGCGCGCTGACCATTTCATCGTCCAAGATTCTACGGCGCCTCTCGGTCGGGGAGCGCCCCATCTCCCGCGTGGTGCTCACGCCGGGCAACCCGTCGATGCCCCCCCGCCCTGCACGACCTGTTCCTCGAGATCAGCTCGGTCGGCCGCGGGACCGTCCCGTGCATCTCCTCGGCCCTCAAGGGCGAGTTTTCCGCCAGCGGCGCCGACCCTTTCGTCGAACGCCACCTCCTCGCCGACGGATTGTTCGCCGACGTGGAGGAACGGGACAAGATGGGGCCGCCCGTCAGGCTCGCCGACGTCCTGCACCTCGTCAAGAAGGCCGCCGGTGCTCGGCGCGCTCCCAGAGCGAGGCTGGCTGGAACGCTTCCGTCCACGCGCCCCTGCTCCAGCTGGCCGTCCACGGGGACGCGCTGTCCAGCGGCGGGCTTGTGCAGGTTGAATCATGGTAAGCGCCGTTGACCGAATATCCGGTTTCGGTCCTTCCTCTCCTGTCTCTCTCTCTCTCTCTCTCTCTCTCTCTCTCTCTCTCTCTCTCTCTCTCTCTCTCTCTCTCTCTCTCTCTCTCTCTCTCTCTCTCTCTCTCTCTCTCTCTCTCCTCTTTTCGGCCCTCTCCCTTTTTTTGTCCACCCTCTCCCTTTTCTTGTCCACCCTCTCCTTTTTTTTTTTTTGTCCAGCCTCTCTTTCTTGCCTGTTCCCTTTGCTGATGGACGCGGCCACGGCTCATTTAGCACAACGGCGACCATCCTCCCCGAGTTCCATCACCACCGGTTCGCCTCGCGCAGGATAGGCTTCGCCCTGGTCGTCGATCTCGTCTCGCCCACCAGCTGCGTTTCGTCAGACCAGGCGGCGTCCGACGCCATGGACGAGGTCCACAAGGAGCTCCCCTGGCGCAGCGCCAACCCCACCGACTTTGAGCCGCTGTCCCGGTGCCCCGTCGGCCTGAGCGTCGAGATGAGGCGCGACGGCAAAAGCGCCAGCGTCGCGATGGCGCACATGGGCATGTGGCAGGCGGCCCAGTGGGAGTTCCTGGAGATGCTGGCCGGGGCGTCGGGGCTCCCTCGACGGGCTGGCGTTCCTGCCGCGCTCGTGGTGGCCGGCCACGACTGGAGCTTCGCGGGCCACGTCGCGCGATCGCTCCAGGCCCGCCGGGAGGACCAGGACGCTCCTCTGGGCGTGCCTCCCCGTCGGCTCGACCAGGGACGTCGTCTCGGCGTACCGCCTGATCTGGGTCGTGCAGAGGCTGGCCGCCTGGGTGCGCGACGAGTTTTGGCCGTGGTACAGGCGGAACGCGTTGGGCCTTGCGCAAGAGAGCGGCCAAGGCGAAGGCGGATGATGGTTCCTGATTCCCTCGTTTCTCTCTTTTTCTTGACGAAAGAAGACAAGACCCAGCTCGTTCGATTTGCCCCCCGATCGGGAGGAGGAGAGAGATGCGCCACGAGCATGATGTGTTTAAAAGAGAACCCACTATCGAAATTGAGGTCGCAACTGCTGCTATACAAAAAGTACATGGACAGTCCCCTAAAACCAAGGGAGTCGAGCACCTTCATCACCCTCTGCCCCCCCGCGAGCGTCTCGACATGACAAAAAGCACGTAAAAGATGACATGCTGAAAAAAAGTAAAGACAGAGAAAAGTAAATGATTCTTGATGCCCCTTTTTTCCAAGGAAGAAAAGAAGAAAAAAAAAGACCAACCTCGTTCAATTTGCTCTCGGATCAAGAATGAGAAATGTCCCAAAATAATGCACCAACTTCCTTTTGCCTCCCCGGGCAAACGCTAACCTCTGAACCTAGAAAGAACTCCACTCAATGAGGACCTTTGAAGAAAAAAAAAAGAAAAAAAAGAAAAAAAAAATACACAAGAAAAAAAATATCAACCACCGTCAGCGAGATCCAGTTGCTCCTATCCAAGGGTAATTTCCCCAAACGCCCCTTTGCAGCAATTTCCTTCCAGATTCCGATCCTCGCGCTGAGGAGGGGGGCCAAGTGAACGTGTAAGGCCCCGCCCCCCCCCCCCCCCCCAAGAATCGTCCATCGGTAGGGTGGGTTCGCCCGCCCATGCTCGCTATGTACCTTTTGCTTGAGATGACGACGACCGTCTTGGTCCACCCCCGCGGGGCGTTTCCCCCCTCCCTCCCCCTCTCATAATAGCGAGTCGCTGCCAAAGGCCATGCTCTGCTCGATGGCCTCGCGTATGGCGCTCTCCTCAAAGACGGGGCCCTGGCCGTCGCACTTGGCCCGGCCCTTGAGCCGGTTGCTGATGTCGGCGATGTCGAGGCGGCTGCCCTTGAAGAGGTCGTGGTTGATGATGTACTCCCAGGTGGCGCTCGCGTCGTAGAGGCGCTCGCCCGTGTCGCTCAGGACGATGCGGTGGTTCAGCGACTTGTTGTCGTGGCCCGCGAGCAGGTCCGAGTAAAAGTCGGTGGGGTTGTACGTCATGGGGCCCGTGGTCAGCGGCGCGCCCGCCGAGCCCCTCCCGGAGCTCCCGCTCGGGCTGCCGGCCCCGGACAGCGACGAGGTCGCGCGCAGTATCGTTTTCGGTGCTGATCTTCTGCAGGTCCCTCTTCAGCCTCTCGTTCTCCGACGTCGCCTGCTGCTGGGCCGCCTCGAGCGACGCGAGCTTGGCTTCGAGGTCCTTGACGTGGCGCTCCTTGCGCTCGCGGAATGCTCGTTGGCTAACGCACGAAACGGGTTAGTCAAAAGACCGGCGCCACACACGATTCTTGCCCGGATCGTCCAACACAGTGCCGAGACACCGGGAACTCGCAACTCGCGAGTGCGGGCACCCATTCCCGATGGGGATTCATTCGTGTTGACCCCCCCGAGGTCTGTTCGCACTGGCAACGGACGCCGAAGCTGCATGCGGGGTGATGGCGCTAATGTCGCATCGGAAATTGGTCCGTGACACCACCCTCGGGAAAAGAAGAGGGGAGGGGGGCGCGGGATGGCGTAGGACAAGACTGTGGGGAGCCGCCGGTGTGGCGACGATAATGATAAGGGGGGATGGGGCCAGGAAAGCGCAGGTGGCGTCGGACAAGAGGGGAGAACAAGGTGGGTAGGACGTACGCAGCTCGGTTCTGGGCCTTCCGCTTGTGCTGGGTCGGGGTCAGCTTCTCGCCCTCCTCGCCGGACTGCGACCCTCCCCTCCGGCTGTTGCTGGAGCCCGGCTGGTCGTCCGGGAGCTCCTCCTTGGGCAACACGCCGGCGCCCTGATGTGACTGGGGCGGCGCAACTCCGCCGTTCAGGACCTGGGCGGCGTGGGCGTGGGCGTGGAGGACGGTGTTGTTGGGCGGTGTCGGGGGGCCGGGGAAGACGTTGGGGGCGGGCTGGTGCTGCGAGTGCCGCGAGTGCTGCGAGCGCTGGTCGGGGAGGCCGTGGCTGAAGTTGGACGCGTAGCCGTCAAAATTTGCAGCGTACTGGTCGTTTGGGTACTCTGAGTAGACGTCCTGGAGGGGGGAGGAGTTTGCATGAGTAAGCAGCAGTTTCCAGGTCGCAGGGGCTCTCGGGACGGCGAACGAGCAGGGCAGAGGTCGACAAGGGACGAGGGACAAGACGAAGGCAGGGCACGTACTGGAGGCGATGTGGTGTTGAAATCTTCAGACGGGCCCGAGGTGGAATGCGACGGCGTCAGTGGCGGCATGCCGATGAACTGGTAGGGCTGGGCGCCCGGGAAGTAGGCGGCGGGCTGGGAGTAGTCCATGGCGGGCAACGAGCTGGTCGAGCCGTGGCGGGTGCCGGGGGGTTTGGGCGTCGTCGACGGGTCGAGGCGGTGGTGGTGGTGATGGTGGTGGTGGTGGTGATGGTGGTGGTGATGGTGATGTTGACGGTGATGGTGACGGTGATGGTGACGGTGATGGTGACGGTGATGGTGACGGTGATGGTGACGGTGGGCGTGGTCTGGTCGGTCTGGCGAGTCTGGCGAGTCTGGCGAGTCTGGCGAGTCTGGCGAGTCTGGCGAGTCTGGCGAGTCTGGCGAGTCTGGTCCTTGTCTCGCTGTCAAGTGGAGGCGGAGGCTTTCAGCAGCAGCAGCAGCAGCAGCAGCAGCAAGCAAGCAAGTGCCGGGAGAGAGCAGCTGGGAGTGAGTACGGTAGGCAGGTGGATAAGTGGGTTTTTGAATGTCGGAGTGTCGGGCTGGGGCTGCTCTGTGCTCTGTGCTCTGTGCAGTCGCAGAGTCGCATCTCCATCGGCCGCCGTTTGCGCTGCTTCAGGTGGAGGGGGCGTGTGGGCGGGCGTCCCTTGGGGGAATGACGCACGGGCAGTGGAGCATGGCGGCATGGACCAGGGGACCACCCGCCTGAGGACTGGAGCCAGGACTGGAGACTGGACTGGAGCCAAGACTGGAGACTGGACTGGAGACTGGACTGGAGACTGGACCATGGAGGGCCCCGCCTGCCGGCACAGCGCAGGTGGGACAGCAGCACAGCAGCACAGCAGCCACCACAGCGCACAGCGTCGCACACGGCACAGTAAAAAAAAAAAAAAAAAAAAAAGAAACTGCACTGCACGCCGCCCAGGAAGCAAACAAAGCTGCCCATGGCCAAGCCAAACAAGGTTTGAAGTCTGCACAAAGGCAAATGACATTGAATGTAGATCACTCACTGATCACTGCCCATCTGTCGAGTCTTTGGACGGACGATGAGGGGACGCTCGCCACCCTCAAACTCTATGCGCACATACATACATACATACATACACACATACATACACTCATACATACATACATACATGGCAGAATTAAACCTCCCGGCGGGTAGGGTGATGGTCTCGACGTCCAAAACGTCTGCACAGCCCCGTCTCCTGCTTACCCGTCACGATAACCAGACCTGCTGCTGCCCGCCTCCATCGTCAGAAGGCACCCGCCGCCAGTTTCTGGACATCAGATGGGCGTCATGTCTGGGCCGTGTTACCTGAGAAAGAAAGCCAGATGGATTACATGGGACGCTTTTGAACCGTGCCCCCATTGTCTGCAGCGACATCACTCACTCACTCACCCCTGAGAGCTTGTTGGCTTGTTGGTTGTGAGCTGCGAAAGAAAGAATGAAAAAAGGCGGACAAATCCAGCACAAGGATAAATCAGGACAAAAGGAGTGCACCCATGACAAAACTCCCACAGGTGGTGCTACACGAACGCTCTTCCGATCAAGTATGCACGTAGTAGTCTCGATCCAGAACGACTCGGAGCCCGTCGAAAACCGCCGCCCAGGGCCAGGTCCTTCCATGCCCCCGACGCGGGCAGCGGCCTTGACCGAGAGACAACGGACAACGGCACCCCTGTGCGAGATGCTCGGCAGTGAGACCCGGGACTAACGCCCAAGCCGAGGTGATGGCAAATAAAAAAGTTTCTCTGGCCCGTTGCCATCAGGAAGGGGGCATGCAAAATGTTCTTGACTTGCTGGGGCGTTGCAGATGCCGCGCGTGCCAGGTTTTGATGATGATGGGCCCTGTTCGATTCGGCCGCACACCACCCACCCACCCCTGACATGCGGCCCTGCGCTAAACGCCGGCTCCACGTCGGCCTGCGTGCCTGCGTGCCTGCCTCTCTGCTGGCTGGGTGAGCGACCGGAAACCAGGGGTGGTGCCAGGGCCCGTGCCGCGGCCTTGCAGGTCTGGTCTGGGGGGAGGGGCGGGCGGCGATCATCCCCCACCAACGCTACCCATGCCCATGCCAACGGTAAGCATACTCTGTACATACATACCTATACGACTTGTCGCCCAGCCCGGGAGCCCAGGCAAGGCTGGCTGGGACCAATTACCGAGGCCAGGCGCGGGCGTGGCAGAGCTGGCTTCGTCGTGTGTCTACCTATCTGTAGGCACCTGTAGGCACCTGGGGCTACGACCTGCGCTGGGTTGGGGTGGGGTTTTGGTGGCTGCGGGCCACTCAGGCTGCTCGTGAAGCAGAACGTGGCGGCCCACCAGTGGCTGGTGGACGAATTCCAGGCCACGCAAGCTGCCAGTCACGCATCCATCAATCCTTCACATCTTCACATGCGCGGCCAGGCCATGGACACATATGCTCGCATTTGCCCGTGGATCAACGCGATCCAGGAGCCTCCCGAGAATACAGGAGCTCGAGGGGAGGGAGTGGCCCGCCAGCTGGTTCGAGCAGCAGCAGCACCAGACCGGCGCCGCAACCACAACCGCAACCGCAGCCGCAACCGCAACCGCGGACCGGGACCTGGAGGCCGCCCTCAAGATCCAAAGGCGGACCAACGAGTGCTGGGACGAGCGCGCGTCCGAGGCGGCCTGGAACCTCGAGGTGCACGGCCCCCTGCTGGAGCTCGCCACGGCCCGATCCCCGGCGTCTCCCGCCACCTGGTCACGGCGGCGAGGATCGAGCAAAAGTGGCTGCCCGCCGCGGCACGCGTCCCGGCCTCGGTCTCGGAAGCCTCGGCCGCCAGGTCCGGCGTGATGGCGGGCAAGATGGTCGACTTTGTCCTGGCGTTGAACACCAAGTCCACCCCTCGGCCGTGCCATCGAGGAGCAGATCTGGGTCACCGACTCGGACCCGGATCTCTCCATCAACCACACCACCTACACCCCGCTGACTCTGCGTCCCGTCGGCGTCAGCATCGAAACCAAAAGCTCGCGCACGGCCGGGGCGGGAGGAGGGGTGGAGGACCAAGGCTACATCCAGCTTGCCACGTGGACGGCCGCCTGGTTCACCAGGCTCCGGGCGTGGGTGAGCGCCTGCGCGGCTCCCGACAACGACGGCCTCCGGGTGGTGCCCGACGCCGTGCCCGTCGTCTTGGTCTCGGGCGGGGTTTGGGAACTGTCCTTTGTCTGCGACCGCGGCAGCGCGTTCGAGCTGCTGAGAGGCACCGCCATCGGGGACACGTCGAGGCTCGCCGACGTCTACAGGCTCGTGGCCGTTTTGCGCATCTTGGGGCGCCGGATGGACGGCGACCTCCGGGGGTTCTACGAGCGGCTGTTCGGCGTGGCCTAGGTAGCTAGGTAGGTACCTGCCTGCCTGGAGGTACCCTAGGTAGGTAGGCAGCTAGGGGCGCACCTGCGCGGCCGTCCTCGCGTCCAACTGCACCCACCCCCTTGTGTTCTATAGCCCGGGCTCGGAAAAACCCTTGTGTATGCTGGCACCCAACGGCGAGGGGGGTTTCAGCCGTCCCTCCAGCAGCAGCGCACGCCACGGATGGATGGAATGAAATGGAGGCGGCAGAAAGCTAACAGTAGTCGCAATGGCGGTTGCCGTAGCCAGTAAACGTGGTTGCTACGAAGTTGCAAAGCTTTGGCAGCGGTTTTGGCGGCGCAATGCTTCTCGATAAATCAAACATTATTAAACACGACGGCAGCGGTAAGTGGTATAACTGCTACGGCAGTAATAATGCTGTACGGAAAGAAAGCAAAAGTGTGGTTAAGGTTGTTAGCATATTGTGCTTTTATAGGGTGGAAGCCTCGTTATGTTAAGCATTTGGTTTAAATGCTTACGCTTGCCCATATAAAAAATACAAAAGAAAAAAGAAAAAAACACTCGCGTGGCTCACCCGGCCCGCTCCATCAGGCAGGGGATCGCTAATTATGACAACGTTTTTTGGCCGCGGAGGCTTACATGATGCCTAATATGTAATTATGACTCCTCCCTTGTCCTCTTCAGCCTTGCCCATTCGACAATTCGAGCCACATTACAAAGAGCTTCCTTGCGATGCCCCGAAATGTTGAGATCGAACCAAGCGGTCGATCTGACGGTGATGCCGTCGGCGGTGGCTTTCCCCTCGCCATCTTCGGCCTCTTGACAATACGCATCTGGTATCTCAACGGCTAAAAAGCAAATGAGATGGCGCACAGCAACGATGACGACTATTGTCCTAAAAGGCATATTAGTAGGATGGAATTGGGATATTAGGGGAACTGGGGAAGTTATCTTTACTCTTCTTTGCACAGTTTCGTCCCCCGAAGGGCTAACGCTTCGCCCACCACCTGGGCTAGGACATTGTCCGGAATCTTGGCCTCGCCATCTTGGATATCCTTGACTCTGAAGCGTTTTTTTTTTTTTTTTCGCTTCGAGGAGTGCAACCACCGTCTCACGCGAGGTCAGGCACACGCCACGGACTGGATAGTGCAGCTGGATCTCCCCCCGTCGGCATCTTCCCTTCCCATGGTGTGCCGTATGGACGAACTGGATAGCATAGGCGGTCCCTCCTCGTCGTCTTCGCCTCTTCGCTGTCTCCGTCCTCGTCGCTTTCGCCCTCGGCGTCTCCGTCCCCGTCGTTTTCGTCCTCCCCGTGCCCGTCCCCAAGCTTTTGCGGTCCGTACCAGGTTAACGCGTGCTTGATGAGCGACATGGCCAAGTTGACGGTTGCATCCTCTGGGGGGCTTCCTTGTTGTGCTCGTTTGCTGACACGAAGGTGGAATCGTTTTTGTCGTCGGAGCTGTCGTCTGACCGCGGCTTGATTGGCGAGCTGTCCTCGACCGTCATTTTGTCACTTCTCGCATAGTCGCCTCCCGCACAGCCATCGTGGCACTGCCTTTTTGCTGCTCGGCGCGGGGTTCTGGGTGACCTGACCCGCTTGCTCTCGGGAGGCGCGGCATCGCCATGTATGCCCTTGTTCACGTCTTGAAGCGCCTGCCAGAAGTCGGCTGCCGTGCCCGTTGCGAAGTGCCCCCCCTCAATTTTGCTCCATCTACCAACCCGTCTCGTCATTGGCTGGCTTTCAGGGGCTGCATATCGCGAGCAGAAACGTGAACAAGACAAATTAAGCCTTCGCGGGGTCCTCAGTGGCTCCATACCCGCCAGCTCCCGCGCTACACGTACGGGCGAGTCCAGGCCCGGACCCCTTCCTGCGCACTCCTTCCTCTAGTTTCCGGGGAACCCTGCGGCCGCGTATCGCCTCAGCGGCCCTGGGCGCTGAGGGGTGGCATTTCGACCGAAAAAAGACCGGCTTCGGTGATCATGTTGTATCGTTTTTTAGTCAACGGGCGGGTGAGGATCTGGACAACGATGTCCATTTTGTCGTCGAATGCGTCGTCGTCAAATTCAAAATGATATCGGTAGATCTTGGTCACCTCCTTGTCTAGCGTGGGTCCGGGGCTTGGCTCCCTCTTGGTCTGGTCCTCCCCCCGTAGCTGAGAATCTCAATCCAGTCTTTGTGTCTCTCCGTCACAATGACGATGATTGGGCATGGCCGAGTCGCATTCACGAGCGCGACCGCTGCAGCATAGCCCTCATGTCCATCGTTTGCGTTGAGAAGCTCCACAAAGGTAATTTTGGTCGGCCACTGCTGTGCGGTACAAGTCGTATAAACCGCATACTTGAACACGCGGCGGCCGTTCACGGTAACAAGTACCCCTGTGGATAAGATCCAATGTTAGCAGCAACCCCTAACCAGGATAACAGCGCATTTGGCTATTACCTGTGTTGATCAAAGTAGAACAGGTTCCAAATTGCTCTGCTGAGCCAAGCCATTCAAGGTCTTGCAGGCGGCTGATCTGGCTGGCGAGCCACTTTCGATGCGGTTCACGTCGAAGCCACTCATGTGCCGCCAAACGTGCCGCCTCGCGTTTCGCCACGCGTTTCGACGCACGTTTCGACCCAGCTTCCGATGCAGGCGGTTTGGTCGGGAGGGGCTCGATCGAGAGGGTCTCGATCGAGAACTCGACATCCTCCAAGACGGCCTTTAGCATCTCGACTTTTTCCTGGTCGTTCGGCTCCTGGCCGTCGTCTGGCTCCAGGTCGTCGTCTGGCTCCTGGTCGTCTGGCTCCTGGTGCCGAGTGGTGCGCAAGGGGAGGTTGGAAGGGCCGCCGTTTGCCATCGTCGCGGCCTGCATGATGGCCTGCATGAAGACGCGACTCCGGGGATCTCGGGGACGGTTTTTCGGGGTTCGCGAGGGTGCCATCGTGCGTGCGCCTCGGAAGCATGGGCCTGAGAGAAATGGGAGAAGTGAGAGAAAGGTTGGAGGCCGCGAGGATGATGGGTGAAGGAAAGAGGGTGGTCTAGTCTCGGTGGCTCATCCTGATGTGGCGCGAATTCCCCAGTCACGTCACCACCCCCCAACTCTGCCCACGCCTGCCAATTGGCCATCAAATTTGGGGAAATGATAGAGGAGTTTGGGATTTGGTTTTTTTTGCCAATTTACATGGGGATTGTCCCCAGACGAAGATGGATTGACCTCCGACCGACCGATTGAGCCTCTGAGACTAGCGCCAGACCATGCCGTGCTTCCATTCGAACTGTGGGCCCAGCTCCGCGTCGTACCAGCCGCTTGGCAGCGGCACAGCGGGTAGTTATGTGCATACTTAGGTACCTACCTAGGCACCTACATAGAGCGAGGTGGGCCTGGACGCCGGCCCAACCCTGCGAGTCTACGTTACAGGGGCCGGAACAGAGACTTTCGCGCCGGGGTTGATTCGTGCCGGACGTTTCCGGACCGGCTTTGATCGACGGTGACGGCTGAGACCCAGCCCAGGTGCGTATGGCACTGACTCCCTTGAAGCGGAGGCACAG
Organism: Gaeumannomyces sp. JS-464; assembly: GCA_002197995.1. Taxonomy (NCBI): domain Eukaryota; kingdom Fungi; phylum Ascomycota; class Sordariomycetes; order Magnaporthales; family Magnaporthaceae; genus Gaeumannomyces; species Gaeumannomyces sp. JS-464. The sequence continues at coordinate 1,451,108 of NGZR01000001.1, read as the reverse complement.
TATCTAGCGTGGGGTAGTAAAAAGAGCCGAGAGGAGACTGAGAGAAAGAAAAAAGAAAAAAAAAAAAAAGAGAGAGACACGAAGCTGCTGATCTCTTGGCCAGAACGCCGGAACTTGCCTCTTGCTTGCTGCCTGGATAGGCACGTTACTCGCCGTAATTTCTGACCGCTCGAAAGTCGCCGTCTCACCTTGACCCAGAAAGATTGGACGGTCAAAGTGGAGGGCACCTGGGAGGCGGTTTTAAGCTTATTCGCCGTCCACATTCCTATAGATCTGCTGACAGATCCGAGGCGACCCACACAGAATGGCCACTTACACACACCTCGAGCCACCACCACCAGCAAAGCAAGCCCGGCGCTTTGGAACCACCCCCAAATCTGTCAGCTCGGATGCTGCCCGGGACTTTGGTTGCTCGTTACCGAGACCCGATCGGGGACCGTGGATGCCCGAGCCTTGGCGCATGTCCGGATCGGTTCGACCGAGATGCGACCAGAATTTGAATGTCCATCACAGCCTTGCAGCCTCGATGTGCAACATGGAGCTGTGGCCGAGGGCCATCTGAGCCAACCCAGATCCTGAATCTAATCAAAGCCCTCACCCAACGCCTTGCAGTGCCACGCGGTCAACCAGGTAAACTTACACCAAGCACAAACGGAATAGGGTCCGTGTGCGTACGTGGTGACGTCGTGACTGTTTTCGGCCCCCGTGCCACCATCACGCCCAGTTGCTCACCCCTAGAGGGAGTTGGCTTCGCCCGCCTCGCTCTCAGCGGTGGACCTTCATCCGAGCGTCAGTTAACAATAATCCTTTCCATTCGATAAGCAGCCGAGCCCACTTTTTGGCCCCTTCTCCTACTGGCCAGTCGCTTCGACCGGCCGAGCATCCACCGAAGCTGGCGGCGGGGACGGCGTAGTGTCAAGCGGACTCGCTCGTCTCAGCCTCTCGCATGACTGGCCAAGATATGCGCGGGACCCTCATTGGCACGCTCGCGGGCTCAGATGCCCCGGCGGGAGGTGGTGGGGGAGCGCAGCCGCGGAGTTACCACTGAGCCTAGTACCTACCCAACATCTAGACGGGAGCCTTTTAAGGGCTGTCTAAACGGTTCGTTGCAGCCGGTTCAGGGCGGCTAACTGGCCCCCGGCAACGCTGGCCGCATTTCCACCACCAGCTCAGGCACGTGTGGTCTCCTTTTCGCAGCTATGACACGCAGTCTGTCCCTCAGCCGTGCGGGCGATCTACCCCGTTACAGCCAGGTCTCCGCCCCGGCCCGGCCCCGGGTCCCGGCAGCCTCAAACGACGGATCGGTCCATCTGCGGAGTGCCGGCTGAACTGCCCATGTGCCCCTTTCGCCTCTATGACTACTAGATAGATAGTCTTAAGCTGCCTTCAGTTTCGTGGGCAGGTCACGTCCGCCCGTGCCCGCTCGGTGGACGGCTAAGAGACCCGTGAAACGGGTGTCTACTGGTTCGCCGCCCTACACCATCGGTGGCTGACAAGGTGTCGGCCTCATTTCCTAGGTACCCCTGCTGGTGAAGGTTTTCCACACATACCTCAGGTTTGATTCTGACTCCAGTCATGACGAGTTGCCACCGGCTTTCAATGGGGCTTGTAGATTGGGATCCGGGAATGGTGACGACGAAGGGATGTTGCGGGCCATCATCTTCAGTCAAAAGCTGTTGGAAGATCGAATTGTCCCCATGGATGGGAGGTCTGCCTCGGATTCCATAGGATGAACGTCTTGAAGATCAGCTCCTAGATACCCGCTACCTAGGGCTGCGGTGTACGGGCCACCCAGGGCAAGGCCAAACAGCAAACCCATTGTGCTCTTTTCTCTTCGTTTCGCCGCCGTCAGATTCACGTCTGCCAACCTCTCACGGTGCACTCACTTACACCTCAGATTGAGCAGGTGGGAAAGAGCAACTTTAAAAGATCCAATCACCCGCAGCCTCTCCGAAAACGAAGCACAGGCTCCCACCAGAGCCATTCCACCACAATAGAAAAGGAAGAGAAAAAAACAATCAGAAAACGGGAGGAGGCAAAAAAGGCAAAGCAAGAACATGAAGCAGCCCAATTGAGCGCCATACCATTCAACGCTACGCGGACCTGCGCGGCATCGGTCATTTTGTTCGGCCGCCACTGCCTCGTCCCTTCCTTCTTGAGATCAACACAGTCACTTCCTTCCATTCACGCGTTCGTACCCACCTTCTCACCAAGCCTTGATTTTGTATTTTGTCTCCGCTCTTCTTTCACTCTTGATCCCGTACCTCGTCCCCACCGGCACCGAGGTATCTCCTTCCCATCCTTTTTCAGCCAGGTGCCAGGCAGCTCTTCTGGAGCAGCCGGTAGTCGCTTCCTTTTTCGTCGCCGCCTCACTCCTTCCTCACAAATACCTAGGTATCTACCTACCTACCTACCTAGGTACCTCTCCCCAATATCCCTCCCCGGGTTTGATTTTGGTCCGGATCTCCTGCCCGCGACGGCGCCGTCGCCGCTAGAAGCCATGACCAAGACCTACTTCCTCTCGAAGCAGCCGCGTCCCACGGCCACTTCCAACTCTCCCAGTCTCTTCCGCGCTGCCGTGTGGATGACTTCCCTGCCATGCCCACCACACAGTTCCATCGGCAGAGGCTGGAGACGGCTGGTCTACCCCGAGCGGTCGAGTCGATGCTGCCTCGCAACCTCCTGACCAGTCTCTCCACTCCACCAACCTCGAGCGCGCCTCGCACCTACACCACAGCAGGCACTGTCTTCAATCCCGAGGCTGTGGCACCTATCCAGCGACCGACTAGGAGGGGACGCACCGCCCGCTGGCAACAGTCTCAGCCTAAAGATACCCTCAGTCCAAAGCCCATTTCGGACAGCCAGCACCCGAACCTGTCGGTCTTGAGGCCCCCCGACACCACGCCCTCCCGCCCCGAGACCTACGCGCCCCTTCAGCAAAACTACGACCGCGCCATCACGCCACCACTGAAAGACAACCGAGATCCCTTCCGCGGCATGAAAACCTCTGGCTCTCCCCTCGCCCAGCACCTCGAGGGAATGACATCTCCAGGCCCTGACGTTGGCGGCACAAGACTTCCCGAGGACCGGGACAATGTGGTGCCGGCAAGGATCGACGACGGCGACGGCGACGACGATGGTGACGACGACGAAGACCCCGAATTCGCTGCTGCTGTCGATAACCTAGCCTCGCAGTTCACTGCAAAGGCCCTTACCAACCTGGCGTCGTACAAGAACCCGTCGCAAAAAGCCGCCCAACGCGCTCTCGCTCGAGCGCGCCCGTCCTCCGGCGCCCCCGTTGCCACCAAATCGGAGTCGCTGGGCACGTCTCAGGACCAAAAGACGGCCACGCGAACTCCTCAGGCCCAGAAGACGGCCACGCGAGCTCTTCAGGACCAAAAGGCGGCCACGCGAGCTCCTCGGGTCCAGAGGACGGCCATGCGAGCTCCTCTTGGAGGTCCTCTCGGAGCTCGCCAGACCTCGTTGCCTGGGTATAGTGTGTACAGCAAGCCTGCATTTGATGCCAGAGTCTACTGTTCTTTGGGCAACAGTCTTGTCCCGATCGACGGCCCCCACCGCAACGACATTGCTGGCCGAGCTCCTGTCCGAGGAGCTGGCACCTTCGCCTCGAATACGAACACAACATCTCAATATGCTTCGTCTCTTTCGACCGGCCCAGGGGCGCCTCGGCCACTCACTGCTGGCCCTCCAGGCCTTCGCAAACATCGACCATCATCGATTGGCACTGCCTATCAAGGATTCAGCGATGCTAGCACGAGCACGGACCGGTCAACCGAGGACAGCGACTCACTGTTCGAGGACGAAGGACCCATTTCCGAGCCGACTCAAGAAGTTGATGGATATCCCGAGGCTCTTCAGGCTATGATTAATAACATCATTAAAACTCCTGAGCCTCCCAGGCACCCCCCGATTCCAACCCCGATTGGGCCCCCAGTTAAACAGCCGGAGTCATCTGGTAACGGCTCTGGCCTCAAGAAAGTGGCCGATTCGAAAGCTCCGGCTCCATCAATCTTCCAAACCGAGCCGACCTCATCTCTCCGGCTCTATTACCCATACGGACTGCCCTCTGACTACAACAAGAACCAGGCTTCATCTCCCGTGAGTCTGGAGGAGAGTTGTATTCCGCGCCGCACACCTGGCCCCAGGACTCGTGAGCAGCTCGACCGTCACCAGAAAAAGGTGGACGAGTCCTGGTATGCCGGTGTCAAGGGCATCCACAAGCCCACCGAGGATATCGTCAGGGAAGCCAGGAAAAGGCATCTGTTCCGGGCTGTCGGCCGCTTCCAGCTGGCTGAAGCCATGACCATGACCAATTCTAGGCTTGAGAAAGCAGAGCATCCACGCATCTCGCTTGACGAGGCAATCAAGATGGACCGTTCCGAGCATGCTGCGCCGCTTCTCAACATGGCATTTGCTGCCCTGCTGAGCCATGCCGACGAGTGTGGACCCAGCAGGCGCCGTAGCGACTTCGAGACCCCCGACCCATGGGTCATGGACAGCTCTGAAGCCGGGCTCAAGAGCTTCTTTGCACGCAAGTAGAGGGGTCAGCCTAGGCACCCACCTTCACCAGGCGTCTACCTAGGCATCTACTACTACGCAAGTTCTTCTTCTTATCGCAAAGCATTATAGTCGAAGATCTTCGATGGGCCTTCTTTTCTTTTTCTTCAACGCCCTTCTCAACATCTTGCCTGTTGGTTCTGATGCCTGGCTAGACGATAGTGCCTTGTTTTTGGTGGATACGGGTGCAAGGAGACTGCCGAGGAGCGGCTAATCTGGTTATCATCTTTTTTCCTTGCTTTCTCTCGTTGTTCTGTTTGTCCCATGTTTCGAGCAGGACCGACGGGGTTGGATGGCGACCTGGGAGCGGCTGTTCTACGATTTTCCTTCTTTTTGGTCAGAACCGACGGGCCGCATTGGAGACGTGACCATGGAGAATGGATTGAAAGGCTTCAATTTTTGGTCACCACTCAACCGCTGGAAGGGAAATTATACAACCTTCCTAATATGAGTATGTAGGGTACCTCTGCTGTAGTATTATGACAAGCCCGGTGACGTTTGGTTGCACGCGGCAAAGCTTTGTATTCAAGTAATCGTTGTCCTAATGGCGCTCCTCTGCCCACTGGCTACAGTTCGTTGTTTACTGGCAACTTCACCCCTGAACTGCAAATAAAGTATTCATCCCTAGCCGTATCGCTGGTGGGAGACGGGAGCTGTTGGACGACTGATGTATGGAAAATCTCCCCAGTGCCAAGGGCCACAGTCATTCGCTCTGCACTCATGATGGCAAAGTCCGTAGTAGGCACAGCAGCTTCCATTTTGGAACGTCATCATATATATGTTTATTTACCCTTTTCGGCTTGTATAAGCCATAGGGAATAACTGCCTGTCTAAATACAATTGGGATAAAAACCGTACTTCCGGTGTAATAAGCGTTGGATAAAGCCGGGTAAAAAGGTCCCTTCGAACTCCCTGCGAATCCTCTTCGTCTGTGGAACGCCATCATAACAAAAAGCCTAGCCTCTTTCCAAGTATCTCGACACTCAAACCAAGCGGTGTCTCGCCAATCTCGAGAAATGGAGAAAAGAGATGATCCTGCCATTATCAATGGCCGCAGCGGCGCCTGGGGGTCATCAACCCCTGACAGCACCGCTGCTGAGAGCGTCTCGACGCAGTCAGGAGCGGAAGCCACCCGCAGGGGAGAACAGGGGGACGCCAGGGGCTGCGGCACTGGGATGCAGCATCGGGAAGCCACGCCACGAACGAACAGAAAGCCCAGCTTTATTATGGCGCAGCCTAGGTAGGTTAGGCAGGCAGGTAGGTAGGTACGGTAGGTAGGTAGGTACCTATGCGGGGAGGGAGGGAGGGTTGGAGGGACGTGGCGCCGACAATCCACCGGCGGCAGCACCTCACCCTTGGCGGGAGCAGCGGCTGCGCGCGCGCCGACGGTAAACCTCTCGCGGGAGTGGCTTCAAGGGTCCCCGGCCGGCGTGAGGCTCGTCGTCTCTTTTTCACACGCACACACACACACACACACACACACACTGTTACGACGAGGACGCTAGTGATTCTCTTTTCCCCCTCTTGGCGGTTTTTGTACGGAGTGGCATTTCTGGATGGCTTGGCTGGTCTTTCCCCCGATTTCTCCGGACTGCATCATGATGGGGCGGTAGGGGTATGGGTGTGCCGTGCTGTCTTCCCCCCCCTTTGCTTGGGGGCTACGGGTTGCGTATCTAGGTAGGTAGGTACCTACGCAGCAGCGGGCTTGCTCCGAGGCTGGCTGGTGAGAGCCCCAAAGATGCAACGTATACACACCTTGTGGCACACTTTACCAGCTCGAGATGTCTCGGAATGACCATGGACGTCTTCAACAATTGGATTTTAGGTCCCTGGTATTTACATGTAGGTACCTGGTTAGGTTGAATGGCTTGGTTTACGGATGTCGGGCCGCGTTCGATCTGGTTGAAGCGCTACATGGTATTACGAAATCCTGGGACTTCCTGATCGAGTTTTTCTATTTTAGGCATTTTTCTTCTTTTTTTTCTTCTTTCCCTGCTTTGTGTTTATGGTGTGTTGAATCGGGTCAAGTACTGCCCGATCGCGACGTCGCCTGGTGATTTAGGTACACGCATTCCAAATGCACACAAACAGCTTATGAACCGGAGATCAAGGATTCCTAGTGGACCTAGCCGAGCCCTTCGAAAAGCCGCGCGTTTATTCAGCTTGCCAGTGATTATCCTCCACTGCCCATGGTGTTGCTCCCAGACGCCGATATGGATTTAGCAGCCAACTACGCCCGCAACCCACATTGCTAACCAGGGGTGGCAGCGAGTTACCTGTACTGAAAATGAAAGAGCAGAGTTGTGCGAAAGCCAGAACGGCACCGACGGCCGGCGGCTCGGCCGTCGGTGGGGCTCAAAGTGCCGTTTGGCAAGGCATTCTAGAAGGGTGAGATCGCGTCATTGTGGGGCGGTGGTTAGGGAATTGAAAACAGCGCAGGGAACATGGTCTGTCTGTAATGACCTGGGCTTCCCTCCTGGGCTTCCCTCCCATGCAACCCGTGTCTGTTAGGTAGCGTCATCCAGGGGCCAATTAGATACGCGTGCGGAGGCGGAAGCATGCCCTGCTTCCGATTTGAAAGGCCGCGCACTGATTCTTGGCGGCCGGTCGGGTTGAGATGGGTAGGTAGGTAATTGAGACCGTAATTATGCGGTTGGGCGTATGGATAAAAGTCATCTTCCAGTCCTCCGGGAACCCTCTATGGTGAGAAAACCTTAGCCGAAGATGAGGAGCGTCGCGCGCATCAGCCCAACCTCACTCCCGTCACTTCCCGTCAGCTTCCGGCGCACTCATACCAGAGCTAATAGTGACCGCGGACCGGGGCAGGTGGTTGTACTACGCAGAGAGCAATTGCCCCTGGCTTTCCCCACCAGCAACCGCCTGTGTCCTTGCCCTGAATCGCAGCAGGCCCCGAGGACCCAAGCAACGCAACAGAGGCGGTAGGCGAGCACGTCATCGGAGCTAGAAAGCATCCCATAGCCGCCTCGTCCAGCGCCGGGCCATCATTGCCAGTGGTGACACTTTCCATGGATACCAAAAGTGGTGCGCCCGGCGCCAGCCAAGCCGTTCGACATGGTTCCGGCTGAAGCCAGGAACGTGCAGCTGTGCTCCATCTCGTCCGCGGGGCTGGTGCTGGTGCTGCCCGCGATCCGGCTTATCCAAGCCCCAGCCCCTGCCAGCGTATAAAGGCCAGATTCGCCGACGCGGGAAAAGTAGCTATTTACCTGACGTAGTCAAAGTATTGATCTTGGCTCGCTGTTCGATTCCGGTCTCTTTTGCGTAAATATACGTCGAGTTGTTCCTCGCCGTGTTCGAACTTTATTCCGACCACAGTCTTTTTTATTTTATTTCTTTAGGAGAACTGTCAGGACAGGAGCCCCAGTCTTCCTGAGCATATATACCCGTCACCCTGGGAAAGACGAAGCTACTTTTAGTGCACCTGCCATCAATCCACACAACCCACCGTCACCATGGCGAACACACCCCATGGCGGCGTGCTCAAAGACCTGCTGGCTCGGGATGCTCCGCGGCACGCCCAGCTCTCAGAGGAGGCAGAGAAGCTGCCCGCCCTCCGCTCACAGAGCGCCAGCTGTGTGATCTAGAGCTGCTTCTTACCGGTGGCTTCTCGCCGCTGGAGGGTTTCATGAACGAGAAAGACTACAACGGGTGTGTTGATGTGATACCCTTCGTTACTTGCTGACGACGCACAACTGACACAGGGGCCAACCTGCTAGAGTCGTCAAGGGGAATCGCCTCGCCAGTGGTGTCCTTTTTAGCATGCCCATCACCTCGACCTGGCAAAGGAGACGATTGACGAGCTGAAGATCAAAGTTGGGGCTCGCATTACTCTTCGCGACTTCCGTGATGACCGCAACCTGGCCATTCTCACTGTTGAGGATATGTACCAGCCGGACAAGTAAGATCGAAGCTCCTCATGACTTCCATGGTTCGGCAGGGGGGAAAACGGGAACTATTGGGTACTAACCACCGTGTTCCTATCCAAGGCAGCTGGAGGCGAAGGAGGTGTTTGGGGGTGACCCGGAGCATCCGGCAGTCAGCTACCTATTCAACACAGCCAAGGAGTTTTACGTGGGTGGCACACTCGAAGCCGTCAACCGCCTGCAGCACTATGACTTCGTAGATCTGAGATGTAAGTTTTCGGTGGCATGGTCAAGGACGAGAGGCTGCTGCACAGCAGTGCGGAAGGACGCGGTGGGCTGACGGGTGGCTTGAAACAAAATAAAGACACCCCCGCGGAGCTTCGCACTCACTTCGATAAGCTTGGCTGGAGCAGGGTCGTGGCGTTCCAGACGCGCAACCCGATGCACCGCGCGCACCGCGAGCTTACGGTGCGGGCGGCGCGTTCGCACCACGCGAACGTGCTCATCCACCCTGTCGTCGGCCTGACCAAGCCCGGCGACATCGACCACTTCACGCGCGTGCGCGTGTACAAGGCGCTGCTGCCCCGCTACCCAACGGCATGGCGGTGTTTGGGCCTGCTGCCGCTGGCCATGCGCATGGGCGGCCCGCGCGAGGCCATCTGGCACGCCATCATCCGCAAGAACCACGGCGCGACGCACTTCATCGTGGGCCGTGACCACGCCGGGCCGGGCAAGAACAGCAAGGGCGTCGACTTCTACGGCCCCTACGACGCGCAGCACGCCGTCGAGAAGTACAGGGACGAGCTGGGCATCGAGGTGGTGCCGTTCCAGATGATGACGTACCTGCCCGATAGCGACGAGTACAAGCCGGTGGACACTATTGAGAAGGGGTGCGGACCCTCAACATCTCGGGCACGGAGCTGCGGGCGCGCCTGCGGAGCGGCAGCGAGATCCCCGAGTGGTTCTCGTACCCGAGGTGGTCAAAGTGCTGCGGGAGTCGCACCCGCCGCGGTCGGCGCAGGGCTTCACCGTCTTCCTGACGGGGTATCAGAACAGCGGCAAGGACTCGATCGCCAGGGCGCTGCAGGTCACGCTCAACCAGCAGGGAGGACGGTCCGTGTCGATGCTGCTGGGCGAGACGGTGCGGAGCGAGCTCTCGTCAGAGCTGGGGCTTCAGCCGCGAGGACCGCACCAAGAACATCGGACGCATCGCCTTCGTGGCATCGGAGCTGACGCGGGCGGGCGCTGCAGTCATCGCAGCGCCGATCGCGCCGTTTGAGGACTCGAGGCAGCATGCGCGCGAGCTGGTGGAGAAGTACGGCGACTTCTACCTCGTGCACGTGGCGACGCCCCTAGAGTACTGCGAGCGCACCGACAAGCGCGGCATCTACAAGAAGGCGCGAGCCGGCGAGATCAAGGGTTTCACCGGCGTCGACGACCCGTACGAGGTGCCCGTCAAGCCGGACCTGACGGTCGATCTGGAGAAGCAGTCTGTCCGCTCGATTGTGCACCAAATTGTGCTGCTGCTGGAGAGCCAGGGTCTGCTAGACCGTCTGTGAGGAGGATAGCAAAGAGCTCCAAGTGTGAAAAAAACGGGATGGGTAGACTAAAATACCTTGGTGAGGTACATAGATGAGATTCGGGCTATTCTCTTTTTTTCTCTTCTCTAACTTTCCCTCCGTGTCCCTCTCGTGGGGAATCCTAGAATCAGCTCTGTTCCTGTTCCTCCGCTTGTTATTTTACACTTTGGTACTCTCTGGATAGCTCGGGTGGTTTAGATGGCCGTGTGACTGAGAAAAAAAGTAGGTGATAGAGAGGTACCTACCTACTCCTCCTACCTCGGGGCCGACAGACTCACGACCAAATCAACTTATTCCAACTTCATTTTCCTTCGCCTCCTCATGCCCGAATCGCGATTGCAGGGCACATGCATGTGTGGAACAAGACTAACAGCTAGGTGGTGGTGTGGTGGCCTGCCGGTGCAGTGGAACAATCATTGATGCCTTCTGCGCTATGAGAGGTCCGTTCTGCATCGTGATCCTCGCAGGCGCCCAACGAACGACCACCCGTTCTGGTTGGGCAGGATTATTTCGCGAAAGGAGCTCTTCCATGTGTTTTAATTTTGTACAGTTTTGCATGCATACTGTAGGCTCATAGGTAAGGTAGCTTGGCCCGACTGTGGGTGGCACGCCGCGACACCCAACGGCTGGTGGGTGTAACATTGCTGAGCAACCTGATGGACCAGTTGGTTTGTGCTTCTTGCAGTCTGTCATCTATGTAAACCATTCGGATCATAAGTGGAGAGACTCATTTGGGTGCTTCGTCGATGAGCTCGAGGAAGGCCCTCCGCCTACGCTCTCGAAGCGACGAGGTTGTGCATATCCGCACTGTTTTATCGGGGGCTCCTCCTGCGAGAAGCACAGTCAAGGCTTGCATGCCTCGGCGCTTCTAGACCGTGCCTAACTGCCCTCCTAAATCGGGCCCACGCCGCAGCGGCAAGGCAGCCACAATGACTCCACACGCCAAAAAGCCAAAAAGCCCCCAAAAGCCCCCCTGCAACCAGCACCCGACCAAGAGCCTGAGCCGTCGCCGTCGAATCACAGCCAGGATAGGGGCCACTGCTGTTGATTGACTGATTTATTCCAGCCCATCCACCATCTTTCGGTAGGATGGGACCAGGAAAGCTGCCAACGCACCCCTCGGCACACCACCACCTCGCCCCTCCGCCTGCGGGCGCTTGCACTTGACGCACGCTTTCTTGACGTTGAATGGCCCCCCCCGGCACTCTTGTCCTTTTTGAGATACCCAGAAGCCAGAAGCAGATGCTCAACACCTTGCTATTGCATTTCCACTTTGAATTAGTCACTGCCATTATTTCTTCGTTTTCTCTTCGCTTGCTGGTGGCGCCTCGCCGTCGACCGACTTTTCCATCTTTCCTTTTTGCACACCCGATTTCCCTGCCCGTCTTGTCTCTTCTCACCGCTTGACTCGGCGGCCCGCATAACACGGAGAGGGTAGAGCAGAGTTTTTCCCACTCGAATAAGCCATCTAACCTTGTTTACGTGCGCATCTTTTATCGCTTGAGCTTCCCGTCGAACGGGGGGGTTGGCATGGTGCACCATGCCTCCCAAAGAATATGACCCAGACTCGTCCGTTGCCGACGTCCCTGTCGAAGATTCCTCGCGCGAGAAATACAGAGCCAGTCGGAGTGAAAGAGGAGAAAAAGACCGCGACCGTGACAGAGACTGGGATCGAGACGGCGAGAGAGACCGCAACAGAGATCGCGAAAAGGCCCGGGACAGAGACCGGGATCGACAGAGAGATCGAGAGAGGGACCGCGACCGCGACCGCGACCGCGATCGATACAGAGACCGGGATAGGGACCGAGAGGGCGACCGAGACGCAGACAAGGAGAGGGACAAGGACCGGGTACACCGCCACAGATCCTCGCGGTCGTCCAAGCACCGCTCCACTACCGACAGCGACCTTCAGTCCTCTTCACACCGAAAACGCCGCGCCAAGGATAAGGATCGAGACAGAGACAGAGACGGACAGCGTCGGCACAGAGATCGCGATGGCGACAGAGAAAGGGATAGGTCCAAGGACAGAGGCAGCGGGAATGAGCTCGAGACCGCGTCTGAGATGACGGGCGATGTCGTGCCTGAGCTCTCGCGCTCTCGCGTATCGCGGCCGTACCCGTCCTTCAGCAAGCAGCACAGCAGGGAGAGTGTCGTCGTCAGCCGTGAAGACCTGTCTCAGCCCGCCCCAGAGGGCCGCACACACCGCACCGACCCGCTCACCCCGGAGGCCACTGATCTTGGCGCCGAAGATGACGCTAAGCGCGCAAAGTTGGCCGACAATGGCGTCGAGCGCAAGCCCTCCGTCTCACGCAAGGACGAGCGACCACCAAGTCCACCCGAGACCAATTTATCAGAGCACAAAGACAGGCGGCGGTCTGAAACCCCGACATCGGCCGAGTCACGCGATAGACACAAGGACAGGAACGTCGACGATGAGAGGCCCCGTTCGAGAACGTCATGGGTCTCCAGGTCAACTTCGAAGCACGAGAGCAAGAGCAAGGTGTCCACGAAGTCCAGGGCATCCAGCCAAGCTACCTTCATACATACCTCGTTCAGGAATCCCACCGTCGAGTCGGTTCAAGGCGGCGGGTCGAAAATGACCTCCAGGTCGCGAGGCTCCTCACCGAGGTCGACGAAGCGAGATTTAGCTGTTGCGCACACAGATCCCAGCGATGACAACCTATCCCCGGAGTCGGCACAAGACTCCTCGCCCAAAACCCCGACTGGTACTCAGCATTTTCCCCCGCCCGCACCTATGTTCAACAATGAGAAAACGGGGACCGCTGGGCCGCATCTTCGCTTCAGCGACACGATTGAAGTCAGCCCGTCCGATCCCGCACAGACACCAGCCACTAGCTTCGGCTTACCACCGCCGCCTCCGCCTCCACCACTTGAAACTATCGAGGTTCCTAAGGTGAACTACCTCGCCCAAAATGGCGGTTTGCCAAAGCCTGTATCCAAAGACTTCTTAGACGCTCTACCCCGCCAGAATGGCACTCGGCCGTCAAACCCCCCATTGAGCGGCTGCGAGACGCTTTTTGCGCCATTTTTCAATATTCTTGACCAGTACCAAGCTGTTTTGGATAACCATGGGTCCGTCGCGGTTGCCACAGGCCACAAGACTATTGCCAGGCGTATATTGGACCGCCTAGATAACGTGTTCACCAGGGACTTGCCTGAAGATGGATGCAACTGCGTCATGTGCGAGAAGGCTGGCCGCCAGACTCGCGGTCTTGGCTGGGGCGAGGTCCTCGAGCGGTTCAAGGGCGATAACCCTCCGTGGCCCCCTTCGACCTGGCCGAGCTAGGGTCCAAGGGGCTCGAGGAATCCGCAGACCTCCCCCCACGGCCGGACTCACCCGTCAAGATGGACCCGGATATTGCCGAAGAGTTTAGGGGCCATTACCTGCGTCAAAACAAGAAGGTCAAGGCCGCTGTAGGGAAGTGGCTAACGAGCTGCGCCGAGACACCTGCCCCTCCCCCTCAAGAAGTGGATGATGAGACTCTCACATTCGCAATCCTGACGAGCTTGGAGTACGAGGAGCAACCTTACTTTAACGCCCTACTTTCAGGTTCAAGAGAGCTCCAGCCAGCTGTACGGGCGCCGACCCCCATGGTGCGCAAGCCGCGACAAGATTTTCTCGTGCGTACGGGTCTCGCGTTACAGCGCTACTACGGCCTTCAACAAGTTCCACGCGACGCCGAGACGGTCGTGTACCTAGTCCGTAACCACCAGATGCACGACTTGTTGCGGACAGTCAGTGATATTAATCCCTCCGAGTGGGAGCTTCTTGTCTCGGGTCGCTTCGATGGCTTTTTGTGGAGCGGTGCCGACGGTACTGGGACGATAGCAGAGGATGGAGTAGCTACGCCGACCGCTATGGGACTCGAGATACCTTCTTACGGGGGCACGCCTTCTAGCGGCTTTTTTTCGCCAATACCAAGAGGGCAGGCAATGAGTCCAGGCTCCACCGGCCCGGGGGCTTACCGATACGCAACTTCACACCGTCAGGCTACCCTTCGCCCTCACGACCACAGGTTCCCTTCAGTCGAGGGCAGACACCAGCCTCGTTCATAAGCAGCGTTTCGTCCATGACAGGGGTGGTTGTGCCACCCGGAATGGGCGGTGGCCCCAGTGGCAAAACGGCCGTGACGATGGACGAGGAGCTCGAAGTGCAAGTGCTAGCCGAGGTTGAGCGGCACATATATCAAGGCATGGAGGCCCTCGAGAATGCATTCGAGGCACTGCATCAAAGGGCCGAGCAGGTCCGCGGAGCATTGAGGCAGCGCACAACGGGCCTGCAGATGGGCCTACAGCGTAAGCGAGCTGGAGGCGGGCCCCAGTCAGGCCAGTCCAACTCGCTAGGTGGCGGCATCGCCGCCGATGGACATTACCCAAACCAGGCCGGTAATGTGGCCTGTGGTCACGATGAGTTCAGCACCAGCTTTGCGGCCGCCAGCGAAAGTGACTGGGGTGCTGAGGACTATGGGGAACTCAAACCCGATGACTCGGCCAGCAATATCAGCTCATCTCGCCACCGGCGGCCCAAGAGGCGGAACGAGAGGCGGACACCGGCCCGATCGAGGAGGACTATGAGGAGGAGTAGGACATTGCTCACGTCAACGACATCTGCATTATCATGAGTCATTATGTGGGAGGAGAAGTTGACGAAGCGGATGATTTTCTCGAATTGGTATACCAAGCTACTGTTGCCTGCGTATGTGTAGGTTATCTGCTACCCTGTTTCCTTGTTTCCGATGTGTCCATTTTCTCTTACTGGGATCATAATTATCTTCGTTTTTTTCTTTTTTATTTATCTTGGAATGCGGTCATACGTGCAAATACATTGGTGGGTACGACCCCATGTCACACAACTTATGCACGAACATACAATTGATTCATGTTTTGCCTCACATCGGCTTCTTGGGCGCTACATAGGCAGGTAGATAGGTACAGTACCTACATTTAAGTACTGGCATGGGTCTCCGGTGGCCATGCTTTTAGCGAAGTGGCGAATTTCAAACCTTCCTATTTCAGCACCTAGAGCCTAAGTGGTTGGATCCCGGTCGTGAATTGGTAGGCATCAAGGTGGGTCAAGGTAGGAAGTTGATATGTTGTGCCGCGATGGGAATTGGTGAAAAGACTCTTGCTGGTCGCGCGATGCGAGTTTGTTTGTGAGGGTCGCGAGGCCTGTGAGGTTGGCTGATTTGTTTTGCGAATTGAGAGGAAATGTTTGGCTATCAAAATCCAAAATGAAGCCGATGCCATTCCAATGGGTCTTCCAGCACGGCTCACACAAAAATAGCTTCAATGCTTCTGGCACCGTGCCCAAAACATCCACACCTCGGTCCAATACTGCTAGATTATGCGGGGCAGAGATCTCGTCCCAGGGGCTTCTTGGATATTGTAGCATGCAGGGTCCGCAGACCGCAGATCTACATCCCATGTCGACCCGCCTAACTCTCAAGCGCGCCTCTGACGCTACCGGGAAGGCATCGTAAATGAGAGAGGAGGAGGGAGAGGGGGAATAAAAGGTTGGCCCTATTTGTTTGTTTTTGTTCGGTCATATTGCCGGACCGTTGTACCGCTTCCTGATGTCTCAACAGCGACGTTCGACTTCGGATTCCAGGGCTACATTGACAACTTTGAAATGTGATACGTTGATTATTTGCACCAGTCCTGACACTAGGTTGCTTTTGCATGCGTCCTTTCTTTCTTTCTTTCCTTCTTTCTTTCTTTTTTTTTTTTTTTCTTTTTTTTTCTTTTTCGAAGAGGTAGCAGCGGGTAGTCCGAACAACATGTAATCAGGTCACGCAAACAAAATATCGAACCTCATCATTTTCTTGGTGCAAAACTTTAGTTTCATGCCATCATCTACTAGGCACGCAGACATTCGTTATCCAATCATAGCCAACGGGTTTCCCACCTGGACTTCCATCGCTAACGAGGATACATCAACTGGCTTAGCAACACCCGAGGCACAAAGAACCGCTACCACTCATACAGCGACGCTCGGCTGGCCTTGGCTAGTCGACTCTCAAGCTGACTGATCACGGGTTCTGCAATAGAAGCCTGGGTGCGCAGCGCGATCGCCTGCTTGATGCGCGTGTAGAAAACGGGGCAGTCCTTGCTATCGCACTCGACGGGCTCGCCTGCGGGTGCCAGGCCGGCGCAGGTGCGGCACACGCCCAGGACTTCGTCAAGGCGGCGTCGCTCGCGGATCACGCGTGCCTGCATGGCAAGCAGCGACACCCGCGCATCGCTCCTGCAGCGCCCACAGACCATGGGCTCCCCCGGCTTCGGCTGCCGCCTTTTTGGTCGCTGTTGCGGTTGTGGCGGCTGCCGACGAAAATTAAAGACCGGAGCGGTCCGGGGCGGGGCGGGTGCGGCCGGCCGGCGCTCCGGCCTAGGCTTTATATGCACGTTGCAGACGGCGCAGCTCATGACCTGCATGTACGACTCTAAGGTGACCTTCTTTGGCCTGTGCGACGCGGCGCCAATGCCCACTCCGAAGCCAAAGAGATGGCCGAAGAAGGCGCCTGGTCCACCTCCTCCTGCGGGCTCGACGACAATGCGTCGGGCTCGCTGCACCTTGGGCACCTCGTCGTACCACGCGCGCACGTGGGCACCGACCAGGTTGAATATACGCTCTAGCGGGGGGATCAGGTTCTTGGAGATGTAGTACTCCGCGTCGAGACGCAGGTGCGCGCCGGCGGGCGATATCAAGTCCTCAGGCGGCACGCAGCGGTCGGCGAGCCGGGCGCCCGGGGCACCCGTGACTACGACGTAGGGGATGCGCTCGCCGTACTGCGGCTCGGCGCGGGCGTCCCGCAGCATCCTTCTTGTGCTGATGAGGGCGCCTGGCGGCGGGGGGCCAGTGCCGGGACGGGCGCTGTAGGTACCCAGCTTGACCTCCTTGGCAAAGCAGAAGTCCTGGATGGGACGTTGCCGCGCATGATCTTGTCGCACTGGCGCTGGAAGTAGGCCTTGACGCGACTCAGGTCGGCCGTCTCAAAGAGCAGGCGCAGAGCCTTCTCTTCAATCTTCTGCTCAGCGGGCGTGCCGTCGCGGCGGACCGTCTCGGTGCCCTTGGCGTCGAAGTCGGGCACGTCCTGGGAGACACTCTCGTATTTGTAGCCGACATAGCGCTTTTTGGCCAGCAGCACGCACGGGAGATAGACCTTTTCGAACTTGAGCTTGACGGGCCGCGGGTTCATGTCGGTGATGGCCTTGGCCATCTCGTTGCCTATCTCGAACGCCTGCTCCTTGGTGCGGCCCCTGAGGTGGACGAAGATGCTGTCGGTATCGCCGTAAACTACCTCGGCGCCCCAGCGCTCGACCGAGTGGATGAAGGCGATGGCGCGCTGGAGCGTCTCGCGGCCCGTCTGCACGATGCTGTCTGCGATCTCGGAGCAGGGTAGGCGGCCGGAGAAGGAGGCCGAAGTATAGCCATAAGTAACGTTGGCGAGCAGTTTAAGGGCAAGCTGGCGGTTGTTAAGCAGACGCTGCAAGGCGCGATCCTCTTTATCCTGGCGCATTCCGCTTTTAACCATAACCCTTGTCTCGAGGATCTCGGTCAGCATTTTGGCGAGCAGTGATTTGCGGATGGTCGCCTTGGCGTACATGACGCCGTTGGGGGATGTTGATGTGGTCCTGCAGCAGCTCCAGCAAGCGGCAGCGGCGGCGGTAGTCGGTAAAGCCCATCTTGTTGGCGCCGCGCCAATCGACGATGCGGCCGAGGCAAGTTGAATAGCAATAATTATTAGCGATCATGACGCTGGGGTACAGGCTCTGGAAGTCGAGCACGACGACGGGGCTGGTGTAAAAGGCGCTCTGCGGCTCCATGACGAGCGGCAGGCACTCGAGCGCGTTCTGGCCGCCGACCTGCTGGCGACTAGGCGACGGCAGCAGGAAGCTCTCGGGCTTGGCGATGCG
Source organism: Gaeumannomyces sp. JS-464 (assembly GCA_002197995.1). Lineage (NCBI taxonomy): Eukaryota > Fungi > Ascomycota > Sordariomycetes > Magnaporthales > Magnaporthaceae > Gaeumannomyces > Gaeumannomyces sp. JS-464. Next base: position 1,433,134 of record NGZR01000001.1, on the reverse strand, counting down.
GAACATGATGGACTCGACCTTGAACTGCGAGCCGCGCGAGAAGACGGAGAAGAAGTCGACGCCCAGCAGGCGCGCCTGCTCGCTGGTGCGCGACACAAGCTCGTTCTCGTCGAGTATCTCGAGGTTATATCTGGCGCGGGTCTGCCAATAACGCACCAGCTTGTCGAGGTCGCGGTGCCAGCCGTTGCGGTACCAGTCCGTCAGCGTCTCCCACGAGTAGTGCGGGATGCGGCGGTGCAGCAGGTGCCACGCCACATTCTCCATGGTGTATTGCTGGAGGCTCAGCTCGCCGCGCATGGCGCGCCAGATGTTGATCATGTGCCGGCCCGTCACGCGCAGCGCCGACGTCGTGCGGAACCCCCAGCGGTCCGCCTCCCTGCCGTGCCGCCCATGCGACTGGCTCTTCATGCGCGAGAACTCGTCGCACAGGTCGTAGTCGTACTTGAGCCGAGCCCGCTCCACCAGGAAACCCCACGAGCCGCCGTGCACCTCGTACCCCGTGAGGATGTCGGGGTCGTGCGTCCGCACAATCTCCACCATGCGCACCATCACTTCCAGCTCCGAGCTCTCTTCGACGAGCTGCCCGCACACCTGGTGCCGCATCCGCCGCCCAAGCGTCCCCTCCTCCGACAGCACGATGACCCCCGACTGCACCCCGTCCGAGGCTCCGTCCGACTTGAGGCACCAGAATATGAGCTTGATCTCGTCCTCTTCCGGGTCCGGCACTAGTCTCCCGCGCGTGTTGACGTGGAGCTCCATGCTCATGGTGCTCATGTACTGCACCTCGCGCTGCACGCTGGCCGACTTCTGCTTCTGAGAGTACTTGAACCCGTGCCCATCCCTCGGCGTCGGCCCTTCGATTTGGGAGAGAAGACTTTTGTCCATCCGCGTTGATGGTGGTGGTGGCGATGGACGGGAACCCCCTGCCACGGCCGCTTTCCTCTCTCTTTCCAGCCTCTGATCACACCACTCCTCCACCTCCTCCAGGGTCGGTGGCGGCTTGGAGATTTCCCAGCTCCTCACCGAGCAAGTCTTCCGAAGCCTCTCATACTCGCGTCGCGTCCCCGCCTTGTCTGGCGCCTCTTCGGCCTTGACGCCGAACGTGGCCGGCGAGCGGCCCTCAGGGTCAAACTCGGGCAAGTATGGCAGCGTGCGTCCGAGGAGGCGGAACCGGCGTCCGGCAAACTCTCTTGACCTATGTGGCACATCTCCTTCATCACCGTAGAAGGGTTCCTGGTAGATGACATCGGGTAGGCCATATTCGGACATAGAGGCGCACACCTCCGCTGCCGTAGGCGGCAGCGTGCGCAAAGTATATACCCTTGGCGTTTTATTTGATTCGGCGGCTGCCACCTCATCATCGGACGCGGAACCAGTATCGCCTCCCAGTGAGCACGGCGCAGCTGGTCCACCGGTTGAAGGCGCCTCCTGGGACTGCGAAATGCGGCCGTTTGATGACCAAGAGTGATCTGAGCCGGGCAGAGAAGGATCAGGTAACTCGCCATTTTCCGACGTATCTTGGTCACTAAACGGCGAGCTGCTTTGCGGGTTATGATGTGGCGTCGCCTGGCTCTCAGGCATCCAGTGCGAGGGGCCGTGTTCAAGGACCGGAGTCCTTGGCTGAGAAGAGGGCGGCGGCGTCCATTCGTCGACGCGTAGTGGCTGCGATAAGGGGGGCTCGTGATCATGCGCATTATCAACCAGTGCCAGAGCCGCGCGCCTCAAATTTTGCCTGCTGGAGGGGCTGCTGGGGGTATAAAGCGTAAGTTGTTTATCCGTGCCGGCCGCACTCGTGGCCGTTTTGCCTCGCACTCGTCGATGATTAGATCCAGGTGCCGTTTTGGGGGCGAGGGCGACGGCACACCCTCGTCATCGCTAGATGATGGAGACGAGTCTGTCACCTCAGCAAACAAGTCCTCGGCCTGAGCAGCAGCCACGAGCTCGTCCGTGGTAGCAACATGGGGTTGCTCGCCCGAAGCCGAGCGGCTTGTGCAGACACCAACCACCCCATTCATGGATAGAGCAGCCAGGCCTTTGCCCGAATTCTCCGACGGCTGCGTCTTTAGTCTGGCAGTCTCTTCGACGGGCCTTGCCCTCTTCACTAGATCCTCGTCTGAATCATCTACAAACTGATCATCGTTGTCTTGAGCCTGTTGGGAGAGCCTGAGCGCGGCTGGCTCATTGACCTCGATGCTGCTAGCCGGATCCAGATCAGATTCGTCGGCATCTTCCAGAGGAATGAGACCAAGCGAAGCTTCCAGGTTCCTCGGGTACAGGTCCTCGACCGACTCTAAAACCGTCTTGACTGTGTGTTCAAGGGGTGCTGGCTTGACCCACTCATCGAATGATAACTTGTTGCCGCCGTCCAACTCGCGCTCGGCGTCAATGAGGGCACGGACCCCCTCGCGCAGCTCCTCCTCGTGGAGCCAGCCCGCCGGCTGCGAGTCCCGAGTATCTGCTGACATGGAGACCAAGGCCTCGGGTGGGAACGGGGTCGAGCTGTCGAGGTCGTCTGGGGACGACTGCTGCATGCGCCCCAGGCGACGGCGCGTCTCGTCCCTCCAGAGGCCCGCCATGCTGTGCACTAGTTTCAGATTCGGGTCTAGCGGGGCAAGCCGTTCAACAAAGTCGTGGTGCAGGCGGCGCTCCTTGACGTCCCTGCGGTTCAGAATGTCCTGCACGCAAATGTCGACTTCGATGGCGCAGTGACTGGCGCGCGGGAGCGAGTAGTCGTCGGTGATTTGGGCCGGGCGGATGGAGCGACTATGCCAGATGTGGGCGGGCCCTTGCGGCCCATCATCGGCGTCGCTAAACTGTAGGACGGGGGCCCGGAAGGAGAACTTGGCAGCCTCGAGGTAGGCACAGCCGTACAGATTGTAGTCGGTCATGAACTGCAGGAGGTACTGCAGATGGCCTCGTAGGGCTGGAACCTACGCTTCATGATGACGCCCTGGTGCAGCAGGTCGGCCAGGCGGGATATGACGGCGGGGTTCAGCATGTAGATCTTGAGGTAGAACTTGTAGCCGACGTGGAAGCCGTAGAAGGGCACGCCCTTGACGAGGGTGATGCGGGCGACATATTTGGGCGGATCACGCACGGCCGTAAGGCCTGGCGGTAGCTCACGGCCAGAGCGTGGTCGACGGGACAGGTGCAGGCGGTAGATGTACGCACCGACATGGCTGGGGGCCAGGCTGCCAGGGTACTCGACGAAGAGGTAGGGAAGGCGCCATGGATGTGCGCGCACACCTTCTGGCCCGTCTCGGTCGAGCCGAAGACACGAACGACGGGGACCCGCGGCTCCTTGCTCAGCTGCGACGCGCGCGTGTCCTTCCGCAGCCGCGGGTCATATTTGGTCGGGATGGCTTGGTAGTAGTCGATGCAGTTCAGCCTGACTTTGAACACGTCCATGCTGGCTGCGGCTTCGGCCGGCGGTGGCCTGTCATGGTGGTGCAGGTGTGTGGATATCTATCGCAAGATGGGGTTTCGAAAGCAGGCACAGATCCATACCAAGGCGCACTGCTGCTACCGGCCTGGCGTTGCGTGGGCGGGGAGGGGTGCTGAGGTTCGACTGAAAACGCGTGCAAGCCATGGCGTCACGACATGAGAACGCCAGGTCACGTGGTAAAGCATGGTGGAAAGGCGGCTCCGAGGCCCCCACCTATTTCTGCGCTCAGACCCACATAACAACCTACCCCTAGGTACCCGGGCGGGCAGATACCGGCCTAGACGCCGCTGTTTCTCCATTGCAGAAAGCCACCTAGACAGCCACCCGCGCCCAACTTGCCATCCTCTCCGGATACATATCTCGTGCTACCACTCCCAGACCTCTGGTCCGCCCGCGCATTCCGACTCAGACACGCATCTACCCGATTCCAACTCCGCATCGCCACAGCCGCTCCCCTCGCTCCGCGCATCACAATGCCGCCGCCGCCGCCGCCTCCGCCGCCTCCGCCCAGGCGAAATGTGGCCGGAGGGGCCATGTCGGCCTCCAAGGAGGAGAACGTCTACATCCCCAACTTCATCAGCAAGCGTCCCTTTTACGCCGGAGATGAGGGCGACAACACCGACTACCTGGAACACCAGCGCATACAGAAGAAGAACGAGGACACGGCATGGTACGACCGCGGCAAGAAGGCGGGTCCAGCAGCCACCAAGTTCCGCAAGGGCGCGTGCGAGAACTGCGGCGCCATGACGCACAAAGCGCGGGACTGCGTGGAGAGGCCGCGTCAGAAGGGTGCCAGGTGGACGGGCCGCGACATCCAGGCCGACGAGCTGGTGCAGGACGTCAAGATGGGCTGGGACGCCAAGCGCGACCGCTGGAACGGCTACAATGCGCGCGAGTACCGCGCCGTTGTGGATGACTACAACCAGATGGAGGAGATGCGCAAGGAGATGCGCGCGCGCGAGGCCGAGGCCGAGGGCCGTGAGCTTGAGGACGGTGACCACTACGCCGAGGAGTCAGACATGAGCAAACACCAGCCCACATCGACACGGCAGCTGCGCCTCCGCGAAGATACAGCCAAGTACCTCCTGAACCTCGATCTTGAATCGGCAAAGTACGACCCCAAGACGCGTGCCATTGTCGACGCGGCGCGACCAACGACGAGGCCGCCGCGCTGTTTGCCGAGCAGGGCTTCCTGAAGCAGTCGGGTGACGCCGCCGAGTTTGAGCGCGCGCAGCGCTACGCATGGGAGGCGCAGGAGAAGGGCGGCGACACGCGCCAGCACCTGCAGGCGAACCCCACGGCGGGCGAGTTTATGCGCAAGAAGCTGCGCGAGGACGAGCAGCGCCGGCAGGAGGAGCGCGAGCGCGAGCTGCGCGAGAGGTACGGAGGCGAGACCAAGACCCTGCCAGACGGGGTGCGCCGCATGGCTGTCACCGAGTCGGAGCACTTTGTCGAACGAGATCGGGTTGGTCAAGGGGGCCCCGCAGCGGACCGCGCGGTCAAAGTATCGCGAGGACGTCTTCCCCAACAACCACTCGTCCATTTGGGGCAGCTGGTGGTCCAACTTCAAGTGGGGCTACGCATGTTGTCACTCGCTCATAAGGAACAGCTACTGCACGGGCGAGGAGGGCAAGGCCGCCTGGGAGGCTGCTGAACGGCAGCGCGCTGGCATCGGGCTCATCGAGGCTGCGCCCGAGGACCATGACAGGCATGAAGAGTTAGATCAGCAGGGGCAGCCACCATCACCCCAAGCAGCGTCGCCGTCAAAGTCGAAGAAGCGGACGGCAGGGGAGATGACGGATGGTGTCTCGGAGGCTGAGATGGATGAATATCGCAGGAAAAAGACAGCGGCCGATGACCCGATGGCCAAATATTTGGGAAAGGACGAGCTTGTGCACTAGGCGGCGGGCATAAAGAGTTGTCTTGTGTGCTTGTCTCTGGATTCGTAATAAAATACTGTCGGGGCCATGGTCTCCCCTGCACGTCCAGCTTGGATGAGATACAAGCTGTCGCATTGGAATTACAGATAGTCACGGTTCCCCAAGCCTAGAAAAAGGAAAGATAAAAGTCTATCTGAGAAAACTGGCGCTACCGTGTTCTACCATGCGGTCTGCCTAAGCTGACACACATCGTCTTTTTCTATCGCCGCCTGTCTGGGATAAGAGGGCTATGGCTAGGTCGTTTGGTTGAGTTCTGGGCGAGGGTGGTCGTGTGGCTGTTGACAAAGGGGCCAAAATGTTTCGGGTGACAGCTGTACCATCTTTGTTTGCCCACAAGCAACAGCCCTCTCGAGCACACCAGCATCCAGGCATCCTTTATCCCGCAGCGATCACTACCTCTAGGCTTGTCCACACGGATCCAAGCCCCTGCACAAGTCGACCACGACCGGACATGTTTAGTCTCGAATCCAGGCTGCACGCGGTGATTGTGCGCGGTCATGCATCCCAGCCACGATGCAGGCTGGCTGAGGCTTTGCGACTCAGACAGAAAGAACCTCGAGCCGCTTCGGCTCCACGGTTAACATGTGTCGGGCAGGGCGAGAGGGGAGTGGGCCGTGAATGCGCCCGACGTCATGTTATAGGTACTTTTAGCCCTTTCGTCTTTTCTTTGCACTCGTGGCCGAGCTGGGCCCGCCGGGCGAGGGGAAATTGACAGGCCGCGTGTGATCGAGCAAGGTTTTGCGGCAGCCTCTATCTGAACAAATGCGAAATTGGAGTGGGCGCAGTGGGCGCAGCAACCCAGAGGGCCCCGGCTGGGTTCAACGCTGCAAGGGGGCCGGAGGTCGCTGGCGGTGGGGTGACTTTGGCCTGAGCTGGGCTGCTCGTTTGGGCGCGGCACCGGCCACTCGGCAGTGGGTGTGGAGAGGGCTGCAGCCTGCGGGCTAGCGCAGCTTGCGGGCCCCCTCAGACCACCGCATGGATGGAGCCCCGAGACAAGGGCCTGCAGCAGTCCTGGCCTCCAATGGTTGGTGCCCCTCTCCATTTTGCCACCGAGCGAGCCTCCATCTTCTGCCAGCCTCTAGCCGCCTCGGCCAGCCTGCTTCGATCGTCACGACGGCCTCGCGTCCTTGCCTGCGTTTTTTTTTTTTGTTTTGTTCTGTTGTCTTTTTGATTTTCTTTTGTGCGCCTCCCCTGTTTCTTCCCACTCACTGCTATTTTCCCTCTGTCTCGTCCCTCCGACGATAGGTCCGTTTGGCATCGCTGGTGTGCTTGAGAGCCGAGCCGAGACGTGTGGTGCGCTCTCGCTCGTCCATCTGATGCGAATGAATTGACGGATGGGGCTCCTCGCGCCAGCCCAAATCTAAAAGGTTGCGGCCCCGTTGCCCGCCCTTGGCACAACAACAGCCCGCCTCGTCGCCTAGAGGTTCGGTGGCGCCGCTGCTGCTCCCCGACGCCGCGAATTCCCAGCCCGCGCACACAGCCTTTGTTTTGTTCCATCCCTGTCCGAGCCCGCGACGTCAACAACCCATTCGACAACACGCCGCTCCGACGCTCCGCCTGGCCTCCTGGGTCCAGCGCCAACATGCGGCCTCCGCGGGTCGCTATCCTTGTGCTCTTCTTCTTCGCCTCACTCTTCCTCTTTTGCCGGTCCATCACCTCGGGCCGCAACTCTTCTCCCAGCGATAGCTCCACCGCGTCGGCCGGCCCCCTCGCGCCGCCCGCCAATTCCGGCTTCCGGTCCTTGTTTTATTTCTCGACGCCCTTCACCCTGTTCCCGCCCAATGCCGTCATCTCCCTGACCGACGACAACAGCACCTCCTTTCAGGCCCGCCCCGCCGCCTTCGGGCCGCCCCTGCCCCACAAGGGCTTGAGCGGCCAGCTATGGATCGGCAGTGGCTTCGCCGACGACAACCTTCCCGACAACGAGGGTGAGGGCGAGCTTGGCTGCAGCGACGTCCCCGGCTGGGAGGACGGCACAGCAGGCCTCGCCGCCGCCATCGTCCCCGCCAAGAAGGCGTACCCCAAGGACTCCAAGCTCCTCGCCCCGCCCAACGCCAAGTCAAAGAACTCTAAGAGGGAAGCCGACCCCAAGGCTGTGGACCACAAGTTGAGGCTTGACGAGGGGGTTTCGTCATCGTCGGGCTCGGTCAAGTACCGCCCCTTCGACGACGACGACGGCACCGACGACTATCTGCACCAGGGCCTGCAGCGCTCGTCGGCTGTCTCCCGGAAGGAGACTCCGCCCTCGGGCACGACGCACGCCGACATCCAGTCCATCCAGGAGGCTGCCGAGATCACGGGCAAAGTTGCACTTCTCAGCCGTGGCGGCTGCGGTTTCCTCGAGAAGGTCAAGTGGGCCCAGCGCCGAGGCGCGGTGGCCGTCATTGTCGGCGACAACACCAAGGGCGGCCCCCTGATCCAAATGTTCGCGAGGGGTGACACATCAAATGTCACCATCCCCGCCATTTTCACCTCCCGCATGACCGCCACAATCTTGTCGTCTCTGGTGCAGCCCGGGAGCTTTATCGAGGATATACTCGACGAGAACGGAAACGCGGTTGTTAAAGTGCAGCAGTCGGATAAGGGCCGCAAGCACCGGAAGATCAGGGGCCAGGGACCGGCCGCCGCCGTTGTCGGCACGAGGGATTCTCCCGCCTCAAACGTCAAGGCGCAGATTCCCAGAAAGCCCACGGCGCACCGCAGCGAGGCCTTCGCGTCGTCCACTCAACCGCGGGGCCGCGGATGGCTTAGCAGACTGTTCCACTGGGGCAGCGGCTCGGACAAGGTATCTGGCAAGAGTTGGGTTCTCGTCGATGACTGGAGCGACGAGAAGGATGCTGCTATAAGGAACAGCATGGAGAAAGCTTCCAAGGAAGGGCACTCGAAGACTGGCGTTCGTGAGGATGACGACTTTGTCATCGGTGTTCAAGATTGGCGTGATCCGGACCTTGTGGGCACGCCTCCTCAACGCGGGGGGTCAAATCCGGGGCACGGAAAAGATCAAGGGGGACAAGCGAAGGCCGCAGGAGTCGGACCTCAGCCGGCAGGTGACCAAAAAAACGGCGGCAAGCCCATCGGGTCAGGAAAGGGCAAGGCCGGTGGCGCGAGCTCGTCCGAAAAGGCCGAGCTCGGCTCCGGGTCTCAGGGCGGCCTGATGACCAAGATATTTGGGGACGATAATGGGGCCGATTTCTCCAAGCCAGAGACCCACGGCGGCAAGGCCCTACCAGTAGCGAATGTGGTCAAGGGCCCCGACTCCTCCGAGGGTCGTGAGGGTCTCTGGGTCACTATTACGCCGACGAGCAGCGCTAGCCCCTTCTTCGACACACTTCTTGTGCTCGTTGTTAGCCCGCTGATCACACTCAGCGTTGTCTACGCGCTTCTCATACTACGCGCAAGAATCAGGAGACGACGGTGGCGGGCACCAAAGTCGGTTATTGAGCGTCTTCCCGTCCGGACATACCACACTGTTGCGTCATCGACCGCCCAATCCTCGCGGATACCCTCACCAACGAGCTCGTCGCCGACGACGACGCCGTTGCTCCAGCACCAACCCCAGACAAGTGTAACCCAAGCACAAGCAATACAAGCACAAGCAATACAAGCACAAGCACAGCTGCAAGCACAGCAGCAGGCCTCTCCCTCTCGGCCACGCCCGAGGTCCCGCACTACTACCGATGTCCCGGACTCGGGGTCTAGTTCGCTGCTCAGGGTGGATTCGGACTTTCAAGCGCCACGGGCATCGTCACGGCCAGAGCACGAGACATCGGCGCCACACCGGCCGAGCCAGTGGAAAAAGTACATGGGTCGGCAGGTCGAGTGTGTCGTCTGCTTGGAGGAGTATGTCGACGGGGTCAGCAGGGTCATGAGCCTTCCTTGTGGTCACGAGTTCCATGTGGAGTGCATGTAAGCGTTACAGTCTTCCAAGTTCCCGTGGTGTTATCGGGGACTGTGATTGAATTGGTGGAACTAACCCTATACCCTTTTCTCCCTCACTTTCAGAACGCCCTGGTTGACTACCCGCCGCAGAACGTGTCCAATCTGCAAGGGCGATGTTGTCAGGTCGCTTGCCCGCGGGTCGCCCTCGAGCCCGCGGTACGAGGCATACCGAGACGACAGCGATGACGACGACGATGAAGCTGAGGCCGAGGGCTCCGGCTCTGGGTCCACTAGCAACGGGGCTACTTCGCCGGAGCGCGACGGAGACTTGGAACGTGGGATTCTGGTGTCTCCGGGCCCGCAGCGTGCACGCGCCCCGAACCGGACGGACGGATGGCTCAGCATGCTTTCCAATAGCCTCGGCGCCGTCACGTCATCGGCACGCACCAGAAGAGACTCCCAGGAGGATCGCCGAAGCCGCTGATGACTCGCTTGACAAACACTTGGACTACCTTAATTCATACCCCACCTCCCTTTCTTTTTTTTTTTTTTTTCTTTTTTTTTCCGGCTCTTCTTAATTGCTCGCGACATCTTGTCCCCACCATTCTTGTAACACGGCTCAGCATTGGTAACTCATCAATCTGGGTGTATCGGAGCATTCTTCTGTCGTTTGGTAGGCTCTCTTTATTTTCTTTCATGGCGGACATGACCGTGGTGATGGGGAAGAAGGTCAACATTCGTTCGGTTGTCATTATTTCACTTTGATACCTCTGTTGACTCTGTTGTGCCGTTGACCGGTGTAGGGCTTTTTTGTACTTGTCTATGTTCTAGCCTTTTGTCCCTTAACAATTGTACAGGCGGTAACTCTAACTTCACCTCGAGCTTGACCGAGGCGTCGCTAATTCGCGAGTGATCGTGGCTCTGCTGCCGATGGAAGCTCCGCAGTGGTGATTTTCACTCAAGCACTTCCAGCCTGTGCAAGAGCGTTCGCGGCATAGGTCGCCGTTTCCGCCTAGGCATTCACTACCTATGGTGATACTCCAGCCCACTCGGCCTTGTCAAAAAATTGCAATATCCGGAAGAGGGTGGGATTGTTGGGAGGACCCTGATCGAAATGTCAGGCAAGCCAGACTGGGCTGTTCGTCCGCAGTTTGAAGCTATATTGGGTCATTTTGAGATTCTGCATGCTTACCTAGGTACCTACTCAGGTACCTCTATGGTTGTGATCCTCGCTTGCTGACGGGAAGTCCCGGTGACGGAATCGCGAAGCCTGGCGCCAGGGAGGTGCATGCAGATCTTGTGACAGTGGAGACCCAGGCATTCCAGGGTCCCACTTCAGAGAACCACCAGGCACGTTGGACGCTGACATAATATAAATTTATGCCTGAGGCGGAGACTCTCCCACCAATGCCAGGATTGACCATTCCAATTGGTGAAGCACTCGTACGACGTCTTGGATTCCGTGCCTCTCGAACAACCGAGCCGTCATTCGCCTCCCCTCCTCCACCCACCCGCCCCGACGACGAGACAGAATACCGCAAACGATACCAAACACACGATGCTCCCCCAGCACCAGGTTCTGCGCGCCGCCCCGCGCTTTGCCGCGCAGCTCCGGGCCCCCGTCCAGCGCCGTCTTATGAGCTCCCCGGCCTCGGGCTCGAGCACTGAGAGCGCCTTCGTCCGCGAGCGCCGCGCCGTTAAGGAGCATGCCCACGCCACCACCGGTAAACCCCCCTGTTTTTCCTTTTTGCTTTTTTTCTCATCTGTCTCTGTAGTCTCTAGGCCGGCTTATTGGCCAGAGACTTGATGGTTTCTTAGCGAACCCCAGATTCATGGAAACCATCCGGGTGAGCGCAAACAAAGCGTGCTGACTACAAGCTTCTCTTGACAGAGCTGTGGCGCAAGATCTCTCTTTAGTGAGTGCTCCCCTGCCTCCTCGTCAGAGATGGGAGACATGTTCTGACGTCTGAACTAACGACGAATTCCACAGCGCTGTTCCCGTCGCCCTGGCTGCCTCCTCGGCCAACGCATACTACCTTTGGAACGAGCACTGGGAGCACTGGTCTCACATGCCCCCTCTGGAGGAGCGCACCGAGTACCCCTACCAAAACATCCGCACCAAGAACTACCAGTGGGGCGATGGCGACAAGACCTTGTTGTACGCCTACCCTTTCCCCCTGTTTCTTGCATTCATTCTCGAGGCACTTGGTCAGATATGATTATGTGGCTGACATCCCTCGGCCTCCTTTGCCCCCAGCTGGAACGACAACGTGAACTACCACAACAAGGACAAGACCACCTAGGGTATCCTTGTGATGGAACATCCATTTCTGGTGCGCCGAGCACTCGTGGCGTATCTTCCTCGTTGGCTATACGGAGGATGTGGGCAAGACTCATGATCATATTAGAGCACACGGGCACCAGGCTCCATACCCTCTATTGAACCCTTCCACATGCAACCGACACGCACATGCTTTCCTGGAGTCTAGTTTCTGACAATTTAACCTCATATCCCTCTGGTATGCGTGCCTACTCTTGAATTCTATTTTGCATCCCTGCTCCGCTCGCCAGCGGGTATCGCGGCGGGTATAGCCGTGTCACCACACACACGATCCGGCAACCTCTCGTCTTCTTGCTTGGTACCTTGTTATATTTTGATTTTGTCATCGTTGGTCTCTTGTCGCCCCGCAAGTCCTGGTCAGGCTTGAGGCATACACCGTTCGACTCGTTCTTGCGCGCCCGGCTGGGCTTGCGCCGTCCTCCGCAACGCAAGGTACTTGGAAGCATAAAACTCTGCTCGCTGTTGATCACCAACCATCCTCATAATGGCAGCCTGTTTGGCACGGGCCTCGCACTGCTTCCCGGTCTCTTCAATCGCCTCAAAGTGAGAATGAGCGCGCTCGAACGCCTCGGCGGCACTTGTCAACAGCTCCAGCATGCGCTGTGCCGTGGTCTGCGGCTGCTGGATGCTAACTTGAACTGTCGCGCCAAACATTGATAGTGGCTGCGCGCGAGGATCGCCACCTGCGCCCACACGCGCGTCTAGCTGATTCCGTGCACTTGATGACTCTTGCCCCGTAGGAGTGGGCAAACACGTGTGTCCTGTGAAAAGCGCGCCCTCGGAAACCTCCCCGGTGAGCCCATGATGCGTCCCGAGCGTCATGTACAGCGTCCCAGCCATGAAAGCGGCGTCGCACTCGAGTGCGCGGGGGATTATCTCGCCTAGCAGCCTAGCCGCACCGGAGAACTCGCCGAGTGAAACGAGGATATTGGCCAACGTGCCGAGAGACAGCCATAGGGCAGGCAGCAGACGGGCGCGCCAGGCGGCCGAGGCGGCACGCAACGCAAGCGCGAAGCCCTTGCGGGGGCGGCCGGCGCGGTCGTGCAAGCCGGCTCGAGCGAGCAGCAGGCGCACACGCAAGCAAACATCATGCCCCTGTTCGCGTTGCTCCGCAATCCTGGCATTGGTCATCGCCAGGGCGGCAGCCAGCTCGCCGCGGCGGGCTAGAGCTTCGACGTGCAGCGAGTCGACGATAAAGGCCATGTCAGGCTCGATGTCATCAGGCTTCGACGACTGGACCAGCTGAGAAATAAGGTGATCGGCGGCGTTGAGGTCGCCGCGATGCAGTTCACGGCGGAGGTGGATGAGTCCGCGGAAGCGAGACCAGTATTGGCCCACCCTCCATGAGCGGAGGGCGTCGGGGCCGAGGGCATCTAGACGTGCAGTGGCCTCTTCATAGCGGCCGCGAGCGACGAGGAGGCCGGCGAGACAGCAAGTAACCTTCAGCTCGTCTTCAAATGTGGTATCGCGGGCGTGAACGCGTAAGAAGACTTCGCACGTCATGCGGGATAGGGAGGCGAGTCCTAGGCGGTCCCAGAGAGCGACAGTAAGGGACAGCTGGGCTCCCATGGCGGTTTTTAGGTTGTGCTCAACAACGATGCGCGAGCTGCGCACCATAAATTCGGCTGCCGTGGCAATGCTCTCGCCATTGCAAAGCGTCAGCTTGGCCTGGCTAAGCAGAGCGGAGCTCCAGAGGGCCCAGCTGTTGACCTCCTTGGCCTTGACTCGCAGGAATGCCAGTGTCTCTTTGCCGACGCCTAGCATACTGCCCGACTCGAGATCGCGCACTAGGCGTGGACGGCCCGGCCAAACTGGAAGAGCCAGTTGAGAGAGAAGTTGAGGCATGCGTTGTCTCTGTTTTCTCTCGCAGTTGACACGGTCTCCAGCATGGCCAGGACGGCCTCTTTGTGACAGCCAAAGTCGGCCTGCAGCACCGCCAGGTTCAATAGCGCGTACTGGTAGAAAAGGCGATCTCTGTTCTGCATGGTGTAGTCGAAATAGCGGTGGAGGCAGTCGAAGGATGTTGAGTAGTCTCCCGATCTCCATGCCTCTAGGAAGCTGCACTGGATGTTAGCAAGCCATGCCCACTAGATAGACATCCCTCACCGTCCGTAGTCGTGTGCGCAGGTGGCTTGTCGGCGTCACCCAGCAACATACCTGACGTAGTGTGATAAGCTGGGAACCATGGCACTCCCGCCGAGCAGGTCTCGGTAATGACGCTCCACACCTGGGGGTATGCGGCAACCATATCCTAGAACCAGAGAGATAAGGTTGTCAGCGCTGAGGCTCCCGAGGCGAGATTGTGTTGCGGGCGGGGGGGCGGAATTACTCTGTATCTGGTTGACCTGGAACTCGAGCAGCATCTCGATGTCCTCGGTGCTGGCGTCTGGGGGGCCTCCCTGAAGATGACGACGCAGGCCGCCGTAGACGACTTCGGCGAGGTCGTGGACGGCGGGGCCCCATTCATGCTGACCAGCCAGCAGCACGCTGTCGAAGGCGAGGCCTTCGATGCCCGAGTTCCTTCGCCTCCAGTAGGTGGCCGTGGGCTGCCGGTACTTGACAAAGCTGGCCCACAGGTCGGCGGCCTTCTGGAAGGAGAGGCGCGAGAACTCCAGCTGGGCGCGGCGCACAAAGGCGCCGAGGGGGAGTTGGGGGCCACGCGCACGGCGTCATCGGAGGGCAGCTCCTCGCCATTCTCGGCGGCCAGGCGGCGATCCTCGCGGGTCGGGGCGAGCAGCAGTCGCAGGTCCTCGGCCAGGAAGCGGTGCAGGGCGTCGAGCGAGTCGATGCGCCACAGCTTCTTGAGGAAGACGTCCCACAGGCGGCGGCCCGGCAGGGCGGCGGCGGCGCCATGGGGCGACAGGATCTGCTCGAATTCTTGGATCGAGGTCAGCACGGCCGTGGCGGCGGCGGCCTTCTGCCAACGGTCGACGGCAGCGCGCGGGCGGGTGGGCAAGACGCTGTCGATGAGGTGTGACGCGAGAAAGTGAAGCACCGACACGGCCGCATCGTTGGGCACGGCGCCTGCCACGTAGACATCGACCAGGGCGAGGAGCCCGATTTTTGCGGGCGTGAGGTAGCGGGACATGGCGGCGAGGCGCCCAGGCGCAGATGGGATGGAGGGCAGGTCACCTCCCTGCCTCGAGGCCTGGCTGGCAAATCGAGAGAGAGGACAAGCTCGGAAGACAGACGAAAGTCGAGACCATGTTACGCGTCCACTGTACCTATCGCGGCAGGCCAAATTCCATACTGGTAGGAACCACTCAAGCCGACCAGCAGACTGACTTCATGTTGCTCTTGCCGCATTCAATAGACCCGGGCGATTCAAAATCGGCAACCTCAAGCGACGGCAGCGTGCGCAGCCGCGGGATGTTTCCAGCAAGGAAACCATTTGATAGGTGGTACCTGCCTAGGTACCTAGGTACCTATCTCTCGGTCTATACCTCCACTCCACCGATTACGGGCATTCCCAAACGCCCAGAGCAGCTCACCACTGCAGGTCCCCGGTTGGTGGCGGCCGTGCTGACTCATCCAGCGACCACGTGATACCGCGTCACAGTCGCATCCAAGTGCATCATTGCTGCTGCCCCCACAGACCCGACATTGGCGACGGGTATCTCCATCGAATCCAACACCCGTAACTCCCACACACCTGCCTCCAAGACCCAGCACCTCATCCCACCTCGGTTCTGCATGCCGACTTCTCTTTCGTCTCCCATCCTGACCACACCCACCTCACCTAGCATCATCGCAGTGCACAGATAGGTACCTGCTGGGAGGCAGAACCCGTGCCCATGTAACCTACCACCTGCTCTATTGATGTGCCTCGGCAATCGGCGCCCACTCAGACTGCCGCCCAGACTCCCGCCCGCCACCTCTCGGCCACCAGTCCGTCACGAACCGTAACAGCCTTCCTTGCATCGGCATTGACTGGCTTCCATGTCGTTTTTCCTCTTTCCATTTCTCTCGCGCTCCTCTACCTCCACTCTACCACCCGCCTAGCGCGGCCCTGCCCGTCCCAGTTTCCCCAGGGCTGCCACCATGGGTCTCCGCATCACGTCGTGGAATGGTGCGTGTGCGCGCTCTTCGGTCTCGTCCCAGTGAACCATGCCTGCAACCGAATCTGTGACAGCTCCGCCGGCGTCTGGTGTTTTACCTCAAACTGGCAGATGACCCAGTCTCGTCTGCGCGCATTTGCCCCTACTGACACGGCTCGCAGTCAACGGCATCAGGAATCCATTTGCCTATCAACCATGGCGAGAAAGCAAGACCTACCAGGTGCGGGCGCCGTCTTCGTCCATTCGTCCATTCTCCATGCATCATATATCATCTGCTGCCTCTTCCTGACCCTACTTCCCCCAGGCAATGTTCGACTCTCTCGGGGCCGACATCGTGGTCATGCAGGAGACAAAGATCCAGCGCAAGGACCTCCAGGACGACATGGTGCTTGTTCCAGGCTGGGACGTCTACTTCAGTCTGCCCAAGTTCAAAAAGGGCTACTCGGGCGTCGCCATCTACACGCGCAACTCCAGGTGCTGCCCCATTCGCGCCGAGGAGGGTATTACGGGCGTTCTCTGTCCTCCAAACTCTGCTACCAAGTTCCGCGATCTCCCCGCCGCCAGCCAGATTGGTGGCTACCCCCGCCACGGCCAGCTGACGGGAGACGTCGACGAGGCCACCTTGGACTCGGAGGGCCGGTGCGTGATCCTGGAGTTCCCGGCCTTTGTTCTCATCGGCGTCTACAGCCCCGCCACCCGCGACGAGACGAGGACGGACTTTCGCCTCGGGTTCCAAGAGGCCATGGATGTCAGAGTCCGCAACCTTGTCGCGATGGGCAAGCATGTGGTTCTGACAGGTGATCTCAACATCATCCGCGGCGAGCTCGACACTGCCGGCCTCCTAGACCGGCTCCGCAAGGAAGACATGAGCTTGGATGACTTCTTCTCGACGCCGTCCCGGCGCCTCCTCAACCATCTCGTCTTCGGTGGCGTCGTCATCGGCAAGCGCGACGAGGGCAGAGAGGCGCCAGTCATGTGCGATCTGGGCCGCGAGTTCCATCCCATCCGACAGGGGATGTATACATGCTGGGAGACCCGCAAGAATGCCCGCCCAAGCAACTTTGGTAGTCGTATTGACTACGTGCTGTGCAGCGCCGGCATCAGGAGCTGGTTCACCGACGCCGGCATCCAAGAGGGCTTGCTCGGCTCTGACCACTGCCCCGTATACGCAACACTGAGTGATATTGTCAAAGCGGACGAGAAGGATGTTCATATTGCTGATGTGATGAACCCCGAGGGCATGTTTCGTGACGGGGAACGGCTGCGAGACTGGTCTACGAAAGATCTTCTCCCCTTGTCGGCGAGGCTTATCCCTGATTTCGATCGCCGCCAGAGTATCAAGGATATGTTCTCCAAAAGGACACCTCCATTGCTCCGCAAAGGAAATTCAACAGCCCTCTCGGGTGCGATCTCTTCGGAACCACGGTCGAATCTCACACAACCAGATGAAGATGAGCTTGGTCAAACGCCAGACCAGAGCGCTGGGGTGTCTCCACAAACATCAACACACGCACAGACTACTATACTGCCATCCCCCCAGCCAAATTTGCAGAAAAGGCCACCCGTGACACATGCGTCTTCCTCGCGGCCGCAGAAGAAAGCCAAGTCGACAGCAGGCCAGGTTCCGAGCAAAAAGAACTCCAGCCGCTCCCAAACGAGCTTGAGAGGATTTTTTACACCCAAGGAGTCAGCTCCTCCCCGCCTCGATAACAAAAGCCTGGATATAGCCCAGCCACCCTCTCCGCCCGTAGATAGAGCATCTTCCACAATCTCATCACCTCACCTCCACGTCCTTGAAAGCAGCTGGGAGGACGGACAGGTCGTCAGACCGAGCCATGCCACCCCTGGCATGGACGATTCAGCGCAGCCTCAGCAGACCGACACATTCCGAGCCTCCGATCGGGTTTTCGATCCCATACAATCTAAAGAGTCGTGGTCGAAGATCTTGAGCAAGAGAGTTGCGCCTAGCTGCGAACACGGCGAGCCCTGCATCAGTCTCGTGACCAAAAAAGCAGGTGTCAACTGTGGTAAGTTATCCTCGGCCTGCAAGTGGTTACACACAACTGGTCTCCTGCATTCCCGCGATTAATCGAAGGCCAACCATGCTCCGGCCTGCCGGTCATAGCCGGTCATACATGTCCATCTTACTAAAGCACTCGCTACAAGGCCGATCGTTTTACATGTGCGGCCGGCCTTTGGGTCCGTCAGGGGATAAAGAAAAGGGCACGGAGTGGAGGTGTGGCACCTTCATCTGGAGTAGCGACTGGGGAACGACAAAATAAAGACTCTAGACGGGGTGTTGCCGAGTATTCAGAGGTACGTTCAGGCATTCATGATCGTCTCGTCGATCAAAAGATGGGCGACAGTTGCCCAGTCTCAAACTGGCTCCTGACCGCCGGAATTGCCATTCGCACCCGACTTCCCCTTGTGATTCTTTTTTTATTATTGCTTTGCCAATCTGTCTACCTCGCGCCTAGCGCACTCGCAGTCATACACACCGCCTATGTATTTCTAGCTCTCCTTACTTGTACATGCAAGTCACGAAACTACCTACTAAAACCAGTCGCCCCATCGCATTCTCCCCTATTCTCATTCCAGTCCCTCGCCGCCACCAAATTTCGAATGGGTTCATGCTTGAAACCCGAAGTCTTGCATCAAGTTCTTGGAGGAGACCGAAAATGCTCTGTTGGTGGAATCCCTTCTGCAAGGCACTGTGTTAGAGCATGGATGCTTGGGCGCAAAGCGCTGCACTAAGCTCACCATGACCCCTGGGAACATCCAGCTAGAAGGTCGGATCCGGCTGGAAGGCCTGACCAAGCAGGAAAGCCGGGTCGAGGTGGAAAGCAGGGTCGAGGTGGAAGCAGGGTCGAGGTGGGAGGCCTGGTCAAGCTTGAAGGTCATATCAGGCTCCATGGTCGAAGCAGACTCGGTGGTCAGGCAAGCATTATCTTGAATCTCAGTAGAGAGGCTGGCAGACAGCTCAGTGTCCAGGGAGGCGATCGGGATCTCCAGGATGCTGGCACCGGTTGAAAGACTCGAGGTCTTGACGCCTGCCAGCCACTCATGGTTCAAGGCGCCGGGCATGTTTTCCACGCTGATATCGCCAATCAGGGCTCGGCTTTGTTGCCGCCGACCGGCATCTCTTCGTCGTCGGCCTTAAGCGGCGCACGGGTCGAGTGTGCCATGCTCTCGAGTCGCTTCGCCTTGACCTTTGTGACCTTGCTGGTACCAGGTCTGCTCTTGGTCTGGGATTCCCTCTTGCGATGCAGGTTTCCAGCATTTCCACCGCCGGTCGCCAAGGAGGCGTCGCCGCAGTTGGGCTGACGTTCCATCCCCTCTCGAATCTTGCGGGCGCGTGTCTCCCAGTGAGCCCAGACCTCAGGTGCTCGTACTACCACGTTGTGGAGACAGTCTGGGCTATCGCAAACAAATTGTTAGCTCATTCTCCAATGTCGGCTCTAAACAACCGCCAGAGAATCTAGTTCTTCAGGTATGTCATTGCAAAGGTGCAAGGGAAGGTGGCGCGCGCGCGCGCGCGCGTGTGTGTGTGTGTGTGGTGGGGAGGAGAGTGAGATTAAAGTGAGGGGATCGTCAGATGTGGAGAGAGTTTGAACAACCTCAATGGCCCGGTTGTATTTACGTTTACGAAGCAAAGCCTCACCCCGAGAGTTCGCACTTGCTAGAGAATACCACGTTCTATATGATGCCTTTCCTTCTTCAGGATGCGAACCCAGTATGGATTTCACCTTGCGGCTCTCTCTCTCGCTCTCGCTCTCTCTCATCTGGTTACGCGCTTCCTGTGTAGATCACCCACCCATGACAGATTCGTCTCTTTTCTATGGATTGTGTAAATGAGGTGCATGCGACTTCTTCTCGCCGATGAAGGCCGGAACAAGTGCATTGCTCTCCCAGTTAAATACACTGCCGCTCGAAATGGGCGGTGGATTTGTCTTCTATTGCTTCTTTCAATTCAGAGGGTATTTTCCTTGTCCATCTCACCAAATCCTTATGGTGATTGGACTTGAACGCCATGGCTATGCTGACATTAGGGACTTGTGATTGCCCATCGAAGAAATGGAAAGAGAAGGCAGAACATTGAGGTCCTTGCATATGTAAGGTTCGGTTGCCACTGCCCACCAGCTCCCAGACTCAGTCCGACCCCGCTGTCGGCTCCTCAGTCTGTCCCGCTGTAGACCTAGTTGGAGCTCCCGCCCTGTCCGGTAGCAGTGACAGCCACATTCGCGTGGCGGTTGGTCCGCTGCAGGAGGATTTAATGTCAGCAGCCTTGTCAACTTGAGGCCTTTTCTGATATCGCTGTACTCACACGGCGAATGATCTCGCTGGAGCGACGCGGAGTGTAGCGGTAGTCGGGGTGCTTCTCGTGAAGCTTGCGTTTCATATCATCGGCCATCTTCTTGTACTTGGAGCGCATCTCGGGAGTCTCATTCGCCCACTGCTTTCCCAGAATAACAGCTACCACGTCTCAGTTAGCGCTTGAATTTGAGGAATCCCAGAACCAAGCGTGCTTACAGATCATATTGTTGTGAATTCCCGGATTGCTGGCCTTTACATGAGCGTGGAACTCCTTCCTGTAGAGGATGTAGGCATTGGGAGGACGGGGAATCTTCTCCTTCTTCTGAGGCTTAGGAGCCTGGGTCGCATTGTTGGGCTGGGTCTGAGCCTGAATGGGGAGAGAAAGATTGACGATGGAACCATTCGACATGGCATGAGCGCTGGACTGCATTGTGAATCCGGCTGACGTAACAAGGCTGGCATAGTTCGAAGCCAGCGACGTGGCCGGCGCCGAGAAGCTCTGGAGGATGCTTGGATGGATCAACTTGGGCTGCGTGATGTCCTGCTGGGAGAATGTCGGCTGGAAGACATCTTGCTGCAAGATTCCAGAGTCGAAGACTTGGGACGGGGACATGAGGGAGCCATCGTAGACCGACTGCTCGACGAGATTGGCACCGGCAAGATCACCAGCATTAACTAGACCAATGTCCATGACGTGATGGTGGTCACCTTGACCGATGGGGCTGCTAGGGATGCTGTCGAGATGGTTTGTGCTGACAATAGTGTCGGGGAGGAAGCTTCGTCGAGACTTCCGGTAGCGAGTGGGAAAGACTCATCTCCCGAGCCGGCGACCTCGGTGTTGATCATTGTGGTGGAGGTTCCAGCCGCAGTGCGATCAAATCGAATCTGGTTGAAGCCACGAGCTGTCTCATCGGAGATGTTGCACGAGTTGATGCTGATATCTTGACCATTCTTCTGGAAATCCCAGAGCCAGACCGCACCGGCGCCTTGAATGATAACGACCTGAAAGTCCTGCTCAAACGAGAAGGTCGGTCCGATGTAGTGGCGGCGAGCCTTGATGTCGCGGACGAAGGAAATCTCGTTGATTCCCGTGTGACTGCAATTTTTTAGCGATAGATGTGCAAAAATAGGTGGTAAGGAAGTCTTACATTCGGAACCAGCCCAAAAGCATCTCCTTGGAGGTCTCGTCAAGCTGATCGAAGAGGACGGTTGCGATGTGGGCGATGTTGTTGGTGTTCTCATCCTGAGTGATCTGGTGCTTGACTATGACCCAGACCGAGGTGACTACCTCCATTTGGGAGGTATCCGGAGTGCTCATCTCGATCGTAGTGTCGAGAATGGCCTGAGATTGGAGTCGGGTTGGAAGCTGTGTATCTTCGAGTGCCGGGTGAGGCTGATAACTGGCAGGATGGCGGTAATGTAGAATTGTTCTGCATACAGAGAAAAGAGAAAAGAAAAACTTGGTTGGAAAGAAAATTTTCGACGGTCAGGATTCTTTGCAGATTGAGAGAGGCTCCTGCTTTGGCGCCCGAGAAATCTCGAGAGGGGAAGTGTGGAGCGGAATTTGTTAGGGCAGGATATTGAGGTGAGGTCAACAGGAGAATCGATGGTGAATAGGACAAAAGTGGGCCCACCCAGAAGCAGTTCTTCGAACGAAATGCGAGCACTCCTACGGTGGTGGTATGGTGAAGGGGATCTGAAGCGTAAGTAGTGCCGTTTTGGTTTTCCCTTTCTCGTCAATGCTTTGGTGCAGCCAGATCGTATACTCCCCATCTGGATCTTCCGCTGTCATACGGGAAGTAGGCTCACGACCCATTTGTTGCATCAAGGAAGAATGAAGGGGTTAAACATCCAAAACGGGCAGCATGGTTTACTTTTTTTTTTTTTTTTTTTTTTTTTTTTAAAAAAAAAAAAAAAGTAAAAACATCTTAAAGAATACTTCTACTGCTCGCTAAAACTAAGAAATTAGTTGCACCTGGTACATCACGTTCCAATGTTGAGTAGACGCTGGAATGGGTATGGTGCTCTCTTGCGTTGTCACGCTCGGTATAAGTGATAAGACAGCTTGGAAGATGTCCGATTAAGGTTGGCGGTTATGGAGCCTGGCAGATGCGGTCGAACCGCCTCCACCGGTTTTGGCGGGTGCTATCAGCCCAATATGCGGGACCGGATTCCGAACGGGTTCAAGTGACACACAGCTGCAGGTCGCAATGCGGACGCCCCGCGCTGCCGGGAACATGGTGCACGGGAACATGGTGCACGCTTGCGTTCTGGGCGTGGTGGCACGGTCCCCAAAATAATATCGGGACCACCTCCAAAAAAAAATTTCCCTACCAAAGTAATTCAGCCTACCCAACCAACCCAACGAGCCCAAAAAAAAAAAAAAAAAAAAAAAAAAAAAGACTGCAATCGAAGGCTGGGAAAGGGTCTTTCAAGTCTCAATGAACAATTGGGCTGATCAGATACCGGATATTTTAGAGAGGGCGATGGATGCGGAGCGTAAATTGACTGCAGATTGAAGCCCCTTTTTTTGGTGGCGGCCCCGATATTATTTTGGGGACCGTGGGTGGGTGCCCCTCCCTCCCCAGGCCCCACCTCCAAGTGAAATTCTGCAGGCTGCTGCTGGCTGCTGCTCACCTCGCCCTCACCTTCGCAGCAGCAGGAATTTTTGTTCTCCGGGCACCCTTTGTGGGCGCGCAGGTTTTTTTGTGCAATTTTTTTTTCTCTTTTTTTCCTTTCCCATCAGCAAAAGCGGGTGGCTGGGGAGGGGGACAGTCAGTTGGTGGCGAATACGGCAGGCGTGACCAGAGCCCCCACGCCCCTTGGACCCTTGCTTGCAGCGCAGCACGGGCCTCATTCCTGAGCAGGAAAGTCAGGCTAGCTCTAAAGGATGGGCAAGACAGGACACCACGGGTTTGGGATGACAAGAGTATTTTTAAACCAGCACTAGCCTCGGCTCTCTCCTGCCACGAGCTTCCCCACCTGTCCTGTCACATTGCACAATTGACAGGTTCGATATACGACCTGCTCTCGCAGTTGGGCTAGCTACCTAGGTACTCTAATTGACTGGAGTTGTGTGCACGTTCCCGTTAATCTTTCTTCTGCTGCCTCTACTTACTTTTTCCAGCTCCTTCAAATCTCGCGGAAAACCAGCCTCAGCTGGGGGCCGGGCGCTTGATTAGGGAGCTACGCCCGCTTCCATGTCAAACAGTCTCCTTGCAGACTGCACAGAGGGGGCGGCTGGCGCGGCCTTGCCTATCTTCAGTGAGTGCCACACACAGCACAACACATCCCTAAACCTAAAAACCTGGGCGGGCACATTGTCGCCTCGAAGAGACACGAATCCTACTCCAGAGCATCCCCATCACACCTCCCTTCGACCCAACTCTCCCCTTGCATGTCGCGCCCCAAGGAAACTAGCGATGGCTGAGTATAAATCTGCAGGCGTCTATGTAAAGCATTCTGGGGCGACGAGGAATTGGACTCGGCCAGCCCGAGTAACTCGCTATGTAGGTACCTAACCAGGAGGGAGGAAACCGAGGACTTTGTCGGTCGAAACCTATAAATACGACGAGAGGACTGGATAGAACCAATGTTGCAATAGGTGACAGAACGGAGGAAGCCTGCTCAACCGGGCCACGCAGCTATTAAAATACAGAGAAAACTACGACAAGACAAAAGAAGCCCAATGCCATGTCAGGCCTTGGGTTCGGATCCCCACATGATACATAGTGGGAAAGTGGTGTAAGCAGTGTTTGAAGGACTCCAAGCTGTCGCCAACTCCTCCTGCCCCATCACTCTTCCTGATACAGATCTTTCTCATATCTCCCAGCCTGCGGCGGGCCGCGCCGAGGCATTCTCAAGTTGGAGAATTTCGACCTACGCGGGGAATGATGCATGGTTAGCATTGGTGTAGACACAGCAAGGGATGGGGGCCGGCCTTGGAACGCGGGCCGTGAAGAGAACAGGGGAAGGAAGAGGAAGAGGGAGAAAAAATGAATGAAAATGGCAAGTAACCGGGTGTTCAGAGATACGTACCTGCTGCTCCATCTCCCGAACCTTGAACTCGTGCGACCCCAGCTTGGAATAGTCGACCTGCTCCTCCTCGCCCTGCCGGTCCCTGATGAGCGCCTGCACCTGCCGCACCAGGACCGACACGCGGCCCCGACCGCCTTGCTCGCCTGCTCGAGCCCCTCCTGGCTCTTGCTCATGAAGCCGGCCTTGACGCGGCTAGCGGCCACCAGCTGCGCGGTCGACGCCGCCACGTCGTTTGGACGCCACGATCAGCTGCTCTGGGCTGTTCCGGTTTGAGATGACCCCATCCGCCGTCTCGATGAGCGTGTTAGTCGACGAGGCCACCGCCTTGGCCGCCGATATGAGCCCCTCGGTCCACCGGTTGTTCTTCTTAGAAGGCTGTGCGTGACGAGGCCCCCGCCCGGCCTGCACAATCTCCTGCTGAGTTGTCGTCGCAGCCTTGATCAGCTGCGCGATGGCGTTCGTGATGGCCATGGCTGCGTCCAGGATCGAGTCGTGCACCTTGAGCTCGTACGTCGAGTAGCCGTCCCTCGGCTTGTTCTTGAGCTTTGCCAGCCCGCGCGGCCGCCGCGATGGCGTCGGCGGCCTTGCTCAGCTCGTTATCCACGATCTCGCCCAGGTCGCCCTTCAGCTTGCCGAAGCCTGGCGCGAACGTCTCGACGAGCTTGCTCAGCTTCTGCAGGTTCATCTGCACATCGTTGTTGCTGTTGATGACCACGTCCGTCCTCTGGATCGGGTCCATGCCCTCGAGCCGGAAGCTCTGCAGGCCGCGGAAGAACTTGACCGTCGCCGCGGCCGACTGTCGCGCCCCATTCATCAGCGCGTCCGTCTTCTTGTCGTCCGTCGCAAGCCTCGTGACGCCCTTGGTGTTGTTGCACACGTCCGCCAGGCGCTGCTGAAGACATTGACCGACTTGATCAGGTCCGAGTGCGTGCTGTTGGGCCGTCGGCGATGAAGTTGTTGAACGCCGTCGCGAACTCCATGGCGCTCGCCGACGCCTTCTCGATCTGGGACAGCACATACGTCGGCGACGCGTTCTGGTTACCAGCCTGCATGGTCGAGTCGAGCTCGTACAGGGCGTCGTCGACGCGCTGCACGCCGGCTTGGAGGACAGAGTCGATGATTTCGTTAATCTTGTCCAGGTGGACATGATCAGAGCGTCGATCTGCCCGTCCAGGGCCGTGTCCGTCGCGCCCTGGTTCTCCCTCAGCTCGTTGAGCTCGATCAGGGTCTGGTCCATGCCGGCTTTGTAGACCTCGAGCTCCTCCTCCTTCTCGCGAAGCAGCTGCTCAATGTCGGAGCTGCCATGCCTGAGCTTGCTCTGCGCATCCTCTAGGGCCCGCGACTTGTTGCGCAGCGCCTCCTCGAGATCTGCCATCTCGCGGTTGTATTTGGACAGCATCGTGGACAGCTCGTTGCCCTTGCTGCGCTCGAGGTTGTCGGCCCGGTCGAGCGCCATGCGGAGCTCGCGCTTGAGCTTTTCGACCTCGTCCTTGTTGGATCCTGACAGCCTGTCCTTGTCGTGCAGCGCCCGGTCCCTCTCCCTGATCATGGCGAGCTCGAGGTTCTTCGTCTGATCTCCCGCTCGAGCTTCTCTCGTCGCTCGATGGCCTCCTGCGCAGAGGCCGCCTTGAGCTGCACCGATTTGAACCTCTGCAAGAGGTCGAGATGCTCGTGCCTCAGCTGCGAGTATAGTTTCGCCAGAGCCTCGTACTTTGTGCGCCACGTGTTCACTGCTCCTGCAGTGCCCGGATCTGGTCGTCCTTGCTGCTCATCTGTTGGCCCAGGCTGCCCTGCACGTGCTGCAGCTCCCCTCGAGTGCCTTGACCCGCTGGTCGTACTGTTGCAGCATCAGCTGGTCTTGCTCATACTGGGCTCTGGCGCGCAGGTTCTCCTGCTCCAACTCGGCAAGTCGCCCCTGGGTGGCCATCCTCGCCTGCTGCTCCAAGAGCGCCTGGTGTTCTCGTTGCTGCTGCTCTGCCAGCTGTCGCTGCTGCTCCGCGAATTGCTGCTGGGCGAGCAAGGCGGCCTGCTCTTGCGCCTGCATCTGCTGGCGCTGCCGCTCCTCAAGAGCCCGCTGCTGCGCCTCGTACTCGCGATTCTGCTCCTCGAGCTGTGTGCTCCAAAAGTCGTTGATGACCCCTGGCTCTTCGTTCTTGGGCTGCGGCGGAGGCGTCGGCCGCCGCTCGATTTCCTGTTTCGGCCTCGCTGGGAGCGCCGGGGCCGTGTCATCTTCGGAGAGGAGATTCGGCGGGTCCTGTGGCAGCTTCGGGATGGCTATAAGGCTAGTCAGGTATCGGAGGTTCGAGCACTCGTAGTAGAACCGGACGAGACGGTGGTGCTGGGCGTCGTACCGCTGCCGGAGCGGCTCCAAGGCGTCGTCGTCGCCCGTTGCTGTTCCGAGCTGTTAGCTGACGTAGGCGTTTCTGGTTCCTGACGGCGGGCGACCTACTGGAGTGCATGGCACGGAGCATGCTGGTGATGAATTTGTAGATGCCATATGTCTCCTGCACAAGGGGGACGAGTGCCGATATCCTGCACTCATTGTTGCCGACATTGCGAAAGTGGGAGAAGATCAATTTTTGGAACTGATCGATCTTGTCCTGCAGAGCCATGAGGTCGGTGATGGCCTCGTAGCCCTCGTTTGGGTCGTTGATGACCTTGAGGCTCACGTACTCCTCGTACTCGAACGTGCCGTTAAACTCGGGGTGCTGCTGGTGGAACGAGAGCTTGGCTAGCAGGAAGTACACGTACTCCTGGATTAGAGGGCCGTATCCGCGCATTCCCTCCCGGCCATGCCGCGGTTGAGGCTGTCGATCCAGGAGCGGTTGGCCATGGCCTCGCGCAGGGTGGAGGGGTGGCCCTCCTGGAGCACCTTGTGAATCGTGATCAGAGCCTTGAAGGTCTGGATCTCGTCGGCGAGGATGGGCTGGACTTTCATGGCGCCCCAAAATGACTGCGACGACTTGTGGTCCCAGGTGTAGACGATGCAGCTCCGGACATGTTTGCGCTTGGGCGCCGACTCCTCCGGGCTGGTGGCCTTCCTGACGTTCACCGAGAGCTCCGTCTCGGACCTGGGTGGGTGGCATGGCTGTCAGCAATTCCTGGGGCACGGCACGGACTCATCGCGGCGGTGTGCGGATGGCTACACGGCATATCACAGCAGGCGCGTCGACAAAGAGAGGGCATCCACGGACTTTGCATGATCGAGGCTGCGGACGGTCGCCATGTTGGGCGGGCAGTTACACAGAGACACGAATCAGAGCGAGAGAGACGCCAGACAGAGCGGCGCGGGGTGCGCGTAGGAGATGCGAGGGCCGGCTTGGAAGCTCTTGGGACAGGGAAGCTCCGAGGAGCGGCGACGCATCGCTCGTGCGGGCAGCGATCGATGGATACGCTCTCGTGGAGAGCCTGAGGATGGTCGAGGTGTGGCTGGGAGGAGGCAGCTCCAGTTTCGCGGGGGGATCTTCCCGCAACAGAGGCAGAGAGGGAAATAGCACGGCAGATACGGGCGTCGGATCGGGGTGTGGTAGAGGTAGGAAGAGCACGGTATGTGGCAGCGGGTGGGAGAGAAGGGCCAGGGCAGGGAAGACGTTCGTCAGCCTTGACATAATTATGTCAATGCCCAACCGCCACGGAAGCTCCACTACAGCAGCGTCAGGCTAGGTAGGTGTTTGCGACAGCGTGCTCAGCCACCAGCCGAGGCTGGCCAATCACCTCGGGCAAGCGGGGCAGGCCAAAGAGCTCTCCACTGGGCAACCACCAAGCGGGCGGGATTCTTGAGCGACGGGAATCAGGAATAACGGGAGAGGAATAAGCTTTCGCAGCGGGGGATCGGGCCAAATTCGTGAGGCTATTGGAACAGCGGTTTCGTGTATGTTTATGGGTGTGGGCGGGCGTGTCGGTCCCGGGCGAGCTCTCAAAGTGGGTGCGTGAATGGGCAGTGGTTATTTTGGGTTGCCCGTTGCGTCACCGAGGAGCTGGGTTCTTCGAGTATCTAGCTTCTGGCGCGTATATTGGCAGGAGAGGTATCACATATACAGATCGGTGCGCAAGTAGAAAATAGGGAGAAGATAAAAGGGTATAGATTGCAGATGCCCAGCCTACAATGGACAGCAGCTACGGCGGGCAATGTATAAGCGCAAAAGGCCCCAGTCCCAGAACGCCATCCGCTAGGATATTCCCAAATCCACAGCCCCAACGCCGCCTCGGCTACCAAGATGCCACGCCTGGACGGCCAGTCAATCTGGCCATGCGCCTTTCAGCTCTTGATGTCGAGCACCTGCTCCAGCAGGGTCTCCGATGTCCGCCACCACCTCCCCCTCTCCTCGAGGTCGTCCTCGCCGCCTCCCAGCGCCGCCTCCTTTTTCTTTTTCGCCTCCCGCGCCGCAGCAGCCGAGGTCTGCCGCCTGGTCTCGAGAGGCGCTAGCTCCGCCCGCAGCCGCTCCGCTTCCTTGCGCTTGCGCGGCGCCGACCCGCGCAGTTGCTCCAACTGCCGCTCCAGATCTCGCGCCTCTGCCTCGCGCTGCTCCGCTAACGCCACCGTCTTGCCTAGTGGTAGCCGCAGCTCGGGGTCGGCCGCATGCTCGTCGTCGCGGTCTTGCCTCGCTTGCCGGAGCGCAGCCACGTCCTTCTCGAGCTGCGCGATCTGATCCGGCAGCTCGGCCAGCTGCACCCGCTCGAGCCCGATCCGCCTGTGCTGCCGCGCCAGTTCCGCACCCTGCCGCTCCAGCTCGGCCACAAGCTCCGCGACTTCGCGCTTGAGTGTTTTCAGTTCCGCCTTGGCTTGGGCATTGCGCGCCTCGAGCTCTGCGTTCTCGCCGGGTCCACGATCAGTGGCGGGTCGCCGACGATGGCGCGGATGAACTTCTCCTTGGTGACCTGCTCCACATAGCTGAAGCGCAGCTTGGCGAACAGCTCCTTGTAGTGCTCTAGGTCTGCTTCAAGCGACGCTGGCGTCGGCGCGTCGAGGGACGCCGTCGAGATGTCTGATGTACGTGCTGTCGTGCCGCCTGCGCTGTTGCTGATGGCCGCCTCTGATTGCTCCACCGCGCTGGTGATGGGCTCGCTCAGACGCACAACGGTGAGCTCATGCTTGGAGGCGAGAGCCTCCAGCTGAGTGACGACCTTGGCGATATTTTTAGCTTCCGGCATGATTGCCACTCTCTGGTTGATTTACGTTCTCTAGGTACTTTCTAGGCACGCAGCCTCTTATGTGGGAATCCTCAGGTGGTCTTTTCCGCGGTGCTCGTGACAGGCGCGAGAGCTTTCTGTGATGCTGTGCGTGTCCAATGTTTACGTACGTACATGATGGCCAATTCTGGAACCGTCGCAGAGACCCACCCAGCCGCCCCCACCGATGCGCCCACCCCCTGACGCCCGCCGACGCAGGGTAGTCGGGTCTCGTCGCAGGGCTTTTGTGTTCACGCTTCGCAATCACTTTTGTCCAGTCTCCAGTGCTCCGTTGAGGAGCCCGTTCCAGCACGACGCGGGTGGCTGTTCGAAGCTACCTACCTACCTAACCCAGCTGTTTTTATCCTGAGTCTCCAAAACACAGAGCAATGGTCGGGCCGTGTTGCGCCGTTCCCTAAGCTGTCACTGGACCAGTACCATCTACTACCGACATATCTACCTACGTACCTGCCTGCCTACCTATAACTCAACTCCCTCTCACTTGGCCGCCATGCCGAGCCACGACTTCCTTCTCACCGACGATGCTGTCGCCGAGCGGCTTATAAGTGAAGCCAGCGATGACTCGCCCCGCTGTTCGGCAGCTGGCCTTGACAATAGCCGAGCAAGGTAGGCGCCTATCTGTATGCTTGTGCTAGCCTTGCTCTGTGCGACAGCACCACCTGACTTTCCGCTGGAACGACAGGCCCGAGAACAAGCCCAAGCCCAACACAAGGTTCCTGCGCAATATCATTCGCACGACCGAGAACCACAACGCGGCACTCCTGGCTAAGGAGGCTGCCGAGTCTCAGGCCCGGCTCCAGCAGCTGCGCGAGGCTGAGCTGCACGAGCGCCGCCGCCACCGGCCCGAGCCCCACGAGGTTCGCCGCCGCCAGATGCGCCACATCTCTGCAATCCTCCATGGCGGTTGCGGGAAGAAAGCCACTGCCGCACCAGCGTCTTCATCCGCAGGCAGCAGCTCTAGGCATCCCCGCGGCCACCAAAAAGATGACAGCTCCGACGGAGAACGTGGCGGCATGCGGGACGAGCGCAGATCGCGTGAATATCGGAGCAATAGTCGCAGGAGAAAAGCCAAGGAGATGTCTCATAGCCGCGAAAGGGACCAGAGGCGACACAGGCATCGATCGTCCTCGCCAGATCGTGGTCAAGGACATCGTCATTGGTCCAGAAGAGAGCGCTCTCCCCTAGAGGCTGATGGCGGCGGAAAAGGCGATCGTCGGCACGGATCCCGCCATGACCGTTGCGCAAGGGAACCTTCGAGGAGCAAAAGCCCGGGGGACTACAATCGAAAACGTCTAGTCGGTGACGAGACGGAAGACTCGGATCCTCTCGACGACGTAATCGGCCCCCTCCTGCCGCCCTCACAGCCGACTCGCGGACGAGGCAATGCGGCACACGCGTCAGGCATAGACGCCCGCTTCTCGGAATCTTACGACCCCACGTCCGACGTCACTCACCAAGACCTCCCAGCAGAAGCAGGATCATCCGCAAAAGGCGGCGGCAGCGGGTGGGATGACATGGCCGAGGCGTTCAGGGATCGTCAGAAGTGGAAGGCCCAGGGTGCCGAGAGACTCCGCGCCGCCGGCTTCACCGAGACTCAGATCCAGAAATGGGAGCGCGGCGCCGGTGCACGTGCAGGTGATGGCGGGGACACCGATCTCGACAATTTTTGCTGGTCCAAGAAGGGGGAGTTGAGGCAGTGGGACCGGGGAAAGACGGTCAACGCCGACGGGACCGTATCGACGGGCCCTGAATGGGCCAAGTGAAGTGAGGGGCTTGGTTGGTGTCTTGAATTGCACGCCTCTTCTTTTTCCCTGCACGATTTTTTTTTTTTTTTTTTTTCTTCTCCCTTCCTTTCTCTAGGGTTACAGGATATGAAGCGGCATGGATTCGTTTTGATTCTGCATCTATGCCAAGAAGCGTAATCTCATTCTTCATATTTTCACAACATGGAAAGGGCCACATGTCGATCTATTCACGCTTTTTAGTTGGTTCGGGCTCATCGAGGATGCGATCTGGATATATCTCAGGCCTTGCCAATGTCCTGCGCACGAAACAGTAAAGCTAGGCTGTAGCAGAGCCAAAGCAGAGATTCGCATACATCACTGGAACGACAGACGAGGTCAAGGATTTCATTGTATTGAGAGCAAAATCCGGCTCCAATGCGTGCATTCATTCCACCACGTGCCCTTGCCGTGGGCCAAACGCCATGAATCGATGACAAACGACTCCATTTTTCCGAGACCGTGAATAAAAAAGTGATTTTGGCCGCCAAAGCCTCCCGAGCCTACCTGTAGCCACAGGCGTGCGACATCCCGCCCCCAAGCGCGAGTAACGCGAGGACCCATCGGGTCCATCCAGGGCTGAGCTGTTTCTCTGTGGGCACTTTACTCCTCGTCCTCCTCGTCGCCGGCATCATCACCACCCTCGGCGGCCTTGGCCTTCTTTCTCCGGACACGGCCGGGGCCGCCGCCAAAGGGCGAGGTGAGAGCGAAGTCGATGTGCTTCTGCGAGTCGAGGCGGACAATGAACGAGGGGACGTTGACGATCTGCTTGCCGACGCGGATGTGGCGCTGGCGGATCAGGACACGGGCGTGGTGGATCGACTTGGCGAGGCCGAGCTTGTAGACGCAGGTCTGCAGGCGGCGCTCGAGGAAGTCCTCGACCTTCAGGGCCAGCACGTAATCGAGCTTCATGCGGGACTCGTCCAGGACACCGACACGGACCAGACGGCGAATCAGGGCGTTGCCCTCGAACAGGCGCTTGGGGTCCTTCTCGTCGAGGGTAAGAAGCTGACTGTGGAAAATATTAGCGGAGCTCTCGCCCAGCCTACGCGGGCTAGAAAAGGCGGTTTAGCAGAGACGTTTAGACATACCGGGCAGCACGACGGATCTTGGACAGGGTGAGCTGGACACGCCAGACCTCGCGCTTGTTCTTCAGGCCATACTCGCCAACGAGCTTGAGCTCGGAGTCCCTGCATCGAGCAAACACATTATCAGCCCCTGTTCATAGACTTGAAGGAGAGCGCGCTCTCTTCAGTGGCCTAAGAGGAAGCATTTACAGTCGCGCCGCCTCGAAAGGACGACGGGGAACCTTGGCAGTCTTATGGAAGGTGGGGCGAACCATCCTGTCGAGTAGAGAGGTCGCTGGCTATGCTGTCAAGGTCTTTGTGAAGAAAAAGCTGTCGCGATATTTTCTTGGGATGAGGGGGAGGAAATGGCAAGTTTGGAGGGACTGGGGGAAATTCACGGAGAAGAGTCGGGCTCCATGAATTTGGATCTGCCGTAATTTAGCCGAGGGGAAAGTGCGAGCGAGCCCTAATAATTCACTACGCTTTCCGTTTTGAAAAAAAAAAAAAAAAAACTGGGCCCCACATGATCCCACTTTTTCCTGTTCAAGTTTCCTAGGTAGTTCCTCATTCTTTTCCTCCTTCCATATTCCTCTTTCTCCTTCTCCTCTCTTTGTCTCTTGGTCGGTCTTTTCCACTGATCTTCTTTCTCCTGGAGCATCCAAGACAATCATATTGGAGGCTTCCTTTCGACGGCTTCCTTTCGACGGCTTCCTCTCGAGGGCTTCCTTTTGAGGTCTTTCCACCGCCACTCAAACACCAGACTCCACGATGGGTATCTCAGGCGGTCTCCGCGCCGGCACTCGGTACGCCTTCTCTCGTCGATTCAGACAGAAAGGCCAAGTGAAATTGTCGACATATCTCCGGACCTTCCATGTAGGCGATGTGGTGGACATCAAAGCCAATGGTGCCGTCCAGAAGGGGTAAGCGAACTCTCTGGCGTCAAGAGGCGGGACTGAGCGATGGGGTCCGCGAGGGAGGGAACCTTGGAGGACGGCCGAAACAGCGGCTGACAGCACGGTCTCTTGGCTTCAGAATGCCGCACAAGGTCTACCACGGCAAGACGGGCGTTGTCTACAATGTGGCGAAATCAGCTGTCGGCGTAATTATCTACAAGAAAGTGAAGCATCGCTACATCGAGAAGCGCGTCAACCTCCGCATCGAGCACGTCCAGCCGTCACGCTCGCGCGACGACTTCCTGCGCCGCGTCAAAGAGAACGCCGCGCTCAAGCAAAAGGCCAAGGCCGAGGGCACCAGCGTCCAGCTCAAGCGCCAACCCGCCATGCCCAGGGAGGCCAGGACAGTCTCCACTGCCGACAACAAGCCCGTCACCCTCGCCCCCGTCGCGTACGAGACGACCATCTAGACGACCGGAGCAGAATTTGGAGATGGATTGATCGGCTGGTTTTTGGGCGCAATGGGAGAGCCAAGGGTTGATGGGAGGAAGCTCTTCTACAACTCTTCCTTGTTTCCTGCTGTCCGCTGAGAGGAACTCGGCGGCGGCGGGCGGTTTCTCGGTCACACGGCGGCGAAGTAGGGACGTTCCGGTGGTCTGGTTTTTTTGGGCGGGTGATCACACCCAAATCTGCATGGTGTTTATCAAAAACATGCTTTCTTGTTTTTCTTCGCGAATGGAACGGAAACAAACTTCACCGCATAGGGCAGGCGTCGGTTTTGGGGACTGGGTCAGTCGAGGACAATCATGACCACCAGGCAGACTGCAACTTAGCACCGTGACCGTGCAGAGAGCTTTCTGGTTGGTGATGTACATCTACAGCTTCAACGGTTCCCTCTCTCCCATTTCTTGGAAGTCGGGCACATCAGCACGTGATGTTCCGAGATGCGAGTGGCCAATGCTTAATGATTGATGAGATAGTCATGACAAAGAGGCTCAATTGAGTACCACCAATCTGATAGCTGTCATTTCATCGTCGAAGCCTAACGCCTCCTGGTAATAATAACATCTGTATGACACGATGCCCAGTTCGGAGCGTGATGCGCCACACTGAGCGAGACGGGGGAGTGCCCAAGGCCTGACACATTCTTTGACGACAACTCGCCCAGAACTGGGGGGGGGGGGGGGGGGGGGGGGGAGTGGCTATGGGCTGGAAAGGCAAAAAGGCAAAAACTAGGTATCAAACACAAGGGACAAACGATAAGGAACAGAACTAAAAGCGAAGGAGACAAAGACGGTCGATAGGCGGTTCTACCGAGGCGACATTGGTGGCCAACCGTCTGAGATGTGGTGTCTGCTAATCCGTGTTTCTCGATTGAGGATCCATGATGGGACCAGAACAGTCATTTTAGGCCACAGGACAAAGCTAGGTGCGGGGCGCGAGCGAAGAGAAAACACAGGTTTCGGTACTCCCAATCGCATGTTAAAACAACGGCGTCCATTCTCGTCATGTGACCAGAGGAGGGAGAAACAGACAAAATGAACTGAACCCTACTGGATGAAAGGAAGGAGAGGCAACATAACCTTGGTGAGTATGTTGATATAGCGGGCGGACAGATACGTGGGCCAAGGCGGTACAGTAGATGGCGTTGATGCGAAGCAGACGAGAAAAACAAAGAGACAAGTTTAAAAAAGAGAAAGCTTTCATGGACGTCGTGGGAAATCCGAGGCGTATGGTGTTGTTGTTCATGACACAAGGAAATGGACATCTCTGAGAGTACAGGAATGATGAGTGAAAGACGATAGGTTCTAGAGCAACATGGGTTGCTGGGTTACGTAGGGATGGTCGCAGGACAAGGTCCAGCAATACATCGTCACGAGAAAAAAAAAAAAAACCGGAAAATAAAACGTACAAAGTATAGGAATAAAAAATATAAAATAAAAAAAAAGAATAAAAAAAAGAAGCGAGTGTGTGGATAGAAGGACAGACCATCTCGATCCAAAATGGACAAGAAAGCCCACCGCAAACTCTGGCTAGCTAGGTGTCCTAGGCCCTAGAGCCGACGGTGCCCATGGGGGCTGTCGTGGTTGACGGCTGACCGGAGTGCGTGTGGGTGTGCGGGTGGTTGTGCTGGGCATGGTTGCCTCGTTTGGTGAGAGTAGTGACGTCGTGTTTTCCTGGATGACAAAAGAATCAGTCAGCTAAGTGCACAATGTTCAGGTCTGGGGAAGGAAGAGAACGGAGTGGCCTACCATCGCAGCAGGCTCGGACGTTCTCGAGTCGCGCAGCCTCCCGGTCTTGTGCCTCGTACATGACCCTGAGGTCCTCGGCGCTGTCATGCACCTCGCTCGCCTCATAGATGGATCGTTCATGGGCGCCGACGCTCCTGCTCCGCAGAGTTCCCAGCTGGCTCGATCGCCAGTAGCCGCTCAGGCGGCTCAGCGTCCCCAGCGAAGGCCGCTGCTCCTTCTTCTTTTGAGGCGATGGCATCAAGGTCGGCACGTCCAGAGACACGTTTACCATGGCCGGGGATTCGTTGCGCGTCGTGCGCGAGTTGTACGACGACAACGAGGGCGGGGCTCCCGTGGACGCGCGAGTTCCCATGACTGGGCGCCGCCCCATCTGCGGGTTGAATTCGTCGACATCCTCACTCGTGATGTGCTCGGCAATCTCTTCGGTGTCGGCCTGCCCTTCGACGTCGGTGCGGAGCAGCAGATACGAGAGCGCATTGAACCACGTCTCGTGGCGCTGCCCTGTGGTGCACGTGAACTTGATGGTGCGGCCGGGGGACAGGATGACCAGGCTCTTGCGGTGTAGGCCCGGGGGCATGGGGTTGTCGTCCGTGACCACCCGGACGGCCTCGATCGGCACGCTCTTGGTCCGCAGCTCCGAACGGCCGGCCGACGACGGGTCGCGGTCGCTCCAGTACAGCGTCCGGGTGTAGGGATGCACCAGAAATAGCGGCGCGTGGCGGTTCTCCGACATCTCGCCGCGCCCGGCCTTGCGCGTGTACTTCCACAGGTACTCGCCGATCATGGTTTGCGTGATGGCCTGGATCATGCGGGGATCCGTGTTAGGGCCGAACCCGTGGCTGTCCTGGCCCGCTATGCTGTTCTGCATGTTGAACCGCGCATCCACCTCCGAGGCAAACGATGAGATCGACGACTGCCTGCTATGCGCCGTGATCCGCGAGGGGCTAGGATAGACCTCGGTAGTCCCAAGAGCCGAGTTTGATCTGACGGGCCTCGGTGTCGGCGTGCCGCGTCCGGACGTGGCTGAGACAGGTGAAAGCGGTGGGGGCCGCTGGGGGTGCGCGGCCGGAACGACGCGTTGCGATAGGCTGAAGCCGGCAGCAGCGGCGGGCCCATGGTGCCAACGGTGCCGCTTCCGCCGGCGCCCGAAGAGTTGCTCCGCGCAGCCTCGATAGCCTGCTTGTGGTTGGATGGCAAGGGTGGCAGCGCCGCGGCCTGGAACGAGCCCCGGCTTGCCGCACTCCCGGGCCGCCTCGGCGGCGCCATGTCGGCTTCGAAAGCTCCATCTGCAGGCTTGATCTTGTGCCGGATGACGCTGCCGATGCTCTCCTGCGAGCGCCGCACCCGCACAGTTCCAGGGGTGCCTACACTAGTGCCGAAAGAGTCGTTCCGTCGGTGCCCAGCTTCGGGGCTGCCGGCTTTGGTCCTCGAGCGCATGATGTGGTCGATAGCGTCAGCTGTCAGAGACGTTGAGCTCCTTGGTCCGCCGTCGGAGCAGCCTGCTCCGAACAAGCTTGGCGTTGGGGTAAGTCGAGAGTTCCTTGAGCGGTCTTTGGGACTCTGGGGTTTCGGCGATGGGAGAGCCGCTGAGGGATTGGCGCGTCTCATCCTCGGCAATGATCGGCGACTCTGGTGCCTTGCCCTTATCCTTGGCCCGGCCGACCGCAAAAATGGCATTGCTGGGAGTTCGAGGCGTGTCTTCGCCGCGGGCCAGCGTGAAGCCATTACGCTTCGGGCTTGGGGAATGAGCCGGACGAGTGTCCACCGATGTGACGACGCCGGAGTAGCCGAGCTGAGGAGCCAGAGGCCCGAGGCCGGTGGGCTCAATCGGCTCCACATGCTCAGTCGAGATGCGAGATAGCGACAGGCCGGGCAGCGGAGGCCCGGTGGGGCTGACAGGCTCGACGTGCTGCACGGCGATTGCCGATATGGACAGCGCAGGAGCTGGAAAATCGGGCTCGGCACGAGGGTCGAGGCCCTGCGCCACAATCGGGGAGAAGGCAAACGTCGGCGAGATGATCTCGGGCTCGGCAGACGGCTCCAACCCCTCTGCCTGGATCGGCGAGAGTGCGAGCATAGGCGCAGGAGTCTCGGGCTCGGCGCGGGGCTCCAGAGCTTGTCCCTGGATCTGGGATAGGGCAAGGACTGGATGGACGGGAGGCACCGCGACCTCGGCGATCGGTACCACGTCCTGGGTTTGTATCTCCGAGAACGACAGGGCCTCTGGAACAGGAGGAGCCACTCGTAGCTGTTCTAACTGGACCGGAGCCACATACTGCGTCTGAATGTCAGAGATCCCGAGGGTGGCTGGGATGGACTCGGCGTTGGTCGGTACGGCGGCTAGGAGTCCCACGGGCGAGGTACCAACTTCCGGTTCGGGCTCAGCGATGGGCACGACCTCTTCGGCAGCAATAGTAGAAATGCTAAAAGTAGGAGCGGGAACTGCCGGTGACTCGGCCTCATGCCGAGGCTCAACATGCTCCATCTGGATGGAGGAGAGCACGAGCGTTGGAGGCGCCGGGGGCGGTTCCGCAGTCTCGCTGATTGGCTCTATTTCTGCGACCTGGATTGTGGACATGTTGTAACGGATAGGCGGAGCAAGGACGACGGGTTCAGCGCGGGGCTCGAGATCTTCGACCCGGATAGCCGACAGGCTTAGAGAAATAGGGGTCGGCGGAACAGCCTCAGGCTCGGCGGTTGGCTCAACGCACTCGGCCTGGATGGCTGAAATTATCAGAGCAGGCGACGGAGCTGCAGGCTCGATGACGGGCTCAACATGCTCGATTTGAAGTCCAGACAAGCGGAGAGCAGACGGCGGAACTTCGGGCTCGCTAACTGGCTCGACGTGTTCCGTCTGGATGCCCGAGATACTGAGAGTGGGCGGGAGGACCCCGGGCTCGCCCACTGGCTCGACGGCCTCCGCCCGTATGTAGGACATGGTGAGGGAGACTGGCGGGGCCAGGATTGGAATGGGGAGAGCACCAATTCGAGGAGGTGATGTGGGCGGGGAAGGGAACTGGGCAAGCTCCTCTTCCATATCGGGGTCATGCTGTGCGCCCGCGTCGCTGTAGGCAAACGTCGAGGTAGACACGGGTCGCGAGCGCTGGCCGTCCTGGTCCCTAATCTCCAACCACGACATTCCAGGGTCCTTTGGTGGAGAGGCAACAACCGAGTCCATGGACAACGGCCGCTCGCCGAAGACTGCCCTGGTGTCAGGCGAGTCAGGCGAGTCCGACACCAGACGAACCTCCACGGGCTCTGTCATCATGCCACTGTCGACCATGACCACCTTGGGTAGTGGGGGGACCTCGGGAGGCGGCGAACGCCTCCGTTGCACGATTGAGGCAGGGGTCATGGACCGTACGCTGCGTCTGCTCGGAGTTGCAACCAGAGACTCGTCGTCGCTCCCATCGAAGTCTCCAAGCTCAGCAAAAAGGCTTTGTCCGGCTGCCTGCGGCGTACCAGACACGCTGCTCGTGGCGAAGCTGGCGGGACTGCTCTGGAACGCGGGCTCTTCGCTGGCTTGTCGCGAGCGGCGGGACGAGAGAGTGCCGCGACTGAGCCGGATGCGCATCTTCTGGGATGGCAGGGCGGTGGGAGTCTTGACACTGGACACCGAGTAGTCATCCTCGTCCGCCGAAGTGGACGCTGTGCTGTGGTACGAGTATCGGGTCCGGCTCTGCGCCAGCCCCAGAGAAGGCGGACGCCTCAACCGGCCCAAGCCCGTGGGCGCGCCCTCGGTTTCCGTAGCCGCGTCGTCGTCGCTCAACTCCTCGGCGCCGGTCTGAAAGTCCTCTGTCTCGGTCGCACGCTCGTCATTAGCCGTCTCGAACGCACCGTCGCTCGTCTCGTGCGCCGTTTCGAAATGGTCACTGGACTCTAGGACTGCGGGCATTTCGGTCGTCGGCAGCACATTGCGCTCGGCAGGCCCACGGGTGGGGCTCGAGTGTTCGCCGGCTTGATCCTCCCAGTCGGGGTCGTCGAGGTAGATGTCACTGCGGCTGGCACGAACCCCGCCGAGCTGGCCCGGCTTCAGGGGTTTCTTGAACTCGCGAGAGTCCACCTTGCGGTTGCGGCGAGTCGAGTTGTTGGACGGGTCGCCTCGCATGCGCTCCATCTCGTCGCGGAGATCCTGGACGATGCGCTTCAGCTCCAGCTTCTCGGTCTTCTCGCGGTGGTTGTTGGCCCTCAGGCTTTGAATGGTTCGCTGCGCGTGGTGCAGAGATGTCTTGAGCGTTTCGGACTCCAGCATGGGGTGACGCGGCGTGCCTTTTACGGGCGAAGGCGGGGGCGAGTGCTCAGGAGTGGCGTTGTCAGTCGCCGTTTCGAAGTCCTCGTCGCTCATTCCCAGATTGACATCTCGCTCCAGCGTCCTCCCTCTCTGGGTAGAGAAGGCCTTGGCGAGTTCCTGATTCTGGCTTGTGAGATCCTCGATTTTGCGCTGCATGGCAGATCTCTCGCTCTCGGCCATGACCATGTTGCGCTTGACGGTGCCCAGCTCAATGTCATGGTGTTTGACGGTGGCAGCGTGCTCGTCTACGAGCTTCGAGTGTGTCACCTTGATCTCATCCAGCTCTCTCTGCGTCGAGTTCTTCTCGGCCTGCAAGACGTTGAGGGCCTGAGTCAACTTTTTCTCGCGTTCGGACGCCTCCTTCTGCGAAGCTATGAGCTCGTGTAACTGCGTCTCAAGATTCCAGTTCTCATCCTTGTAGCGGTGCTCGTTCTCGTCCAGGCTCTTGACACGCTGTTGGAAGTTCTCGGCATCAAGCTCAAGCCTTGATTTCTCCAGCTTGATGTCCCTGAGCTCCTCATCCCGTTCGGCAAGCAGCGACTGCAGGTTACGGACTTGGGATATAAGAGACGTGCTGATCTCGGCCGCGAACTCGATATCGTGGATTCGATTCGCCGGTTGGTTGCGCAACTTGCGGTTTGGCACGCTCAGCTTGGTCGGAGAGCCCGTAGCTTGGCTTTCAAACTTGGACGGACTCACAGAGCGCTGGGAAGGAGGTCAGTACATTTTGTATCGCGAGTTTCTCCGAGGCAGCAAGAGGGCGGTGCACATACCCTGCCGCCCTTTCCTTCGGGGGCGAACGGCGAGCCGGCAGCAGCCTCGTTGCTTGGTATCCTCTGCTTGGGAAGCAAGGTCCTGGAGGTCTCTCTGGTCACCTCGCTATAGTCCCGCTCGAGATTTACGAGCGTTTTCTTGAGTTCAGGCGGCACCTCCTCTTCGGCTTGGAGCTGCTCCACCTCTTTCATCTGCTCCTCGATCTGCCTGCGGTGTTCGACCAGCGCGGTGCCAGACTTACCCACTTCTTCCAGTTTGCTATTTGTCTCGAGCAAATGAGCCTGGAGGGCTCGCTTTGCCTGCTCTGCGGAGGTTCCAGGGCCAAAGGAGAATATCTGCGGATCGAGGGTGGAATAGCGAAGATGCCTGGCGGTGCTGGGTGGGTTCGCCACAGACACGAAGGGGTCGTCGCCTCCTCCCACCCCGGAGGGTCGAGGAGAGGCCATTGAGTTCGCCATCGTGGACGAATCGGCCTCTTGCTGCGCCCAGGAAGCTACTAGAGCATAAAAAGCATGCGACTTGTCTGGTATTGGGGGCTTGGGAAGGAAAAAGAAGAAGAAAAATAAGGGGACAGAAAGTAGCGATTTGCGCCAGGAGCCCAGCGAACGAGATCTGGCGCGGAGCTCTCCCTCGTTTCCCCTGGTTGTTTTTGTTTTTAGTTATCCCCACCCCAAATAAGCCGGCTCCGAGCCAGGTAGGCCGCTAGGTAGGTGCCTCTACCCAGGATGTGGTCGACCTCCGAGATACCTGCAGCTGGACTAGTGGAACGCAGGCCCGGCTGGTTCGTAGATGAAATATGCCGGGCGATGTTGAAATGAAGATCTCGAAAGCGACCAAAGGAGAGGAAGAATATTAAGGCAACGAGAGTGACGACGGGAGGCGATCGCGGAGCACGAGGAGCCGCGTTGAGGCCGGGCCGTAGGTTGTTTTTGTGGGTGGGCGGTCCTGTCGGGCTGGCGAGGCTGGAATGTTTACGTCCAGCGGTGCCCTGGGGCTTCAAAGACAGCAGACGCGACCAAGGCCTGGCTGAGGGAGGGTGCGGTGGCGCGGTGGATATGTGGTGGGTGGTGCTGCAGCTAGCACGGCAAGCTGCGTGCTTGCTCTCTGCCCGATGCTGTGCGTGTGCGTCGGCCTGCCTGGACAGGCGATGGCTGGTTGTGGTGGGTCCAGTGGTTCTGTTTTGGTGGGTGGGTAACCGCGCAGCTTTGAGGGTCCGGAGAGGAAATTATTCCACGGGGCGACCAAACAAATTGCAGTGAGAGACCCGGTGTAAACAAACGGGGATGTGCTGGCGGGAGGGAAAAGAGGGCGCAGGCAAAAACGAGACAGAGAGAGTGACGCAAACAAATTAATGTAGCTCCAGGAATGGAGGACAAAGAAGGCCAGATATTATTACGATTATGCTGTTTGCCCCATCCAAATCGAAGACAAGCCACCCCATCAAGGAATGGATAGACATGTCATCGAAGCCGGAATGCACCAACGCCCTCTGTGCGGCACGGTGGTCGCGTCCTGAACTGGTCTTGCGGGAAGACAATGCAGGGCGGGGACGGGGCACGCGGACGGGAGAGAGGAGACACAGGCAGAGAAATTACAAATGACGGGAAGAAAATCCGGGCACGGGCATGAACAATGAACGGGTTGCAATGCGATCCAGTGAGGAGAAAAAAAAAAAAAAA
The DNA here is from genome assembly GCA_002197995.1 of Gaeumannomyces sp. JS-464. NCBI lineage: Eukaryota > Fungi > Ascomycota > Sordariomycetes > Magnaporthales > Magnaporthaceae > Gaeumannomyces > Gaeumannomyces sp. JS-464. Next base: position 1,391,192 of record NGZR01000001.1, on the reverse strand, counting down.
AAAAAAAAAACACATCCCAGCATCCGGAAGTCAACAAACCCAAGAGCAACGGCGCGAGCTGGTATCTGGTAGGTAGCTGTGCGAGTCGTGGTGGAGATGTGCTGTGGGCCCGTGGGACCTCCTCACGCTCCTCCAAGCTCTCGCTCTCTGGACTCTAGGTGGGACCGACGCAAGGATCTCCATGACAATAATTTACATAGGTACCTAGAGGTAGGTAGGTACACGCACTGAGCAAACCAAGCGGCCTCCTGCGCTCCTCACACTGGTCTCTGGTGCATTGTGTCAACGTTTGGTGGTTGACTCCAGAATCACGGACCAAGGCCTCGTCGCCAGTCGCACACGCAATGGTGACGGGCCTGAAACACCGACTGCTGAAGTGGTGACAGTTCGACCGAACAACCGCCCAGGCCTTGCTTGCTTGGGCAAGGCCGCGGCGGCTGTCTAACATCGGCATCTAACATCGGCACGCTAATGCCCCTGTGATTACCGTCATACGAACGACAGATCAATGTCGCCAACCGAGAGCCGCCAGAGGCATTTGGCAGCTTTCCGGAACGCACGCAGGGAAAAGGGGCACCGTCTGTTCTTGTTCGACCCGCCAGCCCGTCTCCCTGCGCAAGCTCGCGCCCGGGCGCTGCGAACCTCGGGCGGAGCGTCGAGGTATATGTATGTGTCCCTAATGCGCACCCAATTCTGAGCAAGGCAAGGTGTCAGCTCTACCCCCGCCCAAACGGATCCCCAACAAGTCAATGATGCACATATCTAGAACGGTTAAGTATCCTGTAATATTCTTCGCGTTCCGTTCGTCGTCGGCAGAGTCGAAAAAACACCTACTATGAGCGTGTTGAGAAGGTAGGTACCTCAGCAAACAGCGCATGAATTTACTTGATTGAATCTTCTTAGATTATGAACTAAGCTACCTACCTACCTACCTATCCAGGTAGGTACGTAATAGGTACCTAGGTAGGTAGGTAGGTACCTACGTACAGGGACCTAGGCCTTCCCGTACAATGGGAAAGCGGGCTTCTGGTCCATGTGCAACAAAAGGGGACGACCGCTCCTGCGCCATTGTGTGTATCCATGCCTACCACCTACCAGGTAAGTACCTACCTAGGTAGGTAGGTAGGTACGTGCCTTGACATGTGCCTCCATCAACCGCCACGATCAGTAGACCAGGGCATTGACGCTAGCACGGCAGTACCTAATTGACATCATCATTCCCACGCACCAGTTGTATTGGCGCATCTGCACCTGACACTCGGAAGGCGATAAACTGATAGTAAAAGAACTACGATAAGTACCTATCTATGACAATAAAGATAGGAGAAGAAGAAAATTGGGGAAACGGATCAAACGAAGAAAAGAGAAACGAAACGAAGCGAGAGGAAAGAGAACAAAGAAAAAGAGGGGGTGCATCCGCGCTTTTTATTTTTATTTTTATTTTTATTTTTATTTTTTATTTATTTTTATTTTATTTTTATTTTTTTTATTTTTTATTTTTTATTTTTTATTTTTTATTTTTTAACTCTTGGGTTGAGGACCCGGGCTAACGGAGCATCCACCTCGATCTCCATATTTGTTTGCAGTCGCGCTATGGAGGTTTCCCGATTGAGGGTGGTGTATCGTCCACCACGTTTGGTAGCGCACGCCCGGTGAGAGTTGAAACCGGCCCTATCAAGCGATCGACTTCTGACTTTCGGGTTGTGATCTCTAATCCTGATATCACGGTAGGACCGTCGGCTCGTGGGTCTGGAGGTTATGGGCGGTTCCTGGAATCTGCCGCTTTCCTGGGCCCCGTGATTCTGTTTTTGGCTGTGTGTCAGCGTTCGTGATCATTGCTCATCGTGTCATGAAATCGCGGTAAATGCGGTGGGGCTTGTAGCAATAAGAACAAAGCCTCGCGACCTACCGTGAGGTTGTTCACGCCTAACTAGACCCCAGGCCCATGTCTCCTTCTTGTGAAGTATCTACCAAGGAGGATCCGCTGGAGCTGATCGTTATATCGCCCTTCTTGGGAACAGGAGACTGAACATGCTTGGTTTGAGGCGCGGGTCGATGCGTGAGTGCTTGCACTCGATCATGGGGCGGGGCCGTGCTCTGCGTCTTGCCCGTATTGGATCCGACAGCTTGCACCGCGGGGCCACGGTATCGATTCGCGGTAGAGGTTGGGAAAACAACTGTAGGTGGTCGCGGCTCAATAGGAGTCGGTGTTCTGACTTTCTTGGGGCTCTCTTTGTTTCCCTGTGGAGGCGTGTTGCTCGAGGCTGGCGATCGAAAAGGTCGAGGAGGCATGTGGCCTGAGCTCTGCATTGGCTTGGTGACGGCTTTGCTGCTCAGTCTTGAGACTGAATGGCCGTAGTTTCCGGGTTGGCCGGACATGGCAGGAGTGCACAGCGTCTGCGGGAACGACATTCCGAAAAACTTCGAGTCTTGTGAGGAATTCTCACGAGCGAATTCAAGGTACGGTGTCGAGGGGGTCAGGATATCGGTCGTCACAGTGACGCTCCCGTCGTAGATAAAAGGCCTTGCCCGCATGCTGCCCTTGTCGTCGTCATATTGGTCGTAGTTCTCCCCCATCCCTGGATAGGGTGTTAAAACATGCCTGAATTCAGCATCTGTTGTCGGTAACAGTAACTTTGGTCGCAGGTGAGGGGGTGTTGGGCTTGGGGCTGTTGGGGTTTCAACATTGGGGCTTCCTCTTTCTAACACCCTGACCGACTCTGATTCTTGGGTGCCCGAGGCCGATAAAGGATTCGAGTGGAATGCACTATTCGGTATCTCGATCCTGGGCGACAGCGCCTTGATCCTTGGGCTGATTGGGTTACCAGAGGTTGTGATGGGTGCTGCGCTGGACCGTTTCTCGGTGGCAGTGTGGGATCGAACGTCAACGTTCCGAGTTAGCTGTATGCCCAGTGATGGATCTGGGTGGCCGCAGCCGTCATGTCCTAGGGAATGCGTTTGAGTTTCTTTTCGCTCTTCCGGGGGCGATGGGGTCCGCCGACCCGGGTTCGCAGCACTCGGGGGTTTGATGTTTTCGGGAGGCGGTGGCGCGGGGGGCCGGCTGGGGAGAAGAGGTGGGTGATCCCCATTGGAATCAACACCTGCCTCTGCGCTGGCGTCGTCGGGCTCTGCTCGTTGGACTAGCTTCGCACATGCCGGTAAATCCGTATCGACAACCAGCAGCTCCTTCACACCACGCCCGAGAAGACCGTAGACGCAGACCTCGCCGCCCTTGATACCAATGACAGCGCTACTTCCTGCGTACGTCATGTCCCCCTCGGTTCCAGTTCGGTTGCAGAAAACAACGATAACCTCTTCTTCTTTCTCTGCTCTGATCAGCGGCTCCAGCCGTGAAACCCAGTACCCAACAACGTCCAAGTCTGGCTGTTGAGGCATACGGCTGTAATGCCGACTGTCTTCGCTTGTCGGCCAGGCCATTGATATTATGACCAGATTGCATTCGACATGCAAAATATGGAATGCGAATTCGAACGCAACCATGGCTTCAAGCTGTACGGGCTGTGACGGATTAGATTTCTGAGAGATGTTGATCATAGGAACTGGGCACTCACTTCAGGTCAGAGCCAAGTCCCACGGCAATATTCCCAAGCCCAGATACCCAACTGTCGAAGAATCCATCCTTGCCCTCAAGGGCCCATTTTTCATCGACGTAGCACAGAAATGTTTTTCTGTAGTTCGCAACCGTTTCGCCGTCGCCGTTGATCAGAATGGACGAGTTGTAATACTCTGGAGACGTCGGCCACATCGGCCTCACGTCTATCTTCTCTGGGTAGCCAGCACTACATTGCAGTCCAACTTCAGGGCTGTTGTTCGAGCCCAGAGGGCACTGATGCCCGAACCGGCGGGTTCAAGGTACGGGGAGATTTCTTGTAGAGATTTGAAGTGGTAGCCTACTCAGCGGTTCATCTTCGAGTTAGTATCCTCATATGGCATGGTGAAAAATATACGCCGTAGCAGCATATGAGGGAGAAGTTGCGCGAATAAGCCAGGGATGGATTTAAGATGGATTTAAGATGGTTCCATAACTAAAGGAGTATCGGGGGTAGCCTACCGGTAAAGGACAGCTCGGGTAGAACGAGTATGTCCAGACCATCAAGTTCTTCTTCTCGTGCTTTTGCCAAAACGGCGTCCGCGCGGGTGAGGTTGAAGTCAACGTCTCCAACCTGGGGCGCGAACTGAAGACATGCTATCTTCATTGCGAATGCGGAGTTTGATGCACTGTCAGATACTTATTCCCAAAGCGACATCGTGTGATGACAGCAACTGGGACACGATTGAAACGCGAAGTTAAAAGAGCATGAAGATGAACATGGAGTGTCATGGAAGTCTAGATTGGAGAGCGAAGAGGGGAGAGAAGCTGAGGGAGGTGTGGCGGGGTGCTCCAGCCTTGGAGCGCTTACGCTGCACTTTCATGTTTTAACTGGAGGAAGGAGGTGGTGGGTGGGGTACCTGATGCTTCAGTGGTGCATCTACATACCTGAGACTGGGGCTCGAGCTGGTGGTCTAAAAATAGGTAGGTACCTACCTCTAGGTACCAGGTACTTATCCACCACATTTCGGCACATTGTATGTAGATTTGAGCAATGTTTGTTTCTGGTGGTCCAGCACCGGCGAGGGCTGGTGGCAGCGTGGGCGTGTGATTGCTTCAGGTGTGGGGCAGGCGGTTCTTCTTCCATGTAAGTACCATGAGACCCTTGCCGTTGATTTTCCTCTTCTCGACCAACCACGTATTTTTTCCAGGATAAATCCAAGAAATTGTTCTCTTTTCGGGCCAACTGACGGGCACCTGAGGGGCTAGGTTGGGCAAATCATGCTTCATTGATCCAATAGAACGTCCCAAATTCTAGCCTTCCCAGTAGTGTACCGGACTCCCGGGCCCAACTCGCCGAACCACATGCAAGCATACCTAGGTACCTATGTATCACACAGGTGATCAGGTAGGTCCTCCCATTTAAGTACCTAAATAGGTACCTAGCTATCTAGTTGTTATCTTGAAAGCGAAGGTGTTGATTATGTGCCGGGCACCTGTTCAAGCGGGAAAACGCTGCCTGTTAACGAGACAAACCATCCGCTTGTAAAAGGACTAATTGCTACAATACCGGCTGGGTAACGACGGGTGTATGGAATTTCACCTCACAGACACCGGACTCAGTATGATGGCTAGTTGGTAACATCGCCGAACACACCAGACACGATGGAAGCAGGGCAAGGTCAAGTGGGTCGTGGATCAAGGCGTGGATCGGGTAGAAATAGCCACAATGATAATTCACAAGCGCCAACGCATTTATAGCCCGCTAAACCTCCTCCCAAAAGGGGGAAAAAGAAAGAAAAAGAAAGTAATTGCGCAGGGAAGAAACAGGGAGTGGGTTTACTAAGCTCTAACGCAGAGTCAGGAGAAAAGAGATGCATCTGGGCCTTTTTTTTTTTTTTTTTTTTTTTTTTTGGTACACTGCCAGTGATTCTGTGAATCTGAAGGGGGGTGGACGGCTTACGACCGGGCTGGGTATAAAATGTGGAACGAGGTCTTGTTGACAAGCTACCACACCAGGCTCTTGCGTACCAAACTTTGTCGTGAATCCAGTCGAGTGTCGGATGGTAACTTGGTAAGCAGGGACATGGCCAGATCTTGGACATGCTGAGGAAGCTCGATGGTGTAAAGGCTGCCATCAGCCGATTGTACAACTGGACCCATTGGCCGGTTGACAGCATGGTGAGGACAATCAGGTGTGATCTTGCTGATCGTAGCAACGATGTCGTCATTGGGATCGTAATCGAGCCGGTGGGCCTTGTGAGTTCGAGAGCGCAGGTCACCTCGGTTTGATATTCCTCGCCGTTGCCGGGGTATTGAAGAAGGTCTCGGGATTTCAGAAGCAAATCCACTTGATGTTGTTTGCCGCTGCCGTGGAATGGAAGAAGGTCTTGGGATATCAAGCATTCGTCCGCGGAGATGACTATCAGAATCAGGGCTAGGAACCAAAGAAGGAGCATCCCATTCCCCCCATGTGTGCCCAAACTGGTCTGATGCGCAATAGAGTCACCTGGCGTAAAGGTAATGCGCTGAAGCGAGTCGCGGTTGCCGCCCTGACGGCCTCTCTTCTCGGATCCAGAGAGGGATCGGCTTCTAGGATGTCCCAAGGGGTGGCGGGTTTGCGCACGCCGGCTGCTCGGTCGGGCGAATGGGGGGCTGCTTCGAGCGGAAAACGAATCGTTGGAATGACTGCGTCTAGCAGATAGGGGCCGCCGGGAATGGTAGATCGCGAGCGAGTGTCGGGATGCGCTTTGGGGGCAACAGTTGATGGGGGGGCAGGCAAAGCCTTGTCGTTCGAGGGGGGGACTACGCTCTGAGACCGAGGCGGAATAGTACCCATAGGTGGGACGGTGTTGTGGGATGCTGTGAAGGATGTGGTAATATCTGCGCTCTGGCTGCGTGTCTTTGCCGACCGGATTTTGGGCGCTATTTCTGGGATGGGAGCTTCATCGCGAGGCGTGCCCTCCTCGCAAATTGTATTCCGAGTGCGAGGTCCTGAGAGCGGCTCTTCTGCAGGAAGCTGTTTTGCGTTCGGCTGAGAGTTCAGGGACGGCGACCCTGCCGTAGGTGCTGGAGCTTGCTTAGCCTCCCAAACCTGGGGTTCAGAAGGCGACTGACTGGTTGTTGCTGCTAGCGAGGCAGGTGCACAAACGGAGAACATGGACATAACCCTGTCTATCGGCGTGTCTAGGGGAGACATAGTTGTTGATGTTGGCGACTTCAACAGCTGGCGAGGTGGCACCCAGTAGAGTTGACTGTCCTGGTTGCGCGGAGCCTGAGGGGAATGCAATGGCGACGTGTGGAAGCAGAATGGCGACATAGGCGACGAAGGTGAGGTGTTCCTAAAGAACTCTAGGAATGGCGTTGTCGGGCTCAGAGGCATATGAAGGTCAGTGGCGCCGGGAGCAGCTGACTGATTGGTTCCGCGCCGAGGCAAATCTCCAGACACGGCTGATTTGGCGACAATTTGCGGTCGCAGCGTATCGGGAACGGGGCTTGGGCATGTTGGCGTTTCCACATTCGGGCTCGTCTCTTCGCTCGAGATGTCAAAGCGACGATTTACACCATCGTGGGGAGTTGCGGTGTGTGTGACTTGGGAGGTTTGCCCGGGGATTTGAAGTTTGGGAATCTTAGACTTGGCCCTCGAGGCACGTGTGGTTGCTGGCGATGGGCTCCCCTCGCGTGTCCGGTGTCGAGCCGGCCTCGGTGGCGTTGCAACTCGGGGTTTGGTCCTTGTCTCGGAGGCTGGAGCGAGGGACGGCCACATCCTATCAGGCACCAAGCCAGGGCTAAGCTGAGATTGCTTGAACCCGGATTCCGAGCTCTGATGAAGAACCGACGGAGGGTCCTGAGGCCGGCATGTTTGATCACTGTCGGCTTGGACTAGCTTTGCAAACGGTGGGGGCCTGTGTATCGACGACAAGAAGTTCTTTGACCCCCCGTCCAAGCAGACCATAGACGGAAACTTCGCCGTCCTTGATGCCCAAGACGGCGCTGGTGCCTGAGTAAGCGACACCATCTTCCGAGCCACAGCGGTTGCAAAAAACAACAATAACTTCCTCACGGCCCTCGATTGAGATCAGAGGCAAGAGCTGCTGGGTCCAGGAAGTGAGAGCATCCATGTCAGGCTCTGAGGGCATGCGACTGAACATGCGCGCTTCCGACTGGGCTGCCCAGGACATGGTGACGAGGATGACCTTGGATGCTGCCTCAACGGCATGGAGAGCAAATTCGCAGTCAGGTGAAGAGGTGCTACATTGTGTGAGGATGTGAAAAGTTAGTATGCGATTTTTGGGTAGGGAATGGAAAGTAAAGCTTACCAAAGATCAGTTGAGATCCCTATCGTTGTCTGCCCGATGCCATCGATGATCGCGGAGACAAACCCATCTTCTCTGCTTTCCAAAGCCCACTTCTTGTCCGAAGCGGTCAAGGACCTTTTGCGGATGTTTGCAACTGTTTCGCCATCTCCGTTTACCACAACCAGTGAATTGTAGTATTCCGGTGATGCTGACCAGCTCGCACTGACTTTCTCTGGATATCCTACAGCAACAGTGGCATTGTATCGAAGGGCGGTGGTACGGGCCCAGAGTGCGGTGATACCCGAAGTTGAAGGCTCGAGGTACGGAGAGATGTCTTCTAGGGAGTTGAAGTTGCTACCTTTGGGTATTATTAGAGTTCTCGATATTTAAACCCACTCTACGAGACCTCATCCGGGGAAAACGTACCTGTGAAAGCTAACTCGGGGCAGACGATCGCGTCTAAATCGTGGAGAGCTGTTTGGTCGGCTTTGCTGAGGACCGAGTCGGCTCTACTCAGGTTGAAATCGACGTCGCCAGTCTGCGGGGCGAATTGAAGGCAGGCGATACGCATCGTGTTGACTTGATCTGCAGCGCATGGGCCAAGGGGTGAAGGAGTTGAAATTCCCGTTGAGCCAGACGGGTGTGATCGGATGGAGCGAGAAAGGAGGTCACAATGCCTTCAGGATAACGAGATCGCATCGAAAGGAGACGACAGTGCTGCCTTCTAGATTCTTCCTAACGCGAGCATGTGGCGCGAGTTGAGGGTGCAGGAAGGGATGAGTACAGAAGGAGGGTCGTCATGCTGAACTATTCGGGATGGCGGAGCCTTTTGATACCATGGACGGTAGACATGGAAGCCGCGAACTCGCCTGTCGCGCCAGATTGGGCGCTTGGAGGTGCATCCCAGAGGCGCCATAGTGCGAGCTGACACTTCCAGCCTCTTTGTCAAAGGACTCCTGTCGGTAAGCGCCGTGAATGGACATCACGCTAATTGGATCACGCACCTTGTCGGCATGCGGTTCCGGGATCGATGGGACATGCAGAAGATGCTGCCAACAGCCCACTCCACAGTACCTCACCTACGTGCCCCTGATTGGCCGAGCTGCCACCGTGCTACAGTTGGCCGTGGGAGGGGTTGTGCATGGGCGGGCGCTTGAGTCTTTTCAGGGGTGTCAATCCGGCATGGAATGGGCTGCGGGGGCCTACAGTTGCACACGTAAACATCGGAAGTTGCAGGCTGCGAAGGCACAGGCTGGGTAAAGGCACCTGGTAGGTACTTGTCAGTAGCATCTAGAGAGGCGATGGTCGGCGATCTGCCCAAGGATCTTTTTTTTTTCTTTTTTTCTTCTTCTTTGTCAACCTATACTGGAGGTATCGTTCGTGGTCCAGACTAGGCACTACCACCCGGGCAAGTAGACATACGAAAGGGGGCTTCATTGAATAGGTAGTCGGGTACCTGGGTACTTTCGTTTGTCTGGCATATCGTCTGTGAAATAGGTAGGCACCTACCTAGGTACAGTCTTAAGTTTCACACAAGAAGGCTCGTTGGCAAATATCACATGGGGCGCGGAAACATGCAACGTTGATGTCCCCACCGCCAAATTCAAGCCGCATAATTTAAGCGCCGGCCGTGGCACTTTTCGAAGCGAATTTTTCAGGTCTTGATTGTGTCCGCATGGGCAAAATGTGACAATACTTGCTGAGCCAATCAACAGGCGACACTAAGTGAGTGCCCGTGTGATGACTCTTACCCTTGCACCCTTGATCCATGCCCTGTCTCCCCCATGGAGCTCGGGCGGCTAGGACCTGCAGGTTCTCCCTGCCCCTTTGAGTGCCGCGAAGTACGCGCAGATCACTTCCTCTCATCCAACCACACATTTATAGGGGATAAATTCCGAAGATCTATTCCTGTTTTGGAAGGAGGCGGGCACTCGACGACACTCAAAGAAGATTTGCCGACGAGCTCATCACTGAGTTGCGTCCAGCATTCCCCGAGCACACCTACCAAGGCGAGCCCGATCAGCGCAGCCTTATCGGTCAACACTCCATCACGCGCACAAGTGGAAAAAACATGAAAGGATACAGAAACAGGATACAAGGAGGTGAAAGCAAGCCGACAAGATGAGTGTTGCCTCGGTTGGCCCCTCGCACGGGCCATAGCCCCAGATACATTAGGTACCTACCTAGATTAGAATCCTGCTCCGCCATCCCCTCCAGCTTGGATAGCGCAGAACCTCGCGCATATCAGAGCGCGGAACTGGCTGGTCTGCTACTTAAAAAGCTTAGGCATATCGAAGCGATTGGGGCTTGCGCCTAAGAAATTCCAAGTTGTAAGCGGCCAGGTACTGGGGAATCAATGTGGAAATGGCCTTTGTCTCTTTTGCGGTGAGAAGGAGTCTTGGAGGTGTGGCTGGGTGCGTTGTTGACTCCAGCACGCACGCCGCTTCCCCGCCCCCGGCCTGATTGCACGCGAGCCAGCTGTCCCGGCTAGGAAGAAGAAAAGGAAGAGGCGGATAGAAACACTCCCGTGAAGGATTTCCTTTTCTTAATTCCCCTTTCCTTCCGCCCTTTCGTAGTAATGATGTAGGTGTTATGGAGCAGTACCAGAGAAAGGGGGAACAGCTTGATTGTGATTACGTAAGCAACACGCCAGCGAACTACGGAGTAGGCAGTAACAAATTCGGGAGCTTGGGGGTGGTATCGTCTGGGTAGATTTTCATTCCTCACTCGGCGCCCAGAAAACAGCTGCAGTTTCCATCACGATGGAAGCTACCGCGCCAGTCGCAGTGTTCAAAAGGCGCGGGGCCAAGGCCAAGGCCAACATCAGAAAGCGGGCAACGACTCCACCGGCAGCGACAGTTGGGGACGGTTCCGAAAGCTCCGACTACTCGTCTTCAGAGGACGAGGCGGGCCAGCGCGTGAAGCGGAGAAGGAGGAATAATCACGGCGCAGCCACGACGTCCTCCTCCACTTCCGGGCCGGGAACACACGGCAACGACCTCTCGGCGACCGTCTTCAAGGCCGACAGGAGCGTGCCCATAACCGACTCCAACGACGCGACCAAACGGAGCAACTGGTATGACGAGGACGGCGCCGACGCGCTCTCGTACAAGAACCTCCTAGGCAGCACAAGGGCCAGGCCGCCTGCCGCGCCTAACGATGCCCAACAGCCAGACGGCCTGTACAAGGGCCTGGCGAACAAGACAAGCTTCGTGCAAAAGAATCCGGACGCGCCGTCGAGGACGGTGGGACCGGTCAAGGCGCCGACAAACATCCGGACCGTGACAGTGACAGACTTTGCGCCAGATGTTTGCAAGGATGTAAGTTACGATTCCTTCTGCAGTACCGGCGGCGCATGCTCCACGCGAGATGCTCTCTTTTCTTTCTCCCTCCCTCAATTACGCGGCTGCTGACAAAAGCCTCTTTCCACCGCGACAGTACAAGCAAACGGGCTTCTGCGGATTCGGCGACAACTGCAAGTACCTACACGCGCGAGAGGACTACAAGGCGGGGTGGCAGCTCGACCGGGAGTGGGAGAACGTGGCCAAGGGCAAGAAGAACCTGGGAGGGACGGTGGTCGCGAGCGCAGACCGCGGCAAGGGCGCTAACAAGGCCGACGATGACGACGACGCCGACGACGCGCTGCTCGAGAGCATACCGTTCGCGTGCATCATCTGCCGCGAGGCGTACAAGCAGCCGGTGGTGACCCGGTGCGGTCACTACTTTTGCGAGCCGTGCGCCCTCAAGCGGTACCGGAGGGACCCGACCTGCGCGGCGTGCGGCTCTGGCACCAATGGCGTCTTCAACCATGCGAAAAGACTACAGAAGCTGCTGGACAGGAAGCGGGAGCGGGCGGCCAAGAGGAGGCAGGAGGCGATTGAAGCCGGGGAGGAAGTCAGCGACGAGGAGGAAGAGCAGGAGTGAAAGCGTCGCTTTGCGGCTGCTGCTGGACGCGTCGCATCCATCCTGCCATGGGATCTGGCGCTCGCCCCTATGTCGCCACCAGGGCCCAACCTGGGGGCTGGGTTTAGCTGTCACTTGAATTGCGGGTGCTTAATGACACACACACACACATGGTACCGCGCATCTTATGCTGTATTTGTATGTATGAAGAATGGAATCATGACCTTTTTAGAGAAAACTCTTCAAACCTGTCCTCGATCACCGCTGTATTCTTCAGGCGCCTTCGTTCCAGATCGGTGACGTCAAAGCAGGACGACCTTTCATGCCCCCAAGTTTCGCTTGTCTCCACAGCAGAAAATGGTCGAGCACGAGAGCATTCGGGGAGCGCAATAAACCACAGCCGGGCAAAATGGCATTTCTACGCGTCGCATCCACAGAACGAACCCAGAAGAACCTGGCAGCAGTCCACAGCGAGCTCTTTTGGAACGACCCTTTGTTTGGTTGATGGGTATATGGGTCCTACCTAGCCAGGAGGAGTCTGGCATATCGACTCGTGATCGGCATCCATACCTCTATTAGGGATATTTGCGCAGGATGATGCCCACGGCAGCGGTTGGGATTGTGGAACTGGAATGTCTTTCGTCGCCGTCACGCCCTGCAGTGGATGATGGCTGCAAACGATGGGCAACAAACAGCCCGCTGGGTTGCCCGTGAGATCCATGCCAACCAGGCGGCTGGGGTCTGGGGCGGGCAGGCCGCCCGGGTGTGCGTCAGCTACGATAAGATAAGAATGCATACCTGGCGGGCGGGGCTTCATGACCAGGCACCGCACCCAGCCCACCATGTGACAATAGGCAGTGCATCATCTGGTACTCACTCGAGACCTCGCGTTCAAGACTCATCCTCAATCGCCTGCACCTGGACCTCCATTTCATCTTTCCCATCTCCTCATTTCCTTGTGACCTAATAAACAGCGCTTTGAGCATCATCCCTTCCAAATACACTCCGACCGCCTACGCCCTCTCCACACATCGACGCCTGGAACGCCGCGAACAAACGGCAATCTCCAGCCACCATGAACAGCCTTTACTCGGTTGTCAACACCCTCCGGGACCGCTACGCGCCCGTGTCGCACACCTCGACCTTCCGCGAGACGGGCGAGATCACCCCCGAGGAATTTGTGGCGGCCGGCGACTACCTCGTCTTCAAGTTCCCCACCTGGAGCTGGGCCGACGCCGACTCCGAGGCCCGCCGGGCGAGCCACCTGCCGGCCGGCAAGCAGTTCCTGGTGACCCGCAACGTGCCGTGCAACCGCCGGCTCAACGAGAACTTTGCGGGCGACGCCGGCCTGGAAGAGGCCCTCGTTGATGATGGCGACGACTTCAGGAGCGGCGGCGGCGCAAGCGGCTCCAAGGGCGGCGCTTCGGGCGGCGGCGGCGGCGACGAGGACGGGTGGCTGCGCACGGGCGGGCTGGCCAGCTCCCAGCCGCTCAAGGCCCGCGAGGTGCGCACCGTCGACGACGCCGGAAACGCCGGGGAGCGCGCCCAGCCCGACGATGACGACGACATCCCGGACATGGAGGACGAGGAGGATGACGAGGCTATCATCCGCGATACGGACGCTTCGGGACAAACCACGTAAGTGTTCTCGCTGGCCGCTGCGCCGTTCGAAAACGGGAGGAACTGCGCAGGCTAACTCGCACGAAAATGATGACCCGCAGGGGACGGCGGACGTACACACTGTACATCATGTACTCTCCCTACTACCGGACGCCCCGGCTGTACCTGTCGGGATACATGCCGAACGGCCAGCCGCTGGCGCCGCCACTGATGATGGAGGACATCATGGGCGACTACAAAGACAAGACGGTGACGCTGGAGGACTTCCCCTTCTTCGCCAACAACATCAAGATGGCGAGCGTGCATCCATGCAAGCACGCGCCCGTCATGAAGACGCTGCTGGACCGCGCCGACGCTGCGCTCAAGCAGCGGCGCGAGAAGCTAAAGTCTGGCGGGGCTGACGACCAGGCCGGGCTGGAGGGGCTGACGGATGGGATCAACAAGCTCAGCGTCTCAGGCGCCGCCGAGTCGTCGTCGGACAAGAACGAGGACTGGGAGGACATCCAGCATGACGACGTGGCCGACCAAGAGGTGGCTATTCGGGTGGACCAGTATCTTGTCGTGTTCCTCAAGGTCAGTAGCCGAAACCATCACCTACCTTGTGCTTCGTGCAGCCCGAAACCCTTGGCTGACCCTGAACAATTTCCTTTTGTGCAGTTTATCGCCAGCGTAACGCCAGGGATCGAGCATGATTTCACCATGGGAGTGTGAGAGAGTTCAGGGGAGGGGGAGGGTTTTCTTTCTTGATCATTTTTTTTTCTATCTACCTAGCTTTTCACGACTCACTCCATCCCGCGCGTTGTTAGTGCAGGACCGGATCTGGCTTGGCTTGGACGGACCAAAGACCAAAGGGAAATTAGTTTCTGACTGGTGTTTGCACTTATTGATTTCTGGTGTACAGGGCAGGGCGGCGCAGCAAAGACAGAGGTGCAGGCTTGATACCTGCAGCGGACCATTGAGCACTGGGGTTTTCTTTTTCTTTCTTGTCCCCCCCTTTTCTTCATCTTTTCCTTGGAATGATTCTACGAAGCACCTATATGGTGCAAAGGCTTTATTGATGACGTCGGAAGATCGAAGATGGTCGGTCGGTGTGTAAGTTAGCGTTTCGGGATCTCGGTTTATGGCGATGGCCAACCTCATGTTGGATGGCGAGGCCTCGGTTCGAGGGCAAGCGCGGGCCAACAAGGCTTGAGTGCCATGTCTCAAAGATGCCCGCCCTGCAACCAGTGTCAGCTGATAACTCGAGGCGATGTGGCGCTGGTGTCCAACCAGCATGCACGCTAGGATTCGTCGCATATCAGGCATATCAGGCCAGATGGCTCGTCTGGACTGGCGGTCAAAGCCCAAAGAAGCGAGTAGACACTTCCAATGCTGTGTGTATGTTGGTCGCACCTGATGGCTTTAGTGCCGGGTGGATGCGGATTGACGTGCTGTGCTGCTCGTGGGGAAGGCGCCAGACGGCTTCCATTCCAGGGCTGCAGCACTGAGCTCCAGCAGGCCCAGGACCCGTCTGGTCGGGAGCAGCAGGCAGGTCCAGCGGGAGTGGTGGGCCCGGCAGCAGCCTATCAGCGCGATTCAATGGCTGACACGGGACTGGATCCTTGCCACCAGCCAGGGTGAAGCCACGGGACGCTTGGCCAATGTCCAACTGTCAGATCGAGCAGCGCCGTTTACATGTGCACCGGCCGAAATAAGCTCCTTTCCCAGCCAGGATACTTTTGCACCCTCTGCTGAGAAATGCCATGATTCCCGACCCCGGACGGGCCCGACTCGTGCTGCCGGCATTCATCGTCTCGCTGCCGGACGCCCCGACCGCCGTGTCAGCTCTCCGCCTCGGCCCAGTCCCTCGCAGGCGAAGGAGCCACGACAGCTGCAAGGCACGAGCCAGGCTGCCCGCATAGCCCGACGCTGCCACCCAAGAGAGACGCCTGCCGACTGCCGACTGCCGCCCGCCGCCATGGGCCTGACGGCCTTCCTCGTGACCTACCTGCTGGGCGGCGTCACCTTCATCCCGCTCCTCGTCGTCGCCGTCCTGGCCCACGCCCACTACACGCTCCCGCACCGCCCGGACCTCGACCCGCCGAGCGCTGACGGCGGCCGTGACGACATCGTCCAGGCCGGCGACGACACCGACGCCCTCAGGGCCGCCCAGCAGCAGCAGAAGAAGTTCGCGAGGGAGGCGCGCGCCCACCACGAGTCCGACGTCGCCGCCGGCTACTTTGCCGTCTGCCGCGAGTATGCGCCCATGGGCATCAACGCCAAGCCCATCGAGCGGTCGACGCCCGTCGGGTCCGCCACCGTCGCCGCGCCGAGCCAGAGCGTGTACCAGACCATGTACCGCAGCCTCTTCGACCGCAAGCAGGCCAGCGGGCCTCTGGACAACAAGAATGCCCCCAGCCAGCGGCCCCGGAAGGCCGGCAACGTCTTCTACGTCGTGCTGAGACACGGCCACATCATGCTGTTCGACGACGACGAGCAGCTCGAGGTGCGCCACGTCGTGTCGCTCGCCCACCACGACGTGAGCATCTTCTCGGGCGACGACGACCTGCCCACGCCCGAGGGCGAGCTGTACATCAAGAAGAACGCTATCTGCCTCAGCCGGCGAGCTAACGGGCCCGAGCTGGCGACGGCGGATGCGCAGCTCTCCAAGCCCTTCTACCTGTTCTCGGAGAACTGCTCGGCCAAGGAGGACTTCTACTTCTCGCTGCTGCGGAACCAGGAGCAGAGCTTCGGTGGCGAGGCCGGCCCCGAGGCCCCGACGCCGCGGCAGTTCAAGGTCGAGCACATCATCTCGCTGGTGCAGAAGCTGCACTCGTCCGAGGACCACTTGCAGACGCGGTGGCTCAACGCAATGATCGGCCGTCTCTTCCTCGGCGTCTACGGCACCAAGGACCTGGAGAACGCGATCCGCGAGAAGCTGACCAAGAAGATCTCGCGCGTCAAGCGGCCCTCGTTTCTGTCCAACATCTCCATCCGCGGCATCGAGACGGGCGACTCTGCCCCCTACATCACGAACCCGCGCCTCAAGGACCTGACGGTCGAGGGCGAGTGCGGCGTCGAGGCCGACGTCAAGTACACGGGCAACTTCCGCATCGAGGTGGCGGCTACCGCCCGCATCGACCTCGGCACTCGCTTCAAGGCCCGCGAGGTCAACCTGGTGCTGGCCGTGGTGCTGCGCAAGCTCGAGGGCCACGTGCTGTTCAAGGTCAAGCCGCCGCCCAGCAACCGCATCTGGTTCTCGTTCCAGACCATGCCCAAGATGGAGACCACGGTCGAGCCCATCATCAGCTCGCGCCAGATCACGTACACTGTCATCCTCCGCCAGATCGAGGCCCGCATCAAGGAGGTCGTGGCCGAGACGCTCGTCCTGCCCTTCTGGGACGACATCCCCTTCTTCAACACCGAGCACAAGCGTTGGAGGGGCGGGATCTTTGAGGGCGACGACGCCGTCGTCTCGTCGGGCGACCTCGAGACGCTCAACGCGCAGATGGGCGAGGTGGACGAGACCGAGGAGTCGGCTGCCGCCTCGGCCGTGTCGTCGCAGGACCTCCCGCCGATCGAGAAGAGCCACAGCATGCCGGCGTTGGAGCCGAGCAACTCGACGCACACGGGCCTGTTTGGGAGGAAGATCAATGGCAAATCCAGCGCCCAGACTAGCAACCTCAAGGCCGCAATGTCGTCGAGCACCAGCGTCGAGACCAAGGCATCCGCCGCCTCGTCGCCGATTCCCCGCACAAAACGCTCCGGCTCTTTCACGGCGCCGTCGTCGCCCACAGTGGGGACCGACGCAACCAACGCCGAGCTATTCAAGCCGTCGTCCTCGCCGCCCAGCGAAAGCCCGGCGGCCCAGGCCATCGCCAAGCTGTCGGCCAAGACTAGCATCGGCTCCGCCCCGGTGCCCGATAACGCCTCGCAGTCGTCACGGACCTCGAAACTCAAGCTGAAGTCCTCGGGTAGCACGCGCAGCACATCTTCGAAAGAGGTCTCGGATTCAGATCGAGAGAAGGGTCTGGAGCCACCATCCCGCCCCGATCGCCGCCACACCGTCTCGTCTTCAGGGAGCGGCAAGACGGACGAAGACATGTCGTCGGCCGCGTCCATCAAGGGATCCATCAAGAACCAGACGGGCACGCTGACGCGCAACTTCTTCCTTCGCCACAAGGTCTCCCACGAGTCCCTCATCGGAGGCGGAGGGGCCGGCAACGGCGGCAGCAACGCTTCCTCTCCCGGCAGCGCGCCGGTCGACTCGCCCAAGCGCAATGCTCTCTTGACCGTGACGAATGCAGCAGCGACGGCGAAACGCTGGGGTCTCAATGCGCTGCAGCGCGGAGGGGCTGGAGGGAGCGGGAATGGCGAAGGGAACGGCCCGGCCGGCCGGTCCGGGGACGGCGAGGAGGAAGAGCCGCTGGACCTCAGCAAGCCCATGGGTGGCGGCCAGCCGCTGCCGCCGCCGGGAACGCCGCTGCCGATGCCGGACAAGAAGGGCAAGGTTACCGTCGTCCCCAGGCGGCGGCCAGTCGCGCCTCCCGCGCACCCGCACAAGCTGCCGAACGGGGACAGCGAGGGCGGCGAGGGCGGCGCCGAGGACGGCAGCAGCAGCAACGGCAGCGGCAGCGGGCAGCACCGCAGGATAGGCCGGAAACCGCTGCCTGTGGTGTCCGCTCTCCAAGAGGAGACACATGAGGCAGCTGGACTCCCCGATCGCGGCGATAGGGTGCTGGTGGTGGAGGCGCCGGCCGACTCGGAGCCCACGACGCCCAACACGGGCGACGATGGTACATGCACCCGTGGGCCGGCGGCGACGAGGAGGAGGAGGACGGCCCCCGCACCGGCGGCGGCGGCGGCGGCGGCGGCGGCGGCGCGGGCAGCGCCTACGCGGCCGACGACGACGACGAGGACGCGGGCTACGAGGACGACGAGGGCGTGTCGGCCTGGATGGACCAGGACGACGACGCGGTGACCCAGGGGTGGTGGCGGGCCGCGCCGGGCAGGAGCTCAAGCGGCCTCCGGTGGTTGTCTCTGACGAAGACGCCAAATAACCGTTTCGCTTTCGTTACAGCTAGCGCTAATACTACTTGTTTATTTTTTATTTTTAAGCGCTGCTGCTTTGCTATTTTCTATGGCTTTCACGTTTGGGAACCTCGCGTGTCTGCTTCCCGTCCTGCTCTTCCCCGTGCTTCTTGTGCGTGCCCCAAGTTTTTGGGGATGTGATTACCTAGATAGGTAGGTAGGTACCTATTGTTGGCGTCGGGAGTTCTTGCCTTTGCACACACATACATGCATTGCATCCAGGGGAAGGCGGGGAGATGGATCACGAACCTAGGTGGGGCAAAGCCGGGTGCTGGAATCCGCCCCAACCACAAACAGCACAATGTCTGTGCTTCTTTTGGATGGTGTCAGACGCATAGATACCTTTAGGTGTCTACATAACGCCAAACAACAAACACAGAATCTGTGGTGTAGCACCATCTCCCGCTTCTGCCGGCCTTCGCGTCGCTGGCAGGCCCGCAGACGCGCCTGGCCAGCGCCAAGCAAGTCTTTCCTCGACATCATTATGGGCGGTCGAACGCACCTAGATCTGCTTATTGAGCAGCGGTCCAACCTCCCGAAGGTTGACGCCCGGTTGATGGAGACCCGCAAGGCGCAGTACAAACTGAGACCCGCGAGGTGCAGTACAAACTGAGATCCGCAAAGCCCAATACAAACTGAGCAACAGCTCGCGAGCGCTCCTCTTCCCGGATGACCACCCCCCGGGGGTCCGGATCCGGCCGGTGTTCGCCCGCGGCCAGCCAATCGGCCACCACGCCCGCCTCGAGCACGAGGCCGAGGTCCAGCGAGATGTTCCGTCTGGCATTATCTCGGTTTCCGGAGGCGGTCTGCTGTTGGAACTGTCGGTACTCTGCAAAGCGTCCTGGAAGGTGTTTCCCGCCGCATAGTTGGCTTGCCCGCGGTTGCTCAGGACACCTGAGGGCGCTGGAAAGGAAAAAGAAAAAGTCCATATCGTCCGGCAGGCAGCGGTGTAAATTCCAGGACCCCATTGCCTTGGGGGTGGGGGGACGGAAGGCCGCCCGCCACTTGATATTCTCCTTTCGCCGCTCCCCAGCAGATTTTGCCAAGTTTTTCGCTTTGCGCCGTGCCTAAGGTGCGCAATGATTCGGCCACGCCCAGACTCGCAAGCACCGCCGCCACGGCCGAATGAACCAAACAAAGGTCATGACAACCACATTGGTAGGTACTTAGGTCCTACCTTTCCAGTGAACTCTATCTACCTGACGATGCAGGCTGCCGGGGGCTCAGGGCTAACTTGTAAGCAAGGCACAGAATCACGATGTCCTCATCCGACTCCAACTCCAACAAGTTGGTGATTGTCAAGGACGACGTAAACGACGAGGTAATCGCCCATTCGATTTGAACCAGTCATTCCGGGACTTTTTTTTTTTTTTCGAAGGCGATAATATCCAAGCAACAAAACATTACTAAAATTCGAAATCGCCATCGCATACTGGTCAACCGCAAGTTTATGGACGACGTCGCCGATGAGGCGGAATGGATCGCCAAGAATTGGCCGGCCGACATGACCAAGTCTAAAGGTCACGACAACAAGGACAAGGAAGAGAAGAAGGATGACCAGGGTGCCGCCGTGTTCTTCCGGATGATCTCCACGCTTGCCCATGGGCCTGATACGGTGGTACGGAGGGCAAAAAAAGACAGGTTGATGACGGATATATACAGGGGGGGCAGAGGACGGGGGCAGCAATGCGACCGACGTCGCTGAGCTGCTAGAGGGGTTCGAACGAGGAGACTTGAGCTGCGTCGAAACAACCAAAGCCTTTACCAAAGGCTAGGCGAGCCCCCCCCCCCCCCCCCCCCCCCCCCCCCCCCCCCCGAGACAACACCAACGCGGCGCCGACGGCGGCATGGACGACGGTCAGAGGCTTATCGATGTTTGGTTCGGGCCGGCTGCTTGGCGACCACTCTTCTACTCTTCACCAGTCACCAGCCTGCACGGCAAGATCAAACCAAAGTCCCACAGCCTCATCACGCTGCCCTGCCTGTGCCTGTGCACAATGCTGGTGTGTTAAACACCCATGCTGGAAAATTCCCAAGGCGGACGCTCGTTATGGGATGTGCCCAGAAAACGTTTGAAGCTCTGCTGGCCGCCAAAATACTTCAGCCCAGCCCTCTGCTGCCCCTTACTACATTTGTCTGATGCCCGCGATCCGCCCAAGCTTCGAGCCCGACGTTACCTGCTGCCTCCGCCCAGCGAGCGTCGAGCACATCGGAGAGATACAGACCGTCCACGACCGCTGTATATGCGAAGGCAAGATTGAACCCTTTTTTCTAGGGCCTTGTTGGAAGATATCGGATTCTTTCCCTTAAGGGGTTTTGCAAGGCTGGCGGCGCAGGCGTATGTTTCAGGCCTGTTCAGAAAAAAAAGTAAGGAAAAACATTCCAGCGCAAGTAAAAAGTGGCGTTTGTCCCCGATGTGCATACCTATGTTTGTTGGACCGGTCTTGCGTTTCGGATTACTTCGGTTCGTGTTAGATGCTTTGCACAAGGGGCTCGCCGTCCTATTGTTTGTCCCAGCCTAGTTGAGTTGACTATCTTTTTCGTGGAGCATAAGATGACGTGGTATGGATCCTTCGATAGCACAGAAATAGCGCTGTGGTTAACAAAACAGAGATGGGAATATATTTTTATTTTTTTCTTCCCCGCAACATTGACAAACATAATGGAATTCGAAAACAATGCAAGCATTTCTGTCCAAACCTGGGCCAGGGTGAACTGCAAACGGCGGGTTTTGTCCGCGAGCGAGAATTGATATGTAGTCCTTGCAAGTATCCAGGTTGATCGTGGGGTTATTTTCTCCGTCGTGCATAGGCGTATTCGGGGGGTCGCCCGCCTGGGGGGCGAAAAGGACAGCGGAGGGGTTGGCGGCCGCATCGCCGCCTTATGGCATGCCAAATATTCCTGGGGGGCGAAGAGGACAGTGAAAGGGTTGGCAGCCGCATCGCCGCCCTGTGGCATGGCATGCCAAACATTCCCGGGAAGCCGAACGGCATTGGTTGTGGGATGTCGTCGGCCGTTTCGAGAGTTGGTTCGAAGTCGCCATCGCAGTATCGATCGTAGGCTTCGGCAAGCAGCTGCTCGACGTTGGTGTTAGACGGCTGTCTATGCGTTTAGTGAGAGCTTGATCCCCATTCCCGGGAGATGTGCCCGGGGTCGGCCAAGGCCACGCCAGGGCCTTCAAACTCCAGGGTTCGAATAACAAGCTTGTTGGAGCCTTGGGAGGCCATGGCGGAAAGGCGGGAGGTGGTATTACAGGTAAACATATCAATAAGAACGCAGGGAGGTCCCGTCGTCTTCGAATCCCGGCCTGGGAGGCTCGAAATAGTGCCAAGGCTGCCGCAGCTACAAGATGTACGACAAAACGTTTGCGTAGCTTTTTAACGAAGGAAAACCCGGTGATAGTAGTAGCCCTAGCAGCGGCAAGAGACGAAGGAGAATAATTGGGCCTGGACTCGCCGAAGGAGGTCCGGGGCGGTGATGGGGGCTCTCGTACGGGGGCGGGGGCCGCGAGCCTCGCCCTCGTCCTCACCCTCGCCGCCCTCGCCCCCGGAAGGCGGGTTCAGGTCCAACGAGAGACATATCGTCGGGGCCCTCCTCGGCCGGCTGCGGCTGCTGCTCCTGCGGCTGTCCCTGCTGTTGCTGTTGCGGCGGCGGTTTGCGTGCCCCTCGCGTCAAGTCCACATGGGCACCTCCAGCCATTTTTCCACCCGCCCAGAACTAGCAAAGGATTTACGTTAGCAGTCAAGCGGTAAATTAGAAAGCGGTGTAGGCAGGAGCAGTGTGAATGGAGGACTTGCCAGCTCAAAAGGTCCAAAGTCCAGATCCGCTGCGTGGTGCCCCCATGTCGCTGTCAAACTCCCAGCGGGCATCCATTGGCGCTCCGGTTGTGTCCAGATCATGAAAATGTTGGTTTCCAGGATCAGTCATGGCCATACTGGGTCCTCAAGCTGTAGGCCATCGATAACGAACTAGTTCGAATGGGCAGACATCTTGATTATTATCAAACCCCCAATCGATAAAACGACACCGCACCAACAGCCCACTGTGGCCCCCAGGCAGCATTACCGGCGGCAATCCCCACCGCTAGGGAAACGCCGGCCAGGGCGGAAAGGAAGAATGCCGGCCAGCCCGTGACAACCCTGAAGGAGGATCTCCTCGGGCAATCTGGGGAGGTTTGGTCCGGTCATGGTCGCGGTCTGGACCGGTCTCGGTCCGGAGAAGCCGCGCCGAGGCCGGCGGAAGGGAGGGGCGGATGCTCGACAGGCATTGACTGAAATGCCCCCGCGAAGGTGGGCGGGAGACCCTGACCTTGCTTCTAGCTGCCGAAAGGGTGCTGGCTGGAGGGGCTGGATATGCATCTAGACGAAGAATCAAACGTCACCGAGAGTTTGATGACGAAGTGGCGGGAGAGTAAATAGGCCGTAGCGCGATTCCTGGAACATCGTTTCCGGGACTACATCCCGGCATCATCGTCGATCTGGCGAAAGCGCACACGCCGCAATGGTTTGGCGAGGCTTTTTCCTTGAGATTATTCATCTGACGGCGGCTGCGGTCGGCAGCAGCGAGCGCTGGCCGAACTCGGCGGTGAAGACAAAACACGCCTGGATCAGCTGCTGACAGTCGAGCCCTTTTGTGTTCCTCCGCGCGATCATCTAGCGGCGGTTGCTGTCGAGATACAGCAGCGAGCGCTGGCCGAACTTGGTGGCGAAGACAAGACACGTCTGGATCAGCTCCTGACAGTCGAGCCCTCTTGTGTTCTTGCGGATGATCTCCACGCTGTCCATGAATCTGTAGGGAAGGAAACGGATTACGTTAACATATAGAGTAAAAAGAAAATATGCGATCATCATGGAAGCAGAGGAATGCTTACGTGTTGCTCAGCTTGTACTGCACCTCGCGGATTTCCATTAACCGGGCGCCAGCCTCTGGGAGGTTGGACCGCTGTTCGATAAACGGATTTAGGTGCGTTCAATGGTGTCGAGGAAAGGCCTGCTTGGCGCTGGCCAAACTCGGTGGCGAAGACAAAACATGTCTGGATCAGCTCCTGGCAGTCGATGTTCTTCCGGCCGGATACTTCATCTGACGGCGGTTGCTGTCGAGATACAGCAACGAGCGCTGGCCCGTTTGCCGGCAAGGCGCCTGCGATGGGGAGGTCATGCATCCACCAGGTGCTCCAAGATACTCCCCGGGCGAGCGAGCCAGGGCCAGCAGACAACGGCGCTCGCGGGCCAGGCGCTCAGCGTGTTCTCGGGCTTCGTCCTCAGTGCGGTTGGCTGCAGCGCGTGGGCGTTCTTCGACGGAAGGAATCTGTGCCCAGCGCTCGTGACTGGTGGGATTATGCCGATGGCCACATGCCGTGCAAGGCGCTGTTGTTGGGCGTAGAAGAGGAGAGGTCGTTAGGTGTGCCAAGAGAGCGAGAGCAGTCACGGCGACTTGACGTGTGGGAGCTTCGGCCGAGTTTTTGTGTGCACTCTTCTGCCCAGGTAGGTAATAATAGGCGTGGCCAGATCTCCTCGTTAATGTCGTCGATGTATATGCACTTCGAGGTCCTATTCTTATCCCACTTGAGCTTTGCGGCGCCGAGAGAGGAGTGGCGGCGTTTGGGGGGCTGCGAGCACCCACCAGGACACGGCTGCATTTGTCGCTTTGGATGATGTGACTGTGGCCAGAGCCGGGCTGTTGGAGACTGGCTGTACTATGGAGCTTGATGTTTCCAGTGATCCTCCATGCCAGCCGATAAACCAAAAGCAGCAGGATCGACCAGTTGGGAGCAACTTCCTTTTTTTGTGGCCAGCGGCAATCACAGCCCTCCAAACCCAAAGCCCAAAAGGACTGGCTGCGACTTCCTAGGACCAGGACCGATTCAGATATTCAAACAGGCCAGAGTTCGTCCATTGCGGGCTCGGCGTGCCGTTTTGCAGGGTCAGCCCGCCCGTTCCAAGAGCGGTGACCACCTATGCCGGGAGCCGGAGCGTCCGCTCGGTCTTGGCTTCGACGGGGTCGGCCATGGCGAGCTCGAGGAGGTATTGCACGTCTGAGAGGCGCATGCCGAAGAAACCGTTTCCAAGCATCATGTCCAAAAGACGCTCGTTTTCGTCCCGCACAAGCCCACTATGCTTTAGGACGCCACTAGCCAGCCCAGTCGTCCAGCGGTCCAACCTCCCAAAGGTTGACGCCCGGTTGATGGAGATCTGCAAGGTGCAGTACAAGCTGAGCAACAGCCCGCGAGCGCTCCTTCCCTTCCCGGATCACCCCCCTGCCCACGGGACTTGTTGCCTTCCTCCCGCCAAAATCTGCGCCCGGATTCTGCTCTCAGAATCCACGCTCGACCTCCACGCTCAACCTCCACGCTCAAAATCCCTTCACCTTTGGGATCCGCCCTCAACAAAATCGTCGCGCGCGCATCATGCCTCAGGAGATCACTGGCCAGCCCAGCCGTCCCACCAAGCAGCAGCGAAAGAAGGCGGCGTGGAAAAAGCGCCAACAGAAGATCGAAGACGCCAGACAGCAGAAGATCCGGGGGGACGAGGAGAACCGGCGGAGAATAGAGGAGAGACCCCACCCACTATGCGGTCCTCAAGCACGGGGGTTTGCCCGGAGGAGCGGCAGGCAGCCAGGGGCAGCGTCGCGAGCAGCATCATGGGCCACAACTCGACCGAGAACGTGTGTGCGTCTACGACAGCAGCGCTTACTTTTATGCGACGCGTCTCAACGGGCCGCGAGGGGTGATTTCCCGGTGCAAGATCCGAAGCAATCGGGCTTTTTTTTTATTTTATTTTTATTTTTTACGTTGGCGCAAGTCCAGGACCAGCTTCGCCGGCCAAAAAGGACCCTGGGCGAGTAGAAGGATTTCTGGCCAGCCACCCGGATTTGATGGCTAATGCTGTTGTTCTTGACGGTCGGGCGTTTGGGTTGATGATGCTTCGACGGGGGTTACGGCACAAATTCCGACATGGGTCAACCCACGGGTTGGTTTGCTACGGCGCATGATGCGACGGCGCCATGGACAATGGAGGGGGGGAAGGAGGGGGATGTTTCACTCCATGGCTGTATCGCAACTGAAGCGACACTCGCCTTCTTTCTCGTATTGACGACGCATGACAGAGCTACTTCGTTTCCAACCGTTTTTTTATCAAATGCTGCCGCTTGCCTCGCTTTCCAATCCAAGCACGTGCTCGTGGTACCATGCCCAATAGGTCGTTTCGCAATGTGCCGCCAGCTTGCGCAAGCCCCAAATGATGCGATAAATGCCGGCGATGCTGCTTGTGCTCCCCAGCTGACATTCGGTGAACAAGGTCTTCTCGCCGGTCCTCGCATCGCACGTGGTCGCCGCAAACTTCCAGTCGTGGCCAACAATGTAGACGGTGGGGAGGAAGACGAGCCCGCAAAGGTCTGGCCCGGCGGCGTGCTCCGCAGCGACGGCCGACCCCGCCTTCGTCCTCCGCTGCTCGTCCACCTGGCGTCGGAGCATCGTCATTTGCGCCGCCTGCCACACCCCGAGCTGCACCTCGGCGCTGGCGGAGCTCCCTCCGTGGCGTTTGGTTTCGATGCTCAAACCGATGGCCCACTTGAGGAAGGGCTCGTAGTTGGAATGGTTGATGGAGAGGCCCGGCTGGGTTACGCGGATCCTGTCGATGGCTTTGCTTGCCTCCGTCTTGCGGAGGACCTGGGGCCAGGACGGCTCGAGCGTAAGACAGAAGTCAACCATCTTGCCGGTTGCTCTGCGGATAGGGAAGTAGTCGCGGAGCAGTCGTGCGGTTGTGCTGCGAACGGTTAAATAATGGGATTAACGACAGGGCCGTGGGAGGATTGGGGACGGGAAGCACGGGGCCGGAAGGCTAACAACGAACCAGGGCGTAATGCTGGCGCTCCAATGTTTGCGTGGGAGGGCCAGCCGGAGCAGCGGGTAATGCACCGCGACGTTCCACCCCGCTTCGTCAAAGTTTTTCCTGTAGCTTTCGGCGGCCGAGGCGTGCAATTCGAGAATGCAGTCCAGCGAGGGAGTTCTGTCCCTGTCTGCCACGGCGCCATGCTCGAGAAAGGCGCTGTCGTGGAGCGCGTACTGTTGCAACTCCAGCTTCCTGTCGCTCGAGATGAAAGGCTCTGTCCCGGCATTGATCCTTTCGAAAGCCTGGACCATTGTCTGCAGCTGAATGGGCAGCAGAGACGTGCCGTCGACGGGGTGGACGGCTTCAGAAAACGTGCACATCTCCATGCTCACCGAGCCGACGGCCATCTGCATACGCATATCGCGCATAGGGCGAGAGCGGGTGCTGGCGTTTGCTGGCAGGCGTTTCCCCGGATGACAGACTTGACGGCGGCCGGCGCGTCGAGGCCGGCGCTTCATCATCATCCTCTATTTGCAGGTGCGCCGTCTTGTTTCGGGCGTCACGGCCACGCGGCGTCCCCTCCTCCTCTCTCCTGTCTTCTTCGTCGCCGTCATCGTCGCGTATGGACGCCCCGTCGGCTCCCCAGCGGCGCTTAGAGGGTGACGGTGCTCGCATGTCGGAACGGCGCTCGACATTGGGGGGATAGGTGTGTGAGGTGGGGGCGGCGTCGGCAATCGTCGTCGGGCTCCGTGGCTGCTACACTCGCCGTCGTTTGCGATTCAAAGGATGGTCGCGCCGCGTCGCCGTCGCGCCCAAGGAGGGGAAAGCGGCAGCGGCCGTGTTTGGCGGGACAGCTTCGAGCCACCGGGAGACGCCATTGGCATTCATTCGTGTCTGCTGTGTATTTCGGATCAAGGGGCGCAACCATCCCTGCGTCCCTTTTGATTCCATCGCATTTGATTTAGCTGGCACCTTGACCCGCCATGAATCTGGGGAGCAGACGGCCCCACAGTCTTGGCCGTCGGCGTGCTTGGCGGGTTGCCGCTAGGACGGTTTCCCTCAAAGCGGACCCCGCCGCTTCAGCATGGCAGCCTCGGTATCAGAGGGGTCATAGGACGCTGGGAGGGGTGTCGTCGTCTTCAGGCCGAGCCTACGTAGGTTGAGATTCTCCAGGTCGGTACTCGACCGGCTTGCATGTACATACAATTCCGTTCGCTCCCTTTTTGTCTACTTTCAACAATTTTTTTTTTTTTTTTTTTTTTTTTGGTTTCCCTCGGCATGCATCGTTTGGGCGTCTCGAACTGCAGAGCCGCAGTTCCGGAAGCTGAACAAAGTCGCAGGGCTGCACATGTCAACCGCCTGCCTGCTACGGTCATCCCTGGAAGCTTATCAGTGGTGTGCCAACACCTCCGCTGCGGGAGACGGCCGTGACTCCAACGGGTCTGCCGCCTCGGCCGTCTGGCTTCCCGATGACTCTGCAACATGGGAAACCAAACGAGCAGCAGCACCACTCAAGCCTCCAAGCGCCGTCTTTTCCGACTTCTGCCGCGGTGCTTTTCGCCGTCCCTCTCCTTGGAGCCAAAAATGCCTTGTTTTCGCAAACGGTCCATCTCCAGCTCGATCAGAAACTTACGGCTCAACCACATGCCTGCAACATGAACGGGGTCGTCTGGGTCGTCGTCGTCCTCACTATCGTCTTCCGAACTTTCGTCTTCGCTATCAATCTCGTAGTAGCCGCCAGCCCCGGCCGACGGTGGGCTGCAGCGGGGCTCGGTGCTGTCGACGACAGCGGTACTTCCGTCCTCGCCGCCAATCCCCGGCCCCACGCTCTGCGGCTGGCCGGACCCAGCTCCGGGAGCCCCATCGCCGCCGCCACCAGGCGCGCTCGCCGCGGGGGCAGCCAAAGAAAGCAGGGGCAGCTGGAGGTTGGGCATGGTGGTGAAGCCGCGGGTCTGATTGCCCAGCCGCTCCCTGGCCGTCATGTTTTCGATGCAGCACATGTCGTAATAGTGTCGTAGAGCGTTGAGGCTGACGGCGCTCGGCAGGAACGCCTCTTTGCCGTGGTAATCGGTGATCATGTCGTAGGGGACAAAGGCGCGCGCCCGATGTGTGTCCGGGTCGATGGACAGCAGCCTCGCGTCAAAGCACGTGTGCAGGTGTTCCGCCGGCAACAGGCCGTTGGACGCGCTCCAGGTGCGCGCCCAGGCCCGGCGCAGCTCCGGAAGCTCGCGCGCCGGCACGCGCTGCTCGTGGTAGGGGTACACGCTCCAATGGAGGTCCGGCACGATGTGCGCGGCCTCGATGGCCGGGCCGACGCAGCCGGCGCTCCACCAAGACGCCCCCTTTCCGCTGATGACGCAGCGCGACTGGCCCATCGTCAAGACTGACTGGCGGAAATCGCGCATGACCGACTGCGCGTCTGCGGTGGGCACGATTTCGGGGACTTCCCCGTTGACGTCGTCCGCCCCGGTCTGGGACGAGTCCGGGGTCGATAGAGCCGAAGCGGTGCCTGAGCGTTTATTCGGGGAACGTGTGTGTATGTCTCAGCCCGTTGCAATCACGCCCACCTCCGATTTTCTCTCACATGCCCCGTTTCTAGGACGCTGCGGTTTTTTTCTTGATGGTGGCCAAAATAAACATTGATTTACCCTCCCTTTTTTCCCCCTGGAACATGGCGGGCTCAACTTTCTTGGACGCAGGCGGGTGTCACGATCGTCATGAGTGAGTGACCAGTCGAATTGGCGATGGTGCCCCGTGATGTGCAACGCAAAGCTGACACTTGTCAGGGTTTCGCCGTCATGTTCGAGAATGCTACTCGAAAAAGAACAAGTTTCACGACCATCATTCGTCCTGATCGACACTCGGCGGGGCCCTGTTTTCTCTCCATGACCTAAAACGACGATATTTGACTGGGGGCTGCTGGGATGGCGTTGAACCTGACGATTGATGAGAGCCAAGTCGTGGCCACCATCAAGAAATAAAAACAAATGTCTCGCCTGCGCCATTCCCAGCCCCGCGCGCATGCATCGAGGGTGTGAGGGAAATAGAAGAGACATTTTGCTTGCGCAGGGCCGAGCATCAAGTGGCGTCTTGCGGGCCTGCGCCGGTGGTTGAGGACGGTGCCGTCTTTTCCGTGGCAAGATGACTACCTAGAGATATCTATCCCATGGGGCAGATAGACAGGTGTGCACAGCTTCAAAAGTCCCGGGCGAAGGCAGCCCGCCATGCTGTGTCGACGCCTCGGGGGCCAGCCACCCAGCTTACTGGACAGCCCAAAGCAGCTGAGCTGCCACCTGCCGCAGCCACCCCCATCCCTACTGGCCAAGCGGGCAAAACTCATTCATGCATGCCCCCCGCTTTGCCCGTCGGGTGCCAAGGACAGGCACCAGCCGCCTGTCCTTTTTCTCTCCATGGTTTAGCGTGCGCGACATGGGAAAGGGTCATGTGTCTGTCGGGCATGCCTGTCCCTGATGGGTGGATGGAAGGAGACGCGGAGAAAAAAAAAAAAGGAATAGACCAACTCGAACAAAAAGCTTGTCTTGTTTGCCGGTGAGAATGCGCAGGGCGGGGCGTGGGCGTGATGCGCCACTGCGGAAAAGTGCAGGCTGTCCCTCCTTCTTGCATGTCCACATCCCTCTCCTCTCCCTCCCCCGGCTCGTCCGGAAACGGCAAACCGGCCTCCATTCCTTTGCCTGCCGGCCGGCGCCGTTGGGGGGCGGCATGGGGGCTGGCTACCTAGCTGGTTCCTCGCACCGTCGTATTCTGCGAGGGTCCGACCCTCTTTTCGCTGTTATCAAGAAACTCCGGCCGCCGACGCCCATCAGGGAGGAGGAGGAGGTGTGGAGGAACAGACAGATCCAGGCAACGAATCATGGAAAAAGACGCGCGGGCGGGGAAGGACGGTTAGAGCGGCATTCCCTTCCTGATCCCGAGGGAGAGGCCCACGGGGGATGTCGTGGTGGTGGCGGTGACCTGTTGTTTTGCGTTGCCTTGTTTGCGTGCGTGCGTGTGCGTGTTTTGCCCCTTCCAGTCGTCACGCAGACGCATCCCGCGCTGGGCTTTGGACAAACCTACCAAACAAAACACTCCAATGGCTCTTCGCTCACTCGCCCTGCCCTGCAGCCAATTCGACAGCCGGCATCTGCAAAAAAAAGCAGGGGGAAGGGGATGGGGGATGATGAGCTGGCAACCACGCACACACGCACACAAAAAAAACAAGCAACGTGCCCCTTGCTTAGACGCTCTTGGCGCGCCCAGGGCGGAGGCCTTGACAGGCTCGTCCCCCACGATAGGGTTCGCCCGGCTCTCGATTCCCGCCCGATGCCAAGAGTGCCAAAGCGAGGCGGGGGGAGGGACCGTGAGGCTCAAATGGGTGTGTGAGATAGCAGAGACGGAGATAGGCGCAGAGGAATGTGAAAAAGCTAGACTTGTGCCAAGAAAAAAGGCCAGACAGGCAGTTTTTTTTTTTCTCTATTCTGGGCGACGACAGTCTCAGCAGCCTTTCTTCCCGTCCGAGGCCCCACAGCAACGAACCAGCAAAAAAACAACGAGTCGCCCGCCCGAGGGGTGAATCCTTGCCAGGAGAGCGTGCACCGGCATGTGAAATCAAAGGGGCCCCCTCCCTGGTGAACAGGCCATCATCCATCCATCTTGCGGTGTCGCCCCCCTCCTCTTGTCCAATGTTACGGCTCACCAGTCACGACTGCAATCGATTGACGAAAAGGCCTCAAGTGTCACCTGTATCAATGTATCAATGTGTAGCCCAGACTAGGGGGATAAGCCCAGTCCGGTGACGAGATTGATTCGAGTAAGAGGGGGGGAGAGGTCGGTGGATGGGACGGCGCCAACGCGACGCAGCGCAGCGCAGCACAACCTGCACGTTTGACCGACTTTGAGGGAGGCAGGCAGGCAGGGGCTTGCTTGTCCTGCTGCCTGCTGCCCGCCGCGCGCCGCAGCCGCTGCTGTTGTCTCTGCTTCTCTGGACAGGGAGCGCCTCTGGTTTGTTTGTTTTTTTCCTGACGGGCAGTTCTAACCGCGCGTCCTGCCACACACCTTCATGAGTCCGACACGGGTGGTTTGTTGTGTGGTTGGCACTCGACGGGTCGTTGCCGCCGGTCCTAAGGAGCTTGGGCCTTTTGATTCTTTGGCCTGCTTGCTAATGTGCATCCCACACATGCTGCACACATACGTAGACCCCGCGCGGCAGCAGGGACCGCCGGGGGAAGACATCCGGACTGCTTGCTGGCGCCATCTGCTGCTGCTGCTGCTGCGTGGTTTTCGGTTTGATGATGGCAAGGGAGCACGCACCAGCAGGAGGGGGCGTGTCGGTATCGAGCGCACAGTGTCAGACATGGTGAGGTATTTTGATCGATGCCGCCCGGGACGAGGGAGCAGAGGGTTTTTTTGCACATCCCCGAGACAGAATAAGGAACGCCGTCAAGCAGCCTGCCTGGACTCTTCTTGTGTCTGCAGCCCAGGAAAAAAAAGATGTGTGAAACGACAGCAAAAGCGGGCGGTGGGTTGCACACACAGCGAGAGCACACACGGCGAGGAGCGTGTTGGCTGCCACGACAGGGCGGCTTTTTCTGCCTTCCTCCTCGCCACAGCCTCCCAGGATGTGCAGCACACGATCACGAGGCGCATGGCCGCTGTGTGCGACGACGGGTACCTGGACCCAAGGGCAAATGCCAAGAGACCAATCTGCAGTGTGCAAAAATTGCCCGGGTAGGTGCATATGCAGTAAGAAGAAATCTGCCACCACGGAAATGGGCAGTGTGGCAGTCCTGAACCCCGCAGCGGGAGATGTAGATGTGCACAGGCCAAAGAGACAGGCAGGCAGGCAGGCAGGCTCACTCACCGCCACTCGCGCCCGTCCGCCGCTGCCACCCCTATTCGCCGCCTGCCAGCTCTTCCCATCCGGACATGTGCTTTTCCCCGGCCATGGGATAGCGAACAATATGCACATACCCTGGCCGAGGCGGCCGACCCCAACCAAGGCTTGCAGACGGGCATCATCCCGGCCTTGCGAGGGAGGGCCCTTTTCCTATGTACATAGATCAGGCGGTCAACTTTTTGACCCAAGGACAGCCCGTCTCGGCACTTGTCCCATCATCCCCTGGTCTGGGTGGGGGAATTGCCAACAAACGCTTCATCTCACAATCCCTGCCGGCAATCACTTGGGGATGGGAGGAGAGGCTTGCTGCAGTATTGCCCAGACGGGTGGCCGTGACATGGGCAGGACAGGCACGTCTTTTTGGGCTAAACCCCATCACACGACCGCCCATCGCCAAGGAGCATGAGGGATAATGCCAAGGAGAATGAGAGAGTGAGAGAGAGAGAGCACACGGCAAGCCTGTCTGTACCTTCCGGAAACGGGAGGAGGGGAGAAACAGAAACAGCCGCTATACTGCTGCAAGAGAGGCGGATAACATGAAATTGGATGAGCGATAAAAAAAAAAAAAAAAAAAAAAAAAAAGGAAAATAAAAAGAGAATACAAGAGTTTCGGCAGCAAACAGCAAAAGCGGCTGCAGGATTCCGGTTTGGCGACTTTGGCTTTGATTGACAAGAACATCAAGAGGAGAAACCCCAAGTCGCTTCTTCTGCCGTGACGCCGTCACGACGCACCCGCTTTTCTCGTGTCGCTCAGAGCGCGGTGGCGCGTGCGGGGGGGGTGAAGAATCTGCCGGATAGGATGGATGGGTTGGAAGGAACGGGTGAATACGGGAGCTGAACGGGGCCAAAAGGGCAGATGATTTGTTTGCTGTGGCTGGGCAGACAAAACTTCCATGCGAGCTGCGACATGCACGGCGGGCGTGGGGGTTCCTTCCTTGAGCCGTGGTGCCCTGCCTCCTCCTCACCGGGTTGGACGCTGCTAGCCTGGGAGCAAGCAGGCCGTGCAGCGAGCTGCGAGTGTCGTTCGTTGTCGGGCGGGCATGAGTGAGGGTTGTGTCTGTGAGTGAGTGAGTGAGTGCGTGAGGGTGTGAAGTGAGTGAGTGTCCTCGCCCATCATCGATCGCCGCGCCAAGAGAAGCAAAAGCCGCCGGCAGTGTTTGTGATATTTGTTTTGCTGCTTTACCCGGGTCCCGACCTGTCCGATCTTTTCTCGGTGTCTTGGCCATGTCGATCCTCTGCTGCCCTTTTGATACACGGCTAGACATGCCAAGACCGGGCCTCTTGGCGTCTTTTTGCCTTTTGGTCTTTGGCTGGAATCATCGGAAAGCACACACGCGTCCGCCCGGGTAGGACCGTGTTTCTGCTTTCTTTGTGGTATTTTTGGGAATCAGGGGATGCGATGAGTTAGTTGGACCAAACACACAGGACATGAGCACAAAGCGCCGCAGCCTGTTTCGCCAAGCCCGTCGGTGTATTGCATGGCCCTCTGAACTCTGCGCTGGCGAGACGATCGCCATTAAAACGACGCGGATTTCGTAAATCACCATCCGGATCCGGACCTCTGCTACAACTGCCATCTTGGCATGTATGTAGGTGGTATGGCTATTCTACTCTCTTCTCTTCCACAGGGGGTCTTGGCGTGGCTGAGTGCATGCCGACTCGGGACACACACGGCAACTAAACAAAGACCGACCGACAGGACGATTAGGTATCGCATATGTCGATTATTGTTGATTGCAATAGCCCGCAGCCAGTTCTCTTCTCCGGTCTGGCCAACCGGGGCTCAACCTCGGCTGCACGCTTCGAGCCAATGTCATGCATTTGCAAGAAGGGGGATCCATCCCAGCCACACGAAGCTCCGATCGCCGGCGATTGGCCAGGCTCGCAGCAAGCGCCATGCAGGGGGACTCTGGCGCGGTCTGGCTCCCCTCTCCTTTCGCCCATTTTCCCTCCTTCCATCATCCCACTTCCCGCTCCCGTCGGCCGGCCGAGGTTTTTTTTTTTCATTTTTTTTTTCAATGTGTGCCTGCCGATTGCCTCGAGCAGAAAAATAATAAAATAATAGGTACCTACACAAAACCCCTACGACCCAGGACAGGCATGGTGAGGTGATGAGAATCGTGTGCACGAGCCCCAATCGATCGAGCAGGCGTCTTGACTCGCGGTTGGAAGTGGGCTGCGTAAAAATAAAAAAATAAAAAAAAAGGGTCCCTTTCTCCGTTTCTGTTGGCGCGGCCGGAGAAAGCTGGACCCTGACATGGTTGGTGTGCCCCGCAGCAGAGCGCCATGGCGTCATGGAGCGCCAGCAAGTGGGTGAGTGTTGTTGCCGGCCGGGCCCAGGTGGACGGAGCCAGCACGTTGTCAGAATCCGTCCACGAACAACCAGACTTTCCGCCCAGAGCAGATGGCCGACGTGCCCGGAGCCTGGCTTTGTCTTTGTCCCGTCAAACACGACCCGTCTCATTCGAGCGCGTCGGAGCATAATTCATAATTCGCCAACCATGCCATCGCCAGTCAGGTGCTCATTCCTCATCAACAGCAGGTCACCTGCATCCCACCACTCACTCACTCACTCACTCACTCGCTCCCAGGCCGGCCCCGTTCAGGAGCCGCCCCACGAGGACCACCAACTGGAGCCTATGATGCAATAGCGAGAGCATATGCGAGGCGGCGTTTCCACTTTTAACGAGCCAGGACGATGTTAGTCTCCAGCCCAGCCCCGGAGATAGACTGGGCAGAGAGAGGCCGGAAGGATGATGAATCGGCGTCTCACATCTCCCTTTGCCTTCCTGGCTCCTCCCTACCGCCTTGGCTCCGCTTGATTCCTAGCCAGCCTGCTTTCCGATGCCGTGTCGGCGAACCGACGGATGAGAGGAAGGGAAGGGCTGGCAACACCCGACAGGAAAGGTGTGACCCCTTGAGCACGAAAAACAGCCGACAGAAAACGGGTGGGTGCATACATTGGTGGTGCAGGGCAATCCCTTATTCCACGAGTGTGTTTCTTGGCCTTCTGCCGCTTAACAGAGTATGCTTAAATGGCGATTGGCCGAGGGCAGACCGAGAGCGGTGGGCAGTCAATACACCGAACACAAGGCGACGTTGGACGCGAGCCTATCAAAACCGGGGGAAGCCAGCCAAGTCAAGGGGTCTCAGTGCATCTTTGCAACGACAGGCTTGGCGGCGCAACCAGCGAGCAGACAGGCCCCATCTGCCGAGGAAGAGGACGCATCCATGTGCGTGCGAGACGAGAAGGGGGACCAAGAAGAAGAAGAAACCCGCTGGTAATACCTACGTAAAATGCCGCCTGCCGACCAAGACGTGCTAGCCAGGCCGGCTCCCAATCTCACCTCTCTCGCTCTTGGCTCTCTCCCGGGCGGGCTGGCTCGCTCCACATGCGTCGAACCGGCAAGGCAGCATTCGCCCAGCCGAGTCACGGACGGTCTTGTGTGCTGGATTGGGGGTCACCAATGGGTCCAGTCCTGGTCCTGTGTTTGCCCTGCCGCAGGGATGCAGTGAGGTGAGTGCAAGTAAGCGCAAGCCCAGGCAGTCAGTCTCTGGGCAAACAAACAAGCAAACAAACATGTGCGTCTCCCTCCCTCGCGCGTTGTAACTTGTACAAGACAAAACTGATGCAGCACGAGGAAAAATATCGCTGTAGCGAGGGTTCGGCAAAAAGAGTCTCTCTCCAATTCCTGTTTGGAGGGCATCATGTGCAGGAACCCCACCAATGAACTGGTCCTGGGGACAAAAGACAAAAGCCCAAATTGCCCATGGGAATGCATGCAGGCGGCTTATTTTGGCAACAACCCTCCAACCCCAAAACCCTCCTCGGTCTTTGTGTCGGTGGTGGGTGGTGGTGGGGATCCATCCATCCAGTGAGGGGGGCACACTCTTTCTCCACCAGACCCGCAGCAGCCACGAGAAGCCAGCGCTGCCATTGGCGGCCCCCCCATAGCGCGCATCGCGTCAGTGATCCATCGTATGTAGGGGTCGGCGGGACCCGACAAACAGGCCCAGCAGCAGCAGCAGCAGCAGCAGCAAAAGCACCAGCAAAAGCACCATCCATCGGGACGCTGCAGTGGACGGGCCCCGTTTTTGCCAGAAAATCGCTCAAATTTGGGGGTGCCAGAAGGGCCACCAGTCCCGTGATGGGGATCGTTTCCGGGCTAGAGTGTACGGTGGTCTGTATGTACCTACCTAGGTAGGTATATGCGCGGTATGGATGAATGTATGCATGAACCGCGGTTCGCTGTATGGTTGGTGTAAAGTGTTTTGCCTCATCAAAAAACGGCAAACACAAGCCGCCCCATTGTTGAGCTGTGAGCTGCAGCACTCAGGCCACAGCCTCGCCCGCCGATGGATGTGCCTGCTACACGTCGTAGAACCCAGACGCCCCATGTCATCTGGTAGCTAACTTTTACCCAAGAGGATGTGTGTTGCCCTCGCCATGGCACGTCAGA
The DNA here is from genome assembly GCA_002197995.1 of Gaeumannomyces sp. JS-464. Lineage (NCBI taxonomy): Eukaryota > Fungi > Ascomycota > Sordariomycetes > Magnaporthales > Magnaporthaceae > Gaeumannomyces > Gaeumannomyces sp. JS-464. The sequence goes on along the minus strand of NGZR01000001.1, from coordinate 1,354,569 downwards.
GTTGTTCTGCCATGGCGCCAAGAGGCCGGCACCGAGAAGCCTTTGGGCGCCCGTGCTTTTTCCCCAGACCGATTCCCGAAAAGGGACAAGAGACAAGAGCATCTTCTCTGAGCAAGCCGCCAGTCCAGTGCGCCGGGATCGATCCGACCAGTTCATTTTGCTCGGTCTTGACCCCTTTTTCCTGTTTGGTGTTCGCTCGAAAGAAGTGTCCTAAAAAAAAGAAAAGAAAAGGAAAAGGAAAAGGAAAAGGAAAAGGAAAAGGAAAAGAAAAACCCAGCTCCATCAGGCAAGGCAACCTGGACCTTGGCCACAGTCATCCCCTGCAAGTCTCGCGACTCGGGGACAGCCTGTCGGTCTGAATTCCGCTGTGAATTTACATCCCGACATGACCCTTGGGATGGATGGACAGCGTCTCCGGCTCTTCGCTGCACCCCCCCTCCTACCTTGGTTAGCGTCCAGCTCTGATTGCACTGTGCCTACAATGGGCCGTGGCACACACGCCCTCCCCACGCCGGCGCCGATTTTAATAATAAGCCTGACCTAATCTGATCACAACCACTAGGTAGGTAGCTCTTTGACTGGGCACTCGTATCCCCATGAGTTGCTCCTCCTCTGCGGATGGGACAGATGGTTCATGTGGTATTGTTGAACGCCATGGGCAAGCAACAATGGCACACGAGCCACCAAAGTGTGTGACAGAGCCAAGAAGAGGCTTGCGGGTTCGTGCTAGCAAGAGGGCGGCGGCGGCGGCGGTGGCGGAGGGATGCTCCTAGACGGGCTGCTCGGTCCGTTGACGTGGATGTTCCTGTGCGCCGGGCTTGCTTTCGAGGCTCCGGCAGTTTGGGATATGTGAGTGAGGTGGTGGGCAACATCCAGTCAGAGTCATCGGGTACCGCGACAAACCACTGCGCCCAGCAAACACGGGCAGAGTGATGGCCCTCAGGAGGATGGATATATGTGACCTGGTGGCTGGCAGTTAGGTAACTCAATGCACTTGGCGAGCAACCTCCAGCGTCCAAGACATGCTTGCTTCTTCTACACGTAACCGATTCGACATCGACGATGCGTGCAACGCTTGGAGGTACCAGCCTAGAGAAATTGGCGGATGATGGCGCACAAATCCTCCCCGGGGGTCGGGGGTCCCAGGCAATATCGCCCCGCCGGTTTTCCCACATCGATACCATACCCACGCCCTCCACCACCGCCACACCCCCTTCGAAACAGTGACAGAGAACAGACAGGCAGACCCCTTGTCGCGGTTAGCTGCTTCTTTTAAAACGCCCACCTGCCTGGCCTTGCCCCGGCCAACATACCATACCCGCCGCCCCAGAGAGGGAAAAAAATAAAACGGGAAAGAAAAAGATAAAATAGAATAAAGAGACGGCGATAGACGCCTCTCGCCCTCCCTTGCCCCTTGATTCCTTTCCAGTTCTCGTCTGGACCCAGTTGCCCTTGCTTGGGTGGACGTCGTCACTGGAAACCTTTTTTTGTTTTTTTTTTCTTTTTTCCTTTCTTCTTTCTCCAGTCCGCCCGTTTCATGCTTTATTATTGCTCCAGCGCCGCACCTGCCTGCCCTGGTTGCCTGCTGCCCTGCAGATCGGCACCGGTTCCAAGGAACGCCACCGGCCTTGTTGTTGAGATCCCAAGACTTTTCGCTCGCCGCATCGACAACGCTATCAGCCAGGCCATACCAACCCGGGCGCCCTGCCAAGCCTTGACTGCCGGTCGACGCTCGAGGTTTGGGCGAGGAACAAAGTGAGAAGGTGAAAAAGAGGAAGGACACAAGAAGGCTAGGGAAAGCAAAGCAAAGCAAAGCAAAGCCAGCTCGGTGAATCACCACCACCACCACCACCACCACCACCACTACTACTGCTCCTCCAACCAACAAGGGTTCGGACCCGCCCGGCGTTATTTTGCTTCCATGCCCCTGGCAGCCACCATCACCACCCATCATCCGCATTTGCACCCGCCCAGGCCAAGCCGTGCCCGACCGAGGGGCGTTTAAAAAGGCGGCCGAACAAGCCAGCCGAACCATCCGGGAATCCACGACTGAACCAACGGACCGAAAATAAAGGGCACCGACTGCCTCGACCTCGAAAATCCACCACGACCTCCTCGCCCGCTCGCTTCAACACAGCTTGTCCCCCCACGAACCTTAACGAGCTCACAGCACCAAAAAGACGCGGCGGCGCCCCTGCAAAATCGACGCCCGATCCTGGCAAGCCGCAGGTTACTGCTGCAGCCGACTCCTCACTTTTTTTCCCCCTCACACCTTCCCGGTCGAGGAAAAAAAAAAGAGCTCGTGGGATTGGCTCCCAGTTGCGTGCGCAGCGAACCACCCCTTTCCCACCACAGAGTGGCGGCCAACCGGATTTGGACACTCGGGGTCCCCCGCCGAGCTGCTGAAATCTCGCGTGAGACTTGATTGAGAAAGGGTCTCCAGGTCCGACCGAACATTCGGCCCGCTTGACCAGAAAATCACCTGCACGGGGCGGCGGGCTTTGGTAGAGGCGACAGATTACAAACAGATCACGCCGTGTTCCAGAACCAGAACCAGAACCAGGACCGGGACAGACCCATCGAAAAAAGAAGACGCCAGAAGCCGACGCAGCCAACCGAGCGAGCGACCCAGACAGACAGGTGGGATCACCAACCGTTGCGTGGGATTTCCTGCTGCGCCGGCCAGATCGGGTTGGCCGATTGTCCATCGGCTGGCGGCTGCATATTTTCCCTGCTGGGGGGGACTTCTCCGCCGCGGGCTGTTGTGGCCCCATCGAAAAACGCCCCGACACCCTGACGCCGCAGCCTGCAGGCCCCTGACGTATCTTGAACCCGGCCGCCAGCCAGCGCCATCCATTCCACGGGCACGCAATTGATTGATTGACTGACTGGGCGGCAGGCGCACACACCACACACGCCCGCTAAAACCCAGGTTGGCGCCGCTCCAAGCTTCCCCTTCCCTTGACCCCGTCCAACCCGGCACAATGGCAACGACCTTGGCCTCGTTGCCGCCTGCTCCCCATACCCAGGCACCCGCTGCCACTGCTGCCGCTGCTGCTGCTGCTGCTGCTGCTGTTTCTTCACCTGCCGCCACCACCACTACCACCACCACCACCACAAGCACAAGCACAACAAGCTCGGCGCCTCGGAAAATAGCGTCGATTGTCGAGCAGCAGCAACAACAACAAAATCCAGAACACGGTGCGCATCAATCGGCATTCCTTGTTCTCCTCCCCTCCCCAGCCCATATTAATAATAATTATTCATCCCAATTCCCTCGCCCCTTTCGGGACCCTTCTCCCTCGCGCGTGCAGCCCCGGATCGGGTCCAATTGCTAACACGGTGCCCACCGCATCCACAAATCGCCAGCCGCCGCCCCAGCAAAACCAGCCTCCCGGGCGCCCTCGCTGAGCGCCCCCGGCGAGAGCAGCCTGTCGTCGTCGCCACGCCAGTTCCCGACCGAGCTGTCGAGCCCGATCCTCGAGGAAGGGGATGAGTCGGAAAGCGACTCGCCCAACGAGCCCGTCACTCCCGTCAGCGGCCGCCAGTCCCAGGAGTTCCACGCGCTGCAGAGCCACAAAGTACACCACCCCAGCTCCTTGTCCTCCGCGGCCGACCACCACCTCCCCACCGTCGCCGCCGCCGCCGCCGCAAAGATCCCGCTGATACTAAACACCAAGGCCGCGTCGCCGCTCCCCGAGCCGCAGTCCGTCCCGCAAACAGCCGACTCCGAGCCGCCCTCAGAACAGCAGTCCATCGCTGCCGAGCAGTTCCCCACGCCGCTCTCGCCCGCCGCCTCGGCCCCGAACCCTCCCTCGTCGCCCACCCCCACCTCGGTCTCGCGCCGCAACTCGCGAAATCCCCTGCCCGCGTTTGGCAGGCGCTCCTTCAGCATCTTCCGCCGCTCCAACTCGACCACGGACAAGGCCCCGATAGCCGCCGAGATGCACTTCACAGACGCCTCAATGAAGCCGCCGCCCCAGCAGGTGAGCCGCCGCTGGTCCATGAACCGCTCCAACCTGCCCTCCCAGTCCACCACCCGCTCCAACAGCCCCCCGTCGCCGTCCTTCGCCGCCCTCTCGCCCAAGGACCGCGCCGCCACCTCGGCCCTGCCGCCCCCGGCCACCTCGGCAACAACGACCACGTCGATTTCGCCGCCATTAAGAAGAAGGTCCGCTCCTCGACCGGCCTGAGCCTAAGATCGCGGGCCGTCAACTTTGTCACTGGCGAAAAGAAGCATGCCCACGCCCACGCCAACGCCAACGCCAATGATGCCCGGGACCAGAACGTCAAGCCCAAACGCCCACAGGCCAGGAGACGCGCTAGCAGCTTCGATCTTAAGAAGGACCATGTCAAGGCCGCGCCCGTGCCCCAACAGGCCGCTGGGGAGCCGCCCATGGTCGAGCTGCTCCGGCAGCCGTGGGCCATGCCTGCCGAGGCCGGCACTGGCATGAAGGCGCGGAGGCTCAGCCTGAGCCTGCCCGACGACTTCACCGTCGACGTGGTGGAGCTCCAGAGCGAGTTCGAATACCAGTCCAAGCTCCTGGGTCGCCACGGCAAGCACCTCGGCAAGGGCGCCACCTCAAAGGTGACGATGATGCGCAAGAGCTGCCCCGGCGAGCTGTACGCCGTCAAGGAGTTCCGCGGTAAGACGTCGGCGGAAAGAAGGAGGACTACGAGAGACAAGGTCAAGTCCGAGTACAGCATCGCCAAGAGCCCCACCACCCCAACATCGTCGAGACGGCGGGGCTGTGCACCGACCACGGCCGCTGGAACCACGTGATGGAGTACTGCTCCGAGGGCGACCTGTACAGCCTGGTGGAGAAGAAGTACCTGCGGGAGGATCGCGGCAGGGCGACCGCCTCTGCTCTTCAAGCAGCTGATCCAGGGCCTGCACTACCTGCACTCCAACGGCATCGCGCACCGCGACATCAAGCTCGAGAACCTGCTGATCACCAAGGAGAGCAAGCTCAAGATTACCGACTTTGGCGTGTCCGAGGTCTTCAGCGGCATCCACCCGGGCCTGCGCGAGGCCGGCGGCCAGTGCGGCGTCGGCATGGGCGAGGTGCGCTTGTGCTCCCCGGGCCTGTGCGGCAGCATGCCGTACGTGTCGCCCGAGGTGCTGGCTAAGAACGCGCCGTACGACCCTCGCGGCCTCGACGTCTGGGGCGCCGCTGTTATCGCCATCAACCTCTTCTTCGGCGCCCCGCTGTGGAAGGAGGCGCGCGACGACGGGTCCAACCAGCACTACTCGACCCTTGTCAGGGCTGGAACAGGTGGAACAAGAAGCACGAGGACGACGACGAGAAGCTGCCGTCCAAGCGGCGGCGTGCCCGTCCTCAGCGACCTGGACTACCCTTTGTCGGCCCGCTCGACTTTGCCATCAAGCCCCCGGCGTTCCGCAAGCTGCTCCTGCTGATGCTGAACCCGGACCCGGCCCGGCGCATCTCGATCGCGGGCGTCATTGGCAACCGCTGGCTCAAGAACGTCGAGTGCTGCCAGCTCGAGAGCTACGACGACCCCACCGTCACCATCGACGCCTCCAAGAAGAGCAGCTGCGGCAACAAGAAGATATTTTGCCACAACCACCTCCCACCCGTCGCCTCGGGCAACCACTCGCTCGGCAAGATGCCCGGCCAGGCTGGCTACTAGATGGCGGCCTATTTATATATACATCTATATATATATATATATAGTATCCTTTATCCGACTACCAACCTCAATACCTCTTTTTCACCCTCCCCGATCGACCTTTACTGGACGACCTGGTCGATGACGGCTGGACTATTTGACTCGCATTGACTCGATGACTTTTTTTTTTCCTCTTACTTTTCTAAACGACACGGGTTACGTTTGACATTTTCCCACGCATTCGCCGCGAATATTTCATTTCACGCTATGGGACGTTCGTTCTTCATTATCACACGGGTTACAAGAAGCATACAGGATCACTGGCGTTTTATTGTTTTTTTTTTTTTTTTTTTTGCTTGTCCCATCCTTCTGTTGCATGGCGCGGATGGCGGTGTTTTTTTTGGGGTGGTCTTTTTTTTTTTTTTTCGCTTTCCTTGTAGTTTCAAGAGATGGTGGCAGCAAGAGCCCAAACCAAGGGGTGGTTTCTTTCTGTTTTCATGCTCGTACCACGCACATAGTTTTTATTTTTTTTTTATTTAAATATTTCTGCCTTTCTTTTTTCTCTTTGACCCCTTGGCGGTCCAGATTCGCGAGTGGCAGACTTGCTATACACTTATGCTTTAATGGATTTTGTGTTTTGACAGTCGACTGGCGGACAGTGACGACGGAAGAGCAGAGCAGATCAGAGAAAGAAAAGAGAGAGAGGGCGAGTAAGGAGCAAGTACTTGTTTGCTGCCTGCCGCGCCTTGATTCCCTGTTTCGTGCGCCTTTCAAAAGGCGTTTCTTGGGGGCCTCTGCGTTCCTTTGCCGCCCCAGAGCGAGGGCGAGAGAAGTACATATGTACATAGTCATCCCCGCCTACCCTAGACGTACACTTTGTCGGTACACCTATCTCAGTTTAGTCCGAGGCGTGGTATTTTTTTACGTCTTGGATGGCAGGACGACACTGCTCCCGTGTTGTGCGAGGCTGGTTCGTTTGACCCATGCGTGTAGCGAAAGGGTCAAGCTGAGGAGCGGACGATCCGATCTTCCCACCCGCTCGGGTGGCCGTTCCCTCTCGCTTGCCTCGCAAGCGGACCCTCCATGATGCATGCAGATAGGTAAAAAAAAAAAAATAAAAAAAGGAAGGACGATATTAGCCTACCATCTCCCCGCCCGCGCCGCCGCTCCCCTCGGGTTCCAAACAAAGCAAACCGTCGTCATCATCATCATCATCATCATCATCATCATCATCATCATCATCATCATCATGGCCACACACACCCATCTGAAGGGCAGTCACCCCCACACTTGGGGGAAAAAAAGGCATTGTCCCTCCCTCCGTCTTGGATGATGGGAAATGAAGGCTTGACAAAGGGAAGGCATGAGAGGGAGGCTGGAACTGGAGGGTGTATGTATCTACGAGTGTGCGCGCATTGGCGTATGGATCCGCCAACGTAGGAGAGCGATGGGTTCGGTGTGTGTGTGTGTGTGTGTCTGTCGTTTGTCCATTTTCAGGACATGTTTCATCCCCTGTCCATCTCTTGCAACGCCCCCTCCAGACCGCGACAGCCAGACCCTCTATTGATATTGACGCACATGGTGTAGCGGGAAACAAACACAAACTGCATGTTTGGTGTGTCGCACGGCATGCAAGCTGGAATGCGGAGGTGGGATTGTCGGCGCTGCTCCACGTCGCTCCGCATGGCTGTTGTTGTCCGTGGATGTCTCCCCTTTTCCTTCCATTATCACAATCCTTTTTATTTATTTTTATTATTTTATTTTTTTATTTCTTCTGCTGTCCTTTTCGGCCTCGGTTCCTTGCTTCGTTTTCTTGCCCGTCGCTGCCCCAGATGCGCCTTTTTTTTCTTCTTCTTTCTTGCTCCGTTGCCCCAAGACCATCCCCAGGGCGAAGAGAATGGTTTTCTCCGGCGGACCCGGCCCAGACCCTCCTCTGCCCTCCTAGCATGCCGTTCAGGCCCCGCAAAACGTTGGCGCTCCCAACCCGATTTTCGTCCACTCAACACGAGCAGGAGAAGAAGCAATTTTCCCATGTTAGTTTACATCCGAGCTGGCTGACTGGCATTTTTTATAGGAGAAAAAAAAGGCCCTAGGTACGTGCTGGGACAAGACTACACAGCAGATACCTCGTAGGTTATCTAGGAAGTCTGGGGGCAACATACCCCTGACTTTCACTCTTCCTTGGCTCAGGGACTTCAAAGATGCAATATCCCAGCACCAGGTCACGAGCAAGGTGGTACTACACCAGGTGGGCGGCCGGATTTTTTTTTCGTGTAATGAATGGTTCCAGAACCCCCGAACGTACAACTCGAAAAAAAGGAGACTAAAAGAAAATAGGAAATAGTGATTAGAAAAGGGTGCCCTCCCGACGCTGCCAGCTCGCTGCAGCTGTCGACAAGTAGCAAGAGGGAGACGCAAAAACAGAGGGCCATGTGGTCCAGCAGTTGATCTTGACGACCAGCCGCTACTGCAAAGCGGATCGATACCATCCAGGGATAGCTGTCCAGGCTGGCTGGGAGCCTCCCAAGGGCCAGGGGCCGATGGTGGTCCCCAAGACCAGTGTCGGTCTTGTGTGCCATGGTCAAGCTTCGCCCGAGCCCTTTCGGGTTCGCGTCCTTTCGTCCCTTCCCTTCCCCTCCCCCCCTACTCCCCCCTCCAGTCTATCCCGCCCATCTCGTGGATCTGCTGGCCGTCAAAATCGGTCGGCTATGGATTTGACATCCACAGTATTCCACAACCTAGGATTTTAGAGAATTCCAGGGCGTTTACCGTTATCAAAGAAAATCAAAAATTAGGATGTCAGCACTCGGCAAACTTACTGGCCAAGCACCGAGAGAGATGAGCTCGTTCAACCTTTGAAGCCCGGCCAGCATATCGTCGATGCATTCCATGGCATCGACGTGCATCTTTCGAATCTCATCCATCATCTCTTCGACGCTTTCCGCTGTATAGACAAGCACCTCTTGAGGCTCGCCAACGGCCTGTCGCGGCGCCCCGCGGCCTCTCTGGTAGCCGGCCGGCGTCGGATGGGCGCCTGAGCATGTCTGCAAAACGGACCGGCTCGTCCGTTTGGGGAGCGTCGGTCTCACCGGCTCGGGGCGCTTGCTGGGCTGACGGCATGTTGAGCGTGTCGGTTACGCCTTTGTGGCGGATGGATGGATGGGGATGGGTGGAAGACTGAATGTTGTGGTTGGGGAGAAAGGTGAAGATTTGAGCTGGCGAAAGGCGGTTGGACAATGGTTTTATGGTTGGATGTTGTTGGCACGCATAAAGAGCAGTGCTATCTGAGCGAGCCTTTCATTGTTTGTCAGGAGGCGGCGGCTCGTCTGATGGCGGCGGACCGGATTGCGCCGCGGCGCCGCAGAAACTGTCTCATGCCTCGACCGTCGTCGTACTCGTCCTCGCCAAGATAAAGTGACGGCGATGCGAGCTGTCTAGTATATCCTCCATATGTTCGACTTGATAAGCACGCTCATCTTGGCTAAACCAACAGTTAGTTATCGAAGACAGACACTGGTTCAAGCGCAACGCTCTCAGCGATACTGTGAAAGGTGGTCCACCGGTTCACTGGTCCGCCGGACCCACAACGGGCGCTCCACGCCCGCCTGCCTACAGGATAGATCTGGCACCCACGCCATTTTCCTCTGCAGAGTTTTCCTGCACAACAACCACAATCCACCTTCACTGTCTTGCGCTTGTAGTGCAGCCCTCCCGAGAGGTCGCGTCGACCTCACACAGATACAAAACACAGGCATTCAAGTACATTGTTACCAGCAGATAAGATCGTGAGCCATAGGGACGTGGCTGAGGTTGCTGCCATGACCGGAGGGCTCCAGCGCGACGGATTTGCGCCGTCGTGGGGCTGTGTTGCGCTAGATGCATAGGGTTAGGGTTGTGCCACACGTGCCAGCGTGATCCGTCATGTTTGGGACGTCGCGTCCTGTGGCATCTCGACCCGAACAGCTGCTCTGCTGCACTCTCCACTCCGATGGTCTCCACCATCCAGACAGACGGTCATTCTCTCTCCGATCATGGCGCCATCAACAACACCTCCGCTTGGCCTTCTCAATGAAGCCATCGACACAATTAGCGCCGACCGGCTGCGTGAATTTTTACGCGAACTATGCACGACTTCGGAGACGGCCCGCAAGCATTTCAGCGACAGGCTGCTGGTCGATCTGACGACTGAAGATGCGGACAACACGCCTGCGGAAGGAGGCGCGTCGACGGGCCAAAAGCGAAAGCATACGCGACAGCGCTACGAAATGTGCGAGCAATGCAACAATGAGTACGACGTCGAAACCAATGGCCCTACAAGCTGTGTATGGCATGATGGTAGGCTTAAAGCACCCCCCCTCTCTTGTAACTACTCAACTAGGTGTGTCCTAATTCGTTCTACAGGGGAGACCGAACCCGATGATGACGGTGACTTCTGGGCGGACCACGATGAGCGCTGTCATGGCACGATTGACTCTGAGTGGGCGCGAGAAGAATATCCTGAAGGCTTCATCTGGAGCTGCTGCGACAAGATAGGTGTGGGTGCTGAGGGATGTCAGACAGGAGCGCATGTACCAAAAAGTAGGAAGAAAGCTAGGAGCCTGACATAGCCTATCACCCGGCCCTAGCGAAATCTGCTGGCTGTTTCCCACGCATGTAGCTTTGTTGTTCTTCTCAAGGGTAGGATTGGACGGCGAGACCAACAGCTCCCATATCTAAATTGAACATCCTCCGCAGCCCCCTGAACGACGATCAAAGAGAGCCAGCCCCATTGCACCACCACCACCACCCAGCTCGTGCCCGACGCGTGCCGTTGGCGAAGACGGTGTAGCCCACCTCCACCATAGAGATGGCCGCGACGGTCGTGCCTGGGAGGGGATTGCAGGGTAAACAAATGGTCAGCTTTTCTCCGGGCTTATAATCCCTGGCCTTGTTGCTTCATATTCAACCGCCGCGTCATGGGGTCCAACTCACAAACGTCGGTAACGATGCCGGCAATGATGACTTGGGTGCGGTTGGTAACCGCCAGGGCATCGCGGGAATCCTTATTGTCCGTAGCGTTAACCTCGCCGGGGCGGGCGATAACCTTGACGTTGGGGAACATCTGCGTGATTTCCGCAAACATAGGTCCGTTCGGCCCTAAAGAAAAGCACAAGGACATGAAAATTAGCATCATTCCCATTCTCTACTTCCTCGTTCCCGATTAACACCACCAGTAAGGAGGGTAGGACTTACCAGTTTCCGCCGAAATGGTCATAACAACGGGAAGGTCGAACGCCTTGGCAAACCCGGCATGGGCGATAACGTTTGCCTTGAACACGATCGGCTCGATGTCACGAACGAGGTGGAACAGGCCGACCTGTAATCAACCGCAGCGACAACCTAGGGCTTGTTAGCTTGGGTTCGTCCGCTTGGAAGACGTAGCCCGTCAAAGCCCTTCGGGGAAGATTCAGGGCCAGCATACGGCCTTTTCCCGGTCAAATCTCGTATACTTGAAGTCGGCGGCGACCGCTCCGAGAACCATAGTAGCTGCCAAAGTGACTGAAAGCTTCATTCTGGGCGGGAGCTTTGGTAGTTGCTGCAGTACCGTGAGGTGCCGGTGTATTGAGCTGTCTGGTGACCTTGGTATGGAGGCAAAAGACCTGATCGCGATACAGACTCTTCGAATATTCAACACGAGTTCGAAGCGGACAAGCCTCGCCTTTTATCTTCGGCCGTCACCACCTTATCTCGTTGCCTTCATATCCATATCTACCGAAAGCCATACCAGCAAGCAGCTAGTTGTAATGGGCGCGTGCACCAGTAGGGGGTTCTCGCAGGGAGATCTCAGAGGTCCAGTTGCTCAACAGCCGTACTCGTTGGTGCTAAGCTAGTGCAGGCAATACAGATGAACGATAGCTTGCCCTTCTCGCTCCTTGACAGGGAGTCCCTCGGGCCCTCTTTATACACGTCTCTTTCGGCGGCCCCCAGGCCGTCGGCCAGAGGCCTCTCCCCCATGACGCCTTGATCCGTTGCACGGAATCGGTAGCTGGGTAGCTTCCGAGCTCTCGCCGGTGGCTGGGCGGCTCTCGAGTATTCCGCCGGTGGCTGGGTTGCTCTCGAGCCTCGCGTCGGTGGTCCAGCCTTCTTCCGAGCTTCTTGTCGGTAGGCCCGTTGCTTCTGAGCCTCTGGCCCGTGGCTCAGTTGCTCCCAAGCATCTGGCCGTGACCCAAGGCTTCCGGGACTGGTTCTGCGCGAGGCGTTACATTGGCAGTCTACTTTCTAAGCTAACAGCTCGGTTCCAAAGTACCCTGGATGCCAAACCTTCTGCTTTGTCCCTGTATTTGGATTTACGAACTTCAGTATCTATTGGTCGGCTAGGGAGGCTCTCACAAGCTGGAGAGGCGGCGAGGTCGGCGAGTCCAGTTACCAAGGACCGCTGGTCGCCATATTAGGGCCTGTTCAATACTAAAGCAGTTTTTTAGTTTTTCCATACTATTTTGAAAACCGCTTGCAAACTGGTTTGCGGATCCGGGCCAGGGGGCCCGGATCCCGGCAAAAAGCCTAATAAATATAGCTTTTGACCCGCCAGAAGTACCATTTTGACCAGGCCAACGAGTCGCGTAGATGGAGGCCCTGTAAGCCACGTGTTACCGTTGATCAGGGAGGGTCAGGGAGGGCACCTTGAAGCACGGAAACTAGCCCAGGGCCGTGGCGATCCCATCCGCTGCGAGCACCCCAAGTGTGTAGACGTCAAACTGACGACCTTGGAATTACTTCGGAACCATATCATGACTGTACACAATATCGCGCTTCGACCGGCGGACCAGGCGAAGACTCGACGGCGCAAGAAAACCAAGCATCGCAAAATGGCTCGGGGGCAGGGACAGGAAAGCTAAAGCAGCTCCACGGACCAGCATTACCAGCCTGTTTTTTCCGCCTGTGGCACTGAAGAATATTGCACAGGCACATCCCACGCCAAGCTTTTTTTCTCCTTTTCTAAATAACACCTCTCTATCAAGTGCATGGAGGTCATATCCTAAAGCCTGCCTTATAAATTAAATGGAGTTTCTATCGCTAGTTTTCCTAACCCATAGCACAACTGTACATGCATGCGTAGAGCATAGTTCCGGCGGTTGGACCGTCTTAGGGCAAAGGTGTCAGCATAGGGGTGCACTCGGATAGTGGCGAGAGCATATCAACTACGAGTATGGCGGCTGGTAAACGCGAGAAGCGGGTGAAACGCGTCGCCATCCAGGAACCACCTGCTCGCCTTGCCCGTGTCAGCCCACTTAGGCAAGGTAGTGGGCGCTGGCGGCCCTTTGGACCATTTGCCATATCCGGCTCCACAAGCAAGACAGCGCCGGAGGAGCCCTCACCTATGTACATCCGGATATTACGTCGGAATCTATCCCGGTCTAGGATGATCCCGAACTAGGAATAATCCAAAACTAGGGCTAGGGTGGGTGGCAATTGGCGCCCCCGGGTTCGCAGCGTTCGGAGCCACTACCACCAAGGGGGCCCGGCTCCCGTCGGTCAGCTTCACAACTACTCGATGGCGTATTGCCGGCATCCTCGGACAGCGTGCCGGCCAGGAAGCTGGACTTCCTTATGAACGCGCTCACGCGGGTACCGCGCCTCATCCAAAAGCCGACCTGGTGCAAGTCGACTTCTCGTCTCCCGGCTGGGGCCAGGCGCCCATCGAACAGGGCTGGGTGTGCATGCAGTCCCTGGGCAACGCAAGCAAGGAGTGCTGCGAGGGTGGCGTTGTTCCCCCAAACCCAATGCACGACCTCTCCGCCGGCACGTTGAAGGTCCGTGGCATGGTCATTGGAACCATGCGGCATACGCATACCCTGTCCTCGACCTATGCGCAACTACTACTTACGCCAGACTGAACCGACCCAGTGCGCCGTCGCTCCCACCTTCGAAGCTCTAGTGCCGTAAAATGCTTCGCGAACGCCATTCCCTTCTTCCGCTCCCACTCGACCCGCTTCCTGTCCCTTCGGCGCCGGAACCGGCGGGGCTCTGGTATCAGCACCTCCTCCTCGCAACCGGAGAAGTCCTCGGGCACGCCGTTCGACTCTCCCGCCGAGCCGCTCCGGCAACAGGCTGCTCGATTTCAGAGCAGGTGCTACACCGAACGGAACAACATGTACCTCGGGTTTGAGAAGAGCTGAAAAAAGTCACCGCTGCACCTTGATTCGTTGGGTCCCACGAGCCAAAGCCGCCAGACGACTCTGATCCCGAGAGCCCGAACATCGAGCTTCGACACTGACAAGGAAATTAGAACCACGACAGCACAGCGACTGGGACAGACGAGATATTGGGCGTCTCTTCAGAAGCTCTGGCGACCACTTTCTTGCCTGGAACCCGGCATGGCAAACTTCACAAATTCCAGTAAATAAATTTGATCCCCAGCGCTAACATGTGGCTTCACAGAACAAGTGGGTAGGTAAAAAGATATGTGCCTGTCCTTGCGCTTCTTCACGAGTCTAGCTAGCCGTGGGTCGCCTTGCCAGCAGTATCTTCCAGAACAGAATAAACGTCGTAAAGACGCCGGTATGAGAATTGGAGTCTGGGGCGTTGCCGGCTGGGTCGAAAGTGTTTGCCCACCATGACTTCGACATTGGTGGCCATAGCGAACGCATTGCGCATGCAAAGTGGCTCAAAGCAGCTGGCTACACATGATACAGTGGGAGGACAAAAAAAACGCCCAACCCCTCTCAACCCCACCAATTCAACCCAAATTTTTTTCCTATCGCGTCCCAACCACCACACTTCAAATGGCACCCATTCCGTCATCTCCGGTCAAAAAGCAAATTTCAAGCATTCCTCGCCTGCCCTGCGATCCAGGATTTTCGGGAGGTACTCCGCCGGCCAGCCCGCGCGTGGCGTCGCGTACAAAGAAGGAGTTAGCGAGGTGCACGTCCGCGGGGTCGTAAAGAGATATTTTGTCCCAGCAAAATGGGGTCTCCGACCCGGCCGTGGCCGGCCATCCGTGCTAAATGAACGCGCCAAACGAGCGATTATGCGTACTATTACTATCAATCCTTTTTATTCACTAGCAACAGTCGTTTTAATCTCGTGCCCGTGTCAACTCGCACGGTAGCTCGATACCTTAAAACATAAGGGGTTCAACACCACCTCGCCGTCGCGCCCGTTTCTTACCGAGGAAGTCGCTGCTAAACGCCTCGCTGTTATATTGGTAAAGATATGGGTTTTGGCGCACAATCGTCTTCACGGACGAAAGCACTATCGATAAAGGGGCTGGTTACCGGAGGGGTTGGGTATTCCGCCCCCAAGGTTAGTTTACCTACCAACTTTAACCTTTTATTTTTCGCCTAATTTTTAACCAATTTATTTCAAATTAGGGACTTTGGCACTTGATCCTCGGTTCGTTCAAGCCCGCTATCGCAGTGGTCGTTTCTCCCAAATGTTTTGGGGGGGATAACGTGGCAAAGGAGGACCTCCCTAGTCCCCCTTAACGGGGACCCCAAAGCAAAAAGAGGCGGCGTTACGGCAGGCGTTTACCTCGAGACTCTCGCAGAGCATTTACCTACTATTTGGGAGCCTGGATATACGTTTATGCAAAACAACGCCCCTATTCACAACGCGAGAAAGGTCTGAAGGTGGCTACAGGAGGAAGCCTTCCGCACGCTCGACTGGCCCCCCTATTCCCCTGACCTAAACCCTATCGAAAACCTTTGGAAATTGCTTAAAGAACGCATTTGCGAGCAGTATCCTCACTTGGCTACTGCTCCTAAAAACGCACGCACGCTGGACGAACTTGTGGCCGCTGCAGAGGCCGTCTGGGAAGGCTTTGAGGAGGACTTGATCAATGACTTGATCGAGTCCGTGCCCCGCCGTTTACAGGCCGTCATCGACGCACAAGGGTGGTATACCAAATACTAACTAGACTGACAGATAGCCCCTTTAATAATGTATTTCCAGTGCAAATTTCTATGCGAATTGCATTTGTTTGGGCCCAGGGCGGTCTTCCAAAGTAGAAGGGTTGGATTTACCCCTGGCCGTTTTATTTGGTGTGGTGCGGGGTTGGGCGTTTTTTTTGTCCACCTACTGTAATAATGGTCTGCCAAGGGAAACGGTTATTTAAATAGTTAGAGGGTTCCGTTGGGGAGCGCCTTACTTGTGTGTGCGAATCGGTGCACCTGATGTTTCGTGAGTGGCTTAGATGGCTTGGGCTTGGCAGTGTTTGTCATTGGTTTTTTGTGCATTATGCCTCACATGAATACAATAATGCATTGTGGCATTTCCTCGACTCAAGCTAAGAGTGGTCAAGGGGCAAAGACCATTCTTTTTCCTGGGAGTCTGCGCATGCCAAGACGCATCACAGCCTCACAGCAGCCTTCTGCTGAATGGGCGTGCTTTGGGTCACCTTTATCTTCGTCCGCAACGATCAATCAACCGGCGCCCTACATCTACAGGGTGGCACGCGTTTCGCCCCTTTTGTTACCATCCTATTGTCCAATTAGGAGATTGATAAGGTACGCTCCGCCGGTTACTTAATGCCGAGACATTCGGCCTGGCACTGCAAGCAGGATGCCACATTTGCAACCTCATTGAAGAGAGCCGATCCTACAACTCCGAGTCGAGCTATACCTTCCCGGTGGATATCAATTACTCCTTCAAAGCCCTCAATCCAGGGTGGGCACGCCACGGGACCTACCCAAAATGGTATGCCTACCAGGGATCTCCAGACCCATGGACAGAGCCGGAGGAGTCTCGACGCGCGTTTGAGCTGGATCCCACCCCAAACAAACTTGGCACTCTGCTTGCAACGGACGCGGAGAATGTTGTTGAAGAGGCTGCCAATTCCTGGCTAGTCCTGGAGTTTTACGGCAGCGAGCAAATCGTTCTGCCGATAGAGCTCTCTGACTCCAGCGCTACTCTTGACGAGCTAGCTCAGAGGAATCTCCGCTGCCAAGCATCAACCGGCGAACCCGAAACCCTCCAACTTGCTCGAGCATGGCTGCAAAACTGCCTGGACAACCACCCTGCCTGCAGGCCCCGTCAACCCGAAGACTGGCTACCGACCCGTTTGCTTGATGTCGGCTTGCTTGAAGCGCCCTCCCTTCGTCTCGTCTCTGGCGCTTCCCTGGATGCGAACTCTCCGTACGTCGCCCTCAGTCACCGGTGGGGTATCAACAATGCCTTCATTCTCAAGGCATCGGAACTTGCCGCGTACCAGACCGCAATCCCCTCCTCCGACATTTCCGATACAGTACGGGATGCCGTTGAGGTAACTCGGGCTTTGGGCATTCGGTATCTTTGGGTAGACTGCATGTGCATCATCCAAGACGATGGCGGCCAAGATTGGACTCATGAGGCGGAGACAATGTACAAGATTTATGGTTTCTCGACCTGTACTGTGGCTGCCGCAAACAGCGGCGACAGAAACGGAGGCGTCTTCGCCAAACGGAACCCATACCATGTCCGACCTTGCCGAGTCCCCAACCCTTTCAAAGCAAACTCCAAACACTCGTTCAATATCATGAGCCAGTACCTTGGCCGGATCTACGACAAGGGCGTTAGATCTTCAGAATGGTTCAAACGGGGCTGGGTCTTCCAAGAGCGCATCCTTGCGTCACGCCTATTGATAATTTCCGAGACGCAGGTCCTCTGGGGCTGCTCGCAGCTGCAGGCTGCGGAAACATGGCCCTGCGGAAAAACGGGCAAGAACTATATTGATCAGTTTATCTCCGTTAAGGTCGAGAAGGACCGGTTGCGCGATCTTCTACATGAACACCGAGGAATATCCAAAACTCACGCCACCTGGTGGATATTCCTCCAGGACTACATGTCATCCGAGCTGACGGTCCGCTCCGATAGACTCGCCGCTATTAAGGGCATTGCTACCCTTGCTGAAGATCTGACGGGGAAACGCTACTGCGGTGGCTTTTGGCTTACCGATGACTTGCCGAACGTTTTGCTTTGGCGGGTAAAGGAGGGGCTTGCGTCGCCCCCTGCTGAATATCTTGCGCCGTCCTTCTCTTGGGCTGCTGTGGAGGGTGAAGTATTCTTCAACGCGACTGATGCCTCCGGGAGTGTGACGAGCCTGGCGCACGTCGACGGGGGTATGCGGCTCCCGGGGAACCCGTCTCGTGGTACTACGAGGAATATCAGAGAGGCGCTGCGGATGTCGGGGTTGCTCGTTCCAGCTTCGTTTCTGACATCACGCTCTGGGACGCAGGCCCTCCCTTACCAAACGGAAACAATGTGGGAAACGTGCTTGCGAAAAAGCCCGCGTCAAAAGAATCGGCAAACTCGTCCCCCCTGGAGACGAGGATATACGGCTCGGTAGCACCTCTGTAGCGCACCTTAGCCGATCCTGCCGACGTCCTTCCCCGTGTCTGATCCCACGAAGCAACTTCACCCATAGCCCCGCAGACATATCGCAGCCTCTCCGCATCTGCGATATCCGGTCGACGGTCGAGGTCAAACATGCCTGACGAGCTGATCTCGTGAACCCGACCCTCGGTAATGCCATGCACATCGGCTCGCTCATCCCCAGAGGCAGGTTCACCACCCACCGCACCTCCACAAACGCCCCGATCCCCCTCCAGCGATGCTAACAACTCCTGGATGTCCACCGCACCCGGCTCTTCCAGGTCCCGCTCTGTCGGCGGCACGATGTGTGCCGTTTGTATCTTCTCTCGTCCCGACGGCTCGTCTCGCTCGAGGCGGTCGTAAATTTGAGAAGGCACACCGTGCGGCAGCGCTCCCCAGCTGTCCATTTCTGCCGTATCAATACCGACGCCGGCATACAGAGGGTTATGCCTCTTCAGCCACAACAGGGCCCTCTCGACAACCAGGCGGCGCACGGATAGGAGAGTCGTGAGGTCGCTTGCTGCTGGTTTTTCGGGCCCCTGCCAGGAGACGTGGATTTCATCCATCACCTTTAATGGCGGGTGAGGGAGGACATTGGTGACAAGCTTCCGCATGTTGTTGGGGAATACCGTGATGTGCCCCTTGACATGTCTCGGATAGGTGACCCCTTGTCTGTGCCCATCCCGTACACTATATTTTGTGATGAAATCGTAGGACGAGTTCAGCGCGATGAGCTTCTCCTCCACCGGCGTGAGGCCCTTCAGCTCGTCCGGGAACATATGCTCGCGCCCCAGACGGACATGTAGCTGGCCCGCCGGGGACAAAACGCCTCTCCGCAGGTGATTCGCGCAATCTGCGCACCCGGGAATTTTGCCCCCAACAGGGAAGCAACGCCGGCAAGTAAACGGTGAGCCACTGCACTTCTCAATGGAACTTAACACCCATTGATCCCAATCGATTTCCTCCAGCTCGGCCCTGGAATGCTTCCGATAACACATCATGCAGGTATATATCGGCAAGGTCCCCATGTCGTGGAACGCCTTGTAGAAGTCCCGCACAGTCGACACCTTTCTCTCATGAGATATAGGAGTGCAACATGCCTGGGAGAGAGACAGTCGCTCTTTCTCGGCAAACTCCTCGTCCAAGAAGGACAGAACGCTGACAAGGTCTCTCAACTGATCGCTCTCACGTCTCTCCGGGCAGTCGACGGTTCTGGCGCGTTTCGATCGCGGTCCGTCGCTGCAATCGCCTGGCCTTTTCCTATGCCTTCGCCGAGTGCTCGCCCCCGCCGTTTCGAAACCGATTTGCGCGCCCTGAAATAGGTCTGCTGAGGTTCGAATACCGACTTCCGCACGCGCTACATTTTCCGTATTGTGCGCGTTGAAGCGTCCGATAGGCTCGGCCTGTCTGGCGTCGACAGAAACTTGTGGGCCTCTGACCTCCGCCCTGCCGTGCCCGTTCTCGGCCTCGAGTGCCCGAAATGTGTTGGTGCAGAGCAAAGCACGGTGAATTCACCCTTGGCAGTGTGCCGGGGTGGCACGCCCGTGCAATAGTTGCCAGTGGCTTGGGTACTTGTCCGAAAGTTA
Source organism: Gaeumannomyces sp. JS-464 (assembly GCA_002197995.1). Lineage (NCBI taxonomy): Eukaryota > Fungi > Ascomycota > Sordariomycetes > Magnaporthales > Magnaporthaceae > Gaeumannomyces > Gaeumannomyces sp. JS-464. The sequence continues at coordinate 1,335,025 of NGZR01000001.1, read as the reverse complement.
GAAAGCTGCTATGGAGCCAATGACCTTACTGATGGTGATCTTGGGTTTGGAATTGCGGCGGTGGTGGCACAGAAACATTTCCATCTACCATGCAATTGCAGAAGCGGATCGAGGCTGGCGATGTTGCGAGCCAGAGGACAATGGCTCAGCCCAAGGCTATCCAGGCACTTGGACGAATCCTGGGTTCAGCGGCTCGCCGCAAAAGGAGCTTGGCCTCCTCGTATTTGCGGCGCAGCAACTCCGCTGCCTTTTCCTTCGTCGCCATCGCCGTCGCCGTATAAATGTCGTCCAGCAATGCAGTAAATGTCGCGACCTCCTGGGTCATCGTAGGTAGGTGATCGATCGAATCTGATCTCCTTATTGTATCGTCGGAGCCAAAAGGATCGTACTTTCCAGGTAAACCAAACATCACATTCGCATTTCTGATAATGCCACCTTCTGGGTTGGACCTGGTCTCAGCTCATCGCACGTCATGTTTTGTACGTATGACCAAGCTGTGGGCGGTCTTCAGTACTCCCTGCGGCACTGCGTGAAGGCGCCGTGCTGGTTCTCCATTGACCGCTGGCGCGAAGCACAGTCGACGGGACAATGAGTCGACTTGTAGGGGGGTCCATGGCAGGGCGGTACTCCCTGGGGCCGTCGTTGGTGGACGGATGAGTTCTCGTACTCGCGGCGGGCGAGAGACTCGTAGCCAGACGACATGTACGGCTCCATCATGTAGTTGGAGTTGTCGTCGACCAACGCCGTCGATATATATGCACTTCGAGGTCCTATTCTTGTCCCGCTTGAGCTTTGCGTCTTCTGGGCCAAGGGACTAGCGCCAGATGCTTGCGTCTTCCGGGTCAAGGAATAGCGTCAGATGCTTGCGGCCTCCCCTCTTATCCCACTTGAGCTTTGCGTCTTCCGGGCGGCCTTGATGTCGTCAGTATATATGCATTTTGAGGTCCTGTTTATGTGCCAGTTAAGCCTTACATCGTCGATGTATATGCGCTTCGACGTCCTGTTTTCGCCCCAGTTGAGCTTTGCGTTTTCTGGGCCAAGGACTAGCGCCAGATGCTGACGGCCTCCCCTCTTGTCCCACTTGAGCTTCGCGTCTTCCCGGCGGCCGCACTGGCGTCTTGGTTGACTGGTGGGATTACGCCGATGGCCACATGCCATGCAAGGCGTTGGGCGGAGAAGAGGAGAGGTCGTTGTGCGAAGAGAGCGAGAGCAGTCGCGCCTCCGTCGAGTACCCGGTCGGCCGCGACGAGTACTCCAACGTCCCGGCCTATCTGCCGAATCGCGTCTGGAGCGACAGGGATAACAAGTGGCTGTATGTGCCCGCCGAGAAGCACGACAAGGACGTGGCGTCCATGTCGCGAGCCGGAGCCGGAGCCTATAAGAGCCTCGCCTGCGGTCACTGTCGGGGTGGGGGTGCCTACTCTATAGCTTTCCACAAATCCCCTCATCCCTGATCCCCGACTGATGCATTTCGCTGGCGACCTGAGGGGTGGGAGCTTCGGCCGAGTTTTTGTGTGCTCTTCTCTTGTGTGCACTCTTCTGCCCACCCAGCGGGGAGCTATTCCTGGGAACGCTGGCACACTCAGCGCGCTGGTCTTGTTTGCCTCTTGCTCTGTACGAGAGGGGAAGCCGGTGGCGAGATGCGCCTAAGGTGCTATGAGTGACGGGACATGGCTGCATTGGGCGATTTTGAAACGTACCAGAACCAGGAAAATGATCTCCAGTTGTGGCTTGGGTGCTGATGTTGTTGGCGTGGTGTTGCTGTGGCCAGGGCTGGTTGGAGGCTGGCTTGCTAGATTTTCGCGTCCCAGCGCCCCGCGTCCCAACTATTTTGTTATTTGGCCAACGTCCAGAGCAGGACCTCCCGTCCCAATCATTTATTTGGCCAAATTCCAAGGCAGGCAACGATCGAACCTTCCCGCGTCCTCCAACGACGGGCAACCGCCATTCCCATCCCAATGGCAGGAGAGATTGAAGAGCTCCGGCGGCAGCTGGCCGCGGTAAACCAAAGACGTGAAGCAGCCGAGCGGCAGCTGGCTGCGGAACGCCAGGTACGTGAAGCGGCCGAGCGGCGGCGTGAAGCGGCGGCGTGAAGCGGCCGACCGTGTAGTAGCCCTCTATTCCATTCGCCCGTCTCCCTCGGTTCAAAATGCTCGGGTGTATACGGCGCCTGCTCGCGGAACGCCGGCTTTCAAAAAGGAGGTAGGTACCTAGGTAGGCAGCTAACCAGCTAACCAGCAATGCGATGTGGGACGCTAGCGCCGCGAAGCAGCCAAACGAGAAACTCGCCGCACAACTTTGAACGGGTATGTCGAGGCTTGCCACGGCCGTGTTTTTACAAAGTTGGTGGTCGAAACGAACAAACGCTGGATGAACAAAGGCACCAGCAACAACCCGCTCGACAAGTTGTGCCCGGAGCGGCTCCTGCCATGGAAGCAGTTTTTGGAACTGCAGAAAGGCATCTTCGCCAAGCTCGAACCCGCCTTCTCGGCAAATGGGGGATGAAGTGTTCAATGCCGAGCGCATGTATTCGTTTTGATGGACTTTTATTTGTACTTTTTCCTATTTTCTGTACTTTTCCTCTTTTTGTCCTTTTTCCTCTTTTCTGTCCTTTTTCCTCTTTTCTGTCCTTTTTCCTCTTTTCTGTCCTTTTTCCTTTTTTCTGTCCTTCTTCCTCTTTTCCGTCTTTTTTTTTCTTGCTTATACCTTTTCTTTTTTCCTACCCACGATGATGCTCGCCTTGGCTGGTCCTGGCATCAGAAGTGCTGTCAGCCAGGCCCCCAAAAGGCCTACCGTTCTGTACAAAAGAGCTGCGTTTCTAAGAAATCCCAAGTCACTTTCTGAAAAAAAAAAACAATACTGGTATCTAGTTTACACAAACCCCCGTTCTAGGGGGAGGGGCGGTCGTCTACTAGGCCGGCTGGGGCGGCCGGGCCTCCCGGTACCAGGTTGTCTGGTTGTATGGCGAGCCCCGGTGATCATGGCTTTGCTTTAACTGGAACAACTTGGAGAACCCGAATCGCTCTCCAAAGAACTGCGATTTGGGGGGCGAGGGAGGGAGGTAGCGTGGGCGCACGACTTTGGGGCGGGCAGATACAGGCTGCTCGCCTGGCCTTGCGCCGGTTGATCACTTAGGTCAGAGGGGAAGGGAGCGGCAGCCGCGACAGCGGGTGGGCAGGATCCTAAGCAGCAGCAGCCTCTCAAAAGGGCGAGTGGCGAAACAAAGCAGCAGGAGTCAAGGCAGGTCTCTCGTCAGGCATGGCGATAGTAGGCGGGAGAGCGATGGAAGCGGGAGTTGTGTTTTTCTTGCATCTCCTCTCTTGGGGCGGGCTAGGAGCCACAAGAGGTGGCGCCCGGGCCAGAGTCAACTGGCACAAGAACAGGACCTCGAAATGCATATACATCGACGACGTAAGGCTCAACTGGCACAAAAACAGGACCTCAAAGTGCATATACATCGACGGCATTACGGAGATCTGGCTACGCCTATTATTACATAGTTTTCGGAACTTGTTAGCGATCACGTCGAACCGCACCATCCAAGGTCGAACGGCTAACCTGCGCCATATGCCTCGTGGGCACGTACATCTACCTCCTACTGGCCCATCTTCGAGGCATCTGACACGGATTTGGACCACATCAGCGAAGAGTCCTTGCCGGAGCACGATCTCAACCGGCAAATGGCCGACTGGTCCATGGGCTTTATGACCTCCAAGTTCGACCCACGCACAATCCGGACATGTACGCCGCCCTCGGATCCAAAAACATCAAGTTAAAATGATATGTGAGAAGAACCTAGCTATGTATGGTAATAGGCAGAAAAGGAGATGTTGTCATGGTTAAACTTCCAGTTTTGATGAGATCCATAATGCCGAAAGCTGAGGGTGTAATAATAGGCAGGGGCTGGTAGAACTCAACCGGCAAGAATCCCTAAGAAAGCTTCTTCCCCATCAGCTCGGCCAGCTCGTCCAGCAGCCCGACCGTCTCGGCCGGGCTCGCGATCCAGGCCGTGGTGCCGACGACGCGGGCGCGGAAGTCGTTTGCGCCCGCGCTGAGGAACTGGTCGCCCACGTGCAGCGTGGCCTCGCCGCGGATCGGCCTCACCGCGACGGCCGCCGCCGACGGGGCAGCCTGCCCACCGCCGCCGCCGCCGCCGCCACCAGCAGCAGCAGCAGCCGCCTCGGCCGCCGCCGACGCCTCGCGCCCGCCGCCGAACCAGCGCTGCACGACGGCGACGCCCCACGACTTGTCGCCAATGTCGACAAAGACGTCGCGCCCGCCGTTGAAGGCGCAGAAGGGCACGCGCCCGGACCGCCCCGCCGCCGACAGCTGGACGCTCTTTTGCACCACCAGCACCGTCTCCTCGAGGCTCTCGCGCGCCAGGGGCGGGACGTAGGCGCTGGTGCTGCCGGCGGAGGGGCTTGCTGCTGCTGCTCCCCTTCCTCCTGCCCCTGCCCCTGCCGCCGTGCTGCCGGCCGGCAAAGACGACGCCAGCGGGATGATGCCCACGGCGCGGTCCTTGCGCATGACGGTGGCGGGGAGGGCCAGGGTGTCGACGCAGTCGCGCAGGGCCGACTCGGCCACGTCGAGCAGGGCCCCAATGTCGCGCTCGTCCCAGGCCGCCATCTCTGGCGTGAGCCAGCGGCGGCGCGGCACGGGGCTGAGCAGGTGCGGCGCCCCGGCGTCGAACTCGAACAGGTAGTTGGCCTCGCCGCCCATGACGACGAGGTTGGACCGCTGGGCCGGCGACAGCGACGGGTCGGCCGCCATGGCGTCGAGCAGGCCGTGCAGGCGCGCGTGGTAGCGGTCGGCCGTCGTGTAGCCCGCCGCCGTCACGATGCCGATGCGCACGTTCTTGCGCAGCAGGTCCAGCATGCGCGGCACCAGCGGGCTTTCCGGCTCGAGCGACTGGCCGTCGTCGTAGAGCGTCACGTCGCCGTCAAAGGTGGCCAGCTGCAGGGCGCCGTACGTCGTGACGGCCATGATCTGGGCCGAGTTGAGCATCAGGCGCACGTCGTTGAAGGACGGCGACACGAACCGGCGCGAGGAGATGTAGCGCTTGCGGTCCTGGACTTGAAGGCGGCCTCGAGCGGCAGCCGCGTGAAGAAGGGGCCCACGGTGGGCACCAGCAGCTTGAGCTTGGACGGGAGCGGGTGCTCGTCGTGCTGGCGCGATGTGTCGTCGATCTGGCCTCGACGTCGCGCATGATCTCGGCGTACCGCCGGTGCGCCCCTCCGACATCTTGCCGACGCCTGGGCCGTGGCTGCGCTCGAAGACGCCGGCCGGCTGCGAGTACAGCACAAAGGGGACGGGAGGAGGCCCTTGATCCATTCTGTTTTTTTTTTTTTTTTTTGTTGGTGTCAGCCTAGCCTAGCCACCAACCACCCCTGGGACGAGCGGCACGTACGGATTCCCCCGCACCCGCATCCACTTGCCGTCCATGTTATGTCCCACCCACAACACGCGCCAGAGGGGCCGGCCACCTGTGACGGGGACCGGGCCGAGGCGGCTACTTGCCTAAATTGGTCTCGCCGGTGGGTCTGAGAGCATCTAGCCGCCCGTGTCTGTTAGCCATGCGGATTTGTTTGGGGTGGGGGTGACGCTGCCGGCGCCGGCACACCCACATTCGACCCTGTATCTCGTCGTCCATGGCTTGAGTAGCTGGGGGGATGTTTTTGGCGGGTCGGCAAGTAGCAATGTAGGTGGAAATGCAAGTAGCAAATGCGTGATGGGTGTGAACGTGGCTGTTTGCTTGCTGGCTTGGCCTTTGTCCGCTTTCTCTTTATGCCTTAAAAAACAAAGCGATGCGCAGCGGTGATGGCTGGGCATCACTCATTCACTCGCAGCCTCTCACCGAGCTGGCCCAAGTGAGGGGCGGTGAGCGTGAGTGGGCCACGTGACGCGTTGGACCTGTGCACAGCGCCTGATGGGTCACATGGCGTGGACGACACAGGCAGGGGTCGTGGGCAAGATGAAGATGAAGCAGACTCGTGTTGCAATGCTTCGATTGTTTGTGAATCCAAATCCCCGAGTCTGGGTACAAAAGACGTGGGCTGCCCAGAGGTAAAAAAAAAAATATAAAAAAAAGGCTCGGGTTAATCCCAGAAATTGAGAAAAGCGACATGAGTGGTTAGGTGATGTGTCCAGATTGCCAGATTGCACCTTCCCCAACAACTTCTCAGCACCGCTCACTAACAGTCCGTCCGCGTCATGCACCCCTCCGTCTGGCAGTCCTGGACCCGAGCAGCGTGCCGCCGGGCAGCCCACGGCAGGGATCATGGACTGAGGACGATGTGGACAGGTGCGTAAAAAAAAGAGGGGAAGCTGTCACTGCTTCGGGTAGAAATATTTATATTGATACGTGGTAAAGGTACGCTAGCTTTCCAGTGTGCTCCGCCATCTCTCAACCAAAAAAAAAAACCACAACCACCTGAAATGTCCCTCGCGAGCAAAAAAAGTCGGAGATGAAACTGTATGGATACTGCATTTATTAGCAGCCAGGCTTCCCTAGCTGAAGCGGCGTGGGAAGAACACAGTGAGCAAGGAAAGAATGCGTCCATAAAATATGCCCTTGGCTATGCATCTCAAATTTGCTTTGGGAAGGATTCCACCAGCGCGCTGCATTCCTTCTGCGTGTATGGCCAGGGCATCATCCTCTTCTGCCCCGGGACCATGAAGTGCTGCTGGTAGATGTTGCGGGGATAAGTGTTCATAGGAAGGTTGGCCGTCTCCAAGGCGAGGCTGTGCTCGGGCTCGAGTTGGGCGCGTTTACCCGACGGCTCGCTCTCGTCGTCCACGACCCTAAGTTCGCCGAGGGCGTGGATGAGCTTGCCGCTCATGCCGTCGATTAACCACCACGAGGTCGCGTCGTGCCTGGTGGTGGCGATCTTATCCGGCATCTCGAGAGCTTGGAAGAACGTCAAAGGGTCTTTGTGATCGGCGTGCACTTCAGTCTGCTTCTGGATGGTCTGGCAGATAACTGCTTTGGTGTGTATGAAGTCCACGTTGTATCTCAGGAGCACCAGAGTTGATGGGCCCACACGGGACCGCCCTTGATCCAGGCGGTCAGCACCACTGCCCCAAGCAGCATGAGTTTGCCGTAATGGGTCATGATGGGGTGGTGGGTGGTGTGTGATGGGTTTTGTGTGGTTGTTGGTTGTTGAGAAGCAGGCAGATCGAGGTGAATCATGTGTATGTATGCCCGAGGTGGTGAAAGAGGAAGATGTAGGCGATATGGAAGAGAAGATGTGAGTCTCCGGTTGCTTGCTGGAGAAATCTCCTTTCCCCAGCCTCTCAGGGATGTCTCGGAAGATGTGCGCAGCCTCGCGCGGGGACAGGAAAACAGCACATGCGGCCAGCGATAACAACTCCCAGGACCAGGGGGTCGAGCGGCGGCAGGTCGCCCCAGCCAGTCCCTTTTCTTTTCCGACAGCGCCTGGCCCGACTGCACCTCTCGCCTCCCCCGACGGCGCTCGCAACGACAGCACCTGCCGCCCGAGCACAGGACTCGGACTGGGAGTGTCCGGAACCGCCCAGCCGAGGCGCCCTCGGGCCAACACCACCGCCGGCTCCAGAAGCAACAACGGCGGGGCACGGCCCCGAAACAAAGCCGCAGCAGCGAGAAAGCGACTAAGCGCTGCTGCTGCTGCTGCTGCTGCTGCCGGACTGCCACGAGGAGCGACAGCCTGGCGTGTCACGCCGTCTCGAGCGCCATCGAGTATTTCGGCCGAGCAAAAGATTTACGAGGCAAGGAGGCGACGGACCGAGCGCAAGCGGGAGCTATGTGCCAGTATGGAAAAGGTGATTGTCCTCGTCCGAGGCCATTGATAGAGCCAAGGCCGCGGCGGGCTACCAAGTTGCCGACAACCAAGGACGGGATGCTCAAAGGCGACAGGACCTCGCCGCCCAAAAGAAGAAGATTGACGAGGAAGATAATGTAATCCGAGCGAAACTGGAGCGGAGTGGGAGGGGTCGCTAAGGTGTGTGTGTATAAGGGAGAAAGGTACCTAGTCTACCTAGGCAGTAGTACATTAGCTTTCAGCTGCTAAAGCTGGAAAAGAAGGAATCAAGACGCCATTCGAGCCGGCCGGCAAGACAGAAGCAACCATGACGACGAGCAATGTAACGGAACAACGCCACGGCGCCTACTGGCGGGCACTGAGGATCTAGGTCTACCTGTAAAGCTACCTCTTCAGTTTGCTTCTGGTAAGCACAGTCGACCGACACTGCCGCTTCGGCCAGCCAGCCAGCCACCCATCAAAAACCAACGCCGCAACCGTCGGCCAAGTCTGGCTCTTGCAATCTCGGCTTCCAGCTTGGGGATAAAGACGTCGGGCACGTATTCAGCCCACATCAAGCGACTGCGCGGGAATCGGGCTTGCCCCCTCCCGCTGAGCAAAAAGTCCAGCTCGTCCTCCAAAAAGAAAAGCCGGTCCAGCAACCTCTCGCATCGTCGGCATGCGTCTTGGGTGTCCCTCTCGAGGACCTCGTTGTCTGGTTGCCCGCTGGCGTCCGAGAACTGGCCGAGGTAGATGAATGAGATCAAACTTGCCTCGAGCAAGCTTCCGCTGCAGATCTCGTTTCCCGGACTCCTGAACGCGGCTCAAAAGCTCCCAGCCTTTCGACTCGGTCGTGTGCTGCTTGTCTTGCCATTCCAGGCTCTTGAATCCAAATGCCCATTGATGCCAGACCCGTTGCCGTCCTCCAAAGTTGCTGACCCTCACTCCTGCTTGGCCATCTCGTCGAACCGCCGTTGGAGGAAAGCAAGCCACTCGGACAAGAGACAAGTCCAGTCAGGATTACATTTGCTCCCGTCGGGCTGGCAAAGGCGCCTCTCAATCTCTGAAAAGGGAGAGGTAGGATAGTAGAGCGCCGCGCGACAAACCGAAGGGGTATTCGCAAAGGCACGGGCAGAACTTGCCAAAATCCCGGGGCAGACTCCTGGGTCTCTCTCGCTGGCAGGCCGATAACGCGTCGACAAACGGCCAAGTCGCAGCTGGTGCAAAATCTCATCCGTGAGCCCTGAAGGAGGAGTCAGGCCACGTTCGTGCCGCAAGAGTTCTAGAGGTGTATGCGAATAAAAACTCAGCAACGTCCCCCAAAGCTATGCTTTCCCTTCTCGCGAGGGGCGACAATAGCTGTAAAGCTGCTTACTTACCTCTGAGTTGTTGCCCTCGCGCATTGCAAAGAGCAAAACGCCAGCCTGGCTGCTTGGGATCTTCCAGTCGGCCTTGTTTGGTGCCGAAATCGCCGAGGGGCGATGGCTGGGAGAGGAAGCAAGGGGCGGGAAATTTGGGAGCTGGTGAGAAGAGGAGAGAAACAAAGCAAGGGCGAGAGGAGGACGACTAGTACAGAGCCGGACTTGGAGGGTAAAAAGCCCATTTTCCGTTCCAATTTTGCAGGAGCTGCACCGCGCTAGGGTCGTTTTCGTCGGGCAGTATTCTGTATCTCCCAGAGGCGCTGTGGCCCGGTATGACCTCGTCAGTCTCAGACCCTCGCCGCAGCGCCTGCGCCCTGGCATGAGCGGGAGACCCTCTGAGTTTGGGGGTTTGAGGCTGCTGCTGCTGCTGCTGCGGGTCACAGCCGGCGTCTTTGAGGCCGCCGTCGTGTTGCAGTTTCGGCTGGGGTGGGGGGGGGGGGGGGGGCGAATGGCAACATTGTCGAAACGGAACCTTGAGGCTCTGTTTCTGCTGTTGCCAACCGAGCGCGCAAGAGGAGGCGGCGTGTAGGGGTGGTCCGCAGGCGGGAGGCCGGGGTCGTCGTCGGTCGGCGTTTGTGATCCTCTTCGCGATGCAAGCTCTGGGTGCCACCGAAATTCGTCAAATAGCGCGGCGGTGCCGCCGCCGTCTCGCTGCGGCCGCGGCGGGGAGCCGTTGGCGCTGCCCGACCGGGTGGGCGCGGGTAGGGAGGCGGCGGGCTCATGCTCCCCTTCATTTTGAGCGAGAGAGCGCTGCTGGGAGCCCTGGCTGGCGTCGCTGAGCCGTCGATCGTCAAAGGCCCCCCCCCCCCCCCCCCCCCCCCTCGATCCCTGACGGTGCTGGGCCTGGGCTCGTCCTCGGTTGGCGCGCGCTCTTCCTGCTGGTCGCTTGAGCCCGTGGCCTGCTTGTCTTTGCCGCCATCCTCCGGGGTTCCGCGCGGATTCTTGTCTTCAAACTTGATTTGCCCAATAATCAACTCTCTGGCCTCGGCCTCATCGAAGTCGCTGAAGTCGTCGTCATCGCTTGTGCCTGTATTGGCCGCGCTGCCCGGCCGGCAGACACGGTTTGTGCTGCTGCTCGCGGCTGTCGACTGATGATCTATGCCGCCGCCTCTAGGTCTGCTGTCTGTGGGAGAAAAAAAGATGTCAGCCTTTATCTAGATACTGGCGAGCATGGTCTACTGCTCAAGGGCGAGAAGGATCTGGACCGCAGCCAAAGATATCAGACCAGACTCCCGACAGATTGGATTGGGCGCCGGCGCAGGAGATTCACCTACCTAGGTACCTACATCTACAAACGTGCTCAGGCGGCTGACTGTGGTTTTGACCCACCAGCTAACGCCGTGATGTGTGGGTTTCTGTCGCTGTTGTGCTGGTGAGCGTGGTGTAGCTCCTGTCGATTTCCCGTGTCCCCTGTGGGCTGTTTTGCACACTTGGCCCCTCCTCCGGCCTTTTTGCAGCCTCGCTCTCGTCCTAGTTTCCTTTCTCTTCTCCTCCCTTCTTTTTTTTTTTTTTTTTTTCGCTATCTCGCTCCCGCACCGTTTCTCAACAGCCCATTCTATAACCCGTCCTGCTCACTTCCTCCCGTCCAAGTTAGAAGCGGCGGAAACCGGACTTTCCATCATCATGTGCCGAGACAACTCACCCAAGGTGTGGAATCCTCATGTTTGCTTGCGTGATTCGAATCTCCAGGCTCCAGAAAACCAACCCACCGTGCCCTCTACGCTCTAGTTGCTGTGCGGCACGCCCACAGCCGCCTTGATTGCGAATCCCGACCACGAAATCCAGTGGTGCATTCCCACCAAAGCCTCCCTCGTTTATCTTTTGTATTCCCACGATGCGCGGCCGCCTCCCGACGCTTATAGACGGAACCCCAATCTCTGGGCCGACGCGCTCAAGCTTTGCCGAATCCCACCCTCCCAAATATGCCACACCAAGTTCGAAGAGCTCGTCGAGCAATTCGTCCAAAACTTCGCTCGGGAATCGGGACTTGTCGTCCTCTTAGACGACGAGTATGTGTGGGCCATGGAGGCGACGTTGCTACAAGGGGTGCCGGCCATCGAGCAGTGGCTGTCTAGGGCGAGCCTCGAGCAGGCTGCAGTTGCCGTCGGCCCTACGGAGGAGCCTCTTACGGTGGGAGTCTCAAGAGCGAAGCGTAGCAACACCCAAGAACCTAGCCGCCCGCGGATCGGAGAAGCTGCAGCAGCGGCCGAGCTCGGCCTCCACCACCTCGACGACCCCTTCCAACGAAGGGTACGCACCATGCCTGCGCCTTGGGCCGGAAAAAGTCCTTCATTCTTCCCTTTTCGACAAGATTCACAAGCGCTGCCTCGACCCAGCGCCCAAAACAGTGGCCCGCCATCTCCCCCATTGTCGCCTCGCACACGCCGGACCGCTGAGGCTCGCTGGGCCAGCCGTAACGCTGAGGCCAGCTGGACCGGCCGCAACGCTGACGGCGATTCGGCATCTCGACCGGGCCCGGGGGCCAACGGTAGGGGCAATAGCGGCAGCCGTGTCGACAACGCCGGCTGCAGCACACCAGGGCCGGTTCGGTAGACGCCGGCGAGGGCGGGTCTTAGGCGAACCGCAACGGCAGAATCAGCGGCAACGACAACAACGACGACGGTCACATCAGCGGCGATGGCCACAGCAACGACGACAGCCGTCGTGGTGACACCGCCCCATGGAACATGCCCGCATCCGCCCTGGGGAGGCGACAGGGGGCCGAGACAGGTCGTTTGAGCAGCGGCGGTCGCAGATAGTGTCTTATGCGGCCGAGTATCGCCGAGATTGTAGCGGCTTCAATCCTTTGCCATTCAATAAAGAGGATCTTTCAATATCGACATCCACGTGGTTTGCCGGAGGGGCGCCGAGGTAGGGGTAGTCGAGTGCAGGCCGCAGGGGGTTTCTCTTCCCTTGCTCACACGCCAATGTTTTGCTTGTTTGTTTGTTTAGATATGCATGCAGTTAGCAAACGTCATGTCACTGTAGACAGCTCCCCATGTGATTAGATGGACTACTTGCACTGCCGTCAGGCTTGCCAACCAAAGTACTCTGCATGCTGAGCGGATGCGGCGTGGTGTCTGTCGCAGGTCGACTGGCTCTCGATGTCCTCCTTGTCCTCGCCGACTCAACGGTATTCGCGCCTGGGCGCGGGTTTGGGCGAGAGAACAGCCATAGGTGGCAACCGCTGGCCCGCTGTCTTGTGCGGCTTGGTGATGAACCACTCCGTCGACCCGTTCAAACTGTCTTGCTTGCTTATAAAGCCGGAGACTCGGGTTGCGCACGCGATAACGAGGGCTGGGGCGAACCGCCTTGTGTAGCGTAGGGAGCAATTTTCGAACAGCTCAGAGCCTCGTGGGACGACCTTAAGCTCGTCTTCCGCAAAGGCGGCTTCCGTCCCTGCGTCCATCTGGACGTCGACAACGAGGGCGTCCACGCCGCCCGCCGCCCCTCTCCCGCGCCCGCTGCCACCTCTGCCTCTGTCTTTTGCGGCTTTGCATCTACCTCTGCCTCCGCCTCCATCCCCACCTCCACTCCCACCTCCGCCTGCTCCCACGGCCCGGGCGTGCGATGCTTCCGCTCCTCCACCTCCCAGGAGTGGGCCCTTTCAGACGAGTCTGGCTGTCGAGATCTCGCCGTGTCGGTCTGCGCCAAGCTGCATGGCCCATCCTGTTTCATCGACGCCTCGACCGTATCTGACCGCAAAAGGAAGGGCCTTTTGGGCTTCAGGCGCCTGGGAGCCCACCTCAGCGTCACCAGTGCCTTTCTCTGCGATGCCCTGACGCCTGACGTTTTCGGCAGATGCAAATCGCGTGGTCCTTTGTCCCGGCTGTTCGGTCTTGAGCTTCCCCGCGGCCGTCCCACACCTGCACAACAAGCAAAACGCCAACAGCAGCCCCAACAGCAGAGAGCAGGTCCCGCCCCGGTCTTCTTGTTCCAGTACCTCAAGATCTTCGAGCAAGCCTTGCCCGAGAGCCGTCTCCCTTTGACAGCCGCCCGCAAAGCAGCCCGATCATGCAAGTTCTCTTTCTCCTTTATCCTAGCTTTTCCCACCTCCGTTCTAACTAGGCCATGCGCCTTATTTATTAGTGAACCCGTCACTCTCGCCGGCGCAGCCACCCAAAGCCGGTCGACCGAGGGCAAAACCGAACCAGGGCCGAAAGCGCACTGAGCGTCGCCAAGACGAAGACGAAGACGACGAGGACGACAACATACAGCTCCCGCATTCTCCCTCCGTCATGTCAGGGTCGCCCTCCCCGTCAAGACCCGAGTCGCTGGCTAGAACTGCACAACAGTCTCTTGAGCAGATTTCCACCCGAAGGCTAGCAGCTCAGGGGCCAGCAACCGAAGCGCCTCCACTTGTCAAGGACTCGGATCCAGCCGCACATGCGACCCCGGACGGCCACGACATACGCCAGGAGGCCAGGCCACCCGAGACCAGCCGATGAGCAGACGATGGCCTTTTCGGACTTCAGAACGACCTGGACAATCCATCCTTCAACCCCATCTTCACAGCGGCGCCAAAGGCAAGAACACGTTGCTGCCGGTCCCCCCCCCCCCCCCCCCCCCCCCCACCGTGGCCATGGAGATAGCGACTCCAATGGGAGGCACCATCGCGGGCAGTCCCTCGCGGCATGGAGTGCCACGCTTCCCTGCTTCGGAGCCTGCCCTCTCGCTCAGATCTCCGTTCCCTTCGTCGCCCTATTCGCTTCCCCAGCCACTCTTTGCTGCGCCAGCTGCTCAAAGGCGACCAGCCGGTCTTTCGGGTGAGGCAGAGACTCAGCTCGCCTCCAGCCCACACGTTTGCCGGGGCGAAAACGCACCCAAGAGCTTGACCTCCCTCTCCCAGCCCGCAAACAACGATGCCCTGCACAGACGAGCAGAGGCAGCTGCGGCAGACGGCGCCGGCGGATACGGAGAGCAGGAGTGTCCGCAGACCACCGGACAGCCCTGTCGCTGCGTATCGTCGTCCTCGCGCTGCAGCCACGCTGGAGCAGCTTTTGGGGACCGCCGAAGGCTGGATCCCGGCAAGTGGATCAACGGCAACATCATGATGACGCACGTGCAGCGCCTCTCCAGCAGCCACGACCGACGCCACCGACCCGGTCTCGGGCAGTCTCGCCTGCGGCCTGCTCTAGCCCAGCGCCGAGCATACGATGCTTCTCCCCGCCCCATCGTCCATAACAACCACTGGGTTCTTTTGTGGTATCGCGACCAGGAGCTGTACGGGTTCGATAGCCTGCGCGGGAAGCCTCCTCCAGAGAGTTGGGAACACGCCCAAGGCGCCTTGGGGAAGATCCTGCGTCTGTCCGACGACCACAGGCTGGAAACGGCGTCGGATCCGGCTCTCCAGTTACTGAGGCAGCACAATGGACACGACTGCGGCATTCTTGTCCTCATTGCCGCCGCCTGTCTCGTCCGAGGGACACTGCTGCCCACTCTTGACGCGGAGGACGTGGTGCGCTACCACAAATGGCTGCAGCAGAGCTTGCTGGTACCGGAAGCTGCCTTTCTCCCGCTCTCTATGGGCCGCGTGGTCGGTCCCTCGCCTCCATGTCGAAAGGAGGTCGCCAGCCTAGCTTGCGCCTACACGCGGTTCAAATCCAAGGGCCGAGCTCGGTCCAAGGTGCAACCTACCTACGCCCAGTCACCTTTGTGGCCAAGCGTCGCAGCGCCCATCACCGAGGCCATAAGGTTTAAGTTCGGCCTCCCGAGGGCGATAGTGCTTTGGCCATTGGACAATCGCAGATTTGTCGAAATCAAGCCAGACTCTGCACCGTCGAATTCTAACATTGTAGCGACCGTGGCAC
Organism: Gaeumannomyces sp. JS-464; assembly: GCA_002197995.1. Lineage (NCBI taxonomy): Eukaryota > Fungi > Ascomycota > Sordariomycetes > Magnaporthales > Magnaporthaceae > Gaeumannomyces > Gaeumannomyces sp. JS-464. The sequence continues at coordinate 1,320,016 of NGZR01000001.1, read as the reverse complement.
TGCCCCGACCAAACGCGCCGACGCTGACAGATGTCCAGCCAGGCGGGCCGCCGACTTCAGGGGCCCGACCCTCGACACGGGAATCTGCGCAATCCACTCGGATTCCCGCGCACCATGCTTATGCAAAACCCACATCCATTCCAAAGTGGGCGAGAGCCAGGGATGTAAAAACTTGGCCAACCAAAGGCAAGAAAGCTTCCAGAAGAGGAAGTTCGCGTTGTGCAAAGCGACCGCAGGGGAGACTCGACGACTGAATCGAGGCTGCAGGCGGGGGTAAACCTCATAGAACTGCAGCGAAGGAAAATGGTGGACGGCAGGTATCTGCTCGTTTACCTCCAATGAAAAACATGATGCTCCTAAAAGAAAGCACCAGGCACAAGTGCCACAGCTGGGGAGGGGGGGCTGACACCATTTTCGCTTTGCCTGTCCTTCGGTCGGCGTGAACACGTTGGCGCCCAGCGGCTTGCTGCGGAGGACCGTACGGCCAGTGCCGACCAATGTGGGTGCACCCATCGCATCAGCACCCTCCACGCACGCACGCCAGGAGCCATGCGCGGCACGCGAGCGTCTCCGCAAGGGGGGGCCTGCTTGCTGCTGGTTATAACTCCTTTGCAGCTGCTGCAAAATATATCCAATTGGCGGCCCAATGCCTGTGAAACGTCGAGGTTGCTTCGATTTTCCCTGGAGATGATGGAGCATGGGGCCATCTCGACAGCCCGGGATTGCCACTGGCAGCTGCGGCCCTCCCTGCGAACAAATCAATTGATTCAAAGTCGTCAGCGCGGGACGAGCCTGTCAAGGAGAAGACAGGCCCGCAAATGCCTGGACTGGGCGACTCGGCATGACCCGACATGCTGGTCCGACGAATGGCATCACTTGTCGCAGCGGGCAAGCACCGAGGGCCTTTGCAGCTCAGCCAGCCACCAGATGGGGATTTTGTCCCTCCTCTTCTTTTTGTCATTGATTTTGGCCTGATCCGTACCTACCTAGGTAGCACAAAGCCCTAGCCTTTTCAATTTCTGACGCCGAGTCGTTAACTTTTAGGTCGCGCAACATCACAGTCCCAATCGAAAACCTCCCTACCTACCTAGGTAGCTACCTAGGTATCCATCCATCACCAGACTCAGCCAGCCGTACCACCCGGCATCTCGCCATCAAGAGCCGCCCTCTGACGCGACGCCGATCTGTCAGGCCAGTCGCCATATCCACGCCTCCATTTTGGCCACACAAGCATACAGATCCCCAAGCCCTGGCGTTGGAAGACAGGGGCCTTGTCAGCCTTGGCTTTCCCCAAGGCATCGACCACGGCTTGACAGCTTGGGTATACCGTCAGGTTCGTCGCATCCATTTTTTCGGGCTGGCTTCTTATGCCATCCGCTTCGGTCCCGCCGCCTCGCGACCTCCCTCGGCACTCCTGCACTTCGGCATTCTCGACACCACGCCGCCACGGACTCTCTACTTCCCATGGCACCGCCAAACAACGGCAATCCCTTGGGGTGCCTTAACGCGGCGCCAGTACTGCAGCACAGCCCTTTCATCCCTCGGGTCGACGCAGCAGCTACTCGCGAACCTGGCCGGTGGTCGATGCCAAGCACCAACCGCTGGTGATGATGCTCTTGTCATCGACTTCGCCAGTAACATCTCTCCACTCGAAGCGAGCATCCACGAACCGGCCGAGCACAAGCAGGCCGAGCATTCCAGCTAGCCAACCGTCCGCGCATTTCTCTTCTTTCTTAGCGAGCGTTGCCACTATGTTGCCCAAGCTTTGCGTTGACCATGGGTAGGTGAAGGAGATTAGCTGCCACAGAAAACGTGCAAGTCGGTGCCCCGGGGTTCCTGCACTTACCAGCCCGCTTCGAGCTGATCCCAGCTGGCTGCTGCGTACGACAACGGAGAATAAATGCGACATTGCCTGGAACAGGATGACTGGATGCGTGGATGCCTGTGCAACACCGCATGCTTTTCCGCTTTCGTCCATCCACGGCGGAGCGTTCCAGGCGTCCGTGTCGACGCTGCCCTGCCCTACAGACACTTTGTCACAGCTTTCCAGATGCCCCTACTCCTCGCATAGCCCATCCGGTTGCGCCATAGGGGGTTTTGCTGAGACAAAGCACAGCAGCTGACCAGGCAAGTTAAATCTCGCCCACCTACATTCCTTGGCCTGTTTTTGTTTTGGCTCTCCTCAAGAGCAAGCATTCCCTCCACCGGAACATGTTTCCTCAGGACCTACTCTTCTCAAAGCGGACCTACCAGACAGAACAAAGCAGATCCCGCGCCTCTCAACCACAACCATTGCCTATTGGCTCAATGACGATGATTCAAGCAAGCTCCGCAAGGGAGCCATCGTTCCAAGGCGTAAAACACCCCCGCATAACTCCTGGGCAGCTCGTTGGGCAGGCAGCTGCCCCCGAATTCCTGTCGGTGCAAACAGCCTTTGGTCGTACGGCGACGCCTCTGGCTCATGGAGGGGCAGGGGTGGCCGTGCGTTGGTCGATGTCCATTTTGTCGTCGCTCACTGCCATTGTCGTGCGACTCTGCCGCTGCCCTGGCCCCCGCAGCTGCGACGAGGGCAAGGTCGCTTCTTGTTGACCCGAGCACCGCCTGCTTGCCCAGGCAGTGCTTTTGGCGCTCGAAGAGGGACCGGGCCGCTTTCGGTTGGCTTGGGAGCCGGCATGCTCGGCTCGGGCTGTGTTGGCGTCATGAACCGCAGGGGATGCGTTGGAGCAGTCGACGGATGGTCAGCTGGTCCTCGCTTTTTGCGGCGGCTACATAAGAAACGCGGGCCTGTTACTCGGGGCCTGCTTCTCCCACCAGTTGATGAAGCCATGCTGGCGGAGGAGATTTTCCATCCTGGTGTCAAAGTCGCCCCCACAGCCATGGTCTGTGGATTGTGACGCCCAGACCATACAGCCTGGCCAGGTCCCAAAAGAACTCGGCCTGGTCAGAAGTTTGAACTACCAGTCCAAGCTGCAGGGCCGAATTTTTCAGCGTGTGCCGAGCAAGTCCCTCGACATCTTTCGCCATTATGCATTCGGCTTCGGGTGCAAAGGGGCCGGAGAGAGCGCGGCCGTCGCGAACGAAAGCGATGAATGACGGGAAATGGGGCGAGTCCAGGCTGTGTGGCAGGATATTTCGCTCGATGGCCACGCGCAATACGCGGGGTCTCGAGGCAAAACCCGATCTTGGGCGGTCTGCCTCTGCTTCTCGCCTCATCCACGTACCATTTGGCCGGGGTACCGCAGATGAGTGTCGAGCTGTTGGACCGGCACATTGCAGCGGCCGTGTCGCCAGGGCGAGGGCGGGGCTGGCGCTGGCGCTGACGCTGGCGCTGGCGATGGTTGGACGCAGATCGAGCAAGCTGCTGGCTTCGGCGATCCGACTCTGCCACTTCGCGAGCCAGGCGAATGGCGGCCCCTTTCAACCCCTTTCTCACGGCGCCGCCAGGCTCGTTTCTAGACCGACTTTCTGCTTGTTTGGGACGTTTACGGCCTTATTACCGGCGACATGGCGCTGCATGCATTCCGCTGAGGCGGGCACCAACCATGGACGCTGAGGATCAACTGGCGACGAAACCCCACGTCGAGCGGCATCATGTTCTTGCAGGCGAGCCGGCAGCCGGCAGCTTTCAGGCGCTATTTTTCGGGTGTGCACTCACCGCCGGCCTGTGCTCTGCAGTCTGAGCTGGCCCGGGTAGCGTGGTTCCCGGGAGACGCGGATATGGCAAACACAACGATGGACGGCCAGGTGCCGTGGTTCTCTTCTTTTTATTTCCCTCACCTCGTCCGTTTCCGTTTCCCTCCCCCTCTTCCTCGCAATCTCCTCTATGCCTTTGCTCAAAGCAGCTGGGACCTTTTGTCTGCTGCAAAAGCCGGACCTTTTGGTTGGGTTTGCAAATGGGAGCATAGCAGGCAGTTGGGCCTTTCGGTCTCCTGCCAGAGAGAGTCGACCCTTTCGGTTCGACTTGTTCCTGTGGGCGTGGCAAACGCCCTTCGACCACTGCCAAACGAACAGGCTCCCAGACGGCGTGGCCGAACCTTACGGTTAGGCAGCACGGTCCTGGACCTACGGTTTGACACCACAGCCTGGCCGCGGCAGGGTGCCTTCGCCCGCGAGCGCTTAAGCCCCCGCCCTGCGCACGCGGCGAGTACCTAGTCGGCCTGTGGCCTTTTGCTGCTTGCGGCGCGGGGCCTCTGGGCTGTCGCAGCCGGCCAGCTGCCCGACTGCCGCTGGGAGGGTGTCGGCTTTTCTCGCCGGGTACCTGCATGCGGCCAAGCCTCGACGGGTCTAGCAAGGCGGGGCGGACAGGCCGAGATGCAAGCATTTTCAGGGCAGGGATGCAAACACTTTATTTAAGCTGAGGGCGTGCCAGCCAACCACTGTCGTCATTCCAACCATGCCAGACATCAAGGCAGTGAGACACCCGGAATGCCAGAGCTGCTGCCCCCTGGCATCTATCTCAGCACACAATTCTGGCTGAATGCAACCACAATCACCACAGCCTAGATCTACTTGACCTTACCCACATGTCTGCCCATTGCGTGGTGGCAACCTTGGCAGGCACGTGTGCGGCCTGTTTGCTGCGACCTCGCGAGCCGCCGCGCTCTATGAGCCTGCCGGAGCCGGCCACGTCCCATCCCTCGCGTTGCCGGGTCCTTTCGTTTTCCTCGGACAAATCCCAGCAATCACGCTAGGCGGATCCTTCGCAAGAGGCGCAGCCGCGTCCCTCGCCCGTGCCGCAGTCGCGTGCCTCGTCTATGACGCAAGCGAGTCTCTCACCTGTGTCTCAATCGCCGGCCTCGCCCGTGTCGCAATCCTGGCGCTACCAAGAACATGTTGGGCTACGCGGACAACCCCTCTACGAACTGATCGAGGACAGCGACTCCGAATCGGATCCAGACTTCACCGATGAGCCTACCGTCCTTGTCAGGCTGGACCTGGACATCCTCAGGGCAAACAGCCCATCGAGATCCAGTTCACCCGCGACTGGCAGCCTACCGAAGGGGAGCTCCGCTTCCATTGCCTAGATAGCGACGTATATGGTCCGTGCGACGAGCCCCGAACGCCTATGGTCATCCAATATGCATCACGTCTGGGCTAGGAGACTCCGGCCACTCGACACCCCGAGGCCCATCCGAGCCAGGCCGAAGCTGTCGATGCACACAGGCACGGCTCTTGGCCCCTGTCAACCATCACCCTCGGCCATCTCATACCATTCATAGGGGGCGGGCTGTTTATGTACCTTCCTAAACATGCTGGCGAGCTGAATCTGTTACTATTGCTAGCTTTCCTTTCCTCGTGGACGGTATACGTTTTCTCCTTCCTACTCGGCATCTCTTTGGCTTTGTTGGCGCTTTACCCCACTGGCCATACACCAAGACATCGGCCTCGGCATTGGTCTGATATGACCATGGTTGACATTGTCATGGCCGTGGCGGACGACAATGGAAGTATGGAGATACTTGGGGGAGAGCAACCTGCAACCTTCTTTTCCAGGCTGCGGTTCACCGGGCTCTTAGGCCTTTGTGTATTTTATAGCTTTATATCGTGGACCTTTGTCCACGATCTACTTTGAGGGGCGGGCTTGGGCACACAAGGCGGCTTGGGGAGCGATCTCGCGCCTCGGCAGAAAAGGTGCACGCACCATGGTGCAAGTTGTTGCGGAAAACCAAGCATATAGGGGACCAAAAAAGAATTGTATTCAAGCCAATTATCTAGATATGAGAAATACTTATACAGTTAACCTTTCGCGCCTGGCCTTTTGCGCCTTTCGAACATCCTTTTGAGGTCTCGTCTTGATATCCCAGTTGGTCCCACACCGAAACCTAGCTGCTCCCCATGATGTTGTTTCTGTAAAGCACGCAATACATAATGTACCCCAGGGCAGCGCAGACCATCAAAGCCCGGACAATTTCGAAGGCGAAGTAGAAAGCTGCTTTCGGTGTTGAGCTTAGCGCAGCAACATCATAGTACCAATTGATACTGCCCCAACTCGTCAGGCCGGCGCCAGGGCGTACAGTGACATATTGCTATTTATTATACCCTGTAATTGGGCTGCCCGGCTCAGCACCAGGAGCAACAACGGCCTGGTACGTGGCGTCGTGCTGTGGCGACGACATCAAACGCGCGCGGGAGTGCTCGCCTCGCGCTCCGAGTTCCGGTTCGGATGCTGATTACTGGCGGGCAAAACTGGCGTTTCTGGCTTTCCATGATTGGCTCGTCGCTTGGCTTTTCGCTCCTGCCAAATGCAGTCGGGACAAAAGCGAAGCCGCGGCTTCTTGGCTGGCAACTGCCTGGCCGCCCAGATCGCCCCAGGGCAGGCGGGCCAAACGAGCATGCAAAAGGGCGTCAAGGGGCAGGTGGCTCTAGTGGAGAGGAAGGCTCGTCCAACTAACGGAGGTACTCGTCTGGGGATTCGAGCAAGCTGGTTGTGTTTGTGATGCCGTCTGCTTCGTTTTCGATGCTCGCGGTGGGCTCACGACCAAGACTTTCACCACAGCGGCGCAGGAACGAAGGAAATGCAAATTGGCACAAGGCTTGCTCTTTCGAAGACACTTGCCAGGCAAGACTGGCATCGAGATTCGCGCTTTGTTCGAGCCCGTCGACACCGCAGCGGGCGGGTGCGGTCCATGTTTCTCAGATGGCTGCAGAGGCAGCTTTGATTCAACCCCTGAACGTGGCGGCGCCCATGTCGCCAACGCTAGCAGGCGCAGCTTTGGTTGGTGCGCGGCTTCGGCTGGCGCAGCTTCAATGCGCAGCAGCCGTGGCGGCGTCGCCATCACGGCCTCTCTCGTCCGACCCGACGAGCAACCTCCCTCAACCCACCCACCAAGGGACGATAGCCGACACCTTTCTATCGCAAACGCGCGGCGCGAGCTTGTTCTTTCTCTGTGCTTTGGCAACCAAATGCCTGCCCTGTGGCGCTGCTGGCCGAGCAAAGATGGCTCAGTCGGCCACTTCGAGAGGGCCAACCTGACACCACGCTGCAGGCTGTGGCCAGACAGACAGCCCAGACCCAAACACACGCTAACTAGTGAAGGTTTTACAGATTAGAGCGATTTTACGAGGATATTACGAACGGTTCTTCCCCATTAGCAATCCCGCAGATAGCACTGCCGCCTGCCTCTCCGATACGAAGCCTCCGCGGGCGACCGGACGCGGACGGCGACCTACCTTTCAGCCCCCGGTTCGCTTGAGAGTTTCCACCACCCCCGTGCAGGACAGCCAGGCTGTCAAGCCCCCGCTCAGGCTCGAGGCTGGCGGCGTATACAAGCTGAATAGATCGAGCAGTACGACCGAGGTGCGGTCCGCCTGTCGGTGGAACTGTCCTTGAAAGTCGGCTGAGAGAGAGAGAGAGAGAGAGAGAGAGAGAGAGAGAGACGTCGATGTTGCCCTCGATCAGGGTGCCTAGCGCCGGAAACAAGCAAGCACGTCGTAGGACCTTGTGGAGAACGAACGGTTCCGGCGCCGTGCCCAACTCCACGCCCAAGGACAAAACCAGGGATTGGGTGCCGAGCATGGACTGGCTGTCTGGCTCGGGCAGCGGCTCTGCGTCGTCTTAGCCCCAGCATCACTGCCGCCACCAGCCCGCTCCACAGTTTTGTTCCTGGCCCTGGCGTCGTTGGTGGTCTGGACCTGGATAGGGATCTAGACCTAGCGTGCAAAATATACGCCCGCGGCGGAGCCAGCAGCACCGGTTCGGGCAGCATGGTTGGTCGCGCCTTGAAGCGGCTGGTGGCCCGTGGCAGTTGGCTAATCGCATCGTGACCAGTGCGATGGTGCGCACGGTGACGGTGTTGAGGCCTAGCAGAAGCACGCAGGCGGCGCGCGGACGCCCGGGACGACACCGCGCAGTGGGGAGACCGCCCAGCTTCTGCCTGCGCGGCTTTGACACCGAGGTCCTCGAATGCGACTTGTTACAAGTCCTGGCTACGAAAGCGCTTGGAGCTCTCGTGGTGGCCAACCAGGCAGGCGCCCTAGCTTGTTGCCGAGGCTAGATGTCGTGTCGGGGCCTGCTGACCGCGCCAAGCCCCGAGGAGCCAAAAGGAGGGCTTTCTCCTATCACGTTCGGGTCAGCACGTAAAGACCTGGTTCGCCGACTTTTTAGAAAGCTTCGCAAAGGGCTGGGGAAAAAGCCGAGATGATCGTGGTGGGGTCAGTGCGTGGTTCAGGACCCAAGGTTTGCCTTTGGCTGAAAGAGCCTCCCCCGCCCGGAGCAAGATCTCGACGGCAGCGTGTCTGTGGAAGGTCGCGTTGCGCTGCCGGCTACGCGCGTCTTTCCAGCCAGCTTGGTGCTCCAAGGCGGGAGCTGTGTATGCGGCACCTTGTCAGGTCCCTTTTTGTGTGAGATGGAGGGCACGCCACCCCACGCACGCCACGCACACGCCGTCCAGTTCTCATCTTGTAGGCTGGTTCCTAGAGCTGCCGGCATCGTGATGACGACAAGTGCTTTTCAGAAAGCCGAATGATGATACGATGTAATCCGAGTATGGCCAGCGCCCTTTGCTAGCCCCCGAGGAGCAGGTCAACATGACCTACTCCTACCCACCATAACGCCAGCCTCCCTTTGGCGGTACGGAACATACGGTTGCTTACAAGGAGCTGGCACTTCGTGGGGAAGCGTCGGGACGAGCCTTGTGAATACCATCCGTGGACTAGGAGGCAGGACAGGGCAGGAAGCAGGCGGGGTGTTTGGATCGCCCCGCTCCGGCTGTTGTCGAGGCAGACAGCAAATGGGTTGTCGGCTGGAGGCGTGAGGGAGCCCTGTCATGCCTGTTGGGAGAGACGGTCGTCTGGTAGCTAGATTCAGCCGCGTGTGGGGAGAGTTGCGGCACCGAACACGCAGTTTATAAATTCGGGAGACGCTTGGCTGAAGTCAGACTGGCAAGGAGCCCTTCCGAGTCGGCGCTATGGTCCGCACCCGTCACCAGCAGGGCGCTTCGCGAACGGCGCTTGCCCGCGTCCTCAGATTCCCTTTCTCCCGTCAACTCCTGGCCGTCGGGCGTCCTGGCGCGTGGGATGTAGCAGTCGGCAGCTTCAGCACGTGCTGTTGACAGCCGAACATAAAAGTATTGGCCTCAGCGGCAGCTGCGTCGGGCGTTCCCCACGCTAACGCAGCTCGCCGATTCTTGCAGCCAGAGCATCTTGCGATGGTGGCCCCTTGCAGTTGACGAAGCACAACCACGTCGGCAGGTCTGGGCTTTCAACCCGCTCTGGTAATGCTGGGCTGTTGGCAGTTGATGGCTGACGGTCGCCTGCCTGCGCTTGCTCGACAGCGCTGGCTTGCAAAAAGAAAGGGCGGGCCCACAATTTGCGCGAAAGGAAGGCGAGCAAAGTAAAAGGTGGGCCCAGTCGTCGGGCTGAATACGTTTTCCCCTGTGCGCCGACCTCGAGGACAACCAAGGCCATGGGGTGTCGGCCTTGCTGAGCTCCCAAAGGCAGATTCAGCCTGGGCTGCTGAAGCATCGATCGACTGGCACGCCTCGAGGGTAGTCCGTCCGAACCTGTTTTTTTTTCTGCAACCACGAGGGGCCGAAAGCGGCGTGGTCGCGTTCACTCTGAGAAGATGGCCCTTTGAACGATACGCCACCCACTCGCCTAATGGTGTCCATGTGCTTGTGGGAGTCGAGGACGTCGGTGCCTGGGTCAAACTGAATCACGGTCTTTACAAGCCCACTGTCTAAATCAGTCCCAAAAGGACTCGGGTCGCCGAGTCCGTACACTAAAAGCCTGGGATGCGTGGCTAGCAGGGACAAGACTATAGAATCCAGATCTCGCCGGCCTTCGATTTTGTCCACCAGTGCGCACAATCTTGTGTTGACGGCGCCTAGGAGCGGCGCAGCAGGGAGCGAAGCAAGAAAATTTCGGTATGAAAGGGCGTCACTGGGTTTCGATGAAAGCTGGCGGCCAGGGGTGTCGTACAAGGCTGCCAGGGCAAGGGCTACGAAGCCTCCAAGATACCTACTTATGAACACTAGTGGCCGCTTGCGACCCGTGTCCAGGGCCAGCCTTGCGGTCTTTCGAAGCAGAACAACCAAGCCCGCAGATGCGCTCCGCCCACTGCCAAAGAGGTGTATTTTAGAAGCACGCGGGTTGACCTGACGGTGTCGCTGCGCGCCAAGTGCTGCCTACGGACCCTAGCTGCAGCAATGATGTAGCTAGAGGCAGCATTGATTGTTAGGGGTTGACCAAGCCCAGATGATGCAGCGCATGCTCGTCGTTGAGACGGCCTCCTTTTGCTTTGCCCCTGAGCCAGGAGTTGAGCATCACTCTGGCGTGGGCCAGGGTCGGCATGTCCCGATAGGCATTTCGTGTGGGCTCAATGCGCTCGCCGGCGTGAGGTCTGTGGATCTTCTGCCTGGATGCTCGATCGGTTCAAGTTGTTTCTCAGCTTGACTTGCTCGACTCGACCGGGGCTTCGGGGGGCAGCTCGGCGCGTAGCCAAGACACAATTATTTGGCACATTGATTCGACGGCGATGTGATTTTTTCGCACTTTGGCTGGCGTTTTGCTATCACGAAAAAGTTGAGCAGCCACCCAAATACCCCACCCAATTCCATCCAATCAAATCATCCCGAACGAAAGTGCCAGTTGCCCGCGTGATGCGCCTGAGCCTCCGAGACTAACACCGCTCACTAACAGTCTGCGTCCGCGTCATGCACCCCTCCGGACGGACACGCCGTCTGGCAGCCCTGGACCTCGAGCAGCGTGCGCGGGCCAGCGCAGCCGCACGGCACCACCAGCTGCTCCTGCTGCACGCAGTTGGGCACCGGGCAGCGGATGGCCGCACACCCGCCCGGCCGCGTGATCTGCGTCACCGTCGGGCACGCCGCCGGCCCCCGCGACGTCGTCTTCGTCGACGTCGTCACCGGCGGCGGCAGCAGCGTCACGCCCCAGCTGACCGACTGCGACGTCGAGGTGGTCGTGGCCCGTCGCGTCGTCGTTGTCGTCGACGTCGTCCGCCGCCGCGTCGTCGTGGTCGGCTGGCACGGCTGGTTGAGCGTGCGCACCTCGAGGCCGCACCCGCCGTAGGGGCACTCGACCTGGCACGGCGCGATGAGCGTCGCCGTCGGCACCGATGCTGGGCAGCCGCACGGGTTCTGGATGGTCGTGACGAGCATGCAGTCGGGGTTGTTGCACCGCTTGCCGCACGACGCCGAGCTCCGTCTTGGTCACGACGGGGCAATTCTGACCCAGCGCCGTCGATGCCGCCAGGGCCGCCGCGAGCACGGCTGCGATCCGGAAGTGCATCGTGTCGTTTGCTGGCTGGTGCGGTTGCTGCAGTTTTTGGTGGCAGCAGGGGCTGGCTGCTATGCTGGCTTCGAGCGGCTTCTCGGGGTTGAGAGTAGTGATCAAGTGCCCAAGTAGATCAGACTGTTGCAACAGGGGCCTTTATATACCCGCCAGCGAACGATGCCCAAAGCCCACCAGGCCTTTGTCCTTTTCCTGCAACTCGGCCGACGCTCCGTGTCTCCCTTCTCGTCCATTTCTCCGTCTCACCGTTGCCTGTTTACTGCCCCCGGAAGGAGAAATCACATCTTTTATTTTACCCCGTCCAAGGTACTTTAACCCGCCCACCCTCAGCCGGGTCCCGTCGGGAAAATCGGGCTAGCCAGCGGCTTTGTAGGCCTTCCATCCTGTCCACGTCGGCCTTGGTGGCATGGGAAGGCCACCCATCAGTCCACACCATGTCTGGGGGCTGCTATGGTGGCAAGAGACGGAATAGCCTGGGTGGGATCCTCGGCCGAGACTGCGTTTCTCCATCGAGGAGGACGGACAGCCCGGGAGCAGCGGTTCTTTTTTGGAAGCAGATGCAGGCCGTGCCAGAGACGGGCATCTCGTGGGTTCCAGAAATAGCTTCACTTGTGATATTGCAATCATGTGTTCCTAACAGCACCCTTCATGCAATGCAGCCACTCTGCAAGGGGAGGCACGGAACGTGGCCGTCAGAATCCTCTTTTGAGAAGCTGAGCCGTGTGCTAGCCAAGACCAACATCTCCTTGCCGCCCCATACCCAGCTATCGCCTGGCACACAGTCCACATGTCCCCATGTTCCGCCTGGCTCGGGGGCTAGGACGAGTGCAATATAGGCAGACGGACCATGCAGCCCAGCCCCTTGGTCCTGCACGGCGTCTCAGGGTTAAACTTGGCACACCTTCTGCTCTTGGAGCGAGACTCAATCTGCGGTCTGGTGTGTGTCTCGGGTTGCTGCTGGTATCCGGTCCGCATTTCCTGCAGGCCAATCCAGGAGGTACAGAGCTGGGTATCCTTTTCCAGATAGGCCATCCTGGCGTCTCAGGGATGCCGAGCCCTGTATCAAAAAGTAGTGCGCAAGGCCCGGTCTAGTTAGCTAACAGATGAAGTCTGGACTAATTGACCAAGTCTGCTGGACGTTTTCTACCTTGCCATCCCAGGACAGTGGTGTCCCAGAAGTTGTTGCTATCGCCCTAGGGAGCGGCCTCGAGCAGGCTCGTCTCTGACGCGGTCGTTGATGGAGCCCAGGGCCGATTTATATTGACTTGACAGCCGAAACACTAAATTTCCATATTGCCTGCGCTTTGATGCGGGCGAAGGCGGAGACATCCATCGAGGACGGCAGAACACGAACTTTCCATTGACAGCCTTTTAGCCTGTTTGACCAGCCTTGAGAGGCCCAGAGACCAACAGCATACAACCTCCAGTGAAATTAACGAAAGCAAGTGTCAACAGCGGGTCTCGCTCGCATTGGTGGCACAGCCACTTTGTACAGATATTGTTGGCGCCAAGGTGATCAGATGTATATGCGGAGGTTTACATCACACCCGATTCGGAATTAGCAAGCAGGACTTATCAGTACTGGGTGTGTCTTGGCTTGTCAGCCACAGGAGCTAGAAGCATCCGTCTAGATGGTGGCTTGAGCCCGGTCCTGGGACACTGTTGGGGTGTATAAGTCTGCAGCATATATATATATATACCGAGCAAAGAATCCTCGCCGTGTGGAAACCGCCCTTGCCGGACCGGCCGCATCCCGTGCTAGACGCTCGTGCAGGGTTGAGTCCCACACGGCCCTCGCGGGGCGGAGGTGAGCTGGCTACCTACCTGCCTAGTCCAGTAGTCCGCGGTGGCGACGGGGCCCTCCGCATCAGAATGGCAAACATGGCATACGGAGCGTGCTGCAAGAGCAACAGCAGTACCCAACCAACCAACCAACCAACCAACCAACCAGGGAGCCTCCACAACCTCAGGCAGACCCACGGCCGTTGCGGCTCCTAGGGCTTTTTTTCTACCACGGGGAAGGCCCCGGCCAGACGTCACTCATGAAACCTTTCACAAACACCAACCGCGCCCGGATGGGATTACCGCGTAGCCCTTTCCCACCGGGACAGAGCAACCTGCGGCAAGACCTCTACGCCAACCCGAGCCGGTAATCAAACAAACATAAAACCTTCGCCATGTCGCCCGCTCTATGGGACAAGTGAGTTCAAAAATCTCGGAGCCTTCGAAACTCGGTGCCCCAGCAGGGCGATATCTAACGTCACCCCCGCGTTTGCCGAACAGACGGCGGGCGTCCGAGAAACAGTCGCGCGCCAGCCAGACAGGCCTCGACCAAGTCCAAGAGCGAGGACTTCATGACTGCCATTAACATACGCGCAACTCTCCGCAGAACTTGAAGGTCGAGATCACCACCCGGGAGCCAGTGAGGCCGCAGGAGCCACTGCAGCCGCAGGAGCCGCTGCAACCGCAGCCCGACGACCTGGACGGCCTGTCGAGCCTGTGTTCCAAGCCGGGCGTTTTGAAGAGGCTCTGCGGACTGCGCAGGGCGGTCAAGTAAGAGCCCCGTCTGCCTTTTTTTCCTTCATTTTTTCCCCCCGGGCATGGTTGGGGTTTGTGTGTCAACCGCGCTGACTGCTCTTGCCTAGGGACGCGTCGGAGTTCGCTGGCGGGAGGCATGGCAAGGATTGGGTTCTGGATGATTGGTTTGAAACCGATAAAAAGAGGTACAGGGCGGTCCTGGAGTCGGATGAGGCTTTTGCGCGCAAGCCATGGGCTCTAGGCAAGCTTTGCGGGCTCGGCCAACGGACCAGGTAACAATCCCCCCTTTTTTTCTTTTTCATTTCCAAGCGTGGCCGTTTCTGTTGAGCTGACTCCCTACCTCCTTGGTGCCCTTCCCGCATTAGAATGAAGGCGCTGAGGATGAATCCCGCCAGCGTCATCTATGCGTTCCTGCCAGACTATCATGTTGCTTACCTCGACCTCACCCAGGTCGACGCGAGAAGCACCGACTCGGTCTTGACGGACCACGTCACAGCAGCTCTTTTCGCGGCCGCGGCCCAGTCGGACGATGTTGCCGTCCTCGTAACGACACGAGACGACGAGGCCCCTAATCTCTTCACCTGCGCTGCCATCCCCGCCGAGGTGCTTGCCGCCGTGGAGCACGAGAAGCTGCGTGTGCGCACCCGCTCCAAATCTTTCTACGTGGACGAGATGGACGAGGTCGTGGCCTGGCCGGCCCGCCGGGACATGGCCATCAGCCGTCGCGTGATAGACTGGAGGGACTCACACCGCGTGCCGCAGGCCATCACCGAGGCCATCCTCGAGGCCCACGGCATCCAGGTGTCGCAAGCCGTCCTCGCGGCCGTCCTCGACGCCGTCCTCAAGGCCAATGGCGCCAATGGCGCCAAGAAGCCGCACGCCATCCTCGAGGCCATCCTCGATTCCATCCGCGACGCCAACGACACCAAAGAGCTTCAGGACATCCTCGACGCGGTCCCCGAGACGGTCCTCGGGCTACCGAGAAATAGGGGTTGGGCCCCCGCGGCGTAAGAGTGTGGCTTGCGCACTTCGTAGGTCTCTGCGCCGTCGGCTGGGAGCCATCCTTGAGGCTTGTTGCACTGTTTTACGGGAGTTGGGTTCGAGGGCTAGGTGGTCCGTACAGTTTACGTCTCCGAGTCGTTGGCTGGGAGCCTTCTTCTGAAGGCTCATTGCATTGTTTTGTGGGAGTTGGGTTCCTTCCTCGAGGGTTGTTGTTTCACGGGAGTTGGGTTCCTTCCCTCGAGGCTCCTTGCATTGTCTTACCGGAGTTGGGTTTAGGGGCGAAAGAGTGTGGTTTGTCAAGTTTACATGTCGCCGAGCCGTCGGCTGGGAAGTCTTTTTGAAGGCTTATTATGCATTGTCTTACTGGAGTTGGGGTTGGAAGCGAAAGACGGTCAATGGGCAACCTACACTAACTGCCACAATACATCCGAGCCTGGAAGCAAGTGACGAGATGCCTGTTTTGCCTGTTTGATTGGGTAGGTACCTAGGTTCCACCTTTTCCTCGCCTTGTCGATGACCCTGGCGCATAGTCCTTAACCACCCAACAATTCGTGAGACCTTATGGAGGGCCTCTTTTTGGCGTCTTTGCCGTGCTCCTCTTTCAGAACCAAGGCAGTGTCATCGGCTTGAGGGTGCTCTTCTGCCACCCGGCGCTGGCCCTCAGGTCCGGGGGTTGGACGGTCTCGTCGGTCTTGCTTTGGGAGGCCCCGTGGTGTCGGACACACCCCCGACGTCCTCGCTGGCGAAGAAGAGGTTGGGACCGCATTGACGCCCACGCCCTTGGGGGTGCCTGCCGTATCCCTCCGAGACTACCCTTTGTTGGCGCCGGGCCGCAACCGGACCACGCCGGAGAGGGCGCGCCACGCTTCACGCGCGCGCTGTACGTGGACGGCGTGCCCAGCCTCCAGAGCCTGTCGGGGCCGTAGACTTTGATGGTGTGCTCTCCGGTGGATGGCGCCGACACCTTGGGCCGGCCGCGTTGGACCCGAGTTGTGGAATGAAGATATATCGCCGCGGCTTCGATCCGGCCTTGCCGTTCGCGTCCGGTTAGCATCCCGACGTTGACCAGATACCTATGTTGATTGGTGTGCCCCTGAGGGCACGTGCGTGGAACATGGAAACCCCTGAACGCCCCGGACTGGGCGACGTCATTCAAATGGCCAATGAAAACTGCCCAATGTTGCGACTACCTACATACCTAGGTACCTACCTACCTACTTAATTCCCCGCAACTCGTCACGCACTGCAAAGCCAACACACAAAGCGTGCGGCTGCTGCGTCCAGTCACAGTGAACGAGGGGCCCCCAAAACAGCGTCGCTTTCTCTCCCCTTTTGCCATCATGGAGTCCTCGCTCGATCCGCGCTGCCGCGACCAAAATCGTATTCTTTCGTGGCTTGGGTCCATTGACGAAAACGAGAAGCCAAGCCCAGCGCCATTCCCGCCCGAGGAGCGCCTCCGGCCGGACGAGACGATGCCGCCGACGCCGCCACAATCGTCGTCCCCGTTCAAGCGAAGGCGGGTGGCCGAGGCCGGGCACGACGACTACCAGGAGACGCCGCGCGCGCAAGCGGCACACCTGCCGCTGCGGTCGTCCGCGCAGGCCGGCCCGCCGCCGCCGCCGCCGCCGCCGCCGCCGCCCTTTTCCCCCGCCTCGGACGCGTCGGGGCCGAGTCCCACGCGGCGCCCAGCACGGCCCGCAGCCCCAATCCGGGCCCACGCTCGCCACGAGCCGTCAGTCGGGCAGCCCCGCCAAGCGCGCGGTCAACCTCGAGCTCCTCGCGAAGCCCGTCAGGTGGGAGGCCATGCCCAAAGACCCGCTGACGCAGCTGCCGCCGGACGTGCGGCCCCTCTACAAGCGCGTCAGCGCAGCGCATGGCGGCGTCCCGGGTGGGCTTCATCCCCGCTCGCGGCGCGCGACGTTGTGCGGGAAAAGGTGCTCGGGATCGAGGCGGCAGACAGCTGGTTCCGGCCCGAGAACGAGCAGGACGACGAAGAGCTCGGCTTTTGGGCCGACTCGGACAGTGAGCTCGGCGACGGTGCAAACAAAAAGCTGCTTGCGCGCAGGCAGTTTAGGGCGCTGAGCGCCATCGCCGACGCCGCTGCAGAGTCGTGCAATTCGCTCCGCGGCGGGCTGGCGTGGAACAATCTGGTACACGCGCCGCTGCTGCAGCTGGCCGTGCAGTCGACGACGTCCCAGGCCCGGCGCGTGGTCTGCGAGCCGATCATGAGCGCCGGCATCGCGAGCCAGTGGCTCCCCGAGATGCTCGGCGACAAAGGCAGGGCCGCCGAGGACGCGGAGGCGGGCGGCAGTATGGTCGACTTTGCGCTCGTGCTGGACCTCGACAACCCGTCCCCGCCGACGAGCACCTGGGCGAGGCCCTCACGCGGCTGATCGCCGAGCAGGAGCCCGGGTCGGAGACGGTCAACCAGAGCACCTACGCCCCCATCGCCTTCAAGCCGATCGGGGTCAGCATCGGGACCGAAACCGAGGCCTCGGCGGCAACGGGCCTCGGCCGGCTCTCCATCTGGACGGCTGCTTGGCATCGCCGCATGTGCGAGCTCTTCGACATTATCCCGTCGTCGGGGTGCATGCCCACGCTGCCGCTCGTGCTTTGCCACGGACACGACTGGAAGCTCTACTTCGCCTGCGACCGCGGGAAGAGCATCCGGGTCGTGGGCCCGATCGGAATTGGGGCACCGAAGGTGTTCTCTCGCTGTACTCTGCCTTTGCAGCGCTCCGCGAACTGTGCAAATGGGTTGAGGGTCCCTTTCGCGCCTGGATGATGGACGCTTTGGGGTGCCGGGGAAAAGCCCTGCGACTTCCTATCTCGTGTATCTTCCTCCTTCCTCCTTCCTCAGCCCCAGAGAAATATAATCTGCGAGCTCGAAGAGTTGGTGGGCCGGCCTGAACCGAGTGGTGGTGGTGTTCTTACATTTTTCACCCTCGGCGGGCTGTTGCCGCCCTCCGCCGCCGCCGCTTCCGAGAGCGTCGCCCGCGATGAACGGCGCGCACACGGCCAGGCTGTCATCGCACATTCCGATGGCAATCGCGGTGCTTATGAACGTCGCCAAGCCGGTACGCTCCTTGATGTTCATCCGGCGTGCCTAATCGCCCGCCGGGGTAGGCAAGTTCGCGTGCTCTGTTGAAGCCGATGAAACCACCAGCGGCGTTTCCTCGGCCTCCCCCTTGGCGGCTCGTCCCAGGGGCCCTTATCGAACGCGTCGTCGCCCTCGTCGTCGTCCTTGTCGTCGCCGCTATCTCTGGTCAAGGACCTCTTCTTGGGGCTGACGCTTCTGCTTTGTGACCGAGCAAGGCTGAATATCTGAGAAATGCTTTTGATCTCGAGCCCCCGAGAGTCCGTAGCTCCGCTTCCCCCTTGGTTTTGTCCCATGCGCGAACGACATGCTCGACGTCGGACCCAAATATTTGGAGGTACTCGTCGGTGAACAAAGACCAAGCGAAGCGGGCAAACAGAAACTCGACGCTGACGCCGCGGATTTCTTGGGGGTCTCGGTTGTGATACAGGCTCGCCATCTCGGCGCTGCCCCGCAGGACGCGCGAAACCAGCGCGGCGGGCTCGGGGGTCCCGCCGTGCGCACCCTGGGCCGTGCCGAACCGTCTGGGCACCAACGTCCAGTGGCGGGCATCGAAGAGAAAGCGGAGGTCTCTGCGAAGAAGCAGAAGGTTCCGGTCATCGTTGATCGGCGACAGCACCGCACGGTCGCGACAGTATCTGTGGCGCAACGGCGCACGGTTAGCCAAAGCGCAAAGCCAGGGGCGGTTGCAATAATGCGGCCACTTGCCTACCCATCCATCTCGTTGTCCACAAACCAAACCTTTTCGCCAGCCGGTACAATGTGCGCCGCCTCCACGGCGCTGGAATGCCCGGAAATTCGGCAGGTCCTGTCGCGGACTTTCGCGGCGGCGGTTCCATTGAGGCTTGGCGGAGCTGGATCTGGTATGCGCAGCTGGTTCCAGGGCGCTGGGAGGTTGCCGTGGGGGAAACGCCAGTGTTGAAACGACGGAACTATTGGGTACTTGTGCGTCGCGTCGTGTCCCTGAACAAAAAAGAAGTAGTCGGGCCCGACCGGCAGGATCCCGTCCAAGGGGCGGTCGACTCGCCGGTATTGTCCATCCGCGCCTTGGGTAGCCGGATAGCCGCCGTCCCAGGGCGTGTCGGCAACGATGCAGCAGGAAACCAAGGCGAGGTCGAAGTCGATGCCGACGCCGCCGTCGGCGACTTGGAGGACCAGGAGCCAGGAGGCCCGGCCGGGGTAGGCTGTGGCCTGAAGAGCACGTCCTTGGATGCTGTAGGAAGCTCGTGCTCCTCGCGGGTGGGACTAGCCGCGGCCGTCGAGACATGGCTGGCTGGCTACCTACTAGGTACGCACCCAAGGGTAACCGGGTGGTGTTGTGTGGTAAACTACCATGACAGTGGTAGTGTGCAGCGGATTTGCAACAGAGGAAGGCGGGCATGGCGCACGTGCCAATCCTGGCACCCCGACAACGCAAGCAAGCTCCTGCGGTGTATTTCCGCCTACCAGCCAGCCAATCAATCAACGTTTTGCCTAGACCTCTATGCCCGGTAATGCCTTCTTCCAGCATTTCCCATTTCCCCTATACGAACAGAATAAAGCTCAGTATCCGTAAGACGCAGCCTACCTACCTCTAGTAGGTAGGCATTCATGCATCTACCGCCAAGGTGCACAGGGCCCAAGCGCAAGCGGGAACCCTGCCCATTCAAGCAAGCACCAGGCTATAGGAGAGACGAATTACTCCGAGACGAACAAGAGCCTTTGGACGCCCCAGCCTGACCGAGGACAAAGCGGCGACTCTTTGTCTCCTACAGCACCAAAGAGGGTTGCCCTCTTTGCCCCTCGCATTAGCCTCACGCAAACCGCTGGTGGGGCTAGCGACCCGGGGCGCCGCGCAATCTTTGGTAGTTGCCTCGAGGATGGGCGCTGACTTCTTGATGTGCGCCTGTCGATTCAGCGGCTTCGTTTGGCGCGACAGCCACCTGCGAGATTGTGACAAGGCTGGAATATTCGGGCTGGTTTGTTTTGGTCAATTGGCTCGGACCAACGGCGAGGCGGAGGCCGAAGGAGGGCAGCGTGGTGTGATGCTTCCGTTGACATCTCTGGGGTTTGCCCAATGGGCTGATCAAGAAGCGCGTAAGTCCAAATCCTGGCCCTCTACCAGATCGTCCTCTCCTGCGTCTCCGTCCTCCTCCCCGGCGTCGGCTCCGGGCTTGACCGTAACATGCTTTTGTGTAAAAGCTCGACTAGCTTGGCGGGATCGAGACTATCACTTCCCTCCCCTCACTCGACGCCGCGTCGTCGTTGTCGTCGTCGCCGCCGCCGTAAAGGCCTGCCTGCTCCCCGAGCATCCTCAAGGCCTCTTCCGCGCTCGGCATCTCCTCGTTCCAGCAGCGCCGGATGACGTCGCCGAGAGCGGCAAGGTCGCCGCCGTCCAGGCTGGGGAGCTCCCTTCGTTCGTAGCGGCGTCGGATCTCTTCGTCCGGGACGCCGTCGTAGGGCTTTTGCCACCGCGAGACCTCGTAGATGGCGCACCCGAGAGCGAAAAGCTCCCTGCTCTTGGGCGGCCGTTCGTTGAACTCCCGCCCCCAACACGGAAGTTCGTACGCCTGCTCCTCGCAGGTTCCAGGCTTGATGTCCCTCCCTTCGATCGTGGACCCGCCAAAATCGCCGATTTTGACGCATGTCAGGGAACAGAAACAGGTTCCGGCAGCTCAGGTCCCGGCTCAGCACGCCGCGGGAGTGTATGTACGCGACGGCCTCGGCGACGTCCAGGGCCATGCGCACGCGGACCCTTCGGGGAGGGGGTTTGGCGTGCCGCCTGATGTACTCGCGCAGGTCCCCCAGGCCGGCGAGCTCCAGGACGAGCGCGTGCACGCCCGGCGCGAGCTCGACGAGGCCCCGGCACCTCAGCACCCGGTTGTGCTCTCCCAGGTGCGCGTACACCTCGGCCTCGACGGCCAGCTCGTCCTCGGCGTCGAGCTCGTAGCAGGCTCGCCTCCGTCCCTGCTCCCAGACCTGCCAGCCCTTGTAGACCGTTTTGTTGTCCGGGCGGGTGGCGAAGCAGGAGCCGCCCATGCCGATGATGGACTCCCACATCTTCCTTGGCTTGGTTTCAGCCGAAGGGTGCCGCTGCTGTGGAAGCGGAAGTAATTGGGGGGGGGGGGGGGGGGGGGGGGGGGGGGGGGGGGGGGATGGATACTGGTAGCGTCGGTCTTTGGGTGTCGCGTTGCATGGCCAGAGGGAAGCCGTTCCTAGTCCATAAACCTGTTCAATTTGTGGGTCCCTTGTTCTTTTGCAGTGGGAAACCGTGTGTATACCGGGGAGACAGGCTTTAGCAAGACGGGCCAACCGGAGAGGCAAGCCAAACTAGTGCACCTTGGCTCGTGGCCGAAACGCAAGCACGCAGGGACCTACCGTGATCAAGAACAGATTTGCCGTTGGGTGGTTGTAGAGATGGATGTGCCCCAGCACGAACGCGTCGAGCTAGCAAGGTGAGGTGGCTGCCAGGCGTGCTGGTCAAGGACAAAGTCAGAATCGCCTTGAATTGCTGAATTGCAGTTACCTTTCTTAGCCTAAAATAGGCCTGATTGGTTCAAAATGTCCTCACACCCCGTCCACACCTTCCTTTTGAAGTTCTCAAAGTCCCTTCTTGCTTTGAAGTTTCCACCTTCACTCTACCAGCACACTCAACGTGGGCCTCACCCGCACACCATGCCATCACACACCAGGTACCTACTCGGCCAATACACGTCGCACCCTCAATCCCTCCTCATTCCGCAATGTCGTCGCCCGCTCAAGCTACGAGCACCGCGCAAGCGGGCAAGGCGCCACGGCCCAAGGAGAAGACGCTGCGCAAGAAGAATCCTTTCGAGCCTGGCCCGAAGGCGAGTACTCTCCGCTGCGCCCGTCCTGAAGGTAAACAAGCCTCGTGGCTTGGCCTTTTCCCCCTGGTATTGGAACTAATCAAATACGCAGTCGAGCACTTGCGGCGGGAGATCAAAAAGCTCCAGAAAGAGCTTGAAGTTACAAGTCCGAAGCAGAAATTTGCCCGCCTGGTCCGCGAGATCATGCCGGATGTCGTCCCCCAGAGCGGCGGCACTCAACAGGCGGCTCTTGGTGCCCTTGAGCAGGTCACAAAGGACTTTGTCTCTCACACGCTGTCTAGTAAATTAAGTGATCATCGTTATGGCCCTTGTCGTAGTCCTACTCTAGATTCTTTGATTTGCTAACGCATCGCAGCTGCCAATCTCTAGGTACGCTATCCACGCCAATCGCAAAACCATCCAAGTTGAGGATCTGAAAATGGTTCGCGCCTGCCAGGCTTCTACGAGAGGCTATGCCTACCCACGATCCCAGGCGAAGCCTAAAGCTGCTGAAGGGCGGGCGCAGGCCCGGGCGTCGCGTCGGCGGAACGACCAGTGCGGTGCCGGCGACGAGGGAAATGCGTGATATGGAGCAGATCATGATTCCTAGGGGTTTCTCTTCATATGATCACCCGATACCCTTTTCCATATCCAACCTCTTGAGCGGCGCGGAAGAACCCATTGCCGCTTCTGCTCCCTCCGTCGTGCGTCCGCGGTCTATGTTTCTTGAAAGGGGGGCGCGTTGAAGGATCAGCAGCCCGGTGACGGGAGGAGAAGACAGAATCCCACAGACACACGGGTCCCTGCTCTCAGTATATTATTGCCTCCACTGGTGTTGGACTTCGCGTGTCTCGAGCCATCGACACCTCGGCGGTCAACAACAATCCGCCATTCACACGAGTGCCGTCGTAGCAAGCCCGACTGCTTGGAAAGAACGTGGGCGTGTCTCTGGGTATCAGGTCCAGAGGGTCGGTGTTGGTCGTGATATTCAGGGGTAGATGCTAGGTCGTACTTGCGCGCCAAATAGCCGCGCCCGAGCGTGGCTAACGCGCCTGTGCCATCCAGTAAGCGACCGACTTGCCCCATAGTCCCTGCAAGCGCGCCTGGTGATGCGGGGACTCCTGCTCCTTTTTTTTTTTTTTTTTCCTTCTCTCTTTTACATGCTAGCTCTGTGTCGTGGTTCCTATTTCTTTTCCTTCTCGAAATATCTCTAGGTGCCAGACTTTATAGGCTTTGCCACTTGACCTGTCTAAATCCTGATGAGCTCTCTGGGGAGCTGATGTTGGCGCTTATTGCTGCCGTGGTGATGCCAACAGAGACGCCCCTGGAGGAGTCAGGCTCGATCAGGCTGCCACTCGCAAGCCACAAGCCAGGCCGTGGCGGCACAACATTGTCACGATGGGTCTATACGCACTCACTTCCCGACGGCTGCAAGGAACGAAGGTGGAGGGTAACCAAGAAAGAAAAAAAAAAAGGTCACGCGGACGTCTCAAATGCGCCCAGTCTTGGCCTGGCTCTGCGGGACGGGACCCCGCCTGTAAGTGGGGATAGTGGCCCGAAGCTACGTCGAGCCAAGGGCAGGAAGGAGCCGTGCAGGTTGGGATTCGCGTTGGCTCCCGAAGCGGCGAGGGTAAACCGTCCCCGCAACTGGGATGGGGGAGTTGGGATGGCATGGATGAGTCTTTGGCGGCCGAGAGCAATCTCGCCATGATAACTCGGTCTTCTCACCGCCACATGGCGCGCTCCCACCGCCCGTCGTTTCCCCGTAGTTTGGCGGAGGCAGGTAGCAGAAGAGGCCATCCAGGGAGCAGACGGCGGCCGACGGAAAAAAAGAGGGACAAGGGTCCCGTATCGCATGTAAATCTCCCAGTTCAGAAGACCACACCGGTCTGCGAGACCATCACGCGTCCCCCAGAACCTTGGACGCTTTCCCCAGATCAGCGCCCAACGTGCCGACCCCACAATCGAAGGGGAGAGAGTGAAGAAAAAGTTGCGTAAGCGAAGGAGGTGTCTGTCCCTATTCGGGAAGCCGGGCAGGCTGGGGAGGCTGGAGCGGGCGTTCCAGGCGCAAAAGGGTCTCGTGGTCGCGGCGAAAGTGAAAGTGCATCGGGAAGCCGGCCTGCCAAGAGGACCCTGCTGGTGCCTGGGCAAAATCCCATTGGTTGGCTAAACTGGCCTTGCCGCCGATGCCTGGCCATTTTTGATCCGAGCCCCCAGAAGAACAGAAAGAAGAAGGGATAGAAAACGGACCGGGTCATCCCACGCTGCAGTGCAAAACACATCCCCTACATGCGATGGCACCCGCGGGCGGCGACGGGCCCAATCAAAATGAGGCGCCCGGCATGTGGAAATTATCCCGCACTGGTGGCGGGCAGCACTTCTCCATCGTGCGCACACATGACCGCCCCAGTTTGTGGTCGCGCGCGCGCGGGGGGGCCACGGTCTAGTTCGCCTTGGCTTTGGGGAAGCCGTGTCCCGTCCAACGAATGGGAGGCTGTCTTGGTGTAAAGCGCGCGAATGACAACCGTCGAGGCTTTTTGGTTCAGAGGTCTGCATGACCAACGAGATGCAGCCATAGGTGGATGGGAACGAAAAAAGACACAAACGGGGCGCGGGAAGCACTGTCACGCCTTGCACGCCTCCTCCAGTCCCTATGCACCTATGTTGCCTCCAAAAGCAAGGAGTGAGGAAGCAGACCCCACAAAGCTGGGCCGGCCAGTGGCAGCTACCTACCTCTACCCAACCACTTGCCCTGGCCTCGCAATTTGGGGAGCGACAGGTGCCTTGAAAGCAGACTACCACACTACCACAACGACTATCGACGGCGGATCAGCCCCGGCCATGGACGGCGCCAGGGGCTTGGTGGACGGTGGGTGGGTGGCTAGCTGAAGATGGCGCCCGCCGCTGCCGCCTGGCGACCGTGCTGGTGGTGCCTGTTTCGCACTCCCTGACGCGGGCCGTTCCCGCGCCCAGTTTCCCCATCGAGAGTCACTGTATTGGAATGCTCGAGAAGGTCGCTCGGGGCAAGAGTGAGGCGAGAAAAGGGGGCGGGGGTACACATGTTTTTTTTTTTTTTTTTTTTCGACCAGGTATTCGCAAATGGAAACACGGCTGTTTCACAGCCTTGCCCTCGTCCCTCACCCTTCTCCTTCGGGCCCTTCCCGCACGGGAGTTTGAAGGGACCCCCTTTTTGGACTCACCGCGCCATGACACCACAAAGGAATGCCGATCATTTCCACAAGGAGGCTAGTTGAATATGTGTGTGGGTGAAGGACCCTGATCGGCATCCGTCCATTTTCGATGAGTGACGGATCGGTCGGCCGCTCACCCTTTGTTTCCCGTTCGTTTTTGGGGGCTAGCTGGCACAGTTCAGCTCTGACATGTTGCTGTGCCGTAACACGGAATACATCCGCCTTTACACATCTCATCTTTGCAGCTTAGGCGCCTACGTGAGCGCGGCCTCTCCGTCCAACGGAGGCTGTCTCGCGTAGATGACGGGCCGGCGGCCGTCCAGTTTAGGTTGTAGCATCGAGCACGACGCGGCAAAAGCCAAAAGACGGGAGACAGTGGCGGTCGGGCCGTGTCTGGCAAGGAGGTGTGGCCCGACAAACAATGCCACGTCGCTGGCGGGTTGGACGTTCAGAGACAGGGTGACAAGGGCATGGCATGAGTCTATCGTTGCAGGCCTAGGTCTTGCTGAAAATAATTCGCGACGGATCTATCGAGATGGAGATGAGGGAAAAGGGCCGGAGTCGATCCGATGTTTCCGCCTCTTTTTCCTTGTTGCCTCCCATCTGCCCTGCGGGGGGAGAATTGTGTGAGGCGCCTGGCCCTGCTGCCCCAAGCCGGCTTCTATTGGAGCTAGCTCAGGCCCAATTGAATGGATGCCGTGGATGCCAGCTCACTGCAGTGCCGCACGCCCCCTCCAATTCGGGGTCGATGGGAATCAATTCGAACGCAGCCTTCTGAGTGCGGTCTTTTCGGTCATTGGATTGCTCGTCCCACACCCCGCCGTCGCGTGGCACACCCAGCTTTGCCCAGTCAAACCCGCCAGTGCAGGTACCCTTGCGCACCTTTTTATTTTTTTTATATTTTTTTTTATTATTTTTTTTGGGGCTGGGCAGCATGCCCTTCCCGCCCAACCAAATGGGCGCTGCCTGAGAGGATGCGCAAGGCCAGCGCAACATTGCAGAAGCGGAGAGGGAGAGGCAGTATGTGTGATGCTGCAGCAAGTAGAAAGACCCGGTCACTTGGGCGAGTGACGGCGGTGACTGGCACAGGAGATGGATGCGAGCAAAAACGGGGCACAGGCAATAGGCGGAAGCTGAGGCACCTGGGGACCTCGCCCACTCCCACGCCCACACAGCCACCACCCACACCCACACTCGCACCCCTTAGCTGTCTGGCTTATTACCCGGCCGTTTTCCCGCCCATGACGACTCGCCCCTGAACCCCAAAACTGCGTTTCTGCTCTCTGCTCCCCTTTTAATCCACGGCATCTCGCCCTGGCTTGGACGGGCAGACCTTGCCTAGGTTGCCACCTATCTGCTACTCGCGCCTCGAGCTTGATCCCTCAGCCTTTTTTTGGTGCCTGGTAAGTTACATGACGATGCGCTGCGCCCTTCCCATGGTCGGCACCCGTCCGAGGCTGCCCCTTGCGCGTCCGCAGCGGGCGATGCGACATTCACCTGCTTGGCTTGTGAAGGTCGCGGGCTGCCATGCGACTCACCCACAGCAACAAGCTCGGTTGCTGCGCACCGTGGAAACAAGTCTAACCACAGGAACCGAACGGCCTTGATCAGCCATCTGCAGGAACCGAGCCCTAAACGCCCGCGAGGCTCTTGCAACCAAGGACGGAGGCAGGAACCGTCGTCCTCCCCACCGCCCGCAACCCAAGAGCGCCCAACAGCTCCGCTTTTTCTCAGGCTCGCAAACAGCACGCTTTCTCGCTCAACGTCATTTTCCCGTCTCGTGGACCCACCGGCCTGCCAGCGCAGCAGACAGGCACAACCCGGCGAGCCCACGAAGCGCCCGAGCTCCAGCTTGGCCCTGCCTGTTCCTGTTCCTGACGATTGGGCACTGGCAGAGCGCCCAGACCCGACATCTGCCGAGCCCACGTTTCCCGCGGGAACTGGGACAACACAAGACAGAGCGCAAGCAGCTAGCACAACGGTGAAAGTGGGCAAGCATCCTGCTCCTGCAGGTACACCTTGGCTGCTAAAAAAGCGCACCTCACCTGCCGCACGTCCTTGTGTACCCATCGATCGAGCCGGCCGCCCCTTTTTTTCTTCTGTCGTGCCCTCTCTTCTCGACTCGGAAAACAAACCCACGAGAGACAACGCTGCTGGCAACAAGACCCCAACAAAGAAAACACCCCGCGAAAGAAGGACCCCGGCCGACTGCTGCTGCGCCTCGCCGCCGTTGAATCCGCCCGTCGTCCATGTGCACCCGCCGCCTGCCGGTCAGAGTCGTGTGCCACCCACCAGGGCCCCCGCGTCAATGCTCGCCCTGCAATACCCGCCGCCCGGCATGTCGAGGGCGGCCAACGACTCCTTCCTGCCCTCGGGTGCTGTCCACGATGACCTGCACCTGGCCGCCTTCCCCGGCATAGCCTCGGCCGACTCCTCTGTCATCTCGCCGCTGTCCCTTCCCCGCGGCGCCACCCAGTACTTTGATGCCCACCACCTGCCGGCCATGAATGGCGGTGGCCCCGGCCCCGTGCGCCAGTACTACCCCGGCAGCAGCCTCGCTCCCGCCTCTGCGCAGGCACAACAGCAGCAACAGCAGCAGCAGCAACAACAACAAGCCCCGCCCTCTGCCTCTTCTCTCGCTAGGAGCGCTTCGTCCGCCGGTCCTTACTCCTTCTCCCCCTCGCTGCGTCCCACGCCCGCCCAGAAGCCGCAGTCCTCTCAGTTCATCTCTCCCAGGCTCGCCCCCACCTCAACACAGATCGACCGCCAGCTGAGACAGCAGACCC
Organism: Gaeumannomyces sp. JS-464; assembly: GCA_002197995.1. Classification (NCBI taxonomy): domain Eukaryota; kingdom Fungi; phylum Ascomycota; class Sordariomycetes; order Magnaporthales; family Magnaporthaceae; genus Gaeumannomyces; species Gaeumannomyces sp. JS-464. The sequence continues at coordinate 1,292,346 of NGZR01000001.1, read as the reverse complement.
GGCAGCAGCAGCGTTCCGCCAGCCTCTCTCCCACCAGGCGTTCTGCGTCACTTCCTGGCGGCTCGGTCTCGAGAAACCGCTCAGCCGTGGCTTCCCCGTCCCGCATCCCCTTTGCAAGCGCCATGGCGCCGCTTAAACGCCGCCGTCGCTCCTTACCCCGGAGCTCACGCGTCGGCTCCTGTCGAGCTCCCCTCGGTGCCCTACAATCACGCGCAGCCCCCCATGCTCCAGCTTAATTCGGCCTTGGGAGATACAGTGCTGTCCATGGCTGCCCAGCAGGCCCAGACGCAGAGAATCGCTCTTCTCGAGAAGCAGAACAGCCTGATACGCCAGGCGTGGGAGAGCGAGCGGAGGTACCTCGAAGCTAACCGCTCGCGCGCTGAGGAGGTGTACCAGGAGGAAAGAGCAATCATGGACATGGAGCGGACCGAGTGGGAGGCGGAACGCGTTGCTCTGATGGACGAGATTGTCAGACTGAAGGACCAGGCCAAGGCCCTGAGGTCCGGCAGCAGGTTCAGCCACGTCGAAAGCATCCCAGAGGAAGTAGGCGTGAGCTCGTCTCTGCGAGGCGGCGGAAGGAACGACCTCGCCTCCCCGGGCAGTGCCTCGACGTCCTTGTCCTCGCTGCAGGGTGCACTCCAACATCGGGGTTCCGGGGTCGGCGCGACTCAGACAGCTGCATTCCAGTCACAAGCTTCTCAATCCCGTGCCGACCCAAAGACGTCTGCCATATTGACCGGAACCACGCGTATCAGCCCGTCTAGGCAGCCAGAGTCATCCCCATTCATACCCCTTACGCAACAACAGCATCAAGCCAGTTCTTCCACCGGTGTATCATCAGAGCAACAGCAGTCAGCCGCCAAAATGCCTTCCGCTTCGCAGTCCGAGGATGGGCAGCCTGTGCCCACTATCGATGTGCAGGACATCCACCCCGAACTCGAGGGAATCCCCCTCAAGAAGAAGGCCGTTCAGAAGACCACCTTCACTGATGCCGATAACAGCCAGGAGGGCTCCAGGGCCGGTTCCAAGCCAACTTCGACCAAGACGTCACCCACTCTCAACAACGCGGGCCCGGATGACCAACAGCCAGACGTCAGCCAGCGAAAGATCTCGGAGAAGGATCCGCTCAAGGTTCTCGCTGCTCCCGAGCCGGTGCGCCTCCGAATGAATGCAGGCCACACCCCCAACCACTCGCTCTCGGTTCTCCCATCCGGCGCGTCCACCGAGGTCCAAACTACTGCCAGTAGCAGTGGTGAGGTGACCCCGACGACAGCCACTGGGTTCGACGGCGACAGCAGCAGCAGTGTTGCCAGCAAGGGCAAGGGCAAGGCCACGGAGGAGCCCATCGAGCCGCCCGTTACGAAGGAGGCTGCCGAGCTGGAGGAGGCCCCGACGATGGCGCCGGACGAGGACCCGCCGCTGACGGGCCCCCTGCACCTGAGGAACCTCCCCGCCAAGGACGCCAAGTTCTTTGATCTGCTCGACAAGAAGCTGGAGGACGTCAGCAAGGGGGAGACGGATGATGCACTGCCCAAAGTTCTCCAGAACGATGCTCTTGCAGGGCCGTCGGCCAAAGACGCAGCGGCTGGTGGCAGCGATGCCACCGAGAAAGTCGGTAATCGGAAGCGCGAATCAAAGAGCCAGCATTCGTCGCAGGCTCCTAGCCGGAGCGAGCCGGAGTCGACTCTTGAGATTCCCCTCCGCATCAGGAAGACCAGCAACTTTGGGGCGCCCTTGGGCGAGATCAGAGGCCCTCCCCCACACTAGAGAGGTGCAGCGTCCGGCGATGGGACAGTAGTACCCGCAGGCGCGCATCGAGCAGCAGCACGTGGGCGCGCGCCCTCTGGGATGGGGCTGGATGGGGCCAGGTCCGAGTTCAGTTCGGAAGGCATCACTGTTTCTCCTGGCCTCGGACCTCGAAAGCCTACTCCTGCGCGATATTTTCGGTCTCCGTCCTCGCCTCCTGATTCCGCCACCTCGATGCCGTCGCCCTCCTCTCCGGCTCCTGCCTCCACGACTCTGGATGGCAACCAAGAATCGTCAAGGACCGGCCGGCAAGACGCGGGTCGCATGGGCTATACAGAGGTCGCATATACCGAGGAGTTCAGGGCGAACATTGCGCGGAGCGGCGCCCCAGACCCAGAGGGCATCAGGCTCAAACCCACCAGCAACCTGGGCGCACCTTTTGGTAAAATTCGCTGAAGTGGGCGATGCCGCCACCTCGGGTCGTTCCCTGTCTTGGATACACGCACATGACTCTCTCACGAAACCACATAACTTCGTTTGACTACAGCGTTTTTATCCCTTTTTTACTAATCCCACCCCGTCTTACCATCCATTTCACCGCTGTACATATTTCCCCTTACACCGCTGTTCGTCTGTTGCCTTGGTTTTTTGGTGGTTTTTTTTTTTTTTTTTGGGTTGTCTACACCCGTTCTAGAATTGGGTAAGGGGCATCCTCAGACGCTCAACAAGCCTGACTGCTACCCACCCCCATACATATGTTTTCTCTTTTCTCTCTTCACGATATTATTATACCCCATTGTTTTTATTTTTGTTTTTATTTTTGTTTTATCGACCGAGCTCGCCATGACATCACTACAGGACACACCATCGTCATGAGATACTTGCAAGTCCTTTTTCCTTTGTCGTTTACACGCAGCGTGCACCTTGTAGCACGAAGCAATCAGACTATATGGTTTTACTGAAGAGCGACATCGCGTCCAGGGATTTTAGTCTTTTTGTCTTGGCCCTTCACCCAATCCCGACCCACCTGGACATGGACTCGTGGGATGTGTTGCGGCTTTTTTTTTCTTCTTGCTTATTCGGGAGCCGGGACGGGATACACAAAAGAAAACGGAGCAGATTGCCGACAGCTTGAAGAGAGAGAATGGAAAAACAACCCCATACAAGGGAAGGCAAAAGGGCTGGGTTCACTATGTGCATGTGCATCCAGCCAGGGTAGTACGAAGGATGGAACGGCCAAACCACGGCCGCTGCTTTGCCCGCAATCAATGAAAGGCCTCTTGCTTTTGGGACATTGGTTGCCGCTCGGTGTTGACTAGGTACCTAGGTTCCTTTGTGCTTGCCCTCCTGCCTGCCCACTTCTTTGAGAAGGGGAGCAGATCGAGGGCACGGGCCTGTGCCCTCGCACCCCGACCAAAAAAAAAAGTCTGGACTGCAAATCAGTAATTCGCCCCGAATTTTCCCATCGAACATGCAAACTCGCCATTTTCAATCAACTATAGCTCCAGCAAAACGACCAACTTTACAAAGGGAAAAAAGTTGCTTTACAAGATTTAAATGGAGATTTCCTAGCTACGTTATTTTTATTACAATCGGATTTAGTTTCCATGTTTTGGCTGCGAGTGCAGTGGTTGAACTTTTTGCAATCCAGACTCTTTTTTTTTTGGTCGGGGTGCCTCAATCTAGGCGTTCCCTTTTCTCTCTTTTCTCTTTTCTCTTTTCTCTTTTCTCTTTTCTCTCTTTTCTCTTTTCTCTTTTCTCTTTTCTCTTTTCTCTTTTCTCTTTTCTCTTTTCTCTTTTCTCTTTTCTCTTTTCTCTTTTCTCTTTTCTCTTTTCTCTTTTCTTTCTCTTTTCTTTCTCTTTCCCTGACTGACACCGCACAAACGACGGTCCGTTGTTGACACTGCCTCCCCTCCTATGAGGCCGCGGTGCAGGTTTTTTTTTTGGAAGGCAGTGCCTACAACGCCCTGCTCGCCCACCGCTTCCTAAAGTGACCCTTCCAAAAGTGAATTCACTATGCTTTACTGTGTGCTGATACCGCTTTGTATAATGGAGTGGGGCTCGAGTAGCCCAGGCTCATCAGACGCGTTCCCGCTCATTGCTTCTATCAAACTCAAGGCAGGCCGGGCTTTTTTTTTTTTTCTTTTCTTTTTTTTGCCGCAGGAAAACACTGCCCCAACATGGACTTGCAACGAGACACGGAAAACGCGCCGAGCGATGCGTTTCTCGAGCAGTGGCTACAAGGCATCCCTCCGCCCGGACCGGCTCTTGCGCTCACAACGGGGCCCGACCTCCACCAAAGCCCAATGAGATCAGTCGCGTCCTCATCCGCCAGCTCTGGCGGCGGCACGACGCAGCGGTCGAGAACCGGCCCGGCCAAGACGACCTTTGCGCTCATCGACCTCGAAAAGCCTGTGCGCTTCTCCGAGATAGCAGAAAACATCGTGGCCCAGCTGCCGGCTGATGTGCGAGGCCTGTACGAGCGCGTCTATGACATCGCCATGTGCAACGAGGCGTTCATGCCTCTCTCAATCAAAGAAGACATTGACAGCGCCGCCGGCCGCCGACCGAGAGTCATGGTTCTACCACGACGCAGGAATGTCAGAGGTGGACACGCGCCTGTTGAACAGCGATGCCGCCCGGGGTGCGACGGGCAGCGGCCACGACGATGACAACGGCAGCGACTGCGCAGATGACAACGGAGATGGCGGCGATGACCGGCACAAGCCGCCGCCTGGGCCGTCGTACGCGGAGCGACGGCGACGGCGCCAGCCGAGCCCGCGCACGGCCGCCCTTGCCGAGTTGGACAAGCTCACCGACCTCATCGACGGCGCGATAACCTGCAGCGACCTCGATCGGCACGAGGCCTCGTGGAACATGGAGGTCCAGAGCCCGCTGCTCCGTCTTGCCCTCGACCGGCCAGACTGCGCCCACGTGCTTGTCGAGGCCGTCACTGACGTGCCCGTCGCGCCCGAGTTCCTCCCTCGGTGGAAGCCCGCACCGCCGGACGGGGACGGGGCCCGCGAGACGGTCGAGCCCGAGCCGGTCGACTTTGCCCTGGCGTTGTTTGTGGAGCCGGACCTCTACCGTTGGCAACACAACTGGCCCAGGCGACAGCGGGAGGCGGACCCGGCGCTGGCGGAAGCGATCCGCGGGACGGTGGCGAACATGGGCATGTCCGCAGGCATGAACCAACTAACGTACCTGCCGCTGCTGTGGTCGCCCATCGCGGTCGCGGTCGAAACCAGCATTGATGCCGAGGAGGCTGGCGACGGCTTGGCGTCTTCACGGCGGCCTGGCACGAGCGGATGTGCGATCTAATGGCGCAAACGACCCACATGACGGGCAAGAAGATCGTGACGCTGCCATTGCTGCTCATTGTGGGGCACCAGTGGAAGCTAGGTTTCGCCATCGACGCAGGGGATGCCATTGTGCGTGTTTTGTCCCCTTCCCTTTCCCCCAGCCCTGCCCTGCTGCTGTGCTCTCGCTGTGCTGCGGACTGACAATGCGACCGCCACATCAGGATATCATTACCAGCATGCTCATAGGTGAAACAAACACCATCGCCGGCATGCACAAGATTATCGCGGTGCTACGGCAGCTCGCTGGGTGGATGGCTGGGGATTTCCGTGAGTGGATCAGCATGCTCTTTTGCTCCGGCTCCCACGTCGGCGCATGCGCTTGACGACGGTACGCCACGAACTTGACTCGCACCTGGCATTGCCGCGCGGTTGGAACGTCACAAAGTCGGGCTCAGCGCGGCACTGTAAAGAATGAATTGGAGAAGGGAAGCTATTGCATGAGAAGAGGAAAGAAGGCCAGGGCAGAATGTTTGATTGATCGGCTGGCAGCTCGTAAAATAGGAAATACACAACAGTCGACAGACATGTCCCGCAGCTTCTGTCAACGTTCGTCCCGGTCCGTTTCGTGCCTGCTCCGGCGTCTTGAGCTGCTGATCAGTCGATGAAGCGGGGCGAATAGTGCGTATCTGAGCTCGTGGGAGAAGGGCGCAGGCCGTGCGGCTCATGCTCGCAAGGCTGGATGGAAACGGCGGCCTGATTTATCGCGAAAAGATTGGGAACCGAACAAGCTGGCGCGTCGCGTCCTTTTCGTCGATGCTGGAGCTGTGGTAGCTGTTGTAGCCAATTATTGTTGTTTTCCAAAGGCATGAATTAGTCTCGGGGCCGCGCGGTGTCCAAGGGAGGAGGGAGAGCTCGCCGGCGCTGCAAGCCAAGCCAACACACACATGCGGCTGCCGCATCCGGCTGAACGCGCTTTGATCGGGGCCTCCATAAAGCAGTGCGCCGCGCTGTCAGCGTCCCTTTCTTTTTCCCCTTTTGCAACCATGGAGGAGCCTGCGCCGGCTGCGCACTACCGCGGCCGAAGCCATATCCTCTCGTGGCTTGGCTCAGTCGACGAGAAAGAGCAGTCAACGATGCAGAGCAACTACCGCACCTCCAGTCCTCCCCATTGTGCCTGTCCCGAGTCTGCCCCGTGGGCCGTCGAAGTCAAGTATCTGAAGGGGAATTCGACTGTTGGCGACGGGGGCGGGGTGGGGGGTCTGGGGCCGTAGAGCCCCCTCGATGCAAGCAAGGCCTGCCGTCACTTTCCATGGAAGCACTGTTTTAGCCAAGTGCAGAAATGAATCTTGATTATCCAAATCAATGTGTGGCTATCCAAGGAAACATGTGTTTGAGACGAAGCGGCCCCCTCGGTGTTCGAAACGAAGCGGTTCCTATTAGGAACGGTGAAGGTCGAGTTGCTCGGGGGGTCCGTCAACGGCATCTTGCCTTTGATGCCGGCCCGACCGGCTAAGCCGGCGGTGCCATACGTGGTATGGTCACCACACTACTATCCCCCCCATCCCCCCCAACAATTCTCACGACCCAGGAGGGCTCGTGCATGTGGTCTGAGCCTCCGCGACGTCTCCTCATGTTCCACCGGGGTCCTGGCTGGCGCATGCCGTCAGTAACCACGTCTTAATCTGGACTGGGAGTCCCTGGCGCGCGGCATCTTGCCTTGAATGGCTGCCCAGCCGGCTAAGCCGGCGGTGCCAGACGTACCATTTCCAGGAAGATCAGGGCCGGCCGCGAGGGCAGCGATCGCAGGCCTGACCGGGGCGGTGCTTCCCGCAAACGACTTGGCCGGTGGTCTTGCTCTTGGAAAGGCAGCTGTCGCACTCGAAGCCGACTTGGAAGGGCGCCGCGTGCTCCTCGTCAGAGGAGTCGCCAACGATCTGGTCCTCATCGGCAGCCAGGGCGGCCTTACGAGCTTGGCCGTGCCGAGCCGGACCTCATGAGCCCTGCAGTGCCGAGCCAGGGCTCATGAGGCCGGCGGTGCCGAAGACGGCGGTGAAGCCGGCGGTGCCATACGTGCCGGCGAGCTCCGCCCGCCTGCCCCAGGCTGCTTCTGTCCCCAGAGGCCGACCCAGGGCATATGTGCGGCGGGGGCGGGGGACGGGGTCGCACAAGCTCTGTAGGAGCTGTTGGTGTGCGTTTCGGTCTTTCAACTGCTGCAACCGCGTGTGGCGTGCCGGAAGCGCACCAGCCAAACACCAGGTCGGCTGAAAGTCTTGCCATCTCCAGGATGCTGTGGCCCAGGCATATGGCGACCGTCCGTCTTTGCCACCGTCCCCCCCTCTCTCCCCCCGGTCTGCTGAGACGTGACTTTGTTGAAAGGCTGCCCTCGGTGCCAGACATGTAGAAGATGGGGACTCTGGATGCGTCCTCTGAATCTTCGGAGGAGGAGCTGGCATCGGGCTCTCAGCAGCAGAGCATACCGGTTGAGGACTCCCGGTATCCCTTGTGGGACGTCACATCGGGATGACGACCAGCGTAAACTGGCATTTATATACGCATCCTATAGTGAATGCCACCCTCTGTTAATATCGAAACGAAATGTTAGACCAAATCGCGGCATGCACCCAAAGGGGGCTGGCAAGACAAGCGCCAGAGTCGCAGGGGAACGCACCTTGACGAATAAAACGTCACCGAAGGGGGACGCAGCTGCTGATGTGCTGCTGCTGGAGGGCAGCGAAAGAACCTGTCGCTGCTTGTCCTTGGGCAAGATCACGCCCCAACGCGATGGCGGTCTCAAGCAGCCCGGCCGGCCTGGATGAGCCAGCGCACGTTGTGCGAGAAGAGCTTGTGGTCCACCACCCACGCCGCCAGGTTGTCCCCCCGGTCGAGGGATCTCCCATAGATGGAGGTGCGCCACTCGACCATCTGGTACTTGCTTGACAAAAAAAGACCTGTTGGTCTCGCTCGGCGACAACAGCCTTCGGCTTTCCTTTTCCTCATCACCAACTTTAACCGCATCTCGGCGGCTCCGTCGGCCTCCTGGAAGTTCAGGGCCATGTCCACCCCATTGGTGGGCTCCGTCCACATGATGAGAATGTCTGTGGCGAGCCCAAGAAGCAGCAAGGAGGAGACACACAATGGCACCCGGCATAAAGAGTGACCGTGACTCTTTGCCCTCCTTGGCCGCTCCACGGTTGGGGCGCCGAGGGCCTCGTCAGGATGTATCGGCGCCGCCGGCCTTGCTTGCTTCGTCTTACAGACTCGGTGCCATTCTCTTCCCAGATCCATCTGTCCCACCGCCAGGGTCAGCTTGTGCAAGCCCAGTTTGTACCATGTCCAGGGCTGAGTACAACATACCGTGAGTTAGATGGCGGCGCGGTTGCTGGCTGGCCAGATCCAGTCTCTCTCAGGGCTTCTGCCGAGCGGGCGGTCATCCCCCCTCCCGTGCTGCCCAGATCCAGGCGGCTGGAGGATGGGCCTGGGTCGCTCGCAGCCTGCTCTCGGCGACGAGCTTCCATGTTTCTTCGATGCCAGTATGCTGCCTCGTTCCGTGGAGTTAGAGTCAGCTCTTCGTTTCCGTTCCCGCAGCTTGCCGTCGGGACTCTGGGCTTTGGTACCTATTCGATTGGGAGGAAGATGGGAAGTGAAGTGCGTTTCTTCTGGAGGGGAGGGAAACGGTCGAGGGAAGGGAAACAGTTGAGAGGAGGAAGGGTGGGAGGGAAGAGGAGTGGGAAGAACAAGAGGAAAAAGGACATGCAGGCGGCAAGAGGAAGGACAGGAGGAAAAACAAAAGGAAAAACAAAAGGAAAAACAAAAGGAAAAACAAAAGGAAAAACAAAAGGAAAAACAAAAGGAAAAACAAAAGGAAAAACAAAAGGAAAAACAAAAGGAAAAAGGAAAGATAGAGGAAGGGAGGGGCAAGGAAGAGGAAAGGCAAGAGGAAAGAGCAAAGGCGGGAGTCTGCTTGCGGCTTCTTGGCTCTGACTTGCTTTTGGAGACTTCGTGTTCTCTTGCCGCTTGGGAGGCTGGGAATCCTTCTTGGAGACCAATGGGAGAGAGTAGTTGGAGATGGACTGACCTAATCTGGCAGCTGCTTGTTGGGCTCAACAGAGAGCATATGAAAAGCTTGACCTTGACGCACGTAGCTTGGCTGCCCCGTCCTTCTTCGCATCGGCGAGGGGACGGGGGTACATCCTACTTCCCTTTGGAGTCGTCGTAGCTGGCACTGGGAAGTTGGCAAGGATGCTGTCGAGGAGTCTACCGGTAAAGGAATGTTGGGAATAGGCAGGCCTGATTAGGTACCTAGGTACCAAGGGAGTACCCAAGAGTCTGTGGTATTGATCGAGCCTGCTGACTTAGGGCTGGCTTAGTTTGTTGGGCACCTGGGCTGTTAGGCTTGACACTGGGCTGGTAGTGAGAACGCGACCTCCTGTCTTCCAAGTGGCGGCTCGGTTCCACCACTGAGACGTGAGAGCTGCCTGCCTACGAAATTCTGACCGCTTCTGCCGAGCTCCCGTGACTCCAGAAAACCCCAACCAAGAAAGAATCTACCACACAGCGTGCAAGAACTCAACAAAAAAAGTACCTAGGTACCTGCCTACGCACCAGACTCTGGTCGAGGCTGGACTTGCCTTCCTCTAGATGGTACTTACGAGTATAGGAATCTGCCCCTGTCCTTTGCACCCAAGGACACTCCAAAGACCGAGAGAGCTGACGCACACACTCGCCAGGAAGAACACCTACACTAAGATCCCATCCAAAGAAAGAACGCTTGCGTCGAGCTCGCCTTCCCAGTGAGCCCAGTCTCTCTAACCAAGCTTGCCAGCCCGGCAGTCTAACTACCTAGGTAGGTAGGTCCCTACCTACGTAGCTTTGTCTCTAACAAACCTCCATCTCTAACCAGCACTGCCAATCCGTCCTCCGACCAGTGCAACCAGCCCAGCCAGTCCGGCTAGTCCAGCCGCGTAACTAGAAGCAGCCTCTCAGCACAAGACAGACAGCGAGAGCATCGCCCCCTATCAATCACGGCAAGGACCGAGCGAGACGCAGCTACGGCGAGATGCACTCCAGCGTGTGCCAACACCGCGAAGAGCAGGTATGTCCATCTGCGCACCATCGCCCTCTCCTAGGTCTACAATCCTAACAGAAAGATCGAGTAGTCCTTCCTCCACATACTCTCTTCCAACGCGGCTGTTCGAGACCACCACCTGGCGGCGGCAAAGAAGTAAGTAACTTCCTGTCCTGGCGCTTGTCTGGCTCCCGTCGTGGCTTCCATAGCATCCTTTAACGAGGCTGGAAGCATGGAACAATGCCTGTTCCTCCAGGCCCAGATGGCCCTTGGACGAATCCACTGCTAATTCGACAACTTCCATCAGGCCATTTTCCGTCCCAGTCACAACAACGCGTCTGTACAGCCCTGGGCTGAAGACGACTTCGCCACCAGCTACACCAAAGCCTCTGCTGAGCTCTGGACCCAAGAGGCTGTTCTGCCAAGCACACCTTCGTCGAGGGCTAACCCACATCCAACTGCTGTTCACATGGAACCTTTCCCAATTTTGGTTCTTCAAGTTCTCATTGAAGTCTTTGCTGCTCTCACCGAGATCTGCACTAGAGACAGCTCTAGCCGGGCTCATCGGTCGCCCGACACGGGCCAACCAAGCAACAACTGGCCCGTGTCGGGCACCCAAACATAAACACCAACACCAGCCAACCAAGCAATATCTCTCTCGAGGCCATCTGTAAGCCTACAGGTCAGTGGCTGATTCCTCCACATCCCCCTCGAGTGTAGTGAGGAACTAACCATGCTCTGCCAAATGGGGAGGAGTCTGCAGATCTACAGCCAAACACTCGCACTAGTGCTTGACTCCTCGATCCGTGTTTCAAGGCGGGTCGCTGATGACCATTACGCCATCACCCTTGCCGAAGCGCGGCCCTCGGTCCCCGCCGGGGTATTACGCCACGGCCACCCTGCCCAGCATCCATGAGCATCCCAGGATCCCTCGGCCAGCACAGACTCTGCCATGGCGTGCCGATGTGCAGCCGAGTGGGCGGGCGGGGGAGCACTGTCCAGTGTCCGTCGCCGCGTGAACCGTTATGCAGCCTCGTAGGAGACACACCTCGGTCAAGGCGGCTCATGGCGGCGGCAAACCCCTGGAGCTGCTCATGCTACGGCACGTGTGCTCAATGGGGACAAGACAGACGGATTCCCCCTGTGCATTAGCCAAAGTAGGTCACCCCCAACCCCCCAACACCTAATCCCCTCGATCCCCTCGATCGCCAAGGGTAGCCAAGCATGGCACAAAGGCCCATCCGATGCCCCAACCCCAAAGGACAGCGGGTTACGAAGTCTCCGGTAGCCAGTGTCACATTTCTGAGCCGACTGTTGAGACCGGGGGCTAACAACGAAACCATGCTAGTCGAGGGGGAATGACAGAGCGTTCCCGACCCCGAGCACATGCAGTGCAAGATCGTCGGCAATGAGCCATTGGCCTCGCGCCTAGAAGCACAGCCTGCAATGCTCCCTCGTTCGGGGCTGGCGCTCGCAGTATAAGAGGCGTAAGCAGGCCCCCGATAGAAGACGGTCCCCCTCCGTACCTGGAGACACATGTCTAGAACCCTTGGCACAGAAAAAGGTGCTAATGACAGGCAGACAGTCGACTATCCTAGAGCCGAAAAGACAGCAGCCGCCTTTCTCGGATTGTGGTGGCGCTAGCCATCGTGCCGATTCCCAGCCAAGACGGCACTCTGCCCCCATCGAGTCCAGGAGTCGTATCAGCCCCAGCCTCTATTGGATCCGCTACGGAGCCCGGGCTTCTCGCATGAGATCGCGGTTAAGTCTTCGAGCATCGAGATCCACCAAGGTCTTGCCAAGGCCAGCGCACTCCTTTTGGGCGCGCGGGAAACTTGACCAAGCAGCAAACTAGACAGTCGGGGGATGGGGCCAGCCCAAGCCCGAAAGTGATTGCAGCGGCGTTGGCAGTCGTCTTGAGCCCAAGCCATCGTCGTGGGTTGCCTTGCCACCCATATGGGTCACCGCAGTGGCAGCTGTCACGTCGGCAATCTCAACCCCCTGATGGCTAAGGGCTATTGTGGAAGATCACTGCGCACGTTGCCACTTGGACCGTCGGCGCCACTCGAAGTCGTCTCTCGGTCCCTAACTGTCCTAAGGGCAGCCCAGCCGAGGACCAGCTCAGACCATATGCGAGTGTCGCCCCCGACCAGCAAGATGGTTGTGCAACCAGAGACCAGGCCACCACATATGTGGACGAGTGCAGACCAGCTTGCCACGTATATGGCGGGTGGCCCTCCTTCCAAAATAACGGTGGTCCCCCTAGATCAAGTTACCACCTAGGTGTTGGGTGACCCCCGTCTAAGGCACCAGACCAACTCACCACCTGGGCGATGGGTGGCTCCCAGACCAGGCCAACCCACCACGGAGGTCGTTGGTGACAATCCTTTGTCCAGAATAAGGATGCTTCTCGACCCGGCCGACCCACGACCCACCGCCCAGGTCGTGGGTGAACCTTCGCCCCAAAAAAAGGTGCCTCCCGAACTGATCAACTTATGACCTAGGTGGGGGTGGTCTTTTACAACCGGATCAATGCCGTCTCGCCCTTCCGATAAGCACCCAGCTCATTTCCAGCCATGGGCCAAGCAATATCGATGAGGACGCCACACACATAGACTTGCCCAGCCTGTGCCAAGCCTCTCTCATCCGCTGGCTGTGTCATGGCAAGAGGCCCCCTCCCCCCCAAGTCGCTGACTTGCGGAAGAAGGGCGCTGTCGTGCTTGCGGTGGTTTCGAGCGAGGAACAACGGCAGGTCGTCCATGAGAAACTACATATGGCAGACGATATGATCCTGAACGAGGACAGCTATCTTGTGTCCGCGGTCCAGCGCCGTACTAATGGGGATGGTGCCGATGTAATTTTCAGCTCTACGCGCCATCATATTGCGGCAAACTTCGAATGTTGTGCTGAGCAGATGTCTACCCCCTTGCCAGTGACCTTTGGCAAAGCCTTCTTCAAGGAGGGTCGGGGTCCCTCGACCAGCACCGACGCGACGTCGGGGTTGGGATCTCTCGACCAACACCGACTCGAGGTCGGGGGTTGGGATCCTTCAACCAGCACCGACTCGACGTCGGGGTGGGATCTCTGTCTGGGTGGGATCCCGCGACCAGCACCGACTCGACCGCGGGGGGCTGAGATATGACCGGTCAGCGGGCGAGTGGAGGTCTAGAGCAATCTTGACGGCGGCGAGGACAGAACAACTCAATTGTTCTGTTGCCGTCGAGACTGCTGCCGCCCCAGACGGGGCCGGGCGCCCTCGAGCGGCTAGGCAGTGGCTTCTTGCCATGAGCATCCTGGCCTGGCAAGGCCTTCGTCGAGGCGAAGCCAGTCTTCCGGCTGAGAAAAGCTCGACAAGCTTTGGAGAACGCCGCCTTCACGGGGGCGGGGGGGCAGGCGGACATGCAGCAAAAAGTGCGCAAAAAGCCGTTCCAAGTCGTAGGGCCACGACTTTGGCGCCCATCGCCGATTTCACCCGGGCACGAATGCGTGTCTCCATACACTTCCCCCGCCGAGGTCTCCGCTCCGGAGCGGAGGATCTGGCTGAACAGATTTGGCATGCCGTCCTGGCGCCCAAGACTGGGTACTCTGCCCTCGCAAGGGAGCTCACCGAGGCCGCCGGAGCCTGCTTGGGCTACCCTTGTGTTGTCTATCCGATCGCGTGCCGGGCCGCTTACAATAGCTTCGTGCCGTACCACAACTTTCGGCATGTCATCGATGTGCTGCAGGCGACCTTCCACTTCTTGGTCCAAATCGGTGCGCTGCCGCCGTTCCCTGGGGGACGCTAATTCGGACGCGTCCACGTCATCGTGGGTGACGAAGAAAGATCGACACTTGCAGCAGCTCTGTGTCTGGTGGCCAGGCACAGCGCCTATGCATTGCTCGTGCGCTGGTCCGCAGCCCCGCCTATTGCTTCTCGACGAGCCGGCCGACGAGCCCGCTGGACACCGAGGGCCGAGACTTGGGGGTTGTGTAGACCGCCGACCCCTTGAGGAGGGATGTCTCGCGGCCGCCGTTGTTTCGTCTTGTTTTCCGCCGGGCTGGGGTTGTTTTCGTGGAGGATGTGTGCGCGAATGGGTGTCACAGTCCGGGACGAAGTCGCATTGTCGGCCAAGCGATCCGGAATCCTTCCACACGGACGGAAACTCGTCATGGACGAGGACCTGCTCGAGCAGGTCCATGGCTGATTGCTGTGCCGTTGACGCCAATACTATAGCCACTGCCGCCACGAGTGCCGGCACTAAGCTAGAGGCAGTCGTGGTGGCGGTGGCCGAGCCGTACCCTGCATGGACATCAGCTCGTGGTGGCGGAGGCCGACACCGAGCCTATGGCAAAGGCAGACGCCGAGTAGCCGCACCCGGCATGGACGTCAAGTCCTGGGGGGCGTCAGGTCTCTGTCGATAACGGCAAAGATGGGACCAAGTGGCTACAAACATGGTTCACGATGCGGATATTTCGCACTGCGGTGGTAAGCAACATACCGCCACATTAAAACCCGTTCACTATAACTAATCGGGCTCTGTATTCAATGCTGTGGTGGATAGATCAAAACCGCGAGGCGGCCATGGGGCGAGCCCAGCCCACCGTGGCGGGGTTCTCGCCCCGGCAGTTCCGACATCTGTTTATAGAGGTCTTGGCCCAGGAGGGCGCCATAGCCACACTGGTATGTTGCCATGAACGCCCTCCATCTCTCGCTGGACAGCGGCCTGACCTGCAAAGCCAGCCCCCTTGACCTTGGAGCTGTGGGCGATCTACCCAGACTCGTCTCTGGAGCTATGGACGATTTATCCAGGCTTGCCTTCTGGAGCTGTGTGCGGTATACTCAGACTTGCCTGCTCGAACGGTCTGGCCTTGCCAGCGCGCTGTGTTTGGCACTGGACCCCAGATGCAAAGATTGAAGCCTTTAGCTTTTGCTGCGCGTCGAAAGTTTACTTGGCATCTTATTCCGGATCCCGCATGCGCTGCCGATCCCGAAACAGAGCTCGGCCCGGCTCTTCGTCTCTATTTTTGCCTGCGTCTGCATCCTGCAAATTCACGGCCACCCCTGAGTCTCTTTTTGCGGCCGCCGTCAACTCGACAGCCAGATGCTGCCGCCCAGCGTGCCCGATCAGCCCAGCTCAGAGTTCATCTCTTGGTCCTCCAAATGCAGCCCTCGAATAAGCAACCAGCGGCCCGGGGCCAACCTAAGCGGGAGCTTAACATGGGATCTCCTTCGCACCATAAAACCTCCCGCTTCCCTGGCACTTCTATCCCACGAGAGACGGCGAACAGGCTGTTTGCCGGGATGTTACAGCCTATACCAGCTTCTTTCGGCTTCTCCTTCTCGTCAAGCCCTCTCAGCCAGCCAGCCGCCTCATCTGGACACGTCAGGGGACACAAACACACTCGCCCCTCGCGTCTCATCCCCCCAGTCAGCCATGAGTAAGGAGGATGCTCAGGGCCTCTCGTCGCCCATCACGATGAAGGCGAAACGGGTCGACTCCGACCTAGAGTCCTGGCCCAGCCCTATCTACATCTACGAGCCCCTGGAGAAACCACGACAACCGCCACCATGCCCGCCTCGGCCTCTCGCCGACGGCAGCATCGAGGCCAGGCACGCCACTCGCGGGAGCCGATAACCGAAATGACTGCCGGTGTCATCTTCTACTGGTGTGAAGCTTACGCCTGGGAGCTGCTCGGCCTCGCTGTGGCTGCCGGCGCGCTGGCCGCCATCGCAGTGCTGGCTGCCACGTCGGACGGCCGCCCGGCCTCCGTCACTGCTCTCGCTGCCGCCACTGGGCCCTTTACCCTCAACGCCCTCGTCGCCCTGCTGGCCACCATCGGCAAGGGAGCCATGCTCTCGACTGTTGGTCTCTGCATGGCCCAGCTCAAGTGGACACGCTTTACCACACGGGGCGGCTCGACGCCCTCAGCGGCGCGGCCCCTAAGCGAGCTTTGCGCCATTGACCAGGCCAGCCGCGGGCCTGTTGGCTCCCTTGCCGCTTGCCAGCAGTCTTTTGCTATGCCGCTCGTGCTAGTGGGCGCCTTGGTCATGGTTGCGCCGTCGGCTTCGACTTTGCCGCTTCAGCAACTCGTCTCGCTTGACCCCGGGCTGTGCAGCTCGCAGGCGCAGTGGGTGAGGCTTCTATTCGAGGTCGCAGTCCTTTTACACTGGCAATTTCGGAGAACCAAGGTGTGTGGTTAGTCAACAACCCGACCTTCGCTTGCCCCCTTCCGCACTGCCCTTTGCCTGGCTAACAGAGTGGTTCAAGCAGAACGCATCCCCGCCATCTTCACCCCAGGGACAGGCCTTGTCGCTACCATTGACAACGGCTGCGGTGGCGATCCCAGTGCACTCGATGTTGCCGCTACATGTCCGACTGGCAACTGCACCTTTCCCATCTTCAACACGCTCGCCATGTGTAGCAAGTGTGTCGATATCAGGGCCAGCTCCGCCGCTTGGCCTTGGAGCCGGCGCCAGGCGATAGCCCTGTAGGCAAGAACGACAGCACCGTGTACGATATCAAGTGGACCGCCCCCGGAGACACGACCGTCGTCCAGCGCGTCGTCGGCTATAACAGCAACGGCAGGACGCTGAATCAGACCTTTGTCGTTTCAGCTTTGTGGGCATCCAGTGGCCTGCACTTGACTGGCCTGACTATACCGTTGCTCCGCTGGGGCTGACGATCATATGAAAGTTTCGGTCCCGCCCTCTAGCCGTCGACGCCGTTCGCCGCGCCTCCCATTGGCGCCTGGCAGTGTGGAATCTCCCTTGCGTTCGCACCCTCGCAGTATCGGTCGTCAACGGGCGGCAAACGCACGTCGGTGCTTGCCGAATACAAGAACGATACACAGCTGGCAACCGTGGCTGCGCCAGCGGTGGCAGCTATTCGCTGCGTCCGCCACCGGTCCCCAATCAGTATCTTGAGCGCAGCGCAGCGGCTCGTGCGAAACAACAGCAGCAGCAACGCTCGAAGCGTCGCATCAAGGGACGACAGCAACACCCCCACGCCGCCGCGTCTGCGGCCGGATATGCTGTCCGAGTTCGAGGTCAGCTACGGCGCCATGTTCCTGCTCTCGGGTGTGCTCAGTCCTTCTTCGCAGGCACCTACGAGCTCGGCCACCAGATCCTTCATCTCTGACGACAAGGGCCCCATCGACCTGCCGTTCTGGCCGTGGCCTTACTACCTCAACGCCACCAGGGACGTCCCAGGCCTCATGGCCAATGTGTCGGATGCTTTAACGTCGTACTTTCGGCGGCAGCAGGCACGGTCGCAGAAGCAAAAGCAGCAGCAGCAGCAGCAGCGACCACCTTCTTTGCCGGCAAACACCAACTTGACCGGCCCCTTCCAAAACGCCACCACCCTGCCGCCGGTGCAGCAGCCCCCGGTAGCGGCGGCGATAGAGGATGCGGCTGGCGCCGGCGTCGTCCGCGGCGTGGCAACGACGCAGCAGGTCTTGTATCGGTGGCGTGGGCGTGGCTGTCCCTGCCGATCGCCCTCCTGCTGCGGCGATGCTGCTCCCCGCTACGGCCATGTACTCGTCGGCGCGGGGCGCGCCGCTGTGGAGGGACTCGTGCCTGCCCATGATCTTCCACGGCCTCGACGAGGCCGGCCTGCCGGTGAGGTTCCGCGGCGGGAAGCGCACGAGGGGCGAGATGCAGGCCGTCGCCAGGGACCTCAACGTCGTGATCCGTCAGGATCCCGCGGCCGGGCAGGACCGCGTGAGGTTCATGGCCGAGAGGGAGATACTGGGCTTGCCGCGAAAGGGTTGACGAGATGCACACAAACAAAAATGAGACAACAAAAGACATGCTTGATTAATAATAGGTGCTATCCTTTTTCGTTTATTGCAAAGGCGAGACGCTGTCAAAACGCTAGGCGCGATTTCTTCCACATTCAAGTTCAAGACTGCTCCTGGGGAGCCCCTTGGGCAGCTTCAGCCTGGGGTGCTACGGCGGAGACTACCACCTCCGGGACGACCACCTCTGGGACTGCCGCCTCTGGGGCCGCCACATCTCGAGGAGGCACGTTCTCCTGGTCATCTTCGTCTGGGGGAAACAACAGGTTTGCGAGCGCCGACCGCTTCCTCTCGGGCTCCTCCTGCTGCTGCTCGGCCGGCGCTGGCGGCTCCACCTCGGCTGCCTTGCGTTTCCTGCTCCCCTGCCACCGCCTGCTGACGGCGTCATAATGGTCAGTGTCGTCGCCGTCCGTGGCATCGTCGCCGCCGCCGCCAGGGAGCTTGCTGTTGGTGTTGCTGCTGCTGCTGCTGCTGTTGTTGCTGCTGTTCTTGGGGCTCTGCGCTCCGCGTTGGCGTCGGCGGCCTCACGATGACCTGTATGGCGTCGGCAATCTCCGGCTCCTGCTCGCCCTCGCGGCCCTCGGGCTCGTCGACCTCGTGGTCGCCGTAGCCCTCCTCCACCTCACCTTCGTAGCCCTCATCTTGGTACGCCTCGGACTCGGGCGTGGCGGCAGCAGCGGCGGCGGCGGCCCCCCAGCTGTTGGCATAATCGACATCGCCGATGCCGCCAAAGTCGGAGCCGGAGCAGTCGCTGTCGGGGCTGTACTCGGAGCACGACGAGCCGTCGTCGTCGTCGCGCTCCACGCTGGCGATGGGCACGGCGACCTCGATGGCGTCCAGGACGGGCGGGCTGCCGTCCCGGCGGCGGACGTGCGGAAAGGCCTCCCTGTGCATGTGCACGGGCTCGGCGTGCGCGGGGCGCGGGGGAGGCGGCGGCTTGTTTGCCGGATCAGTCGCCGGCTCCACGTCCCGAGGGTACAGACGGCCCAGGGTCGGGTCGACCGGGGGAGCCTGGGCAT
Organism: Gaeumannomyces sp. JS-464; assembly: GCA_002197995.1. Classification (NCBI taxonomy): domain Eukaryota; kingdom Fungi; phylum Ascomycota; class Sordariomycetes; order Magnaporthales; family Magnaporthaceae; genus Gaeumannomyces; species Gaeumannomyces sp. JS-464. Next base: position 1,273,438 of record NGZR01000001.1, on the reverse strand, counting down.
CTTTGGTGTTAGCTTGCTACAAGCAGATATCAGGATGTGGAGCGAAGGGAGTGAGTGAGTGGGTGCTGGAGTTACATCAAGCTGCACCTCTCTGCCTTCAACGACGTAGACGGACGGAGGCGGCGTGAGGGACTCGGCGCGTCCGTACTTGCGCGTCATGGCCGCATAGTCCAGGTTTCCATTTGCGTCACGCATATTTACGGAGCCAGAGCGTTGGAAGTTTTGAAGATGGAATTTGGACTTTTTTTTTCTGGATGTGGAAGCAGAAGCAGGAAGCATCCAATGTGAGGAGAGGAGAAACGGATAAAGTCCAGCGGGCAGGCCAGACGGGGAGTTGAGCGGTTGTGGCGTGTTATAAGTGGTATTTTTTTTTCTCTTTCGGTTTGAGCGGCGAGGGGAAGGCAAAAAAGGGCCTTGTATAAGCGCCCAAATGTATAACAGGGCGCGTGGCATGCATGCGAGATAAACACAACATACAGCAACCTAACCTTCCCCGCGGAATTCCTGGGCGCTTCCCCGCTGCCAGCCAGCCAGCCAGCCAGCCAGCCAGCAGGCCTGTCTGCCCGGGGGTTGCCCGACGCGGCAGCTGAGAGAAAGAGAGAAAGAGGAGGAGGGGCGGCGGCGGCGGTGCGCATCGCATTTTTCCCCATCCCACCACGCCCAGCCAGCCAGCCAGCCTTGCCTCTGGGATTCATTTGATCCCTTGCAGCAGCTGCTGCAGCAGCAGCAGCGCGCGCCCGGTCCTCTTTTCCCCCCCCCTCCTCCTCCTCCTCCTCCTCCCCTCCCTTCTCGTCCTCAACAAAAATCCAGCGCCACGTTTTCCCATCAAGTTCAGGTGGTATCACTCCGAAGGTAGGTGCAATGATGGAAGCAGAGGAAGCAAGCGAGGCAGGCACAGGACGGCAACACAGTGGGCGTGGGACGGTATAGCACAGATTGAAAGCAGACAGGAGCAGAAGCAGCATGGAAAAACGGACAGCCAAGTAAAGTGGTGCATGCGGCAAGCAAAGGGCCTCTATCGCAGCAAAGTGGGAAGTGGGTGGGGGAGGTTGGTTCCCATGTTTGCTTTCTTTTTTAACCATCTTGGCGATAAGGAAACCCAACCAACCCCATGGAAGGGAAGGAACAACACACCGACCTACTGAGTACATACAGTGCCTGGTAGGTACCGCACTTCATTTTGATTGATATCCATACTCCATCTTTCCTCGCCCTGTGGTAGGCTGCCCGACATCAAGTGTTTTGACGCCCGGTGGCGTTATCGGCAGAATTCGCTGGCCAGGCCCCGCGAGCAGCTGCCTGCCGAAAAGAGGGGCCGTGAGCTGGGGGTCTGAGCTGGAGACTGATTGACTGAGTGAGTGACTGGCATGATTGACTGAGGCCAGCAAGGTATTTCGTGATTCGAGTCAATCAGATCTCTCATGATAATAACAAGTGAGAGATGTCTTTACCTAGGTCGATCCGAGGTGCCAGGCGCTAGAGCCATTGCCATGATTCAGGGCCCAACAAAAAAAAAAAAGGCGATGAGAGACGAATGAAATGTGATGGATGAAAGCTGTGCGGGGTTAATCGTCCGCAGCTGTGGCGGCGGCGTTCCCGCACTCACAGAATTTGTGCAGGCGCGATAGACGCCGTCACTTCCAACCCGGATCATGGAAGGCACGAAGGCAGGAAATGGCGACGTCGCGAGGCCGCAGCCGTGAAACAGCTCAGAATGAGGGATCGACGCAGAGAATGGGAATATCCAAGGAGGAAGGAGCAGCTCGGCCCTCATGGCCCCTTGCCAAAGCCCTCTCTACCAGGTTCATGTAACATGGATGGAAGCCGGGAGGGAGGAGCGTCATTATGCCGGGTAGGGATCAAGCTCCGAGGCGAACGAGACTTGATTTTTCTTCTTTTTTTTTCTTTTTTCTTTTTCGCCTCGACTTTGCTGGCTCGGCGAGCTGGGAATGGTAATCACAAACGACAGACCGGGTACAGGTGCTGCTGAATGAAATACAGAGACAACAAATCGATCATCAGGATTCAGGAGTCTCGTTGATCAAGCACACATACGACGCTTGCTTTGACGCATCAGCTTTTCACATTTGCTTATTTCCTCGACCTGGGCTCTCCCGGCTGTGAAGCAGGTCACCCCCGGCGCAGAAAAAAAAGGGGAACAGGCTGCCAAGACACGAAGGAGAGGCAAAAACGCAAGCCCTCGCGTGGTCTTGCTGCTTTTAGCTCCCATGTTTCTTGATCTGATTTCCCTTCTCCATTTTTTTTTCTTTTTTTTTTCTTTTTTTTTTTTTCTCATCCCATCCGCCCCGGCGACGGGATCCTCCTCCTCGGAAAACTGGTCGCAGATCGGGGCGGCAATTGAAATGCGGGCAGTCAATGCGCTCCTCGGGATCAGAGTTTCGTGTGGCGGCGCCGCATGCGGGAAGCCTGTGACGAACCTTGCTAGAGGAGCTTTGAGGAACGGATCAGTCCTAGGGAGGCACCTAACCTACTAACCTAATCGAAGGCCAGCCCAGAATCCCCCCTAAAATCCGGGCCCATCGCCGGCGCCGTCGACCGCCCGCGGGGAAAACGCACAACATGTCAGGCGTGACAGGGACGGGAGGGACAGCATGACAAGACGATGACGTCCGACAGACAACCGGGCTGGACCAGCTCTGCGCTTCCCGGCTCAACCTGGCTGCTGCCGGCTGTTTCTGCGTGGGCGCCAAGAGCCGCCAAAACGGGGCCAGGAAATCCCGCCCCTCTCCCATTGAACGACGGCGGAAAGCCTGTCCATGACCATGACACACCCCCAAGACCCAGGCTCGTCCTCTTTCGGCATCAAAGATCGGCCTTGTTTGCGCCAGGGAACATCCCCTTGCCCGTGCCGGGAGCACAAGGGGATAATCCAGGCTTTCGCTGGTCAATCTTGAATCTCGCTATGCGGCTGACTTAATTATGTGCACGCGTGCAAAAAGAAATCAGCATCGGGCTGGCGAGATTTTCGGATTTCCTGTTTGCTCGCTAAATCGCGTCCCGAATTAAAATTGGCCTGGCACTGGGGACTGGGAACGGGGTCTCGAACCGGGCGGCTGGATCGTGGGAGAAAAAAAAATTGGATCCTTGGGGCCCGCCCAATGCGGCAGGTGCTTCGCCGTGACGAAAAAAAAAGTAAGGAAAAAAAGTGACAGAAATGGAATCTATCGAACGGCGCTCTTCAGCCCCGGGATCGTGGGCAATCGGAGAGAGTTCGTTCCTGCGGTAGAGCAGTCGAGACCTGTTGATTCGCATCTAGCCCAGGGATCGCTGTTGTGCCGGTTCGCGCCACCTCTGGTTGGGCCGAAATTCACGGGCTCCATCAAGTGTGCTGTGCTGTGCTGTGCTGTGCTTGTGGGAGGAGCCTCTCGCTGTGGGAGTACCACCTTGCAACGCGTATATACTCACAAACCGACGGCCGAGGCGTGCGGGACAGCCAAAAAGCCGCCAGACCCCTGGCCCCAATGCCGTCAATGAGTGGCCCAGGCCCATGTCGTGGGCTCCGCTTGCTCCTCTCCCACGAGCCACGAGCCACACGAGCCAAGCGAGACCCAGCCCTGGCCCCATGCCCACGTCGCGTTGCCGCATCAGCTGCTGCCCCGTCCCTCGGTGTTGGTCGCTGTCGGCTGCTGCTGCTGCTGCTAGCCGCTGGGCTGGTCGCTCGCTGCCCCTGTCGCTGCCGCTTGGTTGGGCAGGCATTCGCCGCAGCCACCGAGAGCAGCGCATCTGATCCTCTCTGCCTGCGTTTGCATCATCGCCAAAGGCCTCAACCTCCATCCGTTCCGCCCTGCCTCTCGCCGCACAACCAACCGCACTCGCCTCGCTGCTGCCCTTCGCCAGCCCGCCCAGACCTAGACACCAGAGAAAACCCGACTTAATCTGAAACCTGACAGCGCGCCTCGCCCGTTGCAAACAACACGCTTCGTCATTCTGCCATTGGACTCTAAATCGGCCCAAGGTCTCTCCCTCAACGGTCCGCCACCTAGCTTTGAGGTCCCAGAGGTTCGGTCAAAGCCTCACCTTCCCCAGACCCGGCGGGGAGAAGAAAAAAAGTGCTTCGTACATACGACAAACCTGCATCTTTCTCCGTTGGAGCGGAACCGTCATCGATACATGCGCTGGCCTCCGAGGCCGAAAGAAGCGACAAAGAGGTGGATTGGTTTTGGGGGCCAATCGGCATTCCAGTCCGTCGCGGGCCGCTTGCATCTTACCGACGAATAACAGAGGTCGAATCGAAAACACAGAGACCTCCCGACGCAGCCTTTACGCTTTCGGCGTGGCAGTCTGGCCCGAACCTCGGTGCCGCCGCATGAGAGACCCCTAAAAGCCTCGAGAGCATCGCGCCTGCCGAGCATCCCCAAGAGAGACGAGATTTGGCCTTGCGCCCTGTTAGGAACCGCGGCCTTTCGGGCTCAGGTTCCGCCCTCGCAGTTGCCAAGCTGGATACCATACCGTACGTGTGCCTAACCTTCCTCGACGGCCTGCTCACCAGGGCCTCACCACTTGCCCTTGACAACATGGCACATCTTCTGTCTCGGGAGCCGTTCGGATGCCTTTTCTGCTGCCACTGTTATTTGTATCCGTCTTGCGCCCGTCGCGGCCATGTCACCTCCTGGGCTCTGTTGGCCTCGAGATACCCATCCTCACCCCTGCCGGTCCCGGCGCTCGTCCCAGCCCTAGCCTGCAGCCACGCTAACCACCATGACTTGGGCCAGTTTTGTGACCGTTGCAGGCTGGACCCAGCACACGCGTCCAAGCACCGCCTCCGCGCGGCCCTTTGGCCACGTCAGGTCGTTGTCCAGCTTCACCAGCCCGGTTCCTTCAGCCAAAGCAGACGCTGCCACTCCCAAAGGCCAACATCACAGGTCGCCTTCGCTAACCGGCCTGTCAAGCATGTCGGCCGACGTGACATCACCCGGGACGGGCTTGCCCTCCTCACCACCACCGCTACACGCAACAACCCCTTCCTCTCTTTCGACTCACACCTTCGATGACGAGCTCGAGCTTAGCACGCTCCCCGACCCGAGGAGTAGGACGATGAGCCCCGTAGACGGTCACACGTTGCCAAGTCCGAACCACCACCCGGATCTGAACGACGAGGTCGCGACCCTGAGCACGAAGCTTATCAATGCCATCAACCACCAGACCACCCTCGACGACACATTATCTGCCGCCAGGATGGAGCTTGAGGAGGCCAAGTCGACAATAAAAAGTCTCGAGGCACGGTTAGAAGAGCAGCGCGTGATGCTCTCTGGAGACGTCTGGGTTAGGAGAAAGACGGTCGAAAGCGAGAAGTCGAAGCTGCTGAGCCGTGTGGCAGAAGAGAAGAAGGCACGCTATGAGGTTGAGCAGCAGAAAAAGAAGATCGAGCTCGAGCTGGAGAACCTGACCACTGCGCTGTTTGAGGAGGCCAATAAGATGGTCATCTCAGCAAAAGAGGAGGCCCAGAAGGAACAGGAAGTGCTGCTCAAGCGGAACGACTTGCTGAGGTCGCAGCTGGCTGATACCGAGGGCCTGCTCAAGTCGCAGCACGACCAGCTCGCTGAGCTCAAGGCCGTCATGGAGCAGATGGGCGCCGATCGGGACGACCAGACGGCGCTGACGGCTCCCTCCTCGCCTGGTTTCAGCAAGTTCGACTCCAAGGACGACGACACGCCGCTTTCCGAGGGCGCATCCCAGGCGGGAATGCTGGAGCCCATATCGCCGTCGTACCCGACCAGCTTCACAACCTGGTCCAGCCCGTTCTGCGTACGGACCTGTCGGCTTATCAGGACTTCATGACTCTGGTTCACACCACCAAGAAGATTGCCAGGAGCAGGCCGCCCTCGGGCACGCAGAGCGCCAGCGCCATGTCGCCCCTGGGCCTATCGCTGGGACATTCCATGAGCGGCTCCAACGCGTCCACCTCCTCCATGGTCTCCGCCTCTGCCTCGTCGGCACCATCGCTCCCCAGACCCCGAACTCACCTGCTTCTGGTCTCGGTGTCGGGGGAACCGTTGCGGCCGCAAACCTACCGCCGCTCAAGGACAGCAAGTTCTACAAGCGCGCGTTGGTTGAGGACATTGAGCCCACCTGAGGCTAGACATCGCTCCCGGGCTCTCGTGGCTGGCACGCCGCGCCGTCATCAACTCGATGACGGACGGCTCCCTGGTGGTTGAGCCCGTGCCTGCCGGGACCCCGGGCTCTCTGGCGTCCATCACGCGCCCGCAGTTCTTCCCCTGTGCTCTCTGCGGCGAAAACCGCAAGGAGGAGCCGCACCTGCGCACGCACCGATTCCGAACTAGCGAGGCGGAATCTGCGCAGCGTTACCCGCTCTGCAGGTCGTACTGCCTCGTGAGGCTGCGGGCGGTCTGCGACTTTCTGGGGTTTCTGCGCCTTCTGCAGGGCGGGCACTGGCGTGCCGACGACGAGGATGCGGAGCGGGCGGCCTGGGAGGAGAGCGTGCGGCTCCGCGAGCAGATGTTCTGGGCACGCATCGGCGGCGGTGTCGTGCCGGCCGCTTCGCTCCACCAGCATTTCCACGCCGGCGGTCCGACGCTGGGCAAGACGTCCAGCCTGCGAGAGAAGAGCAGCAGTCCCAGGGCTAGCAACGAGGCGCGCAGGGTCGTCAGCGGGAGCCCGCAGCGGCCCAGCATCGACGTCATTAGCTCTGACGATTCTGACAAGACCACGACTCCCGTCGAGAGTGCCGCCGCTGCCGCCAACACTGAGGAGCAGCCCGCGTCCACGGAGCCCTCGAGCCCGGCAGCCGCGGAGCAGGCACCCGAATCCTCCAGCACCAAGGCGGCCGAGGCGGCTGCGAGGCCCGTGACGCCGTCTCCAGAGCCGGCGGCGACTTCGGCCACCTCCCCTGCGGCGGCCGACCAGGACGGCAATGGACTTGCGGTCCAGATTCCCAATTAGCCCCAAGCGCCACCTCCCCACGCCGAGGCAACATTATGCACGCATCGATAACTTGATCACTTCTTTGATGTACACTCCAACAATCACGCATCGCCACGACATACATACCTCGCTAATTACGCCTCCCTCGTCTATTTTACCCGTCAGTCGTCTCGAGCATAATATCGATTGCCCACCGCCAGGTCCAGACCCTGGCGGTGGGAACACGAAAGAAAAGCGCATTTCGTTTATCATACCACCCACCCATCCACCCACTACCACCGCGCCACCGCGCCACCATCACCATCACCATCACCATCCACCCCACGGCTGGACCTCGGAGATTGGGTCGTGCTCCGGGTAACCTTGCCGTCTACTTGAATTGTAATAGGCCTACCAAACCAGAAATAATTCTGGTGGGGAACAGACGTTTTGTGTGTCTGCCACTCTGCCACCTCATTTTTACCACTTCATCTCTCCTTTCTTTTGTCTTTTTTTCTTTCTTTCTTCTTTCATTCATTCTGGCTAGACGTTGGATTTCTCCTTGGTTTCTATCGCATGCATTGGGGGGTCTCGAGTTTTCCCTCTGTTTGGCGTTTGGAGTAGACTGGTGCACGCACCAATGACGGGGAAAGACAGGAAAGGGTTGCTCAGCATGAGGCGGGGGGCCAAAGGAAGCCGCCCTCCTTTTTTTTTCTTCTTTTTTTCTTCTTTTTTTTTTTTTTTTTTTTCTCTTTGTTTTCCCCTCCCCCCCGTCCGTAATTGCGAGGGGAAATGGAAAAGAGTTGTCAGTGCAGAGAAGAGGGGTTTCTGGCTGTTGTACCACCACACTTGTCCGGATTGTTGCGTTTCTTGGTTGGGCTGCGTGCGTGTGTGCGTGTGTGATATCCTCGACACATTATTGTTTTTTTTTTCTTTTCGTTTTTGGGTACGCCTTGGCTTTGATGTGCAAAGACAGAAAAGGAAGAGACGGAGAGAGACAAAAAGAGGGGAAAGGTTGAGGGAACGCATGAAGGTGTGTGTGTGGCAAACGGAAGGGAGAGGGAGGGGGGCATCGCATTTTCCTAATCAATGGATGGGTCTTATCTTTTGATTCGCCTCTTCTTCCGTCCGCGATGCGTGTGATGGTGGTGTTGGGGCCGCGTTTTGTGCCAGCCCGCTCCGCTCGCCTTTACTTTTTGGTTCTTTGGCCCCCATTGTTATGCGACCCGGGCGGCCATACATGTCGTGACGGCAGGGCAGCACATGCGGGGAAATGAAAGAGGAAAGTGAAGTGAAGTGCGTGAGTGTGAGTGTGCGTGTGTGTGGTGTGGTGGCAGCAAGTCAACCGAAACGGTAAAGATGGCCGGGGAAGATGGAGGGGATGGATAAGTCGATGATGATGGACGGATGAACGAATGATGGGCTGATTGAAACGAGAAGAGAGGTTGTGAGAGGGGAGAGGGAAGGGGAGGGAAGGGAAAGGGTACGTGCGGCCGCCACTCGTCTCGCGCCACCTGTGGGATGGATGGGATGGGGTGTGATGGATTGTCTGGCCACGGCCGTTTGTTGAGAGAGAGAGAGAGAGAGAGAAGAAGAAGAAGAAAAGGGAGGGAGAGCGAGAGAGACAGGGAGAGAGGAGTGTGCGCAGGTTGTTGGTGGTGGTGTGCGTCGAGCAACGATGCGACGGCGGAGCAGAGTTGCCTGTTCTCTCTCAATGACGGTGTACGTCGGACTGGGCTTGCTTGCCTGGCTGCCGGTGGCCGCGCGTGTGATGCGCAAAAATTTACTCGGCTGCGGTGAGTCCATGCCTGAAAGCTCACCGGCTTCCTTTTTGTGATGATTCCTCCGTCTTTTTTTTTTTTTTTCTTTTCTCATCATCACTCCATCTTATATGTTGCTCCTCTTATTATCCTCCCTACATATACCGCACAGTGCGCCTTTTCAGGTGGCTTGCGCCGCCAATTCCTTCCCCAAAAGCCACTCAGCGGCACCGAGCGGCACCGTCGGCACCCCTCACCGAATTTGTTGTACCGTCGTTATCTCGTGGCCTTCCCTTTTGTGCCACCTTCGCTTCGCGCGCCCTACTTTGCTTCTTCTACATGCGCCTTGGTCTTGGGGCTTTGGGTCGGCACTTGGGCGCTGCTCACCGCCGTCCCGTGTTTTTCTGGGCTTGCGTGTGGGCGTCGCGGGGCGTTCGTTGCTGTTGGGGCCTGGGGCCTGTTATGAGGCACCGTCTGTCCATTCATCCTCTCCACTTCACTCACCGGCTTCGGCAAAACAAGAAAATGGGACGGGCAAGAGGAAGACGAGAGGGGGCTGGGGACGGGGACGGGGCATTTGTTCCAGCCAGTCTGACCCGGCGGCCTTGGTTGTCGGCCCATTCCTGCTTTTGCCCGCTTTGCGTCTGCGTCCCCGTGTCGGTTGTTGGTTGCGTGCTTGATACAGAGAGAGAGAGAGAGAGAGAGAGAAGAGAAGAGAGAGAGAGAGAGAGGAGAGAGAGAAGAGGAGAGAGAGAGAGAGAGAGAGAGAGAGAGAGATAGAGTGTCCGGACCAAAAGCTCCTGCCTATATGGCTGAATCCCGATCGACAACCGGCTGCGGACCCGGAGGACCAGAATCGACCCCAGGCGGTCCGGTCCATTTCCCCACTCGTCCACGGGTCCAGGGCTTATTGCTTGCGGGACGAAGGGGAGAAGCCAGGCCCAGCCCGGGCTTTCGGGATGCACAGCCCCTCGCCGACAAGTCGACCAGCGGCCATCCGGGCGTGATGGCTGCGTGGGTGCTTGTTGGCTCCTAGGGTTTCACAGTCCCAGGCTGCGAAACCATCTGCCGGCGCCTCTTTCCCTCTTTCCGCTATCTTTCTGTAACCCCCTCGGCCACTCTCGTTCTTCGGGCCTCCACCCTCAAAATCATCTCTTCGTTTGGCAACCGGCCGGAGCCTTGGCATGTTTGCTTCCTTCTTGTTTGCTCCCTTTCGATATTTGCTGGTCCATGGTTGCGTGCCATCACATATACGTGCGTTGTGCGCCATCGCTGCTTGCCCTTCCGGACCACTGCTGTCGAGCCAGGCAGAGCCAACGCAAGAGATTGTGATAAATCGCACGAGCCCATGCGGACTCTGGACTCGGACGTGCGTGTGCGGATCCATTACACGTAGAGTCGCCCAATGCAAACGCAGCCGGCTTCCATTATCCGGCTGCCGTGGTAGGCCAGCGAGGACGGGGTTGGTTCGTCGTCGCCATGGGCGCTTGCTAACCCCATGCATCCCATCCTGCATGCGCAGGTAATAAGGGCGACCATCGCAGTCTCACACCCTCACGGCGCAAAGATTGCTGCCGGAACGTGCGACGAGTGGTGGAAGAGGAGGGGCAGGAGCGAGACGCCGGACGTGGTTGGTTGGCGGTGGCGAATGGACAGAAGCCATCCCATCCCCGTCGCATCCAGAAGTGCCACCGAGCCACCCTCGCCCATTCTTGCCCGTCCTCGTTGGTCTTCTTGCCGGGGGATGTCTATTTGGATCAATCAGGGAGTGACCGGATCAATTCCGGAGCTGAAGGCTCGGCCGCAGGAAGCCAGACAAATATGCGAGCATGTGGCGCCGAGGGCGGTGGTCAGGCTGCGGAAGGCCGTGGTCTGTGATAGGCCAGAGACCCTTGCGAGTGTGGACTAGGATAGCTGGACAAGCAAACAAGCTGCAGGCAGGCCACCATTGCGGACAGAGACGAGAGGGCGGCAATAGAATCGAGAGATTGACCATAAAAAGGCCGCGAGAGGTGGGGCCGTAGCGAGCGGCGCATGCAGTCGCAATGCGTCTTGTCCATGCGCTCCTCTTGTCGTTTGTTCCGTCTCTGCCGTTGGCAACATGATTGGGCCATGACGGAGAGATGTGAGAGGCAGCATGGGAAACAGAGACGGGAGACCAGAGCGAGAAGCTCAATGGGGCGGGTAACAAACCCGAGCCATTCACAACCAACACAACTTGCTCCCTGGTGGGCCCCACGGTGCGCTCCCCGTGAGCGGTTCGCCCGCCGGTCGGGGCTACCCGCCAGCGTCGCAACCACCCTAATCAGCACCTTCCTTCCGTGCTTCCCCAGCCAGACAGCCACCTACCAGACAGCCAGGCATTGGGCCAGTCAGCAGGCGGGCCGCCTGGTCCCCCACGGGCAGCGGCAGGGAAGGAGCGCGGGCAGCCACTGAGGGGCGAGCGACAGAGAAAGCAGCACAGCAGCCTCACTTGCTGGGCGGGCCCCAGCCCAATCAATCCGATTCCCTCCTTCCTCGTCCTCTCTTTTTCGCTCCCATTACCATCTTCCCGCTTTCGCATCCTCCGAAATTAGGCATACTGTGCACGCACACCCCAAAGCGCTGGTCCATCGTACGACCACGGCTGCAGGCTCTGCCTATCCTCTTTTGGGATGACGCGGTGGTTTGTCATGACCTCGTTGGGAATTTGTGGTTGGGCCCGGGCTCTTGGCGGCTTTGTTTGCTTGCCACGGTTGCCTGCCGAAAACGGGCGCACACATGGTCGCACGGTGCGGTGCGCGACACTTGGCCGTGCTCTCAGGCCGTCATTTTCGTCGCCCGCTCTCCCGCTCTCCGCTCTCCCGCTCCCTCTGTCTCTGAGTCTGTATCTCCCTGTTTTTCCCACGCTTCAGGCACTCGGTCGATTGCCGTCATCTGGTCGAGCTCAAAATAAATTTGAGTTTGCTGTTGGCACCAGCGAATGTGCACCTTGTCGACACAGACACCGTCGATACCGGCCCAAGGGACCCCCGGCTGGGCTCAGTTCAGCCTGCCCAACGGGGCCCAGGCTTGGCCAGCGGGGCTGCCAGGACCCAGGGGGAAGCGAGCGGCGATCAGTGTCCGCAAGTGCACACACGACCTGTTTGCAGACGCTCTCGCAAAGGTGCCTCTGGCGTACTCCAGCACCAAGGGACAGAAGGCAACCCGAGCAGCAAGGCACAACAGGTACCCGCGTATCAAAGGACGGTAGACAGGAGCTGCTGGTCCATCTCTATCGCCAGGCGACCACTCTCTCGACGCCGATCCCGCGCAGCCAGCTACTGCCGCTCCGTCCAGATGCGGCATGGGTGGGTACCGCGCTGCCCGCTCCGGAGCAACTGGCCACCCACTCGTGCCAGAGCTGCCCCATGCCCAGCCGCCCAGTCTGCGCTGGTTTGCTATACCTGCCGAGCGTTGCATGCCACCGCACTGCCTGCCTCGCTCGCTCGACTGGCCTGCAAGCGCGAGCCCCCTCGCTCGCTTTCTTTGCTTTCCCAAGTCTAGCCGCACCCCATGCCGTGACACCGCGACCCGGGAAGCCGGTGAGGTCCTTCGGTTTGTCTTGCAAAGTATCGCCCCTGGCGGCTAGGCCTCGCTCGCTCGAGAGAACGGCCAGTCTTGGGACGAGAGGAAGGGGGGCAGGGCCACCTCCTGGAGTCTGCTGCCTGTCTGCTAGCACGGGCTTGCTGGTCACCACACCGTAGCTTGCTCCAACTGCGCTGCGCCCGGGCGTGGCCCCTCTCTTCTGTCGCGAATGCCTCACCGGTCTCAACTCGCCGTCATCCCAGTCAGCACATTTGCCTATTAAGGCGCCGCGGCCGCCTGGCTCTGGTTGACCCGGCCTGGCTCCTCCCCATCACTTCCATCCTCGTCCTCCTGCCCTGCCCTGCATTGCGTCGTCGTATCTTGTCCTGTCCCAGCCCTCCTGTGCCGTATTTCACCGCCGCCGTGTCTTGTCTGCCCCTGCTTGCCTCGCCATTCCGTCCAGAGTGTCACGCACGCTAGCTGGCCATTCGCACGACGCCTTTCTCACCGGGTGAAATCAAGCCCGCCCGCCGAGACATCGTCGTCCACCGCCCAGCTACCGTCTTGGACCTCCTGACCAGACTCCCTTTTTGACTCGTTTCCGTTTCTCCGTGCCATCCAGTACCCCCGACCTCGCTCTGCCTATATCTGGCGAGCTAGCCGCGCCTGTCCTGCCCCTGTCGCTCGCTGGTTCCTCTGGCCGCGTCCTCCAGGTCTATATCAACCCAGCCGGTCCCCCACCTCGCCTCTCCTGTCTTGATCTCGCCCTCCTCAACCCATCCACAACCTGCCCACAGCTCGCTCCATCCACTTCGCGCACCTGACCACATCCTTGCCCAACCACCTCTTACCAGTCCATCACACTGCATCGATACGTTCTTGTTGTTCCCTTCCTCAGCCTCTGGCCTTCCAGTTTCACCACAGGTTACGCAGCCACAGCAAACATGGGTGACGCCGTGCCTGCGCCCACGGTCCTCGACCTGAACTTCATCAGGCCTGGATCGCTCCAGCTGACGCTGCGCGCCTTTGACCAAGAACCCACGTGGGCAAACGACCTCATCAAGAGGATCGAGATCTCGCTCGGCCTGTGCAAGCACCCGCTGGCATTGAATGTCCGCGAGTTTATCCCCACGGCTGGCGATGCCGTGTCCCGGAACTGGATTGCGCCCGACGGCGTCACCAAAGTCACAACAGCGCTGAAGCCATATGCCATTGACGACTGTGACAAGGCCGCGGAGATAGTGAATGACTACATCCGCGACAACTGTCTCTGCTTCTCCGAGGTCGTTGCCCAGGCCCACCCTGCCATCCAGGCCGTGTACAGGCTTGTGGCGGAGCACGTGCGCAAGCTCCGCGAAATCGCCGCCTCCACCAGCGCTGACGACACCGACAAGGAGGCGCTCGAGCTGATGGAGCGGTACTGCCCGCTGTGGTGGGGCATCCGTGAGTAGAGACCTTGTCCCAACCGTCCGCGTCGGGGGGGAAGCACACTAACGAGAACAACAAAAACAGGCAACATGATGGGCTCCGCTTGGCTTGTCGGACCCGAGGACCTGGGCAATGAAGCCCGTCTTTGAGGAGGGCTACCCGCTCTATGGCAAGATCTCGGTGCCCCGACAGGTCGTGCAGACGGCCGGTTGCCTGCTCAACCGGGCCACTCAGCCGCGCCAGACGGCCTTCTTGGACGCTTTTCGGAGGGCCATCGATCCCGTCCGTGGCCAAGAGTGGGGCCGACGCGCCTTCTACACCATCTTCGTTCTCGTCTTTGTGCTGCTGCACGAGTGCGAGGACATTAGCAAGGACCGCGAGCGGTACGCGCGCCAGAACTTCTTGAAGGTAAGCAGAGCTTATACCCTGCCCCCCCCCCCCCCCCCCCCCCCCCAAATCGCCGAACAACACACAAGATCGTCCCGCTAAGACAGTCCTTGTTTGAAAATATGAAGGAGAAGTTCTCGCTGCCCGAGTACGTCGAGGCTCTGCACGAGAGCGCCCGCCAGGTGGTTGCCCACTGGCTGGTCTTTGCCAAGAACCTCAACGTCGACTTCTCCAGCATGGAGAAGCTTGACGCGTCGCTGACCTTCCTCGACCAGACCAAGAGGACCATTGTGGTTGGCAGCTACGATACAATCGTCAATCAGACCAGTGAGTCTAAGCCATCCCTTCGAGCCGCTCGGCAGACGTGTTGTTGCGAGAGCAAATAGCTTTTGTTCTTCCTGGATTGCTGACCAACGATGCAAAAACTGCAGCTCCCACGATCCGTGCCTCCCCAGAAACCTGGACCAAGGATCTCTGCTTTGTCTCGCATATGTTCCAGGTGCCGTGGGCGGAGAATGCTCTCTACTGTGGCGAGTAGTTTTTTTTTTTTTTTCGTGGGTCTCTGGCGCTTGCATCATTTCCTGTTTGCTCGTTTCCATGGCGCCGCGGGAGGGGAGAACAAGGCTTCTAAAAAGAAAAGCAAAAAGAAAAGAAAAGAAAAGAAACGGGGCGAGGCGGCAACCTGGAGGAAATCATGAGTCCAGAAAAGGACAAAAGCCGAAGAAAGAAAAAAACGAAATACAAAAAAAAAAAAACGAGGGAATGTTGAGACAAGGGAGGTCTCGCACGGGCTGAAAGGGACACAACACATGTATTGTGTGCCCGAGGAGGGAGATGGCGGAGTTTGAGAACACAAAAGCAAAAGGGCATGGACTTCTTGGGCGTCGGGCATTTCCGTGCATCACGACGAGCGCGGACGCAAACACCAATTTGACACGGGTAGGACTGGGGACGAAGAGGACGGACACAGACTGCTATCCTGAAGAAGAGGACACTCGGTTGTTGTCGGGAGGATGGGAAAGGGAGAGAGAGAGGAAGGCGATTAGTTCGATGACGGCAAAAAGTAAGTTGGGTTTCGGGGCATGGATGGGGAATGGGTTTTCTTTGTCGCCGGTCTCCAGATTGATATTTCCCCGACCGGGTTTTCACTTTTCTTTTTTTTTTTCCTTGTCTTTCGCTCTCGAGGAAGGGTAACTGGCAAGTGTGGACGCAGGGATATAATGATGATCACGGGAAAACGAGATTGAGCTAGGTTCTCAGGGATAGCTAATGAATGATGACACTTTTCCTTTTGATCTTTGTTGGTGTTCTGGGTGAGGAAAGAAGGCTAGCTACCTGGCTGCTCGAGAACAAAGAAAAAAAAAACCTCATCTGCTTTTAAAAGGGTGTGTGTGTATGGCAGGGCCACGAACATTTTGTACCCCAGCTGTGCCCTCTCACCTCCCGCTTGACCCGCCCACCGACCCTGCCACGTTTTCCCATCAGAGCTTGCACCACCCACCCCTGCTGCGGCTTATTACGAGGCTTCGCTGCGTTCTCTCTGCCGGTGTGCCGTGCCACAGAGAAGAGAAGGGAAGGGAAGGGAAGGGAAGAGTGCGTTAATAACATCGTCTCGTCAACCCTGCAGCGGCCGGGGTGGGCGGCGGCGTGTCAAACGTGGACGTCGCGGCGGAGTGTAAGACAGACAGAGAGAGAGAGAGAGAGAGAGAGAGAGAGAGAGAGAGAGAGAGAGAGAGAGAGAGAGAGAGAGAGAGAGAGAGAGAGAGTGTGTGTGTGTGGTGTGTGTGTGTGTGTGTGAATGAGTGAGTGAGTATATTTAACGTCGGCAAAGTCGGGAACTACCAGTCCCTGCCTCCCAGGGGGCATACGACGTGCTAGCGCTACCTAAGCTTAACACTAGGCTACATGTTGCTATCGAGGCGGCTAACAAACTAAACCATAGGGCAAGCAAAAGCCTACACAAGGCACACGGAGTTCGGGCCGCATTCCGGCGCTTTTTGTTAGTGAGCGGGCAATCGGCAAAAGGGCGAATAAACGCCGGGGCGCTGTAAGCGCTGCTGTCGGTGGTAGTGAAAGCAGTCGGCCGGCAAAGTGCCGGGAAGGTGCAAAGCCAGGTGTAAGCGGGGGGTACCGCTGTGGTCCACCCTTAAACCCGGCTAAAGAAAAAAATCGGGGGTTAGGGAGCTTATTCCCAGCCTAAAAGTGCTTTTTATATATTTATCGCGTGTTAACGATACGCTGCGCGGTTTGCCAATTATAGGACGATCGAAGCCGTGCACGATACGGGTAACAAATAAAACCGCTTAGGATTTTAAAAATTTTGCGCGTGCGTGCTTATGCAACAGGCCAAACTTGCGCCGTGCGTGTCGTAAGTGCGGTCGACCGAGGAGGAGTCGCGTGGATAATAGGGACGAGGAGTCCCGAAAATGGCGGGGGACGGCGGCGGCCGGGCCGGCTATTCGTCCAATGTGTTTTAACTGCTTGCCGGCCTGCAGTCTTCTTATGCGTTCGAGTCGTTCGGCTCGTAGGTTCGCGAGGCGAGGGCGACAAAAGTTAAAAGGCGGTTTGGCTGGTAATACGCGGAGGTTGGAGCAATCCGATTGTCGAAGGTTTTGGCGCGCGCGAGGCGCGCCCTAGGCGATAAGGTGCAAGCCTTCCTATTAGCTGGCAATAGGCACCCCGAACCTTTACCAGCTTACTTTTTCTGCTTTTTTGGCCCAGTTGCGTTGCCGACGTCGTTGTTAAAAGGAGTTGGAAAACGCGGTTTAAACAGGGCCAAATGGCTTATTAAAACCTATTATGCACCCGGCTTACTTTAGTGGCCCGTAACATTAAAATGGCGGGGTTTCCTTAGCGGCTATTAACAGTGGGTCCGATAGGAAGATTTTTCGGGGGAAGGTAAAAAAGAGAAAAAGAGAAGAAAGAGAAAAAAAAGAAAGAAAAAAAAAGAAAAAAAAAAAAAAAAAAAAGAAAGAGAAAAAAAAGAAAGAAAAAAAGAAAAAAAAAAAAAGAAAGAGAAAAAAAAAAGAAAAAAAAAAGAGAAAAAGAAAGTAAGTAAGTAAGTAAGTAAGTATATTTAACGTCGGTAAAATCGGGATTTACCAGTCCCTGCCTCCTAAAAGGCATACGACGTTCTAGCGCCACTTAAGCTTATTTACACCAGGTTATAGTGCTGCTATTAAGGCGGCTAACAAATTAAAACCGAAAGCACACGGGGGTCGGGCCGCATTCCGGCGCTCCTTGTTAGTAAACGGGCAATCGGCGGTAAGGCGTATAACTATACGCCGGGGCGTTGTAAAACGTTGCGGGTGGTAGTAATGCTATCGGCCGGCGAGTGTGCTAAAAAAGGGGTAAAGCCGGGTTTAAAAGGGGGAAGGGGTTTTCGGGACCTCCTTTAGGCCCGGCCGGAGGTGCGAGGGATTAACGAGCTTATTGTTAGTTTTAATGGTATAAAAGAAAAGGTAAAATGTGTAAAAACAAAAGGAAAAGGTTATATGCGGGCTTTTTAAGCCCTGTTATTATCGTCCAGCGATAATGTAATAATTGGTAATTTCGACGAACGAAGCAAAAAAAAGGGCTTTTGGAATAGCCGTTTTTAATATCCAAGCTTGTTAAAAGTCGGGGCGGGGTTCGCTGTAAGCCACTTATTTTCCAATGCTTTAGCCAGCTTGCAATATATAGGGTGGAAAGGGGATTTGTTTTTTCCGCAGCGGCACGGGTTATCGTTTTCGTGCTGGAATTTTCGGTAGTACCAATCGAAATCCCCGTGCTTTGTGCGTGCGGCTATTAGCCGTTGTAATACATTTCGGTAAAGCTGTAAGGCTTTAGGCGTAAGTTGCGGTGCCGGCGGTAAGCTTATACCTTATACCGGTCCGGCAGGCTGTTTTTAAACCACGCGTTACGGGCGTCCTAAGCTATTTTCCGGGCTAAAGCTTTTACTCCCACCACCGTTGGTTTAGCGTGTTGGGGTATTAGAAAGGCCGTGCTTAACTTTGCTTTGGTATCGGCCTTTTCGTTCCCGGGGATTCCCGTATAACCCGGGGATTAACAAACGTGTACTTAGTATTTATCCATAAAGCAATAAACCTTTTTAAAGGCCCCCTGCGAACTATTAAAAGCTATGCTTAAAAAGCCGTTAGCCGCCGAAATGTTATCGAGGCATAGGTGGAAAGTGCAATTGCGGAAGATCCAAATGGCTTTACAAAGGCCCATCCGGGCCCTTTTCGCCTCGCCGTCGAACATTTCCGCCGGGTGCGCTAACCGGCCGTGCTTGGAAAGTTTGCGTTAGCCGGTTTGGTATATTACCCAGCCGTATCCAACTGCCCCGTTTTTTGCTTTGGACCCGTCGTTATATATTATAACGTTAGTAGGTGAGAGGGTGCGAAGCTACGCTATAAATGCTTTGGCGGCTGTTTGCTTTTTTTATATGGCCACCGTAAGCCCCGTATATTTATAAGAAAGGTAAGCCGGGCGAGTGCAAGCCGGAAGAAGTCCGGCCGTCTTTTGCAAAAAGGTTGCAAATTTGCCGGGTAGGTTTGCCTTAAGCCTTCGGGCGTTAAAAGCCGGTTTAACCGCTACGGCTAAGGGGTGATTTTCCGGAACCGTATTTATACGGGCCGCGAAACGGAGGCGGGCTTATTCCAAAAGCGCTTAAGCGTTTGGAATGCCGGATTCGTAATGCAATGCGTTAATCGGTATGGTTTTCCAAATTAAAACCACTGTTTAAAAAAACGCGGTTAAAGCTTTATTAACCTGTTCGATTAAATAGCTTTAGCGAATAATTTGTTATTGTGCCGGTTTACACGGGTGTGGTTTGGTTTTACCCTTATACCATACCTTGGCTTTATATAAAGCCGTAGGGATTATAACCGTTATAACGGCTTTGTAAACCGAATGTGCTGGTATTTTTTTTATCGAATTCGTAAGCTTCCGGAAGTGGTTAACAACGCTTTGGGCTTTTGTAACCCTATTATCCACGTGGGCTTTAAAATTAAGCCGTTGGTTAAAAAAAACCCTTAACTACCGTAAAGCTTTTATAGCTTGTTATATGGTAAAACCCTTCGCCGTAACCGCTGGGGTTATAGGATTTCTCCGTTTGGAAAAATGCATAAATTCGCACTTCCTTAAGTCGAAAGCAACCTTATTATCCCTGCCCTAACGTAGGATTTCCGTAACCGTAACCCTTGCTTTACGGAAGCACTTTTTCAGGATACTACCCGTTACGCAAATGCTTATATCGTCCGCGTATTCGTATTTAACTGCTTTTGCTTTAGGTAGGATTTCGGCCATATAAAGCATAAATAAGACCGGTAATGCCGGTAACCCTTAGGGTAACCCGCAATTCGGGGAGAAAAAAAGTGCCGTAGCGTTTTTTAAACGCATTTTAACCACCCTATTTTTTGCAAAGGATAATACCCATCGTATTAACGTTAAATTTTAACCTTAATTTAAAAGCTTCCGAAAAAGCCTTTAGCGAAGTACGGCGTTAAAAGCCCCTTATACATCCATAGTAACGAAAGCGGCCAATTTATGCTTTTAAAAGGCCCGTTTTACTTTGTGGGCTACGTATGCCGTTAAATTGATAGCGGCTTTTTTCGGGGTAACCCCGGCGTATTGCGGGGTTATAAGCCCGTATTGTAATGCGAAGGATGCTATTCGCGAAGCCATTAACCGCTTTAGCCCTTTCCCTAAGCACGGGAGCAAAGCTATCAGGCGGTAGGATTTTGGATTCGTTATATCCGTTTTATTCGGCTTTTTTTAGCATAACTACTTCCGTTATGCGGAAAAGGCCCGGGTGGTGCCCGGCTTTAAAGCAAGTTTTGAAAAGGGCTTTAACGTATTCCTTTATTGCCGGCCATGCCGTTATAAGTAGTTTAACCGTTAAAAAGTCGACGTTTGGGGCCGTGTTTGCCGTGCTAACGGTGCATTTCCAGCATTCCTCTAAAAGGACGTGGGGTCCCACGGGAATTGTGCGGTTTTTTAAATAGCCCTTTGCTGTAACGGGTTTTTTTATAGGTCGTTCTTCGCCGTAAACTTACGGAGGATTTTGCGGCCTAATGCTTTCGCTTTATCCTTTAGGGCTATTATAACCTCCCCGTTAATATTTAACGGGGGAAGCCGTATAACGGGTGTAAATTTATACCACTTTATAATACGGTATAACGCTTTCGGGAAATCCACTTTTTTTTAGTACGCTAGCCTAATGCTGTTTTTTAACCGTTCGAACCGTTGCTTTTAAAGCACGGGCTTCGGCCGTAAAAGGCCCGCCGTTTCCCATAGCTTTTGTAAAATCCCGTTAAACGTTAGCGTACTTTTCGTTCTATTAAGGTTAGCTTTTTTTTTAGCTTTAAGCCCCCGGTTAAAAGCTATTAACGCATTTTTTAGCAGGTTTGTAAATGCTTTAACCGCTTTATTTAGGTAATTCGTAGTGCCTGGATTTAAAAGTGGCGGCAAGCTGCCGGCCCCCGTTATTACCGCGTTTGCGAAAATTAATAGTTTATCGTTTGGTAGCGTAATACGCTGGCAATTCGAAACAAAGTTGTTAAGGTTAAAAACCTCGATCCGTATCGTGCGGTAGTCCGAATCGGTTGCTAACAAAAGGTCGATTTCCGCTGTTGCTAAAAAGGCGTTAAAAAAGGTAAAATCTAAAACGCCCCCGTCGTTATACGTAGGTTAGCTTAGGTCGGTAAATAGGAAAAAGTTATAAGTATTAGCTTATTGGGCTATATTTTAGCCTTTATTTTTATTGCTTTTAGCCGGGTCCTACGCCGGGAACCTTGCGTTAAAATCCCCGGCTATAATGCATTTTACCGTTAAACGTTAGCGTAGCAAAAGGTTTAACGAAAGTTCCGAAAAGTCCTTTAAAAGCTTATATATATTAACGAAGGTATACCCGGCAACGGTAAGCTAAAAGATATCCCGGGTGTTGCTTGCCGGCCGGTCCGCTACCGGTTAAAACCCCGGGTTTTTCTGCACGTAGGTTATTACCCTGGGTTTGGTTTAATAGTCGTGCTAGCTATTTACCGGGGTAAATAGCTCGTACGACGGGTAGGTGCAAAGCATAAACTTCCTTTTCCACGCGTTAAAAGGTTTTTGCATTAGTACCACGTCGATGTTTTAACTTTAAAATAGTTAAAGCAAAATAGCCGCCGCTTTCCAACTACGTCGCACGTTCGCTTAAGCGGCGGTTATAGCACGGCGGCGTTCGGGGCGAAGCCTCGGGCGCCGGGCTTTATTGCCATACGCTTATTATATCCTGTTGGCTGCTGGCATAAATAAAGGCGGCGTTAGTATATTAGGGGTTTTAGCCTTGCGGACGTTAGCCGCCGGGTACGGCGGATGTGTCGGCGTTATCCAGGGAGGTTTTCGGTTATTTCGGTAACCTTTTCAAGCAGGGGGGGGTCCAATTCCATATTCGCTAATACCTCGTATTCGTTATTAAAACTAAATTTAAACCTTTTAGCAAAGTGCTTTTCCTTGCCGGCCGTACGGGCCACGCTTTCGGGGGCCGGCGAATCCGCCGGGCTTGCTACGGCAACGGTTGCGGGACGGCGGCGGCGGCGGCGGGGGTAACGAAATAAGCGGCGTTATTAATATCGGCCGCGGGGCTAGCATCGGCGGTAGCGGCCGTGGTAACGGTGGCGTTAGCGGGGTAACGGTGGTTACGGTAATAGCGGTAACAGTCGTAAAGTTCGCCGTCGGATTAGCGGCTGCGGCGGAGTTGCCCGTAGTAGTAGCGGTTGTGGAAAGGGTGTTAACGGTAATGGCGGCAGCGGCGGTGGCGGCGGCAGCGGCGGCTTCCGCCTTTTTTACCGCCGCCCGGTACGTTTGTGCATTTAATTTCCTAACCGCGCTTTTTTCCTTATAAATTAAGTGTTTTAGCATTTCGTTTACCCGTGTAAGCTTTATAAAGCAGTTCGGGTGGTCGGCTGGGTACGAGCCCGAGCAGTTTACGCATTGCGGAAAAGCTGTACACGGCGATACGTGCCGGCCGTCGTTTACTTTGCCGCATTGCAAACATTTTTCGGCCCGGGCACAATTGCGGGCTACGTAAAAGCCGTGGCAATTAAAAATGTGTTAGGTAACCGGCGGGTGTCGTTATATGCAGCGTAAAAGAAAAGTGATCTTTTAAAGCTTAAATCCGGCTATATGCGTATAAAAGGATATAATTTATAATATACGCTTTTAATAGTTAACGCCGGTTTTAAAAGGCTTAACGTTTACCGGTTTATACCTTATTTAAACTTTCATTTCCTCCCGGATTAGCTTTTTTAATACCGGGACATTTTATTCGAGGCCGTTCGCTAAAAACGTAAAGCATTTAAAAATTACGTAGTTAAACCAAATTTTAAGCTTTTCGATTTTTTTCGGCGTTATATAAACGGCTTAATTTAAATCGATATTATAAAAGCCGGCTATGGATATTAACCGTTTTTACTTTTAACATAAACCTAATAAAAGTTCGATAAGCTTTTAAAACGTCGGCTATCGTAAACGGAAAATTTTTACTATTAGTAAAAGCTTTGCGAATGCTAAAGCCCGTTTATTGGTTAGCTTAAACCTGCTTTTTTTCCGGGATTTTAATAAAAACCCGAAAGTCGGCTTTAAAACCCGTTAATAGGCGGGGCGCCCGGGGTGCCCGGGCGGTTTAAAGTGCACGGTCCCGTAAAGCCTATGCGGGTTATTAAAGCTGTTAGTAAGCCGCCCGGGTTACTAACGCGTAAGTGGTTAGGATCGAACGCGTCGGATTGGGCGCGTTATATACAAGGGTTTTAAAAGGGTTTTTTTCCCTTTAAGCCGGGCGTCGGCAGGCCGAAAAAGGCTTGTTTAGCGTATTTAATAAAACAATCCTTCCAGCCGTTAGCTTTAGGGATTGCCTTTAGTAGGAGTAAAGCGATGCCGGCGTTAATAAAGCGGGCGAAAGTTGCGCAAATTAATGCCGTTTTGTTGTTATTTGCGGCTATCACTCGCAATAATTTCCTCCGCGGCCGCCGCGGCCGACCCAAAAGGTGGGCGCGTAGGCCGGGGGTGGGAAGGGAGGGGAAAGGAAGGGAAAGGGGCACTTGTGCCGGTGCTGCCGTTATAAAAGCCTTTTTGGCCCTAATAAAGCCCTGTTAAGTGTTGCGAATTCCGCAACGGGGACGGCGTGGTTGGGTGCGGTAACGCGCGGGGGGCCCGGGTGGCAGCGACGCGTTCCTCCAGGCCGACGGCCCGGCGAGGAGGTGCGTGCCACCTTATTAGCCGAGGGGGGCGCCGTTGGCAACGGCATATTGCCGTCGCCAGCGCCGTTGGCGGGCGTGTTTATTAGTGTTAGTTTGCTAAATTGGCAGGTGTTAAGGATTTGTATGCAATTTGGCAATGTGCATTAACAGCGCAAATGCTAAAAATTGGTAAATTCGAGGAAGGTGCGTGTCGAGCGGGAGGAAACCGACTGGG